>OV884030.1:2400000-3745000 GCA_930367265.1 Catocala fraxini
TTTTGGTAGGCTCTTTTTTAAAGCATAAAAGCTTTTGTGAGGTCGTCTAGAAAATATTATTCGAAGTTGATATGTTAATCACAATATAATAATAATAAATATCAAGAAAAACAGCAGCCACTAATCTCTTACTCCAATTCATCAATAATTATTTTATAAGTAGCAGTTTTATAGTCACATATTATGTACTATTGACTTGAGCGACGGTTGACCATTTCAGAAAAATTTTTGTTTGCACATGTTGACATTAAATGACTCCGCCCTCCGCCCGACCAAGTGTTGGCCTGCTATGCGATTTTAACCTTAGGAGTGTCCGTGGTCCGTCGCTCAAGTCGATAGTACATATCACACTATCAAAATATTCCTATAGTGGCGTTTTCCATAGTTTCAGCACGATTATGGAAAATCCGTTGCCATTATCTTATATTCATTAGAACATGATAATAAAAATAATATAAAATAATTAAAATGAACACAAATTCAATTACAAATTAAAGATTTGGAAAGTAATAAACACATGGTAAGTAAATAAAAATTGTAAGTCATACGTTTTCTATAACTTGTAGGTTAAGGTTATGATTTTCCAAACATACTTAGTTAAAGATAAATTATATATTGAAAACGACATTTTAATTGATTACGTTTTGATGTACAAATACATTAAAACAAATCATATCTCGTTTGATCCATCGCTTACGCTCATTAGGATATCGTGACCACTTGTGCCTCGAGGCACAGTCGATGTTAGACGTGCGTATGTCTATGCAGGCCACAGTCAATGAACTGGTAGAGGTCAGGTGAAATTATCTCGTACGGTCTTACGCGACATCTGAATCACAATGGCCGGATACTGCGTTATCTTAACACAGATGCTGGAGTATTTTGGTGACAACTCTGTTTGTGTTGAGCTGGAGCTTATAAAGGTTTTAAATGTAAGTAGTACACATCTTCAATCAGGATACGGTAGATTTTGTTTGGAGTCAAATGCCAGGATTTTAGAAATATAATGTTCTGTATGATTATTTGTCTCTAATCAAAACCTTAAAACGCTAAGTACTTATATTTGGTAGTACCATGAGACAGACCTCAGATGTATACCCAGACCCAGAGGTATACATTGTCTTTATATTCGTGATTTCAATGATTTATTCGTATCAACGTATTTGTTTTGATTTATAGCGATGTTTCTGTATAACTGAAATGCTATGTAATGTAATAAGGCTTAGTAAAAAGTTGCATATATGATATTGACGCATTTAAAAGAGTATGTGTGACTAAGTTTTGTCTCTTTTACGCTTGCCTGTCAATGAATCATTTAAACGCTTGTTACGTCACAAACCAGTGTTGCTATCTCTGCTTTTTTATTCTACCTAACTACTACTACTACTAACTACTTAGGTACTACTACTAACTACCCGTCATGCAATTTTATAAATTTGTAAATTATTGTCTTTACATCGGATATTTTAAGTTCACTGAATTTCACTGGAATTAAAAAAGTATAATCAATTACCCTTCACAAAGCTTAAATTAAACGCAGGCAACATAAATTTATTAAAAGTTCCAACGACAAGGTTGGTTAACAATCCTTTAACAAATTTTATTTGCAGCAGCATTCCTCCAACTGTATATTAAAAATATCTCCGACCTCCAACGTAACAAATGTTTAATCCGCCAAATGAAGTGACACAAAAGTCATTAGGGTGCCCTTAGTCTCACATTGTGTTTTGCATTCGTTAAGATTGCAATGAGCCAGTCCACACTCCAAGACGTTCAATGACACGGGGGAGGGGAGGGGTTGAGGCTGCGACAGTGCACCAGACATCGCTTTGCTATCGAATCGAGATCTGTCCACAAGCGATGAATAGGGCTGTTAGCACTGTGACTAGTATCGTATTAGTGTGACTAGTTGATACATTTACAATATTTAAAGGAGTCATGCAGAGGTGTCGAATTTGATGCCAAGACGCGCAACTCTGATTTTAAAAATTATGTGACTATTAAATAGTTAATTATCGCTCGCTTTAACGGTAAAGGAAAATATCGTGGGGAAATCCTGCATATCTGAGAGCTAAACATAATGTTCTCGAAGATATGTGAAATCTGCCAACCTGCACTGGGCCAGCATGGTGGATTATGGCCAAGCCCTTCTCGCACTGTGAAGAGGCCCGTGACCAGCATTGGGACGGCTTAATACAGAGCTGATATTATTATGATTCTCTTATCAGAGGTATTTTCTAACATATTTTTATTTTATACCTGGCTCTTTGCGAGTCCAACGTGAAGAGGCCCTTCGAGAGTTTTAATTTTCATTAAGGTGGGATGGAATACCTAGCGCGGCTCTAGCCGTATTGCTACGTATGGATTATTATTATTATACGGAGTCTGGACCTATGTCTGGTAGAGAGCGATAAGCTGGTCAAGTTACGTGGGGTCTAAAATCAAAGCTGGTTAAATGTGGGTCTAGTACACCTCTGCCTTCGCTTTCGGGATTTAACCGTCATTATATATGTATATTGTTGTTAATATAAAATATTTTAAAATTGGTATGGACAGTAAATTTTGCAGTACATTTTTGCACTGTGATGTAAAGAATGACTCATGATTCAATGATTGAACTTACAGACATTTGATATCTTACTCAATGTCAAATAGTTATATGTCGCAAAATGCCTAAAGTCACCTTGCCAGTGTTAGTTAAACTAGGTGTGATTCAAAGTTAAGTATACATATGTCAAATTGACGGTAAGCATAGCTGTGGAAATTTTGGGTACGTTAGCGTACTGTAGTGAATAAGATACATTATAGGCAAATGATGAGACAAGCTACCGATTAAATTTACGGATTACATATACCGTTATAGGAACGTTCTACTATAATTATATTGTAATAATCATTTTATTTTAAAAGATACATAAGTAGAACAGATCGGTATCAAAATTAAAATTCTTATCACTGGGTCTTAATATTATATTAATTTGATTTTGTGTACAAACCTAAAACCACAAATACAAAATATATTTAGGATCTATTTAAACCTTTCATTTTTCGTAAACGATAAGAATACTCTGTACAATTTATATCAAGATTTCAACTTTTATTTTTATGTTAACGCGAATGTTTTAAGCAGATTTATATTGTTTATAAATTGCATCAAATGATTAACATTAAAAAGAAAGTAAATTCAGATTTTATTTCGTACACGTATGTAAATGTAAACGAAGTAAAGTAGTTAAGTTGAACTAACTTTTAAAAAACGTTTCATTTCAATTTATTCGAATTAAAAGGTATAATATTATTAACCTTCAAAATATAATTTAAAGTCGGGGATTATCCCACTGTAATAGATATCAGTTAATAGGCATACAACGGAGCTGAGTGGCTAAGCAGTCGATAAACGCTCCGCTGCGAGAGCCCGCCGTCTCAATACGCGTTACGTGTTATATTTGTAGATATCACGCACACTTACAGAACCACAAATCCTAACTATATACATACATATACTAGCTTTTGCCCACGGCTTCGTTTGAGTAAATGTAGGTTAGGTTGACACCCTTATCACCTAGCGGTATGAAATATACTTTACGACCTATTCTACCTCTCAAATATACATAAAAAATTTCATAAAAATCCGTCGAACCGTTTCAGAGGAGTGCGACCACAAACACCGTGATATGAAATTTATATATATATATATATCCTAACTGTTGTCGTGTGATGAAAGATGAAATGCGAATGTGAGTTTGTTTGTTTGTTACGCTTTCACGCCTTAACTTCTTGACCGATCATCATGAAATTTCGCATTCACGTTGTCGGGGTACAGAAAAGGACATAGAGCCTTTTAACAAGAAAAAGTACTGTTCTCAAGTGATATAAATTTGTTGAAAAATCTACATAAGCGCGAGTGAAGTTGCGGACAAAATCGAATCTATACTAATGTTATAAAGCTGAAGAGATTGTTTGTTTGTTTGGTTGAACGCGCTTATCTCAGGAACTATTGGCTCGAATTGAAAAATTATTTAAGTGTTAGATAGCTCATTTATCGAGGAAGGCTATAGGCTATATAACATCACGCTACGATCAAACAGGGGGAACCGCGGGCACAGCTAGTCCTACATATTCTGAGAAATGAACCGAGGTAACGTTATCTTTCAACGCATATCTCAGTTCTAAAAATAAAACCTACAGTGGTTTTGGTTGAGAAGCTTTAAAGGTTATAAGAGAGACTACCTCAGTGGCGCTACGGTAGTAAATGCGATTACTGTCCTTGAGTTCTCGGATTCGATTCCCGGGTTAGTCAAAGTGATGGATATTTAGTTTTTCTTTCAAGGTATTTTTAGTACCATCTTAGAGTCTGGAACTGTGCCCCGTAGACGGCAATTTTCTTCTTGGTACATTTTATTATATCTCATTGAGCCCTCTAATGCCATAATATACTCTATAAACTTATGCCACCGCTGGTCAAAAAGTCCTCTCCATATGTCTCCCTAAGTCTACCTAAACTGACCAAGTTGAATTGACTTAACACACGCACCTTCTTACAATATTTGCCTTCATCTTAACAAATATCATATCTTTTTTGTATATGATTATATAAGACATGCATGAGTTCTGTTATCGACTAAGTTATAATAACCCTAACTTATTACCGCATATTATAATTACCTGCCATCCCTAAGGAGAAATAAAGGTTAAACAACTGCATCTATAGCTTAAAAATTAAGTTTGGCTTGGTACGTGACGATGGGAAGAGACCGGACGGAATGTCATTGTTGCCTTGGAAGATGGGTAGGCCTTTGGTGTGGGACGCAACATGCGTTGACACCCTTGCGCCATCACATCTTCCAAGTACTGCGGGATGTGCCGGCGCTGCTGCTGCAACCGCGGAAACCCTCAAACGGCGCAAATATAGTAATTTAGTTGGAAATTACATTTTTGAGCCGTTTGGGGTGGAAACCCTATGTTCATGGGGTCCGAGCGCTCGTATTTTGGACAGGGAGATCGCAAAACGCCTAATCGACGTTTCGCGTGATCAGAAGGCTGGTCTTTTCTTAGCCCAAAGAATTGCTATTCAACGTGGCAATGCTGCCAGTCTTCTGGGCACATTACCAGTTGACAGCGATGCTGAAGAATTCAACGATGCCTAAACCATTTTTGTAAATATTTAGTATTATAATTATTTGTGTTTTTGTAATTATGTTATCTTTTTTAATACGTTTGTAAATATAGGTTAAATGGTATCAGTTATAGTAAAAAGATTTACTGAATGTGTTATGTCATATATAATATTGGTCATATCAAACACATTTCATAAAAAAAAAGTTTAACCTTAAGCTACTAAACTACGAAAACTGCAGCAAAATAGATTTAGTAATTTAGCTACCGAATTTTTGTGTTCGCAATACTCGAAAAGCAGTAGATGGATTGACTTGAAACTTTTACATTATGTAACATTTTTTTAAAAGAGTATTTTTATATACGGTTTTCCTCTAAGTTTTAATGGGAATGAAACAAAAAATATCAGACTGAGCGACAGAAAAGCATGGCTAGGTTTAATTATATTTATAGAATATAATTTTAATTGTAGGTTATTTCTCCAATTTACTCTAGAATAGAGGTTTACACGTGCCTTCTGAAGCATTGAAACTGAAAAAAATGCCTAGTACTCATGAATTGATTACTTCGTTGATTGATTAATTATAGTTGACTGTTCAATAACTGCAATTACTTATTAACTGTACGAATAGCGCAAGGGACAGGCGATCACCTCGTCACTGCCCGTGAGTAGGTATGTTGGATTCGAATCCTACTTAATATCAGCCCTGTATTAAACTGTCCCACTGCTGGGCACGGGCCTCTTCTCACTGTGAGAAGGGTTAGGCCATAGTCCACCACGCTCGCCTAGTGCGGGTTGGCAGATTTCACATATCTTTGAGAACATTATGGAGAACTCTCAGACATGCAGGTTTCCTCAAGATGTTTTCCTTCACCGTTAAAGCAAGCGATAATTAACTATTTAATACGCATATTTCTTCAAAATGTCAGAGATTAGGGCCTTAGACTCGAACTCGTGACCTCTGCATGGCAGTCCAACGGTTTCCCACTAGGCTGTTGCTGCTCATTCATTCATTCGGATTCGAATCCTACTTGGGAAAATTATTTGTGTGGTCCACAATTGATACAGAGAAATACACATATTTAACAGTGATTTTATCCGTTTACGTTATAGCCTTAAAATATGTAAATACATTGTGTTTGTCTTCCGCGACATAGCTTAACTAAAAAGCGCCATGGTTAGTGGATCAATTATGAACTAATTAACAGCTAAAAATATATGTATATATATTTCCCTGCCTTCCAATTTAGTGAGCAAATACGTTGACTGTACCGATGGCATAGTGGTTTAAATGGTCGCCTCGCGACGTCGTGTCAGTACCACCACGTCGAATGTTGTGGTTTCGAATCCTACCCGGAGCAAAAATTTGTGTGATCCACAAATGGTTGTATCGAGTCTGGATGTTCCGTTGTTTAAATGTTCAGTAAAATCCCCTGCGATACAGGCATTATTCCTAGTGCGGGAGTCGTCTTTTCAAAGATAAAACATAAACAATGGGAAATTCAACTGTGCTCAAATGATGTAACTCTCGCGGGTTTGGGACCTATTTAGTGCCATGCATGTAGATGTTGTAAAAGGTGGCTTGGCAACAGTTCGTCAAGTGTTGTACTCGATCCCCCAATGAGCAAGAATTGGTGTGATTCACAAACGATTATACTACTATAGTACTACTTCGGTTTTATTTTTAGTTGAAATAATATACTACTAATATTACAAAAGTGAAAGTTTATAAAGTTGTTCGGATGTTTGTAACTCAATCACGCGCAAATCGTTGACTGCATTGAAATTATTACTTGGTACACAAATAGACTCTTCATTTGTGTGCTTAACCTTATCCTAGCTTAACACATACTTTTTTATCCCGGATTCACGAAAGCGAAGTCGCGGGCAGAAGCTGAATTAATTAATCATTATTATCGTACTCAGAACAGAAGAGCAGCGATAGCTCAGTGGGGAGACCAACAGACTGCAATGCAGAGGGTCTCGGGTTCGAACCCACGTCGCGCACCTCTGACTTTCAGAAGTTATATGACTTTTCGAAATTATGTGCGTAATGATTGACAATTATCGCCTGCTCCGTGCCTCGGAGAGCACGTTAAGCCGTCGGTCCCGGCGGCCATGAACATCTATGGCAGTCGTTATTGGGAAAGTCAGTTCCCTCTAATATCCTGACACTCGTCTATCCTCAGGGTATCGTTAGCCTTCGGGTTTCGGAGGTCAGGTGGCAGCCGCTCCGAGTAAAAACTGATATCCAGTCAAATCCGGAGACCAGAAAAGCCGACCCCATGTGACTTGGGAATAATAAAAGCTAAGAGAAAAGAAGATTATCGTACTCATAATATCCGTACAAGCCAAGATTTCTCTTTATACGGATGTGTATAGCCCATCAGAATCTATTACGTACCAACTGTAAGTCGAAGCACTCTCCAAAAAACAAAACAAATATATTTATCACTTTTGTTCGTCAAAATCTCTATACATTTTATTCAAGTAAAGAACATGGATGCGGCTTCGCACTCAGAGCCAACATAATAAACGCTGGGCACGGACAACGAACTGCAGACAGTCGAGAACAGCCCTACCGGCCATCTCACCACGTCTGACACCGTTTGCTCAACCTACAAAGATTGGACCTTCGGACCCTCGTGGGGATCCTAACAGGACACTGTCCCCTGAACAAACATCTGCACAACATCAAAGCAACAGACAGCCCACTCTGTAGGGGATGTCTGACCGAAGAAGAATCTGCTGCCCATGTAATCCTGGAATGTGTGGGAGTAACAGCACAACGTAAGGAAATCCTCAACAACCCGAGGTCACTCCGCGAAGCCTGCTAAGACCCCAGGAACCGTCTGTGCTTCTGGGCGGAGTTGGGCTGGCTATCTCCATAACCGGCCGACTCTCACGCATAATGGACCAACTTGGAGTTCAAATGCGGAAAAGGGAGTCCAATTACAAATTACAAAAATTACAAATGGCAGCTGGACTTTCAAAACAATACAATATGAAATTGCTTTTGGCACATATTTTAATCTGTACAAATCAATAGCAATTGCTTTGTGAGTACACAAACAAAAAATATCTTCACTTAGTTAAAATGCTGGTCATAATAGATTTTATTAAAAAGAGAAGCTTTCTCTTTATGTAATGAGCGTTGGCTTCCATTCGTCGTTGACGAAATCAGTGCAGTGCAGTCTTTCGCATTACGTAACGTGTTGAGTAAGCCTTCGTGGGGTTACTTTGAACTGTTACTAATGTTATGTATTCATATGTTAGTCCTAGATGTTTCACATGTTTATATGTCAGCAAATTTTTATTGTGTACCTTTTATCTCTAAGAAATGAGGAGCAGATCTCAGCGTTGGTCCTGCAGCATAAGTTTGGGATTATGTTTGCGTGCGATCGTGAGGTCTCTAGTTTGATTCCCGGGTAGGTAAACTGCTACAGGGATTTTAGTTTTAGCAATTATTAGTAGTATCACATAGTCTGGTGCCACGTAGATGGCAATAGGCTCGGTTACGAGGGATCTAAAATACTAAAGTTAATGAAATTTTGATGTAATATATTCGAATATCGTTTTGTTTCCTTTAGGAATATTTAGGTGTGAGTCAAATGTTATGTCAATATGAAGTAAATAATTTTGGCCTTGACCGAAATACCAGCTGAAACTTAAACTAGGGAATACTATTGGGGTAAAGCAGTTCCAGCAGCCCCTTCAGATCTTGTAACGGTCAAAAATATCTTAAATACCTTAACAGAAACTGTTATAGGATTTATTCAGAATAAATGGTCTGTTTCGAAATGAAATGTCGATGTTTTTTGCGATAGGTATGTACAATATAACCTTAGTCATTGTTAGGTACGTACAAATCCCATTAATACTCGTACGTAGGTATCACTTGAATAACACATAAGGTCAACGGGCAAACGCTGTATACGTTGTGGTTGTAAATATAAGGAGATGTGCCAAAAATGTATACAAAAATAAATGCCAAAGGTTTTACGGAGCGAAATCTACGTGGAAATATCAACGCGGCTCTTGCTCTGATGACGAGTGTTAGTGTTGGGATGTGGCACTGATACTTGTATCGATATTTACATTCAATCTAAAACAAATGTTTAGACAAGATAATTTAATGACATCACTATTAAATCTTGACGGAAACTTTATGAGCTCAATATTGTAAAGGAAAATCAATTCCTTTAACAGCGCTTCATAAAAGATCAGCTTATGTAAATTGTATGATATCTCCAATATTGGAATATCGTAATTGCTTATAGCGACCAGATTGTCGTAGACATACAACATTCATGAGGACAGAGTCGCGAAAGGTCACATGTAATCAATATTCAGGAATAAAGCACGTTTCAATTATTATATGAGACAAATGCTAGAGGTTAATTTGACTTTTATTTAACTTTGGTATGAAAAAAACAGAAAAAGTAATCAAAGAATAAATCTACAACCTTCAATACGTTATAATAGGGTTTCACCTCAACAATAAACATTTTGAAGTGTGAGACGATGATTCAATTTAAATAATTTATAGTTTACTTGTTTGCCTGCGTAAAGACAATGAAGGTGACTACAGCGAAATAATTGCTATTGTATTTCTCACACCCGACGACGCACTTGACAATGGCGTGTCATTGTGTCCGATATAATTCTTACCTCACTCGTGTGACTGATCAGACGTGATCCGATTTATTAATCATTATTTTTGCCACGGATGAACCTTCAATGGCATTCAACCACTTCATTACGCTAATTATAGTCCTGTCCGACACTTATCCTTAGGTAGTTGAGTCAGAAACAATTTGATGAATCTAACCTTATTTTTAGAGCACTTGCTTAGCTGTATATACATTATTTAAATATTAGTACGATTAACGAAATCCAGAACATTATAGATATATTTGCATGTCAGTTTAGTGAACTCGCAAAGACTATTTTACACATATTATGTTATAGGATAGAGTAGTTTTAGGTTAAGTGAAAATGTTAAGTGCTATATTATTGTATTGTTATTTTCTTAATGTTAAATTTTTGTTGTGTCTATAGTGTTTAAGTAATTTGTTTTGTAAATATGTTATATTTAAAATGCCTCACTAACGCATTAGGATAAGTGTCCTGTAATGTTAGTAGTAAGAGTTTGAGAGAATAAATAAATAAATAAATAAATAAATAAATAAATAAATAAATAAATAAATAAATAAATAAATAAATAAATAAATAAATAAATAAATAAATAAATAAATAAATAAATAAATAAATAAATATTTGTATCGTTTTAATCCTAACTAATATTATAAACGCGAATGTGAGTTTGTTTGTTAGTTACGCTTGCACGCCTTAAATACTCGACCGATCATCATGAAGTTTCGCATACACATTTTCAGGGGAACATAAAAGGATATAGAGTACCTTTCATCCAGAAAAAGTACTGTTACTAACCTAACCTACGTCGGCACTCACTGATCGGTAAAAAATTAGCGAGGTTAAGCAACGTTGGGTGCAGCCAGTCTATAGATGGGTGACCGCTTAGTGGTATTTCATCTGAGCGTCTCCGTGCTTTGGAGGGCACGTAAAAAGTCGATCCCAGTTGTTGCCAAATTGACAGCAGTCGTTACGCCATGTCAGAGGCCTAGAGGCTTGAAGGACTCTTGAGAACAGGCTGACGACTAACCACACGAAAAAAACCAACAAAGGAATCTTAAATTTACGCAAACAAAGCCGCAGGCAAATTCTATTATTTAAATATAAATTAAAATAATAACTAATGTCAATATAATGCAGTTGAGAGAAATACTAGTCATATGAATACACTTACAACTGTCAGCAGCTATAAACCTCCTATTTTAGTAAAGAACATTAATGGAAAGGTTCGAACTGAATTCTTTTCATCTGTCAAAAATTACGGGATCAATTCAAAGTCGATTTCCCCTCACTATAGACGGTTGAGTTCTCCGTTGTTGCTTTTTTCCCATTTACGAGTTTCACGGCGACCGTTGCCTGAAACTTACACGTACCCAGAATATAAATGCTAGATGCTACTGTCTCTTTCCCACCAGTATATACAGACACTATTCATCCCGCTCTTCCCACAAATAAAAATGTGTAGCCACCTCAATGTTCAAATAGAAATTGCAATATCCATTTTCTCAATGCAAACAAAAATGAACTTTATGTGTAATAGCGACACGGGCGCTATTTATAAAACGACTGTGAAAATTTTAAGGCACTTTATGTGTGCGAAAGGAAAATGTTGTCTTTTTCGAACCAGTTGCAGTTAAAATCCTCCGTCCCTGTTGCCTGCCCGTTGTGGCTGGGCATATCTAAAATCATCTGGACCAAGTAAAGCGATTACTTCAGCGGTGACTTTATGAAAATGTGCAAACTTATTAATTCTGTCATTTAGGCGGCAAATTGCGTTCCTAATAAATTACTTTAGGATCAAATTAAGTTAAATAACATTGCGTATTCATTATACATTGCTGAGTATTTATAGGTACCTATATCGTACATGTCTGTTATTATAATCATCTATGTATGTACTTACTTATGTATGTAATCGTATATTTGATCTTTTTTTTTGATAACAAGGACAGATTAATTTATATTATATAAATTTAAAAACTAAGAATTTTGTCATTTTATTTATCACTGTGATCAGTCGCGTGCTCAACTTTAAAATTAAATAATACTGCTCTGTACAACACTCAAGTAAGTTGGTATTCACTATAGTGTTTTTGTAGTACAAAAACTACGTACATTTCTAATATTTCGGTCCATATAACTGGAATAGTTGACGAAAGAAGCCAGTGTCTCTCAAGTACATTTTCTTTATTGTTAATATTTGCTTTTGTTTGCATCAATTATTGAGCCTGCTAGTCAATACAAATACAATTTTATAACAGCCAATAACCAAGAGACTAAATGGATATATTTCTATTTTGCTAACGAGCTGACCTATACATATAAATCCATAATTGTAACTATAGTTCTAGCCGTTCTTCTAACGCTTATTCAAAATCCTAGCAATAAAATGTAAGAAAGGAAATTAATATACATAATATATCACATACATCAAAAACATACCTATATTGTTATGTTCTATTTCTATTCCAAAGAAAACTACCCTTAAGAACTCTTAATATACCTGAAAATTATTATACTGCAGTAATCATATTCATCCATATTTTAGTTTTATTTTTATAAGCTATACAAATTTACTTAGCCTAATGCGTTCAAATTATTCATAAGATTTTATTTAAGATATTTTAGTGTTAAATTGTTAACAACATTATAAATACAAAATGAATAAACAACCTACAGCTAGAATATAATTCTACCAAAACATATAAACACGAATGAATTGAACGTCTCTTTAATAACATCAATTTGATTTGCAAAGTCCAAACCAGTGGCCGCGCGACTAAAAGTCAAAAGCAAAATAGTGCAATTGAGTGCGTGAGCGCATCCAGGAATGTCGGGACTCAGGACATCGTCCCGGACCGGTTTCGCACTTCACCGCTCCGCACTAACCGTATTGTACATTCAACTAACTGTTGAATATCATAATTATGTGATGATTTCTAATTATTATAACTATGTATTTAAATTGACAATTTCTGTTTATTGAATATATGCCAAGTTTATTAGGAAAAATATAGATTGATGTATTTATTTGTTTTAAATAACCCCTATTTTAAAACCAATGAACCAATTATTCAAATGTAAAGATTCCGACTTGCTTAAATCTTTTAAATGCTTGTTTATCACAATGATTTTATACTACAATTACTTTTTATTTTTATTATATAATGAGAAATAATTTAAAAAAATGCTTACCTCACAGGTAGAATGTACACGGTTTCGGTTAAAGCGATTGTAACATATTTTTGTAATACCTACATTCCTAGCAAATAAAGAACGATCTATTAAAAATGTCTTACTTGTATTAAAATAAATTGTTAATCCTAAAAACCACATAAAATATGATACACGGTGTAATAAGAAAATTAGACGACAATAGATATTAAATCTTTTCCACACGTTTTTGTTACAATTGTACATTTACGTAATTCAGCACTATCAAAATTAAACTGTTTATATAGCAGATACTTACCTACATTCAAATTTCTGCGAACGTTAGTTTTACTAAAACTTATTCATATTCTCACTGATACGCTTCTCATCATTTTTATAGACGCTATTAGCAATAAGTTGAAATGCTACGACTTTCGAAAATGTACACAATTGTACTGCTAAATCGTCATAGGAAGCGTTTAAAAGTCTTTTAAATCGTAGCATTTCTCAGTAGACATTAGCAGTTACAAGAAATACAAATCTAACCCTTGACATTAGGTTACATAACTAATACAGAATGCATTCTACTCACTAATGAACTAGTATTGATCTTTGAGTCACATGGCTATTGTGTCCACGCTACTGCATACACGTACCATGAGTTAGGCGACATTTACTATAAGCACTGCTGTAATAGTTTTAACGTATTGTGAAACTTTTTATTCCATCGTTTTTATTATGACACATTGTTGCTACTTATTTTTAGCTAGGAATTAGGATAAAAATTGTGAAATTTAAAACAGACTCTTATTTAAAGACGATTATTATTTATGCCAATCCGCACTGGGCCGGCGTGATGGACTATTACCTAACCCTTCTTACAAATAAAACAGGCCCGTGTCCAGCAGTGGGATAGTCTAATACAGGGCTGATATTTCATATTTACTTTAATAGAAGGCTAGACTATCCACGCGTCCGTCAATCTTGACCGCTTTTAACTACATATATGTACATCTTATTCTTGAGTTATATTTTAATTAGGTATTTAAATTGACCAATCTATATATATAAAACTCTTCCGTTACTGAGTAACTGACAGACAACGCACAGCCGAAACTACTGAACGCAAGAAACTGAATTTTGGCATGTATGTTCCTTGGAGAGTGTAGGGGAGCACTAAGAGAGGATTTTTGGCAATTCCACCCTTAAGAGTGAAACCCGATATTCACACGGGAACGGGACTTACGCGGGTGAATCCGCGGGAAAACTACTAGTTTATTATATGAACATAAATTGATAAATTCGGATCTCTTTAAAATGTCCTAATAAAATTAATTTCAGGATGTCATAGTTCTTTCAATGCTTAAATAATTAATTCTTCTTTTAGACTTGGTAAGTATATTTATCGCTAGTAGGCAATACACTATTGATGTTGATTGATTGATTTACAAATCAATTTACTACAATAACTATCGAACACAAAACAAGTCATGATTGAAGTACAAAACGGTAGTACTGTCAGTACTACATAGGTACCTAATCGAATTAGTACCTACTATGCTCTGGCTGGATGCAACTCGTATGTTAATCAGATGACTTAGTCCAGGTACGTTCAAATAGCTTATAGTGCGTATTTGTGCGATGATAACTCGTATCGAATTTGATTCGAAAAGCAGGAGCTGTATAGTTTAGCATGTATTGTAGTTTTGTATTACTATTAGCTTTTGCCCGCGGCATCGCTCGCGTAATTGTATGTAGATTAGATTAGATTATTAAACGACCTCGATGGCGTAGTTAGTGTAACCGACTGCCACGTCTGAGGTCGTGGGTTCGATTCCCGCACAAGTCAAACATTTGTCTGCATGAACATGGATGTTTGTCTTGGTCTGGGTGTTTCTATGTATAATATGAATATATATATATATATATATATATATATATATGTATGTTTATCCATTGTCTAGTACCTATAGTACAAGCTCTGCTTAGTTTGGGTTAAATGGTGTTTGTTGTGTGTATGTGATAGAATTATTATTATTAGGTACTTTTTTCTGGATGAAAGATACCCTATGAACTTTTCTGTATCCCTGGCAACGTGTATGCGACATTTCTTGGTGATCGGTTAAGTAGTTATGGGGTGAAAGCGTAACAAACAAACAGATAAACAAACAAGCTCGCATTCGCATGTATAATATTAAGTTTCGATTTGGATAGGAACAGCGTAAGGTTTAACAGATTATCTTGCCACAACACTGGGTCGAGTTTTGCGGACCTTGGTCACTGAATACCACAATAAATTACGTTAATTCACGAAAAAAATGTAATGCTGTTATCATAATTTTAGTTGATTTCAGCTAAATATTATTGTGATACTCTTCCTCCTTTTAATTATACTGTTACAATACTTTTATTTGTGCCTCTAGTACTTATGATAACATCTCTTGTTTGTAAATGTGGAAAATATGGTTTATTGCACTTTTTATAAGTTATTTGAGAAACACCATTGTTCATATACATTTGTAAAGCACCATTGTTCTTATACATTTGTAAAGCACAATTTTTATTTGTACAAAATTTTAAAATAAATATTATGTTCTGAGCCTGGCCATTTTTTGTGTGCATTACAATAATGTTTGGGAAGTCCTCTGTGACATAACAATTATTCCTAGAATTATAGTTTGTTAAAAAAAAGATTTAAAAACGATATAGATGATTACTTTAACAATAAACTCATTTGTAAAGTTTAATAGCTGTAAATCGAGCAAAAACTGGATTCATATACATATATTTAATCATCTGATGCGCTTTTTTATTATTTGTAGGTGCAGATGTTGACTAAGGCCTGCGTATCGTCTTAATAAATAGTTATAAATTTATCTTAAAGAAAATTCATTATATAAAGCTGCAATGTTCGCTTTATGATGTATCGTTTATAATCAAATTCGAAGTAGTTATCGCACAATATTTATCAACAATGCTGAATTAGAAGCTACTTTTCACATAATTGTTAATTTATTTTTTGTTACATCCATTGTTTTCTTCGAATTATTTGTCAGTAGTATTAAATTAATGTTGGTTATAAATTAACTGTGTCTGCTTAGTTCTCTTTCGAATTTCATATAAACCTCCAATCATAACTTTTTTTTTATACAACTAAGGTGGCAATCAACCATGGGGCCCACCTGATGGTAAGTGGTCACCGTAGCTTATGGACGCCTGCAACACCAGAGGCATCACTTATCTTATCTTATGTGGGGGCCAGTCAGTGCAGACTGGCGACACTTCGACCCAGTGGGATCTTTTGTGTCGACACTCTCCCAATAACGACTGCCATTACATAGATGTTCATGGCAGCCGGGCGTTGCTGACTCTTTAGGAAAGGAAGTGGGAAGGAGAAGGTGCGGGAAGGGGGAAAAAGGGTGATTGGACCTTCGGCACTCTCACTCACCGAACGAAACATAACAGTAGAAATACTGCTATTTTACGTCGATATTCTGTGAGAGGGTAGTCCTTCCCAGGTAGAGCCGGCCCATTCATGCTGAAATCAGCGAGGCTCTACTACTTGAAACATTGTTTTAAACTAAAATATCTTTGGTGGGAAGGGAGTAAGACGCAGATACTGTTTAAGGAATTCATTTAAGTTGTAAAAGTTGACATAAAAATTAATTTAACTTTTTTGGTATTTAATCGAGAATCACCGAAGTATGCCCATAAAAGTAATTCAAACATTAGGAATGTGGAAAGTTAGAATTGAATCATAAAAATACTTAGCCATAACCATCAATCACAAACGATGTACATATAAATATTAGACTACACGCGTTAAGTGGTGGGACTAGCGCCGTGGACAAGATTTACGTTTTAGCCTCCCGCAGCTACGGACCAGCTTCCCTTTACTTTATTATATTTAGTTTAAATAAATTATTACACGCCTTGTAAATTACGGTTATATGCAAATAACGAGAACTGGTAGCCGAGTATAAACTAGAAGTATTCAACTTTATAAAAGGTAGAAAACTAGTGAGTAGTAAAGCCTAATAATTATTAACTTACTAGAAAATTGCAAATTGCACTTAGATATACAGGAATAGATTAATTACCGTTAGGTATTCAAGACATATTTTAAGCTTGTAAGACAAGTAATATTATTAAAGATGATCACACACACAAAGAAAGTTGATCCAAGAACTTTAAGACCTTTCAGAGTAGTAGAGCCTCGCTGATTTCAGCATGAACGGGCCGGCTCGACCGTGGAAGGACTACCACCTCACAGAATATCCACGTGAAATAGCAGTATTCCTACTGTTGTGTTTCGTTCGGTGAGTGAGAGTACCGGAGGCCCAAACACCCTCCTTACCCCTTTCCACTCCTTCTCCTTCCCACTTCCTTTCCTAAAAGGTCGGCAACGCGTAAGTGATGCCTCTAGCAGCGATAGCTCAGTGAGGAGACCAACAGACTGCAATGCAGAGGGTCTCGGGTTCGAACCCACGTCGCGCACCGTTGACTTTCGGAAGTTATATGACTTTTAGAAATTATGTGCGTATTGATTGACAATTATCGCCTGCTCCGTGCCTCGGAGAGCACGTTAAGCCGTCGGTCCCGGCTGCCATGAACATCTATGTAATGGAAGTCGTTATTGGGAGAGTGTCGACACAAAAGACCACACTGGGTCGAAGTGTCGCCGGTCTGCACTGACTGGCCACCACATAAGATAAGATAAGTGATGCCTCTGGTGTTGCATGTGTCCATAGGCTACGGTGACCACTTTCCATCAGGTGGGGCGTATGCTTGTTTGCCACATTAATAATATACAAAAGAAAAACCTTCAGACATTCTTAAAATATGACTATTAATAGATACTATTATTCTGTATTGCTCATAAGATTAGTAGTATATACAGAAGACAAAGCTGATTTAGTATCATAAGATTGCGTGCGTCAACTCCCGCATGAAATTGCAAAATATAGGCCAGGTATAACCGCAATGCACTGATTTATATACGCTCAATATATCCACCATCGTCACAAACAAAGCAACGAGGTAAACACTGAACGCAAACACAATTCAGCTTTCTCATCATAATTATATACAGCACTAGGTACGTAGTTTATGACTGCATCAATTATGCCTAAGCATATCCTAATTACTGTAATGGTATTAGCCTGAAAGCGGGGAAGGGTCAGTGGGGTGTGGGGGGGGGGGGGGCGTATTCACGTGCTCTGAAACACTGATGTGAATGTGCCATATAATTATGTATGTGTAGAGATAAACACTCCGTATTATGTTATGGCGGAAACAAAGCGATTTAGTAGTCTGGTAATTAGTCGAGATCACGTTATCGTGGCCTGGTAAGCATTATATATTTAGAATATTTGTCCAATCATACGTCAATATTCCTTTTGTTTACTTCTTATTACTAGTAGGTATACATATGTTCAAGGAATGATTAGGATATGTTAATAATAATAATAATATTCTACCACGTACACACAACACCATCTAGCCCAAACTAAGCAGAGCTTGTCCTATGGGTACTAGACAATGGATAAATATACATATATGTTTTTTTTTTGTAAATACGTTCATATTATACATAGAAACGCCCAGACCAAGACATACAGCCATGTTTATGCACACAAACGTTTGACTTGTGCGGGAATCAAACCCGCGACCTCAGACGTGGCAGTCGGTTACACTAACCACTACGCCATCGAGGCCGACAAATAGTAAAAGCCACGCAAGTGCAAAATAAACGCAGTCAAAATATAATCTTCAAAAAGTATGTGTGCCGTGTCTATAAGGTACAAAATACAAAATAATGTGATATACTCAAGATACTAATGTTAATGAAATAGGAAAACCTAGGCCATCGTTCTCTGACCCAGATCGAGTTGAACTGCAAAAAGGTCAGGTTGAGAATACTCTAAGCTGACGAACGTGCATAAACAATGTTATTAGAAACAATAAAGCAAGAGAGCTATGTAAAAATCCATAGTCTCTGCCTACCCCTCCGGGAAAGGATTTTCAGCCAAATGTTATAAATTTTTATTCATACTTACACGTATATACATCATTGAAAGATTCGAATATTATATTTAAAAGAACCGTTTGTTATTAAACTTGATTTGGTATTTTAGTTGTAAACAGGCGGCTAATTAAAAGTTAGCCATCTGTAATAGCAGTTAATTATAGCAGGGACATAATACGCATTATGCCTACACCAATTTAATCAACAGAAACATTAAAGAGCAGTAATTACATAGGACAAAATTAACGTAGTTTTGATGGACTTATCAACGAAATGGAACTTTTATAGACATAGCCGCGTCGAATACCTATGTACGTATGTTTAAGGACCTTTAAGTACTAGCAGAAGTAATTAATTATCGTGTGTCGGATCTGACCTTTTAGATTACTAAATTAGTACCGGTCAGTGATCACCTGTACGTAGCGCATACGTGTCGAGTTGGCGCGTAAATATATTTCAAATATAGATAAATTTGAATTGCGTCACGAACGAACCGTACCAAGTACGTCTTTTAAATTTTTAAAGAGTTATGGCGTGAGGAAGATCACTCTGTGTGTCGTCTTTGTAATTAAGCAAAGAAGGCGTCAGAAGACGGGGGGGTTGCGCCGTCGAGAATGTTCTCGGATCTCATTTCCATGCAAATGAGGGTAGCACTTGTTATACATCAGATGACGGTAGGCGGCCGCGATAACAGCGGAGCCACGCAACCAGACGACGTACAACTTAGTCGGGTTATACTTGATCGATAAGTAATACGCTATGATAATGACTTCAACATGTCGCACACTATTTAGATCTAATACGAGATTTTAATGAAATAGAACAATACCGTTACATTTTAAAATACGAATCGCATTTCAGCTCCAGTGACTTGAAAATCGATGGAAAGTAATAAAAAATTCAGGCCAGACTTAATTAACAGACTGTTGTATAATCATCGGACTAAAGTTTACACCTTGACTAACTCTTAGTTCTAAACTTAGAATTAATTCTCTCTCAAAAGTTTTATTAGGTATAAAAGCCTAATTAAGATTTTATTTTTTGACATTCTCCTCTTACATAACTTACTTTAGGTAGACATTTTTATTATTTGACAAGAATGTTACGTTGGTGCAGTGAAGTAAGTTTGCGTTAATTACCTATTGTGAGGTCTCGAATTCGATATCTGTTTCAAGAAAATTTACTTGTAAGATTATGCTGGTAGATAATTTTAGGTCCCTTGATATCTGGCACCTAGCATCATATCTTTATATTCTCGTTTTATGTATTTATTATTTATTTAGGCTTTCGACATTAAATAATATGCTGTGGCGGATTTAATGCCAAAAGATAGTGCGATTTAACCTTTAAGTGTTAGAGAAGTAAGAAAGACGAAGGCAATACGAGAAATATTGGGAGACCACTGGACTCCCACGCAGAGATATCGAGTTTGATCACGATGCACACATATTTGACTTTTCGAAGATGTTTGGAAAATTACTTACCTAAACGCGTAAATGAGCTTCCTTAATATATCTGCACAATAACTTAAACTTATTGTACTTATAACTAGTAAATGAAGATAACAAATAAGGAAATATTCTAATTATAAATATAATAACTATACTAACTGCAGACGAAGTAAAAAAAAATATGTAATAGCGTAAGTAACTTATTCCAATCTACAGTTATGTCAGTCTTGATAAGTAAATCATAAAACACGCTCTTAGATATTGCTTTTATGCGGCTCCGTCATAGATACGTAAAAACTGTCTAAAGAGAATATATAGAACTCGTTTTGCTGATTCCGAATATGTACTTAACTCAATTCGGCTTAAAGGTCGAGTTATTGCACTTTTCGTAAAGACGGCAGAAGTTATGTGCGTATTAAATAGTTAAGTATCGCTCGCTCTAACGCTGAAAGAAAACATCGTGAGGAATCCTGTATGTCTGAGAGATCTCCAGAATCTTCTTGAGATATGTGAAGTCGGCCAATCCGCACTAGGTTGGCTTAGTGAGCTATGGCCTAACCCTTCTTACACTGCGAAGAGCCCCGTGCCCAGCAGTGGGACAATTTCATACAGGGCTGATATTATTCTAGTTTGATGCGCCTCTTAAGGCAACTCCCTTCAAAACTGAAGTTTGCTGCTAAATATCCTTGTTATGTATTTCTAAAATGGGTAACTATCTGCATGAAAACCATTGGTATTTGTCTCTGACACTGGAAGCGCAGTAACGTCATTAATTAAAAAAACAGCTTCTGCACTAGAAATACATCCTGGACCGCCGCAGACAACTCTTTTTATTTCTTTTATTGCTATTGTTGACAGACGAGCATGTGGTCCACCTGATGGAATGTGGTAACCGCTGCTCATGGACTTCAGCAATGTCAAGACACAGCAAAGCCTCCGACCGTGAAAGAAGAACTCTTTTTAAACCTCGTTTGAAGAAAGACACATCATAGTGCTCGGGAAACACCGAAGCAGGCAGTTCATTCCAGTTTGCACGTAAGTGGGCGAAATGATCGCTGAACATCTTACACAAATCTCTCATCTATACAAATCTTTAACAACGGACATGGAGAATACCGAGACTTGGAACAACTATTTGTGGATTACACCCTATGGAACTCTCACCCACAAAACTAGGCGTACACTTACAGTATTAGGCCATGCATGCAGTCAAAGAACTTCTTTACAAAGAGTCGCCTAGTATTCTTACTCCACAGTTTAACCGCGCACCGACAGACAGGCCTACAGAATCGTAGGCCTTACTCGGTGGAAGTGGCATAGAACATAACGCACACTTAATAAAACAGCGACTTATCTCGAAATTTGAAAGTAAGGCAATTTGAACTCTAATTGTATATGTTAAATTCTAATATTATATTTGTGTTAAATCTTTGCAATAGAGTTCAAATTTGTTTAATCCAAAATACTGAGATAAGTCTCTGTTTTATTAAGGGTGCGATAATATGTTCAGAAACCAGTGTTCCCTTAAATACAAAATCCCTAACACAATTATATCCTAACCTTATATTATAACGCCGAATGTAAGTTTGTTTGTTTGTTACGCTTTCACGCCTTAACTACTCGACCGATCATCATGAAATTTCACATTCACTTCGTCAGGGGAACATAAAAGAACATAATGTACCTATCATTCAGAAAAAAGAAGAATAGAAAATTGATATAACCTACATTTATGCGATCCATCTAAATCCAGTTAAATTTTATTGAAATTTTTACAGGGACTAGGTTTTTTTTCCAGCTCGTGTGTATCCTTTTATCTTAGTTTTTATAAGCGTATGTTGTGTTTATAACGTTAGTGGCACATCCAAACAATATTAAGTCAAAAACAATAAGCACTATAACAAATAAAACTTACAACGTTATATATAAACATTTTATTAAACATAATTCAGTCCTGTACATACAAAAATCACTTTCATTGCTGTTTTCTTTCATTTTCTAAATCATCTATTAGTCGTAATATTCCCATCTTCAATTTCCTTTTCTCTTTTATTGTAAAATCTCTGATATCTGGTAAGATACTTTTGAAAAATTGTAAGTCTTCATTATCGTCTTCAATGCCTTTATCTTCGCCAGAATATTTTCTTTTTAAATAGTAATTCGTGTAATCATTTGGACTGATATTGTTTATTCTAGGGTCTATTAAAGGATCTGGTTTTATTTCTTTATCACATATGTCTGGTTTTATTTCTGTTGCGCTGCAGTCATCTAAGGAATGGCCTCCATGTGATTCTTTGCTTTCGTCTTCATACATGCCACATTCTTCAAAGGCACTCTCTTTTGTTTGTGGCCTAAAATCAAAATTGTTGTTGTTTGATTATATATCTTGGTATAATCACCGACATCATTGTAGACGACAATTTTGTAAAACAGATTTCTTATCGATCCTTTGACATAAGTTAATGCTTATGCTTGCGATGCTTAGTGAGGGTTTAAATCCTGGAAATGTCTTATTTGGATTTTCTGTTAAGAAATGTTCATTACCCGTAGATGTGATAAGTTTATTTCACCTCGCTAAATATAGCTTTGTGTATGTGAGTGTGGTGTGAAACTTAGTCTGATGTATGTCAATTGTTTTAATGGCTACCTACATTTAGTTTATCTTTTAGCTATTAATAACAACTTACCCTTTCGGCCTCGTAAATGGATCTAGGAATCTCAATGTGTCGTATAAATAGTATTTTTTACAAGTAGTCGCTTCATGTGGATTAAGAAGTTTATTTTTGTATCTGTTGAATGATGACCTTATACCTTTCCATTTTATTTTTAATTCGTCCACTGCAACAAAAAGAGATACTCCTAAAAAGATTGTACGCCGTCAAAATAGTGCCACAATAAATAATTTGCCAAAGTCCAAATAGATGGGAATTAATGAAGAATGTGTCACTGTCAAAGTTATGCTAATTCATGTTGCCAACTACCGCTCGCTTACCCTTGACTTGACACTCAAATTTACAAATTACTCTTTAAATAGTCTTTGTTTATTTATTCTATGTGACTACTAGTTAGAAAACTACTGTTTGAAAGCGATTTCAGACATGATCTTGGAGTTTTATAAATAATCAGTGATAGTTGTCAAAGTTATTAGATTTTCTTTCTAGGCAATCTCAAACTTTGACAACTTGTAATAATACCAATGGTTAACTAAGCGTTAAATACCAAGTTAAACCATTAAACTCTTCAAACGACAATTCTCGGAATAGGCTTATAAATGATGCTGAGCCGTGGATGATTTTAAAATACAGTAATATAAAAATACACAGACTTGCAACAACCATTTATTTTGTGAACCTCTCAAATTGCCTCGTATACTTACAATACGTAGTGTACTGGCGAGATAAATAGATATTTATATCACCAGCCATCCTTGATAATATTAGTGTTTTAAAAGTGTTCATTCAAGTTTAATTAATTTAATTAAAAGAGTTACTAAGAATATCGGTTCTTAGTAACTTACGATACTTTAATTACTAATTTCCAATACAGAATACTAGTAATTATTAAAAATACTTTTAGACAAGACTAAAGACTTATTGATAATGGTTCTTGGAATAAAAAAACACCATCTAAGAAAATATTATAAAAGAGCTATATTTAAAATGCCTTTTAATTATTTATAGCAATATAGCAGGTACATGGGCAAAGGAGAAAGTTACTAGCTTCTTAGCTCTCTTGAAAAACAGGCGCGATAGGGACGTTGGAGTAGCAAACCTGCATTCTCGGTGTCCCCTTCAAAACGCTGCTGGCTAGGCTACTGTGGCAGTTTTAGTCGCTACACTCGAGCCCAGCCAGAAGATATGCTAGGGCGTAACCTATCTAAAGCATTTATTCCAGGAATTGCCCCCGATATGGGATTTATCGAGATATGGGATCAGTGGGGATGCCAATTATTTTCTTCAACCATCCCCAGCAAATTATATTATACGTAACTAATTGGTTCCAGAAAATAGTATTTATTTTTCGAAATACCTAGAATACTAGATTGTGTTTATTTAAGCTGCGATAATTTGTCGGAAAACAACCCACCAGCGGGTATTCCTAATACCCCCTGGTGGGATATATTAGTGAGAATAGTTGGAATAATGTCAACGACAGGACTGTTTATATTCTCAGTGACAGTCAAGCTGCTCTCAAGGCTCTAGACTCCTGGAGGGTGGACTCCGGACTGGTCCTGAATTGTGTTAAGGCCCTCAATAAACTTGGCAGGAAAAACACAGTCAGACTAGTGTGGGTTCCGGGGTATGCAGAGGTGAGGAGGCTGATGAATTAGCCAGAAAGGGCTCGGAGCAACTGTTTGTGGGTCCCGAGCCATTCGTAGGACTCTCTGAAAGCACCATCATGGCAGCTTTAAATGCACATGGTAATAAGCACAGGCTAGAGTGGATGGTCCTCAGGGGTCTGGAACACTCCAAGAAATTCATTACAAACAGAGCCACGGGCTTCATCCGGAAGCTCTGCGGGTACAACAAGGTCCAAATACGTCTGCACAGGAGCGTTCACTGGCCATTTTGGCACTAACGACTTTCTGTGCAGATTAAGATTGGCAAACAATTTGATCTGCAGAGCCGGTGGTGAACAGGACGAGTCTATATCGCACCTAATGTTTGAATGTGACGCGTTGGCTAGATTGAAAATGGGTCTGATGGGATTGGCATATCCAAATCCCGAACAATTCAGGCTTCTCCCTTTGAAGTGTACGCCGAGGCTGATGCAGTGCATTTATAAGGCGATAGCTAAAGGATAGATCTTGGGGCCGACACAAAAGATTCCACTGGATCGAAGTGTCGCCGCTCTGCACTGACTGACCCCCGTATATAAGATAAGATAAGAGGATACTTGGAATAAACTTTCCAGAGACACCCATAAGGCGAATTTCCCGTCTTATAAAAAGGGTACAATCTATAACTAATCCAGTCTATGATACAGCGTTCCTCTATACCAACCTTACGCTTATAATAGAGAGAGCCGCAGTACCTTCCAGTGCCCGAGAGCACCTGCCGGGATAAAAAGGGGTAAGGTTAAGCAGTAGAAATTACCTGTGCATTCTTCTTTGAGTTCAGTCCTTACACTGACAGCTACCTTTTCCCACGCCGCATCAGCTTGCCTCGTCTTATACGCGTCTAAATTCTGATCATAAATCTCTGGATGACGTTCTACTATTTTTGAGAACCGCATCATCATCTCCTGGTTGTCTCTCATTATGTTCTGAAAAAAAGAGTGCATGAAAACACACATTTTCTTCTAGAGACGTAAGCAGCAGATACATTCTAACTAATATTATAAATGCAAATGTGTGTTGGTCTGTTTGTTATGCTTCCACGCCTTAACTACTCAACCGATCATCATGAAATTGTGCATGCACATTGACAGAGGAACAAAAAAGGACATAGGGTACTTTTCATCCAAAAAAAGTACTGTTACTTATCTAATCTAGTATAATGTATTTTTGTGAGCAGCGATAGCTCAGTGGGGAGACCAATAGACTGCAATGAGATTATATAACAGGCTATTATTTTATTGTTTGTATTGATTGACAATTATCGCCTGCTCCGTGCCTCGGAGATCACGTTAAGCCGTCGGTCCCGGCTGCCATGAACATCTATGGCAGTCGTTATTGCGAGAGTGTCGACACAAAAGATCCCACTGGGTCGAAGTGTCGCCGGTCTGCACTGACTGGCCCCACATAAGATACATATCTAATCTAACCTAACCTACATTACGAGCAAATTCGCGTAATAAAAAGAAACAAAATCTAGTAATATTATGGATGTGAACGTGAGTTTGTTTGTTTGTTAAGCTTTCACGCCTTAACTACTCGACCGATCACCATGAAATTTTGCATGCACGTTGTCAGAGGTACAGAAAAGGACATAGAGTACCTTTGTCCAGAAAAATAATGTTATTAACCTAACCTTATCTACATTTACGTGAGCAAAGCCGGGGGCAAAATCTAGTACTCCTATAAATCTCATTGCAATCTTATTTGTCAGTAACCATAGTAACCAGCTGTTATTTCCATGGATACCTACTGTACTAAAACTCAAATTATAACAGCTGACTTGGATATGAGTTTGGTGGTGAGATAAATAGAATTGATCGGCAGAAGTCAAAAAGTCAAAAATCATTTATTCCTTTAGTTCACAAAGTAACACTTAAGAACGTCAAAATATATAGGTTTTGAGTTTACTAACTTACTGATGCTACATTTGGGTTAGTTGCTAGGTTCACGTTTTATCTACGAAAATATATTCGAAGTTTGTTTTAAAGATTTCACTAACCCACTGGTTTGACTGTTTATAAGCTAAGCGTAGACTATAGACGATAACAACAACATATTTCGTGGCATTTCTCATGAAAGATGGCAGTGCGTTGCTAACATAAGGCGCTAGGACCAGTACCTATGCTGACAGAAGAAGTCTTTAAGCTTTGAAATTCCTATTTACTATAAGAATACCTGCATAGTCTCACGCCTCTTTCTCCGATGGAGTAAGCAGAAGTGCATTAGAACAACATTTTGCAATATATAGTTTAGGTCCTATGTAGTCAGTCTAAAACTATCTATAAAAGTTCCATGTTATTGCTATTAACACTTTGAATGCCATGTAGCAGGCACAATTGAAAATGTATTGTTTGCGGTCATTTATGACCGGCATGGCATTCAATATATTAATAATTTCTAAACAGGAACCCAAAACATTTTGCCTAACCTGGGAATCGAACACGAGACCTCATGCACGGCAGTCGCTTTTATTACCACCGAGCCACCGAGGTAGACTGAGTATAATAATATACCTAAAACAATATTAAAAAATGGTACTTTCTTTCTCGTCAGTTACTTTTGCTTTTTGTTCCAGTCTTAACGCAATCTGATTAGTAACTTAAGTAAACTTGAACTATTACGATTAAAATATTATCGTTTTAATGATGGCGAGAATCATGGAAAAGTAAAAGCGAGACTAGAACAGATAATGGGCTGTAGATACAAAAAATATCGCAAGCAACAAGCCACAAGTGGCTTTTCAAAATATACAAAAAGATAAGATTAATTCGAAATTCAAACCTGTGAACACATTATTGTGCCATAGAGAATTACTGTAATTACTCGAGGTATAGACAACCTCTACTTAACGCTGGCGCCTTTCAAACATGACGGTAGTTCGTTAAATTAAATATGTCAACTTCATTACATGTAATCGATTCCTTAAGACCGGCGTGGAAAATTTTGATATCGTTTAATCAGAGTACAATACAGCGTAAGTTTTCATACACTAGTATAAATAAATAATGCTATAACTTACCTATTTGGCTATAGTATCGATATTTGGGAATAAGACTTGTTTACACCGCGATAAAACACTGTGACCTTCCACTCAACTCGTAGTATACTGATGCGCCACACGGCCACACAACGCTGTGTGTGTTTCACCTCGTTCTATGCGTTAGAGCGAGAAGAAGTGATGAAGCCGCGCGACGCCACAGGGACGCGATGTTGCCAAGCCGCTCGCCGCGTCACAACGCTACACGCGTTATTTGTTTGACACACGGACTTCATAGTACAATGAAATATAAACCTTAGCTGTTACGAAACAAGGTATCAATTTAAATGTAGTTGTTTGTCCAGTGATAAAGTTTGAATCCGTTTGGCGCGAAACTCCTCGTGACTAGTGTTCGTGTCGTATTACACCCACAGAGTCACTTGTCAACAGGTATTTTTAGTGTTAATTATACACCTATGGATAATTACGATTAGCGTAAAATAGCTAAGTACTAAAATTATTTTATATTTGGCATTTTTAATTGCTAAGTTGTATCTGTCACGCTTTCGCATTGTGACGTTCAATGGCGGAATCGTTGAAGTTCAAATTAAAATTTTAATTCTATTTTCAACGTACTTGCCTAATTAGTTTAATAGGTTGAGTATATAGAGTGGTTATGGACGAAGGGTTAACGAGTTGCAATGTGTTTTAATTATACCAGATGTATTATAGTTCCCGCTAAGAATAGGACCACCCCATTGTTCCCCGCGGGTGTCGTAAGTAGCAAATAAGGGATTATAGCATGAATGAGCGGCAGCATCTTACGGGGAGTTAACAAACTCCTTTGCAACGTAGTAATTTTTTTATTAGATTATATATTTAAGATATCGTCCTTCAGTCTTGATCTATACTTCCATATTTTTTTAATATTTATTAGTCATCATCAGGTTACTTATTCTTTTAAAAATGATCACCACCGCGCTAGGTAAGTATCAAGCCCTGTGTATGAGATTCTACACACATACACCTATAGTACATAGAACAATAACTTGTGTTTAAAAAATTGTCGGGTGGGATTCGAACCTACAACAGCAACGAGACGACCGCATGACGGCTGCACCATCCTGGCAATAAAACTATTATACCCTCAATTGTGAAGACTATTACCGGTTTTGACAATTGATGTTTAAAGAATAAAAGCCTTCACCTGCTATTTATTTAAAGTTACTGGCCAATATAACGAGTTATGTTACAAACCCTTTAGCATGCATAATAGTAGAGCCTCACTGATTTCAGCATGAATGGGCCGGCTCGACCGGGGAAGGACACTCTCTTACAGAATATTGACGTGAAATAGCATTATTCCTACTGTTGTGTTTCGTTCGATGAGTGAGAGTGCCGGAGGCCCAACCACCCCCTTTCCCCCTTCCCGCTCCTTCTCCTTCCCACTTCCTTTCCTAAAGGGTCGGCAACGCGCAAGTGATGTTACAGGCGTCCATAGGTTGCGGTGACCACTTACCATCAGGTGAGCCCGTTGGTTGTTTGCCAACTTAGTTGACAACAAAAGAAGAGAACAACTTAATATTAAGTCGATGTAACTTCAAAACTAAAGTTATTGGAGTAAACATGGAAGTAAATATATTATATATGTAGGTACCCTTTATGTTTCTTTTATATCAGTTCTAAATTCAAAGAAAGATATCAAATGCCAATATCTATGACAGTTATTCAACTATGCCTAAACGACACATGCTCGCATAAGTAATAAAACTCTTTTTAGTGAAGGTTAACGTAAGCAGTTTATATTAAACTAATGGCCGCCCTGGCTTCGCATGGGTAGTGTAGAACCTTAACAAATTTTAAACCTAAACCTTCCTCGTGAATCACTCTGTCTTTTGGTTAAAACCGCATGCAAAATTCGTTCAGTAGTTTTTGAGTTTATCGCGTATTGTTTTATAATAAACGTTTTAGATCATCGTGATTTGTACACATATACTCTCAGATACGCACCTGCGTAAAACGTCGCTGGAAAACGTCGTGAGGACCTCCTCACGACGTTTTCCTTCACCCTTAAAGCGAGCGATAATTAATTATTTAATATGCATAAACTTCGAAGTCAGAGATGCGCGCCTTGAGATCGAACTCGAGTCCTCTGCGTGGCAGACCAACAGGCCTCCACTTGGCTATCGCTGCTTTTTAAAATAAAAGAAATAATAAATTATTTATGGATATACTATACAAGGTATTTTAAATTCTCACCAAATTTACAGAAGTCAGTATGCTGCTTATTTAGAACATGTATCAATAAACCACATTTTACATTGATAAATAACATAACAACCCGTGTATCACACACATAATCACCTTGTATGGAACGATCCATTGACGCACGCCATCAAGCGTCAGTGAGCTACAATAGCAAGGAGTACCTCGTACTGCGCATGCGCAGCGTTATTGTTATTATGAATAAAATGTAGATGAGTAAAATTAATTTTGTTTTATTGAATAATCCTGTTATTATCTGTGCCCAAAATTTGGCGAGATTGTGTCAACACGTTGTATAGATTTATGCATTTTACGCTTGCTAGATCCTTACACAGATTTTCATATCAATGATTTCTTAACATTTTATCTAAGGACCTGCTAGTGTCAGCTCGTTATAATAAGTATTTTATGTGTTAATCTCATCATGATCTATCTAGAAGATATTTTTATGCCAATATTATACAAATCCGTTTTTTATTTAAAAATATACTAGCACCTTCGGTTACAGATGCTTCTGGATAACTTACTATGCTTGTGCTAAGAGTGGGTTCCTGTCAGTAGCGCAATGGGTAGGATTCAAACCCACAACCATTTGATCGCAAGTCAGATGCCTTATCCATTGGACTACCGTCGCTCAGTTTTTTCCATAACGTACGTAACGTAAATTGCGTAACTTGTATTACGCGTTTTAGAGTAACAAAAAAACGGACATCTTCAATCTTTACAGTTCTTAATAGAATAACATCCTAGAATTTCAAAAGAAATAGCATTCACAATAAAACCAATAAATTGAAACTCAAAACGTTAGAACATAAACAAAAGCTGAACCACAAATCGTATTTTACCATAAAATTAGTTGTGCCACCGGTGAGCATATAATATCGATTATGTTAATGTGTGCGTGTGTTTATGCGTAGAATGTGCATAACATTATACGTGAGTCTTTGTGTGTGTGTGTGTGTGTGTGTGTGAGTGTGTGTGTGTGTGTGCGTGTGTGTGTGTGTGTGTGTGCGTGCAGTGTGCACAGTGGCGTTAACGCGACATCTGCCAAAGGACGCACGTGGCGCGAACACCTTTAGCCCAACGAATGCATCCACCTTTTTACCAATGAAACTATTAATAAACTGACACAGTTCTAAAATTTAATTTATATGGGGAATATTGCGTGAGTTGAAGACGTAATGGTCAGTCTCAACAAAAGACTCTTCCTTACGCGGATGTCATTGATATAAAAATAACTTGCCTACGTTTAAAATAACTTATCGCTTTATTATCTAAGTACTTAACTTTTAACGTAAGCAGATGGTGCGCAGGCGTTTACGTAATACAGAACAAAGACGTATGTTTTGCATCATACATAAATATAATAATTATTTAAATGAAGTGCATTACGTCAAAAGTTGAAATGCGGTTTCATTGCACTGTATCTCGAGTGCACGAATGACGCAATGATTTAAGTTGTAATTTCGCCATGGTTGATACGTTGGATGTAGTGAATTCGACGCCCGTACGGAAAAACATGTACATTCAATTCTAATGGTACACAAGGAAGATAAATAGTGCGAATGTTGTGCTTTAAGAGAAATAAAGGTTCCAAATTTAGTCGGCCTCGATGGCGAAGTGGTTAGTGTAACCGACTGCCACGCCTGAGGTCACGGGTTCGATTCCCGTACAAGTCAAATATTTGTATGCATGAACATGGATGTTAATCGCGGTCTGGTTGTTTCTATGTATAATATGTATGTTTTTACAAAAAAAAGTATACATATATGTATGTTTTTCCATTCTCTAGTACCCATAGTACAAGCTCTGCTTAGTTTGGGCTAGATGGTGTTGTGTGTATGTGATAGAATATATTATATTATATTATTAAATAGTTAGAAAATAATGACCTATAAATCATTTCAATTATAAACTATTAAAATGGTTAATGTGTTTAAATTTCTTATAAATTATTAAGTATTGTAATGTTAATAATAATAATAATAATAATAATAATAATCTTTATTGACATAAAAATGGGTACATTTCAATTATAGAATACGCTGACTAGGAATAGGAATGAAAGATTTTACAAAACTACCTTGCTGGTTGTATAGTTTTGAATTTCTGTGATTGTTGGATAGAAAAGTGGCAAACAACGCAGAGTACTCGATAACAAAGCGAGGATACATCTCATTCATAAGATTAAGTCTATTTCTTAGGAAGTCATACCCCTCTACGCACATTTGACTACACAAAGTTAAGCTGTACCTCATAAGTTACAATTTCTGATGTTATTTCTATACTGAACGTATAGAAATAACATGTTTGTAAAATTCTCCGTAACATGTTGACTATTCTTAGAGGGTTCTATTTATATATTTTTATTTATTTACTTATTTATTTATTACTACTGTCGCACTAGGAATAATTCCTGTACCGCGACACACTTTACAAACGTTCAAACGACGGCACAACCATTTGTGATTCACACAATTTTTTGTCTCGTGTGGGATTCGAACCCACAACACTCGGCGCAGTGACAGTGGTGAGGCAACAACTTCAACAGCCATCCGTGCAGTCATTTATTTATTTATTTATTTATTTATTGAACATGGGAAAACAAACTGTAGTATATTAGGAGGATGCATTGAGTACTTAACACTAAACTTAACAAATATACTACCCACTACATTTTCCACAGATTACTTGTAATACTTAAATTTAAAACTGTAAGCAGACAATAGCTGTCATCTCGAGTTAACCAATAGTAGCAAAGGTTAACTTAGTAACATATCCAAAGCGACGCCCTTACGCTCATCTCCTCCCCCCGCCTTAGATGGTTGTGTTCAAGGTCGTAGCCCTGCCAGGCTAACGTCTGAGTGCCGGAGAGAGTTCGGAACGGAGATCCTCCGGCGCTCCATGATAGATGGGAAGAGCGCCGCAGTTAGGTTTAATCGGTATTCCGTGGCATCCGGCGAGTCCGACACTACCCACTGTTGCCGGCGCAGTTTTCCGGCCGTGTCGACAGGAGTGGGTGTGCGTAAAGGCGAAAACAAAAAAAAAAAAAAGTAACATATCCAAAGAGAAAAAAAAGGAAGAAATTATAATATTATGGATATTCGTTCCTTTAACATTTCAATGATGCTACTTTTAAGTTTTAGTCATGATCTTATATTATATGCATAAAAGTTACAACCTGTTTGGCTGATACACTTTTGATTAATGTAGTAAAACCTATCGGCTCCATTACAAATTAAATTATTGATGACTTACAAACAATAACTACTAAAACAGATGTTGATAACATATTTTATTAACATCTAAATTGATTAGGTTTGCAATGTATCAGATATAAAAATAAATGCATCCAGAATTGCATATTGCAAATGGTATGTTTAGTTTGTTTCTTTCTGTAGTAACATTGTTGAACTTTATTACGAATGAAAAATAAATGATATAATTGCATAGAATAAAACCAGTTAACTTTGATATTATATAGAGTTCTAGTAGTTTTCCCGCGGTTTCACCCGCGTAAGTCCCGTTTCCGTGTGAATATCGGGTTTCACCCCTTTCACCCCCTTCAGGGTGGAATTTCCAAAAATCCTCTCTTAGTGCTCCCCTACACTCTCCAAGAAACATACATGCCAAATTTCAGCTTCTTGCGTTCAGTAGTTTCGGCTGTGCTTTGTCTGTCAGTCACTCAGTAACGGAAGAGTTTTATATATATAGATATATGTTACGGGTAATACTAGAAGAACAAGTAAACTTAGGTTTACCCGGCTTTACTTAGTATTACCCAAGTTCATTGGGTAACGTTCGAAAATTCAATAAAACTTAATTTGTATTCGGTGTTTACCCGTTCACACCTAGGTCTACCCGACACTGGCTGGGTAATGTTAGGTGTCGCGTCATTTATGAGACATATATACTATACAGTTATCTTTAGTTATCTAAAACCAACCATGGTCAAACGCACTGTTAAGTAGAATGTGTAGGAATTTGAATTAGTTCATGAAGATTGTGCCTGATGCTGATGTGCATAACGATACTGATAGCCAGTTCCGGGTAAAAATATTGAAATCACTAGAAAACACGATGCAACACGATATTAATAAGTACCAATAGCTTCTAAAACACTTAATTTAAGTAGAATAAGTAAAGTGTTAAATATATATGTTGTGAGTTAACCGAATAAATAAATTATAAATGAAACTATATACTTCCATTATAATCTTTTTAATAATTTCTTCCATTGTGTTTAGCAAATGGTATTATCGTTAACATGTCCACATAACCTACTTCTATGTGATATAAGTGAGTTCAGGTCAGTTCAGGTGGGTGAGGATGAAGATTGCATATTCTATAATTCCATAACTATTGGGCTTTAGAGGAGCAAGTAGTCCACCTGATGGAAAGTGGTAACCGCTGCTCATGGACTTTACCAATGTTAGGACACAGCAAAGCCGCTGCCTACCGTGAAAGAAGAACTCTCTTTAAACCTCGTTTGAAGATGGAAATATAAGTTATCGCTGAAAGCGTACCGTCTTGGATTTGAACGCTTCCAGGTGATATGGATGAACCCTGCTTCGTTATCGAGTGTTGCAGTGATAGAAAGGGGCCGCTGGTCTCAAATCAAACAGTTTATCAGAGCACTCCCCGTGAAAGATTCAGTAAAACACACAGAGAGACCCAAAGTCTCTCCGTTGCTCCAACGACTCCAATCTATCCGTGAGATTGGGATCATCGACAATTCGAACTGCCCGTCTTAGTTGGGAGTTATGTGGGTCGAGCTGGTATTTGGGAGCCCCTGCCCATAGATATGAACAGTACTCCACGTGCGGCTGAACCTGTGCTTTGTAAAGCACAAGACGTTGACCTGGTGTGAAGTACAGCCTCACCCAACAGGGCGAGGCGGTACTTCACACCAGCTAATTTAACTTTGTCCTCCAAGTGTTTCCCAAACTGGACTTTATTCGATATTTTCACGCCGAGGATCCCAATACTTTAGGACATACGGAGAGTAACTCTTTGGAACTGTGGCGCCATGATAAAAGGGTTCTTCTTGGCAGTAAACGCGCACACCTGTGTCTTCAAGGGGTTGAATCGAACTAAGTTCTGTTCACCCCATTCAGAGGCCCACCCAAGAGAGTCCTCGACTTCAGACACAAGTTGTGTTCGTCTTTCCTGTATCATGCTCCGACGGACATTCTGATAGCTGGTATAACGCCCATGACCGGTGCTGTCATCCGCATAGCAACAGCTCGATTGACAACAAGTCATTGATATGCAGGATGAACAGCGTTGGGTAGAGCACCGAGCCTTGAGGAACACCAGCGTTAATGGTTTTGGTTTCAGGTGCAGCCATCAACGACGACTGTAATTCTCCGACCATTCAGAAAGCTTGCAATCCATTTGCAGTGTCCCTCGGGGATTCCATAAGATGGTAGCTTCGATAGAAGGGCCTTATGCCAGACCCTGTCAAATGCCTTAGTGATATCGAGGCTAACAGCCAAAGCCTCTACCCCCTTAATTAAAAGAATTGAACGATATTTTCATAATGGTCGAAAGTCGCGGACGATTTTACAATTATTGAAACAACAGACACAAATAACACCCCGATCCAGTACAACTATTAGTGAATTGAACCCACAGCACTCAACGCACTGTCTATGGCAGTGCTGGCATTCAAAACACTACGCCATGAAACATACGTCATCTGATCAACAGATTTATTAATAAGAGGAACAAGGAAAACGTAATTTATAACGACGGAGAAAATTTCTAAAATTAGTCAGTTGGCGAATTCTGGCTTATTTTAGAAGCCTTGACTTTAAAATAGACTTTGAATAACTCTCTCTGGATCTTGCGACTTTTCTCATTACGACGTATAGTTAGTATCACAATTTAAACCAATACAAAGCCTTCAATTAACAAAACATAAACTAATACATTTTCTCATTATACCTATAAATTGCTGGACTTGACCTTGAACTTTAATAATGTGACAATTTAAAAACAACTGCACACTGCAAATTTATTATAATAAAAATATATTGACTGTTGGCTCACTCATCGTTCTTGAGATTGTTTCCATTCTACATCGGAATCATCGGTTTTTAACAAGCTTACTATCTGAACTGAAATGATATCACAATACCTTAACTATATATTCAGTTCTCTAAGACTACCTAACCATTCTTTATATCTAACGAATAATTTGCTGCACTAGTGTTTACGGTTGTATATCATGAGGTCAATAAATGTTATAAGGTTATGTTGACAATATTTTTTCAGTAGCAGCTCAGAGTTAGAAAAGCTGGCTATGTCCTCCACATGCCTTAGTGAGTACGTAAAGCCGTTAGTGCGCAGAACTACAAGACTCTAATTTCTCTACAGTCGTGTGTATTCGCTGACATGTCGGACTATTAGAGTGAGGGAAAGGATAGTGCAGTCCGTAGATACTTGTGCAATTATGTTTTCTGCGAAGATTTCCGTTACATTTCCGTTAAAACTAGCCTCCGTGAATGAAAGGACAGTTTGCCTGCTATTATACCAGCATCCCTATATATAATACCAGTCTCGTCAAGAACCTGCAAATTCCATGATATTCAGGCAAATAGAATCAAGCTGGCGAAAAAGTGTGGGACATATCAATCCCATTCATCCATTAATTGCGTCGATCCATTGACATCATGATCATCAGTTCCATGTCCACTAGTCAGATGCTAATATGATTTATCTTCACGGCTTTGGTGCCCATCTCCTTGCATCACCACTTCCAATTCGCAGGAACTAAAAAATAATTACAAGAATCGTGTGGAAATGGAAACGCGTCGGTCTCTTAGCGTTTTGTCGGCAGGTGAGTTTGTGACAGGTGCTCTAAGCAAAATTATACGTTGTGCAGCAATATGCATCGTAATACTTATCGCAATCATTATTGTCTTTTTGCATACCCTGCCTTGTATCATTTGTCTAAAATAGATAGCACAACTTGAACTAATTCTGTAACATATCTTGAAGACTTGAAACAGTCTAAGCGTACCTACATCAGTAAAAAAATGGACATAAAATATGTATATGTTTTGCAGTGTTGAGAGCCCAATGGATATATCATTGCATTTGAAAGGCTATAAGGTCGAATCCTACCTATTGCACTAACGACGAGAACCTGAAAGCATTCTAGCTTAGCTATGGGGTTAACAATAATACTAGTAATTTACAACCCGAATTGCTGGTAATCATAAAAAATCCGGAAATGTATTGTGCTATTTTATTAAAACTTAACTTGGAACTAAAATGGAGTTTAGTTCCAGATTTACAGTTTTAAACCGAATATCTTCTTAATAAAAAAATAGAAGTATATATGTATCTTATGTGGGGGCCAGTCAGTGCAGACCGGCGACACTTCGACCCAGTGGAATCTTTTGTGTCGACACTCTCCCAATAACGACTGCCATAGATGTTCATGGCAGCCGGGACCGACGGCTTAACGTGCTCTCCGAGGCACGGAGCAGGCGATAATTGTTAATCAATACGCACATAATTTCGAAAAGTCATATAACTTCCGAAAGTCAGAGGTGCGCGACGTGGGTTCGAACCCGAGACCCTCTGCATTGCAGTCTGTTGGTCTCCCCACTGAGCTATCGCTGTTCAAAATAGGAGTAACTTGCATACTGAAGCTGATTGATACTTTGATTAATATATATCTGAACCATACATAGTAAACAGTAAATGCTAACAGGTATGAAAGAATAATGCAGATTGCTATACTCGAAATAAAATTATGAAAAGTAAATAGATAGTATTTTCAAAAATGCTTCTCATATCAACATAAACGTAAAAAACATAACGATAGCAAAGATAAAAACGTTATTATTATTTTAATTAAAATTCGAACAGAATCAAAATATTTTATGAATGTATGTTAGACTATCTTTGATTGACTGTTACTAGGTATTCAGAGTAACGACCTCAACCGCTAACCCCAATCAATCAATGAATCAACAACCGATCAATAACTAAAAATAATCAATAAACAATTCAAATCGGTTACACTTTGAAAATAGCAGACATATGTTCAACACCTTTCATAAACCGGTCGGCACGAAGGACATCCGCTTTTTGGTGGATAAAAAAATCGAGTTCAACATTCTCACAGGAACCGCTGCGTATCCGGTGCTGCGCCGGCGCAGAATAAAAACGATCATTTGTTAATGTCTGAGTATTGGGCCACCAGGTAACCGACCGTCGAATTTGTTCACGTTTGAATCTGTCAATGTCATCCATTCGCAAAGTGATACACGCATTGTGACCAAATAATATGATTTTCGAAAGTGTGTTTGTAATGCTCACTCACGCCTTAGTGAAGAAACTGGTGAATCAAACGTGCGGTTGAATTCAGAAAACAAATAACGTTCTTAAAAAATACGACTAATTGCTTTTATCTTGTTTATTTAAACTATCTCGGTGGTGCAACGTTAGCACACGCGACTGCTACGCTGAAACGAACCCGACCTAACGTCTCGGGTTCCATTCCCAGGTTGGGCAAAATGTAAGCTGTCCTTTTCTACCCTTTTGGTTGTATCTTTATCTATCTTCTGTCAGCTACTGTTGTAGACGTAGCGGTTATTCCCTTTTTATTACTTTAGTTATTTTTAAGAACTACGTCTAAGATACTTACATCATTTTCTACATTTTCAAAATTGTTGTAAATTCTATTCGTCGTATATTAAGACTAATTTTAAGGATTTAACATGATAAGTATAAATGGTAATTATAAAAAAAGAAAAGCACAATACTATTAAGTAGTACTCAAACCCGTGACTACAGAAAACCATACTGAGTTAAATTCATTAATTCCTTTTCAAATGCATGCTAAGTGATATAAAGTGCGATGTATCGCATAATCAATGAAAGAAAAAACTACATAATACTTCAATATCATATTAAAGATCTTGCTCTTAATATTTCGCCTAGGGTCGTCATAACAAAGATTCACGATAGTACATCCTGAAGAAGTAGACAGATCCATATCATAACGACATTTCACCAACTATGTTCTCCAGCTATTGTCGTCTATTAGTACCCAGAGTTTTCTTAAAGAAAAGTCCATAAACATTTTGCCCAGCTCGAATCAAATCCGAGACGTCACGATCCCCTGTAAACAAGAACGAGACCAACGTCGAAATCTTATTCGTTTTAAATCACCGTTCTTGGAATAATTTGACTAGGGACTTTACAAACATTCAAACAACGGGCACAAAGAACACCCAGACTCGGAACAACCATTTGTAGATAACACAAAGTTATGTGTCGTGTAGGATTCGAACTCACAACATTCGGCACAATGGCAGCGGCGAGGCAACCACTCGCATAGTAAGCAAATCGCAAATTATAAACGAGGAAACTTTAAACCAGCCGTTTCTCTTATAATTCTATTGGTTGATTTAAGAAAAAGCACTATTCTCATTTGTAGTAATATACTAATCAATCTTACCTATGGTTTCTGTTATGAGCCTCGCTGTTTATTGACCTTCATATCCAAAAGTTTGGAGGCTTCTCTTTTGGTATCGTAATCAATAACAACGTACGTTCTGCTTCACAAGTATATAACTCTAGAAGTCGTATTTGGTCATTATTTTCATGGGTTGTTTTCATCACGTTAACGCCATTGTTGATTTTGTTGTCATAATTATCTTCCATATATTAATGGGATTGGAATTCCATATATTAACAAATCATTCCATACTTTTATTTTCTTTGTTTGTCACCCGATGTTCTTTATTTTGGTTTTGTTTCGTAACTATTGACGAGCTCCAATAACGGCAATAAAAAAATGGTCGAATTTCAACCACTGGGTGAACACAAGTCACTTATAAATTCACTTATGATAGTGTATAAAACTGTCCAAATGCTGGGCACGGGCCTTTACTCAGTACGAGAAGAGGTACACCATAGTCCTAATAAGTAGTACCTTTTTCTACAACTAATATGGATATGGCTTCCATATTGGTTAGTAGTTACCGTAGCCTATGATTACTTGCAATACCATTGATATTACTCGGACGTTGCAGAAGCAACGTGTGTGCCATTGTGCTAGGGTCAACTAGAGGAAAAGGATTAAAAAATGGGATGAAATGCAAGGAATGGGTGTGATATGTATATGAGCTTTCAAAACTCACTGGGCGAAATGCAATCAATCGTGGTATACAAACAATTGGCAATAGCCAGACTTAGCACTCACATAGATTTTCAAAAAAGTAAAAATACTTAGTACAGAGATATATCATATTTAAGTTCTTATTGCTATTTACGTTTGTATTTCAGGTCATATCCTATGTTATACATCAAAATCAGTACCAAATTTTATTAAGATCCTCACCGTTATAACAAAACCAGCTTAGCGTTGAACGCGTGAGTAGCGTTAAACTTTCAAATGTAGTGCAACAGTGTTCATGTGTCAACTGTCTACCAAAAATAATGTAAGAACTCTCTATAGAACGGTATGATGACCTCTAATCTACATACATACAAATGACTTCCACGCATGGACAACAACAATAATTCGAACGTTTCTACAAACATAATTTCGAAGCTACCGTGCACAGAAGCAGGTTTAATGTTAAGGACATAAAGTTCAAAATAGAATGATAATATATTCAGGTCTGGCATGTGTTGTGTCGGTATGACGTTTGGTAATAGTTAAGTGAAAGGCTGGATACGTGAGAAAACCGACGCCTATTCTAACAATGCCATATTTTGCCGTCATCTGGGCCAGTGATCGATCTGTGTAAATATTTTATTCCCACTGTTGCATGCAAAGTGATTGTAGATTACATGTTACCGTTTTCTGAGCTTTTTCTTTAAGCGTTTCATATTCAATAGAATTTCACGGTTTTGACTAATTGTACGGTGAAAGGAATTTGTAATGGGAAATATTGTGGCCGTTTCGTTCCCTTTCGTGTAATAGTAGTAGTGAAATATTTCAATGGGCTGTTTTGGAACGACGCTATAAATACTTTGTTACATTTCACAACAGTAATAAAAAATATTATTGCTCTAATATTTCTAAAAGCTATTTCTTGAAACTGGTAACCAACCTTTAATACATACACAAAGTGTAATACCTAATTATTCGAATAAAACTGGTTATGGTATTTGCCTTTTCGGTTTTGAGTTCACGCGTAATGAAGTACAAACTATCTTTTATCAAAAATTCTCTTTTGCATATTACTTTAGTAGCGAACAAGTATACGGTTTGCCTAGTTATGGTAAACAGTTACTTTACCTTATGATCGTTTTTATAATATGGTAATACTTCCACATTTTGGATCCTGCAAATACGGCGGTCTTAGAAATACAAAGACTACTAAAGTACTAGTGCTGCATTGTGCTTTTTTAAGGAGTTTGAGACCGCAAGAATCAATGCAAGGTTATTTGGATGCTGTCTTCTGTGGGATATTGAAGTACTTCCTCAATCGGCTGTTTCATGTTTCTTGGTTCTACTCTCTAGCATCACAGATTAAGTTCTATTTAAAATACATTTTGTCTTAATTCCCTGATAATCTTACAAACTGTGGATATCCTACTAATATTATAAATATGAGAGTTTGTGTTGACGTCTGTAAATTTACGTGTTTATTACTCAATCATACATAATCAGTTGAACGGATTTGGATCTAACTTGACGCAAACAGACCATATTATCCTGGATAAGCATGCAGAATATGGTATTCTGCTATGCATTCCCGGCGAAGGTACTAAGGAGTAAGAGGTACAGGCGAAACCGCGGATAGAAGCTAGTAGAAAATAAAATGACAGTTGACATGCTGTGAAAAGAGTAATTTATTGCTATTAGTCAACGCAAATAAGCTTTCGGTAGCGGAAGCAAACTTCGCATTCGACGTCATGGGCTTTAGACATGCGATCCTATATTTAACATTTCATTATGACCTGAACTAACTTGACCTTTTTTGAACAGTTCGAGGACCGTATTGTTTAATTTGAAATTTCAAGGATATCTAGAACATTTTACACATTTGTTATATACACGCGTTATTGGTTCAGCAACTTTCGAGTGTTCGAGTGATTGATGTTTGATAGTATTAAGAAGATTCGGATTAAGAACAGCGTCTTGAGTGATAAGTTACTATTTATTTTTAGAATTAGAAAAGGTTTTGAGGTCAGCCTGTCGTAAGATCTATCCTTGATCTGCATATAAGCTATTTATTTTATGATATGAGTCTCACAAATATTGATTATATCTGCGATGCGCGATTGTCCTCGAAAAGATATGGAATGATTTTAATATTTGACAGAATTTACTGACATAGAAACTCAGTACCACTTTGACTTAACCGGCAATTGGAGATGAAATCTCGGCGATCACCCTTAAGGATTAACGAAGCAGTTATTTTCTGCATTTTTAAATTGTAATCAATGTCGAACGGGACTTCTGTAGAACATAATGTTGCTAAAGACATTAATTATTATTTTACCAAGTAATCTATCTCTGCCACGATTATTGACCCGAGGTGACTGACCAACTTGATTGACGTTACAGGCATCTATTTGTTTCCTAAGCCTGAGTTATGTGCTGTCTGCAAAAAATACTTGTCTTATAAAGTACGATCTACGAAAAAAAAGTCATAGTAAGTGATATATACAGATGCGTGTGTGTATCTTAAAACTGCTCATTTAAAATTTATTAAATATACTAATGCAATCGGACTAAATGAAAGTAGTATCGTAGAATCTATCATACATTAATTTCTGGTTATTGCAAATACCAAAAAGCATAATTAAATTTTATAAGACGTTGTTCTCCTCGAACGAATCGATCGTAGCGCCACCTACTGGGACTCATTGTAAATCTCACCCATCTAGAGACCCACTTAAACACACACAAATAATTTTCGCTTTTATATGGTATTTTTATTTTGCAGCAACAATAGTCTAGTGTAGAAACTTTGGACTGACAAGAACATATCTCCAGTAGGATCTCATGTCGTCTGATACTGAATTTTTCAAATTATGTGTGTATTAAATAGTTAATCTTTGCTTTCTTTAAAGGTTAAGAAAAATATGACTAGGAAACGAGCATGTCTGAAAGTTCTCCATGATGGTCTCGAAGATAGGTGTAGTCTGCCAACCCATGCTGGGTTAGCGTGGTGGAACATGACCTATCTGCACTCACAATGAGAAGACGGTCGTGTCCAGTAGCGAGACAGTATAAAAACAGGTCTGATATTATTATACTTCTACTTGGTACTTGGTGAAACTGGCCTCTATACTTTTATAGTATAACTCCATTTCAGTCAAGTTGTTCTTGCTACTCCTTGGTACGTACATCGTATAAATCACGGCAAAACACACAAATAAAAAACAATTACCCGCTGCAAACACATTAAACCTTATACACAATTGAAGTGAATGTTAAAAATTCGACGTTCAGAAGAAAACGTTGGTTGTTAATTTCGCCGATCATACAATGCTACTTATGTAATAGTTCATGGACTAACGATGAAGGTTGTTTGTTGAATACGTTTCTACCTACAGTTGCGTAATTTGTCACGTTAAGAAGCGATAAATATTCTTCATACGTATATTGTGGTTTTAATAAAAAACTGCGAATTTATGATCGTTTCGTTGCTGTGTAAATAAATTGACATCGGTTTTATTATTTGATGCTTTGTTGATCCTCGGCTATAAGAAGCGTTTCAATCTGTTGCTGATTGTGAGATCAAGAGCAAAGTATGGTGGTGCAGTGGTATCGAATGTGACTGAAGTGCATTAGGTTTTGGGTTCGACTTCAGTCAATGTATGATAAGGCTTTGTCGTCAATAATATGTCCGTGACTTTAGGCAATCATAGCTCGCGAAATTTAGGCTAAGGGACTAATAACACTTATTCAGCTCCATTCGTGTTTTGCTGAACGATTTTGGTCACTCTTATACAATTCTGCTTCTATCAGCCGCGTACAGCATCGTAAGAATGACAAAAGCCGTCATAGCGTGTTATCTCCGCTGAAACGCTTCTATCGACTGTTGACGGCGCTGACTATGTTGCGAAGACGGTAAGCTACTCATTCAGTATTGGAACCATGCGAATGCTCTAGATAGAGTTCAGCGCTGTTCTGCCGCGTTCAGCGCTGTTCTGCCGCGTTCTGCGCTGTTCTGCCGCGTTCAGCACTGTTCTGCCGCGTTCAGCGCTGTTCCACCGCGTTCGGCGCTGGACGCGGACGTCCTCGTCGACAAGTTGCGACCGCGTACAGTGCCGTACAGCCCTGAATGCGGCAGAACAGCGCTGAACGCAGCAGAATAGCGCTGAACTCTATCTATAGCATTCGCACGATAAAAACAAATTTGTCTTCATTTAAAATTTTTTTTTTCTACGTATGCGTCCGCATCTCCTTACAAAATCGTTGTTTTCTATGGACAAAAGTTAATCAGAGCTGAATGAGTGTAATTAGTATCTTAAGACACCCCATCTGTGAATGGTGCATGCAACTGTGTTTGTATGCATTTTTTGTATGTACAGCAGTAGTGAATGCGACTGCTGTGAATGAGGTCTCGGGTTCAAATCCCGGGTAGGGCCAAGAAAAAATTTATTGGGTTTTTCAGTTAAGATATCTCAATAGCAGCTCGGAAGGAAGTTGGCGGTGTAAGACACGCCCGTGCCTCGGAAAGCACGTAAAGCTGTTGGTCCTGCGCCTGATCTCTCTCTGGTCGTGTCGAATTACCGTCCCATCGGATGATGAGAGTTAGGGAACTGAAAGTGCACTTGCGTTTTCGCACACACTATAATATCTCCTGCGTAGTTGGCCAGTCTCCGTTAAGACTAGCCGCTGTGGCCGAAATTCGGTCTGGAGGATATTGCTATTACTATTAATATTATTCTAACCAAATAATTATTTGCCCAAATCGGGTATCAAACCACAACACAGACACAAACATGTGCCACGGTACAAACAATACAGCTAAGAGTAAATAAAAAATTCTCGCTCATAATAAGCTAGTTTAGCCCGCGGCTCCGCTCAAGTGGCCTTAGTTGGTTTGGCCGTTACGCAAATTGTTTGTGAGCTTCATTGCCCAATCATATAACAAAGCATGATGATGTATACCCCATACGGTTTTTGTGACCTTACTATTGTAACTGTGAAAGTCTCATTAATATATTATATTTACATTCGACTGCATGGATAGCTTTGTGGTTGCCTCGCTGCTACCGCTGCGACGAGTGTTATGGCCGTTGCGGGTTCGATCAACGCATGGGATAAAAATTTGGGTGAGTTGTTCCGAGTCTTCCGAGTTTCCAGCAACTCAGAAATTATTTCTAATGTGGAAGTTGTTTTTAAAGCATAAAAATATATTCGTCAAGGGGTAGACAAAGATGAATTGTACGTACATTTCTCCAGAGTCCCAACTCCAACACACGCGTTGCCGATCCAAGGGAAAGCTTTTTTTTTTTTAATAATATTCTACCACATACACACAACACCATCTAGCCCAAACTAAGCAGAGCTTGTACTATGGGTACTAGACAATGGATAAACATACATATATACTATTTTTTTTGTAAATACATACATATTATACATAGAAACACCCAGACCAAGACAAACATCCATATTCACGCACACAAATGTTTGACTTGTGCGGGAATCGAACCCGCGACCTTAGGCGTTGCAGTCGGTTACACTAACCACTACGCCATCGAGTCGTCAAAGCTCTGACTGGGCTATCGTTATGTGTCAACCGGGTTTATTAACCTCTGAATCTTCTTCGAAGAGTATAATGAAAACACTTTGTGGGTCTGTGTGTCTGTCTGTTAGTGACAGTTTGTACTAACAAACTTGTCACTAGACAAGCATGGTTTCGGAACCACTGGACCGATTGACTTGTAACTTGGTGTGCAGACACCTTGGGGTCATCGCTCGGTCAAGTTTGAATAGTAGCCAAGCGGGCCAAAAGACCCCCGAGATATAGGAGTCACATATTTTAAATGGAAAAATATTGACTTGTAACTTGGTGTGCAGACACCTTGGGGTCATACCTCGGTCGAGTTTGAATATGGGCCCTGTGCGTCAAAAGACCCTCGATATATAGGGGAAACAAGGTCATGAAGTCAGGGGATATCCACCAACAGAGTGATTTAGAAGTCCAAGGGAAAGGCTTTTGCCCAGCAGTGGGACATTACAAAAAGCTGATGAATAAAACAAATAAAGATCACATGAAGACGAAGAGGTTGAATCCTGAGATTTTACACCCATCTCGTTATCCTCTAAGTCTTTTTCGAAGGTTAATGAAAACACTATGTGGGTCTGTGTGTCTGTCTGTTAGTGACAGATTGGTGTTAGTGACAGGCATAACTCCGATCGATTGACTTGTAACTTAGTTTGCAGACTCCTTGGGGTCATCCCTCGGTTGAGTTTGAATATGCGCCCTGTCGGTCAAAAGACCCCCGAGATACAGGGGTCACATATTTTAAATGGAAAAAAAATATTGACTTGTAACTTGGTGTGCAGACACCTTGGGGTCATACCTCGGTCGAATTTGCATATGGGCCCTGTGGGTCAAAAATCCCCCGAGATATAGGGGTCACAAGGTCATAAGGTCAGGGGATATTCACCAACATAGTGATTTGGAAGTCCAAGGGAGAGGCTTTTGCCCAGCCAGTGGGACATTACAAAAAGCGGATGAAGAAAAATGACACATGAAGACGAAGAGGTTGAATTCTGGGTTTTTGTACCCATCTCGTTTTAATTTGGTTCGTTTTAAATACTTTTCCTTGTGTATATAATATATTTCCCACCATTTAATTGGTTTCTGGCTGTTTTAGTTTCGTATAACTAAACTTTGGATATCCGCCAGTACCTTATACCTAATAACTGTAATAATAATAATAATAATAATATTCTATCACATACACACAACACCATCCAGCCCAAACTAAGCACAGCTTGTACTATGGGTACTAGATAATTGATAAACATACATATATACTTTTTTTTTGTACATACTTATTATACATAGAAACACCCAGACCGAGACAAACATCCATGTTCATGCACACAAATGTTTGACTTGTGCGGGAATCGAACTCGCGACCTGAGGCGTGGCAGTCGGTTACACTAACCACTACACCATCGAGACGTCAAATAATTTCTACGAATAATAAAATCTTACTAATTTTGGATACAAAATCAGAATCGCTATGAAGGTTAAAATTATATAACTCGGTATTTATATTATACAGCGTCTTAAGTGCCATTTCGTATAAAAAATTATAACTCTATTATTATGAATTAGAATTATCAAAGCCTAAAACTATATTAATAATAATATGTGTTTTGTTTTAGTGATACATCTCTGCTCACCTACAGACCTACACCTACAGAGAATACAGTCGTGAGACTATTTACATAAGCACCGAGCAACGATTTTTCTGTGTATGATAGAATATATACTTACTTAAAGTCACGCCTGCCTCCCGAAGGAGTACCTAGAGACAGCGGATTCTACTTGTTTATTCTGGTATATTTCGTTTTCATACTTTTGTAACGTTTTACTAGTCAACCCGCTTTAGAGGCGTGGTTGACCAAGGATTTTAATTGAAATTAAAGATGAACAACGCGATCAACAAGCATATATTTTCACTTACAACAGGTGTATAAGAAATAACAGAACTACAATTAAATTCGACTAGATATTTTGTGGTATTTCAGGGCGTGGTTCAAGATGAAGGCTTGTTACGTGGTCCTGGGTAGAATGGACCACTTAACTTCAGTAGGCAGAGCAGCGGAAGGAGATCGGCACCAGGGCGGGTTGCCAATATATAGGGCCGCCGCTGGGGAGGAGAAGCCGATGGAGGGGCGCCGTGAGCACGGCCGCTCAGCAACGACCGGTCCGCGTCACACTCTTAGAGCATTCTGCAGGCATGCACGTTGGATTATGATATGCTTGACCTGTCCAGTCTTGGACTTGTCCAGAATGTCTCCAAACTTATTAATGATTAGTTGTCCCCAGCTGTTTCACCCATGGTAACTGCTCCACTCCTGTAACTTGTATATCCTATGTTATCTTATCATATGTGGGAGCCAGTTAGTGCAGACCGGCGACACTTCGACCCAGTGGGATCTTTTGTGTCGACACTCTCCCAATAACGACTGCCATAGATGTTTATGGCAGCCGGGACCAACGGCTTAACGTGGTCTCCGAGGCACGGAGCAGGCGATAATTGTCAATCAATACGCACATAATTTCGAAAAGTCATATAACTTCCGAAAGTCAGTGGTGCGCGACGTGGGTTCGAACCCAAGACCCTCTGCATTGCAGTCTGTTGGTCTCCCCACTGAGCTATCGCTGCTCTATATCCTATGTTACTTCCAGATAAATTAGCTTTTTAATGAAGATAGAATTATTAAAATCGGTTCAGTAGTTTTTGAGTGTATTGATTACAAAGAAACGTACAAATTTTACCACTTTATAATATAACTAGATTTTGCCCATGGATTCGCTCGCGTTAATGTAGTATGTCAATAATATGTAGTATGTCAGGATAGTATGGATAAAGGAGAATTAAAGTAGATGATACAGATTACTATTGTTGTTGTATTAACCTGTGTTTTCAAGACATAAAGATTGTTGTCGTTCCATTTAATGTAACGAATAATTCATGTCAATGTTTTTAGATAACCCATTAATTTCTCATGTAGGTACTTTTACATATTTTTATTCTATTCGAAAACCCTGACGCACCTAAGCTGGGGCACGTATGTCCACGCGGGGTGTACGTAGGAGATCGAAAATAAAACTCCCCCCGCGGGGAGGATTCATCCCCAAACATATTACGGGAATGTTGGTAGGTCGAGATCCGGACGTTCCGATTTTTTTTTGCGATAATCAACCACCGTTTTCCTTCGCTGTTTATTACAAATTGTGGATAAGATTCTATACTGAAGATACTTAAATTGTGTTGTAAAATCTTATTGTAACGATAAAGATTTTCAGTTGGTAATGTCAATTGCTTATCGAATTTGGTTAAGTGAATTAAGTGAAGCTTAAAAGCCTCTTAGTCTTATATTTCTTTCTTATTCCAATTCGATACAACAATGGACTCTGAATGGCTATAAATAGATTTAAAATCTGAATATTTTGGGAGTGAAAACTTTAATGAACTGCAATAACAAATCTTTTAAAATATTTTACGTAACAATAGCCTGAATATGCTGGCATAAAATGTATACATATAATAAATTTGTAACTGGTCGATGTCTCTATATTGAAGATATTTTTGGAAAATAATGTGGGTGTTCTCTATAAAGGCTATTGAAACCAAAACAAATACTTTTAGAATTTTTGTCTGTCTGTCTGTTAATACGCGTATCACGCAAAAACTTTTGCACGAAATTAAATGCAGTTTTCACGACTGAATTGCTTGAGGTCTAACTTAAAATCTGGTGCATGCTTCATTTTGATAAGCAGCCTAGAAACGAGTATCCAATTATTGCGTGTAGGTACAAATTCGCAAGAAAAAGCTAGTTGAAAATAAAAATACTTTTTATGTCATTGAATACTCACTGTCATTCTAAACCCCTCTTTTTTGTACTAGTAGGCAATATATACAGGTATTCATTCAACTTGGTTTCACTTCCGATGTTAAAGGCGGGCGCTTAATAAAAATGGAAGGATGCCACCCATATAACCATACTTACCTATATTAACCTGGTGTTTTAACTTTGCCCAGGTAAATAAAATGAAGATAGCCGTGAAAACGAATACGAGCCATATCAACAGAATTCGTTCGCGGCCCGAAATGGCTTTTCTATTCAATTTTCGATAGAGATTTTTTACCTACCCGCAGTTTTGCGTACGGCGGAACCAATAAATCTCCTCTCGAGGTAAGGGGCGAATTAATCAGTTGACTAGTTCACCGACTAGTCTAACAACAGATCACCCGCCTCCACACAAATGTGAACCGAAGTGTGACACAAAATAGGTTGATGTTCCGTTGTGCTCAACATTTTTATTTACCGCAAGCAAGGTGAAAATAAGAAGTGGAATAAATAGTAGGGCCTCCGCCGATACACTCTGAGGAGATTAAAGTGTTCTGGTGGTTAGGGATCAGCGGCGTAATATAAATTAGGAGAATGTTGATCTTTGTTTGTTTAGCAAAATAACAGTCGACTTGTTAAAAGCACCTCCATGCGTGCGGGGTCAACAATACCCATATTTAATAAATAATAAAGCTAATTTTTACACGCCATAAAATGAAAAAATCACTTGATTAAATTTTAGGAAAGCCCGAAATTTAAAAGCCCTGTTTCCCGCCCATTAGGGTTAGGGAGGGCGGCGGGTCGCTGGGCGGGCGGGCATCGGGCACGAATTAATAAACAAGCCGGCCAAGGGCACGGGCCACATGACCTTTGGGTGTATCCTTGTCCTCTTTACCTGTCACTAAGCACTAGAATACTGAGCGTCATCATGAATAAACAATAACTACAAACGTCATAAAGAAAATGTCGTCTTAAAAAGGGGAAAGGAAAACTATTAAAAAAATATACATTAAAGAAGATGATCGTTACAAACAGCAAATCCTCAATTCGCTATAAAACGTCGCGCTGAGAGTGGGTGCTCCCGCGCGGCCAAGGAAACGTTGTCATTCAAAATCAGACCACGTGTACAATATTTCATCATCAGGAAGGGTGGTAGAGCCTCTCCCTCTCCCTCCCGGCCACCCCTCCCCGCAACCTCTCGCGTCGCCACCCCCCGCGCCCGACCCAAAAAGTCTATCTGCACTTGACACGGGAGGAAACGGGACAGATTAACCGTAGTGAAGGGAACAAAGCTAAATATGTTTCAAGCTGATACTTACCCTTGTACAGTATATACTTGATTTACAGAATAACCGTACAGTATGCTTAAGATTTCGAATAAAGTAAGATGCTTGCATTTGACCGACTTTAAAGTTGTTCTTATATTTGTGGATTCTTCAACTATTCTATTACAATTCTCTTTTCTAGTAAACAAACTTATTCGAAATAATAAACGATTATACATTTCTGCATATCATTGAATGCGCGCACTTAATCAAAACGTATAAACAAACAGTACTTGATTCTGATTCCCACTGTTTACTGCGCTAGGTATAAAAGTTACACAATGCTGAAAAAGGATAGAGGAATGAAATGATGGAACCATTTTCAGTCCACGGTGAGATAGCCACGCACACACCCTCACGTTACATGTTTACAAGGTAGCACGCACACATGCGTAGCCCTCGGCGTGAAAAGTTTGAGCAGTAATTTATATGACGGTTTAAATAATTACTTCGCGTTTTCGGCTCAATTTGTAGATGAGCCTGCGCCATATCTGTGCTGCTGACATTTATTCGCATTACTTTTGCAGCGCGGTTGGAATATGATGACGTCACCCGTTTACCGGTAACTTTATAGCGTACGGGACTATTATTAACTGTACAATAGCTCAGTTTAAATTTATGTCGTCGCGCACTTTTTCCATAAACGGCGATGTGAATGTATTGTATTAGGTTGCTAACATACTTGTTGCTATAAAGCTCAACTTTTTGGTTGTATATGTATATTTTTTGGCATAATAATTACCTGTAATTGGTCTAGAATTCCAAATATAATTGAAAACATAATGTGGCTGACCGCCGGTGTGCCGCGGTGACACAATACCTTATACCTTATAGGCAAGTAAAAAATGTCAACCTACAATTAAACGATAAAGTTAAAATTCTACTAGTATGAATATACATTTAATAAATATACACAACACTTTAAAAGCCGATTAATCAATGTTGTACTTAATACAATTGCTTCCCTTCCGTGCAAATGAGATGACGTCGCATTTTTTATTTTACTTTAATATGCCCTCGTGTTTTCCGCTACATAAAAGATTCCTTACTTCCATTGCCATCTGCTTTGAAAATAGATTGCTTGTCAATAAAAATGTAAATTCGCCGCTTCAGCTCTCGGCTAATTCATTTCCCAATGGAAAATCCGGGAGCGAGTCACCGGAGATCGATCGTCCGTTCATTTCGCTGATATTTTTTGCTTTTTCACATTTCATATTGACGAGACGTCCAGTTAGTTTGCATACAACGTTTGGCTATGACAATGTACGAACACCGCCAGGCCGCACGTACCCGACCGGCCCATTCTCGACTCAAACGACAAGGTCGCGCGCTTTTTGTACTGACTCCAGATATTAACGTCTTTTTCGATGATTTATAGAGGTCCTCTGCCATGAAAGAGATGAAGGGGCTTTCAAGGGACTCGATATGAATTCTAATACGGCTTTGCGATAACAACTATTGTGTAAGACTTCCTCTTTACCCTTAAATATATAGTTTATAGAATAAAGAAATGTGTTCGTAATATCGTATAAAAAACAATTTCACATCAATTTTATGTGCGAGGGCGGTAGTATAAGCAAAAATCGAAACACGCAAATTTTATCCAAAACCTCGGGCTTGGCGCTCACACTCTCGCGGTGATACGCCTGACACCCTAATCAAATAAGTACCTTTTACCGGGACTGTTTCTGCGACACTCTGAAATGAATCTTCCGTTATTGTTTTACGGATTGTATTAGGTTGAAGCGGTGGAGTCTGACTGGCTTCCGCATAAAACGTATTTGTAGGAAGGACGACCCAGAAAATGGGTATAATATACTCACACTACCGCCGCTTCCTCGCCTTATTCTCCCGGCACGTCCCCCAGGAGTCTGCAGAAATTTATATAACAAGCTATCTCGTCCGGGCTCGGTTATTGTCGAGGAAACACTGCCTCAGACATTATTTTTAATTAAACACAAGTACTGTCCGCTAACGCCCTCGATCCGAACCGCGATTTCCCTCCCCGTCAATTGTAGATTTTTTTTTATTTTCTTGGAGACCGTTAACTTGAAGAATGTAGCTTAATTGCAGTATTGTCTGGCTGAAACAAGTGACATAATCGAGACCATTTATTGTAAGTGGTTTCGTGAACCACCGTAACAAAGTACCTATGCTTTTAAATACCCATAATATTAAAAGCTGCAATACATTTTGCAAGGACGCCGAGCAAAAAATACGTCTCATGGTACAGTCACAGAATTGCACTCATGATGGAAACCAAATGAAAATTTTCATTTAATCTACTAGCCTATAAAAAATAATCCTTAAAAATATGATCTTTTAAACAATTTCTCATTCAATCACGTAAAACGAGTGGGGGGTGGTCACCCCACCCATCGTCCGATATTCGTGTCGGGGACGACGTAACCTACCCCTACTACAAGTTCTATATTCGTTTAAAACACTTCGATGTTATTCCCGAGTGATGTCACTACAGTTAAGAATATATTAGGATAGGTAAGTTATTGGAAATTATCGACATTTGAAATATATTTGTACAGCTTTCTTGCAAAGTCTATCGATAATATCAATTATTCGGCTATTACTCACAATTTAAATCTATGGATCTTCCTAAGATGTCTCAATATATTAAAATCAAATAGTAACAGTGAAAACCTTAGCGAACATTCTGTGATCCAATCAAACGATTTGGAAAAATATCGAGTTAAAACTCTGACGCGCGCGCTTTAACAAAGTAAAGAGCCGATGATCGTATGTATGATACAAAAGAGATATATCAGGATGGTAGAAAATTACCTCTGCCTATCTCTCTAAAAAACTGTAGTGTGTCTACCCAAAATGTTAGTCAAGTAAATTCAAATAACTTTTCGTAGTCTACTTCTGGACGTAGGTTTCGCCCAATTTGCACCACAACACCCGTTTTGTACCAACAAAACTACTAGGTACTAGGTATTTACGTAATCGTATGGAGGTAAAATCAAATGTGTAAGACAAATAAATAAGCTCACAAAGACAGCATTCAAAGATCTCGAGTTTCCTCCTCGCTAATTATGTCCAATGCCACAACTCAAGAGCTTTAAGCAGTAAACAATTCTAAAACGTGAGCTGACAGTCAATAAATTGTTTCAAATGAAATTGCCGGCAAACAAGCAGGAAGAAACGGCATGCTTATGAAAACTAAAGTTTGGAAAACGATTAATCAATCGCTACTACATTTTTGTATGACATATTGACTGTTTAATATCCGGATAAAAGAAATATTGACTGACAGAGACAATGTGTCAAGCACGTCGGTTTGTTAATAGCTAAGAGCACAATTTGGACCACACAATCGTTTAATTGAAAAACATGATGTAATAGGAACGTTGTCTTGTTAGTAGCACGTCCGGATTGCGTAGTATGCTTAGTTCGCTTATGTTATTTGTAAGAACTAGTTTGTCTTACGTTTACACGAATGGTACACATTGAAATAAAACTACTTATACGTATTTGATCGCGGAGTATTTTGTTTGCAACACCTTTTATTGTTTTGCAGCAGACATTCACGGGAAGATGTGTAAGTTGTATCCAACTCATTGAGTTGTAAATTTTTCATGTTGACATTGATTACTAGCGTTTCGATCGCGATCGTTTCAAACTAAGTATTTTGAAAATATCTTATATACTCTGTCCCAATAGAATTAATATTTTATGTAAATAATCGTTTCATGCCTAATTAAATATAAAGTCATTTAGAAAATTCAATCTCTCTTCAAAAAGTAGTTAATGATTACAATAAGCCGTATGAAAGTCCTTCTTTTGATAAATATCCATAAATTTATTTTACAGAAAAATATTTTATGATAAGGGTCACTAAAGAATTTTGACCTTTTTCTCAAATTCTATTGGTATAGACTATACCAACCTTAAAATCAGACCCTAGAGATCGACAGATGTACAAAGTACTTATGTTTATTCCTCGGGCACAAGGGATGGAGAACAACAAAATTTTCTTTCAAATTAGCACCGAGTGTACATTCAGCATTTTTTGCTATTGCTGGCAGTTGTCGGATTGGTAGTTCAGGCTACTAGTACTAGTACTAGTATTTGGGTAATCCGCTCTGTGTATAATATTGTATTGACGAATTTAATTTTTCATTTTAAAATGCACACTAAAATAATTATGTTTATAATAATTGTAGATTTCCATGAGTAATGATATTTTAAAACCTAGAATCAGTTATAGGATGACCTGATCTCGAAAATCAGGGCATTCTAGATTCTACGATCTGTCTTCAATATCCAGGTTGTTAGGATATTGTACGGCGAGTTAGCCTGAATGTTTTCAAAAGTTTATCACATTAATTTAGATCAATGAAACAGTTTTTGGCCTGAACGTAAACGTTTGTGGAATTACCCATAGTGTTCTCCTGGGTGCGTTTTTCAACTAGCAACGATTTCCCTTAATGAAACTCTCAATTGCAGTGCATAATCTGAAATTGCTTGATACGTGGTAATAGGAACACCCGTTGATTATACGTTGATATAATATCTAGACCCTAAGCCTTTGAAAGACTTTACCAACATATTAAATTATGGTCATACTTCCATTGATGTGTGAGAAAATGTCTTATAACGTATTATAAAACAGTAAGAAGACAAAAATGTTAACCAAAAAGGTCATCGATGTAGTCGAGGCATACATACGAGCACAATATCTATATATACGAATACATATCGTATGATAAATACTTTTTGATGTATTATTTTTATTTTATTCTTCAGATTGCCTCAAAGCAAGCGGTCATGGGTGACCCCATGACCGCTTGCAATTTTGTTATGCAAATAAAAATGCAATGTCCCTAACAAAAGGCATCAAAGACGGGATGAAAATATTGAAATGGCTATGTGTATGTATATTCACTATTTGAACCATAATCATTGTCTACTCATAAATCGATAATGAAAAGAGGGAGGGTTAGTTATCGAATGATTTGATTTTTCCCGGTAACTATCGCGCTTCAGTAGTTTTAATATTAGTGTCTGGCAAAAGCCAGTTTCTATAGGAACGCTGTCCTAAGGTATTGTTGTTGTTGTTCAAGAACTCAGTCTATACTACTGAGGTAGTATATACTGAGGACTTGAAGAACAACGCGTAAGTAAATAAATAAAGAGACTTGTGGTAATCAGTTCATATCTTACGGTAAGCTGGAGATGTTTCCGGCAGCGTTGAAGCGATTCCAGCTAATTCTTAGTCACAGTATTTTATAAAAGACTACTGCTGTGCTAAGAAAAGCTCCTTTGGCATAGGAGAGTTTATCAGCATTCAAAAACGGACACAAAGAACATTTAGACGCGGAACACAGATTTTTAAATCACACAATTTTTTGTCTCGTGTGAAGATCAAACCACACAACACTCAGTTCAAGGACAGATGCAAGGCGACTACTTCAACCATCAATTGCCACGCAATCTAAATGAACGAATGAAAAGTTAGGACTAGAACGAATAAACAATTATAGTAGGGGCTGGGATGACAACTGGCTAGAGTTTGACGTCACCGCTAAGCTATAGGTATCCAAACGATGAATCATAAATACCTATGACCTACAAATGTTCTGTAAATGATAGATTACTCACTAATAATACTGGTAGCTCTTAAACCGTGCACGACAATTGGTCCGATGATACATAAAGCTATAAAATACTCGTCCAATATTGTATTTTGAGATTACATGGGTTTTATAGCGCTATAAATTGGTTATTATAATTGTCTTTCGTAGGGATGGTATTTGGTTTATAATAATGGTGTCTGAGATACAGAAAAATAAACCGAGTCTATAGGTTTTTGGATGAATCTGTGGAGCAAAAATCGCGTGATAAAAATGCGGTGAGGCCTATAGGACATATAGACTGGCAAGAATATTATAATATATGAAAAGATTTAGTAGATATCTTCTTCTTTGTCACGGCCTCACTGCTAAGGATCACATATTGCGTCCACGAAATATTTCGCCAATCTGTATGGACGTATGTTAAGTAAGCTAAAGGATGAATGCCCACTGAGTGCTGAGCATGAAATTGTTATTGGGTGCTTTTGTAAGGCTATTCTCAGTGACAGCACGCAGTCTGGAATTGTGCTCAGTGATCAGCAATACACATATCACATGGGAATAAAAAACTGGCAGGTAACATGTGGGTGTGTAATACGCGACTGCCTGTCCTTTCGGGGATACAGGTGTGAGAATATCTGAATATATTCTGAGGTGGTAGAAGTTCATTCGCCTTTAGAAACACATATGTTTATGTTTTATATAAAAAGACAGCATATTACCTAATTTAAAATGCTTAGATCAAGACTAATCGTGGACATGTCATAAAAAATATGTTCTGCCTGTCTGAATATTTTTGATAATTTTGTTAATTATTAACTTAGTTTACTATTTAATAGTATAGTGTAATAATTAGGGCAGCACACCCCTTGGCGCGGACGAAGCAAAACGGCAACTCATTCACTACCCACGCTTTATCCATAACATTATTGATTTTATGAAAATAATTATATTTATACGTTAAAATTTATTTTATTTCGTGTTTTGATTTCGTGAAAAGTATTTGATATTTTGGAGAATCCTATACTTATCATACCAAGGAAAGAATAAATTTGTGAAGAACTTTCACAGGTTTACTCTGGTTGGTATTCATAGAGTCTGGTATAAATGTTTTTTTTTAATTCTAATGATATACAACGCCTGCTGTCGCGTAGGACTAAACAAATATAAAATTAACAGTCGCAAAATAGACGTTTACATAGAAATTCATTTGTGGATCTCATAAATAATGGTCCTGTGTGGGATTCGAACTCACATCACTCTGGGCAAGCCTCGACTGCTACGCTAACCGTACTGTTCTGCAACGACAGATATACTGTTAACAAAATGATATAAACGTAAAAGTACAGATGTCTCAACAAAATCATATCCAAAAATAGAAAGCTTGTAGGCGGATAGCCAGTAAGCGTACAAATGGAAATGCCAGCAGGCTACATAGCCTATATCACCGAGTGAAGAAAGAAATATCGAGTAGCAACACCGGGTGGAAAAGGATAACGTGGGATGCCTACGCATAACATGAAAAACAGACGCCACAGTCAAAATATCCCTTGTAATATTTACTATATCCTTGTTATATATATTTTACTATTTATAATTCTTCGGATGGTGGTTTATTACCTATATATATACCTATGTACATACCTACACAGTTTCACGCCTATGCCCCCGAAACGGTAGGCAGGTGTGCAATACACCCACATATACAAGGTGTCCCAGAATATGTGAATCAAATTGTAACGCTCCACCAATTGGTCCTTACGTAAGAAATCTCCCGTTACAATTTGATTCACATATTCTGGGACAACCTGTATGTAGCTAGCCATGGTATACGGTTACGTAATAAGTGAGCCTATTAACGTCTACCAGTTACTGCAACTGAATATTAATTAACAGAAAATACCAAAAAACGGGAATCGAATCCGAGACCTTGTGTGTCGGGTAGAGTCCTTGTATATGTGTGCTATGAAATTCTTAGTAGCGCGATGCAGACAGACGTCCCCGATAGGCAGCGATTGGCTCGCCCTCTGATGTCAGACTTAAAAACTTAACTTAGAAGTCGTAAGTGTGTTGTACGTCACTGTATATCCCTTTGTGAAAATACAGGCGTTCACAATATAATATATATATTCACAAATTGTAAAGAGTTCACTGCACGACCAAATAATCGGGTTTTACAAACAGTTAAAAGTACAACTGACAAGTTTATCGATATTATTCGCAATAATAATATAGTAAGCTTTCAAAACTTAATTGCTTTCGTCTTGTTTTCAATAGAAACTAAGTAATTTTTTCGTTGCAGCCAATAAGCTCGGCGCCCTTTCTCGACCTGCAGACGTTCTCAGAACGAAATGTCATACAGATTATCGACTGACTGCGACCCTACATCGTGTGGGGAATGCCAAATAATTAGGTTACACTCGCATTTTGTTTAAACGATATCAATTAACACCCAAATATATAGTAATCTACATTTAAATTTATGACCGTTATTATATGTGGTTTCAAATAGCAAATGTTGTTGCACAGTGTTGAGATTTTGAATGCGTGTATGTAGATTTTATATGTATATAGTGTCAGAAAATGTAGACAGAGGTATACCTCTGTCTGGTACTACTGGGCAGAGGTATTATATATAATACCTCTGCCCAGTATCTGCAATAGAGCTCCATTGACATTTACTAGGTACAGTTGCAGCTTCTACTGAGTTTTCTTGAGAATACTGAAATCCAACCCTAGACAGCATGAACAGTAATCGTATCTATAAGTCACTGTGGCTGCGACTTCAGTCATATATTTGACAGTATTTAAGCTTATTAACAGTACCAGTAATAAGTAAGAACTGCAGATCACTACAACTTTAACTAGAGCGAGCGAAATGCCCGAAAATATTTAAGTGAGAGGCAAAAGGTTCCTTTTAGGTATGAGAAGGATTTGGGCATGGCCTACATATCGTGGGATTTAAGATAGTTACAGAAATGTATAACTATTATAAAACTTAAAGTAGCCCAATGGATAAAGCATCTCAGTCACGACCACGTCATGTGTTCGAACTGCAACTCGATTAGGTGGATGGATTAAAAATATAATTGATATTAAAAACTAACTAAAATTAACTAGTAAATAAAAAAATATTAAACTGTGAAGCTATAGAAAGGATTATGACATGAAATAAATACTATTGAAAATTTCTATTCTGTGTGTGTCTATCTGTTTATTCTGATATCACGAAACTACATAAGAAGTAAGTTAGATTAAATTACGGACTACAATCATGCCTTGTCTTGATTATTTATGTACATGTAAGTGGATGCTCCTATTTACCATACTGCTGCTTTAGAGGCTACCATCAAATTTTATTAAATGCTTGAGTATGTTCAGTAATAGTTCATGGAGAAATGGTTGCAGCACCTTACAGCTCTTATGATTTGTAAACAAAAACTTGGCGATTAAAAAGGTGACCATGAGTTTCTTGCCCGTTCTTCTCATGAGCCCTACACTCTTGCTTTGCTGAACGTGGCAGTAAATGTAAATTAGCAGAAAAAAATTGTGTTACTTTTGACATTCATAAGTATCATCTTGTAACCTAATCTGAATAAATTTATTTTTGAATTTGGAGATCACAAAACTTACAATGAATGGTTTAACATACAACTAAACCTTTGATTTTATATTGGGTGGCGAAGAGCTATTAAAAAGTATTCTAGTCCGAATTTTGGTAATAGCCGCGAATCTTAACGGCGACGAGCCATTTACGCAGGAGATATTATTGTACACAAGTGTAAGTGTGTGTGTATACTAAACGCAAGTGCACACTTATTCCCTAACTCTTATAGTCCAATGGGACAATCCGACACGACCAAGAAAAGGGTAGGCCTCGAACCATCGGCTTCACATGTTATTCGAGGTACGGAGTTGTGCACCACAGCGAACTTCCTAATTGGAAATGTATAACAGAAAAACTAAACTAACTTTTTGTTCGTCCGATCCGGGATTCGATCCCGAGACCTTATGCACAGCAGTCGTATTAACTGCTGCATCATCGAGGTACCCAAGACCTCTAATATACATTAATAATAGTAAACAAGCTATTAATAGTACCACAAAGTGCCATGAACTTTATAGTTTGTACCTATTTCATAAAAGTTGAATTGACTTTCAGGGGTTTCTGACGTAAAAAGTGACTTCACAAGACCTTTCATTTTTACCTGCAATAGTGACGCAGTAGCAATATTAATAGAGCGACATTGCATGATACCATAACTCGATTTCCTCAAATAGCCTTGAAGCCATTCCTCATGTAGTATGCATTACTTATTGAACAACCCAATACTACTAATGGTGTATGTTAGAGATGGGAAATGTATTATCGAGAAAGTGTCCATTTTTCTATCGAAAAATCTACGCTTCTTTTGTTCAAAAGACAGACTGTATTCAATCATATAAACATAGTCTTCTTCTTCCTAGCCTTTATTATTCTCAAATTACTTGGGGTCGGCTTTTCTAGTCTAACCGGATTTGACTGAATATCAGTTTTTACACGGAGCGGCTGCCACCTGACCTCCGTAACCCGTAGGCTAACGATACCCTAAGGCTAGATCAGTGTCAGGATATCAGAGGGCACTGACTTCCCAATAACGACTGCCATAGATGTTCATGGCAGCCGGGACCGACGGCTTAACGTGCTCTCCGAGGCACAGAGCAGGCGATAATTGTCAATCAATGTCTTATACATGTATATTCTTACCTCTATATCCGAAGCGGTAATATACCCACATTTCGCCAGCTATAGTTAAAGGTCCGTGGGACCTTAAAAGGGGACGAAGCTATTGCCGTTTATCGACCATGGTCCAGACTCCGTGCTACTACTGAAAATGTCTGTAAAACTTAAAACTTAATGTAAACCTCCCAAATCAATTTGCCCGACTCGAGAATATAACCCGAGACCTCAAGCACAGAAGTTGCATACACTACCGCTGCGCCAATGAGACTATCATATAAACGTTATAGTAGGTAGAATGAATAAAACCGACCAAGTGTGGGTCGGACTGGCACATCAAGGATTTCGTACATTGGTGCGAGCCGAAGACACTGTCTTTTGACTTTAAAGTTAGTACTTATACCGTTTTTACGATAGATCTAGCCGTACTGTTATTTTGCCTGCGTAAATTCTATGGGAACGTGTACTAGGATAAAAATCGATCGGGTGTCCGATGTATTAACAGTAATAGCCAGGGCTGCGACTGTTAGTTGCATCTAGTGGTTCGTCTTGACCACCTATCGCAGTTACTCGTAACCCGCTTACGTAATATAAATCTATAGACTAAATAGATTTCTTTCTTGTCTATCCACAAAACATTGCCAACCAAAGAGAGGACGACAATATCCTAATTTAAATTATAATTATGTACAAGAATAGATACATTTACGACTCCCCCTGAAGGTGTAAGTTAGGTTAAAAGCCTACAGTTAACAATTAGCTAAGATTCTAATTTAGTCCTTTTACTTAGTTTCTTCATGCAGGTAAAACAACGGTTTGATTTTGTGATTATAGTACTAGAAACTTTTCCAGCCGACAGCTTAACCTGCGTGAACGTAAACGTTTACCTAGAAATTGATCCTATGCTAAATCAGGATACGTTCTATTAGTACGCAAAGATTTTTCTGGTGATTGAGTAACAAAAATTTGAACACCTTCACAATTTTTTTCATTAATTATATATTAGATTTTGCCTGCGGCTACGCTCGCGTAAATGCAGGTTAAGTTAGGTAAGATTAGTGTTTTTTTTTTTTGAATAAAAGTTTTCCTATTTCGTCTTCTTGTTCCCCTGACAACGGGTATGCGGAATTTCATGATGATTGTTTGAGTAGTTACGGCATAAAAGCGTAAGAAACAAACTCAAATTCGAATTTATAATATTACCTGTGATTATAACATATTTTCACATGTATAATATTAGTAAGATATATGTATATTCTTCTAAAATATTCTGAAGTGACTCAAACAAGATATCAACGTTTTTAATTTTACTTAGTAGGTATAATGAATAATTATACAGAAAGCGCTTTACTTATTTCCCAAAATAGAAATCAGAAACATTTCCCTTAGCGATACCTTATACTTGTGTACATTGTTTAGGGTTTGGCTCATACGCAGATTAGCCCAGTTTTTGTCCGTCGTCGTATTAAAAGCTTTCAAATAAATTAAATAACGTTTCAGGCGTGCCTGCGACGGCATAGAGTACTCCGATATTGATGTAGAGCTAACAACGTACTTGATGATTACAGGTGGACTGTTATTGTTCCACTCCATTTTTGGGACAACAAAATGGTTTATAAATCAAAATATTCTGTTCCACTGCAATGGTGATGCAGCTATGTATATATGTAGTATATAATATGTGACTGCTGTTCATGCGGCCTTAGGTTTGATTCCTGTACCATTTTCGGAAGCTCACACTCATACCTCTCCCATTGCGTTCTTAACACACCATCTTTAATGCTTTTCTCTAGAGTCGCCAACACAAGAGCCAAATCTTTACAGCTTGTGTTACAAGCGTTTTTAAGCTACAATCATCGCTTATGATCAACCAAGCCACATGTTTGTCAATTTAATTGTATAAAATATAGGATTTCTTTTAGGTTCTCGTGAATGCTCGGTGGCGCAACGGTGGTGAACGCGGCTACTGTGCATGAGATTTTGGGTCGGTCATAGTGTTATTGTTATCTATAAATTCATATTAACAGCACGAGTCTGAACATCTGGTAAACAACAATAGCCCCTATTACCAAGAACCTAAGACTCCAGTTAGCAAAATGTAGGTGTGATTTTCCTACCGCCTACGCCTTCACTTAATACAGGCTTGAGATTATGAGACTCTCGTTAAGTAATAAGCTATGACGGAAAACCCTCTGAGAAAACAGCTTGACAACTATGCCCATAAATCCAATATTTTTATTTCTCATCATACCCAGTTTCTCAACGATCTCAGAAACGTGACCATACACATTAAACAAACGCAATACTTCAAAAACTACATCTGCAATGTGTGTGTAAACATAATTTGAATATCGTGAATGCGAACATTTTTCCGCTTCTACGCCTTTCAAGGTCTACGCTTGGAAGGAAAATAATCAGTTAAAGCGTTATTATTGGTTAACAGAAATGATAAGGCAACGATAACGTTTGCCAGCTATTATGCTTTTTATTGATTAAGAGCGGTTTATTGATAAAAACATAACTGTTCTGCTGATACTACGGTGTTTGGAAGTAATTGGTTGAATACGACCGCAGTTTAGGAACAGCTAGACTATTCTTAAACTATTGAGTTGCAGCGAGACACCGGCGACATTGGCGAGACACAAAAGATTTCTAATTAAGCCTGGTTTTTTAAAATTTGATAAGTTGAACGGAGATTTGGAAAGATTGTTCTCTAAAAGGTAGGGTAACGCAGATTTCTTGTTGGAACACCAGCTCTAGCCATAATTCGTGGTTGGTGTGAGACTTTATAAGCATTCAAACAACGGACTCAAAAAACACCCAGACTCGGAACAATTATTTGTGAATCACATATTTTTTTATCCCGTGTGGAGAAAAAACTACATAATTCGGCACAGACTGTGACTAAAGCAAAGAAACAATATTGTAACTAACACAAAGAATTAAAGCTAACGGTATTTTATCTAAAACTAATAAGAAAAGTTACAATGCATTTCTTATCAGATGTTGAATGCCATTTTTATTTATTTACGTGCATAATAGTAGCTGTATGTAACATGATTGACAAGCCTACGTCTTAAAAACATTGCAAGGATATCTTTCACACACTAAATTCATATACCTGGATAAGTAACCTAAGTCCATCGTGAAGATTCCCAGTTTATGTATTGTTGTCCTTCGATACCTTTGATCATCAGCATATTATCAATCTACACATTTTGACCAGTTGGTATTACTAGAGGTGCTAGTAACATCATAACTGACATCATGTCTTTCAGAGTAGAATCTCAAAACGTCCCTCTCAACACAAGAGTTATTCCTAGAGCGGGCGTAGCTTACTCCTACCAATAAAATTTATTGAATGAAACTCAAAATTTTTTGGTTGAATTTAGCATCATGTTTGAAAACCAAATACCTTAGTCGTATTTACGCAATGTAAGACGGTTGTCTACCTAATGTTCTACTTTAATATTCTCTAGACTATTTCAATCACTTAGTCAAGGAACTAGTAGGTTGACAATTCGAAGACACCCAGAGGGAAGGGATTGCTAACGTGATGAATATTTAACTATTAATTGGTACCCAACGATCTATATGAGTATGTATGTATGTATCTACTTTGCATACCGATTGTATGAGAGCATACATATTATTTACATAGCTTGGAATTGATATACACCCATACAGTCTGGAGCTAGGCAAAGGCGTAATACACCCAAAATTTACCTACTAACCTTAGGTGAAATTGGTGAGCTTCGACATAGTGCTAGACTTGTGATGGTACTTATATATTTAAAGGAAACCTCAATAAAATTCTGATCTGGTATTCATATCGGAGATCACGAATATCAGTAGAGAATATTCTTATTTGTATTATATCACTCGATATCATATATCTGTTCTATCTTGGACTAGAAAGTCCAGCACTGTCAGCTATCAACTATCATTTCTCTCACCTACATGCAAGCTCGGGAAGTGCTTCCAAGGTTCTGTGGTATGTCCTTCTTTAAACAAAATTTAAAGAGAGTATCACTATAACTATACTTTAAGGGATGCTGTTAGCTTGCCTACTGGAATAAAATAAATGGCAGCTAGGTTTTAAGTGTCACTAACAAGAAGCAAGCTTGTCATACATTCTACTGAAAATTTTCCTACCACGCAAGTCCCGTATAAATATAATTGCTTTATTAAACAACACAGTTTGTAAACTATTTATTAAATAAAATACAACCCAATTTTAAATTGCCATTGTTTACATTCCGTGTAAAATTACTTTTACCTAACATACCGACTTGCCTTATCTTATTAATTAACAACATTACCGTTAAAATTGAGCATACACAATAAGCAGAAACACGATAAACAAAACATGTTTCATTACATACGTTCACGATTGCCTAATGACACGTAACAGGAAAATATTAACTAATTATCGACGATAATTATGAGCTAAGTACGGAGCGCGGGGCAGCCAATAATAATGTTGGAATAGCATCCCAGCCGCGATACGTGATCTGAAATTTTATCTTGTTGTACTACATGTTGGAGGTAACAATATGAGACACTTCATATATGTATATATAAACTAGCTCTTCGCCTTCAACGAGTATATTTATATTTTGAAGGCTCGAGGTCGGGAACTAACCAGCTAGTCTCAGGGCATAAGATTACGCTTACGTTAGCGACCGATCCCGAGCACTTAGGTGAAATTATTGGATGGAGAAAATGGCACCCATTGGATTTTCCTGTTAAGAAATGCTGCTTAACAACACGGAGTCTGGCAATGTGCTTGATAAACGGCAATAGGCTCGTCGACTACGTGCGATATGTCAAACTAAGGTAAAGAAACTGTTACCACTACTTACTCTTTCGGAACAACACAGGTGTGAATTCGTAAATTAGCTGTTACTAAACTAGGGTTCAATCAAACTTTATACAGCGCAACGTATAAGTCAAAGTCAAAAATCATTTATTTATTTAGGTCACAAAGTAACACTTATGAACTTAACACATTCGCTGCCAACTCCGCATATCTGCGGGGTGCGAGAAGTGCGCGGGAGGCCAGCCCCGCGTATCTGCGGAGCGTACGTACGTACGCTTGACATTAGGAAGAAAGGAAAGGACAGTGAAAGTGTTAAACGTATTGATATTTTAGTAGAGGTAAAAAATACGGATTTTTCCATTCTCCTACGTGGAGAAGCCCAAGGAGAGAAATATCGTCATTTCAACGAAGATTGTGACCAAATAGCCTGAAGCTATATTCAGGAAGCTAGCACAACAGCAACATATTATAATAATTATTTTTATATTTACATAATTACATTATATTTCCTTGGATGAAACTGTAAATAGACTTTTCAATTTTGCCTGACATGGAAAACGAACTTCCAATTATCAGAGCCGAACAAAGAAAAATATCTAGAACGGGCTTTCAAAATACCAAATAACTGAGAGAGTAACCTGAACATCCGTTAAACGTTAATGGATATATAACCAATCTATCTCCTCCTCTCTATTAATAGCACTTTAGCCTTATACCAAATGTATGACAACAATAATCTCCTTTATTTATTCGAGTGTAAATATCTTGAAAAAGTGACTAGGGAACAAAAGGACTCGCGCGTAAGATTTATAAGGTCAAATAAATAGCTGAGATAAGGTCTTCGAGTACATTAAGGGTTCACAAACGATTCATTCAATTAGATTGGATTTTATTTATATACTTAAAATGTTTAATCAAAGTATGCTGTTATTTACTAGTATTATAATAATTGTGTAGTAGAGCCTCGCTGATTTCAGCATGAATGGGCCGGCTCGACCGGGGAAGCACTACCCTCTCACAGAATATCGACGTGAAATAGCGGTATTTCTACTGTTGTGTTTCGTTCGGCGAGTGAGAGTGCCGGCGGAGACCCAATCACCCTCTTTCCTCCTTCCCGCTCCTTCTCCTTCTCACTTCCTTTCCTAAAGGATCGGCAATGCGCAAGTGATGCCTCTGGTGTTGCAGGCGTCCATAGGCTACGGTTACCACTTACCATCTGGTGGGCCGTATGCTTGTTTGCCACCTCAGTTGAATATAAAAAAAGACTTTTCTTTGTAAGATGGTTGAAGAATAATGTTACGATCGTGAGTCGAACGTAGTTGCGATTGGCACAGGATAATGGGTAGTGGCATAAGCAAGGAGAAGCCTATATCCAGCGGTGGGAAAAGTCATTATGTGGCTGATGCTGGTTATTTTTTAATATTTTATATTTTTCATTAAAATACATCGCTCGCACTAGGAATAATGACTGCATCTTGAAGGATTTTATAAACATTTAAGCAATGGATACTAAGCCTAGATTCCGAAAAACTATTTGTATACCACACATTTATTGTTCCTGTGTCTTTTTTTCTTTTTCGTGTGGTTTAAGGCCAACCTGTTGTCAAGAGTTGTTCAAGTTCAAGTTCTCTGACATTGCTTAACGACTGCTGTCAATTTGGCAACAGCTGGGACCGACTTTTTACGTGCCCTCCGAAGCACAGAGACGCTCAGATGAAATACTACTAAGCAGTCACCCAATCTATAGACTGACCGCACCCAACGTTGCTTAACCTCACTAGTCGTTTACCGATCAGTGAGTGACTGGCTATGTTTATACTGGATATGTTTTATGTTCCTGTGCGGTAATGGCATACTGCACTCAACGCAGTGGCGCTAGTGGAGCCACCGTTGCATCATCCGTACAGTCTTCCTTACTTTTAATACATCTTTTGAACTGGAAGATAATCCCTAATGCAGGGAACTTTGTGAACATTAAAGATGAATCCATACTTGTGTAAACTCTTTGTGGCTTATACATTTTGTTGAACGCAATATACTCTGCATATTACCAGTTGCAATTTTATTACTTAAACTAGTAAGCCAATAGTCCAGTTAAGTCAGTCACCAGTTTTCTTTCAATATAATTATCGTTTAATAGAATCTGACGGGAAGATTATATTAAAACAGTGAGAGGGCGAAGATTGTAACCGGTTTGCAATAAAAAGCTTTTTCCTCTATCTATCTAAGGCAACCAAGGATATGAGCCTAGCCACTTAACTTAATTATAACTGTATTACACAAAGATTAAAAAATAAATTAGGCTTGAGACGTCCATCTTTGTTCCCAAGATCGATCTATCAATAAGTAGGTACGTCTTCGGCAAAACCCTTTATATTGGCTTTACATCGAGTTAGTAGTTAATTTATTCAGGAGCCAAAATTTAAATGTTAGTAGTAAAATTAAAAATACAGATTAAGGGAAACAAATTAAAATATTTTTATTTAAATTATTCTTAATATGTTACAGCTTTTAAGGGGATTAAAAAGCTTCTAAACGGACATTAGTTTTACTACACAATATGTGGTGTCATTTCAAAATACAAGTCGATATCTAGCAAATGGTTATTAAAAAAATGTTGCTTGGAATGGCCGATGCATTGAATTGTTTTATGCAGGTCGGGCTACAGTTGAAAGCATTGCAGCCACATATTGTAGGTTACAAATTGCTCCTTCAGCACCAGGTCCGAGAGGCGGCGTGCGTGTTCCCACGCGCGCCTCTGTTTCGAGTCCGTCTCCCCTCTAGGGGGGACAGTAGGGAGTGTTAGAAGTGCCTTTGGGTAGATCTTTCGTGTAGTGGCCTGCCGTTTCATACGGCGGGCCGAAACCTCGGCTGGGTCGCGACCGCATGCGAAAGTGATTCGCGCGGCCCCGTCGATAGTGGTTTTGTCGAGGAACACCGTGGTAGGTTTAGTCGGTATTCCGGGAGGTACTTTATCATCTTTCTTTTATCCCGGCGAGTCCAACATAACCCCTCCGCGAGGGCGGGCGGCATGCATTCCCCCACGTAAAAAAAAAAAAAAAAGGTTACAAATTGCTCGTCTAGAATTACTAATAATTTGGTTCTAACTCCTCTAAATTTAGTTCTTCGGCAATTTTGGTTTTAGCAGGGCAATACCGATATACTTTAATTGGTAGGCAGCTTTAGACTCGTACTCCATTAATTTGTATACAATATGCGTCTTGATGTTCGGGAATATGCAGTCGTAAGTCTGTTCTATCTGGCCTGTTCAAAATCATATGTCAATGAAAATAAAATAATAACAAAATATAATGATATACAAATACTAAATCCATTATAGACGTTCTTTAATTACTTAAAATAATATTATTGAATATTAATCAAAGTTTATAAAGCGGCAGCAAGATACATTAACGGATTACATCGCGTTGGCATAAACCTGCGTTTAATTATGTGGATACAAGGAAAATAGAAATGAAGGCAAAGTATAATAAAATGTGGAATAACAAATTAAAATATAATTGCAAAATAGAATAAACTTTCTCTTATTCTGACTTTCTATATTGCAAATTATGAATATTTAATTAAATACTGACAGTAAAATAGCTTCAGGTGCATATATCTTATACTTACTCTGTAATAATATGTTATTCATAACATATGGTCTTCAGTTTTCTTTATCGAGTCTGAACCATCCACTCTTTTGAAGTCATCTTGTCAAGGAGACTTTAACCTTGCATCAAGGTAAAATTATAAAATTGCAGCCTTTTAATCCTAAGTGCTACGTTAAAAGTAACAGAAAACATAATTCACTGCCATTAGAATTCCATTTAACGATTGAAGTACGGAACTATAAAAAATGTCGAGTTAAAGGTCATACGTCAACAACAAGGCAGCTACCATTATGACCCAAATAAACTGCGAACATTGCGGTTCCAATTCAATCCAATTACAGCGCATATATCGGCATACGTGTGCATATAAACGTGCACATATGGTTCTGTACGGAAGATCTCCATTACCGATAACTCGTTCAGTTACTTTCTTACATATGAATTCGTATAATATAATTACAGGACATGACTGTTTTGATTGCATTTATTATGTTTTGACATTTACATCTTTAAATCCTGTATTCAACGGTATGTTACAGAAAAATTTCGAATGATTTAAAAAATGGTGAGCTATTCGTTTTTACTGATTATTATTCAAGTCACGAGGATGATATATTGATAATAAAGCGATATATTGTTTAATTCGTTTGGTTTGTTGAGGTTGTGTTGGAAATCATTCAAAGACTATATACCTCGTGCTCCTGAAAGATCCGAAGAGCATTTATTGAAGCTAATTATAACAGTTTCGATTCGAATACATACTTCTAAATGGTATAACCATTCAACAAATAATTCATCGTATAACTGTTAATATTATTCGAATATATTCGAATCAATTGAGTATACGAATATTAAATAAAAATTGCATAGTTTATATTTAGACTATACAAATTTTATTGATACTTGAATGCCTGGTACTGACTAACATTTAAGGCTATACAATTTTTAAACGGGGCTAAGGACTGCAAATTGACCAAGAAAACCTTTCAGTGATTTTAAAGACCTACCCAATGATATCCCAGTCGATAAAGTAGACAGATTTTATTATTTTGATCTTGACGTTTGACATTAATGTCTTCCATTTCGGATTTATAATGACGACATCAAACCAACAACATATTTTTAAGTATATAACAAATCTATAAAGCGCATTGTGTTGAAAATATAGTCAGGTATTCACTTCATCAGAACCTGAAGCAGTCGCACTCTAGTGACTGAGGAAATAGCTCCAGGGTTTCAGTAAACTTAACCACCCTACGGAAGTTCAGTTATCGGCGACTAAAAAAGAATTGTGTTATGTTTTTGCACTCAGTAAGATTTAAGATAAGATTCTTTAAAGCTCTGTTTTATTTTCTATTACCACAGCCTATAGACATTTGCAAGACTAACCAGTTAGAGAGTCCAGTTAGTTACCAGTAGATTCTTAAGTACCACAAAATGGAATTGACCTGTAAACTCAAGTAAAAGAGCGCAATGAGCTCACCTCAAAATAATGTGTACGCGCCTTAACCAGCTTTCGCATGTCGTGAGAAATAATTAATCAGAGATGAAAGGTTTTTAAACGATACCAGTCGGACGCTGATTCTGTCGTTTAAGTACATGAGTAATTTAAAAATCGTTTACCAATAAATTATTAACAAAATTGACTTTTTGTTCGATTCGATATTTTAAAGGCCTTTGCATTTTTGATGGAATCATATGTCTTGTTTTGACAGCGGTGTCGATGTTTTGATTGATATGATCTTTATTAATATGGAGGTTAATAAAATTGAATTATCGCTGACAGGAGTTGCGCAACAAATTAGTACGTCTATATGCCATATTGTGTTGACTTTTAAACGGTTACAATATTTTTTTAGATACGGTTGCTGGTCTTTAGTTACTAGTGTTTTCGATTTTGTGACATCACTTTTTATTTGTTAATATTCATATTCCTTTTAGAGTTCAGAAAACTCTTATACAACAGCTTTGTCCGTCCGTCCGTCCGTCTGTCTGTTATACAACTTTCAACTCAAGAACCGTAAGAGCTAGAGGCTCGCGGTCAACGCCATTCGACTCAGCATAGTTGATATACCCCGAAATGACTATGACCTATGACCTCTGATCAAGGTCACGTGGTATCACGTGAACTTTGCATATTACTTGAACCATTTTTTGTACTCTATGATTTACGGCAATTCATTGGTGATTCTCACTTGTTTTTAGATACGATTGCTGGTCTTATGTTACGAGGATTTTTGATTTTGTGACGTCACTTTTTATTTGTAAATATTCTTGTTCCTTTTTTATCTATATTTTTGTGTTTTCATGTAGAGTTTTCTTCTATTTATATTTATTTCCTTGATAGCCTGTGTTTCAGTTTGTATTTATTGACCTCTGAGTCTACTTCAGAGGTTAATGAAAACACTATGAGTGTCTGTGTGTTAGTGACAGATTGGTGTTAGTGACATAACTCCGGAACCACTGGACTGATTGACTTGTTACTTGGTGTGCAAACACCTTGGGGTGATACCTCGGTCGAGTTTGAATATGGGCCCTGTGGGTCAAAAGATTCCCGAGATATAGGGGTCAGAAGGTCACATGTATTTTAAATGCTTTTACATTTAAGACGAAGAGGTTGAATCCTGGGTTTTTACTCCCATCTCGTTTTGTTTTGCTATTCTTGCTTTTCTAAACTATCTGGACTACCGTGAATTTAAAAAAAGTGTTTGCGAATAATTTGTTCAACGTCGGCTTGCATGCATGCTTTAGCTTCATGTTCAACTACCTGCACTCAGCTTATAGCACCATAGTGCAATTTATCTCCATACCAAGTTTTGCGAGTTCAAACCACATGTCACTTCCATGCGGAAAGACGGATGTTCCTGAGCATGAAGTTGGCAATATTATTTAACGAAGAGGTGTGCCTTGTCTTGTGATAGGTTACCCAACCTAATACCAAACGGTACACCACTTCGTTCGTTAAAGAACACATAAAGTCTTCGGTCTTGGCCTTCATAGCCATCTATGTCTATGACATTTGATAAGGCGATGAAGTCATCAACCATGACTTGTTTTGACTTGGACAATCATATATTCCTTTGGATAACGAAGTTGAGACAGCAGTAGCCCTACATAATTACGTGATATTTGGTCAAATTTATTGATGCTTGATAGCCGACGGATACGGTATTAATATCGATTAATCTTAAGAACTGCTCCTGTGGTGGGGCAGGAGTGTATGCGACTGTTTTGTATTAAGTCTTGGGTTCAATGCCCGGGTTTTTGGACATAGGCGTCATACTATATACGAGATTGAATTTAAACATAGTTACTTTCTATCACTAAAATATAAGTGATATAGGAAAACTATAAATATAGTTTATGTGACCCTACGTAGGGTTATATGACCTACATAAAAGGTACCAGATGCTTATCATAGACCTTATATGTCCGTCATAGCAAATATGGGTCATGTCAACGTAATGAATATTTTATATTTATTTCCACTTACGTAAATATATTGTACTTACCTAAAAGTTACCTTTCATTTTTATTCCCTAAAATAAAGTAACTATATTCACAGAGTTAAAGATCAATAGAAAAGCTTTGAATAAATATTATCGATTAATTATTATAAATTTATAAAATATTATATATATATATGTAATTAAATAACTTATCACGTGGTTATAAAACCATATTTTTATTTTTATTATTATTTTTCTATTTTAGCACATTAAAAACACGATAAAGGCACTTTAAAAAGAAAAAAGGGTATTAGGGCATTGAAAATAAATTAATTTCATCAAAATTAGATGAGTCATTTAGCTTTAGCGTTTAGAATAAATTATTAAATGAATTAATAAATTATTTAAAACGTTTTAACCATACAGCGTTATTCTCGCTTTTATACGATAATGATAAAAATATTTAGCATCTAATAAAATAGATACGTATTGAAGGAACCCAAGGTACTTATTTTAACGTAATTTTCTTGATGTAATTACAATCACGAACAGTTATTCATGCTCTTTGACACCTAATCTTGCGCCTTAATTAACGGATTGAACCTTCATACTATTCTAAAAGTGGGTAGACAAAAAAACACCTTGACATGGCGCAGTGGCATTCAAAAACTTAACTTACTATTTCACCGATAGCTCCCGTCGCGTCGCTCTTCTCCTAACACAACTATGAATTATAAACTAGCCAAATAACCGTATAGATACGGCTTTAATTTGTTAAAACACAACATTAAATTAATGACTTCATTTAAATAATTAATTTAAATCGACTAAAGATCTTTATCTTGACTAAATGAATGTTGATTTACAAAGTACCTTGGCTTTGGTGTAAATAATTTGATTAAGGTAGTAAAATGTACAATCAAGGCAATATTTCAACGTTAATCGAGTAGTTATTTTGCATGAATAATTTATACATTCAACACGTAACTGGATATTGTTTATATTGGTAGTCACATCAAAAGCCTATAAAATAGTTAAAATTAACTATATATGAATCTTAATTTATTGTTTAATTTATTTATTAAGTCAACAATCTACAAGTCTAATAAATGACTATTAACATCAATAAATATTAAATGGGCAAGCCCTCTATTACGCTAAACTTAAAAACACATCTGGCGAAATGTGGGTGTATTACGCTTCTGTTAACACACAGGTGTGAGTTTATCTATGCGTGCGTAAACATGTCAAATGATTCTATATAACAGAAAATTCTTTCTATAACACAATTAAAAGAAGGACAACAAACAGAAAATAAATGTACAACGAATCTCGTAAGTTGAACCCTTCTAAAAACGTTGTGCATTGTAAGACGTCGGCTCTGTACATTTGTAAGTCTATAGCGCTTGCAAGGACGGGTTCGCTTCAAATATTCATACTAAGATCGATATGAGTAGCAACGACTCTATGCGCCTGCTTGGGACCCGAGGTCGAACTACACTAATCAAAACGTAATTTCAAGCTAATATAGTATGCGGGTCAATATTAGGTGGCGCTCACAAATGCTAAAGGTTAACTTAATGAATTTGATCTGAATGCGGTAAGTTGGTGACTTGAGTGACATTGTGAATAGGATGTTGATCAATGCTATGGTGAAGGGGATTTAATTTGATTTGAACGTATCATTATGTGGCTTATGTCAGAAGTCATCATTAAAATACCAATAGATAGTAATTTTTGACAACAACCTTTTTGCGAGAACTACCATCTCCTCGATGATATCACTATGTGTTGAGTTGTTATTTCACCGTTGCTAAACCGCCAAGCAAGCTCGATTTCTAATTGTACGCGAATTGGATTTTTTTTAAAGATAATAATTACACATTATCAATCATTTAAAATCTGATCTGATTACAAATTGCACCACTGCTGGGCAATGTCTTCTCAGCTTGAGAAGTGTTAAGTTCACTGCGCTGGTGTAATGCGGGTTAATAGACTTCAAACATCTTCAAAATTAATATAAAGGTCTGTCACACATGCAAGTTTCTCCAAAAGTTAACCTTCACTTACTACGAGCGATAAAGCTATTACAAATAATAATAATAATAATAATAATTTTTTATGCAATAAGCTATTAGAAATGCAACTAACTTCTAAAATTTAAAGGAACGTATGATCGAACTAGAGATCTCTGCGTCGCAGTCAAATAGACTTTTCAATCGGCTATCGCTGCTCTTATGAACATACAGATCCCACCAAAATCCAACTTAATACTATGGGTGCGAACTTGAGTTTGTTTGTTTGTTTGTAACGCTTTCACGCCTTAACTACTCGACCGATCATAATGAAATTTCGCATACACATTGTCAGTGGAACAGAAAATGACATAGGATACCTGTCATCCAGAAACAGCTCTTACTAATCTAACTTAATCTAACCTATGTTTACGCAAGCGAAGCCGGGCGCAAAATCTAGTATAAAATAAAGCCAATATACAAAACCTATAAATCAGTTCTTCTAATAATAACCTCAAAAATCTACTGAAAATGACGTTTCATATAACTACATAGCCATGTCTGATTCTAGGGCTCTGAATAATAAACCACTCGTTGAGTCCGACCACTTTGTTTAAATTCCTAATGACTTCGTAATAAAATGGTCTGTCCAATCCGATATTCTGTGACTACTCTGAATAATGTCAACTGAAAGTTACATTAAGAGGGCATTTTCTCGGTTTGATTATTCAAAAAGGAAAAATGTTTTAGCAGAAGCGGAACTAGATATTAGTGGAAAGAATGGCTCTTAAGGATCTAAGATTAGGAAATTAATAACTGAATGTACTGATGGCACGTCGTATAAGTGGTCTCCTCGCCAACGCTGGGTATTGTGGGTACGATTCCCACAGAGGACATTATGTTTCCACAATTGTGTATCACACGAGCCAAAAATTTGTGTGTTCCACAAATAGTTTTTTGAAGTCTGGAAGATCTTTGTGTCTGTTGTTTGAATGTTTATAAAGTCCCTGCGACACAAGACTGGCCATTCTATGTATTCTTTAAATATTGCGATACACGCACAATTTCTAGCACGTTGATTGCATGTGCAAGTAAAGGCACTTGCGCATGCGACGACCGACGCAAGTCATACGCACGTAGCTCGTAGGGTTATCTTATGCATGAGACATGTGCAGGTAGCTTGCGCATGCAGCATTGCTATCCAGCTACTGGTATCAGTAATATAAACTTAACTATAATATTATACCCACGTTGAAAGATTTAACGACAACATGTCTCAGTATATTACTAGGAAACAAGCGACATAGTTGAACCGCCCACGTCAGACTGAAGTGACCTATTCGTAATTTAGTCTCAATATTGAACTACATACGTCAACTCTATTTTATTTTAGGGAGCAATAAGGAAGTCTTATTTATCGACTTACAATAACACAAAGTAAAATGTTATTGAGGCATCAGCCATATATCTATGTATATATACACTCTACATTACAGGAAAACAGCAGCGGTAGGTTAGTGGGAGAAGGATGGAGTGCCACTCAGAGGTCTCGAGCTAGATCCCAGGGCACGCATTTCTAACGTTTCAAAGTTATGTTGCTTAAACGGTGAAGTGAAACATCGTGATTAAACTTGCATGACTGAGAGTCCTCCATAGTGGTCTCGAAGATATGAAAAGTCTGCTAATCCGTACTGAGCCAGTGTAGTTGATTATGGCCTAACCATTATCACACTAATAAGAAGCCCTTGCCTAGCAATGAGACAGTTTATATACAAGGCTGATAAGCCCTTGACTGTCTTTTTGAACGCAAAGAATATGTATTGTTACACACCACATTGTAACACTTTAAACCAAGAGTCTCAAGAGAGATTACTCTTTAAAAGATTTTGACATAAAGGTCATTTTCCACCCACATCAATAGATGCGGTTTCATACTTCGTGTCAATGTAGCCTTGCCCTTTCCAGTTAGGGGTTGATTCTTTGAAATTGCTCTAGTAGGTGGCATCGTGTAAACTCGCGTGTCAGGGCATGCACTGCTCTCCGTTTTGTCTGGCTTCCATTTTAAAGCGAATTGGAAATGATATTAAATTTTATATCTAAGAATTCTGTTGAATATTTTAGTTTTCACTTATATTTAGGTGTGTTATTTATGCATACATGGTCTGACGTCTATATTTGAGTAGGCGTAGCAGTATATTATGCAAACGTTTTGCAAAAAATGATTTTAAGTCTCAGGTAATACGAGGCGACATACCACAATTTATCGGGTATATTTTCAGATTCCGTGCGATCACAGAAAGTTTCTTGAAAAAAAAACTCAATAACACTGTAGACCCGAGAATCCCACCTGGAGACCTTATCCAAAGCATTTGCATACACCAGAAGTGCGTCATCAAGCAATAGCAATAAAATATTAAGATTTTATATGACTGGTGCTTATGTGAGGAGCATGCGTAGTGCCCGTCTGAGGGTATGTGGCTAGAAGACCTTGCAAAAACTAGAGCGGCACTCGCGCGTGGCTGACTCTCCAAAAGTCACTTGAAGTCTACTAGCGCAATGATTAAGAACCGTGCTTTGAGCACAACTTTATCTTAAGATGTCTTCTGCCGTTCTACAGAATAAGTGCGGATAAGTACTACGTTGTGGAACTTGTCTGGTATAAAATCCCTCTGATGGTAAGCTACCTCTTACTATTAGTCGAAATATATAGCTAGTTCTTCCAACACTTGCAACATCATTGTCATGACTTACATGTTCTTGACTCTGCGAAAATGGAATCGAAATACTACCAAATCTAGGATTACCGCCAACTGGTGATTCTGCTGAGAACACAACTCTGTCTCGATATGGAATCTTCGTCCTGTATTTGCCATCGTTGTACTGTTGTATAGTGATATCAACTCATTTGCATATAATGCCATTGTATTCATCGATTTCAATTTAAACAAGCTAAAATCCCGACTGAGCTCCACCTTTCTTCGAAACAGTTTATTTTTTCCAGTCGTTTTTCTTAACATCATGAAACACCAATTACATTAAATCCTGTAATTCCCATTGTTGAGCATTATCCATAGGGCTTGTGCATTCCGTTTCTCGGTTCAGCAAATATCTGCAAAGTTAGACCAAGTTAGGTAACAACTTATTCTTACGTTCTATATTAAATACTAAAATTGACCACAGTTTGAATTTGGCTGATGCTATTGCTAATAATATTGATTCTGTAGTCTGCTAAGGTAGAAAACTAGAAAACAGCCTGCCTCGTAGTAAATGATTATTTCTAGAAGTATCACTATTGTATACGTTGCCGAGCCTTGAAGAAGTCGCTATGTGGCCATTACAAGAGACAATGATCTCACTGGTCCTAAAATAACACAAAGTCTTCTTAGGAAACCTGGAACCCCTGTTTATCACAAAACCTACCTGCCTGTATAATTACAGGCAGGTAGGTTTTGTGTTAAACAGGGGTTTTGTGATAAGCAGGCATAATTGCCTGCTATCTTCTGCAAGAGAAAGGTTGCTTCAGCCGGGCCACTCCAACTCGAACGGATTCAAATATAGAATAAAAAATTATGCTATACATTTTTCTAAAGGTTAAATGCGGCAATGAAGTTCATATGTTCAGCATTTTGACACCCACATTGAATCAACGCCTCATCCATCATTCTTACTTCCCGTGGTTGAGAAATGATGAAATAAGTGCTTTGAAAACACGAATCATGATTCGTATCAAGTTACAAGGAGATCGATCGTATCTGATCCGGGAAATATTAACAAGAATTTGAAAATTTTCAAGGAAGTTTAAAGGATAATCCTATTGATCTATTTCCTGTAATGATAATTTATTTCTGATTAAGCAGTTTAAATAATAGGTAAAGTTAATTTTGACGCCTGTTAAATTATATTTGCTTCGATGGCGTAGTGGTTTAATTAATCACCTTGTCATTGCCACTGCGCCGAGTGGGTTTGAAACAAAGAATTTAGTCATAGGGCGAGTTGCACTGAGACTCCAAAAAATAAAAATTTAATTGGCACTGCTTAATAAGTTTAATAACGTACACTTTTCTATTTGGCAAACGGGCATTTATCATGATCATCGGTGATCATGCTTGGTATTTCAGACAGTTAGCGTTACACTGGCCATGGTCACAAACAGACTGGCGCGGCGATGTCAAACTTCCGTTTGCATCCATCATAACATATGTGATACACTGTTTAAATTGTAAGCAACACCACCAACTTCCTAACAAGCAGGCGTCCACAGGCTACGGTGACCACTTACCATCAGGTGGGCCGTAAGCTTGTTTGCCACCGAAGTCGAAAAAAATTAATAAGAAAATCTGGACTGGTATAAAAATATATTAAAGCGTACTGTTACCCTACTGTTTAACGTACTGTTTTGAGTTTGATCCCCACATGAGATAATAATTTGTGTGATCACATATTTGTTCCGAATATGAGTTAATGGACACAAAGAACACCCTGTTCCTTGTATCCATTATTCGAGTTTTGTGAAGTCTGCTGCAGATAACTTAAAAAAAGTAATATATAAAGTAGATCTGAATCTTTTTTTTAATCACCATCATTACAGTTTTATAATAAAATAGATAGATCTCGTCCTACTTAAAATATGACTCGTATTAACAGTAATAATAAAACATAAATAAGACGTCATATATCTGCAATCATCCAAACTATCCCTTACAGAGAGCCCCTCTATAATTATGTACATGAACATCATTAAGGCACTCAGCAACAATAATTACTACATTAAGGATCACCGTTATTCTTATGTAGAGACGTGTCTAGACTGCCTGTTTACGACCCCGCAGCCACTTGTATATATCCATCTCTCTCTTACATCTACGAGAGTGACATTGCCGATAAGCTCAAGGAGAGGTGACTGCGGAAATATAAAGCGAAGACCTCGACACCAGTAGTGATGCACGTAAAATTTATTCGAATGATTTTCGATTATAGTAGTGCAGGAGATAGTACTTACTTTACATGGTAAAGTGTTGTCAATATTTTCAGGTATTATTCGAATACAATCTTGAACATATGACTTCAGTAATATGTCAAGGGTTAATGTTATGAAACCTTAGAAATAGGTTAAATGGTTTAAAATATTTAGAACTAGCTCATGCGTTAAAATTTTCTTTTAATTTTAAAGATTTTTTACGGCGGTTCCCTACGCCAGAGAGCAAGCACGAAATTGCGTTCAAGCTTATGCTGGACGTTTAGTTCCGAGTTCAATTTCGTATCGGGTAAAACACATTTAGTCTCTTTAAAAAAGTCTCGGTGTCTCAGATTGTGACCGGTAGACGGCATTACGCTCGCGCCTTTTTACGTAACCCCTAAGAATTGATAACGTTATTTGTGTGACATTTATTTGCAGATAAGCATGCGTGAGTTTCTATGTATGTACACGTAGGTATATATGTAGTAACAATAATATAAGAGTGACAGAATTGAAGAAAAGTAGCACGTCGTAACTTTTCATCGATTATTTAACTCACTGCTAAATATCACAACAAGCGACTTAAAATAAATAAAACCGATGTATTTCTTTACACAGGTGAAGAAAAAGCGGCGCAGAACAACTTGTGATATTTTCGCTTCTGCCTCCGTAATAATATCAGGAGAACATTAAGCGAGTATAAGGTAAGCCTCCAGTGTTGCAGTCGGGACCGTAGGCTGGCGCCTCTCGCTTCCAGAATTAATAACTTTCTCGTCCCCCCTCAGACACCCACCCCTACTTGGGGAGACTCATACTACGCTACCAACGGCAGCTATCTCGATTAATACAATATCGCTAACATCACAGTTCTAGTGGCGGTACTAAATGTTCTTTTGACGCCAGAGCATGAGTAGCTATGTTCTGTATTCATGTCCTGAGAATTCTCAGTAAATATGTTTTATTTTTGGTGATTTACGTAGATATAATTTGTTTATATGTAGGTACAATAACAATATGATAAAAACAATTGTAATAATATAAATCTTAAAGTCAGAATAATAAAAATACTTTGATAGTGTTATATTTGTTTTTTGTTAAATATTATAGATTTGTTTTTATAAATCCTGATAATATTATAAATATGAAGAGGTATAAGATTTTTTTTAATATTAATAATTTAATATAACATAAACAATTTGATCATGTTTTGGATTAACAAAAGATTTTTTTAATTACGTATGTATTCCAGTGAGATTTATGTGAACGAAGGCGCGGTTAGAAGCTGTTTGTGTACATCCCTCAGTAAACAATTACTATGTATTGTAAAAAAAATTAAAAGCTGTTTGTGTACAAATTGTGGTTAGACTTAATATTTACATACTCTATACTGATAAAAAAATACACTAAGATTATACTATATTTTTTGCTGTTGTCTCTGAACCTATAAAATAAAATAAAAATATAAATTTGTTACATATTTCCACATAAACAACATCGCAGTATATCTAAGTCCTCTATCCGTATAATTCACAAACCCCATCTCAATTTCATTAGAAGAAATCGCAACATTAATCCAGTAACAACATAATGTAGGTTGTTTATCGAGTGTGCGTGGTAGGGGCGGGTTGCTCTATCCCTCTCTGGCGGCCGGAAAGCCTTCGGAAGTTTCAGGAGTGTTTCGGTTTGCCTCTTTGACTCTGTTTGGGTGTGTAATGATTTGGCGCGCGTGTAATTTGCTGAAAAAATGTCGTCGGCCGTCTCTCCAGCCTTGTTACATGTTCATGAACCAACCATGTTCTGATTATTGCTATTATTACCAGTTTGTTATGTCATTTCATGCGGAATTATGTACGTAATACCATAGGAGGCGGCTTTACAATCGTAGTTTATTATTATGTTTTATGCTCGACTGTGTTATGTGCGAATATTATGAGCTACTTTATTTGTTAGCTTGAATGGGAGGGAAATAATTGGTTTTCTTTGTAACATAAATATAAAGATTATGTTCGTATAAAATCTTGAATATATTTCGTCAAAAATAGCTAGTTTTATAAATTTTTGTAGCCTATGGTGTCCAAATTCCTTAAGGTGAAATCAACTTAGATGGGTCTTTAGGGATTCGTAGTAACCGTCGCGTCTTTAATGAGCAGAATATCCCCTTTCAGTTCGCTGAAAACCGTTTTTATATAGGTCAATAAGGGCCGAGCTTATTACCGTTTATAGAGCAGTCTCCAAGCCCCTTTTTACTTGAATCTTTCTAGAAGTATTTCAACGGGCCATCTAAGTAAAATCATCGGATAAAGATTGTAATAATTGCAATAATGGAATAAGAAAATGAAGATGGATAGCATTTGAATTAAAATAGCAAGTACTTATTAAATATTAATAAGTACTTGATAAATAAAAAAATATAAATAAATAAATGTTTGACATTTGTGTGCATGAACATGGATGTTTGTCTTGGTCTGGGTGTTTCTATGTATAATATGTATGAGTTTTCAAAAAAAAGTATATATGTATGTATGTTTATTCATTGTCTAGAACCCATAGTACAAGCTCTGCTTAGTTTGGGCTAGATGGTGGTCTGTGTATGTGATAGAATATTATTACTATTCTCTTTATTACTCTTTTCTCTCTAATAATTACATTTTTAAATATAAATTATTATTATTATTAAATAGTAAGAATAAAATAGGTTGGTCAATAGTTAACGTATTGGAGTTGCGACCGAGAGACCATGAATTCGATCTGCATAATGGAAATAATCTCAGTTTTTATACGAGCATTACTTGAGAATAACACTACCGACCCGCCCATGCTTCACACGGGTAGTACAAAACCTTAACAAATATTAGAATTGATCACTGCACAAGATCGAAGTTAGCAATTATATATTACAAAAATATAAAGCTGCGTTTATATCTTCAGGTTACACAAATCTGTATTTTATTTCAGTTTTCAGTAGGCATCGTATGAAATCTAATGATTGTTCACACGTATACCATAGTGATAGAAATATTTTATTCGAATATAGCTACTTTGCAATAACAACATGCACAACACGCTAGCTGTTCTGTATGGTCAACTAATATGTCAAGGGTTAATGTTATGAAATCTTAGAAATAGGTGAAATGATTTTAAAATATTTAAAACTAGCCAATGCGCTCTTCTAATTTATTGACTTTTTATGTAGCATTCTTCGCCAGTGTGCGCACACAAAAGTGCGCACACGCAGTCCAAAACGTATACCTATCGTAAAACGAGTATCATATTATTTTTGTTTGTACCTACCTAATAATAATTGTTGATGCATGTCGTGATGATACAAAATAAAACCATTCCATTTTCATTTATATATGAATACTAGCTTTTACGCGCGGCTTCACCCTCGTAGTACCTACATCAATGAAAAGTAGCTTATGTCCTTTCCCAGGTTTTAAATTACCTCTGCATCAAATTTCATCTAAATTGGTGGAGTGGTTTAGCCGTGAATAGGTAACAGACAGACGAACAGACAAATCGACCGACAGACAGACAGAGTTACTTTCAAGTTTGTAATATTAGTAATAAAGTAATACATAAATGAATATAATTCGAATGCGATTGCTCACGTTGCTAATGTATATGGCAAACCCGCTTTTGTTTTTTTTATTCTGCAAGGCGTCGACAAACCGATTTGTGAAACTGTAAAAGTTTGTTGCGTGAATGTCTATTCAAAACTACTTAAGAAAAATATAATATATTTTGAATAAAATAATAATATTGTTTCCAAAATAATCTCAAAAAAGCAAACCATATTATTATGACTGATATCGTTTTTTTAACAGATGAAATAGTATCATGACTGCGTTAATAGATTATCGATTCAACATTCGGATAGTTCGATTGTTCAAGTGGTTAAATTTCTAATAAAATTAATTTTATCGTATCTGTAATATTATTTACGTGGCGTTGGTATATTATTTCGGTAGCGCAGCCTTAGTGAATGCAATTGTTATGCATGTGGAGTCAAATTCGATTCTCGGATTGGCACAAATGTTATTGGATTTGTCACAGTATGTATGTATGTATCTTATGTGGGGGCCAGTCAGTGCAGACCGGCGAAACTTCGACCCAGTGGGATATTTTGTGCCGACAATCTCCCAATAACGACTGCCATAGATGTTCATGGCAGCCGGGACCGACGGCTTAACGTGCTCTCCGAGGCACGGAGCAGGCGATAATTGTCAATCAATACGCACATAATTTCGAAAAGTCATATAACTGCCGAAAGTCAGAGGTGCGCGACGTGGATTCGAACCCGAGCACCTTTGCATTGCAGTCTGTTGGTCTCCCCACTGAGCTATCGCTGCTCACTTTGTCACAGTAACAACAAACAGTTAGGCAATATGCCAAGTACAAGGTGATAGACTCAATCCCTACTAAAAGGTAGCTAAAGCATGCCTGACAAATGTGATCATTCTCAGTAGTTCCATCAGTATTTTGTTCTATGTGTAGTAATATTGTGTATTGTTATTGTGTAGTGTAGTGTAGTAGTGTGCAGTAAGATATTTTTCTCAGTAGTAGTTGTGAATACAATACATCTTTGCCTACCTATCAGAGATACATATGGCTCTATGTACGTAGAAAATTCTAAACCTAATTATAAAGTCTCATAACCACCGAAAAGACAAAACGAATTGCTCACTTCATTAATTCCATCCATAAAACGAAACTCGAAGAGATACACGATTCGGCAGTATACCGCCAGTGAAAAACTTTGTTTCTCCATCCAAGTAAGTCCGGGGTCCCGGGCCACCCCGCGACGAGGTACCCTCACCCTAATAAATCTACCCCGAAGGTTTGCCACTTGCGTCCAATATTTGGAGCCGACGGATCAATGCTTTCTACATAGTTATTTTAGGGTAAGCACTGATCCCGCTAGTGAAGTATTGAGTTTGGACGGTTAAGCAATCGTCTTTGTTTTTTTAGTTGTAAGATATTACGAACAGTAAGTGTTAATGGAATCAATGATTTGAGTGTTACATGAAAAGATTTACATCATATGAAGACCATTCTTCATTCATCCCGGATCAGACATAGTGCTCTTAGGTTTTTCTGCCAGAAAATTCCTTTTAATGGAATAGAATCTTAAACGGTCAACAACAATAAAAAAAATCATTAGTACGTGATACCTAAAGAAATGTGGTTGTAGTACACTTTTGCCCACCCTTTCGGAAATGTGTAGGTACGACTTGAAGACCACAAATTACTGAAATACAGATGGCCAACCCCATATGACGCGCGAAAATTTGCTAATCTAAATTACAAAAGACGGAATTTTAAAAAATATGTGGAGTACCGAGCTCTGATATTTTTCAACGCAAAGGGAGGAGAATCTCTGACTAAGCTGGGTAATCTTGTCTGGCGCGCCGTGACCCACATAATGAGGTCGGATACTTGTATACATAGTAAGTCGTAGCGCAAATTGCGCTGGCGCGATTTAGGCTCTAGTAAAAGTTGTATGGAATTCAGTCAGTTGAATAAAGCGCCATCTCTTGTAATTTTTTTGCAAATGTGCAGTCGACCATAACTGACTTGATGAAATTTCATTGTATCTGCCATTCTGTACCTGTGATTACAAAGCACATAGTGTGCCTTCAAATGTTCTGCTATTATTATTATCAATTCTAACGATTAAACACTCTCACGTGTATCTTACATCCACGCGCAGTTACTCACACACATACAATACATACAAAACCGCCGCAGGGTTGCCAAAAGTATGTATCCGATGCGCAAATGATTTATCCTATACCTAGTTCAAAGTTCATCAAGCAGTGTCCATTTCCATTCAGGCTTAAAGCATCGGCGTCGAAAATGAATGGAACTATGGGCACTCGCCGACCGACGGGACTTTATTTACTGGCAGCTTTGCCGTGTTCGTAGCGTTCGTGCCGTTTGATGTGGATCGTAGCAGACAACAATGTAGCAGTGCTACGGTGCTGAAATATCGTAGGCGAGGATTGGAACCTTTGATTCATTTATCTGTTAGTACTGTTAAAAGCTATGGGCCTTAGTCATTAAGGCTGTTATAATGACTTTTGAGTGTTCGCTGTTGAAGTTCATGCTACGTTTTGTGCAGTTACTTGTTTTTGCAGCTTAAGTGTCAAAATAATGAAGCGAAATCTGTGACTCATAAAATAGTTGAGTCGCTTAATTGACAAAGCCCAAAATTTTATGCTGTTATCGCAGGTTCCAACCTAGACTTGACATTCAAACTAAGTATAAATAAATAAGAATCTAAAAAATTTAATCCACAGGCAGACTACTGAACAATTTATATTACTTCGTTACGTTCTCAATATGTGTGCGTATATAATACGTACGCATTTGAGAACGATGACAAAAATTTTGGTAATTGTTTTCCAAAATATATTAGAAGAACGCACGCTTTAATAAACTAAAAAGTGAATAATAATCTTCAATTATAACTTTAACTGACTCGATGACTTTTGACTCGATGACGTAGTGGTTAGTGTAACTGACTGCCACGCCTGAGGTCGCGGGTTCGATTCCCGCACAAGTCAAACATTTGTGTGCACGAACATGGATGTTTGTCTTGGTCTGGATGTTTCCATGTATAATATCAATATATTTACAAAAAAAAAATGTATATATGTATGTTTATCCATTGTCTAGTACCCATAGTACAAGCTCTGCTTAGTTTGGGCTAGATGGTTTGTGTGTATGTGATAGAATATTATTATTATTATTATAATTAACAAAAAAGCATAGGTTGTTAGTTTTTTCTTTTATTTCAATAAATATTGTATAGATAAATTATAACTATAAAGCAACACAATGATTTGTTTACGCAAATTAAAAAATATACTTTATAATTTTAAGCTGGCAAAATAAATATAAGTATGCTGCTATCTCAATAGGAATACTGCAAAATTATTTGATAACTTATCAACACACCATCCATAAGAACATTCATAGTGTATATTCTATCAGAAAAAGAGTTTTTGTAATGGGTTATGAAATTCCCCACTATTTCCCCCTACATACAAAGAAACCAATTTTACCACTGTCTAATATAGATGACTAGATTATAACCGGGGCTTGTAGTAATTTCACCGGGATGAAAGGTACCCTATGTCCTTTTCTGTTCGTGTATGCGAAATTTTACGATGATCGTTCCAGTAGTTAAGGCGTCAAAGCGTTGCAAACAAACCAACTCACATTCGCATTTATAATATTTGTTTTGTGGTATTTGTGAGAATCCTAATCAATGTTATACGAGTCCTGTATAATATTAGTTAGGACTCTCACAATTAACGCTCATTTTATCCTTTTTCTAATTACGCCTACGCCTCTGTAACACAAGCCATGCCAGTTATCAGTTCAAACACAGATAATCGATAACAATAAGATTATAATCGTCAGTAATCGGCTTACAACAATCGAGAAGGCTTCAACACAAACACGGTATTACGTCACAAATCCGACATTGTGTTGCTCGCACACAACTTGTGCTCCCTAACCACACGTGTTATTATTTATTAATATCAATTCCAATGTTATACGTGAGGTAGAACTCGAGGCGTTAAGCTTGGGCCAATGAAGTCGATGTACTTTATATCTGTTGCTTAGTTTGTAGTGGAAATAAAACAAAAGGCTGCATGTTTACCTAGTGGTTCAGTTTCCACTTATGTTTGCAGCCAATCGCTCGGTCTCAAATTCGATTTCTAGGTTTAGCAACGTGTTATTATTACCAGCACGGAGCGTAATGAAGTGCCCAGTCGACGATAGTACCTATTAACGTCTACCGGACACATATATGCGTGAGTCTATGTATGTATACGCATGCAATTCCTAATATGTATTACATAGCACGCATATACACTTAATGGGTCGACAATGTCATATATTTTATTAGGATGTTGTATGATCAGGAATGCGATTGTAAAACTGATCAACTGCAATCAGTTGATCAGTTTTACAATCATTAGTTTTACATTTATCAATATGCACTTATTATATATCAATATCTATAATAAGTGCATATTGATATTGTCTTCTGTTTACGCGAATATTAATTATTGAAATTAAACTACTATATACGGATTTTATCGCGTTGTTTATTTGACACTTTATTACATACATAATTTTGAAAAACTGTTGCACTACTACTACTATTAAACTTTACAAATTTTTAAGCTAATTGAATTATTATTAAAACTATTTAAACTATTTAGATTTAATTTAATTTTACAATTAATTGTAGTTGTCTGACTTCCATACCATACCATACCATCTTAGTCTCCCCGTGACCATGGCTGCTGAAAAGCAACCGAAACGTCGGGGAAAGTGTAAAATTAAATTAAATCTAAATAATAGTTTTATTAATAATTCAATTAGCTTAAAAATTTGTAAAATTCAATAGTAGTAGTAGTGCAACAGTTTTTCAAAATTATGTAATAAAGTGTCAAATAAACAACGCGATAAAATCCGTATACAGTAGTTTAATTTCAAAGTGCATATTGATTTATAATCTTAATAGCTGGACGATGTTAAATTTATAATGTAACAAAAATAAATGCGTCAAATTGTGAATATTTTAGCCCGTTAACAACAATACTGCCGGTCTTTTTAATATACCTACCGGTTACGTCAAGCTATAGTTTTCGATTCAAGGTAAATAAGCTGTGTCAATGCCTTTTATTTAGTAGGTAGCTCTAGACTTCATAATAAAGTTCTCAAGTACTTCACAGCAAACCCAATAGACTTCTTAACCTTGAAGTCTTGAGGTTCTTGCGTTTTATTTACTGTCTGTGCAAAGTATTCAATACCGTGCAGTCAACCAGCTACCATGTTGTATTTGTAAAAGGAATATTCCCCTCGCCAGTCTTGAGCGAAACTCTACCCGATTGTCTTGGTGTAATCGGTAGCAGACTGTAAAAATTTGCTTCTGCCAGACTACAGATGTATAAATGGTATATTTAGGATTTAAAAACAGGAATAATTAAAAATCTTTGCACGATAAACACTCTTCAGGTGCAGTGTAAGATGCTGCGCAATTTCAAAGAGATATTATTAAAATAAAACAATGAAACGTCTGTATTTTAAAATCTTAAAAGGGAAAACTAAGAAACAAAGGGCTCTTAAAGCTAGTGACGTGTAATCAAGCTCCTTTTGTACAATGTACTTGTTCTTTTTTTTAATTTCACCGCAACACCGCACCAAGAAGGTTTTGTAAGATTTTTCCATACACGCCTCACTTTTTTTATATCTGTCTAACTGTGAGTATATTATGTATTGTTTTTTCTGTACTTACAAAATAAACAACAGAAACTTAATTAAATGTTATAATTAATATATTAATATTGGAATTATTTAATCCATAAATCTACTGTTTTAAATCATATTGTTTTAAAAACAGTTAAATAATGGTTATAAAAAAGGTTGTATTTGCATTTTAGCTGTTTTTATATTTGCTTAGATATTTTATACCATGTATGATTTACTACTCGAGTTCGGCAAAATATTATTAGGTTTAATGTTAAGAAATTTTTCGTAGCAGCACAGTGTCTAGTGTGTTCGGTAAGCGGGCAATAGAGGCTTGCCCGCTATTACGTGAAACCTGAAACCATAACTGGCAAAACCGGGTTGTAATACATCCCTGCCGAGACTCTGCGCTTTTGTGTGTTAAAGTATGAATATATAATTGTAGCCGCTCCATACATACGAACATGTTACGACACACGACAAGAGATGGCGCTGAACACAATTACACATTACTCCATACAATCCTGAATCTCGCAAGTGAAATATACAAGCTACCGTATACAAGTTTCCAACATTACGATACACGACAAGAGATGGCGCTGAATACAATTACACATTACTCCATACAATCCTGAATCTCGCAAGTGAAATATACAATCTACCGTATACAAGTTCCTAACATTAATCGTCGGGCCGCGGCCAGCCAGACACGATCACCCAGCCTGATCTTAGAATCTTCCTTTTTTGTTGGAAGGACTTCACACCACGTTCTTGCATATACTTGGCCTTTTTATATATACTTACTATACGGCCTCCATGGCGTAGTGGTTAGTGAAACCGACTGCCACGCCTAAGGTCGCGTGTTCAATTCCCGCACAAGCCAAACATTTGTCTGCATGAACATGAATGTTTGTCTTGGTCTGGGTGTTTCTATGTATAATATGTATGTATTTACAAAAAAAAGTATATATGTATGTTTATCCATTGTCTAGTACCCATAGTACAAGCTCTGCTTAGTTCGGGCTAGATGGTGTTGTGTGTATGTGGTAGAATATTATTATTATTACTTAACTTTTTTATTATATATTTATCATTCGTGGACTTAGATATGTATATTTAGTACTAGATTTTGCCCGCGGCATCACTCATTTTAATCTAGATTTTCTCAGTAAGTTCTATTCTTCGGCAACTGTAGCTTATTTCTAGGTGAAAGATGTGTATGTCCTTCTCTGTACCCTTGACAAAATGTATGCTTAATTTCATGATTATCGGTCAAGTAGTTAAGGCGTGAAAGTGTAACAAACAAACATAAATTTGCATATATAATATTAGTTAGGATATAACTAGCTTTTACCTGCGTCTTTGAATGCATGCAACAGAAACTGATCAACACATATAATACTTGACTTTTAGGCGGCGTATCAATTTCGTGCAGTAGTTTTTGCGCGATGGGTATACAAATATACAGACAGACAAACAAAACTTCTTAAATGTATTGCTTTGGCTTCTATAGGTCTTATAAAGACTCCTCACATAGTTTTCTTAAATATCCCTTATCGATATGTGCCTATTTTTATATTTACGTAAGTATGTTATTGTATACGATGTTATATAAACACTTGTCTATTTTAGGAAGTACTGCGTAAAAGCTGTGCGTGACTGAGAGCTGGTATTGATTTATACGTTGTAATTTAGTGATAGATGTCAACCAAATGTATTTTTATTGCTTGACAACTTATAGAACATGTGTCTCACCTTTGTCTGGTTGCTGGTTCCTTGGCTTAAAATTGCGTCACAAGTTCGATTCTTAGGTTAAGTAAAGTGTTACTAGGTTTAAACATTTTAATCGGAGACTTGTAATGTGCTTAGTAGACGGTAACTGCCTCCGTGGCGCAGCGGTAATAAATGCGACTACTGTGCATGAGGTCTTAGGTTCGAATCCCGGGTCGGGCCAACAAAAAGTTATTGGGTTTTTTTGTTAAGAAATCTCAATAGCAGCTCGGAGTTAGGAAGTTGGCGGTTTTAGATACCCCCATGCTTCGGAAAGCACGTAAAGCCGTTGGTCCTGCGCCCGATCTCTCTCCGGTCGTGTCGGATTACCGTCCCATCGGATCATGAGAGTTTGGGAACAGAGAGTGCACTTGTGTTTGCGCACACACTTATGCACTATAATATCTCCTGCGCAGATGGCCATTAGTGACATTAGACGGTAATGGCACAACCTGAAACTAAATTACGAAACCTACAATTATAGAAGCAACGGGCCAATCATCGTGACGTTGAGCTAATCGAGTGAAACAAGGACAACGCTATACGTAAGCCATGTATATGTGAATGCTGACAACCGAAGGACGCCGGTACAAAGTACTACCAGACGTACTGCTACATGAGTAAGAGTCGCTTCTTTGGTAGGATTGCCCCTATTACGTGAAACCTAAAATATTTTAGCTGCCCCTATGGGGATTTATGTTTGTAATGTTGTATAATTATATATTAATATTACTTAATGACTTAAATAATAATATTACATTTATTGTAAGTTACCTTTTGTTTTCCGTTTTATATTTTTACACTGTTTATTTTTTTTATGTTTAGTGTACGTAACGTAGTTTAAGTAATAGAATTAAAAGCGCATCTCGCCGCTAAATAATTACGTTTGTCGAGATTAAAACATGTAACACTTACATCTTAGTTCATCATTGTAAAGGACATAAATAATTTCAAAAATACTTATTAAGTTTTTTAAGCTTTTCAATAATAACCACGTATGAGGAGAGGACAATATTATTTCCATTCGACTTTGGAAATATACTTGAATTACATAGCGTCTAAATCATAGTTGTTGATAGATTGTGAGTTTTACGTACCTCATTCTGATTTTCAGGCAATTTATAGCGTGTAACAGAAAGACATGGTCTTATTTTAAGGTGATATAAAGTATCTCAAAGTTAACGTAAATCTCTTAAAATATATTTTTTGGCTTTGATTCTTTTATTACTTATTTTTATCTCCAATAATTTACGACTATATAATGTAACTACGCATACAGTAGAAACTAAATAATAATAATAATAATAATATTATTCTACCACATACACACAACATCATCTAGCCCAAATTAAGCAGAGCTTGTACTATGGTACTAGACAATGGAAAAACATACATATATACTTTTTTTTTTGTAAATACCTACATTTTATACATATAAACACCCAGACCAAGACAAACATCTATGTTCATGCACACAAATGTTTAACTTGTGCGGGTATCGCACACGCGACCTCAGGCGTGGCATTCGGTTACACTAACCACTACACCATCGAGGCCGACAAATCAAAGTAGACTTTAATTTACAGATACCGCAGTAACTTGAATGAGCACTGTAACACCCTGATTTATGTACAACAATAATGCACTCGACTGTGAAGTAAAATAAGATAAACTAAAGTAAACTCTATTGTTATTGATCGAATAGATACACTGTAAATAGACTGTAACAATATATAACCTGATCTGTCCACATTTGAGGTATCCATACACTCAGCATATCTACCTGACAATCAAAATAAACAAAGCTTATCTCTCTCTCCCCAACGTTATCCTCGACATTATTCTTCAGACAATGCTTTACTATGTTGTTTGCAAAGAGGTGCATTAGCAAATCATACGAATATGTACGAGAAGTAAACATAAATCCGGTCTCCCCTGAAAAGCTCATCTAACCGAGCTATATTATTACCTGATACATTTTCCCTCGAATAGAAAAACACCCTTTAATTTTACTCACAACACCATGTTTCCAATCCATAAAGATACAAACGCCTGCCTCGTCCATTCAAATATCGACTCTGTTGCGAACAAAATAAATATAAAATTTCAGTGGCAGTAACGACCATCCAATGTTTTATATCACAAGACATAAACGATATTGCTTTAGAGATTCAATGCAAACCATATAGTGCCGTCTCTCTTTTATTCTCTTTTCAGATTATAGGGATACGAATAGTCTTTAAGCCAGTAAGTTGTTTTCCAAACATCGACGTTTTTAATCGATCTTGTAGTGAGTAGGCTTGTATACCTATGTTAAATGTTACCCACTTAACCAATCAATTAAAGTAATCAGAGATTGACAGATCGCTTAAGAAATGTCATCCAGTTTTCATACATTTACAAGTTGAACACCTCGCACCTACAAGTTGAAATGAAAGGAAATAAATGTGTTTCGTCATTGTAAATGGCTTTAAACTTATGTTTGGCTACTAAGGTGCAAAGAAACGTCTGGACTATATGGATGCTTGTATCATCAGCGATATAGTTCGCGAGTTAGTGAACACCCAAAAATGATTATTATAAAAAATAATATTAAGGAAGTATTCTTTGAATATTTCCATAATTGTATAGGATCATCAGTATTTATAACTACAATACACTTATTTAAATACATACACATTTGCGATCGTTGATTACATAACGTAAAAGCAAAAACATAATGCGAAATGGGGTCGAGTTTAAAAAAATTAATAATTTATGTAGTAATGTTTTTATGATAAGTTTAAAATGCAAAATCTGTTGGCAAACATTACAAAAAAATAAACAATAAAATATTGTGAAAATCCTAAAAGCGTTAATTCGGCTAGTACGGTCAAAGACAAAAGTCGAGTAGCATCATAAAGTAAGTAATCGCATACAGTTCAGAGCGAATATCTTTGTGTGTGTGTGATGTTTCAACACAAACAATGATACATTATTCAATGTAAATGTAGGTGAAGTTCGTCAGGCGCATGTGTGCAAAAAGCGATACAAAAACGAGTTCTTGTAAATGTAACTACATATAATTACTACTATTCCGTATATTTAACAACAGTGTCCGTATTTCAAATTTATGCTTAAATGTTCCGATAGCGGAGCGGATAACGAGTCTTATCACTTTGAGACGATAGTATAAAAAGAGTGGTTCAAATCCTGGGGGTAACACCCACTTTTTGTTTTTTTTATTACTAAAAAGAAACGTTATTTTTGTCTACTTATCACCCAAATTTAGTGTTTTATTAGGAATGAAACTAAAAATTATTATTTATCAAAATTAGTTGATATTAGTAATTACTACAATCACGTTATGTTTTTATTAAATTAATAAATTAATAATGCAAATTATAATTAAAATAAACAAAATTTTATTTTATTTATAACAACATTATTTTACTATAAAAAACAATTTCAAAATATGATTACCGAAAATGAACTTTAGGTTTAAATAAGTCTTGAAGTAAAATAACAAGACATCGAAATTTCTAATATTAGAAAAAAAAACAAAAAGATTATCACTTCTACAGGGAATCGAACTAACAAATGTTGAGTTTTAGAACGCACTATTACCAACGCAGCTATAACATCACTTGCGAATTTACTTGAAATTAATAGTCACAATCATAATTAGAACAGGCGATAGAATAAGTGAGGTGGGTTTATGTTTACGTGTGCAATGATTTTATTGAAAAAGGTCGTAAGTACAACTTGTTTTGTTTCCATTGCTTTGTAAAATTGCTACTCGACTTTTGCACCTGACTGTACATTAAAAAGTCAAACTAGGGCATAATATTACACAGTAACAATAAATACAATTTAATCAAAATGTTATTGAAAATCCATATTCACGTTTCAAACTAACTAGTGGCATGGCGGTAGTCAATGTGATGTCTTGCGTTTAACTCTCGGGATTGTAAATTCTTACTGTGGTCTTCTGGTTGTCTTTGAGCTGCAGCCTCTTTTGTTAGATGTTTTCTAGGCTCTCCTCTCTGTGGGTAATATATATACCTCTGCTTACCACTTTACGAATATATCCCTGAGACTATGGACGTATGTAATATTCATTTAAAATACTCACTTTATTTTATAATGTTGCTGGAAATGTACTAGTTACATATTCATAATTACAAAGATGTTACAAATAACTTATTATACAAAAACGGCAATGTAATTATTACAAGTTCTATTAACGATAATAAATAATTATTTTGCAGCTGCTTCTTCTTCTTTTATATAGAAGCTTGTACGCAATTTGAACAGTTATTGCAAGATTAGAGACACGCGAACTCGCAAGTCTTCGCACGAGGCGCTACACGGAATGCCACAAGGAGCGCTAAATGGTAACCAGGGCGCACCACGCATAACGCGGGAATAAAAAGCATAAAAAAGTGTGACTACAATTTTAATAACATAACTGAATTTGTAGAATTTTAATGTAGGTTGTAAGTTTATAGGCCATGGGACATTGGTTTCATCGAAGACGAATGTCTTTTACAAACAGCGGTCAGAAAGAATACGTATTCTCAGGAAAATATGGGTCACTTAAATGTTAATAACTTTTAAACTTTCGCGTTGCATGATATATATATAATATGTAATGTGGGATCAAATTTGCCTCGGCGAAGTATCAGTGGCAAAGCAACTACTGAAACCACGCTGCAGCTATACGTATTCTTGTCAATCGTCCCAGCACTACTGTGCGTGTATTTAAGCTGGGTTCATATCGGTACCATCAGGGTACGTCTGTTGAAACCATCTAGTACAACAAGTGAGAAACGGCCATGAATTGTCGTAAATTTTAGAGTTCGAAAAAATGGTATCACGTGACCCTGAGGTTAGAGGTCAAAGGTCATTGTCATTTCGGGGGTATATCGACTATGCTGAGTCGAATGACGTTGAGCGCGAGTATCTAGCTCTTACGGTTCTTGAGTTGAAAGTTGTATAACAGACAGACGGACGGACGGACGGACAAAGCTGTTGTATAAGAGTTATGTAAGGGGTATCACTGACAAGATTGGCTACATCTTGAAGCGAGCTTCAATCAACACATACTTCAAGCCGCCAACGAAGATAAGTCAATTTTTACCATCCGTCAAATGCCAACTACCTTTACAAGATGCAGGGATCTATAAAATAGATTGTGACTGCGGACTCACATACATTGGTCAAAACAAGAGAAGCATAGGCACCCGCATGAAAGAACACATAGCTGATGTTAAACACCAACGCTCGTTGAAGTCTGCTGTGTGTGAACATGTGCAACAGGGGACCAACCACTACCTGAGATTTGACAAACCACAGATTCTCGCTAAAGAACACAGATTCTTACCAAGGATGCTTCGCGAGGATATTGAAATCAAAAAACATCCTAATTTCAATAGAGAAGATGGTTGGAATGTACCACCAGCTTGGGATCCAATCATTCAAATAGTCAAACCCAAGAATAAGCAAACCACAGCTAGACTTCATGATACTCTGAGCTCATTCTGCGTAAATAGAAACACCAATGATTAAATTATGTTCGGGTACTTTGAAATAACGACACTGGAACATTGAGACAACTACCATCTTAGTCTCCCCGTGACCATGGCTGCTGAAAAGCAACCGAAACGTCGGGGAAAGTGTAAAGTTAAATATAAATAGTTTTAATAGTTTTAATAATTTAATTAGCTTAAAATTAGTAAAGTTTAATAGTATCTAGTAGTAGTGTAACAGTTTCAAAATTTTGTAATAAAGTGTAAAATAAATAACGCGATAAAATCCGTATATAGTAGTTTAATTTCAATGTATAAGAGTTTTTACGAACTCTGAAAAGCAAAGCCCATCCTTTACCAAAAGCATCACGTCTTGTTGTTAGAAATTCAGGAGACGGTAGCGTTATTGCGCAACCACATAAGGCATCATTCTGTTCTATCCTTCTTTACAATCTTAAAGAAGTCTAAACGATACCACGAACGTCTTTTTAACTGATTGAGCGGCAGCGGCACTCCGGCGGCCAAACACAACACAGGTTTTTAATTATGCTAATCTTCAGGTTAACTTTCTATAATATTTTAGGACTACAAACTGATTGTGGTTCTTCTAGTGAGTAAGTACAGTCTGCATTCGGATGTATGATTCAGTTTACTTAAACAATGTCTGCCCCTGCAACAAGCAGTAAATAAAGACTAACTTGGTGATGTTTACGACTTTTTACGACGCAGTGAAATGAAATTTTTCACTGATTAGTCAACTTGTAAATGGTAAACAGCTGACAATTACTTTGTTCGCCGATACAGGTATTAAGGAGTCTGCCCACTACCCCGTCTCATGCCATGACCGTGCTAGGAACATGTCAGGCAAAAAAAAATTCTTTGTAAGGAAGTGTATAAGACTATACCAGACGAGACCGTTCCGTCACCGACCAGCAGTTCCTATAGCATCCTATAGTATCGTGTTGTTTTTCGTGTCTGATACGTTCCTAGCACGGTCATGGTATGAGACGGTGTATTAGGCAGGCTCCTTTATTGTGAAGTATTTGTGACGTATAGTCTGTTTCAAATACGAAGTCCTTTTTGACACTTCATATCACGTAACTCTGAACATTTCGTATAAATTGCTAAAATAAACAATGATAAATTATGGTACTAAAGACTATTTAGAAATAATTAGAATCTATACAAAACATTATGTAATTGTTTCACAAACATAATCAACTAATAATTTCTATTGATATTTGTCTTAAATCATTTAAAAATCAGGTAACATTTTACTACAATACCATGGATACGCACAAACTGCAATGCAGAGGGTCTCGGGTTCGAACCCACTTCGCGCACCTCTGACTTTCGGAAGTTATATGACTTTTCAAAATTATGTGCGTATTGATTGACAATTATCGCCTGCTCCGTGCCTCGGAGAGCACGTTAAGCCGTTGGTCCCGGCTGCCATGAACATCTATGGCAGTCGTTATTGGGAAAGTCAGTACCCTCTAATATCCTGACACTGGTCTAGCCTTAGGGTATCGTTAGCCTTCGGGTTACGGAGGTCAGGTGGCAGCCGCTCCGTGTAAAAACTGATATCCAGTCAAATCCGGTTAGACCAGAAAAGCCGACCCCAAGTGACTTGGGAATAATAAAGGCTAAGAGAGAAGAAGACCATGGATACGCACTAAGGTATCTTTTTTACTTTCAGTCATAGTGACACGACGATATGAATCGGATAAAATCGAACTAATTCGAGATAAAAACAATTGTCCGAGAAATACTTTTGTAAATTTATATTTGGTATTAATTATTATTACGTTGCAACGTACCTTAAATACCATTCTGCAAACCCTGGATATATTGTTATGATAAAAAATGGATTTGAAGATGTGATATTGGACGTATGGTTTGAATATCCCATAGTTTTTAAAGAGTAGTCGTCTTGAAAAATTAAAATCTGTTATACCACATTTATTTCACCCTTATACTAAGTATGGAGCAAGTATGTGATACTAGAAATTAATCAAGGAAAAATCCAGTTTTTTTTACAATAAAACACGTTTTTTATAACTTTGATGTAACTATTCTTTCGGTATTTTAAACTTAGATGGACTACTTTTTTGTTTTTCTGTTTCTATCATTTTTGTTTTAATTCTAAACTCACGATTGCAGTTTGTTTGGAAAGTTAATCGGTAATCTATTTCGTGATGAGTCGATTGAAACGGTCTCTTCACTTTCGCTGTTCAACGATCATCTGTCAAATGGGACTTCGTATTTGAAACGCACTATAGTTGATTACAATAATATAGTAGCATTGTTCTCTTGAATAGCCAGTACTCTTGTGTGAAACAGCATAATAGAACTTCGAAATAGTAGAATGATTGCGGTAGTATCATGTCTCTATATTTTAAAGTCATAGCCGCGCGTTGAAGTCTTTCATACGGAACCCTCTTGGTACTACTGTAACTCTAGAAAATACGAAATTTTCTGTAGATACCTTTACTCTCTAATGATATGATTAAATATTTTATCACTTATGACGATTAAGGGTTTAAGATAGTCATAGGTTGCGTCATAGAAAAATAGAATAGAATGAAAATTTTCAATTTTTCTTAAATTAGACAATAATATTTTAATTTTGTTACTGACTGTATATCCGCATTCTAGATTGATACTGAAAGTAGATATGTGTCCACCAAGTATGTTATTAGGCTTCATTGTATATTTGGAAGATTTAACCTTCATTCGCCTATAGTAAGAAAGTGTTTCAATAATTAGTTACTGACATTTGAGAATATCGGATGGACTCAAATAGCATCAAAGAAATATATGTATATGTTAAACTAAGTGGATGATTGGACTACACATAACTTTGAAAACACTATTGCCATAATAGTATGGCCTATATGTAAAAAGGTGTTATAATTTTTATCATTATAATAATCATAATAATAATAATATCATTTATTCAACTTAAATTGGTACAAATTGATACAGAGCTTAGGTTACATTGTAAAGGTGATACATAAGGGGTGCCTGTGCTAGGGTAAACCTGTGCCACAGGCATTAAGGGCACATACTGTATAATATAGATATAAATTCTAAAACAATACCTATAAAACATTATTCTTTGTATATAAAAACTTACAAATTACATTATAAACTATGTGATTACTATGACTACTTAAAGAGCTATTTTATAGCGTAACACTTATTGAACAACAGTCACCAAATTTTCTGTTTGATCGTAGTTCAAGGTTTGTAAATATTGTTGAACTAATTGCTTAGTGTTAGCATAATTTTTTTCATAAATCGCAGTTAATTTGTTTATATTATTATAAAGAAAAGAACCTAAAAATGCGAAAAACCTATTAGTAAAAATATACTTAGATTGAGACTAAGTAGTACAAACGATGTCTTTCCGTCGTTTAGTGTTAGTAAGTTCTGGGTTATAATCAATAGTAAGTATGTTATTTTAGTACAGTGTGCATTATATCAGTTATTATCACTGCAGGTCATTTAGCGTTTAAGATGAACACAGACAGTGTCTCTAAAATATAGATGTTAAACTGATGAAGAAGACTATTACATTTAACATATCTTTAGCATTTTCACCGAAATTCTCCTACGAAAAAAATATTCTAACTTCGTAAACAATGTTAATAAAATTGTATAATCTAAAAACGTCTTCAAAGAAAGCGATAAAATAAGTCATGCCTAATTAAATAAAGCTCTCTTATATTAACTCTTCAGCCTTCCAATTAGAATTTCCGAGTAATAAATCTCCTAAAAATATACACCAAGTTTTAGGCATTTTTAAAATGGCTACTTAGGCATAATGAACGGAGACAAAGACGCAGGTAGCGGGTGTGTGGGGGTGTGAAGGCGGCGCGACAGGGGGGGCGCATATGCACCACCATACATACAACGATATGCATCACTGCAGTCGCAGAGCTGCATTCCTGTTGCTGGCAAACGGGGTAATAGTGTGGATAATACCTTGTTAAGCAGCGTTTACCAATTGTCAGGTCACTTGTTTATGGAATGGATTTGAATTGTTTTTCGGTTATGAAATGTCGTTCCAAATATGAAAATTTTGCATGTCTTGCCTATAACAAGTATTGCACACATTTATTATTTAGGAATATTTTGCTTTCGAATATATAAATTCCGATAAAGATTTTTGTCTATTGAATATTTTTAGTGAAATATTGTTTTCTTAATAACATCAGACACACTTAGTATCAAGTAATTCCAGACTAGATGCTGCTTATTAACATTTATTAATAGAAAATTCAATAATAGATTGCCCAACCCAGGAATAAAATTCGAGACTTATTGCACAGCAGTCGCATTAATTACCGTTGAAAATATTTAAAGAACCACTGTGTTGTCAATGGAACTATTGGACCCACGCGTTAAAATTTGAAAAACTTTGCAAGCTACTTGTGTTGTTCTACCAGCCCTACCATTCTCTGCTGGTAGAATAGCTCTCCTCCTCCGTACTTCCTCGCATAGGTAACAAGCATTCTTTGTGCCATGCAATGGTAGCAGTGATCCTTTTTAATGATTCGTAATCTGGCGAGTCAGACCTCTGATATTGCAAGCTTACATGAGGTAGTTAGTATTCTTGTCTGCCACTATCGTTATAGAATAGTAAAGGTGTGTTCGTTGCTAGGTAGAAGTATAGATCGCGAAGTAAGCTTTTAGACCGATACGACGTCATGGTCTAAGTAGTCATTTTGATACCTAAAATTTAAGGTTTATTAGGAGCTTGAATTTAACATTTTTAGGAAAAAGAACTAAGATGTTTATAGTTGATTATGAGGGCCCGGGTTCGGTTACCGGATATGCCAAAAGATATTTGACTTTCCGCTAATCAATTTTTAATCCGCAGCAGAAAGTATATGCGTGGTAACCTTGATAAAATGCGATTTCAAAAAGTGTTGTTAATATGTAAATATCACACATCTTTAGCCACACGTAAGCGTGGTAATGCATGTTATTTAAATCTTAAATATTAACTTAAGGTTTTATATATATGTATTCAATTCTAATCATGAGACATTTTGACAAAAACGTTTTAACGCAAAAGGTAGGCATATATTACAAACTATTCTGCCGTAATAAGAAAAATTAGACGTGCATGACATCTTTTTCTCTGACATCTTCAATTGAGTGTTCACGTATTTAGAGTCAGTAAAAAATACGCATCTGCCAGTATTTTATAAATAATATAAAAATAATATCTCATACGTCTTTTTTTCTTGTGAATGACGGTAGTATTATCATCCTACCGTGTAGATACAATACTTGGGGATTATCAAACTGCCCATCCATTAATCCCCATCGATTGCCTTCACTTAGTCGTATCCACACGTCTCTTTCGGGCGGGAGCATCAGTTCAACTCCTCTTAGTTATAGTCCGGTCGCTCTCTAATTTACTTGGCCGCCGCTCGTGGACTCAATGCCACACAATAACACCGCACATATTAAACGTCGTATGCGCACATACGACTTTTTAACACATTATGTAACAAAAGCGCAATTATTTTTGCGCAATATCTTCAGACTTTATTCGGAGTTTACTCAGATTTTACTTTATATTGATCTCGAAGGCTTGTTTGTGCATATTGAATTGTATTTGTGTTCTAGAAACATATTAATGAGTACAATATTTGTAAGTAGTGGTTCTGTGTAATTTCATTGTGTCCTTATTGAAGGTCATTAAGATTAGTTGTGAAAAGTATTTTTTTATTGATAAATATTTATTTGTGGGCTATAAAAAGCACATAGACACAGGCGCTTGCTGTTCAAAATTTACATTTATTTTATAGTTAGTTACATAATGTAAAAATGCGTTTTGATCCTAAATTGTAAAGATTTTTTATACGTTTTATTTTAGCTACATTCTGGTTAGTAGTATTTACGAAATACAGAAATAGTCTAATACTTATCAACTTACAATTCTTCTTCTCTCTTAGCCTTTATTATTCCCAAGTCATTTGGGGTCGGCTTTTCTGGTCTAACCGGATTTGACTGGATATCAGTTTTTACACGGAGCGGCTGCCACCTGACCTCCGCAACCCGAAGGCTAATGATACCCTAAGGCTAGACCAGTGTCAGGATATTAGAGGGAACTGACTTTCCCAATAACGACTGCCATAGATGTTCATGGCAGCCGGGACCAACGGCTTAACGTGCTCTCCGAGGCACGGAGCAGGCGATAATTGTCAATCAATACGCACATAATTTCGAAAAGTCATATAACTTCCGAAAGTCAGAGGTGCGCGACGTGGGTTCGAACCCGAGACCCTCTGCATTGCAGTCTGTTGGTCTCCCCACTGAGCTATCGCTGCTTATCAACTTACAACTAATATCATAAATTAATAGCAATAAATAACCTTTGATCTTTACGGTATGGGCATCTCACTATAACGAAAGAAAGATTATTAACTTCAGAAATAATACTTAGTGTCTATATAATAGGGTCTGTAAAATAATATAAGTCTGAATTTCTTTAATAAAACATTACACTTATAAAAATTAAGATTGCTTTGAAGAATTTAATTGTAAATTTCAGCCCTGTTTTACCAAGAGACCTATTTAGTGTCATGATGGTATATAATTAATTGCAAATTGTATCAAACACCTGCCATTAATTTTATAATATGTTGACATTCCTTATAATTATTTCACCGTCAAAAGGAAAGGAATTAGTGGTTGGGAACCAAATTATGCGTAACAAGTTGTCCCCTGCAATTTCGGTTATCGTTCCTTTGTAGATAGGCTATGGCGTTTGCCAGCTATTTCCATAATAAATTTCATAAACATTGGTTCAGCGGTTTAGATGTAGTGAGATAACATGCAGACAGTCGTTTTCGTCAATTTTGGATAGATATAATAATAATAATAATAATAATGTTTATTGACATAGAAATGTAGTACTTTGCGAGAAACCTTATTCTAGGACTTAGAGTTACCACAATACTTTCTAACACTGAATTCCAAACTAGGTTATAGCCTGTATTTTGGAAGGCAGCGCTCAGCCAAAACAATGCAACAATGGACACAGATGAGAGTTATTAATTACATACTTAATTTATGTATTTATTATTAAAAGTAGTATTAGCAAGTAATGTAGTAAGTAAAGTAGTATTAAAAGTAGGTCCAAGAGGCATATATTACATAAGATTTTATTAACTTTCATATATATTATTTGTATTTATTTTGACTTTATTCTAAAAGGCATAATTACAACTTTATACTATTTGTAAAGCATGCACTTAATTAATTCTAGTTAACTTGCTTATGTACCATAGCCCGTTATTATAACTTCTTTTTTTTTTTCTCCTTGTATATGTTACTAAGTTAACCTTTGCTACTATTGGTTAACTCGATATGACAGCTATTGTCTGATTACAGTTTTAAATTTAAGTATTACAAGTAATCTGTGGAAAATGTAGTGGGTAGTATATTTGTTAAGTTTAGTGTTAAGTACTCAATGTATCCTCCTAATATAGTACTGTTTGTTTTCCCATGTTCAATAAATAAATAAATAAATAAATAAATAAATAAATAAATAAATAAATAAATAAATAAATAAATAAATAAATAAATAAATAAATAAATAAATAAATAAATAAATAAATAAATAAATAAATAAATAAATAAATAAATAAATAAATAAATAAATAAATAAATAAATAAATAAATAAATAAATAAATAAATAAATAAATAAATAAATAAATAAATAAATAAATAAATAAATAAATAAATAAATAAATAAATAAATAAATAAATAAATAAATAAATAAATAAATAAATAAATAAATAAATAAATAAATAAATAAATAAATAAATAAATAAATAAATAAATAAATAAATAAATAAATAAATAAATAAATAAATAAATAAATAAATAAATAAATAAATAAATAAATAAATAAATAAATAAATAAATAAATAAATAAATAAATAAATAAATAAATAAATAAATAAATAAATAAATAAATAAATAAATAAATAAATAAATAAATAAATAAATAAATAAATAAATAAATAAATAAATAAATAAATAAATAAATAAATAAATAAATAAATAAATAAATAAATAAATAAATAAATAAATAAATAAATAAATAAATAAATAAATAAATAAATAAATAAATAAATAAATAAATAAATAAATAAATAAATAAATAAATAAATAAATAAATAAATAAATAAATAAATAAATAAATAAATAAATAAATAAATAAATAAATAAATAAATAAATAAATAAATAAATAAATAAATAAATAAATAAATAAATAAATAAATAAATAAATAAATAAATAAATAAATAAATAAATAAATAAATAAATAAATAAATAAATAAATAAATAAATAAATAAATAAATAAATAAATAAATAAATAAATAAATAAATAAATAAATAAATAAATAAATAAATAAATAAATAAATAAATAAATAAATAAATAAATAAATAAATAAATAAATAAAAAAAAATGTAAGATATGTAAGTGAGGGATTGTAGATGTGTACGAGTGTGTTGTGAGTAAGATGATGAGTACATGGATGAGGGTGTTTGTCAGAAAACCTCCTCGTGGTACACCCTGGGCAACGTTGGCAATAATGCTCTTCATTATTGCTGGCGGCTAATATTCTGACAACCGGTGCCTTGTGCCGTCGCGTTCGGCACCGGTGGCGGGGGGATGGACGTTTGTCCCATCCCCAAGCCGGAGGCCCTGTCGTTGGGCCCGGCTCTCCCAGTACCGCTCTGTTTTAGAGTGGACATGGGAGAGCCGCTTTGACGGGTTCGGCGTGCACTCACCCTGCCGCTGAACAGACAACGGGGTCCCTTTTCGTCACTCTGACGACTCTCCCCCCCCCTTTTCTTTGCCCCCTTGTTTTGTCCCCCCCCCCTCTCCTTTGTGGTTCTGAGTCCACTTTGTTTTCCCCTCCCTTTTGTTTTGCTCCCTTTCTTTTGTCTTTTGTCCCCGTTGTCACCGTCTAGAGCATATCGTAACCCCGTAGTGTGCAGTGTCGTGGATCACGTCTCGCGGCTGCTGACGGGACCGAGGGTCTTGGCTTCACCGCCCGGACTGCGAGGGAGTGGCCCTCTATAAAAACCACCCCGAATCTCAAGTTGCTGCCGCACGGCGAGGAGATGCATGGCTGATGGGTAGTTCAGTCACTAGTGCGGCCCCCTCAGGGTACCTGCCGTCCCCCTGTTGTATTAGGCTTGCCCGGGTATCGGGATCTCTGCCCGGGTCGACATTTATTTCTCCCATTCTCGTGGGTATTATTATGGAAAAGCAAATAAAACCAATTTTAAAAAAGATGTTGAGGGAGAGGTCGCGCACGTCCAGTTCTGCGCGATCTGAAGAAGACGAGGAGTACGTGCCGTCGGAGCACGATAGCGACGTTATGGAGCTTTCGGAGACAACACCGGAGAAGGCTCCACGCAAACGGTTGCGGTCAGCGCAGGAATCGGAATCGGACGGCTCCAGTGAGGACGCGGCTTCGGCTGCGAAGGTGCCGACGGCCCGACGTGGACGCGGTCGCCCACCCACCCACGGCAGGTACGTGGGTCTGGGTCAGGCGAAGGCCGAACTTGCAGCCGCGTTGCGGAAGGCCGAAGCCGAGGAGCGCACGTCCGAGGAGGACAGCGTCATTGCTGCGGCAGCCCAGAGAGTCGCTGCTGGACGGAAGCAGCCGTTGGTGGAGCCGGATGCCGAAGACCTCCCGGTGACACAACTGAAGACCCGGCTAACTGACGCCCTGGAGGCAATCCGTTTGGTCTCCAAGAGATCGAAGGGACTGAAGGGCACGTGCCAGAAGTCCCTTAAAGAGTCCATCGAGGCCATTCGGGAGATTGCGGAGGCCGTATTCAGCCGCACAGCCAGTGAGGAGGTCCAGAAGCTGCAGACTGAAAACGCTCGCCTGGCGCAGGAGGTTGCCGAGCTCAAGCGACGCCAGGAGGCATTTGAGAAGAGGCAAGACCACGACACGAATAAAAAGGAGTCGGAGCTCGTGGCGCTAGTCCGGCAGGAACTCGGAGAGTTCCGTGCCAAACTCTCCGTTATGGAGGGCCGGCTGCTGCGCCCTCCTCTAGCTGCAGATCGGAGACAGCCTCCGCCGCCTTCTTCCCCGACGCCTGCGCCGCAAGCAACTTACGCGGCAAAAGTAAGGGCCTCGCAACCCCCAGCATCTGTTCCAGCGGCCGTCACAGATGTTCCTGCCGGTCAGAGGGGCAGGAAAAGACAGCAGGTCAAGCGCGTTCCTGCAGCTCCCAAGGAACGCCCCGCCCCTCCTGTGGAACGACCAATTGCCACCGCACGCAGAGCCGACAATTGGGAGGTTGTCGGCAAAAAGAAGGAGGAGGCAAAGAAGAGGAAGAAGGCGGCCAAGAAGGCAAGGCAGGCGGCCAAAAAGGCGGCGAGGAAGCTCCAGGCCCCTCGCTCGACTGCGGTGGTCCTAACACTGCAGCCGGCTGCCATCGAGCGAGGTGCCACATACGCGGAGCTCCTCAAGAAGGCGCGGACGGCGATCGACCCCGGCAAACTGGGCATAACGGGAGGCTTGCGGTGCCGGACTACCCAGACCGGTGCCCGCCTAATTGAAGTACCGGGAGTCGCAAGCGGCGACCAGGCGGACCGCCTGGCGGAAAGTCTCCGTCAGGTGTTAGAGTCAGAAGAGGTCCGCGTCTCCAGGCCCACAAAATGTGTTGATATGCGCATTACGGGCCTGGATGACTCGGTTGATAAAGAAGAGGTCGTCGCTGCCGTCGCCAAGACCGGAGGGTGCCCTGCCGACCAAATAAAGTGTGCGGAATGGGGACGGCTATCATAAGCTGTCCCGTGGCCGCCGCCAAAAAACTTGCCGATGGTCGGCGAGTTTTGGTGGGGTGGGTGTCGGCGCAGATTAAAGCACTGGAGCCCAGGGTCGCCCGATGCTACCGCTGCTTATCCAGTGGCCACGTGGGTGTCATGTGCCCTTCACGGGTTGACTGCACCGGCCGCTGCTTCCGTTGCGGTCGGCCCGGCCACGTGGCCGCAACGTGTGAGGCCACGCCGCACTGTGTTTTGTGTGCGGCGGTGGGCAAATCAGCGGAGCATCGGGCGGGTGGCAAAGGGTGCGCCGCCACCCAGAAGAAACTACCGCCAAGGCCGCCTGCCTCATCGTCGGCGACAACAAAGGTCGCCGCTCCCGCGGTTGGAGGGGCGGAGGTCAGCATGGAGACGTAATGCCTCCACGCCTCCGCCTCCTCCAAGGTAATTTGAACCACTGCGCCAGGGCTCAGGATCTTCTCCTCCAGAGCATGGCGCAGTGGTCGATTCATGTCGCCGTAGTAGCCGAGCCCTATTTCGTCCCTCCCAGGGCTGACTGGGTAGGGGACCTCGATGGCTCGGTGGCGTTAATTTCGCCGGCCGCCGCCGGCACTCCGTCCTTCGAGAACATCGTCCGAGGACGGGGCTGCGTCGCAGCACTCGTAGGAGAAGCGGTTGTGGTGGGCGGCTACTTCTCACCCAACCGACCTCTCGCCGACTTCGAGGAGTATCTCCTCGAACTGAACGTCGTCGTCGCTCGAAGCCACCCTCGTCCCGTGCTCGTCGTCGGGGACCTCAATGCCAAATCCTCGGCTTGGGGTTCCGCGACCACGGACGCGAGGGGTGAGTTGCTCGAGGAGTGGGCCGTAGAAAACGGCCTGCTAGTCCTCAATCGTGGGTCAGTGCACACGTGCGTGCGCCAGCGGGGCGGCTCGGTCATCGATGTGTCTTTTGCTAGCCCCGCACTAGCACGCCGTGTCCAAGGCTGGCGCGTCGTCGAGGAGGTGGAGACTTTGTCGGACCATCGGTATATACGGTTCGACGTCTCCGCCCAGACCTCCGACGCCCCAGCCCCAAGGGCCCCGATTGGGGGCGGTCCGCGTTGGGCTTTAAGAAAGCTAAATCGGGAGGTCCTCCTGGAAGCCTCCATCGTTCAGGCCTGGGTGCCAGCACCGGCCAGGCCTGACAATATCGAGATGGAGGCCGAGTGGTTCCGGGAGGCCATAACACAGGTGTGTGATGCGGCGATGCCTAGAATGCCACTAAACATTCCGGCTAGGCGCCGGGTGTACTGGTGGTCGGACCACATAGCCGAACTGCGCCACTCGTGCGTGGCGGCCAGGCGCCAGTACATCCGGCTTCGCAGGAGGCGTCGCCGCCCTCCCGATTTCGTAGTCAGGGAGGCGGAACTGTACGAGGCCTACAGAGCGGCCAAAAAGGCTCTTAAGATGGCAATCAAGCGGGCCAAAGATCAGGCCCGCCAAGAGCTGCTGGGGACTCTGGACCGTAATCCCTGGGGGCGTCCATACCTTATGGTAAGGGGCAAGCTTCGCCCCTGGGCGCCCCCTTTGTCCCAGAGTCTCCGGCCACAATTGGTACAGGAGGTTGTGGCCGCTCTGTTTCCCTCACGGGCGGAGCACACTCCTCCGCCGATGGTTCTGCCTTCCATGGCGTCCAGCGCGGACTTCGACGACGACGTGGTTCCCGAAGTGACCCAAGTAGAGTTGCGAGCGGCGGTGTCGAGACTTCGCTCGAAAAACACCGCCCCAGGGCCCGACGGCATTCCAGGTCTTGCATTGGCCCTGGTCCTCGAGGAGCTCGCGCCCCGACTCAGGGGGCTCCTCAGTGAGTGTCTATTGCAGGGCCAGTTTCCGCGCCAGTGGAAGGTGGGGAAACTGGTCCTGATCAGGAAGGAGGGGCGCCCGGCGGACTCTCCGTCCGCCTACCGGCCCATTGTGTTGCTGGACGAGGTGGCTAAACTGTTCGAGTTTATTGTCGCGGAGCGCCTCGTCCAGCGTCTGTCATCAGTGGGTCCGGATCTGGCGGAAAACCAATATGGTTTCCGCCGCGGGCGCTCCACAATCGACGCTGTCCAGCGAGTGAGGAGCCTGGCGGAGGATGCGGTGTCCCGGGGCGAGGTCGTCTTCGCGGTGTCTCTTGACATCGCGAATGCCTTCAATACCTTGCCCTGGAGTTGTATCAGGGCGGCACTCATTTTCCATCGAGTGCCGACCTACCTCCGCCGCATAGTCGGGGCATACTTATCGGAGAGGGTAGTAGTCTACCCGGGTCACGACGGTTGGAGTCGGCGAGAGATGTCGTGCGGTGTTCCACAGGGATCGGTTCTGGGTCCGCTCCTGTGGAACATCGGTTACGACTGGGTGCTGCGAGGTGCGCTCCTCCGTGGCGTCGGCGTCATTTGTTACGCCGACGACACGCTTGTCACGGCGAGGGGTAAGTCGCACCGGGCGGCGGCCATACTGGCGACCGCTGGGGTCGCACAAGTCGTTGGTCGTATCCGGCGGTTGGGCCTCGAGGTGGCCCTGTCGAAATCCGAGGCCGTTTGTTTTCACGGCCCTCGGAACCGGCCACCTCCAGGGGCCCATATTATGGTAGGAGGGGTCCGCATCGGCGTCGAGTCGACCCTGAAATATCTGGGTCTTTTGCTCGACAGCCGGTGGGACTTTACAGCCCATTTTCGTCGTTTGGTCCCCATTCTTCGGGGCGCTGCGGGCGCGCTCTCGCGCCTGCTGCCCAACCTCGGGGGGCCAAACACCTCCTGCCGGAGGCTCTACGAGGGGGTCGTGCGGTCCATGGCCCTTTATGGGGCCCCAGTATGGGCAGACAACCTGGCGGCCCGAAACATTTCGGCGCTTCGTGCGCCACAGCGCGCCATGGCCGTCAGGTTGATAAGAGGTTACCGCACGATCTCGTTCGAGGCTGCGAGCCTCCTCGCCGGATCGATGCCATGGGATCTGGAAGCGGCGCTCCTGGCGTCACTTTATCGTTGGCGCCGGGAGGCGCTAGCTCGGGGCGAAGGACCAGCTCTTCCCGCTCTCGAAGCGGCGAGGTCCGAGCTCCGCCAGGTCCTAGTGGCGAATTGGAAGGAACGACTTGTGCACCCCAGTGCCGGGCACGCCACGATCGTGGCGGTAAGTCCCGTGTTTGAGGAGTGGCTGGAGAGGCGCCATGGCGCCCTCACCTTCCGGCTGACACAGGTAATGACTGGCCACGGTTGTTTTGGCCAGTTCCTGTGTCGTATACGCCGGCAAGAGACGCCCGGTTGTCACCACTGCGGCGACTGCCGCGACGTTGTTGAGGACACGGCGCTGCACACTTTGGCGGTTTGCCCCGCCTGGGCATCGCAGCGCCGTGAGTTGATCGCGGCAGTCGGATTGGTTGCCCTCTCGCTCCCGGCCGTAGTTCAGTCTATGGTCCGGAGTGAGAGGTCGTGGAATGCCGTCGCCTCCTTCTGCGAGGAAGTCATTTCCATCAAGGAGGCGGCGGAGCGGGAGAGGGAGCGTTTGAACCCTCTCCCCAACCGCAGAGCCGGGCGCCGGAGGGCGCGAGACGACCTCCAGCCACCCTGAGGTTTGACCTGGGGGTGGCGGGCTTTGTGGGCCTGCCCGCCATCCGTTCAGCACCAGGTCCGAGAGGCGGCGTGCGTGTTCCCACGCGCGCCTCTATGTCGAGTCCGTCTCCCCTCTAGGGGGGACAGTAGGGAGTGTAGAAGTGACTTTGGGTAGGTCTTTCGTGTAGTGGCCTGCCGTTTCATACGGCGGGCCGAAACCTCGGCGGGGTCGCGACCGCATGCGAAAGTGATTCGCGCGGCCCCGTCGATAGTGGTTTTGTCGAGGAACACCGTGGTAGGTTTAGTCGGTATTCCGGGAGGTACTTTACCATCTTTCTTTTACCCCGGCGAGTCCGACATAACCCCTCCGCCCGCCCCCGCGGAGGGGTATGCATCAAGCATTCCCCCACGTAAAAAAAAAAAAAAAAAAAAAAAGAGTACATGGATGAATAAGAATGTGAATGTAATTTGACATAATTATTATAGGAAAATTTTAGGATATGTGAGTAACTGATTGTAGATGTGTCTGACACTCCTAATATTTTATCAAGTACTGGATTCAAACCCGCAGGTCTCAACATGGCAGTTTCGCGAAGTAACTAGTTAACGAACACCACTTGTCATTATATAATACTATTTCTTACCCTTGCTTACTTCTTCTTATTTTTAAACGACTTAGTAGTTTTCCCGCGGTTTCACGCGCGTAAGTCCCGTTCCCGTGTGAATATCGGGTTTCACCCCTTTCACACCCTTCAGGGTGGAATTTCCAAAAATCATCTCTTAGTGCTCCCCTACACTCTCCAAGGAACATACATGCCAAATTTCAGCTTCTTGCGTTCAGTAGTTTCGGCTATGCGTTGTCTGTCAGTCACCCAGTAACGGAAGAGTTTTATATATATAGATTTCTTACCCTTGCTTAATTCTTCTTATTTTTAAAGTTTACAACTGCTTAATATATTTTTAAACGATTATTTGCAATTTGGGTTTCATATTACTACCGACGCTACTTTGCCTCCGCGAATGTTACAGGAACATGTCCTCAAAATAAAAATTATCAGCTTATCCAAAACATGGTCTATCCATTTGCCAAGTTTCACTGAAATAAGTTCAGCAGTTTACGCATGATCTAATAATTTTTCACAAACTCTTATAATATTAGTTTTAATTATAAATTACGGACTATCACACTAAGTTTTCTGTTTATCTCTCATATCCAAAATAGACATTTGATACAGACAATAGTATCAAGTTAACCCTAACAATGCTCACACAATAACCCGGAAATGTATCTAAGTGCCTATGCAAGGGTCCAAATGACCGTATACAGTCAAAACTGGGCTTTACATTCCATAAAGGTCATACACTTGACTGCTATTCAATTAACATAGATTAAAACTTTTTAGAATCTCACTAAATGATCCTAAGTATTTAAACTGCATCCCGTATTTTTGGTAAGTCAGAGGCGCAGAGCACTCACTTTTTGGCAGCAGTGTTTAGATCTACCAGTTACAGTGCCAAACGTCATGTTGTTATTAAAAAAAATACTGTGCCTTGTCCGGGAATCGAACCTCACATTAGAAAATCGAAACGCAAAATCGTGTCATAGTATCAAAGAGGCAGAGAATGAGACTGCGGCAAAAAAAATATTGCACGATCTGGGGTTCAAACCTGGGTATGTACGATTGACAGTAGACGTAAGCACCACGGTACTATCGAGACATTCAAACAGTTTCAAGTTATTAAAATCATCTTCAAAAAATCCTAAATCAATTAAAAACAAAGTCGTTAAGAAAATCAATTTAGTGTTGCTAGGTCGTCAGCTGGAAAGTCATATCGCAACCCACTCCAAATTGTGATTAAACCAACCTAATACACACAATTACAGGTCACGCGTCTACCGACACCCGTACTATGTCCACAACAAAAAGAATACAACCCAACATAAACACCAGTTCAAAATTAAACTCTATTACTCAACGCTAAAGGGTAATTCTCGCCTGTTACAAAACACGGTTCGCTTGTGTGCCCTCGTGAAAGCTACACATTTCATTTATAATATTAGGTACAATACGAGACGTCATATTGTATACACTTCTACTACTGTACTCATAAATGTTTCATGTGTGTGAGGAATATCGATGTGTGTATAAAGGACGTAAGCGCCGTGCGAGCTAAATTCAACTTTGTTGGGATAAGTTATGGTTGGGTGTTGCGTGTGTGTAAACGTATTAAGGCAATAGTGTGCGTGTGTGTGTGCACCGCAACGGCTCAAACGGAGTATCGAAGAATGCGGAGCGTGAATTACTATGTTTAGGTAGTTGTCAGTTTGACAATTTGCTCTTATAAGGATTCGAGTCGCTTTTTCAGATTAATACGGGATTATAACACGGTTGGCGAATACGATGTTTTGTGCCTTATTCAATAATTGCAATTAGTAATTTATAATCTAGATTATTTTAGATTAATTAATTACAATGTAATTAAGAAAGTGCCAATTAAAAAAATATTATAAATTCGTGCTTTAGTAGAATGTTGACTGAATAAATATACAGCTAATTAAAAACTGAATAAAACAATCATCATAATTATTAAACAAATATCTTTAATTAAAATACAAAAGTAATTAAAAAGTGAAACTTTTGTCACAAAAATGATGAAGCCAACCGCCAAACGTATCAATTACTAAATTGAATTAAACGCTATAACCCGCGCGGGCGCGCTCCGCCACAATAAGCGATCACAGCGCATCGCATTAGCTACTGACAGCTCACGTACGTGTGTATACCACGCTCGTTACGTTTACGTGACGCTCACACACAAATACAAACATACAACCATCACAACACAAACAAAAACATACCTTAAAACAATGCACGTAAGTGCCTTTACGACTACATAAATGGAGTTGCCAGTTTATTGCTTGCGCCCGCCACCACACCGGGTGGCGAAGTCCGGCAACGTCGCGTCCAAATTATTGTGACATTTATTTCATACGGCTTGCAGAACGGAACCGCTAGCGACATCTATCCACCGCCTGCGGAACTAAACACTCGGCTTTTAGAAAGAGACGGATGTACTTGACAATATCACTTTCACGGTCTCGTACTTAAAGCTAAGCGGTTTGCTGTACTGTTTGTTTGTGTCTGTAAACAGCGGGCTGGCGAGGTGTATCGCGCATGAATGAAATGGATGACTGGGCGAAAGAGATGGTGCGCTACGGAATGTGAGGGTGGGAGAAAGACGAGTGAGAAGCGCGAAGCGTGCAGAATACATCGTTTATCAGATTACATGCGAAGTATCGCGAGCGTGGCGATGTTTTGACACGCGATAATCACGAGATAATGCGGCCGATCTCAACGGCGTTTAGGTTTATATTGGCTTTTTATGTTGGCAAGTTGCATGTACTATACATGCTAAATATTAAAATTAAATACATAGTAATACTAGCGACTTATTAAAATTTATAAATGTCAGTACTTAAATTTCTTAGTATTTTATTTTACTCATTAAACTTTCGTGTTCGTACAAGTTTATTTATTTAGATGTTTGTTAGATTTATATGCCGGGGAAACAAAACAATTTGAATAAGCTTTATCATGTAGATACTTAGGTATACAATATAACTACATTTTAATGGCTATATTTATTACAAAAATACGATAATATTATGATAATATTAAATACACAACATTACATAATTTAAAAGAAAAAAGGGGAAGGTATCTATAATTAATTTCGAAAAAAGAAATGTCGTTATCAATTTGACTGTTTTCTATTCTTAAAATAATATAGAAACAAACAGATACTTAAAAAACGAATCGATAAAACCAAAATACCTAACCAAAACATAAGCTTCAATGCTAAACTAAGCAATTAGCTCGTCGAAAGTGTAGAGCTTTCGCAGAAAATCCGAGCTTTCCAAACTTGTCGGGGGCAGCTTGCCAACCGAATGTAGTGTGAAAACTTGGTAACAACTTGTGAAATGGGGGACGGGAATGTCACTAATCGTACTACTAGCGCCATCTCTTGACGAGTAGCCAAGTTTAGAATTTACGACGATTTTGCTCTATGCGGCTAAGATTAGATAATTTGAGCGTGTGGTGTTTACAAATAGTTGTTACATAGCATTGTATAAGTGCTTCATCTGTATTTGATTGCTGTTTAGAAGAATAGTTCAGGAGATGCACAACATAAGAAAAGAAAGAACACAAAAAAGAATAGACAGTGAAATATAAATGAAAAGCTGCTGTAATATGGACGTATAGTGAAGAAATTTAAATAGAAATTGAAGACAAGGTGTATGCATTCTAAATACCTTGACCAAATGTTATTTCTGGAGAGGCAATGTTTATCTTATGGCAAGCGTTAGCGCGTGTTATTTCAGTATCCGATTTGTTTTCTTTTATTTTGGTAATTTTATATCACTGCGAGTATTCTAATCGATTTTAATCGATTTGCCGTGTTGTGAACAACATATTCTGTTTATTTTCATAACATCAGTACATTTAAATTGTAATGAACGTGCCAATGACGCAATTCTTGCATAACGCTCGTTTTAGAATTAGCATTTATATAGTTAAGTCTACCATCATAATTAATTATTTTATACATCTGATTGTATATTGATATTATCCTAACTAATATTATAATTTATGCGAATGTAAGTTTGTTTGTTTTTTGTTACGCTTTTACTACTCGACCGATCATCATGAAATTTCGTATATACGTTGTCAAGAGAATATAAAAGGATATAGGGTAACTTTCATCCAGGATAAACCTAACCTAAGCTAACCTATGTAAATTTACGCAAAATCTAATATTATTATTAATGTCATAATGCACTCGGTAGATAGCATACTCCAATAATGTAGGACCTAAAACAAGGCTGCCAAAATGTGGGTGCAAGAGACTTCTGACTAGAACTTCGGTGATTTATAGGCTTGAGATGATGTACCTATGTATTCTACAGTGATGACTTTAACATTTTCAAAAGGGACTGGCAGGAGTTATCTTTAAGAGAGTGGTTTGGAAGTCCAAGGGAGCGTCTTTTGTCCAGCAGTGGGACATAATAAAAGGTTAAGGAAAAACAAAAGTATAGTGATATTTATTCAATATTTACAGCTTCAATGATTAAATCCTGTTTTTGTTTCATGAAAGTCGCTAAATAATTCAGTAAATACTTATAACCTAAAATATTTTAATCGCTTTTCCTTAAAATGGCAAATAGTTCCTACAAATTCACTAGAAACATTTAATAAATATTCTACGAAACCTTCAACATCGAAACAAAAATTATTATTCATAACAACGTTTAAATAAATCATCAAAAAGCAATGCCATTTATTTACCATCTAAAGTTCACACTACCGCCATCTGTTGATGTAAAACTGCAAACTACTCGAAATGAAACAGGACTGTAAAATCTATCGAGTGTTTATGTTCTACGGCAAAATTTTAAGAAGTGACTGAGGAAACGGGTCACTTAACGGTACGTAACCGATGGGTTAGTAAGCGGCTATTTGTGGAATACTGCAACCGTTAAACTCAATATGATATTGCTGTATGACGAGTAAAACTTGCAACTCCGAGAAATCCATACTGAATATCCTAACTAATATTATTAATGCGAATGTGAGTTGTTTGTCCTTATACATATTAACATATACACAATTGGAATGTCTCTGTGGCGCAACAGTAAGTCAAAGTCAAAGTCAAAATACTATATTTCCATAAAAAATTTCAAACAATTCTTGGACACGTCAATTAACTATATAAAATATATATAAAAAAATAGAATAATAAAAAAAAAAGTTTTGCATTAAAGAACCTGTTCGAGGAGTAGCGCTTTCATGAGAACAAGCAGACAAGAAATTCATGGCCACTCTTTTCAATCGCCAAATGTTTATTAACAATACGAATCTTTTTTTTCCTTATATGAGCTGCTGTGTGTTGTTGTAACAAAAGTTTTTGGCAATGAGATTTTAAAAGTAAAAGTAGTAAACCAAAGTAATAGTCACAGCAACTCATATTGACGACTCGATGGCGTAGTGGTTAATGTAACCGACTGCCACTTCGATTTGCTGCGATTTCCGCACATGTCAAACATTTGTGTGCGTGAACATGGATGTTTGTCTTGGTCTGGGTGTTTCTATGTATATAATATATAATAATATCAGTCCTGTATTAAACTGTCCCACTGCTGGGCACGGGCCTCTTCTCACTGTGAGAAGGGTTAGGCCATAGTCCACTACGCTGGCCTAGTGCGGGTTGGCAGACTTCACATATCTTCGAGAACATTATGGAGAACTCTCAGATATGCAGGTTTCCTCACGATGTTTTCCTTCACCGTTAAAGCAAGCGATAATTAACTATTTAATTCTATGTATAATATTTACGTATTTACAAAAAAAAATATATATGTATGTTTATCCATAGTCTAGAACCCATAGTACAAGCAACAAGTAGTTTGGGCTAGATGGTGTTGTGTGTATGTGATAGAATATTGTTATATTATTATTATTATTATTCACAATTGACTTAATGATATGATTAGAAATAGCCTGTGAGTGAAAGCAACTCAATCCCAAGCATTTTATCTTCTATATATTCAGTGACTGAGTAATAAGAATAACCGTATAAATACAGTTTACGTTTTATAACAGTTTTTAATTTATAGTAGGTAGGTAGATACCTATTATATACGATTATTGTACATCAGGCCTCGGGTTGGATTTCCGTGACGAAAAGATTTTCCTATTATATTTTTCTGTTAAGAAATTCTTAGAGCCACATAGTATGGAACTGTCGGGTAGACGGCAATGATCTTGCACCTTACTACGTAAGACTTATGTCATAGCTGTCGACAATTGGATCTTATACCCTTCTAGCTAAATTTTCGGGGATCGAGTAAAAAAGAAATTGTTACAACACACGAGATAACATTACATATAAACCGAAAAGACATTAACACCATGGATAAATTGACATATAGCTACATAATTACTAAAAGAATGCTGGAAACATAAATAAAATGAAGTTATGAAAGCTCATGCGGCCGCGCCAAAATAGGTACCCAGACTATGAGAGCATGTATAAGTAAACCCAATAGCTGAGGAATGTCCTTATGCTCTAGAGAATGGAGTTTCATGTCCCACTCTTAACACTAGCTTTTATTCAGTAATTATCTATTTAAAATTATTGTTGTAAGCTTTAGATTTATATAGTCAGTAATATATGGCATAATAGCTGCAACACATTCTTGGTATGAGTTGTAAAATACTGAAATTATATTTAATTTGCGATTTAAAAGAGTGGCCACAGCAGCGATAGCTCAGTGGGGAGACCAACAGACTGCAATGCAGAGGGTCTCGGGTTCGAACCCACGTCGCGCACCTCTGACTTTCGGAAGTTATATGACTTTTCGAAATTATGTGCGTATTAATTGACAATTATCGCCTGCTCCGTGCCTCGGAGAGCACGTTAAGCCGTTGGTCCCGGCTGCCATGAACATCTATGGCAGTCGTTATTAGGAAAGTCAGTACCCTCTAATATTCTGACACTGGTCTAGCCTTAGGGTATCGTTAGCCTTCGGGTTGCAGAGGTCAGGTGGCAGCCGCTCCGTGTAAAAACTGATATCCAGTCAAATCCGGTTAGACCAGAAAAGCCGACCCCAAGTGACTTGGGAATAATAAAGGCTAAGAGAGAAGATTTAAAAGAGTGGCCACGAGTTTCCTGCAGGTTTCTTCTCATAGGTTCAACCCTTTGCCTGAATCTAGCAACTAACCTAAATGTAGCTTCAGTAACTTAGTAAACTCACTAACCTATGTATTTTGACGTTCATAAGTGCTACTTTGTGACCTAAATGAATAAATTATTTTGACTTTGACTATGACTCTAGCACTAAGTTAAGCTGGAAGAATTGACATGAACCTGTACCTTGTACCTTTGTAAACCAAATTGCTAGTAGTATTTACTCTCGCCTCTATTTCATAGAGCTCCATACCTGAGACATATAGATTATGTTTTATAGGGTAAACAGAGATGTGTTACATTTATAGTGTAAGTTATGTTTTTGGGTGCCGCGAAATAACGGGCCTATTGAAATCAGTATAGGAATGTAAGAGACCTGCGTTGCCAATTAGTAACCTTATATCTAAGCCAATATTTATTTAACTTGAATTGACAGTTCGACTGGCGTAGTGGTTTCTGCAATTACGCCGAGGGCTGTGGATTCGAATCGCACACAGAACAAAAATTTGTGTGTTCCACAAATGGTTGTTCCGAGTCTGGATGTTCTTTGTGTCCGTTATCTTATCTTATCTTGTTTCGGGGGCCAATCAGTGTAGACCAGTGACACTTCGAATCAGTGGGATCTTTTGTGTCGGCCCCGAGATCTATCCCTGAGCTATCTCGCTATGAATGTACTGCATCAGTCGCAGCGTACACTTCAGAGGGAGAAGCCTGAAGGCTTCAGGGTTAGGATATGCCAATCCCATCATACCCATCCTTAGTCCAGCCAACGCGTCACATTCACACAGAAGTTGTAATATGGACTCGTCCTGTTCACCACAGGCTCTGCAGATCAAATTGTTTGCCAAACTCAATCTGCACAGGAAGTCGTTGGTGCCAAAATGACCAGTAAACGCTCCTGTGAGCAGGCGTATTTGGCCCTTGTTGTACCCGCAGAACATCCGGGTGAAGCCCGTGGCTCTGTTTGCAATGAATTTCTTGGAGTGTTCCAGACTCCTAAGGGCCATCCACTCCAGCCTGTGTTTATCATTGCCATGTTCATTCATAGCTGCCTTGACGGTACTCTCAGAGAGTCCTACGAATGGCTCGGGGCCAACAAATAGTTGCTCCGAGCCCTTCCTGGCTAATTCATCAGCCGTTGTTTAAATGTTTGTAAAGCTACCCGCGACATAGGATGGATTCCTAGTGCGGGAGTTGTCTTTAAAAGAAAAAGATAATGCTGAAATCTCGTATGTTTTCTGAGACAGACACTCAAGGAACTACACCAAAAAATAAACATAATAAACACCTAAATACGGAACATCTGTAACATCATTCAAATGTTTGTCCCATGTGGGCATCAAACAAGCTATAGCAGTATCGAAGTGAGTCGAAGTCTACCATTAGTCTACTCAAATTTACATTATAAACGAAGCAGCGTGGGTAGTAAAACTTAACCAAAGAAAGGCTTACCGTCGACATTTACGAGTTACGTATATACCTTTAGGTGAAGACACTGCTTATTTCTTGAGTTTACAACTTTCTTAAATAATGTATACAGATTTAATTTGATACAGGTAAAAATAAATTGTGTTTATCACCCATATTAGCCATTCCTCGGCAACAGTACTTTGTTTCTAGATAATAGATACCATATATCCTTTTCTATACACCTGACAACGTGTATGCTAAATTTCATGATGATCGGTCAAGTTGTTAAGGAGTGACACGTAACAAACAAACTCACTTTCGCATTTATAATATTAAATAGGATTTAATTCAGTCTGACTTGCACTGCAGTTGACATGCTCTTAACTGTCTGTCTGTCTGGTGGCAAATTTTTGGATTTACCTGCTTTTCAGAAACCGGTAGGTAAATAGAGAAGAGTAACTTTCTAAATAATATTTATAGGTATAGATTGAACCTCTATAAATATTCCTCCTTCTCTTTTATATAGGGTCTCTTCAAGAGAAGTAAGGCATATGGATATAATTTTTAAAACAGATTTTTAGAGTTTGCTGAAACTGCTGTAGCTTACCTATGATAGCTCCTCACTACAGAGTAGTGCTGGCAGACAAGTCTTTGTTGAGTGCTCGTACTATATTGCTTTACCTTGTTCCTTCAGAAGGCGCTGCGTATAGTTAATTATCGTGTACATAACTATTTCTTATAATATACATACCTTAAGGGATTAGCAGAGATGCATAGCACTTCGCCGAGGTTTTTACTACATAACACACTTCCTCTACTGTCCCCTTGTGGGAGAACAAAAACACGACTCAAAGGCGCGCGTGGAAACACGCACGCCGCCTCTCGGACCTAGTGCTGAACGGGTGACGAGCAGACCCACGCAGCCCACTACTCCCAGGTCAAACGTCAGGGTAGCTGGAGGTCATTTCGTGCCCACCGGCGTCCTGTTCTGCGGTTGGGGAGAGGATTTAAGCGCTCCCTCTTCCACTCCGCCGCCTCCTTGATGGACATGACTTCCTCACAGAAGGAGGCGCAGACGTCTCACGACCTCTCGCTCCGGACCATAGATTGAACCACGGCCGGGAGCGAGAGGGCAACCATACCGACTGCTGCGATCAACTCACAGCGCTGCGATGCCCAGGCGGGGCAATCCGCCAACCCCATCGTACCTTATCATACACAACACAACATTATATTAATATTCATCAGATAAGAGAACTATTGACGATTATTGCGGCAGACTTCAACCAAAGCACACAACCGCATTGCAATTTCCGACTTTGGATTCGCCAAAATACTTTAACAGCCCAACATCCAAAATATTCAATTTGAATTTTCTGATCAATAATTCCCTTTCATTCCTGTTCCTGACACAATCCATCAGCAAATGCTGCACGTCTTCAATTTTGCCACACATGTCACAGTTACGTGATGGTACCTTACGCATCAGAAAAGCAAACTTTGCTGATGGATAGTGCCCAGAACGAAGTCTTAACTAGCGTTAAGAAAATGAAGTTAAGTTAGGTAGCCCTAACTTAACATAATTTCTGCCAATATTATCATCATCAAACCACGGCGTACGAGAACGCTCATCCTGAATTACTTTATACCAGATACCTTTCTCTTTAGAAATATCATTAAAACGAGTTTCCCATTTCTCGAAACAAACTAATTTCCCTATGTATTCCCAATAATCTGGTATAAATGTTATTTCATCACCCCTCTCAGTTACCCGATTCGGGAATCGTACTCGAGACCTGATCCACAGCAGTCGCATAAACTTCTACTATACTACCAAGACAGTCTTATTTTTATTATTTATTTTTAGCCTGTGCCATCCCACTGCAGGGCAAAGGCCTCCCTTCAATCTTTCCACTCCTTTCTGTCCAGCGCCAATTGTCTCCAATCCCGGTTGAACGCACTCAATTCATCCCGCCATCTTATTCTGGGCCTGCCGTGGGATCGTTTGTTATTTGGTGCTCAGTCTGTGGTATTTTTTTTCCACTTCTTTTCCGACATGCGACAGATATGGCCAGCCCAGTTCCATTTAAGTCTGTCGAGGCAGTCTTATAATATATTATATTTCGATGCTACATACTGGTTAAGTACTTCCGTGAAAGTTACCCTATTTTACAAATCAACTGTTACCTACAATATCAAACAAGAACAACACTATTCTAATACACTGACAGAAAACATTACCAAATTTTATTCGTATTTAAAAATACTCGAATAACAAGGTAACTCTAAGCGTAACTAACTAACTAACGTTAGCACACACACGCACGCACCAACACACACGCGCCATACACATAAATCTTCCCTTGATTTACGAATATACATGTGGGCACTTTAATGCCGGCCCGTTTTAGCCGACTTTCATAAGTAATAAAGACCACACAGATGAATTCTTGTAGGTGTTAGTTTATGTTGATACTTATGTTGACATGATGCTTCATGTTTTGATACATCCTCACTTGAATCTGGAATGGCTTACACAGGAGCTGACTGGAAAATTACGTCCACACTATGGAAAATCACTGCCAAACGACCTTGTGTTGTGTTCCTGTATTGATTGAGGTTTTATTTTATTTATCTGGTTTACCAACATTTGTTTACATTAGTTATACACAATAAAAGGAGCACGAATATTAACAATAGTGTGACAAACACTTGTAGGCAAACACCACGTCTGAATGTTATAAGTGCGAAAATCAACATTAAAATTGTAAAAAGTTATTGAGGAAAGCAATTTTATTTATAACAACGTATAAATGTGTGATGAAATGACGACGAAAACCAGCAGCTGTTTGAGGAGTATTCTTCTTTGTTCGGCAATGAACTCACAGTGTAAATCTGCACTACAGCCCTGCGCGGTGGTTCTGTATTGAGTAGGGGTTCAATAAATAACCTTGTGCTGTGTTCCTACATTGTGTATGGGTTCAATAACCAAACTCTTATTGTGTTACTGTATTGCGTAGGGGTTCAACAAACAGTTTTTTGGTGTGTTACTGTATTGCTTAGGGGTCCAACAAACAGTTTTGTATTCTATTCCTGTATTGTGCTGGGGTTCAACAAAAAGCCTTGTGTTGTGTCCTGTAATGTATATCGTTGTCAGGCTCTTTAATGGTGCTCCCACACTGGCTGTTACAAAATGTTTACAAACATTAGTAAACATTTTTAGCAAACATTTTCTCACAGTGTTAAAAAATGTTTTAAAATGTTTTCATGTTAGGTAATGTTTACTAAACATTTCTAAACAAAATTGTTTGTTAACAAATTATAACAAATTAAATTATCTGTTATTATTTGTTCGTAAACATTTATTCAGACGACATGATATACTATATTTTTCTCTAGCTCTTAGCGTTTGGCGCATCCAGTCAGAAAGCATTTCATTTTTTTAAACAAAATATAAATGCTAATCCAATGAGCAAATCTTCTTCCATTTTCGTGTAGACGCTTCGGGTCGTAAATTCAATCCGAGAACCGATATCATGTTTTAAAATGTAAAAAAATGTTTGTAAACATTTTCCATCAGTGTAGGAGCACTCAAAACATCTAACAATTCTTAACAGAATGTAACAACTCCTAAAATTTGTTAATAAATGTTTAGTGTTAAAAATAATTTGTATACATTTTGTGACAGCCAGTGTGGCAGCACCATAAAAACGCGGTGTCTTATCAGCAGAGGTAACTATAACCGTTCAATAGAAAATTTGCTTCTACTCCATGTATTGCTATGAACGAAAACAGATCTAGGTATCTTACAAACATAATATGTCATACTTTTATATGCAAGTCGACGGAATCATATTCCTCTATCAACAATTACAAAAATAACATTTTAAATCAACAATAGATGCACGTAGGAATATTGCAATCGAGTTTTGTACTATAGGTTATTGCCTTTTGCCATGCACGTTATTCTCTCACTCGATATATAAGTAATAATAATTTAATTTGAAAAAGCCAATAGCACTTTGTAGGACCCGTAAATCGAACACGATATATCGATCAACAGTTTGCTCCCAACGAATTGGATCAACAAGCCTTTCCACAAATATTATAATCTTTATATGGCGGCCTCGATGGCGTGGTAATTAGTGTAACCGGCTGCCACGCCTTAGGTCGCGGGTTTGATTCCCGCACAAGTCAAACATTTGTGTGCATGAACATGGATGTTTGTCTTGGTCTGGGTGTTTCTTATGTATATTAAGTATATATTTACAAAAAAAAAAGGTATAATGGTTCATCCATTGCCTAGTACCCATAGTACAAGCTCTGCTTAGTTTGTGTTGTGTGTATGTGTCAGAATATTATTATTATTATTATTATATATATAATTCTACTGTACATGTGTATGTCACTGAACTCCTCCTAAACGGCTGGACCGATTTTGATAAAAATGTTTGTGTGTGTTCATGTGGATTCGAGGATGGTTTAGATTTGGGTTTTTTTTGTGTACAGGACAACGTCTGTCGGGACAGCTAGTATCTTCTTCTCCCTTAGCCTTTATTATTCCCAAGTCACTTGGGGTCGGCTTTTCTAGTCTAACCGGATTTGACTGGATATCAGTTTTTACACGGAGCGGTTGCCACCTGACCTCCGCAACCCAAAGGCTAACAATACCCTAAGGCTAGACCAGCTTCAGGATATTAAAGGGTACTGACTTTCCCAATAACGACTGCCATAGATGTTCATGGCAGCCAGGACCGACGGCTTAACGTGCTCTCCGAGGCACGTAGCAGGCGATAATTGTCAATCAATACGCACATAATTTCGAAAAGTCATATAACTTCCGAAAGTCGGTGCGCGACGTGGGTTCGAACCCGAGACCCTCTACATTGCAGTCTGTTGGTCTCCCCACTGAGCTATCGCTGATCGCTATTCGGGACAGCTAGTATAATATATATTATTACTATTCACGAAATACAAAGTACTGTTTCACGCATCAGTATTTAATAAAATTAATCTAGTAAGTTCTCTTCATTACGTATATTACAAAGCAAACACTAGCGGAAAACATTCGCATCACGACTATTAACTCCCACATCGGTATTCTGGCAAATAATCCAGTAAGCTGTAAAAATATTGAGGTGAAAATGGACGTACTGGAAGCCCGCCGACCTACATCTACAATTCGTTAGTGTTTTTCGATATTCCACTGTGATTTATTATAGGTATAAAATCAACCAGATGCCAGATCACACCAACCACATATTGGAAAAGCGCGGCCGTCGCTTGGGTGGTCTAACTATGGATCATTGTTTACGCAACGAGACGAAAAACGTAGCCTCCATGACGTTAATATGTTTTATTGCGAAAAAACACATGTGTCCGTATGAGAAGAATATGTACGATTGAATATTAAACGTACATATTACAAATGTAGGGCACTCCGTATCTGGTGTACGCGTGAATCATGGCACTTCAATTTGGAGCAGTTATAGCTGTGTATTTAGTTAGGGCCACCCAATGATATCAGGGGATAATCTGTTAAAATGTTAAGTCAATAACACGCGCTACCTTCAAGCAGGTGCGTCGTTTAAGGTGGAATTACTCGTTTGTTAAATCATCGCCATATTTAGATATGATATGATACGTGCGTATGAATAAAAAAAAACATTTATCGAATTTGCAAATGATTCGAACATTTCGAAACGTTAATAATAATTATTCGAATGCATTAATTGTTGATATCAGATTTAATCCGCGTGGCTGATTAATTAATTGTTTTACGTATTGGTTACGAAGAAGACAAAAAGAGGGATGAGAAGTTTGTTATACTTATCAAACATATCATCATCAAATCCTATTTCAAATGGATTATCATGATTCCAATAAGATAACGAATTGACCTATATTTAGATTTCGAATCATACATCTTTTGAATATTTCAAATCGTAGCAATGGCACATCGCTTTTATATAATTATGTTGGTAGCCATGTTTAATCTACTCAAATATTCGACCCTTAACCGTGTTTTAACGTGACCTCGTAGTCATATTTTTCATTTACACTCCCAAATACGCTAACAGACACTACCACCGGGGTCGGTTCACGGTAGGGGAATTGAAAAATTGTAAAACACACCTCAGGCATTGTGGTGTGAATAAATTATAAGCGCGCACAAGTTATACGTGGCCAGCACAGCATGATCTACCTTGTCTCTTCCACCGCCGTAGAAATCACTTCAGCTGGAGGGGAGTCGTGAGTTTACGTGAGGCCAACATATGCTGGTCATTGCGCGACCCACTTACGGTTGGTAGTCTCGATATTGTTGTGCCAGATCTGTACTAGGTTAGCGGAACCCTAGTTCTAGGATTATTAACTTGACTTAATAGAAATTCATTCCGGGTAAATGCGCGCGTACCTAGGATCTACTTTATTAATGTTATACATCTTATTTTTGTGATTGCAGATTGTATTAAACTTTCTTAGAATGCAGAGTTTTTGCTATTTTAACACCTATATGAAAGACGGTAAATTTTTACGATTCCAGAGCGTTTGGCAGCCGTGCTCGCTGATGTTCAACGCCAAATGTCATCATATATATGCACCTATCTTCATGTGGAATCTTTTACAAAGTAGAGCCCAGAGCTTTTGAAAAAGGTTTATCATCCGTACGATTTAAGCTTACGTACATTGTAAATGGTTTTAATAATATTTTAATTAGGAGCGAAATATGCAAAACTTGATCGCACAGGTGGCGCAGTGGTCCAAATGGTTACCACTGCCACTGCACCGATTGTTGTGGGTTCGATCCTCTAACAGGACAAAAAATTGTGTGGTTGTTGTGTTCCGACACAGAATTATGCCTGGTGTGGGAATAGTCTACATAAATGAAAAAATCAATAACTGAAAAATAATTGGCAAGTGGTAACTGTAGATCAAACAAGAATTTGCTTCGGGCTAGTAACAAGCCTGGTAGGTATACTTCTTCTTCATCTTAGCATTTATCCCGGTTGCATCTGCGGCATTGGCGTTGGAACCCAAGGTCCGCGTTCCCGCTAAGTCGCCTACATTTCCCACGATCTTCAGCATCCTGTGGTGTGAGGTTGTTGGCACGCATGTCATCTCTTACGACGTCAAGCCAGCATTTCTTGGTTGGTTTCTTTGGTTGGAATGGCAAGACATTTATTCCCCACGTATCTATCTATCTATGTTATGTGGGAGCCAGTCAGTACAGACCGGCGACACTTCGACCCAGTGGGATCTTTTGTGTCGACACTCTCCCAATAACGACTGCCACAGATGTTCATGGCAGCCGGGACCGACGGCTTAACGTGCTCTCCAAGGCACGTACGGTCAATACGGCTAAGCGTTAAAGCACCCGTCTAAAATAAGGATTATAATCCTGGTCATCCAACAGTTTAGTATCAGTTAATAAATAACAATGCTTCTGATAAGTGGAAGGTGAATCCTTTTTACTATCTTAGTAAATGTGAAACAAAAGTAAACGTAATGGATTCGGTTCCAACACAATCCAAAACATTGTGGAATATACTTATAATAGCTATTATAAGGTACCATAGGGACAGGGACTACCGCTTGAGCAAGACGTGTTATCAGATTCAATGAAAGTAATATAAATAAATACTTTTAATACTAACTAATACTATAAATGCGGATGTGACTTTGTTTATTACGCTTTCACGCCTAAGACTGCGCCGAGCGTAAGACAGATAATGACAGAGCTCGTGCGGCGCATATTCAAATCGGCGCGCGGCCGCCATAGTGAAATTGTATGGAGGATTTGAAGTGCTTTTTTGTTAAATATGTATCTTTATTTTTAACCAATAACTTAAATATTTGGGACGGACAAATTGTAATATAACTATTTATGTTTCGTTTAAACTGTAAAATAGGATAGATTTCTACTGTTATAATCAGAAAATTTACGTAATTTTGTAGGCGAAAATATGAATTATTTTAAGTTTTTTACACGGAGTAATTGTAAACACATTAATTGTTATGGTATCAGTTTTTACACGGAGCGGCTGCCACCTGACCTCCGCAACCCGAAGACTTACGATACCCTAAGGCTAGACCAGTGTCAGGATATTATAGAGCACTGACTTCCCAATAACGACTGCCATAGATGTTCATGGCAGCCGGGACCGTCGGCTTAACGTGCTCTCCAAGGCACGGAGCAGGCGATAATTGTCAATCAATACGCACATAATTTCGAACAGTCATATAACTTCCGAAAGTCAGAGGTGCGCGACGTGGGTTCGAACCCGAGACCCTCTGCATTGCAGTCTGTTGGTCTCCCCACTGAGCTATCGCTGCTCTAGATCTTTTAGTAACTGCACGTTATCCTAGTAGGTATATCACATGGATACAATTTTTACATAAATTTTATTTTTTGTTGTATATTCACACCAACAGTATAATTACACAAATTTTAGTAAAGGTTTCCTTATTTTTAAATGAATTGTAATTACACAGGTAATAGGTATGCATAGTATTGTACACATTTTCTTTTCTAATTATTTTCATCCTTTATTTCAATTTTCTTTTTGTTTTCACATTGTTGCTTGCACGGATGGCGTAGTGGTTTAAATGGCCGTCTCGCCGTATTGCGCCGAGTGTTAGGTTCGATCTCCATATGTGACAAAAAATATTTTTGCATGTTTTTGTGCTGTTTATGCCCGTTGTGTGACTGCTTAAAAAGTTCCCTGCGACACAGGAGTAATTGGTAGGTAATGCAAGAGTTGTCTTTTACAAAATTATAATTTATGTTCTTTTATTTTGTTCTGTTTACTACATATACCTAGTCTTACACGTATATCACTAAAAGATACCAAAAGTGTATTATACCCACATTTCTATGCTATCTACTTAAGGCCGTATACAGAAAGAAAGCAGGCAGCCTGCCGACGCTTATCGGAACCGATCTGCGCGGGTAATCGGTGCAGGTACAGGCAGGTACAGGCAGTATATATCGACGCACGTAACCGAACAGTCGTCACCAACTGGTTCCGACACCGCTTATCAGTATTGGTTTGGCACATTGTATAGAAAATCGGCTCCTGCCACCTACGCCGATATATACTGCCTGTATACGGCCTGTGTACGGCCTAACAAAGGGTGAGGCAATCACCGTTTACCGGCACACAGCTCTAGACCTTGTTCTGCTATTAATAATTTCTGAACAGATAGAACCAATAACACTTTGGCCGGCAAACTTTATACTAAATCACTTTAATACCTTTTCGGCTCATTAACCATCTTTTGACTAACCATTCATATATGCCATGCAATAACGTTTTACACTTCACGCTTAGATACGGTCTTACAGAAAGCAACGGCTTATCAAAACGCTTATCGATCAAAATTAATTAACTATTGGACAGGAAAAGCCACGAAACCAATAAACATAATATCGAATTGTATTTGAATGAATCATATTATAATTCCTTTTTTTAAGACTGCCCTTTTTGCCATTTGTGGTAGACAAGCAAGTGGCCCACCTGATGGAAAGTGGTAACCGCTGCTCATGGACCTCAGCAATGTCAGGACACAGCAAAGCCGCCGCATACCGTGAAAGAAGAACTCTCTTTAAACCTCGTTTGCTTCTGCACTAATAATAAGTCCTCTATCGCGGGGACTTAACAAATATTCAAACAACGGACACAAAGAACACCCAGACTCGGAACAACCATTTGTGGATCACACAAATTTTTGTCCCGTGTAGGATTCGAACCCACAACACTCGGCACAATGAAGACGATCTTTTAAACCACTAAGCTATCTTAGTGCACAGATGTGCACTAGAATTCGACATATTAGTAGCAGTTATCAAAAAAATTAAGCTTTCAACTTCACCCGCGTGACGTCCAACTACTACCCACAACTAACAACAGCCTACGACTACAACTAACTACAGCCACCTACAACTACCCACGACCTCCCACGATCACCCACAGCTACCCACAATCACAACATCATTTACGGTCACATACATACATATATTCACGCCTCTTTCCTAGAGGGGTAGGCAGAGACTACGGATTTCCATTTGCTACGATCCCGACACACTTCCCTGGCTTCATTCACTTTCATCACATTCCTCATATATGCTCGTCGGTTTAAGGTGCTCTTAACCTGGCCACGGTCACACTATGCACCATAACGGCAAGCAATGATAGCCTAGTGGAAGACCACTGGATTGCCACGCAGAGGTCTCGAGTTCGATCCCAAGGCACGCATCTCTGACTTTTCGAAGTTATGTGCATATTAAATAGTTAATTATCGCTCGCTTTAACGGTGAAGGAAAACATCGTGAGGAAACCTGTATGTCTGAAAGTTCTCCATAATGTTCTCGGAGATATGTGAAGTCTGCCAACCCGCACTGGGCCAGCGTGGTGGACTATGGCCTAACCCTTCTCACGCTAAGAGGCTCGTGCCCAGCAGTGGGACAGTTTAATACAGGGCTGATTTATTATACGCACCATAACTCCAGTTTGCTAATCGTAATTAAACTAACTTAGTGGCGCACCGTTCGTGACTGCGACTGCTGTGAATGATCATATCGGGTTTGATACCTGGGTAGAGACGTGTTGTATCGCTTTGTGTCTAAATTTTTTCTAAATAACACTTAGTCTGGAACTGTGCTCGGCATATGACAATAGGATTGCCCCCTTTTATGTGGCACCTAAAAAAAGTATATTAAATAAAATAATGTATAAAATAACTTTATTAACGCAAGTTCACACAACAATAATTATGTCTTACAACTAGTGATGCAGTTCCATAAGAATAAATCGATGTAAACACTATCGTCTGAACTAGGCTGAGCCTGTCTCTTAGAGATATTCATCTATATCACATGTAAGCATTCAAATCCAAGACGGTACGCTTTCAGCGATCATTTCTCCCACGTACGTGCAAGCTCTGAAATGAACTGCCTGCTTCGGTGTTTCCCGAGCGCTATGATATGTCCTTCTTCCAACGAGGTTTAAAGAGAGTTCTTCTTTCACGGACGCAGGGGCTTTGCTGTGTCCTGACATTGCTAAAGTCCATGAGCAGCAGTTACCACTTTACATCAAGTGGACCACTTGCTAGTCTGCCACCAATAGCAATAATAAAAATTAAAAAAAAACTATCTCTCATGACATAAGACACGAACATGTACACCTTTATTTTAAACTAAAATTGATACACAAACTTCATAGACTGTATTTGGGGGTACTTGTATGACACATAATATTTTATCCAATCTAATATAAAATCTCAAATCAACAACTTACAATATCAAACATTTATTTTTAACATTCTTTTTTATTCAGCAAGATGTGAGTCTTTGAATAACATCACTGTCTTATTTTTGGAAATATACATAGGTATGAGACTGCATAGTCACATACATATATAATATGCATATAAGTATATATAAAACTAGGAGATTTAGATTTGAGGTAAACTCATTAAGACTGCGCCGAGCGAAATGTGCCAAGACAGGCGGTCACAGTTAAGTGAATAAAATCGACACTTTTTGTTTAATACAAATATAAAATATACATTTACCATAACAATGAATGTGTTTACAATTACTCCGTGTAAAAAACTTAAAATAATTAATATTTTCGACTACAAAATTACGTAAATTTGTACGAAAAATGCAAAAACGTAAACTCGTGTTACGTGATTTTTAGATTATAGCAGTAGAAATCTTTCCTATTTTACAGCTTAAACGAAACATAAATAGTTATATTACAATTTATCCGTCCCATATATTTAAGTTATAAGTTGACAATAAAGATACATATTTATTCAAAAAGCACTTCAAATCCTCTATACAATTTAACTATGGCGGCCGCGCGCCGATTTGTATATGCGCCGTACGAACTCTATCATTATCTGTCTTACGCTCGGCGCAGTCTTAACTAGAGAACGATGTAAACGGCATCTTTATCTGTTTAGAAGTTTATGCGAGATTCTGCAACAAACAGATGGATAGACAAATATTTTACACACAATTAGTAAAATAACAATTATCTATTATTGTATAATAATAATAATAATAATATTCTATCACATACACACAACACCATGTAGCCCAAACTAAGCAGAGCTTGTACTATGGGTACTAGACAATGGATAAACATACATATATACTTTTTTTTTGTAAATCTTTACATATTATACATAGAAACATCCAGACCAAGACAAACATCCATGTTCACGCACACAAATGTTTGAGTTGTGCGGGAATCGAACCGGTGACCTTAGGCGTGGCATTCGGTTACACTAACCACTACGCCATCGAATCGTATCTGAGTCACATTCATTTTGGAAAAATCACGTACGGTCAATACGGCTAAGCGTTAAAGCACCCGTCTAAAATAAGGATTATAATCCTGGTCATCCAACAGTTTAGTATCAGTTAATAAATAACAATGCTTCTGATAAGTGGAAGGTGAATCCTTTTTACTATCTTAGTAAATGTGAAACAAAAGTAAACGTAATGGATTCGGTTCCAACACAATCCAAAACATTGTGGAATATACTTATAATAGCTATTATAAGGTACCATAGGGACAGGGACTACCGCTTGAGCAAGACGTGTTATCAGATTCAATGAAAGTAATATAAATAAATACTTTTAATACTAACTAATACTATAAATGCGGATGTGACTTTGTTTATTACGCTTTCACGCCTAAGACTGCGCCGAGCGTAAGACAGATAATGACAGAGCTCGTGCGGCGCATATTCAAATCGGCGCGCGGCCGCCATAGTGAAATTGTATGGAGGATTTGAAGTGCTTTTTTGTTAAATATGTATCTTTATTTTTAACCAATAACTTAAATATTTGGGACGGACAAATTGTAATATAACTATTTATGTTTCGTTTAAGCTGTATAATAGGATAGATTTCTACTGTTATAATCAGAAAATTTACGTAATTTTGTAGGCGAAAATATGAATTATTTTAAGTTTTTACACGGAGTAATTGTAAACACATTAATTGTTATGGTAAATGTATATTTTATATTTGTATAAAACAAAAAGTGTTGATTTTATTCACTTAACTGTGACCGCCTGTTTTGGCACATTTCGCTTGGCGCAGTCTTAACTATTCGACCGATCAACATGAAATTTCGCCTACACGTTGTCAGTGGCACAGAAATGGACATAGTGTACCTTTCATCCAGCAAAAGTACTGTTTTCGAGGAATGGAAATTTATTCTTCTTTTCCCTAGCCTTTATTATTCACTCACTTGGGGTAGGCTTTTCTGGTCTAACTGGATTTGACCTGTCAAATATCAGTTTTTACACGGAGTGGCTGCCACCTGACCTCCGCAACCCGAAGACTTACGATACCCTAAGGCTAGACCAGTGTCAGGATATTATAGAGCACTGACTTCACAATAACGACTGCCATAGATGTTCATGGCAGCCGGGACCGTCGGCTTAACGTGCTCTCCGAGGCACGGAGCAGGCGATAATTGTCAATACGCACATAATTTCGAAAAGTCATATAACTTCCGAAAGTCAGAGGTGCGCGACGTGGGTTCGAACCCGAGACCCTCTGCATTGCAGTCTGACACATCGGTCTCCCCACTGAGCTATCGCTGCTTGAATGGAAATTTATTGACATAGGTTATGTCAATAAATTGCCATGCCTTTGGGAACAGTACCTTTTTCTGGGTTAAAGGTACCCCATGTACGTTTGTGTAGGTTACACTAACGCAAGCGAAACCGCGGACAAAATCTAGTAATATTAGGTATTAGGTAAGTTAGATGGTGAAAGGTCAAGTCTATTCCATTATTAATATTGAATATATCTAATACTAGGTACAGTGAACGGTTACCTACGGTAATATCCCGTCACAAACTCCGTACACGTTACCTAATCACATAAAACGTATTACGTCATAGAGTGCGTAAAAAACATCCAACCTTTGTGACCAGGGATTTGTAATCGTAAAGAATTATTCGGGTGATAAAAATGGGATTCACAGAAAATAACGATTATATCTAAAAAAACGAAAAGAATTGGAGTTATCTGGATATAACGGGACTAGACATTATTTACTTGAGAACTATATAATCTGTTATAGTAATTTATTTTCATTCATGCAATTAAGTTGTAGCTGTTACGTTACATGGTAGATACCTTTAATAGTTAATTATCCTAGAAGAACCTATCTAAACAAAGAGATTTTGAATTATATTAATAAAATTGTTTTATTTCGATATCACATAAGTACTTATATTAAGAGATGGAGGTATCCTTTTAAGTATAGAATGATACTATTGTCCCTAATACAATCTAACGAAATCATCTACTAACATATAATAATATCATACAGATATATAAAATAAAAATAACACCGTGGCCATAATTGTTCAAATATGACAGTTCAGCAGATTTTAAATATGGAATTCTCTGCATATTCAAACTGCTAACGCCATCTAGCGAAACTAAAACAAATTATTGCCTAAGCTTACTACTCTTACTTACGAACTTCAACATAAAAAATAAACAGATTTTTATACTTATATTTAATTAAATTGAGTATGTAGGTCATGAATATATGTAATTTTATTTACCATAAACAGTAACATCAGATTTAACACAATCAAATGACCTCTAAGCGTAACTTCGGTTACAATACAACCCTCGAGGGCGCAGCCCTTAAATAGGCCAAACTTGGTGATCCCTCCGCCCTTCTATCGCGCTCACGGTCCCTCTGAGAGAAATATCTAAGATGGGCCCATTTGTATGTAATATTTACCATAACGACTAGATATATCAAAACTACATACCGTAATGTTTTACGTAAACCGTTTGTATATAAACCCATCGTATGTTTATATTTTCGTAATACCTTATGATATCGATCGCGGGTTCAATTCCCGCACAAGTCAAATATTTGTGTGTATGAACATGGATGTTTGTCTTGGTCTGGGTGTTTCTATGTATAATATGGAAGTATTTACAAAAAAGAAGTGTATAATTATGTATGTTTATCTATTGTCTAGTACCCATAGTACAAGTTTAGCTTAGTTTGGGCTAGATGGTGTTGTGTGTATGTGGTAGCATATTATTATATTATTTATGTCCTTTGCTGAAAACATGCATTCGTAGCCGATAAACAATCAGTTTTAAGCGTTAAGATTTGTGAAATAAGATTTAAAGTGGCGTGCACTTGGTGGATTGTGTCCGAACCGGTGGTAAATAGAGGTACACGATGTATCGGCTCGTATATAAGACGCTGTCAAAGGACAGGTGAATACTAGTATTATGTTAAGTAAAACAAAACTTGATTGTTATACATAGTTTTAAGTTTATATCCACGAAGGTATAATAATAATAATAATATCCTCCAGACCGAATTTCGACCACGGCGGACAGTCTTAACGGAGACCGGCCAACTACGCAGGAGATATTATAGTCCACAAGTGTGTACACAAACACAAGTGCACTCTCTGTTCCCTAACTCATGACCCGATGGGACGGTAATCCGACACGACCGGAAAGAGATCAGGCGCAGGACCAACGGCTTTACGTGCTTTCCGAGGCACGGGGGTGTCTTACACCGCCAACTTCCTAACTTCGGGCTGCTATTGAGATTTCCTAACTGAAAAACCCAATAACTTTTTGTTGGCCCGACCCGCGATTCGAACCCGAGATCTCATGCACAGCAGTCGCATTCACTACCGCTGCATATAGGCAAAGATAAATTTGTCTTACATTTTGCCAGCTAGGTGTGTATACATCTAATACTGTATCCTTGAAGAGGTAGATTATATATAGATAGATTGAAATTTTCAAGTTAGTTTTGGGTCCTACATTAAAGAGAGCGAAATTCCATACTCCGTGCCGCTTCTAAGATTTACTTGGTAATTTTATGTTTGTTTATTTATATGTTATCTCTAAAATTAGTGACCCGATTTTGAAAATTCTTTCACTGATATAAAGCTACATTTTCCATTAATATTATTATGTTTTATTGACATAACATACGAGTGTGGTCGCAGGCAGTAGCTTGTATTATATAATACGATGTTCATTTCAGACAAAGAACTTCGACTAATGTTTCATAATAGAATTCAGTTTTAACAGTTACTTTCTTACATATTAGGTAAGACAAAAGTACATACATAGATTCACGTCTATATTTTTCAGAAAGGGTAGGCAGAAAGCTGTTTTTATATTCTATCTAATAGAGAGCAAGATTATAGTTATCGACCAGTCACATGTTCCAGACGTCTTACTTCTACAATAAATCGTGTAATAGCAAACAATTAACACTTATCACGAGCCAAGAATCAAACTGACAGTCGCATTTTGTCATAAACAATCTTATCCCTCGAGGCAGTGAAATGAAGACCGGATAAGTAGTATATAATTATATTTTTTAAAGTCATTTGCTCTAAGTATTTTCAGCCATAGTACCTACGCGAGAGACAAAATGTCGGCATTCCCCGCGACACAAGCTTGCCTTAGATTACACGTTTGTGAAGTCATAGGCAAGCTTGCATATATTAATTGTATCTTTATACAATTAGACACACATTCAAACCTAAATAAGTAATTTCTGAATTACAAAAATAATTTCCCCGAGTAAGATTCGAACAGACAACACTCATTGCTTTGTCAAGGCAACCGCTTGCTTGCTGCGCCAGTGCCTCAACATAACCAACACTACATATAAAATGAACATCCACAAAGCAATTTACTATTACTCCGTTACATAAACGTGTCATACACTGCGTGAATAGGAAAGCAAACCATCACATTAAACTTTCAAGGAGTTTACCTACAGCGTTACCTACGTGACAACCGAAATTGGGTCCGAAATTACTCGACAGTAGAATAATGGCGTTTGTAACTAATATACAGTATCAGGAAGTGGCCTGGACGTCGGTATTTGTATTGTATGTAATGTGGACGATAGCGTGGTGTGTTGCCGCCACTCGCCGATAGATGGCGGACGGCGCAACTTTGCGCTAACGGAATTTGTAGTACGCAGCTATCTGGCTATGAAGTACATTACTGATTCAACTACAAGCTGTTATTATAGCGATGATGTATTCATTAATATTGTATCAACGATGGCGGAATGATAATGCGCATAATAACGTTGGTATAAATGTAATAATTACGCCACTAACTGTTATTTTAATTTTGATCATTGATTTTTCTGAATTGGTATAAGCTCGTGGTGGTTAGGTTTGCGGGATTGTGATTGCTTCGAACCTAACTCGGGAAAAATGTTATTGAGTTGTATTGTGATTGACACTCTTAGAAGTAGTACGGTTTACGTCAATAGAGACATCAACAATTAAGTGGGACATCATACCTGCTAGCGAAATATGGGTATGATACGACTCTAGAGCTACCCAGTTTTGGAGATATTCAGGCGTATACTCTTTATGATTCTATTAGCACTAATGATATAGCTGAATAAATGCAGAGAAATAGGCTGCAATGGTATGATCACGTGAAAAGACGTAATGCTGAGATATATGACGGAATGCAAACTGTCTGATGACGATGTCAAGGATAGAGCGAAGTGGAGAGCTAAAATAAAGATGACTGGTCCTCCACCATGATACCTAGCCTAGAGGAGATGGCATGGAGAGATGAGATAGAGAAAGCATCCAGAGACCGACCCAAGACAAGGTGGAAAGGCGTAATACTCAGAGACATGGGGAATGGAAACCGTTCGACGACGATGTCAACGATAGAGCGAAGTGTTGTGCTGAAATATAGAAGGTGATCCACAACATGTGGGATACCTAGTCAGGAGGAGTAAGAGATCTATCTCTTACTTCTCCTGACTAGGTATAAAGAGAGCACTAGTGATATATCTGTATCAATATTATTACCTGTTCAACTATAAACAGTACCAAGTCTAAAAATAAAGCAGAAAATAAAATTGATCAAACTCACATGATCAATTTTATTTTCAGTCCGTTACGTCTCGTTGCGACTATACAAGAAATGCAGACTAAACAAACATCAATATTTTTGTAATAGATAAATATTGACATAACTGTATTAATTCTAGCGATATGATGTATTCGAATAATATTCGATTGTGTTGACAACACTAGATAATCGATATCTATATTAATATTATAAGATTGTACGGATGGTGTAGTGGTTTAAATGGTCGCTTTGGCACTGCCGCCGCGCCGAGAGTTGTGGGTTCGATTACCACACGGGACAAAATTTATGTGATCCACAAATGGTTGTTCCGAGTCTGGGTGTTCTTGAGATTTTTTAACAATTTGCTCAGATCGGAAATAGATTCCAGAACTACGCGTTCGCGTGCAAACGTAAGCACAAACTCGTACCACAAGAATAAAGACGCCATCATTTCCAAAAGCGCCTCTAACGGACATTCGATGAACTAATCTAACTGCCACCAACATCAGTGAGTATTTCCAACAGCTCATGATGGTAATACAATTCTGACACAATCCTAATTTTTTCTCCTAATCCTCCATTAAAGCAATTAAAAAATATAGCGCCTATTATTCTTCCTTACAAACATTGTGTACGAAAATATCACCGAAATATATTAGGTAAGGTAAAGAAGAGCTCTGTTATTTATAAGGCACTTAACCTCTTTGTTTATGATGGGCTAATTTGGTATTGAGACACGGCGGTCGGAATTGGGATGTTGAAAACAAATACTAGACAAAAAAAAGTATATTGATTAGACCGACGCTTAAATTAACAAACATTGACATCTTTGTTGGTATTAGATTGTAATATTTTATTTGTAAGCAGGTATTTTTATACCGGAAAATAACGGTGGTTGAATGGATGTATTCTCGATATAAAATATTAATCTGTTTGGTTTCCCATGATAGATACCATAGTAAATCTGGTATATGTAATTATTAAGATGTAAGTATGTAGTGAAAAATACCTTAGCTTTACAATTTATTTATTTATATTCTTTATTATTTTATTATTTATTGAGAATGTTAATTTAACTTCGCAAAAAAGTACATTAAAATAAGATTATACTAATATTGTAAATATAAAAGTTTGTGAACATATTTGGATATTTGTTACTTATTTACGTGTAAACTGTTGAACAGATTTGAATGAAAGTTGGCATGTTTATATATCTGGATAACATATAGGATACTATTTTCCCCGTATGTTACCCGAGGTGTCCGCGAACGAAGCCACAGGTAGAAACTCGTATAAAAAAATTACGCTTGATTGTCAAACCATGAGTAATGTAATGCTTAATTAAGGCGAGAGTATAGATCAATTATTTGTTTACCTTAGCCTGCCTAAGCCTGAAAATTGTGCCATACTTTTACCTTATTTTAACTGTCCCATTATTGAGCAAATATACAGACACATTTTAGAGAAAATATTATTTACAATGTAATTCAAATCTCTCCAACTTATTAAATATTATTTATAACCTGTTATTATTATAATTTTTCAATATCTTTGTCTAATCCTTAAGTAAATATATATCAACAATAATCATCAAAAACAGTACAATGTAATCTATTTGACTGTTTGCAAGTACACACTTATCATCTAGTGTTAGTTGTTTAATTCCTGACATTTGTAATACATACAGACATAATACATTTGTAGTATTTGCTAAATCATAAATGAATTGATTTCAACTCATATTTATTAACAATTACTTTATTGTTATGTACCGTACCTCGGAGAGCACGTTAAGCCGTCGGTCCTGGCTGCCATGAACATCTATGGCAGTCGTTATTGGGAAAGTCATTATACCCTTTAATATCCTGACACTGGTCTAGCCTTAAGGTATCGTTATTCTTCGGGTTTCGGAGGTCAGGTGGCAGCCGCTCCGTGTAAAAACTGATATCCAGTCAAATCCGGTTAGACCAGAAAAGCCGACCCCAAGTGACTTGGGAATAATAAAGGCTAAGAGAGAAGAAGACTTCATTGTTATGATTGCAACCGCCAGTTTCTATTCCCATCATGTCTCTTACATCATTCAAACAAATAAGTTTAAAAAATCAATTAGCAGGCTAACGAGTTAGACGAAGCATCTTCAATGACGTCACCGTACCACGCGGCGGTAGCTCGCACCCTCGCGTCATCTCTCTAATCGAAAATACCGTTCAGTAACTATTCTTTATTTATATCGCCGACAGTCTGGATATGTATGGAACGGAGAATTACCGATTGTCTATCTATAGAACGAACGGAGTTCTGATCACACCAAGCTCTTGTGGGGATTTGTTCATTTTTGGATCGAGTAACGTGTGATATCGGAAACCACATTTTATTTTAAAATGTTGCTTTTTATTTTTTTATTTTTTTTCCACATACACACAACACCATCTAGTCCAAACTAAGCAGAGCTTATACTATGGGTACTAGACATATAAATATAATATATATATATTTTTAATATAAATATACATATATATATATATATATATATATATATATATATATAATAATAAACATACATATATATATATTTTTTTGTAAATACATACATAATATTGTCTTCTATTTACGCGAATATTATTCATTGAAATTAAACTGCTATATACGGATTTTATCGCGTTGTTTATTTGACACTTTATTACAAAATTTTGAAAATTGTTTCACTACTACTACTATTAAACTTTACTAATTTTTAAGCTAATTAAATTATTATTAAACTATTTAGATTTAATTTATTTTTACTTTTACACTTTCCCCGACGTTTCGGTTGCTTTTCAGCAGCCATGGTCACGGGGAGACTAAGATGGCAGTTGTCTCAGTGTTCCAGTGTAGTTATTTCAAAGTACCCGAACATAATTTAATCATTGGTGTTTCTATTTACGCAGAATGAGCTCAAAGTATCATGAAGTCTAGCTGTGGTTTGCTTCTTCTTGGGTTTGACTATTTTTATTACTGGATCCCAAACTGGTGGTACATTCCAACCATCTTCTCTATTAAAATTAGGATGTTTTTTGATTTCAATAGCCTCGCGAAGCATCCTTGGTAGGAATCGGTGTTCTTTAGCGAGAATCTGTGGTTTGTCAAATCTCAGGTAGTGGTTGGTCCCCTGTTGCACATGTTCACACACAGCAGACTTCAACGAGCGTTGGTGTTTTACATCAGCTATGTGTTCTTTTATGCGGGTGCCTATGTTTCTCTTGGTTTGACCGATGTATGAGAGTCCGCAGTCACAATCTATTTTATAGACCCCTGCATCTTGTAAAGGTAGTTGGCACTTGACGGATGGTAAAAATTGACTTATCTTCGTTGGCGGCTTGAAGTATGTGTTGATTGAAGCTCGCTTCAAGATGTAGCCAATCTTGTCAGTGACACCCCTTACATAAGGCAGTATAGCAGGCTGGCGCTCGACTGTGGCTGGCTTTTCTCGGGATCTGTGACAGCGGCGCGGCTGTTGGAGCTTGTTGTCTTGCAGTACTTGCTTGACATGTTGAAGCTCGGCATCCAGGTGTTTCTTGTCACAGATCCCATGGGCTCTCTGAAACAAAGACATTCCCACGGTAGCTAACTGTTTAGGATGGTGGTGAGATTCACCGTTTAAGTACCTATTTGTATGGGTCTTTTTCCTATATACAGTGTGGCTCAAAGTATGATCAGGATTCCTGATGACAAGTACATCTAAGAAAGCTAATGAATTATTTGCCTCTAATTCCATAGTAAATTGGATGTTATTATTAATGGAATTAAGATGTTCTAGGTAGGGTAAAACCTCCAAAGCTGTATGGGTTACCAAAAATACACAAGGAAAACGCTCCCCTACGTCCTATTGTGAGTCAGATCGACACACCAACTTACAGACTGGCTCAGCACGTAGCGAAGATACTCTCACCACTCAGAGGCAACTCGAGAGCACATGTAAAGGATTCATACCATTTTGTGAGTGAAATTAAACACCTACGTCTCACTAACAATGAAACAATGGTTAGTTTTGATGTACAGTCATTATTTACATGCTTACCTGCACATGACTGTATTGAAATAACTAAAAGGAAGCTAATACAGTACAATATGCCTGAGGAATATGCTGAACTACTTAAGCATTGCTTAACAACTGGCTATCTGTTGTGGGACAATAAATTCTACATACAAGTCGATGGTGTCGCAATGGGCTCCCCAGTATCGCCTGTCGTTGCTGACATATATATGGAGGACTTCGAGGCTCGAGCTTTACATACTGCCCCCATCACACCCAGGATTTATAAGAGGTTTGTAGATGATACTTTTACAATATTACCAACAGATAGTGCAAGTGTATTCCTAGAACATCTTAATTCCATTAATAATAACATCCAATTTACTATGGAATTAGAGGCAAATAATTCATTAGCTTTCTTAGATGTACTTGTCATCAGGAATCCTGATCATACTTTGAGCCACACTGTATATAGGAAAAAGACCCATACAAATAGGTACTTAAACGGTGAATCTCACCACCATCCTAAACAGTTAGCTACCGTGGGAATGTCTTTGTTTCAGAGAGCCCATGGGATCTGTGACAAGAAACACCTGGATGCCGAGCTTCAACATGTCAAGCAAGTACTGCAAGACAACAAGCTCCAACAGCCGCGCCGCTGTCACAGATCCCGAGAAAAGCCAGCCACAGTCGAGCGCCAGCCTGCTATACTGCCTTATGTAAGGGGTGTCACTGACAAGATTGGCTACATCTTGAAGCGAGCTTCAATCAACACATACTTCAAGCCGCCAACGAAGATAAGTCAATTTTTACCATCCGTCAAGTGCCAACTACCTTTACAAGATGCAGGGGTCTATAAAATAGATTGTGACTGCGGACTCTCATACATCGGTCAAACCAAGAGAAACATAGGCACCCGCATAAAAGAACACATAGCTGATGTAAAACACCAACGCTCGTTGAAGTCTGCTGTGTGTGAACATGTGCAACAGGGGACCAACCACTACCTGAGATTTGACAAACCACAGATTCTCGCTAAAGAACGCCGATTCCTACCAAGGATGCTTCGCGAGGCTATTGAAATCAAAAAACATCCTAATTTTAATAGAGAAGATGGTTGGAATGTACCACCAGCTTGGGATCCAGTAATAAAAATAGTCAAACCCAAGAAGAAGCAAACCACAGCTAGACTTCATGATACTTTGAGCTCATTCTGCGTAAATAGAAACACCAATGATTAAATTATGTTCGGGTACTTTGAAATAACTACACTGGAACACTGAGACAACTGCCATCTTAGTCTCCCCGTGACCATGGCTGCTGAAAAGCAACCGAAACGTCGGGGAAAGTGTAAAAGTAAAAATAAATTAAATCTAAATAGTTTAATAATAATTTAATTAGCTTAAAAATTAGTAAAGTTTAATAGTAGTAGTAGTGAAACAATTTTCAAAATTTTGTAATAAAGTGTCAAATAAACAACGCGATAAAATCCGTATATAGCAGTTTAATTTCAATACATACATATTATACATAGAAACACCCAGACCAAGACAAACATCCATGTTCATGCATACAAATGTTTGACTTGTGCGGGAATCGAACCCGTGACCTCAGGCGTGGCAGTCAGTTATACTAACCACTACGCCATCGAGTCGTCATGCTATAAACGTTAGTAAACCCAAAACAAGATTTTTAAATTATTGGTGTCCTAGATTTTGTCCACGGTTACTCCCGCGTAAACGTAGGTTAGGTTTGGTTAGTAACAGTACTTTATACTAGATAAAAGGTACTCCTATGTCGTTTTTTGTACCCCTGACAATGTATATGCGAAATTTCATGATGATTAGTCGAGTAGTTAATGCGTGAAAGCTTAACAAACAAGGATAGGATATAAAAGGAATAGGATATACCTACCTACCTATACAAGGTGGAGCAAATGTTATCACATTAAATGATATACCACCTTAAGCTGGTTGATATAAGACGGTTAACATAATCAAAAAACCTATTAGCGCAGAAATTAAGAAATTATTATTTTGAACAAAATAATTTAAAATAAAATTAGACACAAGTTGGAACACCATAGTAACCAATCGTGCGCTGTAGCCAGCTCGTTAACGGTCATAGATTCCGAGAAATCGTCTTTGTCAACTCGGTAGGATCAGGAAATTCTCGGACCCTATACAATACGACGGTTTTTTAATATCACTGCTAAGGTCTTTGACACCTAAGTACATTTATTTCTACATTACATGATGTTCTAAAACTTATAAATTTTGTAAACAAATAAAATCCTGTGGCTAAACTACTGAATACATTTGCGCCACTCTGTATATTGTGTCATCATCATCATCATCATCATTTCAGCCTATTGCAGTCCACTGCTGGACATAAGCCTTTTTTCGCCAGTTTTCGCCATCCAGTCACCTCCAGCCACCTTTTTCAGGTCATCGGTCCATCTGGCCGGAGGTCGTCCTACACTATGCTTGCCGAGTCGTGGTCTCCACTCGAGAACCCGTCTGCTCCAACGATCATTGGTTCTGCGACAGACGTGACCAGCCCACTGCCACTTCAGCCTGCTACACTTCTGAACTACGTCGGTGACTTTGGTTTTTTGTCGGATAATCTCGTTCCGGACTTTGTCCCTTAACGAGATTCCGAGCATACACCTTTCCATAGCTCGCTGAGTGACATGCAATCGGTGGGCTAGTTTCACTGTCAGGTTCCACCTCTCGGCTCCGTATGTTATGTATATTGTGTACCACGTTTTTATTTCCAATATATAATAACATAACTGTACCAACTTCATATAATATATACAAATAAATTAAATACAATACTAAAAAGAGAAAACATAACAACAAAGTTAAAAACCGTCATAATATTCCTCCTAATCTATTGGTAGATTGTATCGTAAATCAATATTCGGTATTTACTTTAACCACGGTAAATGTTTGAGTGACAATCAAATCAAAAATATGAAATAAACACTAATTTCTGGTGTCGTAACACATACACAACAGTTTAAGAATCGCTTAAGATGTGACAAACTGGCCTCCACGACACAGGGACTATACAGGGACATAGTATAGAAGCTAGTATCAAAGGTAACCAGAAAACCAATTATTATCTTAATAAAATATATTTCACCATACTGCTGCATAAGGAAAAATGACGAATATTTATTTTGAAAAAGCTTTTCACCTATTAGGAATAAGTAAAAAAACGTACCCGCGAATATTTTATTTTAAATACAAATTTACTAGCAATTTCGTTATTTTTCCTTATGACGGCAGTATAGCCTATCGAGGCTCAGTGTCAAAAATATCACGAGCAGTATAAATTAAAACAAGCATTAAATGGTGAAATGTGAACTTTAATTGCATTTCATTTCACATGTGAGGTAATTTATTAGGCTAAATCAGAACTGTATATTATAACTGTCCCTCAGTATTCTGTTTCAAATTGCAGCCACAAACATTGGTCAATAATTAAAGTAAGGTTATTTTAATTAATAACATATTGAATTGCAAATTGCATAACAACAAACATTTAGCATAGAAATCAACAAAATATCAATTCTTGTTAACTTCCATTTATTTATTAATGCATATGAACAGAATAAACACATACATTTTCATAATGAATTATTATCTAAGTAAGCACACAAGCATATTATACAATTCCTTACTATTATTATAAATTCGAAAGTAACTTTGTCTGTCTGTCTGTTACCTTTTCACATCTAAACCGCTCAACCGATATATGTGAAATTTGGTACAGAGATATTTTAAAACCTGGGGAAGGTCATAGGCTACTTTTTATTTATGTAGGTACTACGCGGGCGGAGCGCGTATAAGCTAGTTAAAAATATGCACAGCATTCACTTAGAGACAAGTCTTATAAAGATTTTACATAATAACTAAGACTAAATTCTCTAGAAACGTATACAGAATCACAGAATAAAAATAAAATTGGATTAATATACTATATAACATTTGAGATCAGATTCTAACCGCATTTGTTAAACCCAAATCAAATGCCAACGACATTCTAAATGGAAGATCAATTATTTAATTATATATAGAGATTTGTTATTAAAATGTTCTTCCCCTCATATATTGATCATCTAGTTAATCGATGTAATTTTCACATCGATGCGCAAACGCATGTCGATTGTTGGTTCCAACAATCATTTTAGTCATAACAATCTGTTTGAGGTTTTATCAAAAATATATAAAGCTAGCAACTTTATATCTATAATACGGTAATTTGAACAATTAATTAACAGTTAACATCCGTTAGAATACCAGTTTGTTAATTAATATATCAGCATTCCTCCGGTTGCTGCCTCTTTATTTTAATCTATTATTTCTAAAATATGATCGCCTAAAGTCTATAAATATAATAAAATTGTAACTGGTCTGTTACATAGGAGATATTTAAGAAAAATATATGTGACGCTTATCTATACTCGCTTATGAGCTATAGAACCCAACTCAATATTTGTTTAATCTTTGTCTGTCTGTATGTTTGTACGCGCATCACGAAGAAACTACTTGACAAAATTATATGCGGTGTTTACTGTTAAATGGCTGGAGGCCTAACTTCAAATCTGGTGCATGTTTTATCTTGATACGCTACCTAGAAGTCAAGTATTATGTATGGAGATCATCTTGTTACATGCAAAGAAAGAAAAATATAGATAGGCACCTACATTTCTCGCGGTAGAAATAGTGGGCAAAAGCTCACCATAAAGCTCTACTCTAAAATATATTTAAAACGTAACATGCATTTCAATTATTCGACTTTATTTACTGATAGAGAGTAATTTGTTGTAGTACTACCGTCTGTATGCAAATATCTTGCGTATGCCACATTCGCACTAGGGGACTCTCTTATAACAATTAAAATATGCAAATCGGCAATATTACGTACTGCTACACGACCAAGTTAGGAAGAGCGGTGAGTAACACCCGCACTCTTCTCCATTCATGTTAAGGTGCGTCTCTGCTAGGCGAACCGAACACAAAAAGAGCATGCAACGAACGAACGTTCGCGTAACGTACTTTGTGAAGCCTTTAGAGATGAACACGCTCATTTTTTTACTGGGTGGCGTAGTGGGCGAAGACAATTATTTGTGTTATCCACAAAAATAATTGTCTTGATTCAGGGTGCCCTTTGTGTCCGTTTATTGTATATTTGTATAGTCTACCGCGACACCGGGCTTAGGCCTACTAAACACAACATTTTTAATAGAAAATCAAAAGTATAATAATTTTAATTTAATTTACTCATTTTAAGTTTTTTGTAGCAAATTACTTATATTCTTGTTATCACTGTCAACTAATATAAATTTTTATGTTTAGACTTTAGAGTGTGTTTATGTAGGTAATGTAATGTGTAAGAACTAGTCCTGAAAGCACTTGATCGCCTAATGCTTTGCCTATCCTTAGGGTTACCGCCACACGTTATGCTAGTTTTTTGACAAATACAGAAATATACATACATCACGTTTCTTGTAAATTTGTTAGGCATCTATACTTTTAGCCGCGAACAGAACGTTTCGCTCGTGCTTGGTTCGGATAGTGTAAATGCACCTTTACTATTAGGGTCCGAGAGAGATGGAGATAGATTAGGTGTGGAATACGAGAGCGTACTTCGTTGCTTTGTTTGATCTTGTATCAATTATGTTACATATTTATTTCTTATGCAATATTTTTCGATGCTCGTATTTAGGATTGTTTTACATTACGAGAACGTTAAACTGATTTTATTTTACGAGATTTCATTTTAATGTATAAATTTGACTACCGTTGTACTTTCTGTTAAATAGTAATCAAAAGGTTGGGATACGTGTAAATATGAGTAATTCGAAAAAGTTATGAACAAGATAAAATCCGTAGTAAAATTTCAGTATTTTAAGTTTGGCAAATTTGTGCACTTTTCTTATAACAAGTTTTTATAATTATACGCTCCATTTCCTCAACTATGTACGGTCATAATAACAAGCCTATCGCCATCTATCGGACACATTTCGGTATACAATGCAGCTACCTAATTACCTAACACAAAACCCCGATAACACTTTGCAGGATTTGGAAAAATAGCAACTCCTGATACCACTTTACCCAACACAGACTTCAAACCAAGGACTGACGGACTCTTCAAATCTATGCGCTTAATGTCGCCGGACCAACAGCTTACGCATGGCAATAAAGGGGACTCATATAACAATTAAAATATGCAGATATGCGATATTACCGACTACTTTTTATTCTGCCTCGATGGAGTTCGAATCAATGGGGATGCACACCCTATGATGACGGTGTCAAAAATATGAACACCGTTCATAAAGGGGAGGCGAGAGTGTTTGTTTATATTATAGGATAATAGACACCTGCATTTAATTTTAAATTAATTTAATTTAAAGTCAATTATAGACGCATTTTTGAGGTAAAATGATTTAGGCACGGGCAAAATCTGGTTACGATTACGCATGGAAAATGTAACGCGTTACGACTATGCATAGAAAATGTAACGCGTCTTGATTACGAGTGGAAAATGTAACGCGTTACGAATACGCATGGAAAATGTAACTAGTTTCGATAACGCATGTAAAATGTTACGCATTACGTATTGTATAATTTATTAAGGAGGCAAAAGAATAATAGAGAGAGCAAAAAGAGAGACTGTTGAGATGATCCTTTAGCCAGCTGTTAAAGCGATAAACTATCTTTTTGATACTTCACACCCCTCTGAAAGGTCAAATGTGCAAGTCATGAATCCGAAACATGCGTATATTTTAAGGCTTAGGCGGTTTAACGGCTTAAGTCTCCGCGCCACTACTGTGTTAGCCTTATGTTGCGGGTTCGATCCTTCGCCTCAACCATCCAGGATAATAGGGATAAATCGTAACTCTTACTTCCTTAACTCAATCCGGGATGAAAGAAAGGGAGAGAAGCATAAACCTTCTGCATTTTTCTTACTCTTAAGGCGTATTTCCGTAACAGGGGCTTTACTTTCTCAGATAAGCTAGTTCATTTGCATTGTCAAAAAATACTCTCACTCATATAAAACTCTTGACATTTAAGACTACTATAAGCCGGCCACAATTTTATTGACTTACCATAAGTCACAAGAAAATTTCATAAAAGTTCACCCACTCGATTAAGAAAGAGGCAATTAACCCACAAAAAGCTTTGTAGGTTTTGGGACACAACATACCATTATTATTGATAAAAGCGTCTCATTGACCGCACACAGAATCGTGTCAACGAATAGAGTCATTAAATTTAAGGCTGGCCGTAGTGCGAGACAACTACTAAACACCGAAATTACACAGATTGCGAACGGTCGGGGTTGCCATGTAAATTAATAATATGTAAATTTCCACGCCCGCCTAACACAGCGGGGTAAGCTGACGTTTACACGGCACTCCTAAGCGATACTCCGTATAGATTAATTTGAGTAGCCGCCCGCCTTTTTAATTGAGTTCTTTCATTATTTGACAAGCTGGATACAACTAGTGCGTGTGTTGAATTGTTATATAGGATTCTAAGTGATATTGTGAATGAAATGTGAATTACTTTAGCCTATTTACCTATCTAAAAATTGTGTAACGTTTGCAGAGATAAAATTAGAGGATATACATACAGGATGTCCGGTAACTAATGGATAACCTTAAAATGTCTTATAGTAGAACTGATGGCTAAAAAAGATCTATCCTAACTATTACCTGAGATATGTTTTCTTTTTTTAATTACCATATTTAACTTTATTTTACACTACGATGATAAATGAATGAATTCCATTGGTTTTTTGTTGTTTTGTTATTAAACACTAATTATGCTAATAGATAGACAGTCAAAAGTATGACTAGCTTTTGCATTATTTTATATTTTTGTTTATTTTTTGTCTAAACGGCCGTCATTTCTATTATAAGACATTTCAAGGTTATCCATTAATTACCGGAGATCCTGTATATAGGTACATGTATTTTGTATTAAGTAAATACATAAATAGTCTTACGGCTATATCCTTGGATACCCAAGAGCACAAGTTTAGTATATCCATATTTCACCAGGTATGATATCAGCCCTGTATTAAACTGTCCCACTGCTGGGCACGGGCCTCTTTTCACTGTGAGAAGGGTTAGGCCATAGTCCACCACGCTGGCCTAGTGCGGGTTAGCAGACTTCACATATCTTCGAGAACATTATGGAGAACTCTCAGACATGCAGGTTTCCTCACGATGTTTTCCTTCACCGTTAAAGCAAGCGATAATTAACTATTTAATACGCATATAACTTTGAAAAGTCAGAGATGCGCGCCTTGGGTTCGAACTCGAGACGTCTGCGTGGTAGTCCAACAGTTTCCCACTAGGCCGCTCTGCTTCCGCTGCTTTTTTTTATAAGATTTATTATTTTATTTTACAGTTCAGTTATAATTATGATAATTGATATATTTGTATACCTTAATGGTGAAACACAGCGAACTTATAAACATTTACACTATAATAATATTATAAAGATAAAAATTGTAATATTGTATTTTTCTAAATATAATACCCAAAAGCTACTGGACCGATTTTAAAAATACCTTAACCATAAGCTACATACCACAAAACGTGACATATTATTATGTAATTAAAAATTTCTTGAAAAAAATCCCCATTCTTAGTTTTCCCAACCTTGGAATCGAACCTGGGCGGTGGGCCATAGTGATTCCAATCGCACTCAAAATCATGGCACGGCACCAACAAGATAGTATCACAGTAACCAAAAACACTGACTTTCATATAAAACTATGCCTACAACCAGATATGTTTATTTCAATAATCGTTTAATCAAAACTGGGTAGTGACGTTCGTGTGACGTCGTCCTCACACCCCGGGGCGATCAATTACTGCAAATCAACTGCGAATCAACTTTCATGTGTCTCCCCTAGTTCAGTTCTCGCTTGACATTGCGCATTTGGACCGAACCCCTACTCAACGGTACAAATCTAGTGTAAATTATTTTGATTCATAATGCAAATGGCTGCTTAGAAAGGAAGCGTTATTGATGCATAATTTCTGCCTCGAGATATTATATTTAGTTCGCCTTTTATTTTTAAATGCAATTTCAATTCATTGCATGTAATGCCTGATGGATCGTTCGCAATTATAAGCGCTTAAGAAATATAGGTGGTGACATCTATATTTATTCTTCTATCTTAGTCTTTATCATTCCCAAGTTACTTGGGGTCGGCTTTTCTAGTCTAACCGGATTTGACTGGATATCAGTTTTAACACGGAGCGGCTGCCACCTGACTTCCGCAACCCGAAGGCTAACCCTAAGGTTAGACCAGTGTCAGGATATTAGAGGGTACTGACTTTCCCAATAACGACTGCTATAGATGTTTATGGCAGCCGGGACCGACGGCTTAACGTACTCTCCGAGGCACGGAGCAGGTGATAATTGTCGATCAATCAATCAATTAATCTGTATTTATTAAGCGCTTATAATAATTGCGATATAGAGTTTGTGTTGCCTTCCCGATTTCTTCTTCTTTCTTCTTTGTCTTTACGGTTAGAATAGTAGTGTCATGAAGTCTGATGAACTTTCTGTTCCATGTGGCCAACCTATCTCCCATCATAAGTTGACGGCAATACGGCCATCACAAGGAAAAAAGACGTATCTACAATTTATTTTCAAATTGAGTTTTTACATATTCAGAATCGGTAAAAAAAATGCATCTGCTAATATATTGATATAACTTTTTTTTTGGCAATTACTTATTTTTCTTATGACGGCAGAATAGGTGCATTCCTATAATGTGGATTGGCCAAATGTGATCGATTTACACGTAATTCACAAACTTTCACACCCTATTAATAAAAATGTTAAAGTTTATAAAGATATTTAAATGTTGGTTATTCAATCACGCAAATACCTATAAAATTTAACAGATTTAGATAACATGATATACAAATAGACTATATTATTGTCCTGGTTCAATAGAGAGTCTGTCAATTACCATTTAAATACTTTTTAGCCCATGATAAGTCTCTCAATGTGCTAAAATTCAAAGCCTTTTTATCCTAATAAGCGTTTCCTTAGAATTCACGCAGACGAGGCAGCAGACAGACACAACAAACATAGTATAATATAAGTATAACACTCTGTATAGTTATATATGTATCACTGTCTAAACACGCTGCTAATTTACACACACATATTAGATACCTGAGGTATCACCATAGTTGAGATTACATAGTCCAAAACCGACGCTATGTAGCATTTCATGTCGGCACTGTTAGTGATACGCAATACACGTATTCTATTATGTCAATGTTGAGCCGTTTAGCAATAGGGACCTCCCTCTTAGTCAATATTGGTCACTTAAACGCAGTGCTTGGTCATTTAGCTCGATGAAGATTTTGACACAAATGTACAATGTAGATGGAAATTGTAATTGTTTTTCATAAATACAAGTACATTACGCGACTATCTCCGAGGTGGCTGGCACATATGTATCATACCAACGTTAAGCCAGTTATGATTTTAAGTTCCATGTAATAAGGGGGACGTAATTGCCACTGTTTTTAAATAAAGTAATTACCAGTTACTTATAATAATAATATTCTATCACATACACACAACACCATCTAGCCCAAACTAAGCAGAGCTTGTACTATGGGTACTAGACAATGGATAAACATACATATATACTTTTTTTGTAAATACATACATATTATACATAGAAACAACCAGACCATGACAAACATAAATGTCCATGCATACAAATGTTTGACTTGTGCGGGAATCGAACCTGTGACCTCAGACGTGGCAGTCGGTTACACTAACCATTACGCCATCGTGGCCGCCGAATTTACATACATAGCCTCACGCTCATATCCACCAAAGGTATAAGGCTGAGGCGTTTTAAATTACCTACCTACGTGGGTATAAAACACTGTTATGTGGTACAGCTGGTATGAACCATCTATGGTTTTAAGGCCCGTGTAGCAGGTGGCGAGACTGTTGCCCGTCCACCAGGAACAATACCTGACTCCTGACTTTTAATTTAAATTTAATAACGTTATGATTCATAATTTATTGTCAGATAAACCCAATAACACTATCCGAACTGGGAATCCGACTCTTGACCGCTCAGCAACCGCAGTCAATACCGCTGCGCCACCAAGATAATCTTTAGATCAACGTGTAACCGACTGCCACGCCTGAGGTCGCGGATTCGATTCCCGCACAAGTCAAACATTTGTGTGCATGAACATGGATGTTTGTCTTGGTCTGAGTGTTTCTATGTATACTGGGTACACAAGTATTTGCAAAAAAAAAATTGTATGTTTACCCATTGTCTAATACCCATAATACAAACTCTGCTTAGTTTGGGCTAGATGGTGTTGTGTGTACGTGATTGAATATTATTAACGTGTATATTATTAAAAACAAACCACAACTCAAGACATATTTTTCCTTTGATTACAAAAGATATTAACACAAGACGCGAACCAAAATTAACGAGAACTGTACGCAGGATTAACCTAACAAATTCTATATAGAAGCGGGCATGTTCCAATTTGGCAGGAGACAACGCTTAATTACATTCGCCTGATACCGACAGGAAAGGGTAAACAGATATTATAAATAATTTACTAAATAGGCCTCCCCTGCCGACTAAAGTACCTACAACAATTTACCAAGACATCTATTGTAACATGAGATTTTTTAACAATCTCTTCGACTTCGACGATGTTGAAAATAGTTTTCTGTACTCGATGGCGTAGTGGTTGGTGTAACCGACTGCCACGCCTGAGGTCGCGGGTTCGATTCCCGCACAAGTCAAACATTTGTGTGCATGAACATGGATGTTTGTCTTGGTCTGGGTGTTTCTATGTATAATATGTATGTATTTACAAAAAAAAAAAAGCATATAATAATATGTATGTTTATCCATTGTCTAGAACCCATAGTACAAGCTCTGCTTAGTTTGGGCTAGATGGTGTTGTGTGTACGTGGTAGAATATTATTATTATTATTATTATTATTTATTTTGTATTTTCCCTTTTTTATTGCAGTGGTTGCGTTTATGTTTCATGATTAGTAGCTCAAAAACATTTTGATTGTATAATAGTGAACTTAGGTTCATGCCGTCGCCAGGCATGATGCTTTCACGTTTCTGCTTACGTTTTATAAGATTTAGGATTTAATCCCGAGTCTGGCAAACGTTTAAAGTTATGAAAGTAACCACAAGCGTACGCAAACTTTTTTTTAAATCTATTTTTTTAAACCTCACGCACATATTTTGTAGTCTAATCAGTTTAGGCACATCAGCGACAAGTACACAAGCGATACATTATACATATTGTTGAACTATTGGTCCTGCCTGTGCGCCGAAACTATTCATAATATTCTTGTTAAATGGTGGAATTTGACAAAAATATTTTGAGTACTTTTATCTCTAGCAGAAGCTCAACGCAGAGTATTCCAGTGTCATGATTTCCAATGCCGTGCGTTACATAGCGTAGCGCATGTAATACGCAAGACGTGTGACATGGCTACGCCGCGCGCCGTAGAACATAGCGTCACAAAATAGAAAGTTGCAGAAGACCGGCGTACAGCGTACGTACAGCGATCCTTTACAAAGTCGAATGAATGTAGTATTCCCCGTACACCTACGTGTGTGTGAGTGCATGTAATTTGGCGCATTTTATGGCCCTTCTGTATTATTATGTTCTATGGTGACAAGGCATGCATCGTTTCTTGAAGGGTGCAAGTAACTCATCAGTAGGAATAGATAGATATACTATAGATGGGCGCTATATCACATTATAAATAGAAGTACTGCCTGCCTTGTCCGTTCAATTACAGCTTATGCTACCCCTTAATCGAATAGTGAAACCCTTTGGCGAACAGAATTGCTTTGTTAATACTATTATTTTGTAAAATGGTAGAAATATACAATCAGAATTACTTTAAATTGCGACGAACGATTTTGTTTACTGCATGTCAATTTTTATGGTTTATTTTCTAGATTTTCGGCAGCCAATAAATCACATTATATCAATGGGCGTAAAAACGTTTGTAGGAGTATTATTGTAATCTTACTTCAATAGAGTAAGAGATAGAGCTATACACCTTGTTTAATATCATCCTGCTAAATGTTAAGAAGAAGAAGGAATATGAGTAGATGTGTGTTACTTTATTACGCGTAAACGACTGAACGGATTTGAATGAAGATTAGAGTATAAACATATAAACAATGTGTTGAATTTGGACTTTAGGATACCTGTATTCCGTTTATGATTTTCTATGGGATTCACGTAGGTGAAGCAGAAATTACATTGTGATGAAAACAGCCTTGATAGACTAACAAAATAATCTGGTAGATATTTCATTTCAATTCCAGAATTAAATGAAACGGCATTTTAACGGCTTGGGTCCTCTATTTGTCCCTCAACAATACTTTTAGAAGCAAATAAGGTGCACAATGAAAGTATTTTAAGATGTGTTGGGTGTATTCATAAATTGATCCGCAGTGAGGTCAGTACTCGGAGGGTTCGATGCAATATGTCTGGGGACGGAGCGCTCACGTGTCGAAGGGGCATAATCCGACGGAAAATATAGTGCGTCGTGTGGCCATTTTAATTGAAAAAGTTAAATATATAGAAGCTTATTGACAGCGTTGATTGTTGCGGATTATTTGGAAACGAAACGTTAGTCTTCTTTTCTATAGGTTCTATTTTCGCTAAATTGAAGCTAATTCAACATTAGAATAGAATAGAATAGAATCTTTATTTGCTAGAAATGTAGGTATTACAAAAATGTGTTACAGTAATTATTATAGCAGATCCATGTACATTTTACCTGTAAGGCATGCAAATTATTATAAACATTACAAAAACTTACAACTAAGATTTACTTTTAATTTAGTTCATGTTATTATGTAAATTTAATTTGTAGCTCAATTTTTATTATTTATATTTTATCAGTTAGGAACGCATTTAAAGAGTAATAACATTTATTTAGCAGAAAATTAGTGAGTTTTTGTTTGAAAATTGGCATTGGCTCATTTTTAATGTTGTTAGGTACTTTATTGTATACCACAGGTGCCATACTAATAACACTATTTTTTAATAATGCAGTCTTATAATTACCAGTGCTTAGCAAGCTTCGATATTGAGATCTCACAATTGCTGATCTTTTTCTAGTTTCTGTTAAGAGAGGAAATAGGTTTATATAATATTACATTGTTAGAACTTTTAGTTATAGGATATATTAGTACCTACATATACGATGACATGTTTATAATTTGAAGCTCTAAGCATAAACTTCGACTATCGGAGGTCTAATTATTCTCGTAATAAAAACTGTACAAAGTAGAGGTCCGATCTAGTCTAATAAACGTCAAATATGAATTAAGTTCAAACTTGACATTAAATATATATTTTGACAAATTCGATTTGTGATCTATGACATTGAGTCTAACAATATGGACAGTTTTATTATTACATATAATATTGACCCTTTGAATCTACTGCAACGACAGAATAATTTCATACTTGTTTTTAGGAAACCACCTAGTATAAATTATCAGTAGACCTAAATAAAACACAAATAGAAGAAAATATGCGATCGAATATTCGGAGTTAGATAAGGTTCACTGAAGACTTATGCCATTATAAATACATCTTCGTGCAATATGATCTTTACAATAATTGTCTTCCAATAAAATCAATACTGACGTCTATCGGCCACTGTGTAAACTTGATCAATTTGTATTAAACTTGAACTCCGCAGGCAAGTTACAATGAATAAGCTGTAGAAATAACTTAACAGGAAGTTGGTTATAGTTTAATATATAGATATATTATATTTAATTTATTTAAAGTTATATACACAACAACGGTTAGATACGACCTTCATGCCAGATGTTTTTACCAGTTTACTTGTTCGGAGGATTGCAGGAAAAATATTGTAAATGCATAAAATGAAGAGGATATAAATAAATGATTAAAAAGTATATAGTAGCACACGTACATATACCTACATAATTATAATACACTAGATATTCCCCGCGGCTTCGCTCGCCTTAATGTATGAAAGCGTAACAAACAAGCAAACTCACATTCGAATTTATAATATTAGTTAGAATACATTAATAAAATCAAACTAAAATTACTATTCTGATGATTCTGCAAACTTATTGAATAGCAGTTCTTGCTTACTTATCTATCTTATCTTATCATATCTTAAATCTATAACGTAGTAGCCACCCCGGTTTCGACAGCTCAACAACTTCATAACCAATATAAATATACACCTTATTATCATCGCATATGATACATTAATTCACCCTAGTAAAGTAACCCTCCTAAAAATAGGTAGACCCCTAAGGATCTCAAACGTCTAGACTCAGATTGCAGACGCACTCAGCATATTAACATACTAATTACGTTTAAATTTACACGCTTTCGTATGTTTCAATCCTTTCTCCCCTGGTGGTGTTTGTACATAGTCGTTATTTCTTCGTTTATTAATGATTAATATTTTCGAATGTAATATTATAGAGTATGATATTTGATTTGATCTGGAAATAAAGTTAGATATTAGTTGGCAACGTAAAAGTTAAGTATTTTTGGATGTAACGCATGAAACAAAATGCACACAATCGATCAGAATACCAAAATATATTAAAATTATTTATTCGATTGTATTCGAATAATATCTGTAGCAAACAATAACTCGACATTCGAATGGGTGATCGAACTATTTTCGAACCATTCGCATATTTTTCGGTGACAATGGTATAGTGTACTGATTTAAGTGAGTTTACACATTTTTCTCGTAGCTGTTTATTGATTAATGTAAATCTCAATAATTAAAGCTTCTAACCAAGGCTGCGTTTGCATCATACAGCCTTAACATGATATAGAATTTTCAAGCTTCTCTTGAATAAATCTAAAGAGGTTGCAGTGACACGGGAGCTTTTATGGCCGCACCTCTTCCCTTAAGTACCACTTATGGTATAACAGATTTATCTACATCCTTGGAATTAACCCTATTAATGGGATGCCTTCTACCAAGACAGATTGACATGGGGTATCATTATGGGACCTATCTGCATAACAGCATAAAGAAGAAAACATATATTTACAAAAACTAACTGTTAATCGCGATTTCTTTAACAGATCTTTTTACCTGATGGCAGAAATACATACACATATCCAACCATGCTAAGACGTTTGTACGCGATTCTCAAAAATCCCATGTTATAGTCACTTGGGAAAACTATGATAAGTAATGTTTTTATAACCTAAGCGTGCGTAGGAGAAAATTCCTCTGAAATCGCTTGGTACTTGGTCAACTACTTTGGTTCTTAATTACATTTAAGGGTGGATAAACAGTTACTTCCTTTTAATCACGGTTATCTCTGTGTCTTATACTTGTATCATTGCATTTCTATGTTGAAATATTTCTTCTTAGACAGGGGAGGTGGGATGAGCGGGACTCATTTTAAGGACTGATTCTGAGCCCATAATATCCTGATACTGTCCATATAAAGCAGAACGTATCAAGACACTATGGGCTCATAATAATAATAATAAAAAATTTCTTTAGCTCTCTCTCCACTATGTATTTACCTTTCACACTTATACCTTGTCCCTTCGTTGATTTTCTTTTTGACAGCTCACGCCTATGAATTACCTTTTCTTTTTCGGAATAATGTACTACAGTAGTGTCGTACTTTATTGACGGGTAACGCCCGCTTAGTGAAGTGCCCTGTGCATAACAAACAACCATAGACTTAAAAAAAGGTATCGAAATAAGATAAATCGAACATATAAAAAAAATTTACTTTATGTAAGTATTGTTTCCGTAAATTTAATAAAAAAAAAGAAAGTAAATATAGTAACTATGACTTTATGATTAATTATTTGCAAGGAATTAAGTCGAAATCTTGGAATTTAATGCGCTATACGCGCATTAAATTTATATTATATTATTTATAAGTATAAATATTTTAATTTTAATAATTTATTATTTATTTATTTCATATATAATTTAAAAAAAACTAATAAACGATTACTTAATATTTATACTAAAAATATGTCGATGCATTAAATCGAATGAAAGTTCTTCTTAAATAAAATCAACTATTATTTCAAATCGAATCGGTAACGTGTGAAGAAGTCACTAATTTAGAACTATCTCGAACTGACAAAAATAAAATAAACGCATGGACAAGGTATAGTCTATGACGACAGTTTCCATAAATATTTATCCATATTTCATCGTAAATTTACCAAAAAGCTCGTACTATTAAATCTGACGCTATTTTACATTTTAAACGCAAATCTGTACAGGATCCACTTTCCAATTCATAATCCGATTACAAACACACACATGCCTACCTAAAATGTGTGAATAATCCAATCGAGTTCGATTGCAGAATTGCAGACATTTATTACCGTTATTGATATCTGTAATGCACATCAGATAGCTATGAATAAAATATAGTAGCCTTATTTAACATAGATGTCAGCTACAATCACTAGCTTCTTTAAAAAGTATCTTTTGTTCGTGTAGTATACGTAGTATGGAAATAATTTGATAAATGGAGTCTCAATAGATTTTGCAAACATTTACAAAGTCGAAAAAATTTGCATTGATAGTATTAGTAAACCATATCATAAAAATAACCATGCATTTCCGAGTATAAAGAAGCAGTGGAGTAATTATTATATATCTGCATACAGTACATGTTATGCTTAGAATATCATATCCCAAATTAAGGTACGTTAAACCACAAAAAATCCAGTAAATCAGTTTATTATCTGTCAATTTGACCTTGAACATAAACGATGTTACAAATAATTGTCCAGAAGTAACAGCTGATATGAATTCATTTTGAATAACAGCTTTTGAAAAATTGGGGGTACTTACCTATTTACCAAAAAATACTGCTGAGTAGGTGGCGATGGTATAGCCACGTGAAAAGAAGGCCTGCAGACTATGTAGAAAACTCAGCATTACAGCTTGTGATCACTGTTTTCGGATCCAGAGGCCTAAAATAAGGTGGAAAGATTGAATGTGAGAATGTTGAGTGACATAATGGAATGCTAGATGCCCGACGAGTGAATACTGATTTGAAAGAGACTATTCCAATGTTTCTAACATTCTAGCGCAAAATCGATCACAAATGTTTAGCTGATGACAATATTTATTAGGTGCCGTTACTATTGCATATCAGCAAACCTCTGTGTTACATATTACATAAAGAGCGGGGAGCTATAGTTATGTTCACAGCATTAGGGAAATCAGCATCGATCACTAATTTAGCATCTGTCTATTCAACGTTGCATGTCAATGAACGTAGATCACGTGTGACCTGCCAAGAAATAACTGAAATGGATATTGCAGATAATTTTAAACTACAAGGTTTTGTTTTGGTATTCAATGTTTTAGCCCTTGGAGTAAATGTTAAACGTAACTTACGTGGTGACGCGGACGCAGTAAAATCTGTTGTTACGGTACCTAGAACTTACAATAACTAGTTACAGTATTTTAAGAACTGCCTGTTGAAATTGTTTATTTGTATAGTAAATCTTTTAAGTAGCAATATATGCCTATTATTTTCTAATATTCGATAAAATGACTAACTATAGTTTTGAAGAGGTTTTGTAGTTTCTTTCGTCTAAATTATATCTTCAATGCCAAACATAGACAACGCGTATGGATTTGCACTTTCAAAAAAAATTCGCTTCTTTCGTCCAACGAGTAGACTAGAGTAGTCAAATTGGTAGCTTTGCCTAGGTCGTAGTCGTCTATCTATCTACTGTCGACCGTCTTATGCTACTCTTCCCTATCTATTCATCTCTATGTTCGAAAGATTTTCTTCTCCAACAGCTATAATTTAAAAAAAAACAATGTTTATTGCAACTTAAACTTGCTGCCTATCACTTTGGTTTTAATGGCTACATTAATATTTAATTTTTCCAAGTGGCATGACTTACCATAAAGTTTGTGTAGGTGTACATTATTTATTCACAATAAAAATATGATTAAAGCAATAGTCACAATATCAGTTTGTTAAGCTTTGATGGCAAAACCGTTCAAGTGATTTTGATTCTAATGGTGGAGATTTAAGAAAGTATTTAAAGAATACAGACTGCTATTTAAATAAACAAATAAACCGGCTAGTATTATATAAATATAAAATTTAAATACAGCCAATCCGAGAGCCCTCGTTATCAATATTATTTTTCTTCAAACTTCGCTCTACTATTTGGAAGTTGTCATATACATATCTCTCACCCATCTGCAAAGTTTTTAATATTAGTACCAGTATGACGAATAGTATTGATCACTGTTTCATTTAGCTTTTTATCAATATAATCTAAATCTATATTACTATCGTTTTATCTACACATGGTTAGAATCTAATCAGGCTGAATTGAAATGTGTCGGTTCTATGATGAAGTATTGCTGGAAATACCTTTTATTATTAAATAAAATATATAATTTCATTGAATGCTTGGATGATTGATATTTATAACTGGGGATTATCCATCGCATACGGCCGTGTCTTTAATGCACTTATAAATTTGACTTGTAATATATGTATATTAACAATGTTGAATGCAATGGAAATTACCATTCAAGTTTCCCACTCTTCTAGACTGTCAAACAATCTGGAATTTTACACACGTTTTGAGAGCAGATGACAATAAAATCATTATAAGCACAAGATTATGCAAATAGAAATGTGAATATTTTTTAAAGGATTTCTTTACTTTAAACTTAAAAATAAAAAGTGAAAGCAATATCATGTTACTGTAAGTACTATTTACTAGAAAAAAAAATGTTAGTTTTATTTGTCATTTGTAAGTTCATTAGAGGTAATTTTAAGCTTTTTTAGATTTTACACTAATGATATCATAGCATCTTGCTAATAGTAATAATTAATAATCAATCCAATAATAAAGCATTTGGTTTAAAGTATGAAGTTGCCGTTGTATAGTAATAGATACTTTGAATTGACATAAAACCTTCATGGTGTGAGATTTTTGAGTGAAACTTTTTTCGCATGACATCAATAAGATTCTTGTTTTAAAAAATGTGCGACATTTGATTTTCGACTTTCAATTGCTTTTTTTTATTCAGCATATATAGGAAAAATGGATACTTCGAAAAACCGAGTCATTTTTGAAAACGAGTTCCGACGCGGAACTATTCCGGCAGAAACAGCTCGCAATATCAACGCTGCGTTTGGAGAGGAAACTGCTAATAGACGCATCGTGCGTTTTTGGTTTAAACTTTAGCTTTCGTAATAGAAACTTCGACTTGAAGAACGAACCACGTGGAAGATCGCCCACACATGTAAATAACGCTGAATTGAAGGAGATGGTGCAAGCCGATCTGAATCAAACTACCCAGAAATTAGCGGCATGGTGTAACGTTACCCTACCGACAATATTGGCTCATTTGCATCAAATCAATAGGATAAAATAATATGAAAAATAGGTTCCTCATGATTTGACTGATCTGCAGAAAGAAATGCGTGTTGAAACTTGTGTTGCCTTGTTGAATCGGTACAGAAATGAAGGAATATAGGATCGAATTGTGACATCTGATGAAAAGTGGATTCTTTACGATAATTGTAAGCGAAAAATGCAATGGCTGACCCTAGGTCAAAGGCCGCAACAGTGCCGTAAAGCAAAGCTTACCAATAAAAAGTTAAACCAATAACGGTAACTGTTTGGTGGGTCTTCGTGGTGTTATTCACTATAACTTTCTCAAGTCTGGTCAAACAATAACAGCAGATGTTTACTGTGCCGAACTTTGAACTATGATGGCAAAACTGGCAGTCAAGCAGCCCCGACTCCTGAATCGATCTTCACCATTATTGCCCTATGATAACGCAAGACCTCACACTGCATGTGTGCAACTGCACACTGCACTGCAACTGCATGTGCATGTTCACATGCAGTTAGAAACCATACGTCATCCTCCGTACTCGCTAGACCCTTATCTAACGGACTACCATTTTTTTTCTTGATTTGAACAATATTCTACGTGATAAAAAATTTGCTTCCCAGGAGGCAGTACAAAATGCTTTCACAGTTTGTCAAATTTTGGTTCCCGGAGTTCTATTGTAAAGGCATAAATGAACTTCTTCCGTTTAAATAGCAGCAATGTATAGATAATAAGGGTAAATATTTCGATTAAATAAATATGGTACATCTTAGAAAAAAACGAGTTTCAATTTTTCATTACAAATCGGCAATTTCATGCTTTTACCCCTAATACTTTGGAATGACTGTACATCGCTGTAATAATTAGTTAATAACTCGGCAAGTATTAAAAGAAATACTCCACATAAGTTAAAATTGTGATAATAATTACTTCATATATGTAATTACGCCTAAACGTTTCCAGTAAAGGAATGTGATCCATGTTCCATCCGATCCGTCGACAGACGGGGGCCAATCGAATTATGTCCCCATTATTATTTGGGGACGCTTTGCACCGTCATAACAGGGGCGACATGTGTAGTCAAATCTACGAACAGTTTTCGTATTAATTAGGAAACCAATTTATAGATGAATGATGCCTAGATTAATAGATAGGGCGATGTTTGAGTCAACAAAACATGTTGTGCTAGGTAACAGAATTAGACGATGATAATATTTGTTATAAGTACTTGTTACTCGCTGTTCCTAATACTATAAATGCTATAGTTATTCCCTTTATTTCTTACTAGCTTTTAGGAATATGACCATTTTCTGAATGAAAGGCACTTTTCTGTGCCTATCAACGTGTATGCAAAATTTTGTGGTGATCGGTCGAGTAGTTAAAACGTGAAAGCGTTACAAACAAATAATTAAACCAAACTCACATTCGCACTTATAACATGGCGCTGACAAAACATTATTTTAATATTGATATAGTACAACATACATATATTTAATTTCTAATTTACACAAGTGACAGTGGATATAGTGACAAGAATAGCTGGTTTGGGCATGTAGAAAGAATGGGACGAGGAAAGACTGACTAAGAAAGTTTATAAGGCTAGTGTGAATGGAACAGTCGCAAGAGGAAGACCTAGGCGAACGTTTCTTGATCAGATCGGAGGCGTTCTGGACAAAGGCCAGGTTAAGAGCACCTTGAACCGACGGGCGTGTATGAGGAATGTGATGAAAGTGAATGAAGCCAGAGAAGTGTGTCAGGATCGTAGCAAATAGAAATCCGTAGTATCTGCCTACCCCTCTGGGAAACAGGCGTGAATCTATGTATATATATGTATGTACACAAGTATTATGAATTTAGCTATCTTGTGATGTAAACTTTGCCAGGCATTCTATAAACTAGACATCTAAGGCAAGCCGTCGGCCGTCGTCGTCGGCCTCGATGGCGTAGTGTTTAGTGTAACCGACTGCCACGCCTGAGGTCGCGGGTTCGATTCCCGCACAAGTCAAACATTTGTGTGCATGAACATGGATGTTTGTCTTGGTCTGGGTGTTTCTATGTATAATATGTATGTATTTACAAAAAAAAAAAAGTATATATGTATGTTTATCCATTGTCTAGAACCCATAGTACAAGCTCTGCTTAGTTTAGGCTAGATGGTGTTGTGTGTATGTGGTAGAATATTATTATTATTATTATTATTATTAAGCATTGGACCCAAATTTTAACATCATATAAGAAGAAGTGGAAATGTAGGTCTTATTCAGTCATCCAGGCTTCTGCCCTGCAATGTGACTACAATTAGCCATAAAATCTAATTAAATTACAATTTAATAAATACGGTAAATTAATTAAATTGCATATTGAAAAACTTTGATATTAATGTTTACGCAATCAATCTTCTAGGTATGTACTACTTATTTGTACTTTAAGAATTATTTCTTTACAAAACCTTGTAAAGAGTTAAAGGTAAAAATTGAGACATTCATTGTAGACATTGTCGCGTTTTCCTTGCAAGTTCTAAAGTCGTTTTTATTTGATAAGGTTTCCATTGTTTTAACTTTATGAAGAATTATACGTAAAAGGTTATTGTGAGTCCAAGAAAGCTCTGGAATAATGTTAAGAATTATGTGTATTGTGCTTTATTCCGCGTAAGCTGACAAAAGGGTAAGTCTGACGTGTTTGGAACTGAGACTCCATGTGCGTAAAATTCCTTTTCTTGTATCAGTTTGATTGTGACGCATGTAGTTGGTGCGGGCTACATGCGCAAGCTCGTCACATGGACGATATTAACAATAATAAACATACACTTACGCGGGTGCCTCACGTCGTGATGCATACAATTCGGCGAGGGATTATCTTGCGCATGTAATTTGCATTGCAAACAAGAACCATTAACCACAATGTCTATTCGTCTTTTTAATTTTTGACAGCCTTACTTGTAAACAAATCTTAAATATTTAAGGAGTAGTATTTACTAGCCACTGATAAAAAATAAATCACCTATAAAGATAACTCAATACTCAATATTTTATTGCATTCCACAATGTTATAAAGATGGACTTATTAGGAGAGAGGAAGAGAAATTAAAATAATCTGTTATAAGTATATAAAATATAATGTATATTTATGTGTACGTTATTATGTTAATATTTATATATTATTGTTATGCAATTACATAATATTATCGTTAATTACATATGGTTCATTACATATTTATTGCTAATGTTATCTTTAAATAAGTCTTCGTTGGATAATATCTACGTAACAACAGCAGACTGTTAATATAAAAAAAACATTGATCAAGAACTTCAGTACAATTTGATGAGAGGTGGCTATTTTCATAAGGCTGTTTGTGGTGGTTGACAAACCACACATACGACCTGTCTCATTATAGGCAGTTGCCGATCGTATATGCTTTTAATATCAGAAAAAGTACTCCTACAGTGACGTAGACCTTCGAAACGTTATTAGATCTAGTAAAAAGTGATATAACTGGGTTCTTAACTAGAAACATAGACAAGGCCAGCATTGAAAAGGTCGTTTCCACCCCTCGACTAGACCTGTTGTCATACGCTTAATGGCACATACGAAGATTATAATACTGCCAAGTTGTCTTCCAGTTTTGGCAACTTATGTATGTATCTACTGTACCAATGTAGTACCAATGTAGTAGTGTGTAATTGGAAGTATACAATAGGATAAACTTTAGATTTTAAATAATATGCTTATGATGTCGTATCTCAGATTTTTTATGTAGGTACTTGAGAATATGCCAAAAATCCAAGGACAGCGAAAATCGGTAGATTTTTGGCACTTGATTTAAATTAGAGAAAGCAAGTCGCTTGCAGTGGCAGTCCTGTGATATTAATCTCTTGCATCTGAAATTTTTGTTTCTGTTATCTTACTGTCTATATTTAAATAAACGTATATCTAGATTTTTATAAACCATTTTCATATTATTCTTTATATATAAGAATATGAATTATTTAATTCGCTGATAATCTGATAATCTGCAAAATTTTCTTATATATTTTTGTAACTAAGTTTTGGTAAACGCAACACATAGTTACTTAGAAAAATGATTTTTGCCAATATAACTCGACGAAAACAGTACAAGGTAAAATCTTTTTTAAACTTTGACGGAAAATACCTTCCTTGTTCTCTGACAGTTTAAAAAAAAACAATACTATGTAATAACCCAATTAATATAAAAGAACTGTATGCTTAAGTTTCTAATTAAATTGCAGTTTTTAAAAAAGAATCGGTGTACATAGCTTTATCTGAAATATCTATTGACCTCTGTTTTTGCATCTCTTTCACACCTATACGGGCTGACAGTGAGCGCGATGTTCAAGGTCATTGGCAGCGTTAGCACCTTAACGTCAGGCGGTGGTAAACAGTTTTTAGGAGGGATACGGCTGATTGCATTCGAAAGATATTCGAATAAAGTTGTGTACAACGCGTTAACTACTTTTTATGGTCAAGGGCAAAATTATTTTCCTATGTGTTGACAGTACTATACATAAGTATGTGTAGGCATTAGTATAGTGCTGCCAAAATGTTTGAATGTTCTATTTTATTGATATTAAAGCAACAACTCCGCTCTAGGAATTTCTTATATTGCAGCAAACGTTACAAACATTTAAAACAAGAGACAAAAACAACAGCCACACTTGGGACAGCTATTTGTGCATTACACAGTTTTTGGTATTGTGTGGGAATCGAACCCACAACAGCGGCGTAGTGGCGGTAGCGAATCGAATACTTAAACCAAGGTCAATTTGAAAGCAATTGTGCAAATTGCGAGCTTATAACGAACTTTCCCTGGGCAGATATTGAGAACATTTTGCTACATACATTTCATTTTTACCGTTGATGTTTACAACCAAAAACATGCTGACATTGATCATGTTTTTGGCTGTTCGAAACTTACAGATTTTATTAGGTTGATATTTAGTTATGGGTCCAGCAGAAGCAATCTGGAACTTTCAATGGTGAGAATACTATCCTTATTTACCACCATACCATACCACAGCGCAGTTGAAGTGAACTAAGCCACTTTGAACCGTTCTCAATTGACTTTTTAGCAATCATTTTCCCAACTAACATGCACACTCTAAATAAAACATCTGTCATGGTAAGCAGAGTCTATAAAACTGCTAAGGGTAATAAAAAATAAGGTTGGACGCCGCAGATACTCGAGATTTTTCTTTTTTCAGGTTCTTCAATTTTGCAGACGCGAGCAAACCTAGTGTTGAATGAGGAAAATCGAAGTTCAACGATCGATCCTGATTTGAAGAAACAGACGATATTATATTAATATATTGTACTTTGTTTTATGTTTACTATCTTTGTTAAAGTTTGTTTCTTTGTTTCTTTGTTTAAGGATATTTTTTAACTAGTTCCTAGTTTGTTCACAGTTAAAACTCGTACTAGTGAATCTATGGGTTTTTATGTATGGTTTTCTTTCTTTTCTTTTCGTGTGGTTAGTGGCCAACCTGTTGTCAAGAGTTGTTCAAGCCCGTAGGCCTCTGACATGGCTTAACGACTGCAGTCAATTTGACAACAACAACTTGGACGGACTTTTTACGTGCCCTCCGAAGCTATATATAAGGTACTCATCTATAGACTGACCGCACCCAACGTTGCTTAACCTCGCTAATCGTTTACCGATCAGTGGGTGCAACTGGCTATGAGCGCCTTATATATAATATTTGTATGATGATTGAACCTTGATGCGCTAGGAGTGGGGACCCTACTAATTAGGCCACTGTGTCATTCCTGCAGTTGAGTTTGTGTATAAACTTACGATTAGATCTTAAGATTGTGATCTGACTGAAATAGTCATATAGTTTGCTGGAAACTATATAACTATTTCAGTAGATAAGAGTCATCAAATATGTCTGAAAAACAACGAAGAAAACTAAATATATAAGGATTTTTTTACAGCATAGTTATTGAACGCGTCGGTACCCTAGTGAGCCTACTAGCTAAGCCTCTGCGCCATCTGTTCAGTTGAGTTAATGCTTACACTTACGATTAGATCTTGAGATTCTGAACCGAGCAAAATATTACATAATTTCCAGTAGCATAGAGTCTAAAATTATGTCTGATAAACGACAATGGGAACTAAAAATAAAGATGGAGAATTTTTACAGTATAGTGATTAATCCTTAGTACACTATCAACTCTACTGGTTCAGCCATTGCGGCATCTGTGCAGATGGATTTTGCTTACCATTACTATAAGATCTCGACGTTCTGAATCGAGCGGTTTGTTAGGTCATTTTCAGTAGTAGGTACGAAGTCTGAAAAAGGCCTGTCGTTTAGACAATGGACACTAAAAATATAGATAGAGAAATGAAAGTGTAATTCTACACTTTTACCTCCTACTCGTGGATATAAAGGCGTGAAAAGTGACTAAAAAAACAACAAAATTTTATGCGTTGTATAAACCAAACTGGTTACGTCTTATTGAACTGTTATCTAAGGTTCTGATTAATTAAAACAATACACAAAGCACACTAAGGCTCGGAACAACCTTTTGAGGAACTCACAAATTTTTGTCCTGTGTGGAATTCGAACCCACAACACTTAGCGTACTAGCAGTGGCATGACGACCACCTAAATCACTACGTGTGTCGCCATCTAAGTGGTGTCTATGAATATGTGAAATTTCTTGCTAACTTAAAAGGGCAGCTTAGAGGACAAATGTTTTCAAAACTATCATTCATGTACGAACAGCAACTTTTACTCAACTACACAAATTCTATCATTCTATCCTTATTCTGCCACCATAAGTAGAAAGAGATGAAGGAAATGTTTTACTTATTTAACTATTAAAAACATAAAATTACAAAACACAAGTACATACATCTAAACAAAATTACAAAAACAACATAAAAACAATTACATTATAAATAATTGTGTTGTTTGGCAAATACCTACAGCATTATTGTATGTAGTTAGCTCTATAAATTGCCATATTTTGTTTTTGCGTGCAATCATGTTATAAGATACTTCATAGAGTTTGCGAGTACATGACGCATTCTTAATAAAACAGCGACCTAACTCGAAATTTGAAAGTAAGGCAATTTGTACTCTAATTGTATATATTAAATTCTAATATTATATTTGTGTTAAATCATTGCAATAGAGTTCAAATTTGTTTAATCCAAAATACTGAGATAAGTCTCTGTTTTATTAAGAGTGCGATGTGTACAAAAAGCCTTAAACAAAATAGAAAGAAGAAAAATTACAAAAACATAACCTAAAGAAAAATTCAAACGCCAAATACGTAATCTCTATTTAATAAGTTTCGTAATACTACTCGAGTTCTGCCGACCTTTCAAATTAACCTGATCGTAAGGATACGTCATAGTAAATTACACTTTTTTACGAAGCCGCCATCGTACCTCGTAAATCACTGTTCTACATAACTAACTAAAGCTCGTAAGGCGCCCTCAATTAGATTAGTCAATTGAGTAACGCGTAGTTGGCTCAGTTCGTTCAAGTAATGAAGAAGTACCGCCCGCATCGCGTGCCTCCAAACACCGATGCCGACGTCAATAAAAACAAATATATCACTAAACACCGAGCAACACCCCCCCACCTCCCCCCACACATCGCCACTACACCCTAAATAGGTTATATAATTACATATCATGCTTCATTGTCGTGATAAATACTTTCTCACAGTTATCATTTACCAAATCTACGCCACTGTCCATTTTAGATAATGGTGCGAGCGGGACAAAACATACGCTCGCTACCTCAGCAAGAATGGAACAGATATAAAATAACATATATTATTATAGTGTCCACAAGCCAAGCGGATATTGATTATCTGCCACAGTTGAGAGCCACCGAGCCCCCCGCCCCTCCCCGCCGGCTGGTGGCCACGAAACTTATGTTCCCGCCACCTAGAGTTAATTTTCCACCCTAAATCTGGTTGCAAATGGTGCATTTTCCCTCTGGTGTTGTTGCGAACATAGCTCGTTTTCGCAACCCGCGCGATATTCAATATTTGATCTCTGTCTAACCGACTGAACGGCGTGTGACTGCAATATCCCCGTCTCGTTCGAGCACATTCCATAATCATTTTCGATGCATTCCCTTGCCATGATTTTCCAGCGACAGTAGGAGAGCGATTTTACAATTTTACCCACACACTCAGCATATTTGTTCAAACAAATAATAATACCATAACAATATATTTTGATATAGTCCTTGAAAGTATAGTATATAGGTGTCTTACTTATGCAGTTATTAATTAAAAAGGGATTTTATTAAAAATAATTGCATTATGGTTTATAAAATAACATATTAAATTAAATTGGGCTAAACCAATTGTTTTTTTTAAATGATTATATTAAATGTAACAATTATCACAAGCTTTAATTGTTTACGAAAAAATAGCGAAAACACCCAAAATAAATTAATAATAAATTATTGATTAAAAACAAAAGTATTACAAATGTAATAATTTATTTATATCAAGTTCATGAAACTAGTCTCGAAGGATTCACCTCTAACTTAAAAGCATGGCATGTCTAGACACAACTAGTGAACAAATTTTGTACTACAAAACTTTTCGTGGGGCAAGGGACTCACTACATTCATCTTAGCGCGTCTGTGTGTGTAAATGTAACCTGTGAAAAATTGCTTTTGTGAATGTGTGCGGCGCACACTAGCGCAAGTAGGGGGTTGAAAGGGAGGCGCCAGGGATGTGTGCGTGGGGAGACGGGACGATAAAGGGGTCCGAGTCGTGAACTAAATAGCTTAGTGTTAACACATATTGACATCAAATTCACCGCGATGTTATCATTTATTCAGGTAGCAATACACTCATTGTGCTTTTAGTTAAGTTTTGAATAATTTCGCGTGGTCTCTAACTGGTGAATGCGAGCGACAATTTTACAACGAGCGCGTGTCAACGATTAATTATTTTTGCCGCTTTGTTTAACTTACGTTGACTTTGCTTTCGAGTTATTACGAATTTTAATTGCCCACTGGAAACTCAACTCTTTTTCGCTGCCATTTTTTATTACTCGACAAAATGTTGTAGGCCATTAAAAAGGACAGCTTTTCGTTTATTTAAAATATTTTACACGTACACTGAAACTCCTGTAGGGGTCGGTAGAGGTGTATTACACAGCTATGGGTATATTACCACTTACCAGGGGACAAGCCTTTTGCCGTCTGGTACCAGGCAAAGATCCAGACTCAACGCTGCTTCTGCAAATTATGTGACAGGAAACTCTTAGGATACTTTGCTCGGCGACGAAATCGAACCTGAGATCTTACGCACAGCAGTTGCAATTAATACCACTACGCCACGAAATTTTACATTAAACTACGATATGCAATACTATATCATGCAAAATTACTAAATAGCATTTGACTTTTAAGATTTGAATACCATATTTGTTGTCTGCTCGACTCGACTCGACTTGATAACGCCTGCTTAAACATTACAACAAAATAAGAGTAGAGTTAACTGGGTAAAAATCAAACCACTCTAGATGAGAATATAAAAATGTAGAGCGCTCGCTTGGTAACAATGCCTGCACTCGCTACGGCATAACATGCATTTTAGCTCTTACAGAACAGTTTCACTGTTCCGTATCCCAGAAAACTGTAGAATTCCCGATAAAATATATTCATATCATGTACCAAGAGATCATGAACTTAATAGAGAAGATATGTTATTAAATAATAATTGTATTCAAGCCTGTTTTCCGGAGGGGTAGGCAAAGACTACTAATTTCAACTTTCATATCTTTTTGTTACATTCTCTATCATTACATTTCACTGTAGTTCTTATTTAGGGAACTATTAATTAACTAGTTATTATCTTTGTATATAAATATAATATTCTCCAGCACAAAATCTTGATGTATTTCACATCTTGCCTATACATATAATGTATTAATAGGCGTACTATCATCATCCATCGCAGAATTATTGTATTATTATATAACGAATGAACGAGACGGTGCTCTACATTGCGTACCTAGCTTATTCTCTTATAAACTAGTATTATAACAATACTGCTAGTAAAACGGTGTATACTCAATATATATTAATGTAACTGGCCTTGTTTTGTCACCTAAATAATAAATTGATAGAAACAACGATAAAAAGTCAAAAATCACGAACTACCCGTCCATTGTAAACTTGCCAGCTGTGGTTACAAACTTGCTGTTATAATCTCCCCTAAATCGTGATCAAGTAACTTGACACTTTGACTTTATTGGAAATTAACCCTTATGCTTTCATAACAGAGTTCAAATTTACTTTCTTATTACATTAACAAAAGTATATTATACTTCAACTTTGGAAAATATACATAGGTAAGACAGAAACGGAACGAAAAATATATCTCTTGATTTTAAACTTATACGTAGTTTAAGTATCATCGACACATTTTTTCTAATATAATTATTTTGAAAGTAAATGACAAAATACATATTTAACAATAAAATAAATATAAACAAAATAATAACAAGCACAAGTAATTTAACCTACGTTTATTAGACGAAACTCCCAAGCACGGAGTGTCATGACTACGATAATAGATGGCGTTACGATCAATGTAACCTTAATCTACCCGTATAATAGTGTATCAAGAATTCATCAAGTTGCTCATGTAGTTACAACTTAAGTAACCGAACGTTTACTTGGATTATGGTAACAGCAAAATAATAAAATTGTGCATTCCGCGTAAATTGAAGTTAAAAATACTCAGAACCAGTTGCTTTCTCATTCTGTGTAACTAAAACCAGAAATATCATATCTTAAGGCATCTTTAATCAATGTTTTACAGCTAATAGACAAACAGCTACGCCGGAGATAAAACTGTTTATTTTATGACGAACGTTAAATCCTTGGTGCTCTCGCAATTTCATCTTACTAAAACGAATTTAACACTTCAACGTGAGTATTCCTGATTGAAGATTCACATCAACTAATAAACTAAACAAGGAATGGTGAGTTGACGGCCACAACGGGGTCTTAATGAACTTGTAATAAAATTATTGGCCACACACAGGGCAGCTCAGGCAACGCCCCAGGACGAGTTAACCTGCTTAGTGTTGTGACAAACATAGTATCGATATCGATAGCTTTTTATTATTTTAAACTTGTCCTGCGATAGGATTTGTCTCTGTGTTGCATTGGACTTTATAAACATTGAAACAAAGTATATGAAGAAGACTAAGACTTGGAATAAGTATAGTAAAACACACAATTGACCCATGTGGATATTAAGATCACGTAACAATGGGCAGTGGCAGCGGGGAGACAACTACTTAACCTACTGCATCCGTAAACTTTGTCGATATAAAGGAGATAGACAATAACATACGAACATAAATTCGATTCAAGTGTATTTATGTATCTGTGTATACTAATGCGTAGAAATGGTATTAGCACACATTATTCGCTCGCTGTTTACACATTAATACCATGTTATAAGAAACGCCCACAGGCGGTAGTGTTCCGGGCAAATTGCTGTACAATGTGCTACCACTACAAAAATTCTTAACTAAAATCGTCAATAACACTTTATCCAACACCTGTATCCTACGACCGGCATCCAGCATAACTAAAACAAATGCCATGGATCTAACAAAAAAGCTACTGAATCTGTTATTGATAATTATTATTTTGTTTATATAGTGTAGCATGATATTTAGATGGGTTTTCATTGGCTGGCATAAATACATTGTATGATTGGCGGTAAGCCTTTATAACATGCATTCGTAAATTTTTGGTACCAGCAACATTTAACTGATAACTTATCAAAAAGTTGTCTTTTTCTTTCTAACAAAAATACCTCTCTATTTATAATAGAACCGTGATAAACTGCAGAATCTAACTAAACAGAGATTAACCTGATTTGGGAACGACTATTTTATATGTTTATTTATAGACATTGTAAAACAAAATGTATATTAAAAGCATTGAGTTTCAAAGCATTAAACCTAAACTTAAACTGTAAACATTAAACTGTATATATCGCCTATCCAATCCGGTAATACGGCACACACAATGAGAAAAATAACAGCGTCATTTACTCACTTTATATCGACATCGATAAACCGACTCCACTCACAGTCAGTAGTATCTAGAGAGGCGAGCTACAATAAAATGTACCGAGCTAGCTACAAGCCTGAGCAGTTACTCGGGTATGCCCCCCACCCCACCTCCTGTCGCCCCCACACGCCATATGCGCAGTTCGACCTCACACATGCACACCGCACACAAACACATCACCTGCGAATCCTGTGTCCACACATTTGATTATCAATAGTGACGTTTGCAACTGCCAATCTATCGATAAATGTTAATAGTGTGGCTCTATCGGGCGATTTGTCGACTAATTGATACTCCATGTTACATTAAGATATTTTTTTTTGTAAACATTATTTATATTATTTGCAAATTGAATCTGAATTAGGTGAAGACTAAAACAACTTACTGTATTTAAATTTAAATTGTTTGGATTAACGTCGCGGCCTGCATTTCGACACATAAAGGCTGATTCGGTTACGTTTATAGAACACAATTTCTAGTCTACGAATTCACGAATTATGACGAATTTATTAGCTGTCTATTCTGTTAAAATTTATGAATAGTTGTGTTATTATATCAGGTGTGAGGCAATCGTTACATCTAATGTAATCTAAACTAGAAATTATTGACAACTTTATTAATATTCATCGTTTCTAAACTTAATATTCTTAGTATTAGATGTAGAATTATTATTTAGTTATGTTCTTGACCAGTGTGTATCAGGGCCATTCGCCGTTAGCTATTTGTATGATAGACTTTGTAACCCGTACAGTTAAATTTATTATTATGTATATTCCTGCGAACATAGATATATTTCTGTATATCGACGAAAATATAGGTAGAACTGTATTTTATTTACCCACATTTCGCCAGCAATGGTAGATTCTACGTCCACTATTACGTGGTGAGCCTATATTCTGAGACCCCAAAGCTACTAGACCCACATCAATAATTTCATTTTGTAGGTAATAAACGTAGTTGCTAGTTTAAAAGTGGTGCTATATTTATGCCTCTGTTTTTTTTAATTGGAAATCCATTTTCGGTCAATCTGACCGACGGATCTGAGAAATAGACTTCAAATCTCGCCTTAGAAATATATACATTTATTTATATTAATTTATATATTTCTACAATTATAATCAGGTGAGCTGTATAGCTGGGATGCCACCTTATTAATTTAGATGATTTAAGCAAGTTGCTCAACGAAATTTATTGGGGTCAGTTTTTGTATTTAACGATACTCTAAGGCAAGATGCTAGTCACCTTGCGCCTAGCTTGCATCTTATTGAAAGCTATTGAGAACGATCCTGAACCACTCTCGAGTGGCTGTTGATCGTGCTCTGTGGTGTGCGGTCGGACAGGCCTATATCCAGCAGTAGACTAGGACAAGCTGATGATGAAGATGAAACTAGATGTCAGTACTGACTTTATATTTTGACTGTAGTCGGACAATATTTAATATTATATTTAGATAGTGTAGTGATGGTTAGTCCTATATATATGGATAATGCAGCTAATGTTCCCTCGCTTCAGACCAATGTAGAGGAATAAGCGGCTGGGTAACTATGGAAGGTAAAGTTTAAACGGGACTATGTAATGCTGTTTGGAACTACGGAGTCTACGTACAGCGGTAACGTATTGAGTTTGAAAATCGCGCTGGAGCTTAAGTTTCCACAGGATGCAACCAGGATGTAGAATCGAGCGTCGTTTTCATTGATTTGTTTTATACTGCGGTGTTTTAGAAGTGATTCTTCTTCACTATTTCACTAAACCCGGCTAAACTTAGAAGTACTGTTAATGGATACTTATAGAAAATTGGCCAAGTTTTCTCTTAAGCTATGTATTGATTTAAAAGTCAGTTCTTAAAACTTCCAAACAGGAATAAATGTGGTTCAAGGCCGAGACATTTTTCCAATTTATTTTAATTATTTTCCTAATGACGTCGTAATTTTTCTATGGCTTCGGGAACGTCCAGAAAATAGCGGAATAAAAGAAAGATAAATAATAATAATAATAATATTTTTTTTATTTGCAGACTGTTAGGTCCATATGATTAGTAATACAAAAGCAACTTATTAACTATTGTTAGTAAACATACATACAATAAACACAGAAAATAATAAAATACAGACAAACACAAATCACGGGACACTCAGACAGACATAACAAACAATATTCGTAATCTATATACTCTTAATTGAGTGTGCAGTCTTACCCATCGGCCCAGCATCTGACAGTCCCACCGGTTTGTCAATGCTCTCAGCATACTGTGGGAACTGGCGCATGTTCTTTGTCGGAGCGAGGCGCATCGCTTCCGGATTATGGCATAGTAGCCGTCAACCCTCGCGTCAGCAAACATGCCTGATGCGCTACAAAAGCGCTAAATACATTATCAAAGAAATGTTTAAGCTCGATCTAGGGAATCGATCTGAGCGCTAATAGAATCGAACCGATCCACATAACGTGGTAGAACGAAGCAGGATAGTATCGAAAAAAGTAAATATCGATCTTAAGTTCTGGTGCTACAAGCAAAAAAAGGTCGTCACGCGAGGAATTGACTTTATCAGAACAAATCGACATGGCCATAGGAAATACAAGACGTGTACTTGTAGCAAAACAAGAGATATTTTTTTTAAATTTTCTGTCATTATTGATGTTGATTTGTTAGTGTCAAAAGTGACATTCATCAGATCTACATAGGCAATCCACTCTAGAAAAATGGGTTTGAATTAGAAGCAATGTAAGATTACCTTACAGTTGATTTCTAACTATTATAAATTTATACAGCTATTTAGCTTTTTTATAGCAAAATGGCAAAAAAGCCCAAAAAATTCTAATCCAAATTATTTGTAAGATTTTAAGAATTCTTAGGAGAATTTTTGTCATGATGCCAACTATATCCATGTAACGTTTGACTTACAAACTCAATAGCCCAAGGAAGCCGATGATGTATTTGTCCGATAAACTTCAGAATAAATATGTCATTACCACTACATAATCGGCGAACTTTCTTTATCGACCAGGAATATTTTGGCGACCATGTCCATGTGTCTAATCAACGTTGATGGTAAATCGATACGAGATAACACAAAATTTATGAGCACCTACATCTTTTCTTATTAAGATTGAATCGTCAATAACTGGAGAGTAAAGAAATTGCGACAATTTATTGACCACTTATTACTACAAAGGAAAGGTCGGCTTTAGTTTATTTCTTTCAGAGTGTGGGTGTGTGGGTGACGTAATTTTTCTATACCTGCGCTGTTTATTAAGAAAACTAGCGTTAGAATGTGGTTGTTGGAAGTCTCCTCTCGAGCAAAGAGAAAATCTATAAAAACTTAGAGCATCCTAACTGAGCTAGTTCCACCTAAAATAATATTCGCAGCCAAATAACCTTCGATTGTGTTGCTAGGGTGAAAATTAAAGGTGGCTTATAAAGTTCTATGTGCTATGCTGTTAAAAAAGACTGTCGTTCTACAAAATAGCCATGGTCTATGTACCTGTGGTGAAAGTTTAATGTAGCAAAGCACATGGCACTTTAACCACAGGTTAAAATGCCATGTGCTTTGCTGGCAGCATCGGCAGCATCTAAAGGTTTATATTATTCTCTTGTGTAGACAGTTTAACGATTTCTATTTTATATGATCGCCATCATTTGATGAAGGTCAATAAATATATTACGTTAAACATCAATTAAATGATTATATATAAATCTTCTCTCTTAGCCTTTATTATTCCCAAGTCACTTGGGGTCGGCTTTTCTAGTCTAACCGGATTTGACTGGATATCAGTTTTTACACGGAGCGGCTGCCACCTGACCTCCGCAACCCGAAGGCTAACGATACCCTAAAGCTAGACCAGTGTCAGGATATTAGAGGGAACTGACTTTCCCAATAACGACTGCCATAGATGTTCATGGCAGCCGGGACCGACGGCTTAACGTGCTCTCCGAGGCACGGAGCAGGCGATAATTGTCAATCAATACGCACATAATTTCGAAAAGTCATATAACTTTCGAAAGTCAGAGGTGCGCGACGTGGGTTCGAACCCGAGACCCTCAGCATTGCAGTCTGTTGGTCTCCCCACTGAGCTATCGCTGATTTGATTATATATAAATATATATAAATTATATTCGGCATCCAAAGTTATTGAGTACTAAAATGTTGGCAGAAATGTACGAAACTCGTACTGATTCCTATTTCCATCTACAAATAAAGAATTTTGTGATGTTGATGTTTCGTGTTGTTACAATAATGTCTTCAAGGTGTTTTCAGATACTGAAGTTGTTTGTTGTTTATATGTATTTCACCTTTATATCATGTGAATGATAATTTTTATTCGATGTTTTATTTTGCGACTTCTTTAGCTGCAGTCTTAAATATACTCTTACTACAAAAGACATAAACACTTATCACGTGTTACACACTCTCATGTCTAAAAAATACCATACCAAAAATCAGTAGTTAACCATTGTTTAGCGTTAAACATCCCTAAGACATATTTTAGATTTAAACACACACATACGCTAGTTTAACAGATGTCTAACCCCATGTAGCTGTCACAGTTGTCAAAAGTTACACATTGATGCGTAAACGGCGTAACCGAATTTTGTTGCTTGCTCTTTACTGCCTAGTTTTTCCCTTACTTTTTGATGAAGTATCCATTTTATTGTCAAATAAACCACCACACTTTATTCAGAACACATTTCAAATTATTATATTAAAATATCTGCATGCTAAGGAACGCGTCAAACACTACCATGAACCGTAAAATCCTACCATGTTTAGTTAAACACGTGATAGTTACCGTTTTGTAGTAAAGGAACCTAAACAAGGGTTTAAGGGGTGTTCAAATCGTTAAACACTGTCTAGCTAAACACATGTTAAAATGGTGTTTAGTATAACTTTTATAGTAAGACTGAGAGAGTCTGAATACAAGATACAGATAATACGTTTATTTGTCAAAATTGTATGAATATAGTAAATATAGTAAATGCATATTATTGATGTTAAATATTCGTTAGAATCAACATGTTCTACCAAAACTGGTGTACAAATATGATTATAATAAATTATAAATTATTAATTGTTATACAAAATCTTCTTAATCTAATAGAAGTACTATAGTTTCATAATACATACATAATTATTATCAAATCAAAAATAATAAATTAATTAATGAACTACATAAATTAATACAAATTATAATAATACAGATGACCAGAATTAAATAAATTAAAATAATACAAATTAGAATTAGACAAGAGATTAGAATAGTACCAATTGAATTAATATTACTTAGAATGATACAGCAGAATAAGATAAAAAAAAACAAAGATAGCATATTATTATACATATCGCACTCTTAATAAAACAGCGACATAACTCGAAATTTGAAAGTAAGGCAATTTGAACTCTAATTGTATATGTTAAATTCTAATATTATATTTGTGTTAAATCTTTGCAATAGCGTTCAAATTTGTTTAATCCAAAATACTGAGATAAGTCTCTGTTTTATTAAGGGTACGATATGTCAAAATTCTCATACATTTTTATCATTAAGAAAATCATTTACATTATAATAACATTTATCACTAAGAAATTTTATGAATGCTTTTAAAATAATTATATGTTAAATAGTTTAATATTTTTGGGAATAAAGAGAAATAGCTGTAAAGCCTCAAGTCCTCAACATTTTTGAAATCTCCGAAACTAGTACGAAACAGCTCAAAAACAAAGAGGGGCAACGAGTAATGTATCACTATTACATTTGTTACCGAAGTCAAGAAATCGAATAAATCTCATAAAAACAGATCATGAAAGAAAAACACACAGAGCATCATCCAACTAAGTACCGTTCCTATAAGTTGTAAAAGTGAAGTACAGGAGTAAGATTCTTCAGCCCGTAGGCGATGCCACTATGGTAACCCATTTCATACAAGCACCAAAACAAACTGAACCTCTCACCACTTATTTATCTCTCTCTTCTTATTTATTGCAAAAGGTTTCCAATAATATATGTGATCCTTTACTTATTTATATGTTCGTGTGTTACCTTACAATTATATTCACAAAAACAAAGACGAAACCAAATTTTATTGCTGAATAAATTTTCTTACTTACGTCATCCTGACTTTAACTTTCTGAGACCTTAAAGCTTTGTTATTGGTTCGCAAGCAAGGGACAACACGTTTCATAGTGTATATCAGTGTCTTGTTTTCGCAAATGCAGTAACTGCTATAGGAGATGCTGGATGATGCTACAGATTTTGGTCTTACAAGTTTTGGCTAAATGCGAAGCGTCTGCTAAACCTTGACCTCCAAATTTATATAGATAATGCTAATCTAAGCTTAGCCCAGATTTCAGAATTTGAGGATCCTGACTGATCATATAGACTGCTACGATGTTCATTACAGCCAATAACAACAAATGTGCGTGCTTACCCAGGCACAGAGTATGACTTTTCATCAATAGTCACCAATGTATAAATATAATATAGTTTGGTAACAACGTTTGTTAACTTGATCGATCTGTCTACGTCGTTGCCTACATCACAGGCCATTATTGTAAGTACTCTATAATTTAACATTCTTATAAGGTTACTCTTAATATTGTTTCTGTCTAGTACTCGCAGTGACTTTAATCCTCTGGCAAATAATATACAATGATATTGGTTGCGCGTCGCGTTCTTTCTGTCTCGTGTAGAGGGTACACCCACCCCAAGCAGACGGTTCGCGCCGGTCGCCTGACAAAATACATAGAGCCACCAATTAATTTGGAGAAGGTTTTTGAAGGCGAATTTGGTCTTAACGTATCAGTCAAATACACGTATCGCCTAATCTGTCAATTGTTGGAATGCCAGACACAATTGCAAATTTATTGTATTGGACCGCCGGAGTGCTACTGCAACCCAATAGGTTAATGGCAAACAGTTACTGGATTATAATACCCAGCTAATACCTAAAATGAACTTTAAGCTCTTAGTACTACGGATAGATTCAATATTTTGTTAGAAAATATGATGTTGGTGCATTCACAGACACAAAGACTTACGCCTAATTTTCGGTGGTGTTTGTCTCTGCTAGCTTTCTAAGAGAAATATATCTTAGTATGTACTGTCTCTACTAAGGGGGGTTGACAAGCTTTATAAAACAATAAATGTTAGGTAATTAGGTCATATTAATACAAGAGGCATTAACGTTTGTAGTGCTGAAAAAAGTAAGAATATTGATGAAAATATATAATTGAATATTGCACATATAAAATATATACTTATATATAATAAATAATAAAGTAAAAAGATTTTAGAGATATTTAAGAAGAATTAATAATCAATAAGACTTATTTCTAAATATTTAAAAAGAAGGGTATATACTTTTATTTTTATTTGATTATTATAATAATGTGAAAATATACTATTAATAATCTACAAACAAATTACGCTATTAATTTATATTTATAAATATTCTTAACGTGGCTTTCTGTACGCTGTTAATTGCAACTATTTCAAGTTAATGCCTATATTTCTGCACCACCACCTGTATTATCTTTATATCTAACCAGCTTGATGCTACGCATCCGCTGTAGCTTACGGCCGAAATATTCATACGTTGACAACGCATAAAAAGGGAGCCGCTTTGCTCTAAGGCTATAAGGAGTACGTTGTTGTCAGCACTGCACCTGCCTAGCTCGCTAAATTTAGGTGGAGTAATCCATAACCAACAGAACCTAGCTTTCTATGCACTTGTGTGTTCAGTCGAAACTCAACGGCTGAGATCTTTATGAATAAATGTTGAAGCCTGAATAGTCGGCACACCGCAGGAACTCAGCACAACGTTGTTTGGCTGTAATCCTCTGTAGAGCGGTCGTATTTACTCCAACTTTGCAAACTACTTTTGATATCAAGGCTGTTCAGACAACATTTTGGACTCATAGATAATTTATCCAATATATAATACATACATACATAGATTCAGGCTTGTTTCCCAGAGGGGTAGGCAGAGACTACGGATTTCCATTTGCTACGATCCTGTCACACTTCTCTGGTTTCATTCACTTTGTATTTCAGAGTTTACTTATTCAACGGCGAAATCCATTGTAATAATTCGTTCATTCTTAGTCAAACTATCCTGAGGATGCTTCGCGCTGAGGCAAAACACGTGTCGTCGGATATTTTGTGTTCAAAGCAGAATACTGCATACTATGCGGCTGTCCCTTATTAGAGGAGTTCGGTATTGTTAAGGTTTTCCTATTGCAATAGTTGGTGTGGGTAGTTCGAGGGTGCGTCGTGAGATCCTCTCATACTATTATTTAATTACAGTTTAGATATACTTTTATTTCAATAGCGTAACTTATGTAGTTGAAATTACAATACCGTATCCAAAATTTTTGCAGCTTCAGTTACGTTTCGCTGCTCGCAAGTCTGCAAGTGGTCATCCCAAGGTGACATTATTATAATACAAGATGTTATTCACATAGAGGTGAATGTATACATTCATTCATCACTACGATTTGGGCTCGCTAACTTATTATACGAAATAATTACCTACGTACTTTAACTTTTAATGTCTATCTATTGTCTGTGAGTTATTTTTATACTTTGATTTCAATTTTGTTATTTTCTTTGACAATACTTTACGAGCTGGATCTTATTTTATGCTTTAAAGTAGAAGATATTCTTAGATTTCTTGCGTTCTCAGGAAAATCACAATGTTTTTTTAAAGAATGTCTTAGTGATGTAAAGGTTTTACAGATATTATAATTAAGATGTATTATTAGACTTAAAACGACTATCAGTAGATAGTCCTTTCAAGCATAACTTGTTATCCTCTGTGGCGTAATGGGCAAAATAGCTTTTATACAGATACGTTCTACGTTTTTAACGTGTTTCAAAAAAATAACAGATTGACCCAAAGTAAAAAACTATTAGTTCAGGTTCACAGCCTTCTAAATTCCCATTACTTTTACAAAGACGTCTCCAATATACAAACTGGCTCGTTAGTTTTATAATAGTGTAGATGTATAACAACATCAGTAACATACTAAACTGTGATACCAAGAGGGGTATCAAGTGCCCATGACACGTGAACATCGCTTTCCTCCTACTGACTCACAAGTACTATCTACAATCAAAACGTCATGTATTTTTGTCGCGAATTCTTTAATCCCACAAACCCGGTCCCTTTCAACACGATCCAACCATCATTTTGCGTTTTGCATCACTCGAAAGTACGAAAGATGAAAGAAGTTCAAGCGTTCTTGTAGAGGCCACGTCCTTGGGGGGAGGGATGAAAAGGGGAAAGGGGAATCATTGCCGGATCCCATCCCGGAAAAATACCTCGAAACTGAGCGGGCGGGGTGGGACCGCTTAATGATCAAAACGCCTTCAATATTGCGAAGATGAGTCTTATCATTATAATTTATTCACGGCACAGCAGCTAAGAAACGTCTTCCGTCGCGTCTCCACTCAACAACACAGGGTGTCGATGAAACGACAGCTTCACTTCTTTTAGTTCAAGTAAATTATGCTACAATGATAGATCATCATTAGTGACGTTTGTAAATGACTTAGTTGCCTATGATTGATTTTTGTACCCTATTTAGAAAGCCGCATCTAATAGATACAAGTAAAACAGCGTCAAAATTGATTGCAAAACAAAGAATATATAATTATTTCAAATTGGGTCAGTCAAACAATGGGGCTGAAAGTGGGGGTTGCCTGCTATCTCCTTCGCACGTCTGCACTTAAATAACGGTTACGTCACAAAGTTGTATCCTGCATCCTTTTTCTGTGATAAATATTAATATGTATGTATTAATATGTTCAGAAAATATATTTTTCGTAGTTAAATGGTTTTAAGAAAATATTTAATATGATTATTGATATTTAAGATTTTGGTAAACGTAATAAATTAATTTATTTATAAAATGGAGTCACATGACATATTACATTACATGCAAACAAAATAATCTATTTACGCGTATCTTAATACTAAATGCGAAAGTATCCTGTTCCCTAAAAGACCAATAATAGAAATATAAAATAAATAGCTAATCAAGAGAATTAAAATAATATTTGCCAAATATGGTCTTGATTTTACACGCCTGGTGATATATGTATGTATTTTACGTATTCTCACACACTTTAAAACTGACATATCACTCTTTTAATTTTAAGCGATTATAATGAAACATCAGATGGCAGTATATGTTTCTCAATAAGTACATCACCGTAACCGCATATAAATTAGTTCAAACATTAGGAAGATTAACGCACACAAACGCAGAGAAAGCTTATTGACCTGCCTTTAATAATTGCGTGTAATATTCAAAGGCAGATTAATAATTTACATCGAGTGCAAAAGCCGCATACATTTATGTTAGCTTTCTGATTATGCTTGTGCTCAACGCAAGTAGCTGTTACTTGCTAAAAACGGGTTCAAAAAGTAGCTTGCGTCTGCAAAAAATTATAAAAGGGTGACTCGTTCTTACCATGTTATAGTAACATGCATATAACATAACTTTACTGTCTCTGCTGTACATTGATGACAGCCACAAGCGCGTTATAGCCACGTTATATTCACCTTAGCTGTCAGCTCCACAAAATACACACATAGAGTTGGCCTTCACACACGTCATTTTTACCTCAGCGGATCATCTCCACAAATTAAAAATACAGAGATGGCCTTGTCGACGCACGTAAGTAGACGCACTCACACATAGACACTTCAATCAATCAATTAACCTGTTGCAATTGCTTACTGCTGGACTTTGATAACAATTAGCGCCATAACATCCAGTTTTTTGTCTTCCAACTTCTAAACCAGCCATCTTTTTAGTTTGTCGAGCCACCTGACCAGAAGTAGCCTCACGATCTCGAAAGACTAAAAAACTACTTTATTTTATTTTTCACTTGGCGCGAAATTTTAAACACAGGCTCCGGGTCGAGCGAACTCTTATAGAGATTTTCAGGCAAGAGAATTTCAGAGTAGCATTACAATAAACTCACCCCTGTTATGTTAGACTGGAGGGTGTAATAGGTACTTCAATGCCTACTCCTTCGGAGATGGATATCCCCATAAGGAACGCCTGTACCCAACAGAATGAGCTTTAAGAGCCTTTATATCCTGCTGCGTTTTACTTCTTCTTGATTTTAGTATAAAGACTAAAAAAAAAGATCTAAAGTATTACCTTTGGCAAACTAGAAAACTAGTCATCAAATCTTTACAACCTCGAACGGTTAGCTTGACAAAGTAACGTTATCAACAACAAACTTCGCTATCACAACTTTAAAAACTAACATAATATACATGTCACAAATGTATCCTTATTACGAACAACTGAAAACAACTTCTAACATCATCAATATAAAGAGGAAAGTTGATTGGATCGCATCACTGATGTTTTCCGTATCTGTATTCCATACATCACAAAGTTAACGTCAATAAATCAGTTGAGTACGAACACACTCCTGTGGGAGGTTTTCCTCTAATAAAGGCTGTCCCAGTCTATAGGTAGCCGCTTTGTCTACAGCGCCTCATCGGTCGAAACTTTCCTTTCCGCATTCAAACTTAGATCAAGCTTGGAATCTTAGAATACGTTTTTGGGGTGTTGCCAGTGTGTCTGCTACTATGCGGGTGTGACAATTATTTTGCCTGATTTTTTAATTTAATGAATTATTACTACTATTACTAGTTGTACTTTTGTTGTTCTAATATGTATTATTGTATTACATTATATATTATGATTATAGAAAGTTCTACTTTACAATTGACAAATAAAAAAATTTGGTATCTTAAATGAAAGGTAAAATTTAAACTCTATTTAGTGTATATTACATACATACATTGTATACACATATAACTATAATTCATGTGACGCTGAATTAAAATTGGGCAATGTAAAGATTTTAAACAGAAATGTAAGAATTTTTAAACCTAAATGGAATTTAAGATTCGTATCTTCTTTATTATTCAATGCGTATTACATGTATATATCGCTGAATGTATCTTTAATATTTCTATTAAATCAGTTTTCTATTTATTATTACTCTGAAACTCAAGATGTTAGTTAGAAAACTTTATATAACAAACGAAATAAGTGCAAAAAATCTACAGACTAAAGCAGTTAATCCGAACAAATCAGAGGTCTCAACTTGAACGTAATGTTATTTTCGTAACAAATTCTAAATTACACTGAATTATTCCATCCTCATAAACAATGCACGCTAACAGAACAGCGAAGCGTCTTAATTAAAGTTGCTCTATATACTTACGTACTCAATCTCACTTGTGGAAGTTAAGGAAAGGTTAAGGCGGGCCGCCTTACCCCACGCCCCACTCAACATTCCCGAATTTTCCCAAAGTATCGCTTAATGCAAGTTTATTATCTGCCATCGTTGTACGTTAATTAATTCTTTATTTTTTTCGCTTATTTTCTCCTTTTTTTATTTGATCTCGTAAAGCTTTCATCTTATTTTTAATTTGATGAAAATTTAACTAGTTTTGTCATTGGTCTGCTTCAATGATGCCAGCAAATTTTTTGTATAAAATTTATGGCAAACGTGTCGACGTTCTTGATGGTAAGCGGCTACTTTAATGTCTTGTAGGCTTTGGCCTATAAACGCAATATCGGTCGCGCGTTCCCAGCCCTAGGATAAAAGCATTAAAGATGGGATGTAAGAAAAGGAAAGTACACTTCTTCCTTTTCTTTCATCCCATCTTAAATTCCTCCAAACTAAAGATCTTCTTCAGTCTGACGGTCTTTAGTCTGCCAGGTTTGCCTCTGGCAAAAGTTTCCTTTATGCTTACCTATAGCTGTTTGTTTGACTGTTACTGCAATGCCTATGTGTAATGAGCCAAACTACCTAACACCAAATTCTATCATGATCCGTATAACAGTTTGAGTTTGGGCTGTAAATACAATTCATTCAAATTATATTCGGAAGTAACACGTAAACAGTTCGGGCCTCAGTGGTATACACAATTAATTCGAATTATATTCAAAAGTAACACGTAAACAGTTGGAGTCTCAGCGGTATACACAATTCATTCGAATTATATTCGAAAGTAACACGTAAACAGTTGGAGTCTCAGCGGTATACACAATTCATTCGAATTATATTCGAAAGTAACACGTAAACAGTTGGAGTCTCAGCGGTATACACAATTCATTCAAATAATATTCGAAAGTGGTAACGATACACATGACTGGGCACGCTGCGTCCTTGATCCATGCAAGGTAACGCATTGTGCGCAATTGTTATATTGGGTATACTATGATTAAGTATTAGCTTTTTGGTTAAATTAAATAAACATAAGAATTCTTTTTTTAAACTATTTTGTATCTTTACTATACTTATAATAAAATTGTAACAGGGTCGAATATGCACACCAAATCATTTTTTGGAAATTCGTATTGGTGTTAAAATTTGTATCGAAATAGACGCTAAATTAGCCAGATTTTGGCATTTTCGTTTGTCTGCATGAACACGCTTCACGCAACATTTATAATAAACAAATATTATAACAAGAAAACCACTATTACCAATAACAATATAGGTATATCTTATTCAAAATACTCTAATTAAATTAACTTATCTACTCCCTTTTGTATTACATTTAAAGGACAATGGCGATTACATTTAATAATTCACTCTGAACTATTAGGTCAAATATTTGTCCATTAGTGTTTATTACATAATATTCGTTTGCATTTGACAGGCCATAGGTAAATTTTAGCGGTCTATATTATAAGCGGCCAGGGATATTAATATTGTCTCAGGTTTATGCAAATGTTACTCAATGGAATTAAATTGGATTATGTGGTGGTTTAAATTACTTAACTACACATTATAAACTACTATTTTATTATAATATACATTTTGTAACATTTAAATTTACACTTTTATCCAACGTTTCGTTTGCTCTTTAACAACCATGGTCTGCCCAATACAAGGTTAAACTTTGTAATCAAAAGAAACTGCGGTAAAATTTATATAAAGTAGATTAAAATAGAATTTTCTTTCTCTTCTGATTTTGATTGGCTATCGACATAATGACGACTTCTGTGGATCAGGTTTCGGTTTGATTGCCGAGTCGGGTGAAATTGTTATTGCCCATTTTGTTAAGAAATTCTATCCCAGTGCCTGGTGGATGACAATAGGTTCGTCCTTTATTAGTTAGTTAAACATGTGTTGGGCCATTGCGCGTAAGTAATCGACGCGAATTTTTTTTGCTTAGCACCCCGATTGCCTCTGATACTCCAGTTACCACCTTGATGGTTTACTCCTGTGCTTGCGTGCTTCGCGGAGGCAGAGATCGCATTAGCGCGTACGTCGCCTCGACGCGGAGCAATGCTCCAGGAGCCTCCGCGTTTGATACGATTTCTGCACTGGGCATGGCGTCGGCCAGCTCGCGCAGATATAATGGCTTTAGTGATCCATTGCTCCCCCCAGAATACGTGGAGCAGCCTGATCCCGTAGAGTCAGGCAGGAATTTTCTAGCGTCGCGGACGCTGGTACCCTCCTAGGGTAGTTAAGTTGTATGGGAAAAAAACCAAATCATTGTTCTTAAAAAAAATTTTGCTTTGTGGTATGTGTGTGTATGACTGTTTGTGTGTATGTATGTATGTGTGTGTATGTGTGTGTGGGGATCGCGCGCGCGCGTGTGTGTGTGTGTTTGTGTGTATAAATGGATGCGCGGGCGCATGTGTTTGTGTATGTGTGTTTGTGTGTGTGTGTGTGTGTGTGTGTGTGTGAGTGTGTGTGTGTGTGTGTGTGTGTGTGTGTGTGTGCATGCATGTGTGAAGTTGGGTGTACGTGTGTATCGGCTGGAGGTTTTGGTTACGACTGAACCAGACCAATAACAGGCGGCAATCTCAGGAAGGATAGTCCACCAGCCTTGCCTTAGAGATCTACACGACTTGCGCTCTCCTCTAGGACCATTTGCCAGACTCTGAGCCTGACTCAGGTGCAGATAATGGAAGTATGCCTGAGTCACTACAAAAATTAAAATGAAAAAAATAATACATAAAAAGGTGGTGAGTTGGACCTACTTCTATCCAAAAGATTCGTCTTTTATTACGTGGGTCCTAAAACCTTAGCCAGCGTAATGTGGTTGTCATATATCACTACTTGTAGAGTTCGAAAAACTCTTATACAACAGCTTTGTCCGTCCGTCCATCTATCCGTATGTCTGTCCATCCGTCTGTCTGTTATACAACTTTCAACTCAAGAACCGTAAGAGCTAGAGACTCGTGGTCAACGCCATTCGCCTCAGCATAGTCGAACGAACGAACCATTTTTTCGAACTCTAAGATTTACGGCAATTCATTGCCGATTCTCACTTGTTTTAAATACAACTCTCTCACTAAGATTATATTCTGTGTCTTTACAAACATTTAAACAAGGGACACAAAGAAAACCCAGACTTGGCACAACAATTACACAAACATTTTGACCCCGTGTGGATCGAATAGAATATTTAAAGCTTCGGTAATATAGGCTTGAGATATATATAATTATAAATCCTAAATACATAACCCATACTCGGTCAAATCAGCCATAATCGCTTCCGCTAATGTGAGCGTCCATCCCTTGCACCAGATATCATATTCGACCCCAATTAATAACGGACGTCGATCCTAATTATTAAACGACATCTATCGCTGTCTGCAATCTACCCAATTTGTTCACAACAAACTAGAGTTTAACTGACCTTTGCTTACTGTACTTTGGTCTAAGTCCTTGCTAGTTATTTGGTGCTATAATAATTTGTTAAGTACACATTATGTACATCTATACTAATATTATAAAGCTGAAGAGTTTGTTTATTTGTTTAGTTAAGCGCGCTAATCTCAGGAACTACTCGTTCGAATGGAAAAATTCGTTTAGTGTTGGATAACTTATTTATATACCATCACGCTACGACCCACGGGAGCGGCGCAGTAACTTTAAACGCGGGTGAAACCGCGGGCACAGCTAGTATAATTATATAGTCTCTCGCCTATATCCCATAAGAGGAAGGCAGAGGCATAATACACTATTATTTTATAAGTGGCCCCAAGTAATAATTAGCGAACCTGTTTGCCTGCGCGCCTGGATCTACGGACAAAGATGAGTCTCGGTGTTGCTAAAGGTAATTTCTTGACGAAATCCGAATATTATTTGGCCTTGCTCAAGAATAGAAACCAGATACCACAAAAAACTGCAGTCGCATTTAATACCAGTGCATTATTAAAAGCAGCTGCTGTGCGTTACGAATCAAATTTTATGCATTCGAATCCGATCCACATTATTCGAATCACTTGATCATTCGAATAATTCATATGATCATGCACATCACTACTATTTTGCAAGGCTATGTGCGATCTAATCGTGCATGCAGTAACCGACAGACAGCATACTCGTTTGCAACCAATGTTGCATGATCTGGGTTCTAGTAGAATACTCCAGAGGTTCTTACCGATAAATAAAAATATGGCCACTGCCAGCAGTATTTTTGCCACGGTAGTGATTATTACTTCAACTGCCTTTCTAATATGTTTTGTGTTTTCAATCAGTAATTTTTTTAATACATATGTTTTCATATCAATTTACACATAGAAAAATAACATATAAATAACAAAATCCTTTCGTTTCCCAAACACAAGTCACAACTAATCAAATTAATCGGAAGGCGGGCCGATATCAACATTATTAATGCAAAGCGCGCCCACCCCGTGCCTCCTTCAGCACTCACCCCTTCGACCAGCGGCCACCACCGTCTTCTATCTTTTAAGAAAGAGGACAAACCGTTAAAATCTTTATGGAGAGCAAAAATATTAAATATTCGCGCGTAAATTTAAATTTTGGTGAGTAGCGTTGTTGTTGTGGCGGCAAAATCGAATGATTCGAAAGTCGCATTCGAATTGTGATTTATTTGATGTCACTGATTAATTTACTTTTTATTTTTTTGAGCGGTTATTACTTATTTTAGCAGATAGTCATCAACAATTGTTGTCTATTAATATTATAAGAATACTTTAAAAGATCGCATAATTTAATTCGAATTACATATTCGAATGTTTTGTCATCCAATAGTTAAGTTATATGACTTTTCGAAATTATGTGCGTATTGATTGACTATTATCGCCTGCTCCGTGCCTCGGAGAGCACGTTAAGCCGTCGGTCCCGGCTGCCATGAACATCTATGGCAGTCGTTATTGAGAAGTCAGTGCCCTATAATATCCTGACACTGGTCTAGCCTTAGGGTATCGTTAGCCTTTGGGTTGCGGAGGTCAGGTGGCAGCCGCTCCGTATAAAAACTGATATCCAGTCAAATCCGGTTAGACCAGAAAAGCCGATCCCAAGTGACTTGGGAATAATAAAGGCTAGGGAGAAGAAGACTTGTTTTAGAAATAGGTTTACATCGTCACATCGGCAGTCTACTGGCTGACGATTCGATCCTCACTGATTTAGTGCACAGGGCTAGCAAGTTTGCCTTAACTATTTGAGATTTTAAAATAATTACCTACTTCGTTTTCATTAACCTGTCAATTGTTGGAATGCCAGACATAAATAAAAAGCTACTGTGTGCCGCTGCGACTCAATAGGTTACTTAACTTTTTCAAATAGCCGTACTGCGAGAGAATCCTTTGTTATTACAAGTATCCGTAAGCGGGCTAGCTATCGAAGGGACGAGAGAAAACTGGAAAATATTACTTTACAGGACTATAATAAAAAAGTAAGAAAAATATATATGCGTATTCTGTATACAGATTATAAAATACTGTTATCAAGAATCTGTACTCTGAATGCTGAGTTCATCGGAACACCGCCAGGACCGTTTTATATAGGTTACCGATATTTGTATTTTATTTTTACCTACTGAACATTTACAATGTACAAGTGAAAGAGCTATACCTATAGTGATGTTTTGTAAATATTATTGTAATTTATTGAAATTAAACTACTATATACGGATTTTATCGCGTTGTTTATTTGACACTTTATTACATAATGTTGATAATTTGTTACACTACTACTACTATTAAACTTTACTAATTTTTAAGCTAATTATATTATTATTTATTATATGTTAAATTAAATCTAAATAGTTTTAATAATAATATAATTAGCTTAAAAATTAGTAAAGTTTAATAGTAGTAGTAGTGTAACAAATTTTCAAAATTATGTAATAAAGTGTCAAAAAGAACGCGATAAAATCCGTATATAGTAGTTTAATTTCAATGAATAATATTCGCGTAAACAGAAGACAATATTATTATTGTAATTTATTTGTAATATTCATTTCCATTCATTGAAATTAAACTGCTATATACGGATTTTATCGCGTTGTTTATTTGACACTTTATTACAAAATTTTGGAAATTTTTACCCTACTAAGTACTACTATTAAACTTTACTAATTTTTAAGCTAATTAAATTATTATTAAACTATTTAGATTTAATTTATTTTTACACTTTCCCCGACGTTTCGGTTGCTTTTCAGCAGCCATGGTCACGGGGAGACTAAGATGGCAGTTGTCTCAATGTTCCAGTGTAGTTATTTCAAAGTACCCGAACATAATTTAATCATTGGTGTTTCTATTTACGCAGAATGAGCTCAAAGTATCATGAAGTCTAGCTGTGGTTTGCTTCTTCTTGGGTTTGACTATTTTTATTACTGGATCCCAAGCTGGTGGTACATTCCAACCATCTTCTCTATTAAAATTAGGATGTTTTTTGATTTCAATAGCCTCGCGAAGCATCCTTGGTAGGAATCGGTGTTCTTTAGCGAGAATCTGTGGTTTGTCAAATCTCAGGTAGTGGTTGGTCCCCTGTTGCACATGTTCACACACAGCAGACTTCAACGAGCGTCGGTGTTTTACATCAGCTATGTGTTCTTTTATGCGGGTGCCTATGTTTCTCTTGGTTTGACCAATGTATGAGAGTCCGCAGTCACAATCTATTTTATAGACCCCTGCATCTTGTAAAGGTAGTTGGCACTTGACGGATGGTAAAAATTGACTTACATAAGGCAGTATAGCAGGCTGGCTGGTCACTGACAAGATTGGCTACATCTTGAAGCGAGCTTCAATCAACACATACTTCAAGCCGCCAACGAAGATAAGTCAATTTTTACCATCCGTCAAGTGCCAACTACCTTTACAAGATGCAGGGGTCTATAAAATAGATTGTGACTGCGGACTCTCATACATTGGTCAAACCAAGAGAAACATAGGCACCCGCATAAAAGAACACATAGCTGATGTAAAACACCGACGCTCGTTGAAGTCTGCTGTGTGTGAACATGTGCAACAGGGGACCAACCACTACCTGAGATTTGACAAACCACAGATTCTCGCTAAAGAACACCGATTCCTACCAAGGATGCTTCGCGAGGCTATTGAAATCAAAAAACATCCTAATTTTAATAGAGAAGATGGTTGGAATGTACCACCAGCTTGGGATCCAGTAATAAAAATAGTCAAACCCAAGAAGAAGCAAACCACAGCTAGACTTCATGATACTTTGAGCTCATTCTGCGTAAATAGAAACACCAATGATTAAATTATGTTCGGGTACTTTGAAATAACTACACTGGAACATTGAGACAACTGCCATCTTAGTCTCCCCGTGACCATGGCTGCTGAAAAGCAACCGAAACGTCGGGGAAAGTGTAAAAATAAATTAAATCTAAATAGTTTAATAATAATTTAATTAGCTTAAAAATTAGTAAAGTTTAATAGTAGTACTTAGTAGGGTAAAAATTTCCAAAATTTTGTAATAAAGTGTCAAATAAACAACGCGATAAAATCCGTATATAGCAGTTTAATTTCAATGAATAATATTCGCGTAAATAGAAGACAATATTATGTAATTCATTTCCATTGTACTTGGTTTAGTATCTATTACTAAAATATTAACCTACTGGCTATCCCTCTGGAACAGTATTTGTATATAGATTAAAGGTATCGTAGCTTTGCGAAATTGCATGATAATCGGAGTAATTAAGGCGTGAAAGTGTAACAAAAAGACAAAGTCACATTCGCATTCATTATAACCATTTGTTAGGATTAATGGAAGAAAGTTATCATCGTTGATGCCATTGGATCAGTTTGCGGCTATGTTTGCAGCTGATCGTGAAGTCGTTAAAACATTCGAGTTCCGGCTCGGACATAGTGTTATTGATTTTCAGAGTTCGAAAAAACTCTTATACAACATCTTTGTCCGTCCATCCGTCTGTCTGTTAAACAACTTTCAACTTAAGAACTGTAAGAGCTAGAGACTCGCAGCTAACCCCATTCGACTCAGCATAGTCGATATACCCCCGAAATGACTATGACCTTTGACCTCTGACCTCAAGGTCACATGATACCATCTTTCAACTCAAGAACCGTAAGAGCTAGAGACTCGCGATCAACGCCATTCGACTCAGTATAGTCGATATACCCCCGAAATGACTATGACCTTTGACTTCTGACCACAAGGTCACGTGACACCATTTTTTTCGAACTATAAGAGTTACGGAAATTCATGGCCATTTCTCACTTGTTCTATATCTATCTGAATAGCAGCGAGTCTTATAATTTGCCCTGTAGCATTAGACTCACCGCTATGACGAGGAACCTAAAATTTGCTGGAAAATGTAATTGTGATGCCATTTTTACTTATCCTTTTGGGACATGGGCATGAGACTTTGTATTAATGGCCAACAGAATGAACTTCAAGCGTCTAGAAGACGTGCCAGGTTTTGGTTCTTCTAAAGTTTTAGTAAAGAGTGTACTGGATCCCAAAACACTCTGCCCTTCGCAATGCCTACGGCAAACAAGATGACTAGATACGAAATCTCTACAGCCTTGAACATCTTGACAAAGTAATGTTGTTAACTGAATGAATATCTAGGTATACGAGGAGAAAGTAAAATCGTAATATCACCACAAATCAACTAAAAACTTAAACATTAAGATTAACAAACCGTGACAAAAGTTTACTCTACTCCTGTTGCGTGTTCGACAAAATTCATTCTTATGCTTCTATCGATGGCGCTCTCACACAATTACAAATAATTGACCTTATCTCCATTTATTAAAGTTGTTTATCGTGGGGAAATATGTTTGCAAACTGCAAATATAACGTTGGCTACATGCCACGTGAGTCGACGTCTTGGTGCACCTAACTATTATTTCTGACACTCTTATCTCACCTGGTTAAGGTACATATTTGAGTGTGACTTAAAGTTTTGCGTGTATGGTGTTGTGGTTTCCCAGTCCGGGGACTAGCCCCCGTACCCCTTACCTCAAACTCCACATGTTATTTACGTGTGAACACAACGCCGCGGAGGGTTCAATTTATCTGACCTACTGGGCCTCCCACTAATATAACGCTTGGAATTGCTTGTACCCCTTTTTGGCGGTCAATTTTTTTATTTTGTTTGTGTACTTAAGTGGAAGATGTTTTCGCGGTATATTTGCATACGCTAGCAATTTTGATCACTGCAGTTTTAGATGCTGTACCGACTTTAAATATGAAAATAAATATAGTTTCTAGCAGATTCGACTAGTAACTGTATCCAATAACCGCACAAGTTTCCTTTGTGTGTATAAATTTAGATATTATTTATATAAAATAGCATACGATAACATAAGAATAGTATTGCTGCATACATTAATTTACTAACATTCCAAAAATATTTATTAAAAGTATATGAATTGAAATAAAATGTTGTAAAGCGTATTAATTTTACTCTATAGTTAGCTTGACCTATCCCAAACCGATATTTAGTAACCAAACATTATTAACAACAGAACAATTTTAAAATCAATATGTTTATTACGAAACAAAGAAATATTAGCATCATAAAAGTGTTGAATTGGCGTCGAAAGTGAAGGGGGCAGCGCGACACCTACGTACATAGTAGAGCGGGCAAGTGGCGGCAGATTCACGATTACAGCCGTTTGAAGGGACGCGCCCCGAACTGTATGATGGACTGGAAATATTCCATAATATCTAAAGCGTCGTTACAATGCCTTAGCAGAATATTTTTCTTGGGCAGAAAGCCGATATTCCCCCAAGAGTTACGACATTTCAATTTGCCAAGGCGGGCGGAAAATGGAATTACGATTGAAGCGAGAACGCCCGAATGTCGACGAGGGCGTCCCACTCTCCGCCGATGTTACCCGAGCGCGGCCGAGGGGAGACGAACTCGCGACGCGCCCGCCGCACCAAGCCGTGTATTGATTAGATGCGGGACGCCCGATGCCATATAAATTAGGCCGCACAGAAAAACAGATTTTAAGTAAATATTACATTGAATAAACCAAAGTTTTATTGCGAAATATTACTTTGTAATCTTAAGCGCATTATGAAAACTTTAGTCAAGTATATTATGTAAGCTTTTTTGTAAGTTTAGTTCAGTAGCCAAGTTAAACTTTAAATGCGGTGTTTTCCAGACTTTATAAAAGCGCGGTAAACTACACACGAGCTGCTGTTAAAATGCAGCAGTTCATTAATCACAAAAGCATAATTAATATAGTATGTACATACTTACATAAAGTGGCATTTACAAACTCGTTACGTACGAGTGTCAGTTTAAAAGGACAATAATAATTGTTTCAGTTCCAGCCGTAATTAATATAAAAGCGATCCTATTTGACGCAAGCCGACATCGAGGGCGAAATAATGTAGACGAATAAATATACATTACATTATTAACGAATGTTGGCCTCGTTTCTCGCTCTCTTTGTTCGTTTCACGATTTTCCGTGAGAATTAATTGAAAATAAGTTTTCCTCATTGCGGTTTCAAGGTTCAAAATAATTTGTTGGGCGGAACATTTTGTTCCCGGTGATCGAGCGTACAAGAGTTAAATGATAATCGACCATACTGCGGTAAACGCTAAGTAGAAAGTCGGGCGAAGCTACCGCGATGGCACGTTTCATGATTTGTGAGTTTATAGCAACGGTGAAGTGTCGGTGGTTAATGGTGGCAGCGCGTGGCTCTCGCCGGCCGCCATATTGAAAAAGTTTTGGCGCGAAAAAAGGGCGGTAAAAATACAAAACGATGACGACAATACGAGTTGGAATCTTTAAAATGATATCGTTTAAGCGCATTCATATATTCCGATGTATGATTTAAAAATAATTGTAGCTTTTATTTGAACATGCCTTTATATTTGGTCTTGCATTTTCCAGATTTCCATTATACACAATAATAGCGGCACGCAAATACATTTGGGGCAAATATCAAGGAGTTGTCTCGGCCCGAACATCTTTTCGGTAATACACCTAAGAATCCCTCGTTCGGGAGATTTAGATGGAATACCGCCCTCCACTCCCCAGGGTGACCCAGAGGTAAACCCGTTGTTTCTTGGAGAAGTTCCACTTGAGCCAACATTTTCTCTGGTTAGCAAATTTTGGTATAACACAAATCCCGACTTTAATAGCAAGGAATAAAGTCGACTTTGCTTGTGATTATAATGGTACATATTACTTTTTGTGCTATATTATTTATTGGCACCTTTTCAGGTACTTAAGGTCGGATCGCCGCGTAGGGTTCGCTGAAGATTCGGTCTCGCATATTCGTCAACAATACCCCTACTACGCGTTCTCTCTTATGGGACCTCTTACAATAATGACTATCAAAATAAGTTATATGTATATTGAATACAGGAAGAAGATTAACCTTTTCTAAAGCTGAAAATGCTTGTATAATAATTTTATTATAAGATATACTTTTATCGCTGGCCTAGTGGTGTATTTTCCCGTGCTTACGTATTATATAGCTAACGTATTGTGTGATTTTGGGTTTGATTCCTGTTTAAGGCAAAGGTATTTTAGTAGAAGTACCGAGTTTGGCATTGTGCTCAGTTGACAGCAATAGCCTCATCTCTTTGTCAAGTACAAAGGTAAGTAATACATTCCTAGTTACCTCTCCAAGGATATATATGCGTCATTGTATGTACATATGTATGTAAACTATGGAGGCCACGGACAGATCTTCGCTCAAATCTGAAGTTCCAGAAGATCACAACTAAAACCCATACCACTGCAAAAAAACAAATAACGAGATAAGTGTAATGAAAACTCAGAATTCAACCTTTTCGTCTTCATGTGATTTTTTTTTGTCATTTGCTTTTTGTAATGTCACACTGCTGGGCAAAAGCAGACGCTTTAACAACCACCGCTTTAACAACCACCAACAGAGTGATTTGGAAGTCTAAGGGAGACCCCTTAGACTTCCAAATCACTCTGTTGGTGGTTGTCTTATGACCTTGTGACCCCTATATCTCGGGGGTCTTTTGACCCAAAGGGCCTATATTCAAACTCGACCGAGGTATGACCCCAAGGTATCTGCACACCAAGTTACAAGTCAATCGGTCCAAAGGGTTCCGGAGCTATGCCTGTCACTAACATCAATCTGTCACTAACACACAGACCGTTACAAAGTGTTTTCATTAACCTTTTCGAAGAAGACTCAGAGGTTAATAAGGAGAAGGCCAGTGCAGTGTTTTGACTGCACGTATTGCGTAGTGGTTTAATTGGTTGTTTTGTCACACCAGACTAAAATTTGTGTGATCCACAAATAATTGTTCCGAGTCTGGGTGTTTCATGCGTCCATTGTTTAAATGTCTATAAAATCGCCTGTGGCACATGAATTATACATAGTGCGGGTAGTTGTCTTTTTATCAATCAATTAAAATGAAAGTGTTTTCTCTTATTTCACCATGGACTGTGATAAGAAGCAACAGCGTATGTTGCATTTTACACCGCAACCTTACGCTGACAGCGTAGTGACTAACTAAACAAAGGCACTCGATTCCCACACGGGAAAAATATCTGTGTGATTCACAAATGCATATTCCAAATCTGGGTGATTTTTGTGTCCATTGTTTGAATGTTTGCAAAGTCCCCCATAACACAGGAATTATTCCTATTGCGGGAACTGTCCATACAGTTCAGGGTGAACGGTAATAAGAAGCAATAAAATTTGCCTCTTACACTGAAACCTAGTCAAACTTTGCAATTGTTGTCTTTTCGTCTTTTCGTTATCACTGACAGGTTATCAGGATATTACATATTGAACTCAATATATAACGCACGCAGGCGCCAAATTAGCCTACTCAGCATACATTATAATGTACGAGTTCGTACAATAGTCCTTGATATCCTGCTCTTACATGCGGTAGCGGTACCTTCACATACGTCGTGATCTCAATCTCATCTACGACATGAATGTAAAATTAAAGAATACAGAGGTAACAAAACATTTTTACTTCACGTACCTACTGTTAAATAACGTATACCTGGCTTGCTTTGTTATGAAACCCTAGAAACGCTAATCGTTACCGGCACCTATTGAGTATCAACTGCGATTACTATATCTACATACCTACATTTTGATTAACCAGAATTATCTATATTTACAAAAATCTCATAGCATAGGTTTATTTCCATTATTTTTCTTAATTTCAATGTACAGGAAGAAACAATGATGAAAATGATTAAACAATAGTAAAAAGAAAAATTGGCGCACTAGGTTCAACAAACTTATATTTGATTAGGAAAAATTTTTTTTGTCGAATCCTATTCGGTAAAATTTTGATTTTCACGAAGTAACTGATAAGAACTTTGCAACTCTAATGGTCTTCTTAAAATTCTTACTAATAAAAGACAACTGCCGTACTAGGGATAATAGCTGTGCCGAAAGGGACCTTACAAATATTGAAAACACCCAGACTTGGAACAAATATTTGTACCAACATATCATAATTTTTTATCAGTTTGCCAACCCAACACATTCCATAATATTCAAAAATCGTGAAATACGGCAAGTTGGAGTACGTCCATCCACCAAAAGGAGTTTACTGTCAACCTTTTTCTATTACAATAGTTGGGGTGAGCAATCCGAGGGTGCATGGTGAGTTTCTCTCTTTACTTCACAATGGATTTTTGCCAAGTATCGCCGTATTTAATTTTATATACGTAAATTATATAAACAACTTATTATCGTCATCACCATCAACCAGTGACAGTTTACTGTTGGTCATAAGCTTATCACAAAGTACGCCACTGACCACGATCTTCACCTCTCCTTTCCCGACTACAGCCTACAACTCTACGTAAATCCTCACTAACCCTAGCCGGAGGGCGTCTACCTCAATTGTGGTTGCTTAAAACAATAGTAGGGCCAACAGTCGATCAAGAAACAAAGGAATTCGGCCTTGTAATAAGTTAACGAAACCGAATATGAGTAAACCAATGGCAAGCTTTGCCCTTGTACAATAGTTCCGCGTTTATTAATTACGCAGAACATTTAGTAACTTAGTTTTTTTCAAACCACTAATGGGGCAAATAAGCATTTTTCAGATTGATAGTAAGCGGTTATGGTCGCTTTTGGACCCGATGCAACGTAAAGTAGAAAAACAACAGTTCCGTCTGCTACTTTCTGTAAGGGCTGACAGCATCAGAGAGAAGATTTCAGCTCTCTCCGTTACTGACCAGCTCTCCGTTCTGGAACAGAGACACCTCAAAACTCTACTCAACACAACTCAAACAAAATTCAAGGCAATAATGTTATGTAAGTTAGAGTGTTGGGTTAAATAGCCCGCCGTTGCCAAGCATTTGAGACCGGTACTAATGAGCCTGCTTGCCCAGGGAAGTTCCACCCCTCTTACCTCTTATCTTAGCGTAAGAGTAACAGTATTATCAAGCAAGAGTTCCGGAAACTCACATACTAAACCCTCCAATATTCTTCCTTTCATCCCATCTTTAATTCCCTTTCCTTAAAATCGGCAACACAGGAATAATATTCCTGATATTGCCAGCAAGACTACGGTTACCACCAGGTGGGCCGTGTAGTAGTAGTTCCAACTAGCTAATACAAAAAAAAATGTATAAGGTCCCAATTCAAAACATATTTTTTCGAATTAGAGAAGCGTAGTGTGTATGTTTGCCAGCCAGTGCTAATTGCATGTGTCAAGAGATAAGTGGTGTGGTTTGTTTGACGATGATTCGCAAGCATTTACTGGGTCACACCACTTATTAACTGCGATTGTTTAGATGTGATATAGTCGTATACTCAATACTCCATATTTTATGCATTCCACAATGTTATAAAGATGGACTTATAAAACAAATTAGATCATTATGGACCCTATCGGGCACAGAAAATTAGAAGAGAGGAAGAGGGCTACATAACAATTAAAATTATTTGTTTTAAGTATATAAAATATGATGTATCTAACTAATATAATATATGTTTATGTGTACTAACATTAATATTTATTTATTTAATATTTATGTATAGTAACATTGTTGCAGTTTATTTTCCAAATGCTGTATTTAGTAGCGATATGTAAGTATCGATTAAGCGGTCGATTTATTCAACTATTTAAGTGATTTGAATGTATTAATTAATGATTGATTAGATGTTATTGATACGTAAGTCAAGTAGTGACTTACTAGTGCAAGAAGCTAAAAAAAGTAATCGAGTTCATAAACAACAAAATACAATGCTAAATAATGTGTTATCAAACTGTACTCGATTATTTGGCCGTATTCGAAAATAACCAGTGATTATTATCCAAGCACAAACTTTTTTTTAAATCTTTGCCAGTTTGTTACATTCGCATGTCACTCAAATAAGTGGCTATGACTCTCCCGACTCACTATTATTTCGTTTAGATCTGGATAGTCAAAATAGGTCACAAGGTGACACACGAACAAGATGGAGATAACTCTTGCTAGACCGATTTTAAGGTTGCTTTTTGTATTTAAAAGTTTATAAAACCCAAACAACAGATTTGTAGCTGTATAAATCCCACCAAAAATATTATTTATAACATTTTAACGAATAAATTGTATTCTTTTATGCCTAGTTAGTTTAGTTTTAAATAAATAGATTGCATTGAGATTGTCATTGCTCAAATAAAGCAAAATACACAATTTGCTTGTCAAGATTGTATAAAATAGAAATCCAAAGTCCTGGCTACTCACAAAAAGGCGCTGTGACGTAAGTATTAATAAAAATATTTTATAGATAAAATATTTTTCGTAAAACATTTAATATCCTTTTCTGACAAGTTTTCAAATGTATTTATTACATAACGGATCCCACTTCTAACTCTTTAAGTATAATTCTTCACGAGTACCTAATGCAATAATTACTTACATTTTTAAATAAATAAAACAAAAAGCATAATAATAAATAATAATAGGTCCTGAAACTTCCTTACCGCTTCTGTTGTCGACTGTTACTATCGAGTCTTAGTAGTGCATAAATCAATTTAACACTATCAGTAACAAACAAACGTACAAAATCTTTTAGAATTCATCGAAGTTTATGATTACTTTATACACCTCCAACTGTCCTTCTGTTGGTGCAAAACTTACAAGGCTCTCCTAACAATGTTAGTGTCACATTTTATAAAAGTATCGCAGCCGCTTTCTACTCGAAGTCGCGACGGTCTTACGAGAGGATAATGTTGAACCATACGTGTAATAATATTGTACGTCGGTTGCTACACTTTACGACCTACTACAAATTGTAAAATGTACTTACATCAAAATGAAAGAAGACGTTGTAGCTGGTGAAATTTGTCTAACCAGATTTGATATTTTCTGGAGATAGCCGTGTTGCATTGCTAGGAGCCCCGTGTAAATGTGGGCCCCGTGTAAATGCGGAGCCCCATGCAAATAAATGTAGGCCCTGCGCAAATTCGGACCCACACGCAAATTCGGACCCACGTGCAAATGCGAACTCACGCGCAAATGCGAACTCACGCGCAAATGCGGACTCATGCGCAAATACGGAGTCCCGCGTAACTACGGAGCTCCGCGCTAAAGTGGGTCTCAAGAAGAAGTGCGGAGGCAAACTCGTAAAAAAAATCTAATCTAGTACCTATATCACGCGCAAATATAAAACACAATACTTATCAAGCCGTTTTGACTCAGTATTCTAGAATTACCGACAAGACCTGTGATTTTCGGTGATATAATTATAACTCAGTCAATCCCCAGCGCTGTTATAATCTGGTACTGTGGGATAGGTTTGGTTATTCTGAACCTGTCGCTGATGTGGTTTCAGTCTTCGCGACCCACCCACCATTCAAGGCAGCGAGTTGGCACACCGTGGTAGATTTAGTCGGCGGTACACAAGACATTCAATCTTATCCCCCGATGAGTTTGACATAAAAAAAGTTTAATCTGAACCTAAGAACCTAAGATCAATAATACGATCGGTGTTCATGGAGAATGTATAAGAATGTGTGTTTCCACAGGTAATTAGTTGTTCCAATTCTGGATCTACTTTGTGTCTGTTGCGTACATTTATAAAGGTTGCCGCGAAATACTGACACCCTACTATTGGTTAAAAAGTAATTACTACGTTGCTCCTTTAATACGGCTTATACAATTACCTAGCTTTTAGTAGTCTGAGTACAATGGTTTTCAAACAAGTGTAGGTATGTGTTGTCTTGTGATAAGTGGTCACCTATAATAATTATAATAAAAACATTAAAACTTTATTTGCACATAAAACATAGCAATAGTTAATTTTTCTTAAACAAATAAAAATGTACATATTTATATCAATAAAAGTTAGCAGTACCCGACATATCACTGGCACTTTAACAATTCTTGAAAAGGTAATTAAAAATAAGATAATACAGAATTTATTTTATTTTTTATATCATATGTTATCTAAAATATGAAACTACTTTCTATAGCTGAAAAATAATAGACACGATGTTTTTGAATACACAAATGATTGATCAGCACCTCGTTGAACCTTTTGTAAATATTTGAACAATACTAAAGCGGCATAGGCTTTAATCCCTTGGAAAATGTTTATAGGCAATTAATAAAAATATTAATGTCTAATTAAGTGAAATGGATATAATAATTGTTAATATTGAACTTAAATCGTTTAACGAAATAACTGAACGGTTAATGAATGTTGTGTTTTGTAAAATACGCATACTGTATAACCAAGGATTCCTCTTTGTTCAACAAATGCGTAATGCGTATTTTCAAAGTTTTACTGAGACACAAAGGATGCCAAAATATTTATTGTCCAATCAGGAGAAGGTAACGTTTAAAATGAAAACTAGTAATATATATGCCGTGCATTTGAATAATATTCGAATACAGTATAGTACCTATGTCCAGCAGTGGACGTCTTTCGGCTGAGATGATAATGATGATGACAGTAGATTACAACTCGATTTCTATTTTGTATTAACGAGTACTCAGAGCACTTACTCATGCATAGTCTGGTATCGACATGACTAGAAGTAAGTACGTGGACTGTGTCCTTGCAATTGTATTCGAGTGAATCGAAATTCGAATAAAATCGAATGCAATTGTGCACGTCGTTAATAAAAATTGTGAGTTCAGTACCATTGGTACTTCTTGACCTGGATGACCATTGTTTACGGAAATCAGGTCGCGGAGGTCAGTAACGGCATTCGCTTCACGTCAGGTGTCTCGTTTAACTGGCATCCAATTTCCACACACTCCAATAAGTACTCATATTATTTAATAAGGTGTCTTAAATAGTTCTAGGTTTTTGTCGCTGGTTCGTTCGCTTTTTATTATGGCCTATCAAACTATTCGTCTTTGGTTTTCTTTTTAGAGTTCGAAAAAGACTACAGCTTTGTCTGTCTGTTATACAACTTTCTACTCAAAAACCGTAAGAGCTAGAGACTCGCGGTCAACGACATTCGACTCAGCATAGTCGATATATCTCCGAAATTACTATGACCTTTGACCTTTGACCTCACGGTTACGTGGTATCACGTGACCTTTGCATATATTGTTTTTCGAACTCTAAGATTTACGGCAATTTATTGTCGTTTATCACACGTTTTTAAATGACATTGCCTGATCTGGGATTAATGCTTGCGTCGCGAGGGGCCTGTACAAAAAAATCAGACAATGGACACAAAGTACACCCAGGCTCGGAACAACTATTTATGGATCACACAAACTTTTGCCCTTGTGGGGATCGAACCCACAACACTCGGCGCAGTGGCAGTGGCGATGCGACCCCTTAAACCACTACGCCATCCGTGCAATCATGTTCAAACTATCTCTACGCTAAATTTCATTTAAATCAGTTCAGCAGATAAGCCGAATGAATGTAAATAACAGATGGAGTATTTTCGCATTCATATCTTAAGTGTTAAGATTTTCTTCATGAGATTATTAACAGTTAATTAGTAAGTATTAAAACGATTTAAGTTAATCATTAAGTATATCATAATAATTGTAGTATACATTTAGGAATGTTGTAATTGATGTGTTTTGGTCTTACCGTAGGAGTTATTATTATATATCTATTTACACACACATATCATACATGTATACAATTTTTAACACAAACCATTACAATTTTTATAAAAATAACCATAAAAATTTAAATATGTTAAATCCAAATGTCACCCAAAGTCTGACCAGAATTGAAATAATAAAAAGAAAGTAATTATCAAAAGTCAATTTATCATAAAAAGTAATATAAATAAAAACGAAATAAATTATCCACCGCCAAGTGGCCTACATTTTCATTCGTGTAGGTATACAAGTGAAGTGCTGCCATCTGTGTATTGGTGTCGGAGTTACGTGTAATGGGTGGAGGGCGCTCGACGCGACACCGACGGTGAGTTGAACCACTGAATTTACTTTGAGCTAGTATTCAACAAAGATTAGTGGCATAGAAAAGTGTTAGAGCAGTAGATTAAGTATGTAGTAACAGAAAAACAAAACTACACAATAACAGGTATGTATTTTAGGTAGGTAATATGAAAATTACATTTCTGAAATTAAATATTTTTATCGTAAATATTAACTTTATTAATGATTGATGTTGTAATTTCTAGTTTCCTGTATGGTATTGTAATAAGTATTCTTAGTAAAATTAATCAGCACCTCATTAATTTGTCGGAGGTAAGTAAATGAAATATGTATCAGTATATTTAAAACACACCACAACCACCGACCACATTTGTTTCATCTAACACTCTCATCAATGCCTTGTATATATAAGTATATTATAATAAACTACCTTCTCCGTAATTAGAAATTTAATTGAAAGTGTATTTGTATAAAATATGGATGGCGTTGCATACGTTAGATACACTATTGAATACACATACTAGCTTTTTAAATTCGAGGAATACCATGGTTAGGTATTTACCAATTTATTTTATTATTTAGTTATTTCTCAGAACTGGACAGCCAATCCAATAAAGTTATTACTTTGATATCCGCCATTGATATTTCTAAGAAATACGTTACAAAAATTACGTGAAATGGTTAATAGATGTGACAAGCCATATATTACATACTTGGCCTAAAATAAAAACTGATCATATGAAAATATATGAAAGGATGTTGTAAGTATATTAGCCTAAGTAGTTGGTTTTCTGAGTGACAGAATAGAATTTTTTGGATATAATAAATAAGTATTTGAATATCGAATATTTTTTTAATAACATTATAGCCTACTCCGTTGCGCATAAAAACAAAGAAAGCGACATTGTTTTATACTCTATATAATATTAGGTATATGTTAGTATGTAGTCCTAAGAACTATGAAAAGGTTTTCTATCACAGTTATTAAGGGACAGTTAGTAAGCCCGTTAGAATCTACTTATTTGAAATTTTCAGCAATGAAAACGTAAGATTCTCAAATAACACAAAATACTTACCTCCACATATTGCGTCGAAAAAAAACATGTGTGGATGTTGGTCGTTATAAAAATGTAGGATCTGGGGAAAAGATCATCCTTACCCGTGGCGGGGAGGGAGGGAGCTAGGGTGGCGACCCCTTCTGATTTATGGTAACATGTCGCGAGGCGCAACCGCTCGTGTACGCCAAACTCGCATTTTGTCATTAACTGATTTTTATTCTATTTCCTCTTTTGTGCCGAGTGTTTATAAAGAGAATGGTATTCTTAAAGGTATACTTATGAGTACCGTTGTGGCTAAATTCTTAAAAATGTACGCTCATAAAAATCTCACATTAGTTATTAATATTATAATAGCATTTAAAATCTAAGTAGGTTTATTTAATTCTTATTTCGATTTATCTTAGTAGTTAAACATGACCGAAAAAATGTTAGAAAGCAAATTAACTACTTTTGTTTAAATATTTGCCATAACTTTTCATTTCAATAAACAACTAGTGCTACCTATTGTCGAGTAGCTAATACTTTACGTAATATTTGTCCTTTTATATTATAACGATATAATTTGATTAAAGAGTACATTATTTATTGTTTACTTGTAATAATTAATTACATCGCAGCAAAATATTACACATTAAATATACGTAAAATATTTTTACACTCGATGCTTCTGCCATCTCTTGTTGTAAATTGTAACTAGTACTACAACAACGTCAGAGAACGTCAGCGTTAAAAATGTTTCGAGTAGATCGGCATAGATGGCGTTAAATCATTAATTTTGTCTAGATTCTCTGAATAGCTTTATAATAATTATTTCAAAGCTATCTTGCTTATTTTGTACAGCCAGATTTTTCAATCAATCTTTATATAATATTACTAACTAGTCAGCCAGCCAAGCAAGTTTTTACAATACATGAGGTAAACTATAGCAAAAAAAAAGGTAAACCTGTATTTATTAAGACTTTTAAAAATAACCCTTTAATTCAAGCCTATTTTTACCACTTACGCCAAGAAAAGCTAGGCATTGACAAATAGACATCTGCTTAACTACGAAAAGGAAATTATTAAAAAAAACTCACATTGTCTTTTCACCATTGTTTTTTCTTGTAGGTACCTAAGAGAAATAAACGAACAATAAAAAATATCTACGTTTTGTTATAGCATTAAAGGTAATTAAATTATATTTTTTTTACTAGGTATAATATCTTCTACATACATTCGTATTCAAAAACAAAAAGTTTATTTAAAACTGACTATTAAAATTTTCAATATTTCCAAAGGCAATAAATGCGTACTATCTTAAATATACTTAAAACTCTCTGAATATTTCAAATTTTTGTTAGAAGAACAAGAAATCAAATGCCGCGCTCCATAGATGGTACAGTAGGTAAATCTGTAAATGCTTGTCATAATTGGCAACGGCAATAAGCATTCAGCCTAACACCCGGCGTAAAAGTTTTCATATTTAACCTCATTTTGAAACTTATGTGAAATTGTTTGTCACAACTGCATCGAACGATAGTTATAAAAAAAACAATCACTAGACTTAATAAATTTAAATGGTAAATATTGTATAAATATAATAAGTTGTCTCGTTGTTGGTTCGATTGAAGTGATAGATAACACTTGTTCTCTGTTATTAAGTACGTTCTCAGTAGCAACATGGCTTTGAGCAGGCGTAGTACACTTTTTGCCTGCTCTGTTTTATATACTATCCCTTCGGGAATTATATACAGTCGTGGGTGGTGAAAAGGTGAGGTCGGTAAAAAGGTGAACTTTAATACAAAAATATTTTAAAGTTTGGCGCATACCTATATATTTTCCCGCACTCAAGAATAAAATTAATGCTCTCAAAGATAACTGGAAGCATTTAGTACAATCAAAAAAAGAAAATGGTATTGATATATTCCTAAAATGTGTTTAATTGTGGAATCCGTGTAAAATTTAATCGAAGTACGACCAACATTTAGCATAGTTCACCAACCCAAATTTATTTATTATTTATAATGAAATGATGATGAATTGATGTTAGTTAATGTCAATGTGTTAAATATTCGGTTAGTTCGAATATATCGATACAAAATCTGTACAGATAATCAAAATAGAACGTTATTTATGAATTCTAAATTTGAATGTAATATGTTCATAATTATTATAAAATGATCCATTTGTAATTAATTATTATTAGCTATATTTTTGTTCCTATAGATGTTTGTCTGGATGAAGGTCCGAGACGAATGATATTCTCATCCAATTGATGTTTCATACCCGTGCAATGAATTTGGAAATTCAAGTAATTTTCCTTTGGATTTTTCTTTTCTTCCATTTATTGATAGCGATCTCCCAATACATTATGTACTTGTAACATGGTAATATATAAAAAAATATGTACCTTGACGATGCACAATGCTCATATTGTTGATTATATCATAGAGTAACTATTCTTTACAATATCTATAAGTAAGTATACGTACGTACCGTGCATTATGCCGAGACCAAATCGCACCCTTAATAAAACAGAGACTTATCTCAGTATTTTGGATTAAACAAATTTGAACTCTATTGCAAAGATTTAACACAAATATAATATTAGAATTTAACATATACAATTAGAGTTCAAATTGCCTTACTTTCAAATTTCGAGTTAAGTCGCTGTTTTATTAAGACTGCGAAATGTCTTTTTACATAAATTAAAACACTTAACAATCCTTCAGACAACGAATACAAAGAACAACCAGACTCGGCACAATTATTTGTAGATCACTTTTTACTTTTTCACGTGTGTGTTTTGATCAAACAACATTCAGTGTAATGGTAGTAGTATCTGTGCAGTCAAATAAATGCTACTTGGCGATTATGAAACATATCCATAACATAATATTTTGCAAAAGCTTATGTCCATTAAGTTATTTAATAACTATAATTTGAATGTTTGTAGCCATGAGCTGTGAAGAGTTTTTTTAAACACATTAACGCTCAACTCACACTAGCTTGCAGAGTCGAAGCGCAGAGAAAGCGACGCGTCATATTTTTCGCCTATTGCATATTCGACCCTATTTTCCCATTTTTGAGGTACAAATTTGTGTTATGCTAATATGGAATAGCGACTCGGCGCGCGCCTTCGCGCGTCTACGTTTGATTAAAGTCGAGTGATATCGCGCGTCGTCGCGTGTCCCCGTGCCTTACTCGCGAGCAGTGACGCGTCAGTTGTCACACACCGACCACACCAGACACAGCACAGCATCGTCGCGCGTCGCCACGCGTCGTATTTGAAAATTGGACGCGACGCGGCGCTTCGACTCTGCGCCAATGTGAGTTGAGCCTTAATCAGCCTGTTGCATTTGCCTTGGATAAATTAAGTGCGTGATAAGTCATTGGAAATTGACCGATTTGTTGACATTAATTTTAGTTTAAGTGGATAAATACTCATACTAATGAATATTTTAATTGCTGTTTCCGCTTAGGTAGTCACACATGCAATAATTATTATAATTATGTTTTGTAATGGCACATTTAATATTTTGTTTGTACTAATAAGTACAGGAGGTACTTACTAGTACAAAATATTAACGCAACGGGCTTGCCATATTTAGGTCATAACATCGATTAAAGGCCAATTTGTCAATCGTCAGATAACATTTAACTAAAGAACAAATATGACGATTTTACATACATAATTATATTATAAAACGAAGTCTCCCACCGATTCTGTCTGTCTGTTCGCGATAAACTCACAAACTACTGAAGGGATTTTCATGCGGTTTTCTCCAATAGCCAAAGTTATTCATGAGCAAAGTTTTGATGTATAATTCGTTAAGGTTTTATGTACATTGGCAAGACGCAAGAAAATAAATTTAAGCGGTCCCACACCGGCGAGAATCGCTTGATGCAACATGCTCAACGCAACAAGCTGATGCGACACTAATGCTCTGCTACCCGTGCGAAGCCGGAGCGGGTCACTAGTTTTCTATATAAAAACTGTCAAAACGTTAACAAAATAAAAATATTCCCCAGATTAAAATAATGAGACGATTAAAAATCAGCGTTTAGTAATTTGCAGACACCATATCGAAGACAAAGTGATAAAGTTTTGACGGGCAATTATAGCAGGAGCTTAAGTGTGTGTAAGTGAATAAGCTATTTTAGTTTTAAGAAAATCAATTAAAGACTGAAATTAGAAAAATTACTGACCTTACCAAGTAAGAATGTTTAATTTTTATATTGTTTAATAAGACATTTTTGATAATAATACGTCATATCGTGCATTGACGGCTAGCCGGCCGATTTGCAGTAGTGAGCGTGTATCTACGAGAGTTCCAGTCGACTTAGGAAGAGACATTTTCTAGTTAAGTGCCGTCTGTGAATTTGTACGTCTATCGTCAAGTCATATATGACGCAAAATATATTTGTGGAGAAACAATATTATTATACATGCATACTTAAAAAATATTATGAAATATAATAAAGAATTTAGATCCAGATTATATTTTCTTTTATTTCCCAAGCCTTTTATTATGTCCCACTGCTGGACAGTAGTAAAAAGCCTCTCTATTGGACTTCCAAACCACTTTTCGAAGACGTTCCCTGCCAGAACCTTTCGAAGGCGTTCAATTTGTGCTCACTTCTCTGGGTGTATGCGGCAGACATGTGCGGCCTAGTCTCACTTCAGCCTGACGGATTTAACACCTACGTCAGTTATGCGTGTTGTGGAGCGCAGAGTAGTCTTTCGGACGTGGTCCGTCCATTTAACTCCGAGAATGATACGCTCCATAGCTCTTCGAGGCGTTATCAGTTCGTATATCAATCTCTTTATCTTGTCTGCTACTGAAAGATACTACAATAATGACCATAATATTAATAGTTTATTCTACTACGTATAGCATGATACCTTCTACGCTTTCGTGCTTTGGTGAGCACAACCATTTTTAAGTGGGTTTTGAAAATAAAGAGCAAATATATATATAACTATGTATGCATTTCTCTTTGCATACTGTTAAAGAGACGTATATCGGCCAGGCAATATGTCAAAATATAAAAAAAAAACTATTAAGAGAATACCTTATTTTTAAATACTAATTAATTTATTGACTGATGGCGTATTGATCTGAATAGTCACATCGCCAAAGCCACTATGATGAGTGTTGAAGATTCAAGTCAAGTTTCAACACCGAAAAAAAAAGCGTAGTCTACAAATAATTGTTCTGAAACTGGATGTTATTTGTGTCCATTGTAAGAATGTTTGTATTATCCCCCGCCTTACAAGAATTATTTCTAGTGCATGTTGTAAACTCATAACAGCAGTAACTTGATGCAACATGTTGCATTAATAAAGTCAGTAATATATCATTATATATAGTAATATATCATATTTATAAGATACGCGGATGACATAGCTGCTTTAGCAGAAAGTAGAGAACAGCTAGAAATTCTACTAAGCCGAATGGACGAGATTTTTCTACAAATGGGATTATAAATTAATAGTTCTAAAACCAAAACAATGATCATATCTAAATTTTCTTCTATCAGTATTGAACCCATAAAACTAAATTAAAATAGACAATGTTAATAAGTTCAGATACATGGGAACATTAATAACCAGTGACTCCAGATGCACTCCAGAATTATTGGTAAGAATAGGAATGGCGAAAGGAGCATTTAACTCCAAAAAAACAGCTACTAACGACCAAAAATATGTCAACTAAGACCAAGAAACGATTCATTAAAACCTATATTTGGAGTATAGCTCTATATGGCTCAGAGACATGGACATTGACACAAAGGGACAGAGAGAGATTAGAAGCGTTTGAAATGTGGTGTTGGCGTAGGATGGAAAGAATATGCCCGCCTGGCCACCGTGGGGGTCTCTCAGGTGGTCGGGCGTATCGAGGCGCTAGGTTTGAGGGTGGCTCTGTCCAAAACGGAGGCCCTACTTTTTCATGGGCCCCGTCGCAAGCCACCCAGCGGCGCCTCGATAGTGGTGGGCTCGGTTCGTGTACCACTCCAGGCCCATATGAGGTACTTGGGCCTGGTACTAGAAGGGCGATGGCGTTTCGACGAGCCCTTCAGCCGTCTTGCTCCGAGGCTCCTAGGCGCTGCTTCTGCTCTTAGGCGGCTCTTACCAAAATTGGGCGGGCCCAGCGTCGGTTGTCGTCGGCTCTACATGGCGGTTGTTCGGTCGATGGCGCTTTACGGCGCACCGGTGTGGGTGGACTCCCTGACCGCCCAGTGTAAGGCTCTCTTGCGGCGACCGCAGAGAGTCATGGCGGTCAGGGTCATACGCGGATACCACACGGTGTCTGCCGACGCAGCCTGCGCTTTGGCCGGAACTCCCCCGTGGGACTTGGAAGCGGAGGTGCTCGCCGAAACCTTTAAAGTGATATCGTCGGTATGGGAGGAGATGGGTGTTCGTCCTCTCCCAGAGGTTTTAACTGGTACAAGGAACCGAGCCCGCGCCGAAAGTGGAAGGCGCGGCTGGAGGTGCCTTTAGCAGGATTCAGAACCGTTGAGGCCCTCTAGCCGGTTTTGAAGCGATGGGTAGAGCGGCAGCATGGGACTCTTTCCTTCTGACTGGTGCAGGTGTTGTCAGGGCACGGTGGCTTTGGCAAGTACCTGCACACGGTCGCTAGGAGGAAACCGAGTCCTATCTGCCACCACTGCGGGTGTGTAGAGGACACGGCGCAGCACACGCTCGAGGCATGTCCTGCCTGGGCGGTGCAGCGCCGTAAACTTGTAGGCGTTGTGGGAGTCGACCTGTCGCTGCCAGCCGTGATTAAAGCCATGGTCGACAGCGAGAGGAACTGGATAGCGGTCGCATCCTTCTGCGAGGACGTTATCTCGCGGAAGGAGGCGGCGCAGCGGATTCGTGAGGAGAGTATCCTTGCGGATCCGAGCCGCCGCCGGCGGACCGGGCGGCGCAGGCGCGCCTATGCGCGCCTGATGCCGCCATAGCGTGGGCTGCGGGCGGGAGATAGGGATCTCCCGTCCGCCAGCCATTGAGTCGGAGTGACCCTCTTTGTCGTGCCGGGGTGTTACCCAGGAGTTGTCGTCCGTGTTGTGTTGGACACTGCTGGGTGGGTCGCTGATGTAGTTTCAGTTCCAGCGACTCACCCACCATTCAAGGCAGCGAGTTGGCACACCGTGGTAGGTTTAGTCGGTAGTACCCGGGACGTTCCATCTTTTCCCGGGTGAGCCCGACATAACCTCTCCGCTCCCCTTTTCAGCGGAGAGGTATGCGTCAAAGCATTCCCCCACGATAAAAAAAGGATGGAAAGAATAAGTTGGACTGAAAGAAAAACAAATGAGGAAGTTCTAAGTATGGTAAAGGAAAAGAGACATATTCTAAAAACAATAGAGAACAGAAGAGGGAAAATGTTGGGCCACTTGATACGACATGACACTTTTATAAGAAATATCTTGGAAGGAAAAATAGAAGGCAGAAGGGGAAGAGGAAGGTCAAGGACGTTCATAGATCAAGTGAAAGAAAAGGTAAAAGTTACGTCGTATCAAGAAGTCAAAGCGCTGGCTGAAGATAGGACATTATGGAAGAGACTCCACCGACAAGAGCCTGGCCCTTAAATTGAAGAGATATCATTATATAATAATGTTTTTATTTGGTAATGGTGTTATCTTTATAAAAATGGAACTGTGTTTCAAAATAAATAGCAAAGCAGTAATATATTATTTAAATTCCTTTGTTTTATTTAATCTATAGTCTAGCATTGAGTCACATCCCTAACATATTATTAGTTGTGATTCTATTATTAGAATCATAACAAAACAACAACAAAACTTAAAAGTTGTCTTTTTGTTGATTCAGCAGCAATTCCCATCTATGTTTGTGTGCAATCGTGTTGTTCAGTTTTATTCCCGGTAGGTGTAATCTGTAAAGAGATACTGGATGTTTTATGTTAGAAAATTTTCAGCAGCAATACGGATTCGAAAAATGTATATGTGAAGAACTGTGTTCAAATTATATGTAGATTTTGAGGGTTAACGCGTGACTAAGATTTTATGATTAATCGCAATCTTTCACATATACAATATTTGTAAAATTATAAAAATTGATTATTACGGTGGCACAGCGGCGACTGTTGTGCATATGGTCCTAACTTCGATTTCAGGGCAATGTGTTATTGGATTTTTCTGCCAAGAAGCTCTCAGTTGCAGCATCGAGTCTGAAACTGTGGCTAGAAGACGCAATAAGTTTAATAGTAGTAGTAGTGTAACAATTTTCAAAATTATGTAATAAAGTGTCAAATAAACAACGCGATAAAAGCCGTATATAGTAGTTTAATTTCAATACAGTAAATAACTTCATATTATTTCCTGGTTATTCATTTACCGTATTTGGTTCTGTTCGGGATACATGACGCAGAGCTAACTGTACCGCGCCTCTCGCATAACTTGTTTGACGTGTTAAACCTCAGTCCAGTTGTTGTCGTCACAGACCCTACGTTCTCTGGAACATATCTCAAGGTAGTTTACTATTTTTCGTAAAAGAGTTACCTATTGTCAAAATACTCTGATCGTATTCTTAGTACTAATAATTTGTAGTAGCAAATAAATAAGAAAATTGTGATAGTTTGCGGCTATCTAAACATATAAATAATATATAATACAGGGCTGATATCCCTGTATTAAACTGTGCCAAAGCTGGGCATGAGCCTTTTCTCAGTGTGAAAAGGATTAGGCCATAGTCCACCACCCTGACCCAGTGCGGCTTAGCAGACTTCACATGTCTTCGAAAACATTATGGAGAACTCTCAGACATGCAGGTTTCCTCGCGATGTTTTTCTTCACCGTTAAAGCTAGCGAAAATTAAATTTAATACCCACATAATGTTGGAAAGTCACAGATCCTTGGGAGAGAGCGTTGGGTTCGAACTCGAGACCTCTGCGTGGCAGTCAAACGGTTTTCCACTAGACTATCGCTGCTCTAAGTATAACACAACTAATAATATGTATCGTATTGTACAGATATTCAGAAAACCCTTCAAATAAAATTTGTTAACCAGAATGCAAGCAAATTATGGTTGGTAATTTTAAATGACTACGGATGGCGTAGTAGTTTTAGGCCCGGCGCCCATTGGCGGTACGGCATGGCAAAGTATTTTTAGGCAACGAATAAAAATATAACCTAATCGTAAGGAAATAAAGTAGAAATTTCAATTTTAACAGTCGTAAGTACAAAAACAATATTGCGGCATGCTTAGGCATGCTGTGTCGGCAGCCTTCGGAACGCTTCGGCATCCCTCGGAACGCTTTGGCAGTCTTCGGGATACCGCGGCAAGACAGCGCCCGCCCGTACCCCGCGCGCGCGACCCCGCGCGTAGCTTCATTAGCTTAGCGTCGTTCATGCCGAAACGTGTCCTTGTCGAACGCTTCGGTATGCTTAAGGACGTCGCGGCATACCTAAGGATGTCACGGCATAGTTACCGCCAGTGTGCGCTTACATCCCCTGCCGTGCCGTGCCGCCAATGTGCGCCGGGCCCTAGTGTTCGCCTCGCCACTGCCGCTGCGCTGAGTGTTGTGGGTTCACAAGACAAAAACTTGTGTGAACCACAATTAGTTGTTCCGAGTCTGGTTATTCTAAGTGCCCGTTGTTTGCAACACAGGAATTATGCCTAGTGCGGGAGTTGTCTTTTTCAAAAAGGAAATGGACCTACGCCTATGCATTGCGGCCGATTTTACAAACTTACAATTAGTGAGATACCATTTATCTGCGGCATATGGTTATGTATGTATCTTATGTGGGGGCCAGTCAGTGCAGACCGGCGACACTTCGACCCAGTGGGATCTTTTGTGTCGACACTCTCCCAATAACGACTGCCATAGATGTTCATGGCAGCCGGGACCGACGGCTTAACGTGCTCTCCGAGGCACGGAGCAGGCGATAATTGTGAATCAATACGCACATAATTTCGAAAAGTCATATAACTTCCGAAAGTCAGAGGTGCGCGACGTGGGTTCGAGCCCGAGACCCTCTGCATTGCAGTCTGTTGGTCTCCCCACTGAGCTATCGCTGCTCCGGCATATAGTTAACGTGTTGTCAACTTTTGTATAAAAGATATCGTCACTGGTACTGCAATACCACGTAATCAAAGGAATTCAATTTAATTTGTAAATGTAACTCCAATCACCCAAAAATATCGTCGAACTGGAGCTGTTCTAAAATTGAGAAAAGGACATACTCTGTACAATAAATAGACAACTGTTCAAAATACTTGTATCAAAAGGAAACAAGCGATATTTTCGGCGAGTTGTATGGAAAACAAAAAGCTGCTTTACCGCAAGGACTTAACAATCATGGTCAAACGATCAAGGCATGCATTCAGCATAGCATTCTCTGCCATGGCACGTGTTTCCCTCTTTCTTCAATCCTGGGTCCTTTAAGCGGGGCGTGAAAAAGCACCTTCTTAGACCGTCAAAGTAGGGACATCAACATCGCCTCAGCTGCTATGAGGATGTGTGGAGGCCACTGCTCTTGGATCACATGATCGCTTACCATCAGGCGGTGTGTAGTCACTTTCAGTAGCAAAATTAAAAAAAAATAGAAAGTTGAAAAAAAACACTGTGGAAGACATAAAATGGAGAAAAAAACACTGTGGAAGACTGTTGTGGGATATCTTAAAGGCTTTAATGTCATAACCTTCGAGACAATAATAATAATAATAATAATAATAATATTCTACCACATACACACACACCATCTAGCCCAAACTAAGCAGTGCTTGTACTATGGGTACTAGGCAATGGATAAACATACATATATACTTTCTTTTTTATAAATACATACATATTATACATAGAAACACCCAGACCAAGACAAACATCCATGTTCATGCACACAAATGTTTGACTTGTGCGGGAATCGAACCCGCGACCTCAGGCGTGACAGTCGGTTACACTAACCACTACGCCATCGAGGTCGTCAATTGTTTGTACTCGTTTCAATTTGAATTTACAATTTGACTGCACAGCCTCTGCCACTGTGCCAAGAGTTGTGTGTTCGATACCCACACGGGACAAAAAAATGTGTAATCTATACATAGTTGTTCCGGGTCTTTATGTCCGTCGTTTGTAAAGTCGCCCGAGACTCAAGAATTACTCCTAGTGTAGGAATTGAAACTAAAGAAAAAAAGAACGGCGCAATAATTTTTCCAGAAGATGTGTTTTATCCTAATTTTAACTAATATTATAAATGCAAATGTGGGTTTGTTTGTTATGCTTTCACGCCTAACTACTCGACCGATCATCATGAAATTTTGCATACACGTTGTCAGGGTTACAGACGACATAAAGTACCTTTCCTCCAGGATACTATAGCACTGTGAGGGATAGAATTTTTTGACAATATCTATATTAACGCAAACAAAGCCGTGGGCAAAAACTAGTACGTAAGAAACCTTGCAGTCTACAGATGGTGTTTTTTGCATCATGCCTGTATTTGCCAACATATCATACCGAGTTTTATACTCCACATGGAGTATACAACTCAAGATTGTAAGGCAGCATAAATCTATATTCGGAAAGGTTATATTTATGTCAACGTTTAAAAATAGATAATGATTTTGAACTTTAACTCCGAATGATTGTGTCGTAAAAGTTCATGATTTTTCCTTTAAATTAAATACACCATGGTTGGTTGTGTTAAAGTCGTAAGTAGCTTACCGATGACCAAATTGGGATGTCCTCTTAAAAGGTTGTGTCAGGAAATCGACACATCTGTGTTAAAATTAAATGTATTATAATACGGAAGTTGTTAACTGCTTCAGTGGTCCAGAAGCTTAATGTTATGCGCGACTACCGATTGCTGGGATCTTCGATTTAATATCCTGGGTTGTTTTTATTCTTTTACAAGACAACTCGTTTTCGAACACGGTAGATGCTTCGTTGTTTTTGTGTTCAAAGTAGACTATTACAAGTTGGATAACGATTATGATTTTGTTAATGCATCGGTGTCGCAGCGATAGTGAATACCACTGCTGTGTGTAAGATCTCGGGTTTGATACCCGAATGCAGCAAAAATGTGTTATTGGGTTTTTCTATTAAGACATTCCTTGTACCAACACAGAGTCTGGAACTGTGCCCGGTAGACGGTAGCAGGCGCCCCCGATTATGATAGACTTAAAGCTATAGCTAGCTAGAAATAGGAGTTATACATATTTTTTTTTACGTGGAGAAATGCTACTTATGCATACCCCCTCACCACAAGGGTACGCAAGAGGGTTATGTCGGGCTCTCCCGAGATCTAGGGCCTACCGACTAAAACCATCACAGTGCGCCGTATGGTGGGTGGGTCACTGGAACTGAAACTACATCAGCGACCCACCCAGCAGTGCCCAATGCAGAGATGTAGTGTCTGCGGGCGATGACTCCTGGACGACGCCCTGGCACAACAGAGGGCGTCGTCTCGACTCAACGGCTAGCGGGTGGAAGATCTCCGTTCTCCCACCCGCGACCTTCACTAGCGGCATAAGGCGCGCATAAGATGTTATACACCGCTGCCAACTTGTTTGAGGGCACAGGTGTGTGTCATAGGTTCGATCAACACAAGGACAAAAAATTTGTAAGCAAATAGTTGTTCCGAGTCAGGGTCATTAGTCACGAATAAGCGTTTCAGTCTTGCGTCCTGGATGTTTAACCAACCATGCCATGTCTTAACACTGATGACTGATGATGATTTATTGACTGCCCGGATTGCGAGGTGGTTTAAATTGTCGCCTCAAGTTCCGGAAGTATTGTGGGTTCGATGTGCACAGGACGTAAAGTGTGATCTACAAATGGTTGTGCAGAGATTGCTTTTTCTTTTTGTCCGTTGTTTAAATGTTTGTAAAATCCTCCGCAATACAGGACATCCACAGTGCGGGCGTTGGCTTAGAAAAGAATATAGATATATGTATGAATAACGCCCTGATCCCATGAGGCTGCCGTCCGCCATCAGATGAATTCCGTATGGTTAATCCTTGTGGGCAGGGTAGCCACCTTTATTTTGAATAAATAGTATTTATATATTTTGGGATAGATGGTGTTGTGTATATGTGGTAGAATATTATTATTATTATTATTATTATTATTATATAACAAACATTTATCATCAAGGAACCTCTTAACCGCAAGTTTATAATCTAAGTCTATATTAAAATATAGATAAATGATTCGTCTTCCTTTTATAAAAATAAGGGGAAAGCTCAATTGCATTATAATTTATTTCTGTAAGTAACAATTACTTAAAATAAAACATGTCAGGGTTGACATAGGTAAAATAAAGTATTTTCACGTGCTTTATTGGTCTCATAAAGTATAAAGTATGTTTATCCGACATAACATACAAAACTTTATAAAAAAAAGTATATATGTATGTTTATCCATTGTCTAGTACCCATAGTACAAGCTCTGCTTAGTTTGGGCTAGATGGTGTTGTGTGTATGTGATAGAATATTATTATATGGGGATTGTTTTAATACTCGGCTGTGAGCCGGTGTTTTAATGACGGTTACGGGTTGACACCAAGTAGCCGCCATCTAAGATATAAGAAGAGCGTTTTGTTCTGTATGATGCGGTTCGGTCTTATCACTCTGCATAAATTTTCGTACTATTTTACATGTGTTTAATATAGCTGCTTTTTGAATGTTAATATAGGTATTTGGTGTTAGTTCGAGCAATTTAAGACTATGGTGTAAATATTTTGGGATTACCCCGGTGGTGGATATTACCTACAATCGGCACAATGTAAACTTTGTTGACTTTCCAAATTCTTGTTATTTCTTCTTTTAGATCAGTGTATTTGTTAATTTTTTCCGTAATAGTTTTTAAAAGGTTATGGGTATTCGGTACTGCTATGTCAATGATGTGTGCCGTATTTTGTGATTTGTTGTGTATTGTAATATCTGGTCTATTAAAATGTATAGGCTTATCGGTGAGTATGGCACGGTTGTAGTATATTTTGTGACTGTTGTTCTCTAATACGGTATTCGGGTTATATTTATAGTAGGGTGTATGTATGTGTATCCTGTATAAGTTTATATTTAATGGCTAATTATTATTATTATTATTATTATTATTATTATTATTATTATTATTATTATTATTATTAAAGTACGGGTGGCAACCCTACTTGTGGGTATTAGCGCCACTGCAAATGCGGTAAATGGGCTCAATCCCCACACGGGATCAATATTTTTGTGACCCATAAATAGTTATTTTAAATCTAGGCGTTCTTTGTGTCTGTTATTTTAATGTTTACAACGTCCTTTGCCCTGAAACAGGAATTATACATGGTGCGTGTTATGTTTGTGTGCTTATGTTAAGTACTGCAATGGTTCAAGTGTCTATGTTACTTCTGGATAATTTAGTCTAGTAATCATAAAGCTTTCAAATGGTGAAAGAATTATTAAAATGGGTCCAGTAGTAATTTAATTAGAAACAAATATATAAATCTCTGTTCTACATAATATTAATGTTGATATGGCCCGGCTATAGAGCCAGACAATTGTATTTGGCAGACTGATTTATTATAATGTTGTTTAGATGGCCGGACTACAGCTGAAAATGTTTCAGCCACATATTGCTATAAACATATTGCCTGTTTAGAAGTTCCTACATGAAAGGACTATTCGACCTAGTATCTCCTGACCGGAACCTTGTATTGGCACTTTCAATAGCACATGTAAAGGAAATAAACTCAATATATCACTTAAAAGTTAATGTCAGATGCACTCAAGGCCCCAACAATTACGGTAACGGTTAAACATGCATCGGAAAGAGTAAATTCTGCAGGTAAATGTTAGGGTTACAATAGCGATACTGCTTTCTGCGCGGGCGCCGGTAACGTTGCGTGCCGAGTCGGTTGCGCGCGCCGGTGAGGTGCGCACGCGGTCCAATATCGAAATATATTCACTGTGCATTCTATTCTACTGTTTTTACAACGAATTGAATTGACGTGATCTATATAATGTAAGTATTTATGTTATAATTTTTTTACTATATTTTTATATTTATGATTTTATTTATTTGTGGGTATACGGCTATTTTCACTTATGAACTCGATGCTCTAATAACAATTTTGTATTCAACCGTGCAATATAGTTTTTCTAAATGTGTTTATATGATATAGTTTTTACGATTTTTCGGATATAGTACAATGCGGTTGAGTTATTATTCGAGTCGACAAAAATTGCAAATTAAATTTATAAATATGTATATATATTTTACCGCGTAATCAGAAGATTTCTCCTTTTATTACCATACAATTATTATTCTATAGATTATTAAAAATATATTATAATGCAAGAATTAATAATGAAAGTGCGCGTATCTTAGGTACTTTCGTTGTGACTACTTGCGCGTGCATAAATAGTGTCTGTGTTACTTTTAGACACTTTCTATTGGTATCGTCGAAAAAGAAATTTATGATATACGAATTGTGATGACGTTGTTTATTTATTCGAAGTTTCACCATCGGCACATCACTATACAATTATAATTTAAAACAGAGATTGGTACGAAGTGAAGTGCCTATATATGTAGATGTATACAACACTTAAAATTAAAAACAAACAAAAATCCATAATAAAAGAAAAAAATACATGCGGGGCGGTCTTTGGGGACTGCCGATAGAAGTGAAAACTTAGTAACTTGTGAATTGTATTGTCGAGCTATTAGATTATTAGTTTTGAATTTTGAATGAGTTCGGTGACGATGACGCGATTTCCATGATTTTTGTTCACCCAAAAAGTGCTCAACGCGCCTAAAGAAGTTTTCACTTCAAAAATAGTTATCTATACTAATATTATAAAGCTGAAGAGTTTGTTTGTTTGTTCGTTTGTTTGTTTGCTTGAACGCGCTAATCTCAAAAACTACTAGTCCGAATTGAAAAATCTTTTTAGTGTTGGATAGCCCATTTATCGAGGAAGGCTATAGGCTATATAAAATTACGCTACGACCAATAGGAGCGGAGCAGCAATGAAAAATGTTGCAAAAACGGGGAACTCTTATGAATAATACTCTTATGTGAAGCATACAAAGTTGCGCGGGTCAGATAGTGTACAATACTAGAAATAATCTTTCTGTAGTAGCAAAAATCTATACAGTACCTTTTCCTAATTCATTTATTGATTTGCGAACATGAGTATATATTTGTAGATATTAGGTATAAGTTAATACAATTTTAGGTTCTTTTACCATATTAAATATTTAGGCATGCAAATTTTTGTATTTATCATGTGATTAAGTAAGTATACATTTAATTGACCATATCATAAATTAACATCTTAATGTTCAAAATAATAATAAAAAAGTATGCCCCTAACACACAGAATGTTAGGAACACAGTACTTGAATACAGAGAGTTCTTTTGGAATATTGAACATTGGTAATGACTTTTAATATGCAATAATTGATAATAGAATAAGCAGCGATAGCTCAGTGGGGAGACCAACATACTGCAATGCAGAGGGTCTCGGGTTCGAACCCACGTCGCGCACCTCTGACTTTCGGAAGTTATATGACTTTTCGAAATTATGTGCATATTGATTGACAATTGTCGCTTGTTCCGCGCCTCGCAGAGCACGTTAAGCCGTCGGTCCCGGCTACAATGAACATCTATGGCAGTCGTTATTGGGAAAGTCAGTACCCTCTAATATCCTGACACTGGTCTAGCCTTGGGGTATCGTTAGCCTTCGGGCTGCGGAGGTCAGGTGGCAGCTGCTCCGTGTAAAAACTGATATCCAGTCAAGTCCGGTTAGACTAGAAAAGCCGACCCTAAGTGACTTGGGAATAATAAAGGCTAAGAAAGAAGAAGAAGAATTGTTAATAAAACTGAATATAGACATCTACGAATAAAGCATTCTATGCTATGTTAATTAGATACTTAATGTGTTTTAAATCACGTATGCAATTAATTATTGTTAAAATGTTTGTCATGTATGTATTTATTTTATGACGGGCTGGCATTGTAAACTATTTTGATGGATTTCGTATCCGCAATATGTGATTAAATTTAAGTAAATTAGTACTTCGGTACTAGTTTTTAATATATATTAATGTATCATCATCAATAAATAGATCTACTAATAATATTTAAAAAATGCCCGTTTTAAGATCATTGTTATCTATTAATATACAATAAGGGGTTATACACATTTTATATTCCCTGTAAACGTGGCTGTTGAATAGCAACCGAAACGTCGGGGAAAGTATAAACTTAAATCTAAATAGTTTTAATAATTTAAATAGCTTAAATAGAAGTAAATAGTATGTATGTACGGTCTGCACTGACTGGCCCCCCACATAAGATAAGATCTAGTGAAGGTACGGGCAAAAGGTAGTTTTGTATACAAATAATGTACCTGCTTTGTGTAAATTAATGCTGATGGATACGTAATTCTCTATAGCTTCCATATATTTTTCTGTCACCGGGTTTGACTTTTAAATCAATCAAACAATTAACATTATCCATTGTTTATTTGAACGATTTTATTAATTGAAATAGATTTAAAAACATGTCAGCGACCTACTATAAATAAATCTTTAGATTATTTTGCTGGTCACGGTGAGACCGTCTAATTGTGACAGTAACTTCACAATTACTTCTAATAGGGTCAAAATATATTTTAAGATTTTTCTAATCTATTTTTCATAATAAGGAAAAATTTGTATAATTTTAAAAACTAATTTGTTCAGCAGCGCCTACAAGTTAGTTAAATTCATTTAAGGATGGAAGTAAAAAGAAACTGTTACGTACAAAAATTAATACGTAGTTATAAATCTGCATTATATTCTAAGGCCATATTGTTAACTGTGAGTATATCAGGAAGTCCTATGACGAAACATTTATTACCATTCGTTGATGTTGTTTACTATAATTCTAAAAGACAACTAGTTTGGTTTACGCAAATGTCGCTTAAGCGACCAACGCTTAAGACCAATGCGTAACGCAAATACAAATAATGTAACACTTTATTTTAAAAGCTTTGAGAATAATTTCTGTATCGCGGGGATCTTTGCAAACATTCAAACAACGATCACAAATAGCACCCAGACTCGGAACAATTATTTATGGATTACAAAAATTTCTGTCGCATGTCACGAGATCGAGCCGTTGATATATAAATCAATGGATCGAATCGAAATTCAGTGCAGTGGCAATGGCGAGGAGTCAATCGTGAATCGATTTCTTTTCCGAGTATGTCCCGGCTGCTTTGCCAAGATATTTTAAACTATTTGTCAATCTCTATTTAAGTTTATTTTTTATGTTGCTCGTCAAAATGACCACACTCCTCCTGATGGTAAGCAATCATGTGGTCTAGGAGCAGTGGCCTCCACACCGTCCACACGTACTGCCGTTCTTTAACTAAAATGCCGTTAACCCACAAGCGCGCGAATATGACTTTTTAATGGATAGTAAAATAGTTTTGGATTGTCTATCTATAATTTTACTAGAATTTGAAACTTTTTACCTATATAATTATCTATCTATATCTATATTCTAGTGTAGAATTAAAAAATATATTACTTTTCATTAAAAAGTCATAATCGCGCGCTTGTGGGTTAACGGCATTTTAGTTAAAGGACGGCAGCGTAGCTTCACCTGACATTATTATTTAACATTAATATCATATTTACAATAACTTCGTTCAGTTAGCTCTTCAAATAAAAATTACTTCGGTTTTCCATTATGGCGTGAAAAAAGAACAAATACACGCAATGACAATATACCTTGGTTTATTAGGGTTCTGAACCAAAACGCGTTTACCAAACCATACACTATCTATTCATCTTACCTTTTAAAAGCTCTTTCAAAAGAATCCAATTCAAAAATATGTCTTTTCATATAGGTCACCAAGTAACACTCATGAACGTCACAGTTTACACTAATGTGAATTTAAATTTACAGTTACTTATAACCCAGCTCACAAATTGCTAGTAATATATAACATTATTTATATGACGCATGTCTTAATCAGCCATATTAAAATTTTTTAATATTAATATCTAAGCAATTTGTGTTACACATAACTTGTATTCTTGATAACCCTTTTAGTTAAACAATAAAATATAATTTTATGTTAAGTTAACGCGGATGTTATACATATACATACTCGATGGCGTAGTGTTTAGTGTAACCGACTGCCACGCCTGAGGTCGCGGGTTCGATTCCCGCACAAGTCAAACATTTGTGTGCATGAACATGGATGTTTGTCTTGGTCTGGGTGTTTCTATGTATAATATGTATGTATTTACAAAAAAAAAAGTATACTAGTATGTTTATCCATTGTCTAGTACCCATAGTACAAGCTCTGCTTAGTTTGGGCTAGATGGTGTTGTGTGTATGTGGTAGAATATTATTATATTATTATAAACTACTTTTAAGGGATTTTAACTCGTTGTTTATTTTAAAAACACTTCTTCTCCCTAGCCTTTATTATTCCCAAGTCACTTGGGGTCGGCTTTTCTAGTCTAACCGGATTTGACTTGATATCAGTTTTTACACGGAGCGGCTGCCACCTGACCTCCGCAACCCGAAGGCTAACAATACCCTAAGGCTAGACCAGTGTCAGGATATTATAGAGCACTAACTTCCCAATTACGACTCCCATAGATGTTCATGGCAGCCGGGACCGACAGCTTAACGTGCTCTCCGAGGCACGGAGCAGGCGATAATTGTCAATTAATACGCACATAATTTCGAAAAGTCATATAACTTCCGAAAGTCAGAGGTGCGCGACGTGGTGGGTTCGAACCGAAGACCCTCTGCATTGCAGTCTGTTGGTCTCCCCACTGAGCTATAGCTGCTTAGTTTTTTGTTTTATTTTAAAAACACATAATGTAACTAAGAAACTATTAAACTGCTTCTGTGCAACTTAACTACTATTTTGAGTTATTTAAATATGGAAACTATTTACATATGCTCTATCGCCGACATTTCGGTTTGTATTCAGCAGCAATGGACACGGGGAGTATGTTACGAGTGGGCTCACATCGACGTTAGTGCAGTGGTGTATACACGTATATTGGAATAAATATTGGCTAAATTGTTTCGTAACAAAATATTGAAAAATATTAAGACGAGTTCAGTATGTTTTTCTGTTATTTTTTTAAATATCTATTGAAGTTTTAAAATGTAAACTCAAAAGTAAAATACCAAAGAATAAAAACCATCTAAGCATAAGTCTGCACAGAAAACTAATGATTTAATATGTTTATTTTCTATTTTTCTGTGAACCGACAAAAAACAGTTTTGTCGAGTATAGACGACGTTGGCGCACAGGGCACGCTTGCGCATGTCGAGTATAGACGACGTTGGCGTTCAAAAGGTTAAAGAACATTACTTCGCATTCGGCTAATTTCTAAACCGCGGGTATATTACAAGCATTAAAAAAAAAAGAGACCGAGTCTCACTCGTGCTTGATCGATTTTTAATTAATATTAGCTTTACATTTTGAAGACATGTACACATACAAAATGACTGGTTAAACAAGAAACGTATGAAGGTAAATATTCGTACTCGTTCCAAATAAGTAGGACGTTAATATTCGACTTAATTATCCAGTAAAGGTCAAGAATTGATTGAAGTATAAAAGGAAAACGGATTATACCTCTCTTTCACTGTCTTATCAAAGGTCATTTGGTGTATCACTCGAGTCTCGCGGGTTGGAGATGCGCGCGCGCTTTTGCCAGCGCATCCATACTTTGAGGATCTTGCAATATTTTTAATTAAGTTTTCTTTGTGATTTATGGGTTCGTAGATTTTGTCATTGTCAACGTTTTATACAGCTTCTATCCCTGAGGAAAGAAGCAGAAAAACTAGTGTTCCCGAGGAATAGAAATTTATTGAAGAAATCTAGATTTTCTAGCGAAGCTGTGGGATAAATCTAGTATATAATGCATCTGCGTACCTTCGGAGATGTAGGTGTATGTACATTTTTTTAAAGTTTATTTCTTTAGCATTATTATACAAATGATTCATACAATATTCGAACATAGAGCAGTTACAATGTAAACTCTTAATTTACATAACAAAAAATAAAAACCGTCCAAATGTGAATCAAGTTCTCATCATTGTGGGGTTAGGCATACCGCCAATGAAGGCGTAGCTTTGTAAACGCTTTAAAATACGTCAAACACCTTAGGCCGCTTCCTACTAACATGGTTATGCGACAGACTACAAAACTACACCTTATCTTATCTTATGTGGGGGACAGTCAGTGCAGACTGGCGACACTTCGACCCAGTGGGATCTTTTGTGTCGACACTCTCCCAATAACGACTGCCATAGATGTTCATGGCAGCCGGGACCGACAGCTTAACGTGCTCTACGAGGCACGGAGCAGGCGATAATTGTCAATCAATACGCACACCTTAAACTACACCTGAAACTACACCTGAAACAGTGAACAACAAAGGAATGTAGAGAGCCGAAGGACTCTCTACCATCCTCAAATAAACATTTATCGTGGATAACTTGGTAGTAGTGGCGGCATTTCCACTGCGCCGTCTGTTGTAGGTTCGATCTCCACACTGGACAAAAAATTGTGCGATCTACAAAGAGTAGTTCTGATTCTGAGGGTCCTTTGTTTGAATGTTTGTAAAAACCTCCGCGACACAGGATTTATTCCTAGTGCGGGAGTTCGCTTAAAACAAAGTAATTAGAATATCAGTAGGCAGGCGTACTCCAAGCGTATAATGAGGAATACGCGTTTATAAATCTACGCCTTCGTGGACAGTAGGCCTTATGCGGAAATGTCGATTCGCAAGCCTAACTTGATCCGTTTTATCCAATATTAGCTTAACACTTTGAAGACGGTTTATATGTAAACTAAGATTAGTTTAGATTTTATAAGTATTATTGCTTACGGGTTTCCTACGGCAAGTGGCTACATGTTATCGGGATGATAAAAAGTATTCTGTATGTTAGCCCAGGATTTGATGGTCTTTCTATCTATCTTATGTGGGGGCCAGTCAGTGCAGACCGGCGACACTTTGACCCAGTGGGATCTTTTGTGTCGACACTCTCCCAATAACGACTGCCATAGATGTTCATGGCAGCAGGGACCGATGGCTTAACGTGCTCTCCGAGGCACGGAGCAGGCGATAATTGTCAATCAATACGCACATAATTTGGAAAAGTCATATAACTGCCGAAAGTCTGAGGTGCGCGACGTGGGTTCGAACCCGAGACCCTCTGCATTGCAGTCTGTTGGAATCCCCAATAAGCTATCGCTGCTCATTTTGATGGTCTATCTGCGTGCCAAGTTACTTCCAAATCCGGTTAGTTGTTTACGCGTGATTGAGTAACAAACGTTTTCTCAAAGTTTCACATTTATTATATTAGAATATATCACGATGATTTTTCAGATTTCTTTCTTTTAAACTAACCACTCCCTTATTGTTCAGATCATTTCATGGTAGTGTTATGAACAAAGGTATATTACATTTATCAGAGCCCCATTTAACGCCCAAATATTGTTTTAGTTTAAACCTACCTCTCTATGTCAAGAGGGCTTTATAAGCTTCAATAAACTGCGACAAAGTACACCCAAACTCAAAACAAACGAGATGGGTGTAAAAACCCAGGATTCAATCTCTTCGTCTTCATGTGACATTCTTTTTTTGTTTTTCCCTCATCTTTTTGTAATGTCCCACTGCTAGGCAAAAGTCTCTTCCTTGGACTTCCAAATCACTCTGTTGGTGGATATCCTCTGATCTTATGACCTTGTGATCCCTGTATCTCGGGGTTCTTTTGACCCACAGCGCCCATATTTAAACTCTATCGAGGTATGGTCTGCACACCAAGTTACAAGTCAATATTTTTCCATTTAAAATATGCGACTCCTGTATCTCGGAAGTTATTTGACCTCTAGGACCCATATTTAAACTCGCCCGAGGGATGAACCCAAAGGTGTCTGCACACTAAGTTACAAGTCAAGCAGTCTAGTAGTTCCGGAGCTATTCCTGTTTTTATTTGTTTAGGTTTTGTACTACCCGTGCGAGTCGCTAGTAAATTAATCATATATGCACTTAGTTTCATCTCATTTTAGATTAAAACTTCTTTTGGGCTACTAAGAAGATGGATGAGAAACGATTGCATGTAGCAGAAATGAGAATGTTACGATGGATGTGCGGAGTGACGATAATGGACAGAATTAGGAATGAATACGTAAGAGGTAGTCAGAAAGTGGTGCCCATAGACGAGAAGGTGAAAGGAAATCGTTTGGCTTGGTATGGACATGTTATGCGAAGAGATGATACGTATGTAGCTAAGCAAGTGATGAATATGAGGGTAAAGGGACGAAAAGGGAGAGGAAGGCCAAGGAAAAGATGGATGGACTGTGTGAGGATGGATATGAAAGGGTAAATAATCAGATGGATCAGACGGGTGACAGAGAAGTATGGAAGCGAAGGACATACTGCGCCGACCCCAAATAAATTGGGACCAGGGCAAGAGGATGATGATTTAGATTAAAACTCTTTAAGGGGCCCCTTCACATTTGACCCATGCCTCCGTGTAAGCCTTCGAAAGGGCCGGGTATTTTCTATACACTTCTATGTATATACATGTCTATATATCAATAAAGTGGCAGGCAGAAAGGTACTCACCGACATTTTGTCAACTGTATTATATGTATAATAGGGGGCGAGCCTTCTGCCGTCTTCTAAGCACATCAGCAGCCTGTTTGTTATTTCGCAGAATTTTCTTACAGGAAAATTTTAAAAAAATTTGCCGTACTCGGCAGTCGAATCCGGGACCTTGCGACCAGTACCCACCAGGTTACAAACTAGCCGGATCGTTTCAAAAATATTTTTTAAAGTCTTTATTTACCTATATAATTCAATAATTTATTATTTGACGGTTCAAATAATAAATTATTTGCCTGCATGCCTGCTGTTGGCAAAATATCTGTAGACACACGAATGAGCCGGCTACAAAAAAGTAACGCTCTCTTACAGGGAACCGACATTAAATACGGTTTCCACCACCCAGAAGAGCTCCAACTCATTCCTATCTCTACTATTATTTTCCTTTGATTTCTTTTCGCGCGTTTGATATCTTATTGCAAGCGATTATAAGCTTCGGTTACCAAATACCGTCAGGCAGGTCTGACGCTTTTTATACCTTTATTTGTACCCGAACTGCCGGCCCTGATTTCGTCCTGGCTAAACATAATATACAACCTGAAATAACACAACTTTTTTAAATTGGATGAGTAGTTCCGGAGATTACCTTTACATCCAAACTTACAAAGTATACTTGTTTATAAAATGAGTATATAAAAGAGAATTTAAACACTTACGGAAGTACATATTATTCTAATAAATTTGTATATGTTGATCTCATATCATCAAAAATCTGTTTTTAAATCCGGTTTAATATAAATGCCTTAATATTGTTACTTATCATTTTTGCATATGCTTAAGGTCATTTTGGTTTAATTCACTAACAGTCGCATCGTCATATAACGCATAGTTAATGAGAATGCGAACGTACCATATTACGTAATTAACCAATCAGTAAAGATAAATATGTATTTGTGACATTCTTTTGCGTCGTACATCAATCATATTCACATCACATTACACATTGTACACATTCAAAGTCTAAAATCTTTAAGTAGTTCCTTAAAAATGAATAAAATCTTATTGGACACGTCACGTAATACAAACATACGAATAAAAAAAAAGTTAATAAAACAATGGAGACAACGGTCCCAAAAAACACAGTCTTGGCACAAATATTTAATTTTATTATTGACTAAGTATTTTGTTTCTGGTGGTACTTCTACAACACTTAGACGATTACGTGCAGTAAAATGACTATTTATCTCATTCACCACCGTTTAGACGCTAGCATTATACAAAATATATTTATTTAGATATTTTATAATTGAATCGGTTTAAAAGAACGCATTATCTTCTCATCGGCTCTACCCTCTGCCGAACTTAACAACTAACTCATAAACTTTGACGTTTATAAGTGAAACTTTATGACCTAAATGAATAAATGAGATTTGACTTTGACTAAGCTGATAAGCTAAACCAATGCGCGATCCGAGCAGTCTGTCTTCTGATTTTTTTGATTTTTTCGTTTCAAGCAAGACAACTTGCAGACAACCTACTGAGAAACTATTTTAAGTTCCTCAGTAGGTCGTTTCTCTCTAAACGTTTACTAAGAAAATCCTGTTCTACGCAAGGACTTTGCGAGCGTGTGGCAACGAAATATAATTAGTTATTTACATACAAGTTGATTCCAATCAAATAGCAGTGAATAAACCGTATGGTACCAGTTCCCTTGTGGCCATCCACACAGATGTTAAGGAGGGAGGCAAGGCAAGGTCGCAAGGTTAGGCAGAGGAGTATTACAGCCAAATTTCGCTAGGTGACCAGTCTTTTGCCGTTTATTGGGCGCAGTTCTCGACTCTGCCATTACTGAAATTAAGATTTCTCGACAGAAAAAGTGAATAACACTGCCCGATCCGGCAATCGAAAACGAGACACACGTACCGATGTTACTCTGAATCAGTTTTATTTGAACATTTTTATTTATTAATATACATAGGTATGTTATTCGTCAAGTACCTCTCCCAGTAGGGCTTTATGTTTAGGTAGAGTTCCCGATATCCTCTGGTTTTATACCTACTAAATACTGGACAGCATCCAATTTCGAGCCTATTTTGTGATGCTTATTCTGTATAGATCAAAATAAACTACCATTCTTTCGTTTTCTTGTTAAATATTTTAAAGTAAGCCTTAAAGGTACTAACTGTAATTATGACAACTCATAGAGGACGTAATGTCAAACACGTGTAAAAAAAATACTTTAACGTAAACACCCATTCTTACTTATTTGTAATAATATACATTAACTATGCACTCTAATTTCCTCAGAAGACAAAAAAAAAATCTCTTTGTTATCGTTAAAAGCCAACGGTCCAAATCACTTTGCGAAAGTGCCTCGCAGTGTCCGTCAACCTCTTCAAATATCGGACGCAATGAAGCAACACAGTCATCAACAAACAATTCCTACTGTTGATCTATCGCAGTGTATGCAAAGTGAGAAAACCGCGTATTTCGCAAGCCCGCGTACCTTAACTTGACTTGACCAACCCACTTGATTAAGCCGTAGACACACTTTAGAAGCCAAACACCGCGAGTACAAACAATACTTGATCGTATCTGTAGACGCATATAAAAAATAATTAAATTTGACTAGGTTTCATGTTCTTCTTGTCAGGTTGAATTATATGATTTATCTTATATATAAAATTCTCGTGTCACAATGTTAGTACTCCATACTCCTCCGAAACGGCTTGACCGATTTTTATGAAATTTTATATGCATATTTAGTAGGTCTGAGAATCGGCTACTATCTATTTTTCATAGTGATAAAGTAAACATAAAAATTATTTTTGACACAACGAAGTCTGTCCGAGCAGCTAGTATTATATAAAACGTAACGGGTATTTACGCGATCATGCATATGTTTACCTTCTTAACGCTTGACTAATCATGCAACGCGAAAGATTAAAAGGAATTATATGACTACTCTCAGGAAAGCAGTTAAATATAATATAAATCTGACTACAGCTTCGTAAATATTACTTTTCATTCTAAGCCATTTATAGTAGTAGCTTGTCGTCCATGTCTTGTGACAGTCTTAGTTCTATCTGTCGTTTCTTGTCCAAATTCTTTCTCTCACGTCATGTTAATAGTGGTTAGCTCTTGGAAAACCCGATAAATACCAACTCTAAGTAGAAGCTGAATGCTTTACTGCTAAATAACACCTATAAATTATTTCACGTCTTAATACCACAAGGGTAGGCAAATTGGTTTTCCATCCTCCTTTCGCCAAGTATGGTTTTAAGTCCCATTGTAATGGGGGCACTGTACATAGTTCCAAACTCTGAATCTGCTGCTGATAAGAGTTTTTTGACGAGTGTCGGGTAAGCCACTAGCTCGTCTACAACAAAAACAAAACAAGTAAACAAAGTTCTTCCGTACCACGCAACGTAACGGGTGTGTTTGAATATATGTACACGGCTTAAGCAATGCGATTTCCACACAGACCCTATTACTGTGCAATATAACTAACTCGCAATTTATCTCCTTCCAAATGCGTTAGGGTACGTGAGATAGATCTAAGTTGCGACAAATCTTGCTACTTATTTGAACCTATTTTTTAAACTTAACGCCAAATACATTAGATTTTCTTACGTCTTTGCTTGACGCCTTAATAAACGTTTTAGATTTTGGCAATTAGTCACATCCCAATCCTAACTAATATAAATGCTAATGTGAGTATGTTTGTTTGTTATACTTTCACATTTTAACTACTCGACCAGTCATGATGTAATTTTGCATACACGTAGGGTACAGAAAAGGATACATCCAGAAAAAGTATCATTCTCGAGGGATAGAATTTGATTTTTTTAATCGCATTGATAAGTATTGAAAGGTCTCTGTATTTCCCGACGTTTCGACCGACTTCACCACGACCGATGCAAGTCTAATAGCTCAATTTAATATTGCAATATTTGAGTTTTGTTGTTAATTAAATGATGCCACCTTTATTTACTCTTAATTTAAACCACGGATGGCGTAGTGTTATCTACACCATACAAACATTTGTACAATCCCAAAATAGTTGTTCTGAGTCAAGGCTAAGACACAAAGAAATTGTTTGTGTTTTTAAAATTGGTTCTGAAATTATCCAAAGCTGTCATTTTTATATTAAAGGCAATATTAAGTTTAAAACTAGATGAGATTTAAATTCGTTAACAATATTTACGCTCAAGGTCGATCTTTGGGTCATTGATTCCTAAGTCAGATCTGGCGAATCATTGATGAGATTTTCTCTTGCGAAATTATCGTTATATACGTACGCAGTCTACTACGAGGAAAGGCTGTATTAGCTGGCGAAATGCCGTTGTTATGAAATTTACCTTACCCTTCGAGTTGTATACAGTAATATGCTTTTACGTAAGCTATTTTGAACTTGTTTCACAGTTGTTTTACTGCTTTTTACGTCCTTGTAAGATGAATAGATGTGTCTATACAGGTATTTAATTTAGGTTTCTAGTGAGGTACAAAGAATAGTTTTTGGTCGTGTGGTATTTAAGATACTGTCTAGATAAATGCACCGATTGCGTAGTAGATTTAATGGTCAATCTGCCTCCTCTATACGATCAAGCAGTTTAGGTTATATTTTTAAAGGAAACAACTTGTGTGATCTACTAATAGATAGTATTGCCTAATCTGGACGCAATTTTTTTTTTTTTTTTTTCTATCACATACACGGAACGCCATCCAGCCCAAACTAAGCAGAGCTTGTACTATGGGTACTAGACAGTGGATAAACATACATATATACTTTATTTTTTGTAAATACATACATATTATACATAGATACACCCAGACCAAGACAAACATCCGTATTCATGCACACAAATGTTTGACTTGTGCGGGAATCGAACCCGCGACCTCAGGCGTTGCAGTCGGTTACACTAACCATTACGTCATCGAGGCCGTCGATGACGTAATTTGTACCCGTTGTGTCAATGTTTGTAAAGTCTCCCACGATGTATGGAGTTTACCTAATCGGGCACAGTCTTTATTTAAAAAGCTACCTTTTATATATATCCCCAAAGGGTAACGCTGGGGTTTTTGATTGCACGTGGTAGAGGACTATTGGATACAGTTCTAGATTTCTTACACCTAAGAATCAGGTACTAAGAATTTCTTGACAGTATAACCCAATAGCATTTTGCCCATACCGGGCTTTGAACCCGAGACCTCATACACAGCAATTGCATTTACTACCGCTGCCCTAGCAAGGCAACACATTCGATACGGTAAGTTTGAAATTGTGTGTAATTCAAATAAACTTTAGACAACTGCTGCTAAGACCCACACATACAACAATGGTATTATTATATGTAGTTTTTATTCAAATTCATATATATCCATACCTTGGTACTTATATGTGTGTATAAAATACATGCATTTTATTATTATCGTTTACGAGCTTTGTCACGTGCGATAGCATGTGCATTTTATTATTACTTTCGATAGTGCCAAAATAAAAGCATAAATAAAATTGATTGGCATTTTAATCTCAAAGTCGCTATTGTATTTTCAAATAATGTCAATCTCTGTTTTAGGAAGTCAAAAATAGGTATTTTTGTTTAGTTCATTTTTATAATGGACCTGTATGCAATGTAGTACTCTCTTTATATTTTTATAATGTATGTATCTTATGTGGGGGCCAGTCAGTGCAGACCAGCGACACTTCGACCCAGTGGGATTTTTTGTGTCGACACTCTCCCAATAACGACTGCCATAGATGTTCATGGCAGCTGGGACCGACGACTTAACGTGCTCTCCGAGGCACGGAGCAGGCGATAATTGTCAATCAATACGCACATAATTTCGAAAAGTCATATAACTTCCGAAAGTCAGAGGTGCGCGACGTGGGTTCGAACCCGAGACCCTCTGCATTGCAGTCTGCTGGTCTCCCCACTGAGCCATCGCTGCTCTTTTTTTTTATAATAGCGGCAAATGGCATAGTTTATGCATCTCACAGCCTTTTCTGGGATACCTTAAGGTATTAGCTTTTTACTTCAAGATCTTATGAGATGTTACTCATTATAGTTACTATCATATCCTATGTCAACTTGGTGCGTAAAATTTGTACCATGTAGAAAGACAACTTCAGCACAAGAAAAATCCTGTGTGCGAGAGGACTTTACAAACGTTTAAACCAGAGATACCCAGATATTTTTTCTAATAAACCACTTTAAAAATTTAGCTGGTTTCGGTGGACCCCTTGCAGCTAGAAATTCTCTACCGTAAAATCGGTAGAACTGAATATGGAATATGCATGTTTTTAGAAGTAACAGTCGCTGAGCTTCTAAAATATTATCTGCCTACATTGATAGGTGAAGTCAAGCCAACATTTTAGTTCTTCACGATCAAAAGCAAATGAATTTTTGTGGACTTCCGCTTACGAATTGAAGGGCTAAGTGGGCAAAGGCGTTATCTGACAAAATTAAATATTCGTCCATTTTGCATAAACCTAGGTTTTAACTGATGACAAACAAAAAACAAAATTTAAACACGCCAATAATTGGCGTGTTTAAATCGATTGATGAATCATGAATCGATTTGTCATCAGTTAAAACCTAGGTTTATGCAAAAAAGACGAATTTTTTAATTTTGTCTGATAACGCCTTGGTCCACTTAGCCTTTCAATTAACACCTTTGTCCACTTAACCCTTCAATTGTGAACCCCCATTTTTTTGTCACCCCACCGTAGACCCTGTCGAGTCTCCCGTGGACCCCTGGAGGTCCACCTGGACCACTTTGGGAACTAAGGGTTTAAACAATGGACACAAAAAATACCCAGACTCGGAACAACTATATATGGACCATGCAATGCGTCTTTTTCATATAACCTTGTTTAATTGTAAGTCTATAAGTCTATAGCAGCAATATAAGGCCACGTCTATCTTCTATGACATAGATTACATTTAAATAAGTTGGACAAGTTGCTGGCAGAACGCCAACTAGAAACTATGTGTAGTTTCCCTCAATCGACAATACAGTTTACGTGTGAATAGAAACTGATAAATAATATTTGAAGGTAAACTACCTAAACGAAAGTAATACCATTTATAGTCAAAATAATTACTAAGTAAATGTCATCATCATTATAATATCAGCCCTGTATTAAACTGTCTCACTGCTAGGCACGGGCCTCTTTTCAGTGTGAGAAGGGTTAGGCCATAGTCTACCATGCTGGACCAGTGCGGGTTGGCAGACTTCACATATCTTCGAGAACATTATTGAGAACTTTTAGAAAATGCAGGTTTCCTCACGTTGTTTTCATTCATCATTCACCGTTAAACCGAGCGATAATTAATCATTGACTTCCAAAAGTCAGAAATGTATGCCGTGGGATTAATCTCAAGACCTCTGTGTAGCTTGAAAACTTGACGATTCTCTGAACTAAAAGAAAATCATACTATGTCAAAATTTATTTAGCACTCCAGACATGAGTTAACGGCAAATATTTAAACACTACAATGCATGAATAGCAGAATGATCTCAAAATAAATACTAGATTTCTATGTTGTACCCCGGATTTCATTACTCGCTACACGTTAGTACCTAGACACGTGATCAGCGAAAGCTACACCAACTTTCTCAGAGTGCCTGTTCTCATACAAGATTATTTTAATGTGCGCTATTAATTCTCCACTTGTTGCTACGTTTCAATAGTTTCTAATTGCTTTTCATATTACCTACTTTATACCATAATGATATGAAAGCGGTTCGTTAACTGCCTGAAGTTTTTAAACATGAATATCGAAACAGACGCTACTTCAGACATACATACATACCTACATAGAGTTTTATAATCATAATCCCTTCTTTTCTCATTGCGGTAGGCTGAGTAAATAACAAGTGAGAATCGGAAATGAATTGCCGTAAATCTTAGAGTTCGACAAAATGGTTCAAGTAATATGCAAAGGTCACGTGATACCACGTGGTCACAGTCATATCGGGTTATATCGACTATGCTGAGTCGAATGGCGTTGACCGCGAGTATCTAGCTCTTACGGTTCTTGAGTTGAAAGTTGTATAACAGACGGACGGACGGACGGACAAAGCTGTTGTATAAGAGTTCTTTCGAACTCTAAAAAATATAAATACAAAGGATGAAGAAGCAAATGGCTGGCGTAGTGGTTTAAGTGGCGCCTCGTCACTGTCATTGTGCTGAACGTTGTGGATTCAAATCCCACACCAGACAAAACTTTGTATGATCCATAAATAAATCGATGGCGTAGTGGTTAGTGTAACAGACTGCCACGCCCGAGGTCACGAGTTCGATTCCCGCACAAGTCAAACATTTGTGTGCATGAACATGAATGTTTGTCTTGGTCTGGGTGTTTCTATGTATAATATGTATGTATTTACAAAAGAAAAGTATATATGTATGTTTATCCATTGTTTAGTACCCATAGTACAAGCTCTGTTTAGTTTGGGCTAGATGGTGTTGTGTGTATGTGATAGAATATTATAAGAATATATATTGAGTAGTAGAGCCTCACTGATTTCAGCATGAATGGGCCGGCTCGACCGGGGAAGGACTACCCTCTCACAGAATATCGACGTGAAATAGCAGTATTCCTACTGTTGTGTTTCGTTCGGTGAGTGAGAGTGTCGGCGTCCCAATCACCCCCTTTCCCCCATTCCCGCTCCTTCTCCTTCTCACTTCCTTTCCTAAAGGGTCGGCAACGCGCAAGTCATGCCTCTGGTGCATGTGTGGTCCATAGTCTACGGTGGCCACTTACCATCAGGTGGGCCGTATGGTTGATTGCCACCATAGATGTATAAAAAAAAAGTGTTATTATAGTTGTTCCGAGTCGAGGTGTTCATTGTGTCCGTTGTTTGAATCTTTGTAACGTCCCCGCGATACAGAAATTATTTCTAGTGCAGGAGTTGTTTTATTAGATTTTGAAAACAATCAATCAATTAAATCGAATGAAAAGAAAATATTGAGTTACTTTTTCATACCGTATTCTTGCCGTATGCTTGTCGAGTCGACATACTGACATCCCAGGTCATAACTTTACAAACGTTCTAACAGCGAGCGCACAGAATACCCAGATACGGAACAGCCATTTGTGAATCACACTATTCTTGTCCGTGTAGGATTCGAAAGCACAATACTCGGCCATTGACATTGACCACGTTCATTTTAACCACCATCCGCGTAGTCCGAATCTCATGCTCTCGATCCAACCTTTAGAAAAATCTGTTCGGATTGGCGCACCTCTACCTATATCAATCACGGACGCAATAAGGCAATGCTACTTAAGTTTATAAAAAAAACATAAAAGCTTAAACACAAAACAAACTCCTACATAAATGACACATTACATACAATGTATGTGGTACAAATTGTAAGTATATGCACTATAAATGTGACTGTGTGAATGTCCTACCCAGACAGATAAATGAACGAAATGTAGTGAATATGAGTCATTTAATCTACATAATTATACTATAATATTATAAAGCTAAAGTGTTTGTTTGTTTGGTTGAACGTACTAATCTTAAGACTGCGCCGAGCGTAAGACAGATAATGACAGAGCTCGTGCGGCGCATATTCAAATCGGCACGCGGCCGCCATAGTAAAATTGTATGGAGGATTTAAAGTGCTTTTTTGATAAATATATATCTTTATTGTCAACAAATAACTTAAATATTTGCGACGGACAAATCGTAATATAACTATTTATGTTTCGTTTAAGCTGTAAAATAGGATAGATTTCTACTATTATAATCTAAAAATTACGTAACACGAGCTTACGTTTTTGCATTTTTCGTGCGAATTTACGTCATTTAGTAGGTGAAAATATTAATTATTTTAAGTTTTTACACGGATTAATTGTAAACACATTCATTGTTATGGTAAGTGTATATTTTATATTTGTATTAAACAAAAAGTGTTGATTTTATTCACTTAACTGTGACCGCCTGTTTTGGTACATTTCGGTCGGCGCAGTCTTAAGAACTACTAGTTCGAATGAAAAAAATATTTTAGTGTTATATAGCTCATTTATCGAGGAAGGCTATGGGCTATATAACATCACGCTACGAACAATAGGAGCGGAGAATCAATAAAAAATGTTGCAATAACGGGGAAAATATCTAATGTGAAGCAGACGAAGTTGCGCGGGTCAGCTAGTAGTTCATACAATGTCCCTACATATCGCACCCTTAATAAAACAGAGACTTATCTCAGTATTTTGGGTTAAACAAATTTGAACTCTATTGCAAAGATTTAACACAAATATAATATTAGAATTTAACATATACAATTAGAGTTCAAATTGCCTTACTTTCAAATTTCGAGTTAAGTCGCTGTTTTATTAAGACTGCGAATTATGATAACCTTTACACACGTGTATGAACTTTCTTTGTTGATTAATCAAAGATCTTAAGTGCGGCTATTTCTTTGTCTATTCTACTCGATGTGCAGTTGAATGATTTATTGCACTTAATCTGTCATGTCTGAGAATACCAGACTAACTAAAATGTATTGAGTCACCGGTGTCCCGTTGCGACTCAATAGGATAATCATGTGCATACCCGTAGAGGAATCTTATAGTACCTGTCCTATAGGGTTTAATTGTACTTAGGTAAAATTACAATAGCTTTTATAGTGTCTCGGTAGCGGAATGGTAGAGAATGCGACTGCTGCACATGGAATTTCGATTCTGCATGGATTCGTCACCCTAAAGAACCGGTAGGGAAAAATACTATCGGATTTTATTGTCATATTCTCAGAAATAACTTTGAATCTGGAATTGTGTCCAGTAGACGCCAGAATAGGCTTGCTTGCTATCACTTGGGACTTGACTGCCGAAATGCGGGTCTATTACACCAACATTTCGCCAGCAAGGTCCTAGCCTCTGCTTACCTTATAGGCGTCAGACTATGTATGTATGTAAATTTCAAGCAGAACGCAGTCTGGCACTACAGTGCCAGTGGGTTACAACCCATAGAGTACTTGTTCCGTATTAGGCGAAAACTAAACTAGAGCTGGCAAAATATAGGTGTATCATACCTAATTCTACCAATTCGGGGAAAATATGCATGAGACTGTTAAGAGTTTGTAGGGGGAACGTGCATCTAAATTAAAAGTCAGCTCGAATTTTAAATTAGTACGTTTTCCTTAACGTTTGAACGGAATATTCAGTTGGTGTGTATGTATATGTGGAGGATCGCCGGAACGACGGCATAGATTCTATTTGATATTATATATTTCTAAAAATATTTCGATATTACTGCATATTATAAAACAAAGTTCCCTACCGCGTCTGTCTGTCTGTTCGCGATTAACTCAAAAACTACTGAACGAATTTTCATGCGGGTTTCAACAATAGACAATGTGGTCCATGAGTAATGTTTAGGTGTATAATTTGTTAAGGTTTGTACTATCCGTGCGAAGCTGGGGTGTGTACCGACTCTTTTATTTGATACTAGCGAGTATGAAATAAAAGGATATATTTTCTTCAATCCCGACATAGTTGGGGCAGGCCGCTAGTTTTTAAATAATGTGTATTTCAATACAAAACATTAGGGTTGCTTTTGAATTATCATCTTTTATTACAAAACACTTAAGTTGCTTCTAAACGGACGGTATTTTTACAGCAATATCTACCTGCAAAGTTTTAACTATAGCCAAGCCAACTCAAAATCAATTGAATGCCATTCCAAATATAGTTTCGATAGCCAAATGCAAAAGTTTTCAACTATTGCCCGGCCGTCTCAAAATCAATTCAATGCCAATCCAAACATAATTCCTTGGATTCTACTTTGATTTTATTTGACGTGATTCTAGAAAATGACTGTTATTACCGGACAGTATATGGCAGTCACACATTGCGGTATACATAATGTCCATGCACATAAAGCAGACAATTTATTTACTAAACAATTAGACGATAATACAACGTTTCGTTTAAAGTACGTTTTGCAGGATACCGCGAAGTGATGTAAAGATTCAAAGCAATTGCAGGTCAGGCACCTATAATTGCTGTTCGCTATTCTATTGAAAGGAAATCTGAGCCTTGAAGGTATGACGCATCCGCTGGTGTAATAAGTGATTGTAGTTCTGTTTGATTTGCAGTACTTCGGTCTATAATCCACGTAAACTCGATGAAGTATGCATGTCTAACCTAACTAATATCATAAATGCGAATGTGAGTTTGTTTGTAATATTTTCATGCATTAACTACGAGTAGGTAGTACGCGAAATTTCACGATGATCGGTCGAGACTCGAGACCCATCTTCATGACAATTTGCATACACGTTGTCAGGGGAATAGAAGAGGATAGAGGGTTCTTTTCATCCAGAAATAGTACTGTTTTTGAGATATAGCAAAATTGACATAACCTTCATTTACGTAAGCGGAACCGCGGGCAAAATCTAGTACTGATATAATAAAGAAGAATGATATGTATACCGTAATTATATCGTAATTTACTATACACAGAAGCGTTTAAAACAGCATTTTTAAAAAGAGTATTATATAAAATAAAATATTCTTTATTTCGGATAAGCAACATCCATATGGGTTAGTAAACAAAAGATAACTTATACCTATGTTAGTAAACTTATTATCTATTTGGAAACCAGGCTGTTGTTCAAAATACACCTTTGAACAACATCACCTAACAAAGGGTAATCATTCCTCCCCGCTATGGTCTTCAGGATGGAGTTGGAGCTACCCCGCACTCTGCAGAGCAAAGAGGCAGATTTCTGTCCGATTATTATCGCAGCTATAATTTTTTTTTAAATCTCTAATGTTATTAAAGAACAACTGTGAGATTATTTAAAAGGGATCTCACTTTATTATTGTTACGGAAATGAATACTCTGAGTCAAAGTTCTTAAATGATGAAAAGCAACTCTAATTAGATGGATTACCTTATCTTATGTGGGGGCCAGTCAGTGCAGACCGGCGACACTTCGACACAGTGGGATCTTTTGTGTCGACATTCTCCCAATAACGACTGCCATAGATGTTCATGGCAGCCGGGACCGACGGCTTAAGTTCTCTCCGAGGCACGGAGCAGGCGATAATTGTCAGTCAATACGCACATAATTTCGAAAAGTCATATAACTTCTGAAAATCAGAGGTGCGCGACGTGGGTTCGAACCCGAGACCCTCTGCATTGCAGTCTGTTGGTCTCCCCACTGAGCTATCGCTATCGCATTACACAATGGGAGCGGAGCAGTTATCAGAAACATGAGTAAAACTAAGCAGATAGTATATTATAAAAGTTTTAAGTACTGAAAAAAAACATTTATTGTTTTTTGAAAAGCTTACTCGTGTACCAGGATTATTCCTATGTCGAGAAGGACTTTACAACCATTGAAACTACGGACACAAATACACCCAGACTCGGAACAACTAGTTGTGTATTTGTGAATTAAAATTAAAGGGTCGCATGTATAAGGCGGTTATAAGGCCTGTCGTACCGTATGGAGCTGAGTGTTGGGCTACTAAGAAGATGGATGAGAAACGATTGCATATAGCAGAGATGAGAATGTTACGATGGATGTGTGGATCGACGAGAATGGACAGAATTAGGAATTAATACGGAAGAGGTAGTCTGAAAGTGGTGCCCATAGACGAGAAGGTGAAAGAAAATCATTTGGCTTGGTATGGACATATTATAATATAATATAATAATATATAATAATATTCTATCACATACACACAACACCATCTAGCCCAAACTAAGCAGAGCTTGTACTATGGGTACTAGATAATGGATAAACATACATATATAATTTTTTTTTTGTAAATACGTATATAATATACATAGAAACACCCAGACCAAGACAAACATTCATGTTCATGCACACAAATGTTTGACTTGTGCGGGAATCGAACCCGCGACCTCAGGCGTGGCAGTCGGCTACACTAACCACTACGTCATCGAGGTCGTCGTTATGCGAAGAGATGATACGTATGTAGGTAAGCAAGTGATGGATATGAGGGTAGAGGTACGAAAAGGTAGAGGAAGGCCAAGGAAAAGATGGATGGACTGTGTGAGGATGGATATGAAAGGGTTAATGATCAGATGACGCGTGACAGAGAATTATGGAAGCGAAGGACATACTGCGCCGACCCCACATAAATTGGGACCAGGGCAAGAGGATGATGATGACACTAAGAGATTTTGCCGAGTGCAGATCGAACTGCAACACTCTGCTCACTAGCATATAGCTGCGACCACTTAAGCGGTTTAAACCACAACCGTATCCGTGCAGTAATGGTTATAAAACAACTAATAATTTATGAGAAGGTTACTGTCTACTATTCTTTCTAAAACTATTATCTGGCATGTTGATAATTACAACCACGTCCAATACAAACAGGCAAATCAATCAAATATTGAATCTGCCGCCCGCGTTGTATCAAATATTATATCAAAAGACTGCACCTAGCTGCCAATGCGCCGATGCAATACTGTGGGTCCAACACGATAAAATATTTTCTTATGCACATATTGTCGGCCCGAGACCGCGTGCCGTTATCAGTTGTTTCTATAAGCATTCAAACAGAATGTTTATAGAGACAACGATACAGAATTTATTTGTTACCTAACCAGTGCGAGACTTGTCTCATTGTAATGTGTCAATAATAATATCAATCATTACATATTTTTAATTCATACAATATTTTCCAATATATACTTAATAATTTTAGTAATAATAAGATAAAAACTCGTAGAACGTGATATTTACATAACATAGAGAACACCCGATTACAAAATAAAGATAAATTAAGCATATGTTACCGGTTTCTTATCAAGTCTATTAATATTATCATTCAATATTATCGTCACGTATTATTAAAAGAACCGTTGAACATTATTTTGATTACTCATTTTAAAGATATACTATATTCTATTGTGAAATAGTCAAATGTCTTAAGATGACCCCTTAGTACCTCAGTAGTATTAACTACCTTCAGAAAAAGCAAGAAATGTCTTGACTAGCTTCTACCCGCAGCTTTCCCCTCAATCCCGCGTGCACACATACTAGGCTGAAAAGCATTCTATATTACATCTAGGACATGATCTTTCTGTGTGCTGAATTTCATTGAAATCTGTACAACGGTTTACGCGTGATTGAATGACAAACATCTACACAAACTTTCACATTTACATCAGTAAGATTTCATTTACTTACCTTTCGAGAGTGAACATAAATGTGTGAGCTAGTTCTGGAACAAATCTCAACTTAATTATTACAATGAAAGCATAAAATCTTCAAATCTAAGACACGAACGCAATCGCTCGGATTTTATACAGTGTGAAACGTCAGATTGTTATATGTTACAAGTGAAAGTGTTCCGAACATTTTTCGTTGGGTGATATCGTACAACTGTTGAACTTTGAACATCCGCAACAGTCGGGAACTAATATCGCGACGGATAGAACGTGCACTAAATATTCCTTTGATAACGTACTATAAAACTATAATAATCGTAACTCAGTACGTTATCAGAAGTTCGTTGTATAACACTAAAATGATTAGTTCAATGTTTAGCATATACATATCATGTTTTAATGCGACCGTGAACTTTTTCACTCGTCTGTTTCTGATTTTATTGAGTGCGTGGGTGTATCAAAGTTTTATAATCGCAGAAGTGTTTTTGAACAGTTACAACTTGGTCTATCCGCCGTATTTGGCCAAACCTTTGGCTAATGTGCTTAGGGTTGTTACAGATGTTTCGAGTATTGGCGTTAAAATTCTCGCTGCAAAGGTAAAAATTGTCGTCAATTTTACAATAACAATACTATTTGTTTTAATAATCGAATGATAAGTACCTATTGCATGTTATATATTGTAATATTATCAGTGTTTATATTGTATTAGTACTAGTAATTTACCAAGTAATGTAAAGTAGGTAGGTACCTACTGTTGTTAATGACATTTTATAATTAATCACTTTTATTTTTAATTACGTTTATTTTCTCACCACAATATACACATATTAAATAAACAGTATTACAAATATTACATAATTCGGTTTACAATATAATTATATTGTGGGAGACTGGTGCCTAAGCTGGGCTTGAGGCCTGTGTTTCAGGACACCAGGTCCCCACCGCTTGGTATAATACAAATTTTATAATAGTACAAAAGAGGACAATAGCAATAACATGAATCAAATAAAAATAATAATAATAATACAAAAAAGAAAAAATGGTATTAAAGAAAAAGTCACTAAAATATTAAAAATACAATGTAAAAATGGCCTCCCTGCGTGTGGAATGAGGATGATTGTGTGTGTGTGTGGGCGGGTGAGAGTGAAAATTACTGTTACGCAATTGCATCAGGAATATAATATAATAATAATATAATATTCTATCATTATTATAATATAGCATGCTCCATTTACATAGATGATAATGACGTCCGGTTTTTTAACATAATATACACTGGTACACGTTTCAAAAGTTTATATGTCGTATAATCGACTCAAGACAATATTTAAAATAAAAAAATTCTGTTATATAACATAATTATCAAAAACTTTAATACGTAAAATAGTTGCACAAATCTGTAAGATGTTTGCCTAGCAGTTCAATATTTCTTTTTTGTCTTATTTAACAAGCAAATAAGACGCACTGGTATCTACTTATGTAGACACAATATAGATATACAGACTCAACGTTGTGCAATATCTTTCTCTTTTTGTCACCTCTATTTATGACAGAAAAAATATAGTTCGAAGGCATATAATAGTTTATTTTGTTTACCAAACGAAACAAGTAAAAATAAAGTTACTATGCATTTATCGCGTATAAAACAAAATCTATTTGATTTTTTTTTTAACAATCTTACCACTCGCCCTTGCTACATTTGTACTTATTTAATTATAGAAGAACAACTTTAATATTTTGTTTTCGAAATATAAGTTCAAGTTTTAATAAAAATAAAGCAAGCATGTGTGGTATTTAGTCTTCCTACAATAAGCTGTTTTCTGAAGGCCTCGTATGAAATGTTAAAGCTTTTGACGATCTCTATACGTCGTCACATTTCTATATACACAGTACTAAAGCGCTATTACTCTTAGTATACTAGTAGAGTATCATATTATGTGTATCTTAGTATAAACGGGTAGGGAAAATATTTCTATAGTGAGTCTGCACGGATGCCGCAGTGGTTTACGCGTCATTGCCACTGTGCCGATTGCAGTGTTCAATCCCGATGGGACAAAAAATTGTGATATCCATCAAATCAAATCAATCAAATCAAATCATTTATTTGCTGATCAGGGGTATACAGTGGTGTTAACATGACATTCAATCGTTCTCCTTGATCTTACTGGCATGCAAATGGTACATTATGTTTTATTTAACATTCGTTAAAATTGTGCTAATAATGAATGCTCCACAAATAGTTGTTCCGAGCAGTAATGTTATGAATATTCGCATCCGTATCCGCAATCGCGGAGCTTCCGCATCGATTTGGACATCTGCACCCGCATCTGTAATAATCAACGCGGATCTTAATGCGGATCCAGATGTAGCAACAAGCTTACAATAAGAAAGAAATCAGTTGTTCAGTAGTACGTGTTTAATTTATAAACCTTTGCAAAACAGGCTTGAACCTGCCAAGGTGGTGATATTAGATACTCTTTATTAAATAAGATGAACAATTTTCATCAACATCCGCATCCGCAATTGCGGAGCTTCCGCATCGATTTGGACATCCGCATCCATATCCGCATTCACGGATGTGAGATTTGCAAAATCCGTATACGCGGATGTCAAAAAATCTGCATCTACAACATCCCTGGAGCCCAAGTCTGCTATTTTTATAAATTCGTCATTCCGACACGACGTAACTGCAATTCCATTGTCATTATGGTAAAAATTCGTAATCTGCTAAATTCATAATGATCGATCATTGATCTCGTAATAGGATTGTGGTAGAATGACACGTTGTATTGCTATTATTATAAAACCCGTTAGTAGAAGTGATTTTTGAAAACTGTTACTAAATTCAAACATTTATTTGTGCGAGATTTCGTTTATATATATTTTTACATATTATTTCTTAGTGTTAAAAGCAATTTGATCAAAGGAACTGTAAAATTTTTATAATCTGTCATTATGTACGAGATTACAATTCTATGCCATTTTTTCAATGGAGTGTTAGTGGTTGACCATCAGAAAGTCATAATGACGCCATTATATTAGTAGATTACCAAACTTGTCAAAATCAACAATTATGAAATTTATGATAGACCATTCTGACACTATTGTAATAGCAGACTTGGGCCCCTGGTTCCGAGTCTGGGTGATCTTTGTATCCTTTGTTTGAATGTTTGTGATTATAAAGTCCTATGCGCCACTGGTAGTCTATTCAGCACTACAGTACCAGTATTTGGCGTGTTGCGTTTCGTTCTATGAATGAAAGCAATGAAAGTCCTATAGCTTCTTCGGTCCCCTTCCTTTCCCTTCTTCTATCCCATTCGTTTCATTCCCGAAGAAGAAGATCCTTTTAGAATATATAAGCGTGACCTTATGTTATCATAATGATCACGATTGACTTTATATGTTCTTCATTACAAGCTTAAACTAACCACTTATAAACTATATTAACTTATAAACTAATATTAACAAAACTAACCACTTTATAAGTGGTTAGTTTTGTTAATATTAGTTAAGTTGTAAATTATGATTGTTGCTATCACTACTATGAATTATATCATTTAAAGCTTAAACTTTAATTACATTTACAGACCATAGACATGATATGTGGTATTGCTAATATAATTATTATTAACCTATTGAATCGCAGAAGCACCGCGGTGGTCAGTCACAATAGGTTATTAAGTGTCTGGCATTCCAAAACTTGCAAGGTTTAACTATTACTTATATAGGTACTTATCCAATGGATAAGGCATTGGAATTGCGGTCGAGAGGTCGCGGGTTCGAATCCCACCCATTGCACTACTGACGTGAACCCACTCCTAATACAGGCATTCTAGCTTAGCTGGAGGACTTAACAAGAATACTAGTCCATCCAAATTGAAAGAAAAAGAAAAGTGTTTTATTTCAATCTCCATACATACATAATTTAAAAATAACAATAATAAATACAATTTAACAGAAGGCATACCGCCTTCTGTTGAGATGGAGGTGGAGTCTATGAAGATCAAATTAGGCACTGCGTCAGCTATTGTTACAGTATAGACTACAACGCTGGTATTCTCGCAGGCCTACAAACAATAATTTATTACAAACCAATGTATAAGAAAATAAAACATACAAAACATGGAATAAAATCATAAATATAACCTTATAATTTTGAAAATTAAAGAAAATTGAGTCCTGTCGCACTTTATTTCACCGCTAGAGGTGTTAGTGAATAATAAGTTATAGACCTCGTATTCTGTTAAACTTTCGCGTTGCATTATCTATGATATGTAAATATGTAACGGGTATTAACACGATCATGCATGTTTACTTTTTTAATGCTTGACGTTTCGACCGGCTGTGGTCACAAGCTGACTGATGCGGCGATGTCATACTCATACTTTATAGTTACTCTATTTGCTCTAACTGTAAATACAATTTGATATCAGCTATGACAGAATTTAAAGGACCTCACTCAATTGTGGCGCCGACTGGTGAGCACAAAAATGATTGCCGTGATTGTAATATCGTTTAATAATTTTTCCATTTTAATTACTTTTCTCATTTCTATTCTGTGTTAAATTTAATCTTGATAATGCTAATATACGATAACTTGTAACAGATTTGTATATTTTTAATGGGACCCAAAACACAGATTCAGCCTAGCTTGGGTCCAACAGAGTATAATGTACCCGTAAATGTATTTAGATATACACAACGATTCATCAAGCGCATCATCGTATGGTGCCTATGTATTTTAACAATTTAGTCACAACTGTAATAATATCGACGATTCCCCGGCTATTTGAATTAAGCGACATTTTTTGCGAAAATAATTTTTTGTTATGTCATATTTGCATTCGGCTAATTTTTCTGCGTCGTTTGAACTGAGTTTCAAATTTTCATGAGCACATTTTTGGCGTTTGTACCTACCCTTTAGTAACATTGCCCTCATTTTGATGACCGTGGTATCAACCGACACAAAAGTTGACAACTTTTTGTATTGTGTAACTTACACTATTTGAGCTTATTCTGATTTTTCTTGATTGTCGGTTGATTGTTTAACCTACGATGCGATGGTTTGACTACGTAATGCGCATTAACTCAATTAGCCTTCAGCTGAAATACTGGATTGTGTCGTTTGAGTCAATTTACTCTACACCAGAATGATGAAATCAGTCACTTGAATCATTTTGCATATTTTTTATGGAATTACGCGCCATCTAGCAGAAGGATCGCCTGATGATAAGCGATTACCGCCGGCCGTGGACACCCGCAACACCAGAGGAGTCACAAGTGCCTTGCCGCCTTTTAAAAACAAGTACGCTCTTTTCTTGAAGCTTTGTAGCTCGTATTGGTCTGGAAATACCGCAGGCCAGAGTTTTTTTTTCATGCCAGACATCATTGAAAACGATTGTGTTTGGCCGGCCGCAGCAGACCGCTGGTATTCAAAACATTATTAAATACAAAGATACGATGTATAAGCTATTATCACTAGTGAACCAACTATTTTGTAGCTACCAGCTGTTATCTATACAAATATTGTCTAATAAAATTTCGGTCTTATACAACGTTTAAGAAAATATATATTTAAATTAATATCTGCCTTGTAATAAAGTTGGAATGGAATATACAACACAAATTTTAAATTAAAAGTAAACCGTCTTCTTTATCTTTTGATTTAAAAAGAAAACGACTTTTGCTCTAAGAATAATTCCTGTATTGCGGTATACGTTATAACAGACACAAAGATCTTCTGAACTTAAAACACAATCATCAGTTCATAATTTTTTTGTCGCGTTTGGATATGGCGCAGCCCACTAGTTCTCTCTAGTCTCTTCACCGCTGCTGCCACGCCGAGTGATGTGTTCGAATCCCCTACGGAACAATTATATGTGATAGACAAATCATGTTTGCATGAAATCTGCGTGTAGTTTTTGTCCAATAATTATATGTTTATATTGTTTCCCGCGATACAGGGCTTGATCTCTAGAACACGAGTCTCCTATTTTAAAGTAAAAAGGAAAGTGCTGTTATAACAAAATTACATTCAACATAGGCAAATAATAAACATAATATGCTGCTTTGGAGACATACAAGCGTCTATGTATAAAATAAAATGCAATACCACGTAACATTGCGCAGTAAAAACGGTCATAAAGACTTATGAATGACTAAGGACGTTGAAAAGTTGCCGTAATGACATGTGAGGCAACTGCGGAGTTACAAAATAATAATAAGTAAAAAAATGTACTGTCACATTAAGCACAGCTTAATATCGTTAGCGATTTACTTTTGTAAAGAGCCCACACATAGAAGGCTTTGGCATCAGGTTGTTATAAAAGCGTAGGCCCATATGATGGTATATGGTGTGAAGGAACAGAGTGTAATATTCTTCCAACACAAAGAGAGGATCCTCCGACCAGGCTGAGTGATCGTGCCTGGCGGGGTGCGGCCCAACGGTTGATGTCGGGAGCTTGTATGTAAACTTTGTCGCTGTGTACATGTTACTTGTGCTTTTCAGAATTGTATGACGTCATTTGAGCGCTTATTGTATATAGCGCCATCTTTTAGATGTAAGCGGTACTTCTTCGTCTGGGCGGAGTCGCCACAATGGTAACTAGTATTATTTGTGCCGTAGCCTATAACTGCTTGTAATGACGACGATTTTACTCCCGACTCTTGAGAAGTGGAATTAAGGAAACCATTGTTTCAATATTTGTAGCTTCCACGGCACAGGAGTTAATTCTAAATGACAATAAATAATTATAATAACTCTGTATTCAACTGGTCCCAGTGCTGGGTACGGGCCTCTTCTCAGCGTAAAAAGAGTTAAACCATAGTACACCACGCTGGCCCAGAGCGGGTTAGCAGACTTCGTATATCTTCGAGAACAATATGGAGAACTCTTAGACTTGCAGATTTCCTCACGATGTTTCCCTTCATCGTTAAAGCAAGCGATAATAAACGTCCAAATAAGAACATATTATGTAACTCTGAAATACCAGAGGTGCGTGCCTTGGGATTTGAATTCGAGAATTTTGCATGGCAGCCCAATGGTCTCCCACTCGGTTATCACTTCCGTTTGTTTCGTTTTCGCATTACCAACCCTGCAAAAGCCTTTTTGGAGAATCTCATATTGTAATCGTGTCAAGAAACTATGGCAGGTAGATCCTTCTACAACCTTATACAAAGTACAGCCTGCATCTAGAAACAAGTTCAACCTTGTCTCAAATTATATGTCTTTTTATTATCTAATAAAATTTTCGGTCAATTTGTAAATATAATAAAAATAGTCTCTCTGTCGACAAAAACTATAGCACTTTTAAATATTTGTATCAATAAAATTATTCAATGCCTAATGAGTACAGGATGCATTATGTACCTATATTATTGGCCTTTTAAGCTATATGTTTTTTGGGTTCAGTGCCCGAATGGTTTCATTTGGGATCCTATTACAAAGTCTACGCCGAGCTGTTTGTTCGTCTGTGAATATTTCTTTTAAAAAGTTCTAGCTACTCTTTAAACTGTCTGATTAACTATATCGAAACATAATGATAAAATAATTGTGTCTTGCCGCCGACGTTCGAATGACGGATAACAAACTTTGATAACTTACATAATATATTTATGTACAACCCTACTTATAAACTACTCTTAAATATGTAAGAGATAGTAATATATTAAATAGTAGCTAAATATAAGACACCTATGATAAATACTTAACGTTAACGTTCACCACTGATTGAAGAAGTGAGAGCAATCATCAAAGGTTAATCCTTGATTAAGGAAGGGAGAGTAATTCTGTTGAGAGGTAACTAATTATTAGTTAGCTATACTTTTATAGGTACAGTAGGCCTTTTACGCAAATTTTAGTCAGCTGAAATTGGCGTAATGCAGACTCTAAAATTATAAAACAGAAATATACAAAAACAGCCTATTGTGGATTAGGGTAACGTTTTTATGTAGTGAAGCGGATCCCTCGATGTGCGAGTTGGATTCGCACTTGACATATTTTAGTACACTATTATGTCATATTTGTCCCGATAAAATAATACGTGGGTTACAATTACATTCATGTTATTAAAAATTTAAGTAGCTTGGCATCCTTATACACATTTATATTTTTTAAAGACGACTCTAGAATTAATTTTTGTATCACGTTGCACTCTAGAAACATTGAAACAACGGACACATAGAACACACAGACTCAGTACAACTATTTGTGCATCCACACAATTTTCGTTCAATACATGTATAGAACTCGCAACAAGCAGCAGTGGCCAGGCAACCACTTAAACCACTTCGCCATCCGTATAACCTGTATATGTACTAAATGTTCTAATGAAACCAAAACTTGTTTCTAATGAAAACCAAACCTTTATTCTAATAAAACCAAACCTTTGTTCTAATATAACCAAACCTCTGTTCTAATGAAAGCAACACTTTGTTCTAATGAAACCAAGCCTATGTTCTAATAAAACCAAACCTTTGTTCTAATAAAACCAAACCTCTGTTCTAATGAAAGCAACACTTTGTTCTAATGAAACCAAGCCTATGTTCTAATAAAACCAAACCTTTGTTCTAATAAAACCAAACCTCTGTTCTAATGAAAGCAACACTTTGTTCTAATGAAACCAAGCCTATGTTCTAATAAAACCAAACCTTTGTTCTAATAAAACCAAACCTCTGTTCTAATGAAAGCAACACTTTGTTCTAATGAAACCAAGCCTATGTTCTAATAAAACCAAACCTTTGTTCTAATAAAACCAAACCTCTGTTCTAATGAAAGCAACACTTTGTTCTAATGAAACCAAGCCTATGTTCTAATAAAACCAAACCTTTGTTCTAATAAAACCAAACCTCTGTTCTAATGAAAGCAACACTTTGTTCTAATGAAACCAAGCCTATGTTCTAATGAAACCATTTCTTTTATTTCAGACAGTCATGATGAACGCGTTCATGAGATGGTTCCTCAGATTCCTGGTGTCACTGCTGGCGATAATTGTCGTGCCTTTGACTTACCTGGTTAATATCAGGAGGAACAAAAAATGTCCGCCGCCAACAAACCCTTTACTGTTCAAATCGGCCACCGAATTAGCTGCGATGATAAGGAACAGACAGGTAATTATATTTGATATGCACGTAACGGTGGCCAATCTTAACAGAGACTTGCTAGATATGTAGGAAATATGATAGTGCATAAGCTTGTGTTAACACGAGTGAACTCTCTATTATCTTCATTTCCAAGTCCGCTGGTAAATGCAATCCGACACAACTGAATAGAGACCAGGCGTAGTACACACAGTGACTCATCAACCTAGGCTGTTTGGACTTTGAATTATTAGAAGTTGAACGCTGCGAATCGTGCGAGACAGTACGTTATATTTTTGTTATTTTGACTCATTCACGCTGAACGGGCCGCGGGCGTCACCGCACGCGCTAGTGCACCGTGATGGGTCTACACCACTATGCACTGTCCCTTTCCGACAATTCTTTATTTTGAATGTAGCGTAGTTATGCGTATAAAAGGTGGCTAACATGATGTGTTGCCGCGTGTACCAACGGTTTTACGTGCTTTCTGATGCACGGGGTATGAATCACTGCTAATATCGTAATTCTCAGTAGAATTACTTTTCTGAAAACTCACGTTGGAACAACGTTGTTGGCACCAACTGAGACTCAAATCCTAAGCCTCATGAGATCATGAGGTTGTCTATACATATACAAGTGTATATGATACAATTATAAATAAAGCAAATATTTAAGTACAATTATTATGATGGGTTATTAAGATAGCCATAACAATAAATTTAAAAATTTTGTTTGTCTGACTGTATGTTTGTACTTGTATTACGCAAAAACTACAGCACGAAATTTAATTATTGTCTGATGCCCATCCCAGGACCTTACGTTTTAACGAAATATTCTAAAGTATTTAGGTCTTTGCTGTTTAGGGGCCGGCACCCGACTGGAATAGAGTTAGATACGCGAATGCTACAAATATGGCGGATGGTTTTAATATCATGTAAACAACGCCACGAGCGAAAACTAGTTTTAAATAACAACACACGAAATACATTTAATCATCCACAAATTGTCAATAGATATGACGTTATAAAAAAATCAACGTTCACTTCATAAATACGAAGCGAACATATTTCTTTCATTGCCAAAGGTATGCTTCCTCTCTCCTCGCTGTCCCTGCAATCACTGGCTACTGTGACGTAGGTTATTGTACTTGTCAACCAGGTTCAATACCTATATGATAATTACGCAAACGTTCACATTGAAATTAAACTGCTTTTACCGATCGTACAGTCTTTGTTCGGCACGTGTCGTGTATATAAGGTTTATTATAAATATGTATATATAATGTTTATAATAAACAAAATATGACGTTATTGATATCTAGAATCGCATAGCAACGTAGGATAAAGTGCATAAAATTAAAAACATCAAAAGCACCTGGCTACAACAAAACAAAAATCCTATTAGTGTCATCAATTAGACATTCGATTTTTTTATTTTTTGTACTAGCTTTGCCAGGTGCATCGCTCGCGTAAAATTAGGCTATATTAGTAATAGTACTTATTTAATAGAATATTGCCTATGTTACTTGGTGATAATATAGCTGTCTAACGGTGAAATTATTTTTAAAATCGGTTGCGTGGTTTTTATTTAATTCCTTAAAAACAAACAGACAAAAAATCAAGCCTTTCCTCTTAATAATATTAGTATATACGAGTATAAGAGCAGCGATAGCTCAGTGGGGAGATAACAGGCTGCAATGCAGAGGGTCTCGGGTTCGAACCCACATCGCGCACCTCTGAGTTTCGGAAGTTATATGACTTTCCAAAATTATGTGCGTATTGATTGACAATTATCGCCTGCTCCGTGCCTCGGAGAGCAGGTTAAGCCGTCGGTCCCGGCTGCCATGAACATCTATGGCAGTCGTTATTGGGAGAGTGCCGACACAAAAGATCCCACTGGGTCGAAGTGTCGCCGGTCTGCACTGACTGGCCCCAAGATAAGATAAGGTAGTTAAGGCGTGAAAGCGTAATAAACAAACACACATTCGTATTTATAATATTAGTTAGGATGTATTTTTAAGTATCAAAGCAATATTGTCTTGAAGAAGGAATGCGGAATAAAGGCGAATGCATCTTGCCAATGGTGGTCAATGGCCTGCAGATGTCAGACAGGTTATCTGCTGAGAGGGTCAAGGAGGCTATAAATGTCAATAATATACGTATAACCTTTTCACTTCAAGGTTCAAGAAACCTTTTCTTTTTTAATTGCTGGACTAATTACACATGCATGATAAAAGCTGTATATAGTAGTTTAATTTCAATTAATAATATTCGCGTAAACAGAAAACAAAAAAACAAACAATATTATGGGAAATAAAATTTTGCGTTAATAATAATAATAATAATAATAATATTCTACCACATACACACAACACCATCTAGCCCAAACTAAGTAGAGCTTGTACTATGGGTTCTAGACAATGGATAAATATACATATATACTTTTTTTTTTCTACATCCATAAAAAAAAAAGTAAAACGCCTGTTCGAAGAGTAGAGCTTTCATAAAAAGAAGAAGGCAAGTAACTCATGCTCACTCTTTTAACTCGTATTGAGGCGCCCTGAAGCACTCTTTTTTTTTTAACCGCCAAATTTTTATTAACAATACATTACTTTTATATTATTTTTCTTATATGAGGTATACATATATATTACTATTATTCCACTTATTTCTTCGCTAGACTGTAGCGACCTGCAATTTTAATATCTAATAAATTCTGTTTGTCAAATCGTATTGCATAGAGTTTAGTCATGGTGGTCCTCATTAAAAAAGTGCGTAAATCGACAGGAAAATATCAGTTAATATTTTAATAGCTTGAGTATATATTACCTCATATATCATCTTGACATTTACTTATACCATAATGATACAGATACAAGTGAGAATCGACAATGAATTGCCGTAAATCTTAGAGTTCGAAAAAATGGTTCAAGTAATATGCAAAAGCCACGTGATACCACGTGACCTTGAGGTCAGAGGTCAAAAGTCATAGTCATTTCGGGGGTATATCCACTACGCTGAGTCGAATGGCGTTGACCGCGAGTCTCTAGCTTTTACGGTTCTTGAGTTGAAAGTTGTATACAGATGGACGGACGGACGGACAAAATTCGAACTCTAATAAACAGTGTAACTATTACCTATATACCTAGCTATTATAATTGAACACGCAAGTGTGACAAATGATATCTATTACACAGCTATTATTATTAATTTTAAACCAGTTCTTGACAATTATATCAAATTATTATAATATTCCGTATTTATCGTAGCTAAATGATCTTGTGTTATGACCAATAGAATACATTTTAAAGAAATACTGTGCTTTCAAGTGGTCACCGTCTATGCTCAATAACCATATTTTTGATTATTATCAATTAAATATTCGAGTTATTTAAATGTTAATGTTATTCGATTGTATTCGAATAATCGATCGTAATTATTATTTATAGTTTCTTCCTGTGGCTTCACCCGCATGAATCTCACGGGTCTTACCGCAATAATCGATAGTTAATGTTGTTCCCCAGAATACGATATATCTCCTTACCGAATTCCATGAGGATCCGTTCAGACGTTTAGTAGTAAAAAGGTAACAAACAAACAGAGTAGTATAGCATTTATAATATAATAATATCGAAGGTATCTTTAAAAAAATGTCTTTGACTTCAAACAACTACTAAGCATAATAAATCGAGAAACTTATCAATGTGTTCTTAAATCGTGATTTTAATAGTCGATTGTTATTCTAATATTTATGTTTATATACATTTTGAATGCGGGGTCAATCAAATCATTCGATATTTTTAATCGACATGATAATTCGCAGTCTTAATAAAACAGCGACTTAACTCGTTTGAAAGTAAGGCAATTTGAACTCTAATTGTATATATTAAATTCTAATATTATATTTGTGTTAAATCTTTGCAATAGAGTTCAAATTTGTTTAATCCAAAATACTGAGATAAGTCTCTGTTTTATTAAGGGTGCGAATTATATACGCTACGCAGACTACTGTTACCGTTTACACCCTTAAAGTATTTAATAATATCCTCTATACCGAATTTCGGCTATGGTGGCGAATCTTAACTGAAACTGGTCATCTGCGCAGAAGATATTATATTGCACAAGGCTGGTGCAAACACAAGTACACTCTCTATACCTTCACTCTCATAGTCAGATGTGACGGCAAACTGATATGACAAGAAAGAGACCAGGCGCAGGACCAACGGCTTTACGTGCTTTACGAGGCACCGGTGTGGGGTGTCTATAACACCGCCGATTCCTTACAGCTGCTATTAAGAATTTCTTAGCAGGAAACCAAATAACATTTTGTTGACTTGACCTGGGATTTGAACCCGAGACATCATGCGTAGCAGTCACATTCACTGCACTGCGCCACTGACACAGATATAGTTATTTTATAAAATTACTAGTAGTTTTCCCGCGGTTTCACCCGCGTAAGTCCCGTTCCCGTGTGAATATCGGGTTTCACCCCTTTCACCTCCTTCGGGGTGGAATTTCCAAAAATCCTCTCTTAGTGCTCCCCTACACTCCAAGGAACATACATGCCAAATTTCAGCTTCTCGCGTTCAGTAGTTTCAGCTGTGCGTTGTCTGTCAGTCACTCAGTAACGGAAGAGTTTTATATATATAGATATACAAGATTCTATAAGAATATTTTCTTTCCAGATCACGTCAGAGCAAGTTGTAGAAGCTTATATAGAGAGATGCAAGGAAGCAAACCCGTACTTGAACGCTATCGTCGAGCCCCGGTATGACGCCGCAATGAGGGAAGCCCGGGGAATCGACAAAATGATAGCGTCAACTGACAGGACGCCCGAAGACTTAGCTAAAGAGTACCCGCTGCTTGGCGTGCCTATGACAGTCAAGGAAAGCATTGCAGTTGAAGGTAAGATTAGATTAGACTAGATTTAATGGATTATGAGTCATCAAAACCTTAATAGCGATTCTAGCACTACCGCCTTGGGGCCGTACAACCTCCCCTGTTAAAGCATTGACATATAATAATAATAATATTGCATACATATCATGCAGTGTGAAAGTTTAAAAGTTATAAGAAGACAATGCTAGAAATTCTATATCGCGTTGTGTCTTTCTCGCACAAGCAATGGCAATGCTTTAAGAGGGAACCTTAAGGGAGAGGGAAGGGTGGTACCTATTATAGCATTGTTCTACCCAATTCCAAATTTTGACCAAATTTGTTCAGTAGTTTAGTCGTGAAAACGCAACAAACAGAGCTACTTTCGCATTATACAATATAAGCATGAATTTATGAATAAAAGAAAGTCAAAGAAGTTTTAGAGGTTCTGTATCTACGCAATTTTAATAGTTAACTTATTACGTCGAAAATTTGTGTTACATTTTCATTACAGAACAGACAAACAAGGCAGAAAAGCCGTCGACTCACTAGGAAGGCCTTCAAAACACTTTTGTATTAGTACTGCCTGTGATGTTCATAGTTCATGTATGCGAGTTTCATCATTTCAACTAAATTCCTATACTTTCTTCGTATCGTTAGATTCCTTAGAACTATTACACATACATTTTTTTATTGCTATTTATAATTGACCGAAGAAGCAAAGGCAGTTATTGAGTAATACAAATGGGGTTCAAATACAAAAGTTTCTCGATGGCCTTTCTACCCTATTACTACCTAGGGGAGTTGTGCCTAAAGCAGACACCATGCCTAAAGCGGGCATTCTTGTTAATATTACAATTTTTTAAAAGCGCGCGCTCTTTTGACGTGGCAGTAATCCCCGCGGCCCGCACACCTCGCGTCATTCGTCGAATTCACCTACGAGTAGACAAAATAATTATTATAATGAATTTTACATAACTCCAAATGATTTATTTTACATGAATTACGTTTATTTAATATAAACAAATAATATAGTTTGACATTCTCAACAGAAGACGCTGTACCATAAATTATATATTCCATAAACGAAATAAAGATTTACTTATTGTTTAAAATAATTAAATTCGATACATAAATTGGGATGATTATACAGCTTTTATTTTTAATGTTGACACATCTAATTTAGAATTTGAACAAAAAATAAACCTTAATAATCTTCAAAACATTCAAAATCAACACTGCGTATTTATTATTTACTAGCGCCTAGTCTAGCGCCTAGTGGTCAAAATTCGACCAAGATTCCTAAGCTTAAAAATAAAGATAAAGATATATTTATTTGTATAAAACATGTGTGGTTTACAAGACATACATCCTATAAAGTTGTTCATAATACGTAATTGTTATGTATCAACATGTTTTGCCAAGGCTGGCGTACAAATATTAAAATTATGTAACTAAACAGAATAATAAATGCAATACAATAATAAAACAATAATAGAATTAAGTCACAATAAGAAAATTATTAATTTAGAAATTATAAAACAATATTTTGGCGTATATCCGTTAATGAAATGTCGTAATAATAATGTCAATAATAAATTAGAAAATACAAGTCAATAAAAGATTTAATAATAATAATAACAACAAAGATAAAAATAAAAATTCTATTAAGTATTAAAAAGTATATATATATAGTTTTCTCTATTACATATAAATAAGGTACTTATAGATAACCATAGTTACAAAGAATTGTACGACGCCAGACGAACAATGTCGAAATACTACGAACGCGATTCGACTGCGTATGTCAAATACATGGTTGTGTGCGAGTAGTGTTTTTTCATTAATTTAATGTTTTTCTAATGCATATTTTATAAAAATATTAGGATTCGCATCTTCTACTCCATATAAACTTTAACTGTGCAACATTTCATACTTCTCCGCCTGCGCAATTTTCGTAAAAAGGGGTACAAAGCTTTTGCTTCACGTATTAATATATAGATTTATGTATTGTTAATTACAACGGTTAAAGAAACCAATAACAATAATTAACTTAGATTACATATTAATAACGATACTGATTACAATAATTAAGTAGATTAAACATACAAAATTTTTTTTTTTTAGAGGCTTTGTGCCTGTGGATATGTCAGTCTTCTTAGGACAGAATGGCTTTATAAGTCAAGAATTTTAATAAACATTTCAGCCATTTCTGATGTCGGCTCCGCAAGTATGCTAAGACATATCCCGACATTATACTTATTTATATGGAAATCTTTATAAAATTTTCTTACTGTACCGGGCACAATCCATCAACAGATGTTGCACATCTTCAATGATCGCAATTTGCTAAGTCAGCTTTACCCATCAGATGTGCAAACTTCCTTAATGGATAGTGCCCGGAACGAAGCCTATGTGCGGCTTAAAGTTGTATTGTTAAACCAAGGCACTTGACGGGGTCGATCTTGAAGGACCCGATACCACACACCTTTTTCTTTGGAAATCTCCATAAAATATTCTTTCCATTTGCTGCATGTTATTTTTTAAATTTTTATAAGTCCTCAGAATGGTGTGGAGCAATATTAATTTCAGTTCCTTCTATGGCTGCTGATTTTGCCAAAAGATCAACCTCCTCATTGCCCTGTATCCCTATATGAGATGAGACCCACAGCAATCTCAAAAGTTTACCATTTTTATGAAATTCTATAATTTTCTTTAATATGGTGTAGGCTATCGAACAAAAACATATATATAACTTATAATAATAATTTATATATACAATTAATAACTAATACGGCACCGTGGATTCTCTCGCATACTTTTTCTCGCAGAACACCAGGCATAGTTTCACATTCATACATTCATAGGCATATTTTTACATTCAGCAAAAATATCACACTCAGGGTGGTCAACCAGGAGTTGAGCACTTCTTAAGTGCGACACATTGGAAACTCGGCTCTGGCGACTGTGTGACACACCGGCTGCACAAACAACCTGTGCCGACGGCACCGGCAATGTATAGTATAGTTGCTGGACACAAATAAACGACTGAATAGGTTATGGAGATCAGGACAGTTTATTCTTCCTCGAAGGGTTTTACAGCCAACCAAAAGCTGATCAAGGCCTCTTCTAACCTCCAGTGAATTGAACCCCAAAGCCCTTAATAGGTAGTTAGTTGGGTACATGAAAGCAGCGATAGCTCAGTGGGGAGGCCAACAGACTGCAATGCAGAGCGCCTCGGGTTCGAACCAACGTCGCGCACCTCTGACTTTTCGAAATTATGTGTCAAACATTTGTGTGCATGAACATGGATGTTTGTCTTGTCTGGGTGTTTCTATGTATAATATGTATGTATTTACAAAAAATATATATATATGTATGTTTATCCATTGTCTAGTACCCATAGTACAAGGTTTGCTTAGTTCGGGCTAGATGGTGTTGTGTGTTTGTGGTAGAATATTTATTTATTCATACATTCTGCATTCGTGCCGTCATTCAATAAATAGCCATGGCGGTAATTACCATTCCATGATGTTAAACTTAAACTTACCGGTGAAGGAAAACATCGTGAGGATATCTGAGAATATTCCATAATGTTCACGCAGTTATGTGAAGTCCGCCTACCCACACTGAGCCAGCGTTTAGGTCCGTGGCCTTACCTTAACAATGAGAAGAGTGTCTAGCCAGGCAATGGGCAGTCTATATACAGTGCTCATAGTATTATATAACATCTTAGTATATGTACCGTGGTATATACTTCTATCATTCAGGACTTGGCTAAAGAAGTACACTATAAGGCCTGCCTGCCATACTGAGAAGAGGCCCATACCTAATAGAGGAACAACTTATAAACAAAACTGATACACTATATTTTAATAACACAACATCTATTAACGCTCGTAAAAAATCCATTACATAAGCCAGCAGAATGCCAATTATCATTGTTAATCAAACGTATTTGTATTCCAGGCATGAGCAACGATTGTGGTACGGTGTACCCATATAGGGATCCAGCGAAGAAAGATGCAGCTGTTATAAGACTAGCAAGGGCAGCTGGAGCGATTCCTATCGCGGTCACGAACACCCCACAGTTGTGTATGAACTGGGAGACTTATAATAACGTCGTTGGTATAACAACCAACCCTTATGACCAGAAGAGGACTACGGGTGGATCATCGGGCGGTGAAGTAAGTACTTAAAGAACTTTTATAATTTCTGAATATATTGAAAATTAAACTACTGGTTTCGGATTTTACTGCAATTTATTTGAAAATATAGAGATGAGATAATTCAATCTTTAAATAATCTATTAAATCCATTTAAGCAGATATGGTAATGGTTAAAAAATTCATAACAAATGGAATAATTTAGATAAATTCGTTATACTTATTTAGGTACATTCGCGTAAACGTATGACACTATTATTGGCTATATACCAAAATTGTCAATATAACATTAGACAACTGTAAGCGCTAACATGTAATACTGGTATGTTAATGCTATTTACTATTGAGAAATTTCTAAAAAATAGACAATCACACGTTCGAGGATAGTTGAACGCGTGCTTCTGTGTTGTGTCCAAGGGGACAGTAGGATTAAAATTTAGAAGTGACCATACCGTTGGTCTTTTCGTGTAGTGGCCTGTCGTTTCACACGGCGCGGGCGGGCCGAAACCTCGGCGGGGTCGCGATTGCATGTGAAAGTTTTTCGCGCAGCTCCGCCGAGTGCATTATGTCGAGAAACACCATGGTGGGTTTAGTCAGTATTACCGGGATGTCGCTCACCATTTTTACCCCGCGTTAGTCCGACATAGCCCCTCTGCCCGCCCCAGCGGAGGGATATGCGTCAAAGCATTCCAACACGTAAAAATAAAAAGTTGAAATTAACGAAACTATAAACCTGCCTAATACATTATAACTAGGCAGACAAGTGACTACCTCTCCGGGGATATATTAATGAGGCTCTAGGTATGTATTATGAACATTTATTTGCTTTCGATAGTGAAGAACTAAAATGTTGGCTTGACTTCACCTATCAACGACTGTTACTTGTAAAAACTTGTATATTCCATATTCAGTACCAGTGGCCTCAATATTATTTTTCCGTAGAAAATGAATTTCAAAAAGAAAAAAAAGGGTCGGCCCGTAGAAAGATCAAATTATAAATACGAATGCGCTAAGGAATATCTTTTATTTGTATGTTATATATAATATGACGTTGTCGGCCTCGATGGCGTAGTGGTTAGTGTAACTGACTGCCACGCCTGTGATCGCGGGTTCGATTCCCGCACAAGTCGAACATTTGTGTGCATGAACATGGATGTTTGTCTTGGTCTGGGTGTTTCTATGTATAATATGCATGTATTTACAAAAAAAAAGTATCTATGTATGTTTATCCATTGTCTAGAACCCATAGTACAAGCTCTGCTTAGTTTGGGCTTGATGGTGTTGTGTGTCTGTGGTAGAATATTATATTATTATTATTATATGGTAGAAATATAGCTGCAGAGGATCCATCGGAAACGGCAAAATTTTTAAAGTGGTCGTTGAGAAAATATGTCTGGAATCCTCTGATATAAACGAATAGTTACCATATTTAGTATTGATATCATCATCATCATCATTTCAGCCTATTGCAGTCCACTGCTGGACATAAGATAAGTATCAATATGATTAGATAAAATTAGTAATGATGAAACAACCGGATAATAAAGAGGTTATTTGAAGTTAAGCATGAAACTATTCGTAGTACCCGCATCCTGGATTGGTTCATAACCAGTTCTTTTAGCGGAAAGCGCTAGTAATGTTACGAATTGATCAATTACGTTTCTTTAACATTTGTTGCCTCATATTGCACCTAATCTATGATTCCTTGCATCATAGCTTAGATTATAACATTTATAGCATATTTTTAAACTGAATGGTTTGTGTTTTCACCAATATGCTGCGTAGTGTCCAAAAAAGGAAAATATGTCAGTACACAAAGCAACACGGTCTATGAATGTCAAAGTGACGCTTATTAACCTATTTAGTCGAAGCGGCTCATCAGCGGTGGTAATAGGTTTTCAATTATGACTAGCATTCCAAAAATTTACACGTTGTGAATTTACATTTACTTATTACCATCCTCAGCAAAGCAACGGCGTAGAACCAATGAGAAGATCTAACAAGACAATCACGTCCACTCATCGCCAAGTTTACCTACAGTATGGTTTATTTTACAAATCAGTTCTGTAAGGAGCTGTACCATTACACCACCTACCATGCAAAGCAATCAAGAAATAAGTAATATTTAGAATTTAGCCTTTAATAGTAATTTATGGTAGAACAAGAGCATCTACTTACGTGTACGCAAAATAAAAACAACGCGATACTGTATTGCAGTCCGATTGTTGATTGATAGTTGTCACTCGATCTCCATACGAGACAAAAATCTCCCGTACTAGAAATAACTATCTATTCCTATATCATAGAACACTTCACAAATATTGAAACAGCGGACACGAAGAATACTCAGACGTAGAATAACTGTTTATGGATCACACAAATTTGTGTCGCATCACCGAACTACAACAAAAATTAAGATTATCACTCACAAATGAACGCAACGTGAAAATGCAATCTACTATTACAATACTTTGATCGCTTGATAACACATGTAAAGAGTTCAATATAAACTACTTATTTTTGTACATTGCCTCCTGCCAATTTCCTTTCATCATTCTCCATCTTTAAAACCAATCGTTACATTCAGTATATGATTTATAACTAATAATATCCTCCAGACCGAATTTCAGCCAGTTTTAACAGAGGCCAACTACGCAGGAGATATTATAGTGCACAAGTGTGTCCGCAAAGTGCACTCTCTGTTCCCTAACTCTCATGATCTGATGGGACGGTAATCCGACATGACCGCAGAGAGATCAGGCGCAAGACCAACGGCTTTACGTGCTTCCCGAGGCACGGGGTGTCGTACACCGCCAACTTCCTAACTCCGGGCTGCTATTGAGATTCCTTAACTGAAAAACCTATTAACTTTTTGTTGGCTCGAATCGGGATTCGAACCCGAGACCTCATGCACAGCAGTCGCATTCACTACCGCTGCGCCACAGAGGCATTTCTATAAGTATACGACAGATGACGCATAGCGTCGCCTTAGATGCAAAACATAGAGGCAAATTTCAGTCCCCGACGTAGGACCATGAACAGCTTAGTTGTGACAACGACACAAATTGTCGAGGTCGTAGATTCAAGTTCTGTATCATTGATTGTCATTTTCCTCGTTTATAATTTGCATTCTACCTTAGCATTGGAAATACTTGTGAAAATCGTGAAATAATAATATCAGTCCTATAATCTGACCCACGGCTGGGCACGAGCTGCTTCTTGACGTAACAAGGGCTAGGCTATAATTCACCACGCTGGTCCTGTATATTACGGAGAACTCTCAGACATGCAGGTTTCCTCGCTTAATTTTCCTTTATCGTTAAAGCAAGCGATCATTAACTATTTACTATACACATAATGACAAAAATTCAGAGGTACGTACCTCGGGATCGAACTCGAGAACTTTTTGTGACAGTCCAACGGTCACCAACTAAGCTATCGCTGGTTCAATATATAAATAGATCGTATCTATTATGTTTAATATATCCTGTTTGTAAGAACCACAAATAATTACAGATTTTGCTTCAGCAATGGGGAGGTCTGGTGATGTAATGGGTTCTACTTGATTGTTATTAGTACGCTCTTTCAGAATCATTGTTTATTCTTTTATCGGAGCGAGACGGCCAAATTTCACTCGCTTACTGGCCTAGTGAAATCTAATTCGTTTTTGTATGTTTCTTATTTAAACGACAATTTATGCACTGGGGTAATACCAGGTTTTACAAAGGAGTAATTTATTTGAGGTTCAAGGTGGGCACCTGGTTACTTAACAAGTTGGTCCCCTCGTTGGTACACGCTGAATATTCTAGGTTCAATTCCCTCGCGAAATAAATTCAAATATCTATTTGTAAATTGCACAAAAATCTACAAATTGTTGTTTTCAGTCTCGGTGTTATTTTTGTCGTTGCATCAATGTAAAAGTTCACTTTTGTACTGGGCAGGTCGCTAATTAATACAAAAGATGTATTTTAAGGAAAATACGCCGTAATTTTATTGAACTTACAATTCGAGTGGCGAAGTTACCACTTTAACCGCTATACCATTTGTGCAATCATTCTCACCATGGCTGGGTAAATAGTTATTATCGTGTTTGTATTAATACATCCGCTCTCCCAGAGTCTTCAAATTGATAACACTTGCAACAGTAGCAAATTATACTTTACGCAATGAAGTTACTGATCTGAGACCATTTCGTACTAAGTGGACTATTCTCACAATACCCACTTGTTTATTTTATTTCGCAAATTGTTTCAATATAAATTTGTTGAAACTGAAATAAAAGTTTATAACATTAACTTTTATTTATTTTTATTTTAGATATTTAACTAATATTGTCTTCTGTTTACGCGAATATTATTCATTGAAATTAAACTACTATACACGGATTTTATCGCGTTGTCTATTTGACACTTTATTACATAATTTTGAAAACTGTTACACTACTACTACTATTAAACTTTACTAATTTTTAAGCTAATTGAATTATAATTAAAACTATTTAAATTTAATTTAATTTTACACCTATCCCGACCTACCTACCCACCTATGTCCTTAACTAGCTACACTAACTAACAAAATATCTATTACCTAAGTAAATAAAATTCTAACTAATATTTCCAGTCGGCGTTGATATCTGCGGCTGGATCCGTCATCGGTATTGGATCAGACATCGCTGGATCACTCCGGTTACCGCCCATGTTCACTGGAATCTTCGGACACAAGCCTACTCCTAGACTTCTTTCCGTCGAAGGTAAGCTACCTATTTTGTTACCAATTATATTAACGTCTAGAACTGCAGCAGGCCACCAGCGGCCAGACACAATTGTCTTTCAGTTATGTCTAGCATTTCATCAAATGACAGATTACGCGTGGATCAATAAATTGTGGTTAGATTTTAAAGTCATAATCTTTTTGTATTTATTATTATCCTAAAAAGCGTTTCTTCGCGAGGAATTTTACAAACATTTAAACAACGGATACAACGTACACCCAGACCCGGAACAACTATTTGTGGTTCACACAAATTTTGTCGCGTGTGGGAATCGAACCAACTACACTCGGCGCAGTGGCAGTGGCGAGGCGACCACTTAAAGCACTACATCACCATTATAGTCTTACACGTCTTTTCTAGATGGTACCCGATGGTTAAAGTTTGATGGTTCCTAGTAACCCATGCGAGCCAATTATTCACGCCGTTGTCTAGTAATTTTATTGTCAACCAATTTTGCCTTGCTATTTTCCCTATTATTGCCTTGTGCTGGGTTCTACTACACTTCATTATACATACATCCACGTCTATATCCACGAAAGGAAAGACAAGTGTCTTACACCAAGGTTTAGCCAGTTATAACTGTAGCTCCTACGTAATAGAGAGCGAGTTATTACCGTTAACCAAGCACAGATCGAATATCCGTGAAAATTTCTTGACAGAAGAATCCAGTATCACATTGACCATCCTAGGTACCGAACCAGAGCCCTTATGCAGAGCACTCACGTGCACTACGTCACCACCGAGGCAGTCATTAACTAGATACTTTGTTCTTCCCAGGCCACAATCCAGACAGCTTGGACCCTGACTTCGAGGAATACTTCACGGTTGGACCTATCACCCGTTACGCAGAAGATCTGACGTTAATGTTGAAGGTTTTGAAGCAACCTGGTTCCCCTGATATACCCTTAGATAAACCAGTAAGTACATAATAACATTTTAGTATTGCTTTCAAACGACTACTGCACTACGTAGTTTCTATATCGCGGTAGACTTTAGCAACAGTAAACACTAAGAACATCCATTATAGGGTAGCTACCTTAACAATAAACATTTGTATCTGTGTCAGCTGACACAGATACAAATGTTTTAAATCTGGTAATAGCGGTAGTTGTCAAATGACATAAAAAATGTACGATAAAACTATGACGTAAGCATTATTTAAATGCAGCTGTGCGAGATAGCGAAATACTGCACTGCGACCCTACTCATTCTGATATCCAAATTTAAAATATTAATTACCCTTATTTTGCAACCAATTTTGATACTGCTTGCACAAAAAGATTTCTTTTGATTGCTATTTGCCATCGGTGGCAGACGAGCAAGTGGTCCATTTGATGGAAAGTGGTAACCGCTGCTCATGGACTTCAGCAATGTCAGGACCAAACCTAAACCTCGTTTGAAGAAGGACATGCTCTTTCTTGTATGTAAAATAATGTATCAAATATAGGCAACTACCCGATTAAAGATGGACCGAAAGGAACGAGTAAAAAGACGTAGGTATGGAAGCTTCCGAAGCCCTTTCTTATTAGGCAATATTACAGTATAACATCAGCATCACTACGTAACGATAAGCCTGTGGTAGTATACTCTATTCAGAACAATGAGCTATTAATATTTCTTAGCAACTATTTAATACAATATTGTGTATTTACCTTCAGGTTGATATAACAAAGCTGAAGTTCTACTACATGGATGGAGACGGCAGTAACGTCTCAGATCCGATTGGTCCCGATGTCAGGCGAGCTATGGAGAAAGCCAAAGATCATCTTAAGAAAACCTACAATATTGAAGTTAAGCCAGTAAGTGGTGGTTTAATACTAATTTATTATGTGCATTATACGTAGAAAGAGGACTCCTCATAATATTGAGACCATAACGAACAATCTTACAATCTGCCATAAGTGTAAAATCTTATGTCGCTGAACTGTTAAGACAGACAAATAACTCAAATATAGAAAAGATGCAACATAAGTAATTAAGTTATTATAATATTACTCTACCTGCCTCTTTGACTTCGCAGCAAGAGTTTGCGCTTATGTTTTCATACGATTGTGAGGTCTTGGTTTCAAATCCCCGGTCTAGCATAGTTTTATTAAGGCGCTCATAGCCAGTTGCACTCACTGATCGGTAAACGATTAGCGAGGTTAAGTAACGTTGGGTGCGGTCAGTCTACAGATGGGTGACCGCTTAGTGGTATTTCATCTGAGCGTCTCCGTGCTTCGGAGGGCACGTAAAAAGTCGGTCACGGTTGTTGTCAAATTGACAGCAGTCGTTAAGCCATGTCTGAGGCCTGAGGCTTGAACAACTCTTGACAACAGGTTGGCCACTAACCACACGAAACGAAGAAGAAGATTGAGTTAATTCTCATCAGAAATCAATTATTATGTATGACAGACTGCAATTCACCTGGCTTCGATACATACATATGTACATACATATATTATTGCTATTATACCCCTTTTGTCATATTCACGCGAGTAAAAATTTTATTAGGATTGTTGTATTGAAATTAAACTGCTATATACGGATTTTATCGCGTTGTTTATTTGACACGTTATTACAAAATTTTGAAAATTGTTACACTACTTTTACTATTGAACTGTTATTAAATTATTATTAAACTATTCTCCTCGTCTCCCCGTGACCATGGCTGCTGAGAAGCAACCGAAACGTCGGGGAAAGTGTAAAATAAATTAAATCTAAATAGTTTAATAATAATTTAATTAGCTTAAAAATTAGTAAAGTTTAATAGTAGTAGTAGTGTAACAGTTTTCAAAATTTTGTAATAACGTGTCAAATAAACAACGCGATAAAATCCGTATATAGCAGTTTAATTTCAATGAATAATATTCGCGTAAATAGAAGACAGGATTGTTGTAGATTCTAGAGTAGATTACTGTAGGTCCTAGTAGAGGTATCCCTCGAAAAAGGGTACTTTTTTTCTGAATGAAAGGTACATGTTCGTTTCTATCCCCTGACAACGTGTATACAAAATTTCATTATAATCGGTCGAATAGTTAAGGTGCGAAAGCGTATCAAACAAACAAACCCACATTCAATTTTATAGTATTAGTTATAATTCACGTTAAATTTCTTTGTATACATCATTAGTTCCCAAAGTGGTCCAGGTGAACCCCCAGGGGTCAACGGGAGACACGACAGGGGTTTACGTTGGCGTGACAAAAAAAATGGAGTCCACAATTCGTAAGCGGGAGTCCACGTAAATGTATTTGCTTTCGATAGGGAAGAACTAAAATAAAGAAGCTCAGCGACTGTTACTTGTAAAAACTTGCATAATCCATATTCAGTACCAGTGGTTCTCGAACCTACAGAATTTTCGGTAGAGTTTCTAAAACAAAAAATCTGCTCACCCCGCAGGGTTTGTTCATGTTTTTTAATATATAAATACGAATGCCAAGGAATATAGTAGAAATGAAGCTGCAGAAGATCCCCGGAACGTGCTAAATTTTTAAAGTGGTCTATGTGAAAAAAAAGTCTGGGAACCTATGGTATACATCGAGGCCTAATCCCTTTACTTTTCCAATTTCAGCTTAAAATTAAACACATAGAACATATGTGGGAAACAAGCATCAGAATACTTCTGAACATCAAACACATCAGTAACATCTACACCGATCCTGAAAAACGAGAACAATGGGTCTCCGTCTGGCCTGAAGTACTGAAGACCCTCGTGGGAATGTCCTGTCACAGTTTTATATGTGTCTGCTACGGCCCGTTGACAAAATTCTTCGATTCACTACCAAAGAGTTATTTTAAGAAGCTTTTGTCTATATTCGATGAAATTAAGGCTGAGTTTGAGGTAAGGCTGCTATGCTAGTTGATAAAAGTTTAAATAAACAAACGTAAGCTTGCGTTTTACCGCCTAATTTTAAAAAAAGAGAGATACGAGTACTGTCTTTGATTGATTTAATATTTACTATCGCTTATTATGCCGCTGCTATAACGAGTAAATAAATGGTACCTATCATTTATTTATTTATTAAGTGCCACTATAATTGTTAAAAATTGATAAAACAATAAAAGAGATTGACAGCACGGGTGGAGTCAAGCAATTTGCCTTGCAGCTGACGACGCACTGAGTTATGTGGATTCGAATTCCACATGGTACGATGAAGACTTGCAAATAACAGAAGTAAGCACTCTTAGTACCTACAATGGCTTAGAGATACACCATATACTATGAAAAATAAATTTGCTATAAAGGCCATAGATATTTACAATCAAAAGTGTTATATTAATCTTATATCTTCCATAATACAGCCTAATGATATTCGTACACACAGCGACGCATCAACCTAGACTGTTTGGACTTTGAACTATTAGATGTTGAATGCTGCGAATCGTGCGAGAGAGTGCGTTATGTTTTTGTTACGCTCTATCCTTACCATTACATCGACACCACTATGCATTGTCCCTTTCCAACAATTCTCTATTTTGTATGTAGCGTAGCTATGCGTATATAGGATGTCTAACTTGATGTGTAGTCGTGTAGAAACAATAATTAGTTCTGCAATTCACGACAAAATTATATTGTTACAGAAAGTTCTATCAGACGATGCCGTGTTACTTCACCCAACGTTTCCAACTCCAGCCCACCTACACTACAGGATATACTACAAATTCCTCAACTGCGGCTACCTAACCATATTCAGTGCGTTAGGCCTGCCAGTAACACAGTGTCCTATTGGACTGACAAGAGAAGGTTTGCCTGTAGGCATACAGATAGCCGCCAACAAACGGAATGATCACCTAACGATTGCGGTCGCGAAAGAGTTCGAAAAAGCATTCGGGGGCTGGATACCGCCTAATAAAGAGCTTTTAAATAACATTAAGACTGCGTAACAGCATAATAACAACGTCAGGTTTGGTATTTTCTATGCGTTTTGTCTGAGCGCTGGTTTTCTTTGTGTGATGTCTAGCGCCACAGTCAGAGAATTGAACGCCGCTGTGCCTGGAAACATAGGCAGGACGAAACGACGAAGTGGTTAGGATGTTTATTTATATGATATGTTGTGGTGCAATAAGATACATATATGTATTTATTTATATACATAGTCTCATGCCCGTCTATCGTTGAAAAAGCAGAGGTTTGTTACATAGATATACATTTCGTCAGCTATTTTGTAGGTACTTGCCATGTAATAGGGGGACTATTGCCATCTACCAAACAAATTTCCAAAAGCTGCTCTTGTGAATTTCCTACTAGGAAATTCTAATAACACTGGCCAACCCGGGAATTGAACTCGGTACTTTTAAATTGTCTATAAGCATAAGCAGAAACTTATGCCACAGGATTAACGAAACACATAACATAATTATTCAATGATAGTGATGCCAGAAATTATATGTGACGCAGGGTTGTTATTGGCAGGTCAACTTATTCTATAATATATTGTTACATATATAAAGAATCGAAACAACAACAACACTGCTCAGTGGAAATCCATTGTAAATAAATAATTACGAAGAGAGGATTCCACTATGCATCCCCAGACTGCCAGCCCCAAATATTGCAGTTAGAAAAAGGTTGACAATACCGAACTCCACTAACATGGATCCGGGCGTGCCTTGTTGGCTTTTTCTCTTCGTAATTCTTTCATAATATTATTATTATATTTAATATAATATTATATTAAATATTATATGATAGCTATTGAACGATTTCAAATACCAAAGCACTTGAAAATGCAACTCTTGAAGAAGACAATGTGAGAATCTATTCTGATGTTTGTTAAATGCACACTTCCACCACGTAATATTTATTTCTCCAAAAGAATTAAATATTACAATCCTCTTTTTTGTTGAAGATAAGCACTTATTACTTATTTTGTATCACTGAGGCATTCATAATTAATTTTGTAAATACATTTATAAACTGATAATTATAAATGTAATAATGCAATCGTTAAATATCTTTATCTGCATTAGTCATAAAATAACAACTTATTACAGTTGCATATTATATTATTATTTATATATTATCCCGACGGTTTCAAACGTCTATTGTCCTATATAGTCTAAAATATGTGCGCATTCCAAGTCAAAAAAATAAAATCAAGATTTCAAGCCTTTTGAGTTCGTTTTGCGTAAACAATTAAGTAACTATTTTCCAAAAATTAAGCATGGTGAGTTCTTATGTTCATACTAGGTATACTCCATAAATTGAGGAAGTAGATACGCCATCTACGCTGCATTCTTGCTCAAAAGTGACGTTGGGATAAATGTTAATAAATATCTGTACCTAATTCAAAAATGTTGTTATATTTTCTTTTGTAACATTTTGACCAAAAGTATTATCTAATGCTAGAATAAGCTCGAATAACTATGAATAATTTAATATTATATAAAAAACATAGGGAGATGATGTAATAGATCTTAAAATTATATAAATATCTGAGAACTAAATATGAATTTGTATCTAAATAGGGTAATATTTCCAGTTAGTTTTCAGATGGAATAAAATCTGATTTAGATAATTTTGACGTCATTTACCTATGTATAATCTAAATTAAATGATATCTAATTATGAAGATATTTTTATTATAGTCGTTTTATTCACTATTTTCCACCAATACAAATACGAAAGACTTTTTCTGTAGTGTCCATACTTTATCCGGTACGGAGAGGGAGGGAGGTTACTCGATTTTACAGTCCATAGCTCGCTTATCTGACTTTCACAAAATCCGATTCCATCTTTCATAAGGGAATGTTAACTATATCCTAAGCATATTTTCAAAGCGACTTATCTAAGAAAATGGCTCTCAAACCATACGTAAATAATAAACTCACTCTTATAATATCAGCCCTGTATTAAACTGTGCCATTGCTGGGCACGGTCCTGTTCTCAGTGTGAGAAGGGTTAGGCCATAGTCCACCATGCTGGCCCACTGCGGGTTGGCAGACTGCACATAACTTCGCCAACATTTTGGCTAGGTCTACTGGGCAAAGGTTCACCAAATAAGATAGATGGTTTGACCACACTTTTTGGATAAACATTTTTTGCTAGTCTTGTTGGCGTCTATAGATTCCGGTAACTATTTCTTTTACAAACCTTGGCAAAAATATTGCTGGCCTACCTAGCAATATAAGATATGTGGTATAATGAGACACATTAGTAGCTCATATACTTTGCAGTATTAGTAATAGGCTGCTGATAATTATAAATTACATTAGAATAAGAAACAAGAATGAAGAAAGAAAAATCATTTATTTGCCACACATAGGTACACACAGAGCATAAGTAAAAAATACCACTCAGAATAAAATAAATAAATACAAAAAAAAATCTTATACATTCCAATGTGTTACAAATCGGTACGCACTCAGCTATATTGCTGTATTGTGGTCCATAGGGGCCCACAATAGAGCGCTGATTTTTCAGTGCGGAGCTTTAATAAAGCAAATCTTTCTATAAATGTTATTAGATGTTGCCGGCGTTAATGTCTATTTTTCAAATAATTTTCTATCACTCGAGGACAATACTTATTTACTGGATGAAAGGCACCCTAGGTAGGACAGGAAAGAAAATACCTGCCCAAGTGCAACAAGCACATGGTCGGCGGATTAGCCGCATGCAGGGGCGTGCGCCTACTGCGAATTTTTGCTTCACTTTTTAACAAAATATTTTTTTTGTAATTGAATATGGCATCACATCATCCATGCCTATTCAACATATGAGTGCAACAGATGTTTCGTCTTTTCTCAAAACAAACACGTACGGAGGTGGCAGGCGGAAACATTCCGCTGATCAGCTTACTATAAAACTTAACTATTATGAATAAACTTGTATTTTATGACATGATTTTATTTGTATTTTAAATATCTAATGTCGTTCCTCGTGGTATAAATTTATCCATATAACATTTCTCCAAAATCGGTTCAGCTGTTTAATGCGATTGAATCGAAAAAATCTATATCATACCTATTTACCCTAATATCATAAAAAGTAGTTTGTTGTTTGTTTGCAATAAAGAAACAGGTATTTTAAAAAATCTTTCACCAGTAGAAACTTTTTGGAAACCCTTACTTTTTATCAAGAAGTAACATAGCTACCTATATAACACCACTACGAGCATCGCGGAGAATTACCTAATCATAAAGGTGGGTGGAACATCGGACAGTCTCAGTTAGTTATTTATAATTTTAGGAGATAATACTTACCTAATTAACATCCTAAGTAATATTATAAATGCAAATGTGTGTTTGTGTTTATTTTTTACGCTTTCACGCCTTAACTACTCGACTGATCATTATGAAATTTCACATACCTATACGTTGTCAGGGGTACATAAAAGGACATAGGGTACCTTTCATCCAGACTGTAGTACTCTAATTTTATTAATTTAATTTAATTCTATCTCTCAGGTATACCTGAGAAATAGAAATTAACTGACAACATCTGGATTGACGCGAGCAAAGCCGCGGGCAAAATCTAGTAAAAAGAAGAATCGAAGGGTAGGTACACGGCTACACATCACGTTAGACACCCTATATACGCATAACTACGCTACATACACAATAGAGGTTGTTGGTAAGGGACGGTGCATAGTGGTGTCGATGTAATGGTAAGTATAAAGCGTCGCGTCCCGTTCAGCGTGAATGAGGCAAAATAACAAAAATATAACGCACTCTCTCGCACGGTTCGCAGCGGTCAACTTCAATAGTTCAAAGTCTAAACAGTCTAGGTTGATGTGTCGCTGTGTGTACTATCATTTATGTTTGTATGTATTGTATTTATATAATATAATCATAATAATATCAGCCCTGTATTAAACTGTCCCATTGCGGGCACGGGCCTCTTCTCAGTATAAGAAGGGTTAGGCCAACCACGCTAGCCCAGTGCGGGTTGGCAGACTTTACATATCTTCGAGAACATTATGGAGAACTCTCAGATATGCAGGTTTCCGCACAATGTTTTCCTTCGCTGTTAATGTAAACGATAATTGACTAATTTAATTTGCACTTAGGTAACTTGATCGAACTTGAGACCTCTGTGTGGTAGTCCATTATCTCTCTCTTCTCCAGCTCCTCCCTCTCCCACTTTCTACGTCTGTCGCAATCCCCTCCTCTCTAAATTACACGATCAAAATTTGTATGTAGACCGCGACCGTTCTTATATCCAAAGTGTATAAAAATCAAATCAAAGCATAAGAGGTAAGTTTCTTAAAGCAAGTATCATGTTATGCCTGTTTAATTTGCCAAGTGGAAAAATATAGCCCTTGTTTCAAAAATCTGTTACCGAGCAAATGGGCAATTATACCCCTTAGTTTTTAAAATATTTGATAATACATCAAAATGTCGACCTCGGAGTCGATATTTTGATAGGTGGCCACACCCATCTCTAATCACGACCGCGGCGTATTGACTTGGCCATGAATCCATCGTACTAAAAAGAGAGTAATAATCAGTCAAACAATATAGAAAACATAGATCTTTCTCTGGACCATCTCATTATTTTTTACACTCTGGTCAAGCACTTGTATTCCGTCCCTTTTGCAATAAATTTGTTGCATCTCGAAACGTAGGTACCTATTTAGACTGAATTACGATGTTAATTGTAAAAAAAATAGTAACAACTATCTTTAGACATGCAATAAAAATACCAAGCGTACCATATTTTTCACTGATCATCAAAATATAGGACATAATTACACGCGTAAAAATTGGTCTGAAGTTTTTAAATACACATATCTACATCATACATGTACACATATTTTGTTGCCTAATGACTATGAGTAATGACTAATGAGACAGCTATATTTTAAAGGTACAATTTGGCAACGAGTCCTATTTGCACTTGAATGTCTTCCTTTTGCTTTCTTCTGTACCTACTTATGTACTTACCTACTTTACAAGTAGGTAAGTAACATTGTAACATTAAACAAACGCTCTCTTTCAAGGTTAATCTCTATGTCTAGGACAAGCACTCGACATTGTGCGATGGCTGGGTATTACGTTTATTTCATATGGCTTCGCTGTGCATCGTTACTTAAAATCGTTGTTTGCTACATATTACCTATTACAAACGAGTATACAACATTAAAATATATGACTTATTACTAATTCAATGATGCCAGACGTGATGTTGGTAGTTATTTAGGAAAAATTTTGATACAAATATTTAATTACAATAAAAAGATAAGCATTACGTACAGTAATCTAATCATAAAAAATCAAAGATTGAATGCAATGTAAATTCGATATCGATTACAAAACGATTCAATCGAATTGTCCTTGGAACGTGTATCACGTTGTTGTTATTCTATGGTCAAAAATCATAGACAAATAGTGAGTTTTTAATGATTTCTTGAGCTTTGGTATTGTGGCTAAAGTTTAACGTCAAGTTTACGTAAAATAGTATAATTAGTGCAATTAAATTTTTCAATAGTAAATATTATAAAATGATATTTATTTCTAATAAAAAATTGTCATTCAAGGAAATAAATTATATGACAATCGGGTGACAGATTCTGTCAACTAGTTTGATGAATATGAAAATTAGATTTGATTTTCATTTTCAATTAATTTAATTCAATGAGCTTTGATCAAAATTTATTGCAGTATAAATTTTTGTAACGTTCCATCCAATTTTAGTCTATTATTTTTTATTTGCTCATACACGAACAACGCACGCGCAGAACACCCATCGCCCAAAATCAGCGAGCGCCATATTGAGAGGCAGACGTTGTATGACTTGAGTGATTAATCGTGGTTAGTGCAATAATTTGAAGTGGAATATTTGATCGTGCCCTATGGATATACATTTGGGTACGTAATAAGTGAAAAAGTGTATTTACAAGGCGTCTATACTCATCCTGTGAGCCCTGGCGAATCACATCGTAACCTAGACATAGGCCGTTCTAGTTATCAGTAGATTACCTAGGTATCATCAATCCGCTGTTTGCTCACAGTTTTAATCTTATTAATACACACGTGTGGGGAATAGCCATAGGTTTCTTGAATCTAGTTACATTAACAAGATTATGCGATCGCTTCGCAAGGTTCCACGCTCGTATATAAACGGATTTCGATGTGTTTATGTCGGCAGTTGACAGAAGCGTTTATGTATATGACCGATCATAAGTCACCACACCCAGTGACCGGATTGTCGGTTTTAGTATTTAATAGTTTTTAGTTCGAATGATTATTCGCGCGTCGTCGCGTCGGTACGTGATCTGTGATATTAGTGGCGTGTGTTAACGTGATACAGTGAGTGTAATAATAATGTAATTTCTAGGAGTGGTGTGCCTCGGTTGAAAGGCCTGCCGAAAGGACAGGGCTCCACACGCGAGGAAGGATTGCGGCGCTCCGCTCTGAGGAATCATGGAGTGCTGCATGTCAGAGGAAGCCAAAGAACAAAAACGAATCAATCAGGAGATAGAGCGGCAACTCCGGAAGGACAAACGAGATGCCAGGAGAGAACTCAAACTGCTCCTGCTGGGTGAGTATTTTTATTAGTAGTCCTGTTCATAAAATCGAAAATAACCCCTCTTTTACAGTGTAGTGCTAATATATGTACTTCTGGTACCAAAATAACTGGTCTGTGTCAAGGAACTCATATGACTAGATGAGGCCAAGCTATCTAAATCACACAGTGTCTTAAATCACCATAATTTGAGTACTCATTAAAGCTGCCCTACATTAGGTGTGAGGTCAATACTATGTACTCATAAAGTGTGATTTTTAAACAATGATGTAAATACATATTTTAGAGAATTATGGTGACTCAGATGATTTGCACTGAATTGTGATACCTGATCGTTGAACTTGCGTTTTAATTGTGTGCAATTATTAATCATTTACTTAACCGGTCGTATACCGCCGGCTCGCATACCAGCCGGCAGATTTGTACCCGTCGTAGGCCGGTGGCTCGCATGCGAGCCACCAAATTGGTGCCAAAACGCCGCGCGCCGCCTTCGCTTTAGCTTAAGCTAACGTAAAACCAATTTGGTGGCTCGCATGCGAGCCACCGGCCTACGACGAGTACAAATCTGCCGGCTGGTATGCGAGCCGGCGGTATACGACCGGTTAAAGCTTTTACCCTATAGCTAATAAAGGGGGAAATAACAGAATGAAGTATTTACATGTGAATAAAGTCCTAAATATTATTTAGTTCAAGGCGTATTCTGATAATCAGAGAAAGTACACAAGGTGTTATAAAGAGGTGTGGTCAAGGATGGGAATATTAAAACTAATAATAATCATTTGTTAGTTATTCTTTACATTCTCCTTGATCAAATATTTTTGTAACAAGAGTGTTTGCTCAGTAGTTCCATAGATAATAATACTTCATTCTGGTCAAACTAGAATATAATAATATGATCAGCCCTGTTTTTAAACTGTCCCACTGCTGAGCACGGGTTGCCTTAGTGTGACAAGGAACACAAATATCATTTTGGCTATACGTAAATGTTTCTATAGATATGGGATACAATAACTTATTAATAAGTTATAAATATTCAAATTAACAAGCTGTTATTTATTTAATTAATAAAATTAAATTGCGTATAGTCTGTTTTAGTGATTTTTTTTAGTAATGAGCATGTTCTTTACTGTGTAGGTCAAATCCTGTTAAGCCAATCAATATAGTGGGCACAGGTTATTTGCTTTCTAGGGCTTCTACTTAATTTATCATCCTGTTATTTACGGCAAATTTATGCATCTTCCATCTGCTATTACTTAGTATTTTATATATTCACATTCATATTATTATTGCAGGATACATTTATTTAAAATACAATAATTTTATTATTTGCATGTTATCTAAATATATGCATATAGTCAATTTACTAGTTATTTAAAAAACAGCATGGCACTTTTAGATTTTATATAGGTAACTTAAAATAAAACGGCAAGTGAAGTATAAAAATAGTTTTCTTTAACCCAATGCTATGTAGCGTACATTTGTTGCCCTACTTTGACTTGTAACACATTTCGGCTTTATGGCACTCCTTGTTTAACCAACAATTAGGTTATTCTAATTTGTATCTAATTCGTAATGCAATAATATGCAAAATTACTTTTTTATAGTAGCATGATTTTTATGATTTTAATTATTTGGAATATAGCATATTTTCTTCTGTTAACCTACTAATATTATAAAGTGAATGTTGGTGAAGATGTTTGTATGTCTGCTACTCAAACACTCATAAACTATTGAAAGAATTTACATGAAACTTAGCACACAGATAGTCCATGTTCTGTATTAATTCATAGGTTACTTTTATCCTGGTATGCATTCGCATGGGATTTAGGCGAGTGAAGCCACAAGCAGAATCTACTTATTTATATACATTGGCAACCCAATGCAGTAAAATTGATAGATTAATACAGGGCAGTTTCATCTATATATTGTGCAAAAGATGTCAATAGTTAATCCCAATTGTGTGTACAGATAAAGACACATGTAAATATGTTGACTGAGTTGTTAGTGGGAGGTTGTGTTTATCTTTTTGACTGTGAAGTCTCAGGTTTGTTTACTGAAGTTAATTTTAAATGCTACTGGATATATCTGTTAAGAAATCTCCGTAGTTTGTATGGCGTCTGCAACTTAGTACTGTAGTATGAAAATCCACAACTAAGCGGGTTTTAAAAAATCTGGGTCTAATACATGTCTGGCTGTTCTTTGGAAAAGGCTGTGAGCCTATGTGCCTGTAGGTAAATAATTTGCATGTATAGTCAAAATGAAACATAACATTCATACAGTGTACAATGTATGTCCAAGTTTAGTGGTTAGTGATTTCACTAAAGTTACATTTAGATGAAGTGCTTTATCCATAGTTGTTATATGTACATGATACAAATATTTCAGGAATGTGCATGTTATACCTACTTGTGAATAAGGAAATTATTATATTACTTAGAAAGAATTTTCTGAATTACTATACATTAAAAGGTATTTTATTTGAATGTATATTATATTATGAAATTGCATTTTGCTGATTGTGATTTGCTTGATTACCTGAAGCATACAGTTTAGGTAAATAATGTCTTTTTGTTCCATAATTTTATAATAATATTATTTTAATTAAGAATTAAAATGAAACAATCACTAACAGCATATGAGATCATACTCTCATTAAAATAAGTATTCATTTGCTAATGAGGATGCCATAATTAAAGATAGTTTATTTATTTACTATCAAATGGTTTATTACTGATAATTATTTCGAATAGATATTGTTAATTTATATTTCCTGTTTATTGTCAGTTCAAATATATCTTGGACAGATTTATTTGTATGCAACTACGGTATTAAATTGCTTATGCGAGCCTTACCTTCAGTCATCTTATCAATTATTATATCTAGTCAGCAAATGGGCAAATAAAATTGCCTGTTATAGCAGGTAATTTTATAATATTTACTTCTTTTCTTTACAGTAAAGTGTGACTTGTAGGAAAGAATAGATTTTATTATTCTATTATTTTTTCATTTCATTTATCTTTCGTTTTCATTTTTATGAATAATGCATTTGCATGACTCATGACTTCACGGGAGGCGTCGTGGTTTAAGTGGTCGCCTCGCCGCTGCCACTGCGTCGAGTTTTGTGGGTTTGATCACCCCACGGGATGTTAATTTGTTTGACCCTCAAATAGTTGTTCTGGGTCTGGGTGTTCTTTGTGTGCATTGTTCCCCGCAACGCATAGCAACAGCTCTCGTGGCTTTAAGCGGGTGATGTCGCAGGCAGAACTGAACATAAAATACGACCATGTCGGTTAAGGCTAGGCAGAGGTATATTTCACATTTCCTGACATCACCGTCATGTACTAGGTATATAGCAAGTACTAAAACTAACAGTATCTCTAGCCGAACCGAAAATCGAGCTGTACTTTACAACCAGCCGTGATGAATGAATGAATGAATGAAATGAACCTTTTTTTTATATTCTATCACATACACACACACAACAGCATCTAGCCCAAACTAAGCAGAGCTTGCACTATGGGTACTAGACAATTGATAAACATACATATATACATTATTATTTGTAATAAATACATATTATACATAGAAACACCCAAACCAAGACAAACATCCATGTTCATGCACACAAATGTTTGACTTGTGCGCGAATCGAATCCGCAACCTCTGGCGTGGCAGTCGGTTACACTAACCACTACGCCATCGAGGCCGCCACCTTTTATGTCTGCATTGGGCACTGCTGGGTGAGTCGCTGATGTAATTTCAGTTCCAGCGACCCACCCACCATACAAAGCAGTGAGTTGGACACCGTGGTGGATTTTCTTGGTAGGCCCCATGTCTCGGGAGAGCCCGATATAACCCTCTCGTTTCCCCTTGTGGCGAGGTGATAGCATCAGGAGCATATTCCCACGTTAAAAAAAGGGGTATCTGCACGTCGGGAATGTTATGGGAAGTGAGGTGATGTGATGGGAAATGAACTCACGATTTTGCAATCGCAAGTCCAAAGGTGTATCCATTGCATTACTGCCGCCTAAAATTATATCATACTTATAGCTCTCGCCTGTTTACGTGGAATTAGGTAAATTTATTGCCAGTGTTGTGGATAGTGGCAATTTTTTAACAGTCGTTAAATCTATATCCATATCGAATTTTATCGAAGTCTTGGCAGCTTTTTAGTACTCGAAACTTAACAAATAAATGGTTCACCAGTTGTTTTCGAATGTAAACTAGTGAGTATGAATTTATAATTAATTGAATTGTTATTTACAATTTGTATCTATTTATGTAGAATCAGTTTTTAAAAGTTTTTGAGGGGGGTTTCGTCCACCTCCAAATAGCATTCATCTATAAGATAGAAGTCTCGCTATCTCTCTTCTTTAACCTAACAAGAGTGAGACAGCATACGATTTATCTTTCGGATAACTTTTACTCGTTAGTTGTGGTACTGGCCATAACGGAAATAAATTTTCTATTTGTTAGCTATTGCCAACAATAACTCAAAAAAAAAAAAAATTTGATTTGAAAAGGGCACTATTTTATATGTGCTAGTACTGACTTGGTGGTGCATCGGTAGCGAATACGACTGTTGAGCATGAGGTCTTTGGTTCGATTCTCGGGTGGAGCAAAGTGTTATTGGAGTTGTAGTAGCAATACATTTAGTAGCAGCACGTAGTCTGAGACTGCCCAGTAGACGACAATAGGCCATTTATTTAGCGGAGATCTAAAATCATGGTTGGCAAAGTAAGGGGTTGCACCTCTGCCAACCTATTCGGAGATCAAAGCGTGAGACTATACGTACCTATTGTTTCAATATGTTAAACTATTCCAAAATACATTATACTTACTTTATTTATAAATCAATTAATACACAAATCTATAAATAAAATATATTTTATTAGTATGTGGACCAATATAGTCTGCTTCCCTATAATAATACAATATTTAGCATATCATGTGATTGTGTTTGCGTGCGCGCTTGGTTTGTCCTTATACCATAATTATCGATAGTCTAACTGCCTATTGGTGAATGCATTTTTGGAGATCCAAAAACCAGATGGTTTAACAGTTGCAGAGATTACACCCAACATATAAGTCAACAAATTACATATCTATAATGGAAGCTTAGATTCTATCACTGTCCTTAAAATATAGAAATTACCCCATTGGAATACCACCTCCTGGAATAATATGTTTACAGTTGTGCTTGCATGCGGTCACGAAGGCTCAAGTTAAATTTTGGGTCGAGCTGTTATTGGTTTTTTGGTAGTGTTTCGGCCCAGTTAGTATTCCTGAAAGGGTATACTAAGGTGCTTTAAAACCCACATTTCCATAGCTGTGATTTAAGGTCTCACGTGATAGGGAGCGAACTTTGGCCGTCAACCGAGATCAGTTTCAAGTGTCATTCTGCTCCTTAAAATTTCTTATCAGAAAAAGCCAACAACATTGACCTGAGGATCCAACACGAGACCTCATAAACAGCAGTCGCATACACTACAGCTGCGCCCTGTGGCTTGAATTTTCTAAAATTCGATTGCCAGCTCAGGAATGGTAATAGGTTTATTTCTTAGAAAATTCTCAACAGTAGCACGTGCAATAATTATGGTTCTCTGCTGTCTATTTGCCAATTTTTTGTACAAGAGATAAGGTACAGATCTTGCAACTCACAAAGGCGAGCGGGCTTTATTTGTGGTAAACGCGTATATGTATGTGTGTGTGTAAATGTCGCTCGCAACTGACCGCTCTGTCAAACACGCATACTACCGCACTGTGCATGTACACGTTCAACTACAAGTAAAGCCCGCTCGCCTTCGTGAGTTGCAATAACTATATATTAGGGATCTTTTCTTAGTCTTTTGATATGTCACATTGTTGGGTAAAAGCCTTTGCCTTGGATTTCCAAATCACTCTATTTGAAGATATATTAGGGTTGGAAAAAGAAATTTTTATTTCATCTTTCTTTAACAAAAAATGAATTGAAAATTGTCTTTGTATTTGTTATTTGTATTGAATATTAATAGTACTATAGGGATAATTAAAGTATTATACTGTTTTAACAGCATGGTTGGCAACACTAGGCGAGATATAGGTGTGATTTACTCATCTCTGCATAACTCTTGGTTGACGTACAAGCGTAATGATATTGTGTTCGTAGAACATGGTATTTTCTTTCTTAGTCCAAAGATATTGCATACTTACATAAGCTGGTTGCAATCCAGGCCATACATAGCTCTCACCCTATCTATATGTAATTACCAATATTATGAGCGTGAAAATAACTACATCTCTTTGTTCCGCTATCGCGACTAAAATGTTAAACCAACTTTGTTGAAATTTGATATGCGGATAGATTGAGAACTCTGTGAAGAATATAGGTTAATTTTACACGCAAACGAAGTCCTAGGTGCGATTTCGTTTGCGTGTAAAATTAACCTATATACGTCTGGAATTATCAATAACGAACAAAAGTAAATCTGTCCGATAGTTTTCATGACTAAATTGCTCGATCGATTTCGATAAAAGTTATGTTAGTATATAGATTGGATTAATGACTGTAAGAATGTTATATTTAACAAATAAGTTAATCTCTATTTAAGCATATTGCGCGCACGGAAAAGTGTACGATTTGCCATCGTTCAAGTTCATAATGTAGATAGAATTCACAAAAGATACCAAAAATGATTTAAAAAAAAAATAGGTATTGGTACTTTGGCCAGTGGATGATCACTAGTTTTGTTAAATGTCTTAAAAATGGATCCGAGCACGGCAAAAGTAGAATGTGTGAAACAAAGGTGTTTAAATTTTCTCCCATTATGTTGGGTATTCGCGCGGCTGGTCACACAACAGCTAGCCGGCTATCATTTCACAACACGCGATATCCGCGCGTCGCCTCTATGGATATGAAAGTCCGTCTAGTTATCTATGTAACTAGCTAAATATATGATCTAAGTCTTAATAATATTAATTATTTTGTTCTACACACACAATCGCTAATGTGTGTGTAGATTATGTTCCGTGTTGATATCTAGTGTGTTGTAACACTTGTAACACTTGTAACACTGCCTTTTTGGTTACGTGGTCTGAGTGGCTGACCGTGTGGTCTGTGAGTTCGATTCCGGTTTAGACAAATTGTTGTTGGATTTTTTATTTTAGTTGAACGGAGTTTTATAATATATGGAATAAGGTAATAAGCTAGTCCTGTATTACGTAGATTCAGAGACGTAAGTAGTTGAACAAATATTGGTGCAATACTACTGTGTCTATCATTAAGAGGAAATATAGACGTATGTATAAATATTTCCTGACAATGTGATTGCCGCGTAGATTTTTTTTTCTAATACGTAATTATCTCGGTAATGTACTTAAAATTTCAATTGCTAATTATTACACTAGCAAGTTAATAAACAAGCTTACAGCTAGCGTAATGATAAGCTGTTACCGTCATTTACAATAAAAGTAATAAATAAGTTTCTTCAGACCGAATTTTAGTCATAGCGGTCAATCTCAACAGAGACTAGCTTCTGCGCAGAAGATAATATTATAGTAGACAAGCATATGCGTTAACACAAGTGCGCTTACTATTCCCTTACTCTCATAATGCGATGGGACGGCAATTCAAGACCGCCGTAGAAAGATCAGGCACAGGACCAACGGGTGTACACTGTACATACTTCCTTAAGCTGAAATGCCAGATGTATCACTCACGTGTTGCCGACCTTAGAGCAGGAGAATAAATAATGAGATAAAAGAAAAGGATTGTGTGTATTTTGTTATTCTTAAGCAAGAATGTCCATATTTCCTGCTGTCGAATGCACCTTGTATGTCTTAATCAGATCAGATCATCATGACTAATTTTAGGTCTATCAAAAGTAAAGATCTACATTGAAACCGTGTTGTTATCTAGACGATTTTTTCTCATAGCCGTTGTCTATAACAACTCAAGTAGAGTCTTATATTGCTTACTACATTCTGACAGATACTTCTAGATAAGATTTTGTTTAGATAGAATACCGTCGCGACCTAAATACGACCGAGATAATATACAGAGTTCATATGAACCTACCCAGGGCACATTGTAGTGTATTACACGAACATTTTGCCAGTTATGTCCCAGATAGTAAGGACATAAATACAGTTGCCATGCTTCTATTGAGAGTTTTGTGATATGGTTACTCGTTGACAATTAAACGGGACCTCACGATCGCTCGTAAGCATGAGCACAAATTTATGCTATGTAATATGGTTTAAGTGGTCCTCAGCTTTAAGTATTTTGGGTTCGATTCCCCACAGGAGATAAAAATTTACGTGAACCACAAATAGTCACACCGAGTCCGAGTGTTCTTTGTGTCCATTGTTTGAATGTTTGCAAAGTCGGTAGTAGTCTTTTAAAAAACAAAAAAGGTAGTATAAGAATTGACTGCGATAGGTTCTTGGTTTCATGCGCACCACTTGAATTACCGGCGGTATCTAGCACATTTTAAGGATGTAGCAAAGTTAACATGAATTCAAATTACTAATTGCCTAACCCAGATTCCTAGTAACTACTGGATTAAAATAAATTACCAACAAAATTGGCTAATAAAAATAACTGAGTACTTGACGACGTTGACGATGTTTAAATTTCTGCACTTAACTAAGTACTTATCTAATAAAACGTAAGGTTAAATAACCTTACGTTCATCATCAGCGACAGTTTAGGCAAATGCCTAAACTGTCTTCTAGAGGTACTTCTAGCTAGGTAGTTCTAGGTTTGTGCAAAGGATATCTCACTGAGTCACAAAACATATAGACTGAGAATGCTGTCTCAAAATACCACGAGAAAAAAGAGGTAGCCGGTTCGATAGTTCTTTTAAAATAGCTGTATGCAGAATCTGGACATCTATTTCTATATAATGTACCTATTACATTACATTACAACTTTAACTCTTGTATTCGTTCGGTCACGATTCTTTCAGAAGTATCCTATGTCCCACCGCAGTTTGACAGCCAGAGCGGCGAAGTTTGCTAGCCTAAAAGAACGGGAGCCCACTATTTTTTTACGCCTAGGTTCTATTGTACTAAGTATACTAGTGGACCTGACAGACGTTGTTCTGTTCGAACGTTGATTCAACACACAGGTTCACCGTCCAATAATTAATCTAAACCATCCAGGCACCCACTCAAACCCAAACAATTCTTTAAACCAAAATCGTTTCAGACCTTTAAGAGGAGTTTAGTAACATACGTGCAGAACGAAGTACATTACAGCATTTATTATTGAATACACTCAAGTAATTTTTTTTGTCAGAGATCGCAATCATTTAACGTATTAGAAGGTAGCAAACATACTTACATCCCGCAGTTACCTTAGCATATAGACAGTTACAACGCCAGATATATCAGTGCCATATCACCGCAACAGTGAGAGTCCTGTCTTTTCATGGCGCTAAGATCAGTGCTCCCTGCAGACTGCACAGTGCCTCCTCTTGTACTTAGGGAGATAGTGCAGTCAGCAGTAAGCTTTACTTTTAGCGAAAAGACCTTAGGGAATAATTGCACGAATGCCGTAGTTGTTTCAATAGTCGCTTCACCATTGCCTTTGCTACTGCGCTGGGTTTGGTAGGCTCAATCAACAACCTCCACGAGATAAAAGAAAGTAGGAACCACTAAACGTTTTTTCGAGTCCAGGTGTGCTTTGTGTCTGCTGTCCAAATGTTTGTAAAGACCCCTGACACAAAGGATTTATTCAAAGTGCAGGAGAGATTGCACCACCAGAATCGGTTACTTTTACATTTAGAACATAACTATAATTTATTATTTCTTTGTATCAGGTACTGGCGAGTCGGGCAAGTCAACGTTCATCAAGCAGATGAGAATCATCCACGGGTCGGGTTACAGCGACGAAGATAAGCGTACCTTTATCAAGCTCGTCTACCAGAACATCTTCATGGCGATGCAGAGTATGATACGCGCAATGGATCTACTCTCAATACAATACGGAAATCCGTCCAACGCAGTAAGTATACTTCTTTTAGTTTCTTGATTATTACTAAGGCATATAGGCTCGCCCGATGGTAAGCGGTTAGTAGTACACGATGCTTCTATCACCAAAGAGGTTTAGCTCAAGAGTGATCTACCTTTGAAAATGGGCTGGCTATGCTGCGAGCGTAAGTTAACGAACTATTCCTTTGATGACAGCATATCCTTAAGACTGCACCGAGCGTAAGACAGATAATGACAGAGCTCGTGCGGCGCATATTCAAATGGGCTCGCGGCCGCCATAGTAAAATTGTATGGATGATTTGAAGTGCTTTTTTGATAAATATATATCTTTATTATCAACCAATAACTTAAATATTTAGGACGGACAAATTGTAATATAACTATTTATGTTTCGTTTAAGCTGTAAAATAGGACAGATTTCTACTGTTATAATCTAAAAATCATGTAACACGAGCTTACGTAATTTTGAAATTTTCTGTAATTTTGTGCAAATTTACGTAATTTTATAGACGAAAATATTAATTATTTTCAAGTTTTTTTACACGGAGTACTTGTTAACACATTCATTGTTATGGTAAATGTATATTTTATATTTGTATTAAACAAAAAGTGTTGCTTTTATCCACTTAACTGTGCCTGTTTTGGCACATTTCGCTCGGTGCAGTCGTTAAGTGTCCTCTTCTGGGGTATGAACGCTTACAATACTGATTATAAATGTCACCTACCTATTAGATAAAATATAAACTTAAGTTGATTATTTTTAATCAACAATTGAGCCATGAGAAATAAATTCGTTGTATTCGAATAGATATTCGTAATATGTATTCGCAAACATAATTGCAGTTTTTAACAATAACTGTTGTTCTATACGATTAAGGGGATTATTTCTCGTAAAGAATTGTTTATAAATACTTTAACCTTCAAATCACTTCAGACTTATGTCATGAAACTTTTGAACTACATAATAGTAATTATGTATACAAATGTATACGATTTATCCCAATGACAAACGTGTGGGAAACCCCATGAAGTAATTTTATCGTTTACATTTATGTAGCTGCATTCCTCAATAACGTAATGTAAATAACAAAGAAATTTTTATACCTACCGCTTATATTTGAAAGACGGCAAATAAAATAGGTCTCTTTGGTAAACAAAGTCTATTATCATAGTATTCTTCACTTTTTGGTCGTATAATATAAGTAGAGTGGATTAGTCTACTGAAGACCAAAACTCATTTGTGATTCCCTATAGTATCTCGTTTACCTTTTCTTTAATCGTTCGTACTGGCAATTTTTACGAATAGCATGGAGATGTTAACAAATCTGCCACGCGGCAAAAAGTTAAAGTAATAGTTTATTTTAAATGTGTATTATCAACATTAATGTCTATTATTACCTATAGAAAACTCTTTTATATCATATGACCTTATCCTTTGTAAGAATATCATGAAGAACTGTTAGACTTCAGGTGCCTATCCTTGCAATGAGCTCCTTCGCTTTGGCTATCAACTGTTCAGTATTCTTAATTGCCATGTTATTTCCATCACCGCGGGCAGAACTAGTCTTCTCATACTTTTGAGTTATATAGGTCTATTTTACCGAATTTAACTATGTCTTTACTTGGCTGTGGAAGACCAGCATTATAAGTGTGACAGCTAATAACTACAATAAGTAAATTGAATAATTGTACGTATTTCAGGGTCAGGCGGAGTTGATATCATCGATCGACTTTGAGAGTGTGACATCGTTCGAGAGCCCGTACGTCGAAGCCATCAAGGGTCTTTGGGCTGACTCCGGAATCCAGGAGTGTTACGATCGCAGGCGAGAATACCAGCTGACCGACTCAGCCAAATAGTAAGTGTTGACTACCGACTTCATAGAACTGATGAACATACGTCCCATTGTAGGAACGAAATCAAACCCATTCTTGACTACTTTATCTCAAACCTCTGTGAGAAGAAAATAGCTTAGCGCTGACCGACTCAGGCAAATAGTAAGTGTTGGCTACTGACTTCATAGAACTGATGAACATACGTCCCATTTGTAGGAACGAAATCAAACCCATTCTTGACTACTTTATCTCAAACCTCTGTGAGAAGAAAATAGCTTAGCAATTTCAAATATTAGAAAAGAACCAATTATGAGCTCTGACAAAGAACCTCTAGTAGTTGTTATCCAATAAATATGTTTTGTTTCAAATGTGGATGATTCGGCCGTCAACATTTTAACATTGGTTAAACTGTGGTTTGGCAACACAGATTACAAGTAGCTACAGTGATAATAAATTGGCCGCAATCAGTTCCCATTTCATATCAGGCCGAAAACATTGCGATTTATTTATTTATACAAAATATGGAACATTATTTTACTGGCTATTAAAAAAAAAGAAGTATTTATATTTAGAACTTATATTTTCTTGAACGAATATTTGATATTTATAAAGTTCTTAGCGCCGCGGCTGCAATACCTATTTCACAAGGTTCCCTTCAACATTGCTTATAGAAGCGAAGTAGTACACGTGCCTATATAAATTCTTGTAGTCATTGTCAAATTGGCTTGAACTCTTAGCTTAGTCATAAAAGGTGATGTGAACATTATGTCATCAAGAAAGTTTATAAAAAAACGTGCCTGTTTACAATCCTGCATTATGATCAGCGATTGAATACTATTTTCACATGGGCAAGCATTATGTCCTTATAATAATAGCGTCCTATGAATAATCGTGTGAGGCAATTATCATAAAGCTATAACACCAACAGTACTGACTCATGTATTATCTATAAACCCCGTTACAGGAAACTTAAAATTGCTGGGAACGAAACTGTTGAAAGATTATCCTTTATTCAACACAATGTCATCATAACTTTATTTATCATACATATTATTTGTACTACTAAGGTAAAATATATAGTCCTTCTAAGCGGTTACTGTAGCCGCTTGTAACTTAAGGAATATAACTCTCACGTTCCTTGTAAAGAGGGTCTACTGCCAAGGGACAAAGTCCATCGGGTCTCCTTGCTAAAAGTACTGCCTTCACCAAAGGCCTAAACCGCAAACCACAGGAATACAACACAAGATTATTTGACTGCCTTCTATAGACAGAAAATAATTCAGACTAGTCGAGCTGGCGTGAAATGTGCCCACGACCCTTTGGTGCCCTTAAAAAAATCTTCCAATTGGGTAAATATACCCGTTTAAACATTTTAATGTGCTGTATATGAAAAATATTGGAAGTAAGAACCATATTAAGATAAGATATTTCTATAGCTACTTGCAGGAGATAGACCGCGTCGCGGCACCAAATTACTTACCAACAGAACAAGACATTCTTCGCGTGAGAGTTCCCACAACGGGCATTATAGAATACCCATTTGACTTGGAGGAAATACGATTTAGGTAAAACAACAACTGTGAGAAACGTGCATGCTTTGCCTACAGGTGCATGGTACTTATTGGGGATCTTCTGTATTTAAATTTCTTTTTATTTAATGTGCATGTTTGCATCAGCTGTTAGTCTTGCATGTGATGAATTTCAGCTACTTAAGCGATCTAGCGAGAATCGAAAAGGACGATTACCTGCCGACTGAGCAAGATATCTTGCGTGCTCGACAGCCGACTACTGGTATCCTCGAATATCCTTTCGATCTTGACGGAATCATATTTAGGTATGTTCAAAACCACAGGACTGTGAATTGAAGAGCTAGGTAACCCCGGTTGCAGGTTTTCCTATGACGTCATAAGTTTTCCATGCTATGAAAATAAAGTATTATCCCTTTACACCTTGTAGCTGCAAGTCCTTTATGATTCCGTAGCGTGGTTTTGATGTACAAATCTATGGTTGAAATGCTTGGTTTAATTTGCTTGGTTTTGGGTTTATGGAGATTTTATTACTGAAATTTGCATTTAGTTGTTCAATTGCACTTGCTTATGCTTTTTGCTTGTATTATTAATGATAAATACTATGTACTTTAAAAATTATTGCATGATGTTATTTTATCTAGATTTTTTGGGATTTTGGGCGTGGAAAATTGATATTACTTTGAAATAATTATAACATCAATTGTGTCGGGCCTTTTCATGAATATCATACTAAGTCTATGATGGTAGCTTATATTTTGTCATAATTAAAATAAAAGGCATTATGACAAATTAGCCAGTTACTACTGTTCAATTCTACCTAAAAACATTGTCTCAGTATGTGATCGGAACAAATGGATTGAGTAGATGTTAGACCAATCAAATGAATAAAGTGCAGATGAAAGAAAAAGCAAAAGGCTATCTACTCCCATAGTTTGAAAAATGTAGCATTTACTACACTATTATTGACAATCACGAGTAACTTTTTAACGTTATTTATGATAGAATAACTTTTTCAAAGTAATGTTATTCTTTAAAGAATAACTTGTCAAAGTAAAGTTATTCTTGAAAGAATAACTTGTCAAGGTAAAGTTATTTTTAAATGAATAACTTGTCAAAGTTATTAATGGAAGAATAACTTGCAAAAGTAAAGTTATGCTTGAAAGAATAACTTGTCAAAGTAAAGTTATTATTGACTCACTGAAGACATATTTTAGCTTGTTTGGCCTCATTAAAACGGAACGAGTAATATTTAGGTACAGGAATATTTTATTTAGCTATATTCACATAATTGTGCACTCTATTGTTCTAACGACATCGCTGTTGGCGATTGTATGGCTTTGTGTATTTACAGTACTAACAATTGGAATAAATATCAATGTGTTGCTTTAGGCAAGTAGGCCTTAGGTGAATTCTACAGGCTTAATTTTATATCATGATATTTATCACGATGTATACAAATGGACCATATAGTAATACTGCAATATTTATTCCAATATTATATAGTGGATATAAATATCATGGTTTATTCAGTGTGTGGTATTCACATCTCATAGCTACTGCAATTTTTTTGTCAGGGCAGTTATGCCAAGCATTGTCATGGTAACCGATATTTTAGTATTGGTTGTCATGTCTGTGTGCAAAATCGCTGCAAGTTATATGTTTTGTGTTTGTGTCATGGACTGAGATTGCAATATCTATATGTTAGATAAAGCAATATTCATATTCGAAATATTGAGAAAGCTGAGGTTGATGACCAGAATTAATAAAACTATCTGTCGATTGTTTGACCTACTAGAGGAATTTGACTGAAGTTACTATCTCTGATCGCCATTCAATCGAGAGATAGTTTATTGGTTTTTGCCTTTAGATATTGCAGTTTCAACTGTGGCATTTAATTATATTGGCTTTGTGATACCGTTGTATCCGTTCATATGAGTAATATATATGTATTTGAAACAGAATGGTGGACGTCGGGGGCCAAAGATCCGAGAGAAGGAAGTGGATCCACTGTTTCGAAAACGTCACATCCATCATATTCTTAGTAGCTCTTAGTGAATATGATCAAATTTTATTCGAATCTGAAAATGAGGTGAGTTTCTTCGCAACATATATATTTTTTTCCAGCTTTTACACCAATGCCCGCAAAGATTAAAATCATAGCTGAGAAGGAGTAAGATTAGTGAACAGTTTTCAATATGAGTGAGGGTGATAATACTAATTTTATTATATTAAATTTAAAATGTTATATTAGTATTGTGTGTCAGATAATAATAATAATAATAATAATATTGTTTTTATTTCTCTCATGATGACAACTTAACATTCAGTAGTAGGGCGCATAATTATATGATATAAAACTTTGAGGGCATGTGATTCCACTTTTACAGTAAGATGATCGTAGATGTGTAACCTTACACTAAAGGTTATTTTCCTCTAATAAGACTTTAAATACATTGATGAATACGTCACGCAGTTAGTCTCGCTCACAGAACACGTAATACTACGCGTCGCGCCTCTTGTAAATACTACTTCAAGAAATAGTTAATAGTAATAATAATGTTTATTTCATCTCCACAAATTACATCATGTTATACCTACAATAAATAGTTGACACGAACAATTAATAATAATAATAATAATATTCTATCACATACACAACACCATCTAGCCCAAACTAAGCAGAGCTTGTACTATAGCTACAAGACAATGGATAAACATACATATATACTTTTTTTTTGTAAATACATACATATTATACACCCAGACCAAGACAAACATCTATGTCCATGCCCACAAATATTTGACTTGTGCGGGAATCGAACCCGCGACCTCAGGCGTGGCAGTCGGTTATTGTCAATAATTCGTAATTTTCGGGAGATCTGGAGTCTAAACTAAGCCGAAGCCTGTGTAGAACTACGGTTACGGTCAAGTGACAGCGTCGAACGTCGGTAGTAGGGTCAGTTAGATAAGTGCTTCTAAATTAAAATGACGTTTATTCATATAGCTCACAAAGTAACACTTATGAATGCCAAAGTTACACTGATTGATATGAATTTACATGTACTTGTTGTGTTTATATGTCGTATGTTGCTATGGCGTAGAAGAACTGGCAAAAAACTTAGAAGAACCTGACTGCACAGATGGCGTAGTGGGTGGTCACCTAGCCACTGCAACTTCAAAAATTTGTATGATTATTCCGAGTTGAGATCATTCCACAAATGGTTGTTCCGAGTCTGGGTGTTCTTTGAGTCCGTTGTTTGAATGTTTGTAAAGTCCAGCGCGACACAAAATTTATTGATAGAGCGGATGTTTTCTTTCCTGAAATAAAAAAAAACAATTAAATCTACGGTCACATTTTGATCGTCAAGTTTACAATATGATTCATATTTCTAAACGTTTGTCATACTTGCTTCGCCCATTACTTAGTTGGACATGTGTTACCGCACTAATCTCACAATTGGGCCATTGTGTATAAGTGACCAACGCAAAGAATGTTTGGATACTCATATCATCTTAACTCCGTCCAGAAAAATAGCAGGTGACCGATGTTGCACAGTACTGTATAATTTCTAAATTGTTCAGCATCTTCGCCCGTTGATTGAATACTTCTAAAGTGTTCTTACACTGCAGAAGTGTGCACAGAGCACATTATGCTCTTGCACATAAGTCTGTGTCTCCTCGGTCTCCATGCAACCTCTACATAGGAATCTGAAAGGATGTTGATGAGGTGTTTGTCAAGTGAGCAATGACCTGTTAATATGCTTACTAAGTGGCGTAGGTTTTCTCTGATGGAACGTTGTAGTAGAACGTATTGTTGTATAGTGACAATCGGGGCAATTCTAGAAGGAAGCTAGTGTTATTTTGCGCCGGTCTTCGTGGTCCTGTTGTAATGAACATTTATGACATGTATCTTATCCAAAAAGATGCGTAAGTCAAATATTATAGCTCGGTGAAAAATACACAGCCAAATCTTTCTCGCCTTAACCTCTTGTATGCCGGAATACCAGACATAATAGAAAAAGCATTGTGTCTCGCGTAGATCCACGTTCCGGCATACCACAGGTTAATCAACTTCATAATACACTTACGCTTAGATGTCTGCTGCTGTGACAGCAGTGCATCAAGTATCAAGAGCACGAAACTCATGGCCATTGTGCGTGAGATGCCCGAAGGGATCTTTTCATAGGCTCAATTCTTTGCCCTGCCTTTGTACCGAACAACTAATCTAAATGTAGTCTCAATAATTTAGTAAACTTACTGATAAGCCAAATACCAATGACTTATAGACTTCGACGTTCATAAGTGTTACATTTTGATCTAAATGAATAAATATTTTTTGACTTTGACTATAGAGTCATGGTGGATGGTAAGCAGCAATAGCTCAGTGGGGAGACCAACAGACTGCAATGCAGATGGTCTCGGGTTCGAACCCACGTCGCGCACCTCAGACATTCGGAAGTTTTATGACTTTTCGAAATTATGTGCGTATTGATTGACAATTATCGCCTGCTCCGTGCCTCGGAGAGCACGTTAAGCCGTCGGTCCCGGCTGCCATGAACATCTATGGCAATCGTTATTGAGAAGTCAGTGCCCTATAATATCCTGACACTGGTTTAGCCTTAAGGTATCGTTAGCCTTCGGGTTGCGGAGGCCAGGTGGCAGCCGCTCCGTGTAAAAAACTGATATCAGTCAAATCCGGTTAGACCAGAGAAAGCCGACCCCAAGTGACTTGGGAATAATAAAGGTTAGAGAAAAGAAGACTATAGTTTCATGTTCACTATTTTTTCGAATTGCCTAAACCATCTTAGTTCAGCTTTCTCTGCCTAAACCATCTTAATTTAGCTTTCTCGTTACTATGTCTTCACACAACACTTGTTATACGGTATTAAACGCGTGAGTTGTTTCAATGTTTGTTAATTCCCCGCAATACAGGGATTATCCCCAGCGCTGAAATGGCTTCTTCCAGCTAAATACAGTGGCAACTGAAAATAAATAACATTACGTATATGTATTACGTCAGTTAATGTTTTCTAACGTTGATTAGGGATTGTCATACTGTTAAATAGTAATTAATACCTACTCAATTTCCTCTCACACTAATAAGCAGGATTGATTAGTAGGTAAAATAATTTATCCTCGTCTTTTATTTTCAATATTCAAGTGATATTTAAATCTACCTAATATGCTATAATTAATTTATTTATCGGCTATCCAAAGTTAATTTATGTGTATCCAGAAAATAATCTTTTGCTCTCGGGTTTGTCCGCCTGATACACATGGAAATGGATTAGTGATATAAAGTATTCAAATTCGTTCCACGGTTTACTAGACAACAAAATAACTTGATTAACATCTCTTTTGCAATTTTCTAATTAAATTTTTATTAGTTATTCATTCGGAAATTTATGATAAATAAAAATGATAATCTTTGAAGTATCAATTAGAAATCTCAAAAATACGGATAAAGTGTTGCTTATTCCAGTAACGCCCGCTTAATGTCTGTATAACAATATAGGAACCGGACTCGACCGGAATGGTCAAACATTTTTATTAAATGGATTGATACAAATGTATTATGTATGCAACGCTTAATGCAAATATTAGAATGTGGATAGGCATAATGCTCTGAGTAATTATACTAATCATTGAGCCAAACACATAGGTACCTAAAATTTGGTGACAAAAGGATAAATATATATGTAGGCATAATCTATACTAATATTACAAAGCTGAAGAGTTTGTTTGTTTGAACGCGCTAATCTCAAGGACTACTAGTCCGAATTGAAAAATTCTTTTAGTGTTGGATAGCTCATTTATCGAGGAAGGCTATAGGCTATATAACATCACGCTACGACCCACGGGGGCGGCGCAGTAATCGTAAACACGGGTGAAACCGTGGGCACATCTAGTTTTAAATTAGGCGCAAACCCTGCTTTAGCCTGCTTAATATTCGCTGTATGTATGTATATAACAATAATGTCAAGGCATATCTTATCTTATGAGTTATGACACTTAATTACTGCCTTAGCAAGAAGCTTACTCTCTAATACATGGGTCCTAGGAACAGATAGAAATATAACGAAATGTGGGTGTTATACACCTCTGCCTAGCCCTTCGAGGATATAGGCGCAGCGGTAGTGAATGCGACTGCTGTGCATGAGACCTCGGGTTCGAATCCCGGGTCGGGCCAACAAAAAGTCAGTGTTTTTCTGTTAAGAAATCTCAATAGCAGCCCGGAGTTAGGAAGTTGGCGGTGTTAGACACCCCTGTGCCTCGGTCGTGTCGGATTACCGTCCCATCGGATCGTGAGAGTTAGGGAACAGAGAGTGCACTTGTGTTTGCGCACACACTTGTGCACTATAATATCTCCTGCGCAGATGGCCAGTCTTCGTTAAGACTGGCCACCGTGGCCGAATTCGGTCTGGAGGACATTATTATTATATAATATTATATTTTATAGACGATTTCCATGCCATAAGTGTCACTCATTGTAATCCACTCCTTAAAAACAGAGTGACTGTGATATTAACAAGGCACTCTCTTAACGAATGTTAGAACACCGACTTATCCATGTTTCGCGAAAGACTTCAACATAATATAATCTGCTAGATTTTGCCCGCGGCTTCGCTCGCGTAAAAGTAGGTTCTGGGTGAAAGGTATCCTATGTCCTTTTATGTACCCCTGACAACGAGTACCTATGCGAAATTTCATGATGATCGGTCGAGTAGTTAAGGCGTGAAAGCGTAACAAACAAACTCACGTCCGAATTTATAATATTAGTTACGATAAGTTAGGATTCATATTATTTATTTTTGTTTATATAACGATTATTAGCAATTTGGGATACAAATTACTAGTAGGCATAATTGTTAATACCTCTAGCTAACTCAGCGATAGCTCAGTAGGGAGACCAACAGACTGCAATGCAGAGGATCTCTGGTTCAAACCCACGTCGCGCACCTCTGACTTTCGGAAGTTATATGACTTTTCGGAATGATGTGCGTATTTATTGACAATTATCGCTTTCTCCGTGCCTCGGAGAGCACGTTAAGCCGTCGGTCCCCGCTGCCATGAACATCTATGGCAGTCGTTATTGGGAGAGTGTCGACACAAAAGATCCCACTGGGTCTATGTGTCGCCGGTCTGCACTGACTGGCCCCCACATAAGATAATAGCTAAGCTAATGTGCTTGTGTTAGTGGTGGGTTCACGTCGATAGTGTGGGCGGGATATGATTTATAATGTGTGCTTTGCATCCTTTAATTTTATGTTCTTAAAATCCAACACGACAAGGCTTGAGCCCTACAAAGTCTTCTTTAAAAAAATACATTTCGCACGAGGTATAATTCTTATGTCGCAGGGGACTTTACGAACGTTCAGACAACGGACACAGAATATCCAGACTCGGATTAACCATTTGAGGATGGTACAAATTTTTGCCCCGTTTGGGATCGAACCTAAACACTTGAACGCAGTGACAGCGACGCGGCCATCCTTGCAGACTTCTTTAACACAGTGAATGCCATTTAGCAGACACAATAGAAAATTTATTGTTCGCGGTCATTTATAACCGGCATAGCGTTCAATGTGTTAAAATACAAGAGTTGTTCTTAAAATATTTATTTATTGCATTTTATTCCATTGCCATGTTCGTATTGTATTCCAGAACCGAATGGAGGAATCGAAAGCATTGTTCAAGACGATCATCACATACCCATGGTTCCAGCACTCGTCGGTGATTTTGTTCCTCAACAAAAAGGATTTGCTCGAAGAGAAGATCATGTACTCGCATCTTGTCGACTACTTCCCCGAGTATGACGGTATGTACAGAAATATATAATTTACTACTGTGAGGTATAAAATGGTTAGACTTACATATTATGTGAGCAGCGATAGCTCATTGGGGAGACCAACAGACTGCAATGCAGAGGGTCTCGGGTTCGAACCCACGTCGCGCACCTCTGACTTTCGGAAGATATATGACTTTTCGAAATTATGTGCGTATTGATTGACAATTATCGACTGATCCGTGCCTCGGAGAGCACGTTAAGCCGTCGGTCCCGGCTGCCTTGAACGTGTATGGCAGTCGTTTATTGGGAGAGTGTCGACATAAAAGATCCCACTGGGTCGAAGTGTCGCCGGTCTGCATTGAGTGGCTCCCACATATGATACATACATATACATATTATGTTTTTTGTTACTTGCCTGCGGCCGTGCGAATCTAAATGAAATGATAACTCAATTTAAAAATATATATTATGTGACTGCACGGATAGTAGATGTTAATACAATGGTCATTATGCTTAGTGCCTATTTAGCGCTGAGTGTTGTGAGTTGGATCTCTACACGAGACCATGATTGGCGTACTTAGGATTATTTATTTATCTAAGAATCCTGGCCGCTCATTTTTATGGCCCAAACACAGACCTAGCCCAAACCAGACAACCCTAGGGTGACCACGGAACACAGATTTAAATCTATCGATGGGAATAAATTCCATCCAATCATACATTTTGTTATTTGCTTTGGCTACTGTTTGCACAAATCAGGCAATACTCTTCTCCCTAGCCTTTATTATTCCCAAGTCACTTGGGGGTGGCTCTTCTAGTCTAACCGGATTTGACTGGATATCAGTTTTTACACGGAGAGGTTGCCACCTGACCTCCGCAACCCGAAGGCTAACGATACCCTAAGGCTAGACCAGTGTCAGGATATTATAGGGTAATGACTTCCCAATAACGACTGCCATAGATGTTCATGGCAGCCGGGACCGACGGCTTAACGTGCTCTCCGAGGCACGGAGCAGGCGATAATTGTCAATCAATACGCACATCATTTCGAAAAGTCATATAACTTCCGAAAGTCAGAGGTGCGCTACGTGGGTTCGAACCCGAGACCCTCTGCATTGCAGTCTGTTGGTCTCCCCACTGAGCTATCGCTGCTGTTCAGATCGGGCAATACTGAATAGCATAATATGTAAGTCTATCAGTTTTTGATTACGATGACTGCAGGAGAAAGGCAGTGATATTGATGAGCAATAAATTTATGATTAAAAATATTATAAAGAAATATTGTCTTTTGTAGTATTTATTATATGACTCATAAATCACTATAGGATGTCTGTTGTAACTTGTATTTTCAATATTAATAAATTTTATTGATATCACAAGCTTGTATAAGTTCCGCGGCGGTCTAAGTGGTCACCACGTTATCGCTAACGCTCGAAGTAAAATGGGTTCGATCCTCAGACAAAACAAAAAATATATTCATATGGGTGTCTTAATTTTACTATGAGCTGTGAAACAGGCATTAGTTCTTTATGTCGGCTAGTCTTTTAAAAGTGATTGATGCTTATATTGTGGCGAATATTAATCTACCATTCCAGCAAATTTTATAAGCAAAGAAAGTAGTCAACTATGCCGGTTTTAAGTTGACACCTTTACTATCGACAATATTACTGCCTTTCTAACTAAATGCATATATACTAACTTTATTCCAAAAATAGGTCCGAAATGCGATCCGGTACCTGCACTAGATTACATTCTCCAGAAGTACTTGAAAGAGAACCCGGATCCGGAGAGATCGTGCTATTCGCATTTTACTACAGCCACAGGTTGAATACATATCCTGTGTTTTACATGTGTTACTGTATGCTAGTTTTAAAAGCTAGGAACTGTGTGATATGCTAGAATCAATATTTATATAATCTTCATTGGGAATTGATGTTTTGGTTGTTATCTTAATATCCATATTGATTTTCTACCTCGTAACTTTGACACATTACAGGAAAAAATGTGGTCTATTTGGCAAATTATTTGAGTATTTATACCGGGCTAGCTTTTGCCCGCGGCTTCTCTCGCGTAAAAGTAGGATAAGTACGTAATTAACACTACTTTAAAAAGATAAAATATGGCCTATGTTACTCGGTGATAATAAAGCTTTCTAAGGGTAAAATAATTTTTTAAATCGGTTGCTTTGTTTTTGAGTTAAATCCTTACAAACAAAATTTAAAATCTTTTCTCTTTATAATATTACTAGCTGACCCGGTGTACTTCGTATCACCTATCCAAACTATTTTTCTATATTTTCTCACCGTTTAAACCTTCCCTGGACTACTACAAACATTTCAAAACCAAAATCAGCTAAATCGGCCCAGCCGTTCTTGAGTTTTAGCGAGACAAACGAACAGCAATTGATTTTTATATATATAGAAGATAGTATAGACTAGCGTTTCTCTTCGATTTTGTTCACGTAAATCATGGAAAAGTATACCGCGATATAAAAAATCCTTTGTGCTAATTCAGAACAAGGTCTATCGGTGTGCTGAGTTTCATCTAAACCCGTTCAACGGTTTAGGTGAGCAATATTTTTGCAAACATATTAATAATGTTAGTATGATTAGGCCCAAGCATTGTTTTACAAGTTGATGCATCGACAAACTATATTCCATACAAAATATAAATTAATTATTTAGGAGTTGTCCTTGTGTTAAATTTGATCATTGTTACATATTATATTCGGTTTATGTTAGCCATGTATAGACATATATAGTTGACATAATCTGGATTATTAATTTAGTTTATTTAAACCTATTTGAGAATCAAACATATGATAATTGTCGGCGCCATTACGACGCCAATGATATCCACGGGGGCTGCGAGGGGTGCGGAGAGGACTCTCACCGGTTCATCGACCCAGTTTCCCTACCGCGACCACTCGCTCGTCAATAGTCCGCTCGCCAAGAGCAAACCAAACTTGTATTTAAATCTATTTTCTATTTTAATATACAATTTAATACTGAGTGAGCCGCCTATTTCATTTTATGTTTTACACCAAACAATAATGTTTTTGTTAAATATTACCATAATCCAGGACATTTTGCACAAGTAAATTATAACATTTATAATTTACAAGGCAGCTATTTCTAAATTCCTAATAAAAGTTACCTAATTCGTTAAAATAAATATTATACGCTTATGTTATGTTAATCAAAGCTTTAAAATTGCCTATAGTTCAAATGGTAGTATTTTTGTTGATTTATTTATTTTTTAAATGTTCACTAGAAATGAATTGTAAAGATATCTTAATATATATTCGACTAGCTTGGTAGTATTAAAAATACTACTACTATGACCCTAATTTGTCTTGAACTGCGAAAGGTGCTTTGCCCAGCAGTGGACTACTCTAAGTGGTTTGAGTGATCTAGTTTCTCCATTTACTAATGATGACTAATCTCATGCTAAGGAAAATGTTTTTTTTTTTTTTTACGTGGCGGTTTGCTTTGACGCATACCTCTCCGCGGGGCGACGGAGAGGTTATGTCGGGCTCACCGGGGAAAAGATACCCCGGTAATTCCGACTAAACCTACCACGGTGTTCCTCGACATAAACATAGACGGCGAGGCCGCGCGCATCGCTTTCACATGCAATCGCGACCACGCCGTTGTTTCGACCCGCCGTGTGAAACGGCAGGCCACTGCACGAAGAATATTTCCTCCACCATCCCCCTGAGCGAGAGGGACAAAGACACGATACAGAGGCGCACGTGGGAACACGCACGCGAAAATGACTTACACTTACCTATAGTAATAAAACTCAAATTAAACCAAATAATTGTTAGCATAGGCACAATACCATATTTCGTTTACAATCACTGTAGTTAACTTGCAAATAAGAGCTCACCGCTATATTTGTAATATTTACGATACGGAAAACTATTCGAACCAGCCAGAATATCTGTTAGTGTTTAGAAGTACATTTATCCTGTTATTGAGTTACTCAGCGTGATTTATCGAACTATTTTCTTATAATACAGTGAAAATCATATTATTTTTATTTACTAGGCTTTCAACAAATGACTCGTGTAATCATAGCTATCTAATATTGAAAAGTTTTAAACGTTCCTTTTAAATACTCCTGCTCTTGGGATGTGTATGAAAAATCGAGTTTATCTATAGTCAAGTTTTAAATCAGTATTTTCGAATGACAATTAAGAGATGAAATTTTACATGCTCCAACTCCGCAATCAGCTAAGCACAAAAATGATCTGAATACACAAAAAAATATGGGTAGACAGACGTAATTTTTTATTAAAGAATGTGATATTACTAAGTTTCTAGCGAAATAAATTTAAAAATGAGACGCGCGATTTAAATATACTACTACTACAGCTGTTGGTCATAAATATATATGTATGGAGAATAGATTGTGATCGAATCTTATAATTTGATTGTTAATGCAGTTCAAGTTATGTATGTTATCTTTTATTTATTCTTAGTGTACGACGTTCTGCATACTTAAATGAAAGAGAAAGAAGAATAAACAGCTGCTTTATTCTGGCAACATTGTAAATGCAACTTGCAAACCTCATAAAACAATAGACACGCAAACTTATTTTATCATTTTTTTTTTTATTTTATATTTTTAATAATACTCATATTAAAAATATCTAAGATGTGAATACTATTTTACTACTAAATACTTCAGATTCCCAATGAAGATGACTTGTGTACATATGTATGTATGTGTGAGCGCAGTAGTGCTAGAGTGTGAGTGTCCCACAGGTCCGCAACGCGACGCCAACACGGCGCGCGAGTTCATCCTGCGAATGTTCGTCGACCTCAACCCCGACGCTGAGAAAATCATCTACTCCCACTTTACCTGCGCGACAGGTCAGTAACACTCTTACATTATTAACGTATCATGTCTACATAATGTAGGATTCTTGAATGAGGGAGGAGCTGTTTTTATTACGTAAGCAAGATTTTAGTCCACCTCCCTCCCCCTTGTTCCATCTATTAAAATATAAGTGCTATGCAATTATATTCACTTCCTCGGGCCGATGCCAAATGCCTCAATTCTTTATGTCTCTACATTTGCTTTTTCTTTCAGTTGATCTTTATACTTTCTTCTTGGTATTCCTATATTTCCCTTTGCCTTTGTTTTAACTTCCATAAAAAAGTAAGCATAATATATTATCCAAAATAAGCATAGCAAAGACCCTCCACGGTGCTTACTTACGTAATACTTGAACGACCCCCGATGCGAGAATTCTTCATTAGTCCGCGTAAGGTCCGACCGAGATCTCGGTCTTGGATATTCTCCGATAAAATGCTGTCGCGAAGTTTAGTCTCAGCTAACACATCGCGATTCTCAGATGGAATACAGAGAATCTCGGCATTGGTTGAGACTAATAACGATTAACAATAAATCAGTATTTGGTTCGATATAATCGGCTATTGTAAATTAAACACAATCGCCGACAGCATGCACTATGGAATTTGGATTATTAAACGGTTTTTACTGTAAAGTTTTTATCCGTTCTCGATCTTTGTCTTGATGAAAAATTATTTATGTCGGGCTCAGTTAAAACATTAAGCCGGTCTCGATCGACCCTTAGCAACGCGACTGGTGAAATTAACAACTTGAGCCAAATGCAATGTAGAATATATGTAAACAAACAACATTTTAATATATTTAATAAAGACAAATTATTTATGGCATACGTTAGTAAAAAGTACCCATCAATAACCTTCGTAAGTCTTATGAAAGGTACATATCGTGTATGTACGCCAAAATACAAGATTTTAAATACCTTTGCATACTATTTGATAAGTGATATACAAAATTATGAAATAATTACGTGAAAATGAATTAATTTTTAAACCATTTGGTAGTTAATTGTTTACAATAGTTGTAATTTAAATTTAGCGTATGTCTTTTATTAAATAACGATGTACGATTTCAAAATGGTTACGTGCTTTGGGATCTCTTTCGAGTGTCGTAACTCCGTCATTTCATAAGTAGGTATGTCTTCAAATACGGCAACTATGCAGAAGTCATAGTAATAAAAATGTGGTTAGGATTAAAGCCCACGAAATCGCGACTTGCAGCAATATACTGGTTGCAATTTCCATGTTGGAAAGTGCTATTAAATTTTATCTGTCATAATTTCGCTGGCGCCTGTCTCCTAAACAATCGTATTCAGCACATAGTGCCAGGCTTTGCTCCGATAGCACTAATTTTATAAAGATCTATGGCAATAAATATGTGGAGTCTATAGGTATATTGAAATACTAGCTAACTTGCGCAACTTCGTCTGCTTCACATAAGAGAATTTTTCCCGTTATTGCAACATTTTTTCATTGATGCTCCGCTCCTATTGGTCTTAGCGTGATGTTATATAGCCTATAGCCTTTCTCGATAAATGGGCTATGCAACACTAAAATAATTTTCAATTCGAACCTGTATTTCCTGAGATTAGCGCGTTCAACCAAATAAAAAAAACTCTTCAGCTTTATAATATTAGTATAGATTGGAGATACGACCTGCACAAAACACGAGAACTAAATATAAACCGCCAATACATTCGTGATATATCCTTGAAGAGGTAGCCGGGAGTATGTATATTAAACTCACATTTATTACTCTCGTAATATAATATACGTAAAATCTGATATTTGACACTAGATGGCAATATGGTAGGTACTCTTGTCCATTTTACGATAGTCTGTGATATTCAATTCCGTATTACATTTGAAACATGATTCCAATTCCACCAATCTGGGTAAAGAGTAAATCTAAATATTATTTTGACCTCGATGCAGAGGAAATGTGTACTTGAAAACAGCATTATGATTTATGTGACAGATCAGATAAATACATAAACGCTCTAGTGCTTAGTCAGACATGTCTTGATGGGCAAATAACTGTGTAGACACAAAAGTATCGTTTGAGGAATACCATTATATTTTAGTGATGTCAATTTAAGGGTTATATGGTTTAAGCAAAGTTAACACATTGAATGCCATGTAGCAGATATCATTAAAATGTTTATTCGTGGTCATTTATGTTCGGCATGGCGTTTAATGTGCTTGGGTAATGTAACAAAACCCATTCTAAAACATAGGTAGTAAGTTTGAGAGTATTCATAAACACAGCGCGCAAATCACTCGCCAACTAACCCATGAACCGTGCTCAGCTTTTGCTTCGTGTATCAAATTATATGTTATTTTTCTTCGTCACTTTGCTTTTTTGTTTATTTAGTTTCTAAATATCGGTTTTTGCGAATGCGATACTGCATATTTGGATACTTGTTTCTAATATAAATGGAAATAAATAGCTTATGGCAATATCATTAGATTTATTAGTGTATTAAAATCCACTAAGCAGATCACGGCTCATACTTGAAAGTGCACGCTCTCTATATATAGGTACTCTTAAGGTCCTAAACAAAATTAATTATTAAACAAAAACCTACGTCATAAAATAGTATTTTATAAGTTTACAGTAAAAGAGAAGATAATTAGACAGATTTTTCAATTTTACTTTGTTTTCCGTTGAAATTAAACTTCTATATACGATTTTTATGGCTGCTGAAAAGCAACCGAATCATGAATATTTATTTTTAAATATTTGTATAGTCTAATTTAATTTCAATGTGCGTAAGGTACGGTATATTTTAGTAATTTGAAAATAAACGTGAAGGCGACGTAAATATGTTCACAAGTAAAATTTTCTCTGAATGTTTCAACATTACTGCATTGCGTACATACACCACAATAAAGACATGATTAAAATAAGTAATAAACACTAAAATGCCATAACCATAACTTTTTATTTTTTTATATTTTTCCAGCAAAATGAATTTCAAATTCAGTTTGCTAATAGTAGTATTCGTATTAACCCTTCCAACTAAGCTGTATGCGCAGTTAGGAATGGGTTCACATCGGTAGTGCAATGACTGGTAGATCGAAGTCAGGATTTCTAGATCCTTCGATACCTTCACAATTGCGCTATCGACCCTTATGTTTTTACACACACAAACCACCGGGTAACAATGTTCGAAGTTTAATCTCAGCTGAATGAAAGGTAAGCTGTAGTTTATTAATTATTGTAGTGTATAAGCTATTGTAGTATTTTAGCTATTGTAGAATATAAGTTATTGAAGAATATAAGCTATTGAAGATTATTAGCTATTTGTGATTTTTGTGTCGTTTGGTTAGTTTGGCTGCACAAAAATCGAATAGTATTATATTTTATTCTGTTTTATATTTGGATTTTGTTGCTATATATTGCTTATCCTTTGAAAATATTTTGTTTGTCTTAGTATAAACACAATGGTAATTGATTAGCACTGCTATTCATTCCTAGTTGAATTTTTAGACTGCATGGATGGTGTAGCGGGTAGTGGTACCATCGCCATTACCGACTAGCTAAGTATTTTGGGTTCAAATCCCATACGGGACAATTATTTGAGTTGTCCAAAAATGATTGCTCTGAGTCTGGGTGAACGTTGTGTCTGTTAAATCTATGTTTGTTAAATCACTTCTGACACAGGTCTCAATCCCTAAAGAATAAAGAAAATAAAAGTAGCATGAATGACGAGGTGTTGTTCACCTAGTATTGCCACGTGTCGAATGTTTTGGGTTCGATCCCCTGCATGGACAAATAATGTGAGATACACTTCTTCGGATCCAGATCAGAATTGTCCCTAGTCCCTGGACTGTGACAGATAAGTAAGGAGCAGTAGTCCGTTAAACCAAAAACACGTAAAAAAACCATCTTGATTTAGGTGGTTTCCTCGCCAATGCTACAAGTGGTATATGGGTGCGATCACCAAACAGTACAAAAAATTGTATGAATTACAAATGGTTGTATCCAGTCTGGATGTTCTTTGTGTCCGTTGTTTGAATGTTTGTAAAGTCGCCCGCGACACAGGTATTATGCCTAGAACGGGAGTTGCCCTTTTCATTTTTGTTCTTGAAGTCCCATGTTTGCATATGTGAGACCTTCGCAACATAGGAATTATTACGGGCTTCGTCATTTTTAAACAGTTTATTTTATTTTATTGATATACTGTAAGTGCATGTGTTGCTTTTGCTTACACTTTTATTTATTTTGTTTATTTTGCATGCTGCCTTGGATGTTTATAAAGATACTGAAAACATTAAACTTGTATTTTGCGCCGTCAAGGATACCATTATGCAATCCGCTCTCAAGGAGTTCAACTTGGCATGAGTATTATATTATACTTATGTAATAAACATTTATTTTTAATACTGTAATGCATGTTTTATTTTTTAACCTTTATTAAAGATTTTTGTTTTATGTTTTGCATGTTTTCATAATATAATTATGTAGTCTATGGATTGAAATTAAACAATTTTTATGGATTTTATTGCTGATAAAATAATGACAAATGATTTTATACGTGTGAATACGGGTGAGGGGACACGATACTATAAAAGATTTTCGGTTTCTGGATATTACTTTAAATTACAAAAAAGTGTTTATTGAAAATAAAAAGATTAGTAAAATTCCGCAATAAAGTCCGTATAAAGTAGTTTATTTTCGTTTGGCTCGTAATTTAAATTTTCAACCATATAATTGGAACCTACTAAATGTAGAAAATTTACATAATAATTATCTTTTATGTTTTAAATTGTTATTGATTTTACCTACGGGCGTAAGCGTAAGATCTGTTTAAGATTTGCTTACTTATCTGCCTCTATAACTTAAAGGGTGGGATTAGACACATTCATCCAAAACACAAATATAATTCGCACTCTTAATAAAACAGAGACTTATCTCAGTATTTTAGATTAAACAAATTTGAACTCTATTGCAAAGATTTAACATAAATATAATATTAGAATTTAACATATACAATTAGGGTTCAAATTGCCTTACTTTCAAATTTTGAGTTAAGTCGCTGTTTTATTAAGAGTGTATTTTCGATCATAATGTTTAGATATCACGCAGTTAAAGGTGACCATACTACAGAAGCGTAAGAGCAAGTGAACGATACTAATCTACTAACACTAGTAACTTATTGAAATTAAACTACTATATATGGATTTTATCGCGTTATTTATTTCACACTTTATTACATAACTGTGTGTGAACATGTGCAACAGGAGACCAACCACTACCTGAGATTTGACAAATCACAGATTCTAGCTAAAGAACACCGATTCCTACCAAGGATGCTTCGCGAGGCTATTGAAATCAAAAAACATCCTAATTTTAATAGAGAAGATGGTTGGAATGTACCACCAGCTTGGAATCCAGTAATAAAAATAGTCAAACCCAAGAAGAAGCAAACCACAGCTAGACTTCATGATACTTTGAGCTCATTCTGCGTAAATAGAAACACCAATGATTAAATTATGTTCGGTACTTTGAAATAACTACACTGGAACATTGAGACAACTACCATCTTAGTCTCCCCGTGACCATGGCTGCTGAAAAGCAACTGAAACGTCGGGGAAATAGTAAAATTAAATTAAATCTAAATAGTTTTAATAGTTTTAATAATAATTCAATTAGCTTAAAAATTAGTAAAGTTTAATAGTAGCAGTAGTGTAACAGTTTTCAAAATTATGTAATAAAGTGTCAAATAAACAACGCGATAAAATCCGTATATAGTAGTTTAATTTCAATGAATAATATTCGCGTAAACAGAAGACAATACTAGTAACTTAGGTAATGAATAATGTAAGAATGAAGCCTCTCAAGTAGAAAATACCTATGTCGACGAATGTAATGCCTTTCTTTTGGTTCAGATTATTATTAACAAGTGCTACTAACAAAGATTTCAATTTGGTTAATAAGATATACATACATGCACATTTATGATATTACGACGAATATGTATTGCCGATGCATTACATTAGTAATTTCTATGGCCTGCTATTCTTAATTTCACAAAATATATTGCCTAAGCCCTGACAATTGGTATCTTATACTTATAAGATATTATACTTATAAAACGAGACAATATTTATAAGTTCATTATGTTTAAATTTACCTTAAAATTAGGTATAGATATTTATTGTCTAATATAAATTTTGACCATTACCTCTGTAAATACTATATGCGTAATTTTACTCAGACGCCATGATGCAGTGTTTGTAGACTTTTCTTAATTTGTTCAGTGCCCAGAACTAAACAAATAAAAAATCAATTCGATCAAAAAATTGTTCGTGTGCCCAGAACACGCATCTGAGTCGTGTGTTAAAATCACTTAGATTTTAACTATGATTCGGGTGCTTGGCAGGGTTACTAGTCAACAATACTTACGTATAGGCTCGACTCGTATGCAAGTTCTGGGTAAACGAACGATTTTTGTTTTATTCATACATAGGTTGAGTTCTAGGCACTGAATGTGTCACCTAATGACACAGTCACATAGCGGGCATCATGGCAGTGGTCAGATAAGCTTTGCTTAAAGCTAACAGATAGATGTACATTGAACATCGTTCTATGTTATTAAAGAGAAAATATGAACAGTACGATATTAGTGGCAGACGAGCTAGCGGTCCATCTAATATAGTATTTAATGGTAACTACCGCTTTTGAACATGGGTATGTTTTCTTAGTAGGTACCAGTTATACCAATAAAATCCAACCAAGTTGATACAGATCATAAATTACATTAGATATACATACGGCGCCTTCGCGGTTTAGCCATGCAATTATAATAATGTGCACATGGATAATATTAGTGTGAATAAACAAAGGAGTACATTGGGGTAATAGTGAACTACCCCAATTTACACCCTTGTGTAAATAATAGGTATTATTTATTTCTCAACACCGCTTCTAAGGCTCAGCAAGATATGGTCAGCTTTTTATAGGTTGACACTGGAGATTAGCGACCCCGAAGATTTTTTTAAGAGTGCCCCAAGCGGAATATGCCAAAACAGGCGGTCACAGTGAAGTGAATAAAATCAACACTTTTTGTTTAATTAACAAAACGCGCGCTCATTTGAATTTCGAGTTTTGTCATTCAGTCCAACCGCGTCTTACGCTCGGCGCAGTCTTAAAGATGTAGTTACATCTTGCTGTTATTTTTAATCGTATTCCTCATGACTGAGAGTAGGGTTGCCTAGTCTTAATCAGTCTTTGCATTTTTCGTGCTAATTTACGTAATTTTGTAGGCGAAAATATTAATTATTTTATTTTTTACACGGAGTCATTGTAAACACATTCATTGTTATGGTAAATGTATATTTTATATTTGTATTAAACAAAAAGTGTTGATTTTATCAACTGAACTGTGACCGCCTGTTTTGGCACATATCGTTCGGTGCAGTCTTAACTACACTTATAACTATATTCAAAATCGTAATGATAAACAGCCATGACAACGCGAGAAGGTAGAAAAGAAAATTATTTGCAGTATTGACCTTATTGATCGGCTCCACTTTACGGTCTTTATTACTTAATGTATGTATATATAAATTATTTTGTACCTACACCTTTACCTAACGAACACTAGCGATGAGCGATGAACATGCAATTAAAAATAAATACCTTGTTAAGCAGTGCAGTTATTTTGAAACGTTAAAAGCAGTGCATGTTGCCGTCATTCGAAAAGTTTGGGCAGTGGTGGCCAATGGTTCTAAGGTTCGGACTTGCAACCAACAGACCGCAATTAAACCATATGACTTCTATATCAACGTGAACCTACTCCTAATCTGGAGCTCAGCTAAATTGGATAGCAAGAATACAGGCAATTTACCAACCAAATAGCTGGTAACTTGTATAAAGAAAATTGAATCTGCCTGTTGCCATGCAGACAGCATTTTATCAACTTTTTCAGATGAGTTCATAGCTCTAGAATCTCGACAAGACCGTCTGTACTTATATGTTGCCATGCATTCTATAAAAGCGCCTTTATTGCTCTAGATACGCTTTTATAAAATGTCTTTAATAAACACTACAGTCAAACTTGTAGAGGAGCTTCAAGTTATGTGAACTAGAAGATTCACGTTAATGACTAATAATTATCTGCTAATCATATCTCGGGCTTCAAGCCATAGAGGCATATTGCAGATACGCCGAACAAGAATTCTGACGTGTTATTAATGTGACATTACCGTATTGTATTTCAGATACCGAGAACATCCGGTTCGTGTTCGCCGCAGTGAAAGACACAATCTTACAATCTAACTTAAAGGAGTACAACCTCGTGTAAGCGTAACCAGCAAGGTCCCTGACACAAATCTGTGATTGTGTATAACACATAATTTAAACATCATCACTTCACGACAGAATGTGTATGTAAATTCACGAACTGAGATCGGATGGACGAACTTATTTCATCTTAAAATGTTTAATGAGAAAGTAAGGATAGATTGTAAGTCATTTAACCCAAAAACTAGCAAGAGTGGGGTGCGGGCGGGCCCGGCGGGCCAGTGGTCCCGCGGCCCAGCGGCCACCCTCGGACAACATTCGTTCTCGATCCGCACGGGTCGCATCATGACGCGTCAGGTTTTTTGACATGTTTTTTTATGATGAAGTTATTCACAATTTATGTATGTGTCTGTATCGGTGAATATTAAATTGTGCATTTTAAAAGTTATGGTGAGTCTTGGCCTTACCATGAGCTGCTTTTAGTCATTGTTTTAGGGTTTTTGTAAAGTTTGTTGCCATAATATCTTTCTACATTAGTATACATTTTATTACGTCCAGACGGATGGATTTGAACAAACTAGTCCAATGAAGCGTGGTTATATCATCCTCGTGGGTCGAGACAGGCCTTCCTACTGATGTATCGATCGGGATGCTTCTGTTACTGTTACGTATTTATTTTAGTTACGAGAGGATGTCGCCGGTGTCGACACTACGACTGTCGTCACTCTACCTACCGATTACATTCAATAGACATAATTATCATATCGGTACCATATTTTCTGTTAAATTGAAAGATTTATAACTTTATTACTGTATTTAAATATTTCGTTACTTTTGTACATTGGAATTTTTGTTACTTGAATATATGTTATTATTTAAGCTGTTTATATTTAAATATGGTGTTTTTCTACACGAATTGACTTCACGCAAAATGTTTTACGTTAACTGTAGGCTTTGTGTACGCTGTGGTCTGGTGTATTTGGTTTCTTCCTAACGTTATCCGTGTATGAAAATTCCATTCAGCTAGCTGTACGTCAAGTATAGGAGGTTACTACGTTAGTTGTTTAAGGACATTTTTGATGCATTTGATATAAACTTTTTTTACTAGAAAACTCAGGGATAACAAAAGCGAAACGTGAATTGTAAAAACCGAATCCGAAGTTTTTTGCACGAACGCTTTGTACCACAATGTAATATATTGTACATTTGGGTCTAAATGTGCTGAGTGAATTGAGCTGACAGATCAGTGCCAAGTTTTGCTATTGGCATACTTTTTTATCGTAACGTGAAGCACAAAATGTAACTAAGTACATTGTATCATTGTTTTCCATATTTTAGAGTATTTTATTGTACCATGCTTAATTAAGAGTGTTGCTTCGTGTTATTATTTAGATTTTTTTTAATGTATAGGAAACCAAGTTTCTGTTTTTAAGATATATAATTATTGTATTATTTGTTGTTGTGTCTTAATTTTCCTTCTACTCAAGTTTCTATATCGACCGCTAAGCACAATTACAATTGACACTGTCAATAGCAAAACTCCATGCTTTAATTAAGATACAGCTGTCTGAAATGCTCAAAGTAATGTGAAATTGAAACTTAGCGCACAATATTGGAAACTTTCTATTGATGTTACCCATTAAAGTGCAATCTCTGTGTATGCTGTGTACATAGAAACTATATTTCTTTTGTGCAATTGTACAGCAATATTGTGAATTAGTTGGGGCCCGACGCGGCAGTCCGCGTGCGACGACACCCGCGCCGTACCGCCTCCGCCGCTGCCTACTCGGTACTCTGTACATACTTACATGTTGATACTCTCGGATGTAATAACTATAATAGGTACAAACGTATACTATTACTCGTTCACATTGGTATTCAATGCATGAGCTTGGATTTATATTTAGTTGCAGTAGTTTCAAAACAAAACAAAGCACAATGAAACTATACATTGGCGATTAGTTAGACTCGGGCGAGGTGCGAGGTGGCGGCGTGTCGTCCATGTTGCGAGCGCCAGTTCGTGTCTTCCTCACGAATGGACTGAGTATCGTGTACTGGTGTGGTTCTTACCTGTTTGTGTTACGGTTGGGCGATGACTACACAAAATATTGCTAAACTATATTATAGACTAACGTTGCTTTACCTTTTGCGTGAGATTGTGAGAATTTTAGCTTAAGTTCCGACTGAAGATGGATGCCTGAATGAAATATTGTAAATTATAATTTCTCATAAAATATAATTTTTTTCAGCTATACACGTCGTTTTATTTCAGTGCATCCGATTTTACCTGACCTTTTTATCCTGTTAATATGAGATACAGTCCTTGAAATCTGACACTAACTTATCTGTAGATACTTGATGTCCTTTGCGATTGTCTTCTCCCTAGCCTTTATTATTCCCAAGTCACTTGGGGTCGGCTTTTCTGGTCTAATCGGATTCGGATTTGAGCGGCTGCCACCTGACCTCCGCAACCCGAAGGCTAACGATACCCTAAAGCTAGACCAGTGTCAGGTTATTATAGGGCACTGACTTCCCAATAACGACTACCATAGATGCTCATGGCAGCCGGGACCGACGGCTTAACGTGCTCTCCGAAGCACGGAGCAGGCGATAATTGTCAATCAATACGCACATCATTTTGAAAAGTCATATAACTGCCGAAAGTCTGAGGTGCGCGACGTGGGTTCGAACCCGAGACCCTCTGCATTGCTGTCTGTTGGTCTCCCCACTAAGCTATCACTGAGCTATCCTTTGTGATTAACCTGTGATTACTGATAACAAAAAACATTTTAAATGCTAGTGAGTGAGTGAGTATTACTATTGACCTGGCAAGTTCAGCATGCCAAAATGCCGTACATAATTAACCTTTTGAACGCCAACGTCGTCTATACTCGACATGCGCAAGCGTGCCCGGTGCGCCAACGTCGTCTATATTCGACAAAACTGTTTTTTGTCGGTTCACAGAAAAATACAAAATAAACATATTAAATCATTAGTTTTCTGTGTTTTAGTGATACAACTTAAAAATTGAATCCCCAATTATTACTTAATTGTATACAGCAAACAAAATTGTTATTAGTTATTGAAATATTTGATCATAAAAAACAATATATAATATATCGGTTTTCGGGCTTGGCGTACAGGACATGGAGGGGCCGATATGGTGGTGGATGCCGGTGGTTATGCGTCTCACCGCCCTTGTGCCACTGCAACTCAAAAGGATGAAAGTGTGTGTATGTTTTTACCTTATCAGGGAGGTACATTTCTTCTATTGGTCTTATGTCACTCACATATAGCATCGAGATTGGCTAGTATATGCGTATTATTGCTGAAATGGGTACTCCGATACGCCATTCAGCGTACCTAAGTCGGAACGGATGCAAAGGCAGTCGCTTTCTGACACGTTTTTTGAGAGAACCCGTATTGCAGCCACGTTCAATCAGTATGACCGATATGTCGATGTATTCCTAATTATATTTATAAAAATTCTAGGATGGCATTGATAATGATTTCATTACAGGAAAAATTATAAAATAAAGAATTGGATTAAACGATTACGACTAGCTGAATGGAGCCAGACTTGAAAGCAGCCGTGCCTAGCATTTTTTGTTTTTCGGCTTTTTAATTTTAATAATAAAATGTCAGCCCCATCCTCCGTGCTTAGCTGTTAAGTAGGTATAATAATAATAATATTCTATCACATACACACAACACCATCTAGCCCAAACTAAGCAGAGCTTGTACTATGGGTACTAGACAATGGATAAACATACAGATATACTTGTTTTTTTTTTGTAAATATATACATATTATACATAGAAACACCCAGACCAAGACAAACATCCATGTTCATGCACACAAATGTTTGACTTGTGCGGGAATCGAACCCACGACCTCAGGCGTGGCAGTCGGTTACACTAACCACTACGCCATCGAGTCGTCAAACGGGCGTATGACGGGCCGACAATCTTCAATCAGCAGGATTTTACCCTTCGGTCTCGATAAAGAATGTCGAGTTTAATTTACGCGCCAATTGCGCACTTGTAATTTAATATAAGGCCTTGTTTGGGTTCAAAGGGAAAACTGACGCTGAACTAAACCGAAGAACTGCAACATGAAATTGGTAAATCCAAGCGAGATTGAACACCTCTACGCGACTGAAACTAAGATAATAAAGGTAATACCTATTTGTTATATAAATATGCATCTCCTTGAGCGGCGACCTTGAAAAAAGAGTATGTTGAACCAAACAATGTTTCCTCGTGACAGCGCAGAACTTCCTTACCAGGTGCTCTGCACACTATTTACCGCTTGAACATAACGCAAAAATATAATCTTAGAAGACGAAGTTCCTGACACCCGTATCCGAAGGGTGCTAACGAGACCCTATTAGTAAGCCTACGTTGTCCTTCCGTCCATATGTCTGCCAGCAGGCTGTATCTCATGAAACGTTATAGGTAGAGTTGAAATATTCAATGTCTGTTTTTGTTGCCGTTATTGCAAAAAATAATAAAACATCAAGATGGCGAATGTCATTTCCTTAACAACATTTAAAAAAAATACATACCTACTCAAGTGTTATATCTTTTATTATAGTACGGAACCCTTCATATGCGAGTCCGACTCGCACTTCGTTTACGAGATATAATTTTATTTATGCTTAATCTTTTATCTATACAAATTACACGAGTTGATTCTGGTGCAGTTTTAAATATAAGGCACAAAATCGGCCAAGTCATCAATGTTAACATTGAAATAGCTCATTTTAGTGGAGTTCTCAGGTGTGCATATCTTTTCTTTTTTTGGATTTCATAATATGCTGCATCTCAAGAATTATTTTTAACTTTATTTAAAATCTTCCATACGTAGATACCTACTTAGGTAAGGAACGCTTTGTGTAAAATCCAATTTGGGTAAATCAAACCCTTTTATCCGCCTTGACATATTGTAATTTTTCCCCGACGTCTCTCGGTTATTACTTATCACAGTCCGCACACTATTTATTCTTCATATAACTTTAAAGAAACATTCTACACTAGAATTTGATCCATACTTTATCCAAAGACGCAGGAGCTATAAAATCTGCCCATCAGCAAAATCAAAGGGCGCACTTGCTCAACGTCACTCAGATACTCAGCTGCCACCTCTATAATATTGTAAATAAACAATGCCTCATCTATCCGCTAAACAGACACCAATGCAAAAAAGCAACTTATTCATGGTTACTAAGCCTTGATTATGAGAATACCGAAAATCTTCTCAAATTATCTACACTTTAATGCTCACACATGGGATTTACACACATTTACATTTACCCACACCCAAACGCACTCACACAAACTCACAAATACACACACACACACACAATAGCAATACATCTTTATTTAAAGGCTCGCTTATATACTTGAATGCGTCATCATCTGCGAACTTCAATGGTCACCAAACCAATATCTATGTAATGTGAAATCTATTTGTAAGAGCGCCGGTACCCATAACGCAAGTTCGATTTTACCTTGGGTACCAGAGTTAACTTAAACACTACATATGGAAATCTACTTTAGTAGTAGTAATCTATTTCACTTTAACTATAACTCATGTAAGTGTTAACGATCGACTAATTTGGTAAATAAATAAATTTCACGACATAATGGCATAGAGCAATAACAGTGTTTCCTTTTTAATTTATCTAGAATCAGCCCCTTATTTCTATAGTTCCAGCTAATTGACTATAATTACATTTAAAGCCTTACACTACTTAATCCATTTCAATTTAGTTAATGGATTCGTAGCATTGACAAAATCTGTTAGATTAGTAGAAAAATAATATTTTCATATCATAAAGGATCTAAAATGCATAACGGGAATAAAACGCTAATGGACTCACTTCCATAATTACACGCTTGTAACATGTGAAGAAGTAATCACTGCATAGATGTATTTGCATTGGAAAGATAACACAAGCTTTTACTCTGATTTTGTATTATTTAGTTAGTTTGCACCTACCATTAGTCAGCGTCGCTTTCCAGGAATACAAAATGTATATCGACGGCAGAGATTTTTTAAATAATACTGAATTGTTTATACAACCACCGCCGGTTACAAGACTTGGGGTACTAGCAGCTAAGATAGCATTCTACAATTTTGACTGGCGCTATGTAACTCTGGTTATGTTCAATACAATGGAAATATTTGGATTACAATCCTTCTTGATGAACTATAATAAAACGGTCGTTGTAAAAATGGGACGATTTGTACCCAAACACCGTGTTCATGTTCCTCAAATCGTAATATTCGGACAACAAGCCGTTGAAATATCAACTATTATTCGTTGGCTCGTTCGTATGAAATATGATAGCAATGCTAAGTTTGTTATTATTTGTTCGTCTCACAATCAAGATTGCGACGTAGGCAGAATATTTGACACCTTTCTAAAATTGTTAGTGTTGAATGTAATTGTTTTGAAAAGATCGTATGTAACTAACGAACCCTTAGCTTATACGTATAAGATAGTTTTACCGACGAAATGCGAAAATGGTGAACCAGAGAAAATTGATTTGATCTCGGACTGTCATGATGATAAATGCTTCGCAAATCTTTTTCCGGTAAGATTGACAAATTTCTACAAATGTCGCTTCATTATATCGACTATAGAACAACCACCGTTTATGTACCTTCATAATGGTACTAAGGAACTCTCAGGGACGGACGGAGATATCATGAAGCTGGCAGCTGATATGTTGAATGCGACACTAGAATTGAAAACACCCAGAGACATATACGACGCGGGTCGCTACAGTAACAATAACTGGACAGGTTCGCTAGGTGACATATATAATAAACGTGCACATGCGTCCGTGTGTACAATACCTCTAACTTCATATAATTATGGTAATTTTACAATATCCTTCACATATCATTCTATGGATATGGTGTGGGCTGCAAAACTACCCTCGGAAAAGGCGCCTTGGGAAAAACTTTTATATCCTTTCAAATTTTGGGTAAGGATTATAATATTATTCACGTTTATCGGTATTATTTTCATGAATATCCTTAAAGATACCAATATGTGGCGCAAAGTTGGAAGAGCTTTTCAGTTGGGGCAATCGAATTATAATTTTTTGTTCTATTCGTGGCTCCTGTTTCTTGGTATGCCTTTACTCAAGTTTCCAACGAAAAGGAGTCTTCGAATACTGCTTTTCACTTGGATATGCTACTGTTTTGTCGTGAGGTCGGCTTACCAAGCCGCTCTCATCAATTCCTTGAAAAATCCCGCATATCTAGCTGAGTACGCTACATTGCGAGACGTTCTTAAAGATGGAAGTCCTTTTGGTGGCCTATCTTCATTACGGGAGTTTTACTATGAAGATCGTACAATTTATGATAAGTGGAAAAATGTAAAATTAGAGGATGTGTACAGAATACTTGACGAGATATTTGACGGGACGTCAGATTTTGTCCTAGCTTCGAATAAGGAGATTGTAAAATATAAGCTAAAGAAACACAACGGTACCAAGCAACTTCAAATAATTCCTGAGAAGATAGTAAACAGCCCGACAGTGGTGTATTTAGCAAAGTATTCTCCTGTGACCCCACCTTTAAGTTATGTTCTACGTGTGGCGTTAGAGGCTGGTTTTATACAGCGAATACATCGACGGTATTTAGATACGGATGCAGCTTTGCTTCGGCGATACCAAACTAAAAAGCCACAGCCTCTTAATATGTATCATTTTGCTGGATGCTTCGCTATATTGATTACCGGTTGGATTTTATCCATCATTTACTTTGCAGTTGAATTTATATGTGGGAATCTTAATGAACAGTAATTTTATTGATTGTACAGTAAGTTTGTCAACGATAATACCATAATAAACTGTTGTGTGCTTAGAGATCTTTTATTAACCCATGTCATGATAGTGCCTACATTGTAGGTTACTATCATTCGCGTATCTAGGATTATTTTCCTCGCACTATAAACGGCGAAGGCCTACATAACGCTCTAAAATGTGAAGTTGTAACCATACATCCTGAATCGTAGTAGTGGTAGCAGTAGTAGGCCTCGATCAATTTATATATTCATTCAATATTTCAATATATATAATGAATCAATAGGTATATCGTAGTGGTCTTCGATATTCAGTAGGTAATAGTGATAAAAAGTTAAAATGTATTTATTAAATTTGTGAATTGTGTAAATTGCACATGATTAATTAATCGCAAAATTTGTCAATTGGTGTAGCAGTAATGTCTATATCATAAAATAACTTATTGTAGATACCTGTTAGCCGAGGTACCGCAGCCACGTACCGCATGAGTTCGATTGGCAGTGACATCAAACACGGCTTGCGCGCACCTTACGACTGCATTATAGACTGACCACGATACAAAACTGGTATCTATACAGATCTGTTTAAGATTTAGTTGGTGAGCTGGTTTTATCCATGGATCAACTTGACTTCACAACCCAAAGGAATAACTATATTTATTCCTTTGGGTTGTTGGTTAACCCAAAGGAATAAGACGTGATGAGTCTTTGGAGGTAGGTATAAGTATCAAATACTAAATTACTAACACATTCAATGTCACCACTATTTTTTTGTAATTCCCAGCGATGCCGTCCTATATAGACCGCGAACACGCTAGGCTCGCCCTTGGCATTACAAGATGAAATTGCATAGACACGCTGGACGTGTTCACTGGCACTGTTTAAAGGTAAAATCACAAAAAGCGATATTTCGGCTTCAATTGTGCCGATTGATTAATCTTTCTTGCGCTATAAAATATATATTATGTTTATAAAAGTGCTTTAAACTTTAATTATGGCAGGAAATAGATTTCACGGCAAGTAATTATCGTAATTTGATCAGAGAATCTCAACATTTTGTTAGGTACTAATGTCATGTTATGTTTTTTTAGGATAATCGAATATGTTATCCTTATGTTGTCTTGATGTTTATCTTCTGATGCAATGCAATCATGCTTAATTAGAACTGAGGAAACAATTAAGTTTTATACAATTCTGTTGAATTCGTGGGCGACTCACGTTGACCAAAAATATTTACTGAGTTTAAAGCTAAAGCTTAGCTCATAAATACGTTTCTAAAATATCCTAAGAGAGATTCTATATTTTTATAGGTACCTACCTACTATAATAATAATACTGTTACGTGCTGGGTTCGACGGATTAGAATGTAAACAATATTACCGACTAAAACACGTTTTATTCAAACACACAATTAAATTTAAAACACAACAAACACTATACTGCACTTTTCCACTGTAGCTGCTTCAAACTTCGTAGTATTTTCTCTTCCATTCGCTTCGATGAACACTTGACCGCTTATGATTGTAAACTGACTTGGCGGTGTGCGTGCGCTCTATTTATACGCGGGTAAATCGTTTTTAGAGTTTTCTAGTAACGCTATACCCGGTATGTAAACAGTACAATGATTCGAGAAAGTGCCAGCGTTCTCTCTACCCTTCACGTACTCACACTACGTAGGTCCGTAAGATGTCAATAGATGGCGTTGTAATAAATTATTAGACGGAACTGCCGAGTCTTTCCCACAATGCCGAGAGATGTCACTGGGCGTAACAATAATAATAACCCCTTTGGGATAGTCGTTATCTCATCATGAGACTAACGAGATATCGGAGGCCACAGTACACTAGCTTTTAAACTACCACCATCGCCTTGTGATATAAATCAAAAATGTATCACCAGGTTAAATAAAATCGATCTACTAGACAATGGATAAACATACATATATACTTTTTTTTTGTAAATACATACCTATTATACACATAAACACCCAGACCAAGACAAAAATCCATGTTCATGCACACAAATGTTTGACTTGTGCGGGAATCGAACCCGCGACCTCAGGCGTGGCAGTCGGTTACACTTACCACTTACGCCATCGAGGCTGATGGCGTAGTAGGTAGTAAATCACAGTCTTGATATAACAGAGACTTAACTCGAAATTTGGAAGTTAGGCTAGTTGAACTGTAATAGTGTGTAAGTTATAGTTCAAATTGTCTAACTGCCAAATTTCAAGTTTAGTCGCTGTTTCATTAAGAGAACGAAATGTTACCGGCACTTCGGAGCGCATCGGATGACTTCGACCACCTTTGTACTCATTCGCAGCCATTCGTCTTTCGTGGTCATGCAGGCGGCATGAAGTCGTTCTGTTAGAATGGAAAATACGAATGTCTTTTTAAAAAAAGAATTTATTCTAATAAAGGATATTGTTAAAATTCGGTAAGCGTCTTATATTATTCACGTTCCGATCCGAACTGACTAACTATGGCTGAGCATACTGAAGCTAGGTGTGGGGTTGCTGACTAAGGACTCTGGTCAGCATTTACGTTAACATCATAGGGATGTAACAACCCCCCGAACAAGAAGAAACTTACACTTTTGTGCTAAGTTTTTAAGAATCAATTCTAATTCTGGGGACAGGTATTTGTTCTAATTCTTGATCGTTGTCTGGTACTATGCCAGAATCAGAAATATTTATCTGTCTACGGAATATTAGACATTTACCGAATTTCTTATACAAGTTATAAAATACAAACAATATTATTATTATACTAATACAGTAGGTTACTATTGGGTAGTAAGACTCATATTTTAACAGAGGATTAGGTTCGTTTATGAGCTTTTCGATATCTGTCATTAACTGATTATTTGCTACAGTTGTAAGTTTTTCCAAATTTGTATCAAGCAAATTTATTGGGTCTAACTTTGCTTTAATTATAGTTAGTGTGTTATTGTCACAGCATGGATCATCAATTAAGCTAAAATCTGATATTAAAGGTTTAACGGTTATTGTGATATAAGGTTTTGCTATAAACTCTTTATTGTTACTAAATGCTTTACATTCTGGTTGTAGATTCAATATTCCGGTACCCAATAGTTTATGTTCTGATATTTGCGATTGACATTCAATGGTAAGTTTAATAGGTTTAGATTCGACAAATAGCCATCTATTTCCTTTCAGTTCTTGCCAGATATCTAATTGCCCAAGGATTAAATTAGTTTTACATTCATGTGGTAATTTATTTTGTATTCTGCTTAACAGTTCTGTTTCACAAATAGGAGTGTTTTGAGCAGATCGTATATCTAAGTTGTTGCAAATATATATTTCATTTATAGTTATTAAACAGTTGCTTAAATCGTTAAGGCATATATATGTTGCCTTATCCCTACTTATAACTATGTACTTACAAAGTGGCAAAATCATTGCATAAGAATCAGGATAATGTTTATTGTGCGGAATTGGTATCGGTATAGGTTTATATATATCATATTCTATTCTATTCACTAGGGGTATTTTTATAACAAAAACTATTTTATTGTCAGTATAATAGCATGATAATTTTGCTACATCGACTATAGTATGTATGTTACTTAAACTTAAGCTTATAGGTAATTCCTTATGACTAACTATATTTCTAACATTGATAACTAATTCGTCATACAGTTGCTTGGGTGTAAGAACAGATGGATGAATAGAGTGACTTTTCGTAAACATTATAGCGTTAACTATGTTTTCTACTTTAAAAGATAAGGTAAGTAAACTTGACGACAATTCATTATAAATTTCATTTGTTTTTGATTCTACCTGTAATTTGGAATTAGTTTCAGATATATTATTAAAATTAGTGATCAAAGATTCAATAACGCCATTCAAACGCGCTTCATTGATCTCTATTAATCTCAAAGTTTCGTTGTAATTGTGTAACGCCGTATTCGTCATTAAAATATTATCTTTAAGGAGTGATGCTAATTTTTTATTATTGTCATCTAGGCTTTGAATTGCGTTATTGTATTTCATTGCGTCGTTTTCATCCATTGTACCGATGATTTGTTTAAACATAGAACCAATTCCTGCAAACCATGCTGATCTTTTATCTCTGTCGGAAATGAGATGTGATATAGCACTATAATCGCTCTGAATACTATCAAGTCGTGGCACTAAGGGTTGTAGAAAATTTTGGCATTTTAAATTAGTAGCTTCGTTCTGTTGACAAAAGTATCTCGCGGTTCCTAAAACAGTTTTAATATTTTCAATGTGTGGTTTGATATATCCGATATCTACAGGAACCAATACATGTAGATAATCCTTAGAAATTTTGACAGTACCCATTGGTTCAAAATATATGCCAGGGCTTTCATTAATCTGTTCTATAACATCCAATGCGAGAACGTAGATGCTCGTCGCAGCAATTCTGAAATACGACATTAAGTACTCTATAGCTTGAAATTACTATAAGATAATTTTATCTTAACCTAATGTAAAATAAAAATGTATAAGTAATGAAAAAAATAAAAGTGTATATATGTAAAAATAAAAAATGTTAAGTTTCGTTGACTTCTGCCAATTTAATCTCGTCATAGTGATATTTCACATGTCTTCGGTTCATCAATAAAGTGAGAGTATTGTTGCCGTTTATTCGGACAACTCTGAATGGTCCCTTCCAAATGGGTGATAATGCTTTGCGTAGTCGCAAATGGTTTTTTACATATACCATATCACCTGTTTCATATTTTAGTGGTTTAGAATGTTTGTCATAATAAGTTTTTGAGGTCGTTTTGGACCTTAATATGTTTTCTATTGCCTTTTCTCTGGAAAGTTGCAGACGTTGTTGTAAAACTCTAACATAACTATTATAAGTGGGTTCTAGAGAAGATTCATAAACGGATGTGGGAATGAAAGCTTTGTGACCAAACACTAGTTCATACGGAGTGAAATTTGTAGTGGAATGAACTGTTGTGTTATAAGTGAGCATCGCAGTATAGACGAATCTTGGCCAATTTGTTTGATTTTCATTTGTGAAAGATTTCAAATACTCTTTCAGAGTTGAGTGACTTCTTTCAAGTGCACCCTGTGTTTGGGGATGGTACGGAGTAGACCAAAGCTGCTTTATTTTTAAGAAGGTACATGTTTGCTTGAACAGTTCAGCAGTAAAGTTTGTCCCCTGATCGGTTAGGATTGTTTTTGGGATACCAAACTGAGCAATAAAATGGACTAAACATTCTGAAGTTTCTTCGGCTGTTGCGTTTGATATCGGGTAAGCTGCTGAGTATTTTGTAAGGTCATCTTGAAGTGTTAAAATAAATTTTAGTTTAGCATTACCAGCTTCAGGAAGTGGGCCAACAATGTCTAAAGCTACTCGTTGAAAGGGTTGTGTTGACGTTGTAGTTATCTGCATAGGCGCACGGTTAATTTGACGTAAGGCTTTGTTTGTTTGGCAAAGTTCACACTTGCGAACATAATTTTCGATATCACTGCGCATATTACGCCAGTAATATTTCTCTTGGATCCTACTTAACATTCTATTAGAACCTAGATGCCCTGCAACGGGAATGTCATGATTTTCTCTTAATATTCTAACTATTTCAGTCATAGTTGGATATATTATAGTATTTTTATATATATGCACACTTATGTTAGTGTTGTGAAATAAATACATAATTATGTTGTATATCTTTGTAAAAGAGTGAGAATCAAAAGTATTTCGGAAATCTGTTGTACTAAATTCATTAATATTCTGTGATATTAATTCAGTTTTCAAATTATTGAGACTTTTAAAAATGTCATCATAACTATTCGCGTCATAGTAATATACTTTAGTAAAAAGGAAATAGTAAGTGACATCATTTTTATCAATTTTTATAAATGAATGCAACGTTCTTTCTTTGGCAAGAAATTCTGTGGATTCGGGAATATTACTAACTGTTTCAGAGACGTAGTGATTTGACTCATCAAGATCAATAGACGTAGGTATGATGATATGTTTACATTTTGATTTTAATAAATTTTCATTATGTTCTTGGATTTTAGTGTTGAATGTCATTGACTTATTATTTAAGCTCTTCAAACATTTATGATAGGTATCATTATCATTAACAGATTCAATGGACGGTGGAGTAGGAATATCGAAATCATCTGGGATTTCTACGTCGTCTGGGAGTACAAAATCATCAGGTAATTCAAGTATTTCGGGTAAGCTTGAAGTCTCAGGATTATTTTCTGGCGTTTCGGGATTCCACGGCAGAGAAAGACGAGAAGGGCCGGCTTCATTGTTAGGTATTTCGTTAGGGTTTACAGGTAAGGTATCGTCGGTAGGTTCGTCGGGATTTTGTTGCTGTACAGGATTTACCGGGTATCGTGAGAGGGCATCTGCGTTTGTATTTATTTTCCCTTTTTTATATTGGATCTCGTAGTCGTACTCTTCTAACTTTAAACGCCAGCGGATCAATCGGGATCCGGGATCTTTACAATTAAACAGCCAATTTAAGGGTTTGTGGTCTGTAATTATTTTGAATTGGCGACCGAAGAGGTATGGTCTGAAAACTTTCGTGCCGTAAATGATGGCTAGACACTCCTTTTCGGTGACACTATAATTACACTCTGCTTTGTTTAGCGTCCTAGAGGCAAAAGCAATCGGTCTATCTTTGCCGACATCACCTTGTGATAATATAGCAGAGATAGCGTAATTGGAAGCGTCACATGTTAAAATAAATCTTTTCGTAAAATCAGGATATATGAGTACTGGGGCTGTAACTAATTTATCTTTAAGTTGTTCAAAAGCTAACTGTTGGTTGTGGGTCCAAAGGAAAGGAACATCCTTTTTTAAGAGAGCTGAGAGTGGTTTAGCAAATTTAGAAAACTCTGGTATAAAACGCCTGTAATATGAAGCTAATCCAAGGAAGGATTTAATGTCTTTGGGACATGTAGGTATAGGGAATTTTACGACTGCTTTTATCTTTTCGGGGTTAGGTTTAACACCCTTATCGCTAATCACGTGTCCTAAGTATGCAACTTCTTTTCGAAGGAACTCACATTTTTCAGGTTGTAATTTTAATTGGAAATTTCTAAGTCTTTCAAAAACGAGAGAAATTTTTTCAATATGAGAGGATAGATTATGGGAGTGAATTACTACGTCATCTAAGTATACAAAGCAGTGAAGGCCTTGTAATCCTGATAATACAGTGTTCATGGTTCTTTGGAAGGTTGCAGGAGCGTTTTTCAAGCCAAAAGGCATTCTATTAAATTCAAAATGTCCGTGTGGGACACTAAAGGCTGTTTTAGCTCCATCTGCAGGATCCATTTGGATTTGATGAAACCCTGATGCTAGATCTAAGGTTGAAAAATATTTGCTTTGACCTAATTGGTCCAAAATCTCACTGATTTGAGGGATTGGATATGTTTCTCCTATTGTAATATCGTTTAATTTGCGATAGTCGATTACAATTCTCCATTTTTTCTGCCCGGAAGCATCTTGCTTCTTTGGTACAATCCAAATAGGAGATGACCATGGAGATTTTGAAGGTTTGATGATATCTTGTTCTAGCATCTTGCTTATTTGATTTTTAACTTCGTCTTTATGTATTTCTGGGAACCTATATGATTTCACGCTAATCGGTTGTGAAGAGGTAGTTTTAATTTCGTGACGTATGACATCTGTGCATGTCAACTGGTCGCCTGGTAGATGAAATATATCAGCGTATTGGCTACATATTTCTTTTAGATAATTTGTCTCTTCTGAGTTCAAATGGGATATCCTTAAGAGATCAAATAGATGTCGGGTTCTTTCGATGCTATTGTTTACAGCGTTGTTTTGTAAAGCATTCTGTTGATTGTGCTCAAATGGGTATAAGGTAAGTAGCAAATTGGCATTAATGAGAATGGGTTCTTCGGATGTATTAAGTACGGTTAAATTCACCCTGTTATTAGGTTTTACCTTTACTAAGCAATTTGATATTAAGAGTGAATCGGATATGTGCTGATCGAAAATTATTCCTTCTTTCATTTCAGGGTTTCTCACTGAACACTCGATCACTGTTTCGGTTCGAGGTTCGACTTTGTAAGAGGGTTCATCGAAAGATAGCATAATATTATAATTATTTAATTCTAGAAAGTCCGAATTATAGTTAATTCGACAACCGTGTTGTACAAAGAAGTCGTTTCCTATAATGCCGTCATAAGGTAAGTTAATGTTATCAAAAACATAGAATGTATGGGATAATTTTAACTGTGGATTGAATTGTAATTGTAGTTGAAAACTGCCTAAGGTTTTTAATGGATCATCTTTTGAGTCTATACCTTTAATTTTTACATCACTTTCACACAAAAGTGCTTGATTTACTATAGAATTATTCTTTAGCACGCAAATAGATGCACCAGAATCTATTAGGAAGGTAAGTGGTTTCGGATTTACAGATGTTTGGAGGGTGACGTAAGGTAAGTATCTCTTTTGTGAACTTATTTCAAAGATTTGATTATGTTTTATTTCAGGGTTTTGTTTATTAGTGGAATGTGAGAGACCTTGAGTTTGTGAATGGTTACCCTGTCCGTTGATCTTTGGGATGGAATGACCGTGAGTTTGGGGCTGGTTACCCTGTCCGTTGGTCTTTGGAATGGAATGACCGTGAGTTTGGGGCTGGTTACCCTGTCCGTTGGCATTTGGAATGAAATGACCGTGAGTTTGGGGCTGGTTACCCTGTCCGTTGGCATTTGGAATGAAATGACCGTGAGTTTGGGGCTGGTTACCCTGTCCGTTGGCCTTTGGAATGGAATGACCGTGAGTTTGGGGCTGGTTACCCTGTCCATTGGTCATGGTTTTACAATTGGTATCGACTTGAATGGTAGGGACCTGCCCCGTGCGACACCTATACGGGACATTTAGTAGTTTAAATTGTCGGCTGATTCATCTACTTCATCTCTACTTTCTTCTTCTTCATTGTTTTCAGTGAAATTTACGCGGGGCGTAGCTTTGTAAGGTAGTGGTTTAGAGGTTGATGTCGAGGGTTGGAACGGGGTGAATGGTTGTGTTCCATTCGAAAACCTTCTATTATTGTATTCACGAAGTTTGCAATGTTCAAGGACGTGACCTATCTTTTTGCAATACCTACAAAAGGGTGAATCTCGGGAAACAGATGTTCCTTGATTATTGCTGACATTTGACCTTTGTTGAATTCGATTATTAAAATCATTTCGTTTAAATAGTGGTTCAGTAGGTCTGGGTTTATTTGAATTATTGCGGAAGGAGAATTGTTGGATCTTTTCCTCTGAAATGGCACAATTTATGGCGTCATTTAAATTTTTAGGATCTCTAGTTCTAACCAAATTAGCAATTCTGGGATGTAATCCCAAAGTGAATGTATGGAGTGCAAGGTCCTCCATAGCGGCTAGCCTACCTACAAGCTCGCTTTTCTTGGAATTCGAAACAGTTACTTCAGTCAGAAGTTTTTGTAAACAGGTTTCTACGCGTAGCGAAAATTGACTAACGGTCTCTTGAATTCCTTGTTTACAGTCTTGTAAGTCGGTAAGGAGGTGGGCATAATGCTTACGTTCACCGAATTGGTTTTTCAGGAACTCTTTAAGTGATAACCATGTCTCAAAATCTTTAATAGAACAAGCGGTCTCGGCCTTGCCCTCTAATTGACTTAATATGTATTTTAAAACAACATCCTCTTGTTGCGGAGACGCTAATGAAATTGCACTGTCACAATTTCTAAGAAAAGCTGTTAATCTGTCTCTATCACCGTTAAAAGGCTTAATAAATTTAAGTACTACGTTTAATGAGATCTCCTCTTCAGTTTTAACCTCTTTCAATTCCCTTTTGGAATCGGTTTTCGCCATATTTTATGTTTGAAAGTGTAAAAACAAAAAAAAATAAAAGTAATATTAATCTAAGACAAACCCAAAGGCAAACGCTTGTATAGTATTCGAAGTTAAGATAATGCACTGGTACAACGCAGGTGTGATACTGCGAATACGTGGGCGCAGTACAGAACGGCGGATGTTTATACTAACCACAACAGATAAGAGCAACTTGGTAACACCTTGTTCGCTTAGATGATTATTATAATGTTGAAATAAATATTACAATGTCTATAATTAACATATAAAATTATTAAATGGTAAGTAAAAGTCTGATTTCTTTAGGATTCTTGGCGTTTCTTCAATAAGATCTCTGGATATAGGTTAATAGAATAGTTTTAACTCACAGGAATAGTTCACCACACTTCATCTCGGGGACGATTTGCGAATTGCTTATTGCTTACAGGAACCTTTCAGGAACTTTGGTATGACGTCAGTATAATGTCGCTGCCTGGTCGGTGCTGGATACAAGGTTGCGTGGTCACATAGGTGACCCACGGCTCGGTACCACTTATTGCACAGTGGACTCAAGGACTTCTACTCTGGATACCGGGATACATCCGGCCTGGGGCGGGTCGGTAATGGTTTTCGACCTTCTTGTGAATTCGAATCGGGAGACGCTAAGATCTTGAGATTATCCTTAGGTTGCACAATAACGCACTCACTGGCACTTATAGGGTTTTTGGACACACTTCGCGAGACGTTTTTGGGGGAATTTCCGTATCCCACCGCTGCCACCAAATGTTAGAATGGAAAATACGAATGTCTTTTTAAAAAAAGAATTTATTCTAATAAAGGATATTGTTAAAATTCGGTAAGCGTCTTATATTATTCACGTTCCGATCCGAACTGACTAACTATGGCTGAGCATACTGAAGCTAGGTGTGGGGTTGCTGACTAAGGACTCTGGTCAGCATTTACGTTAACATCATAGGGATGTAACAGTTCGTATGCCTATTAGTTTTAGTTGCAATATGCATTACTCCTATTTAGATATTGCCTGCGATTTTGCTCGTCTAAATGTAGATTATGTAAATTTTCTATCATTCGGTAGCAGTACTTTTTAATGGATGAAAGGTAACCCTATGTCCCTTTCTGTACCCCTGATAACGTGTACCTATGCGAAATTTCATGATGATTCGTCGAGTAGTTAAGGCATGAAAGCGTAATAAAGAAACAAACTCACATCCGCATTTATAATATTAGTTGGATAATTTGTATATGAAACTTCATAAATCAAAGAATATAGTGCATCAATTTTAAATTGTGATACTAATCTGCTGCGTGATTGGTTCAATCTATTTTAAAATAGTTAGTGCCTACTGTAAAGGTCACGAGAGCAAGATAGATTGGCCAAACCCAAATAAAATATACCAATGTGGAAATTATATTGAGATATGCCTTTTGACTCTGAAGTCATGAATGGACATAAGTGGGTGAGTAGGCAGCGTGGTCAGAAGGCTAGTGGCATTGGGCAGGATTACCAATATCGTGCCGGGGCGTCGCCCAGGAGTCTTCGCCCGCAGTCATAACATCTTTGCATAGGGCACTGCTGGGTGGGTCGCTGATGTAGTTTCAGTTCCGGCGACCCACCTACCATAAAAAGCAGTGAGGTGGCACAACGCGGTGATTTTAGGCGGTGGGCCTGAAATCGAGAGAGTCCGACGTAACCCTGTCGTCTCCCCTTGTGGCGATTGGGTATGTATCAGGAGCATAAACCACGTAAAAAAAGGATTACTAACATGGTACATTTTGGTATTATGACAACAATTCGCTGTGTTTGTAATAAGTAATGTTATATTCTAAGGCTATCAATATACGTTGCGTCCTACACAGAGCAACAGACAACTGGAACTTATCACATTATCTAAGAAAAGCCATTATGTTAAAGCTGAGCTGGAATTTCATTGTGCACTAAAAAGACTAAAAAGCCTTCCATTTGCACGGGAAACGACTCGCTCCGACGTTAGCGCCACGCACGGAAGTTAGCGTAAACTAAACTCTTTTCTGATTCCTGTAATGTTGCTATTGGTTACATTTCTTTGTAAATATTTTATAAGTTTTTATTGGCTAACGCAATATTTGGTGTGCTACAAATTACGGTGACAAAACTCAATTATATACATTCTGAAATCTGGAGTCTACGTGTTACTATACCTGTCATTACTTTGCATAGAAAATATTATCTAATGCGCAGGGATTGCACTTCCTGACCATAAACTGAACATAATTTATATATATAGACCACCTAAAATTAAGTAATTCTTCATTCATTGCTGATTAAATTTGCCTTTAGGAAAAATTAATTAATAATATGTGGTGATTTTAACATTAATCTTCACCAAAAAACTTCGAACTATCATGACGGAAATATGTAAAAAGAAGCAGGCCTCTGCTTTATATATGGCTTTATCCAAAGCTTTCGAACAAAATGAGTGCCTACGGTGTTAGATGAAATGTACTCAATCTAATTAACTCGTACCTTAGTGGTAGAAGACAGTTACTCGAAACTCTAGGCATACTCCATTAATAAAAATATTGTGAATTACTATTCCGACCAGCAAAACGTTACATTCAGCGTTCCGCAAGGAAGCGTATTGGGACCACTACTATTCATAATCTATATTAAGGACTTCCCCAAAGCGATAGGCCATGAATCGATACTATTTGCGGATGATAGCGCTATTCTATTTAAAGGCAATAACAAGCTAACGGTAGAACATGATATTAATAATACTTTGAACGGGAGCATTAGCTGGCTAAATATAAACAACCTTAAAATAAACATTAAAAAACAAAAATTATGATTTTTAAAACGAGAATAAATAAACTACATAATTTAGATATACATTACAATAAATATTACACAGGTACAAACTATACAATTTTAGGAATAAATATTGATGGTCTTAACTGGAAGAGCCACATTGATAGTTTATGTACAAAATTAAACCAATACTCGTATGCTCTTTATATGCTGGAAAAAAGAGCATCTAAACCCACGCTATTGACCACCTATCATGGATACGTGGCTCCAATCATACGCTATGGTATCATTTTCTGGGGGAATTCAGCAGATATACAGCACGCATTTATAGCCCAAAAGAAATGTGTAAGAGCTATCTGTAAAATTAAACCAACAGATAGTTGTCGTCCCTTTTTCGTTATGCTAAACATTCTTGACTGGATGGCGAAAGCGGGAGATCGGGCCTTGTGGCGCACCCTGGGGGAGGCTTATGTCCAGCAGTGGACTGCAATAGGCTGAAATGATGAAACATTCTTAATCTACCATGTGTATATTATGGAAACAGTATTATTTGTAAAAAAAAATATATATATGTTTGAAAAATTAAAAGTACAAGACTTAATTTAAAAATAAGTGTTTCGCCTAACACAACGGCATATTTCAATAAAAGTATATTTTGTATGGCGCCTAGAATCTATAATCACTTGTCTAAGTCACTTCTTGAAGAAAAAATGTAAAAATTGTGAAGCAATACTTAAAGCAAATCTTGCTGCAAAAATGCTATTACACTGTTGAAGATTTTTTACTAGATAAAATGTAATACATATAACAAATCACATTATAATAATGATTGCATGCCGCAAGGCTAAGTACAGTGTTCCCTAATTGTATACATACTAACATAACACCCCATATTACCTTTATTTATAATAATAATATAATAATATCAGCCCTGTATTAAACTGTCCCACTGCTGGGCACGGGCCTCTTCTCAGTGTGAGAAGGGCACCTGTATTTGCAATTTATGTAATAAATAAAAATAAATAAATAAATAATGCTCAACCTCCAAAGTATCTCTATAGTAACAATATTATGACAAAAAGTGTATAGAAAAGGGATTACTCGCTATATTATTAGTAAGGTAATAAATAGTCGTTAGACTCGTAATTTATTGATAAGGTACCCAATTTATGTTAGCTTTCGTTTTTTTTTAATTTTTAATAGCTACTTCTAAGCTTACAAATATACATTTATTACATTACTAAGTTTACAAATATTATATCTTACATGCGAAGGAATATCAATGCTTCAGAAAATTATAATATGGGTAGATAGGTTACCTTGAAATGAAATAAAATAAAATTTATTAAACAAATAAGTAAGACTCAGTAATTATTGAACACCTGGTACCCTTGGTAAGATCTAACTTGTGTAATGGGTACTAGGCCCCATTTACAGGTTTCTTAGCAGTTTGGTAGTAAACATTAACCTTACCTTAACCTATTGTTTATTCTTGTGGATTGTCAAATAAAATAACTTAAAGGTACGATCTAAGTGTATGCTTACGGGAAGACGACTGCTCTGCAGCGCTATAGCATACTTGCGGTTGAATAGACAAAACTAACGTGTCAACAGTGTCCCTAAACCTGGTATCAAAATAATCTTATTTATACATCTTCTTCACGCATTTCGTGGGCCAATTGACCGTTTTCGATTGGGTAACCTGCTTAGACGACTAGTAGCTTTGGACAGCATTGCTATTGTGATATTGGTATTGGCAGCACAATGCGCTGTGTCAAGCAGAGGAGATGGCATATTACAATGCTCAATCATCAACACACGTTGCGGCCTACACAAAGGGCTTACTCATTTATCATGGCAGTATAGACAACTAGGACTTAAGACATCATCCAGAAAAAGCTATGAGGTTCAAGCTGAGCTGGAATGTCAGCACAGACTTTAAGTTTCTGTGTTATGTTAGGCGACTTAAGCTCCAGCTGCATTACTTTGACTCATCAGTCGTATTAATGTTCTATGCATTCTGTTCTTATCCATCACGGATGGCACGATCCTGTATTGGGATTTCGTACTTAATTTTGGCTCTGAACAGGTTTGTAATACAATTCCGTTGATTTTTGCTTTCTTATTAAGGTTAGAACAGCCGTTCCTATCGCCTCTGTCCACCTTTCTTACAGTTATGGCTTGCGCGCACTTAGCTGGGTACCCTATCGATTGCTTTGCGAAGCGCGTGGCCAAGGATGAATGCCAACAAACGCTTTGAAAAATTAATATCGCCTAATTGTATAGCAAACCTAAAAACTTTGAAAGAAACATAGAAAGACCCAGCACAGCACTTAGGCTAATTTCACAGATTTGTTGCAATTCTAATTTTATTACTTATACATTTTTGTCGCATAAGCTTACTTATATATTGGCTTGATTATTAAATTGACAATAAAATGATTGAAAGAAAGAAAGAAGAAAGAAATATGTTTTATTTGAATCTTCATACATACATAATTATAAAAAACAATTTAAACAGAAAACGGTACATGGATATCAAATTAGGCAACTGCGTCAGCTATTGTTGCAGTATAGACTGCAACGCTGGTATTCTCGCAGGCCTACTAACAATAATTTACACATCAATGCATAAGAAAATGAAACAGAAAAAATGGGATAAAAGTAATAAATATAAACTTATTACAATATATCTATACTATATGCATACATAAAAGTGTATATTTCTATATATTATTAAATATATTTGTCGGAGACGGTCATTAGTACGGTTACGAAACGCTATTGATTGCTTTATTTACAATGCTTTACGTAATGTGATTTTACTTTCTGATTAGTTTCAATCTAATGGTAGAAAAGACACTTAACAGTGAACATGTCGATGACTGAAGCATGGTATAAATCATTAACAAATGTCGAAGAGGGCAATAAATTAAGCGAATTGGCCGCAAAAGTAGCCGTACAACATTTTGATTATCGTTATGCGACACTGTTGTTCTTCAATTCAACTTTATGCTATGGTGTAGAATTATTTTTGCAAGTGTTTAATTATAATGTAATCGTAAATAGAGAAATGATTGATCCAAAACTTATTAACATTACACGACAGTATGTAATATTTACTAGTGACGTCCTTGAGTTTCAACAAATTCTGGATACTTTAAAAGAAATGGAAGTTATAAATACTAGCAAATTTGTTATTATTTGCCAGTCACGCACACAACGTGATTGTGACGAAAAAGAGATGACCAAACTATTCTGGGAGCACAAAATTGTTGACGTCGTAGTAATCAAATCTAAGGAAGATCAAGCTCTTGGCTATACATACTTTCCTATTTCAGATGGTGATTGCAATAACGTTAAACCTATAGAACTGAAATTATCGAATTGCAGTCACTACTTCACAACAAACTACAGAAATATGTTTGGTATGAAATTGAAGCAACTGAATTCTTGTCCGTTAATTGTTTCAACGTTTATACAGACTCCTTACATGCAAATTATAGGTGGAACGCCTTTTGGTGCAGATGGCGATTTACTGCGGATTTTAGCCTCCAGCTTAAATACAAGCTTGGCAATAATGACGCCACGTCATGGGGATGGCTGGGGATTTCGCCATACGAACGGAACTTGGACGGGATCTCTCGCAGACATTTACGATGAACTCGCTAATATTTCCATGACATCGGCAGCACTTACAGAATCAAGATTTTCTGACTTTCAGATATCACACAGCTATTATACAATGCGTATAGTGTGGATTACACATCCGGCAGCGTTGCAAGATCAGGCATTGAAACTTTTACATCCTTTTGAACAATCAACGCGTATAGCCTTGATACTCAGTTATGTTCTTGTGATAATGTGCGCTTTTATTATCAAAACTGACAAATGGTCATCTGTATGTCGCAAGATTGAGGCGGATCAACCATCAAAAAGCATAGTTTTCTATTCGTGGATGGTATGTATGGGGCAGGCAGTTATTAAGCTGCCAACCAAATATGCCTTCTTACACATTTTAATACTATGGGTTTATTATTGTTTTATCATTAGAACGGCGTATCAAGTGTATCTAATAAGTTCTTTGAAGGGAAAATTCTACGATGAACAGTTTGATACTATAGAAGATGCAATTAACGCAAACTACCCTTTTGGTGGTGGAGCTGCTCTCAGGGATTACTACAAGAATTATCCTATAATTTACGATAACTGGATAAACATAGATACAACTGATATTATACCTACTGCCTTGAATATATCAGAAGGACATAAATTCGTTCTTGCTATGAATAGGGATACGGCAAAGATAATAATTAGAAAACACAAAGTAAGGTTGCATATATTACCTCAGAGAGTAATCACTAGTCCTACCGTGATATTTGCAAAGAAATACTCTCCAATTATGGAATCTATCAATCTTGTTTTGAGTCGGTTAGTCACATCAGGATTGCCTGATAAATTACACAAAAAATACACAAGTTTGAAGAATTTGAATCATGATAGCGTAAATGAACTAGAGAAGTTGAAAATGAAACATTTTACTGCCTGTTACATAATATTGGCAGTGGGATTAATTTTGTCACTTGTATTTTTTTCATTAGAATTATATTTTGGCAAAATATACAGGCATCCGATACTTTCACCTTAAAAAATAATGATGCTTATTTCAAAAACTGCCATAAATGTAGTGCTATTTGTTAGATAAATCAAAAAATATATATATATTTTACATGATCGTGTCTTATAGTTAATTTTACTGCTTTAAAATATACTAGTGTCATTAAATTGATTAATTAGTATGTTTTATTCTTATAAACCTATATTTTATAAAAACCTGCAATTAGTTACTAAACGATAAATTATGAAAAATACTTTGTTTATTCATTAAGTATTTTAATGAAAGACAACCACAATTGCACAATCTAAATAAGTAAATATTTCTTCATTTGCATTCATCAGTTAAAGTATGAAGCTAAGAATGGGTATTACCGGTCACTCAAGGAAAAATAATTACAAACCAAACAATAATAAATATTTCTTTAATAATTCTTTTTCTAATTAAACTTTCACTACTCTTCTTACAAATCATAATAATTGAAATCAATAGGTAATGTAAATTTGGCATAATTAATGTTTACAAAAGAAATGCCTTTGACCGGTATTAAACACAATGGCAGGTAATACCGGTCACTAGGTGGGTAATACCGGTCAAGCTTTGTTAAGGCATAAGTCGCAGAAATAAACCTTCAGGCAATTTATATCTGGAGCACTCAGCGTGAGCCCAGAGACCGCACAGCACACACCTATACCACAGCTAATTGTTTTGGCCATAATCATCGCAGATAATACATCAAATTTCCTCATCATCGTCAGTATCTTCACCATCACGCAGGTCTGTCATTTCTATTTCTAAGTCCGACGTATTATCACCATTCTTGGTTTTGTCTTAAAGCACTCTCTTTTTAGCCTTTGTCACATCTATCGATTTTCCTTTTCTTTTCGTAGTCTCTTTTGTTAGCTTTCTATTTACTTTCTTGACCAGGGCCGCTTTGTAAAGAGTTCCTGTTGGGACTGTTGAATGTTGTTTGCGAGATATTACACTTTTTGTCTTTTCTCTTGACTTCTTTAACAGCGGTTTATGAACACCTGATGTTGAATAAGGTTGCTATAAAATCAATCCGTTGTTCTTTTTTAAAATCTATTGAGCCAGTCTTTGCCAGCTGATTCCAGAGTTTAATTAAAGTTATGCTTAATGTTATTTTTTACGACATATTCATAAGTCGTTTTTCTAATTTGAAGCGAAGTACACCCATAAAATATTTTACCAAAGAATTTAACTTAAGAAGACATTTCAATTTCCTGTTTCCTTGAGAAGACTGTATTTCTTCCTAGATGTGGGCTATCACTATTCTTGTTTTTTAATCTTTCTTGAAGTTTAAAAAGTGGCACGCCTGTAGATCGAGCTACTTCTCGGATAGGTTTTCCTTCATTCACTAGTTTAAAAGCTCTGTGTAATTGATCTTGGCCCTATGACACCTTTGCACTTGATTTGCTTATTGTTTTGGATATTCTGTAATAAATAAATAAATATTTGGTGGTTATCTCACAACTATCTACTAACCAATACACAGACGGTGCTTTTCAAATTATAAATGAACATTAAAATAAACAATACAACACTGACTCTGCACTTATTTTGCTAGCGGGGAATATCGGTCAGCGTAACCGGCATTGCCTTATTATTTGACACCGAAAAATTACTTAAAGTAAGTGCGAAAACAATTTAAGTACGTTCATGATTGATGTCGGCTGCGGAATGAGTAGGAGATCGGTGTGTCGGCCAGGGATAACGTCACATCATCCGTTTTTACGTATGATTTTGGTTTGAAAATAATATTATAATGCATGGTGTATATACTAACATGGGCCGCGCCGCCAGGATTACTTTCAAGGAGGTGCATCTGCATCTACATACTATACTATTAACTGATGCAAAATATATAATTGTACATGTTTTTTATGTACATAAATGTAATGTTAAATTTTATTCGCGCGAGTATTTTATTGAATAAATTTAGTTTTTACTCTATTTATTTTCTTTTCTGACAGGACAGACAGGTGCGAGAGAGTGCACGTGCACCCCCTTGTACCCTGCTGCTGGCGTCCATGTATACTTATATACTTTAACGAAAAAAAAAAACTTCAAGTAAGTATAGGTATATATAACAACAATGATATTGATAAGCCAACTCTATACTTACGATTTTTAATGTTAGCTTATTTTTCTTTATTAGATTATATTCATAAATTATTATAACAGCCATTTATTGTATTTCCGAAAACAGTGCTGCGGTTCTTCTATTTAAGCTTGAATAGAAGCCAATGACTAAATTAGGTCCCTAATTAACTAGATCATTTATATACCTATAAGTATATATTAAGATACACCGATTCTTGAAAAGATTACACAAATTATATAAGTTCACCGTGTAGGTATTTTCACAATGATTAGACTACATTTATTACATCAATTTCAACCAAGAATCTCTAAATTTATATAAAGCATTCTATTCGAATAAATAATTTATAGTCAGGCATTTTATTGTCTGTATTTAACTTAACTTGACACATTTCTCTGAGAATTTCTATTAATAAATACAAACAAGCAAATAGTTGAAATCTTGATGAATAAATAATCACCCATTTTCTCTTCAATACTTAGAACTATGAATTAAATGCAATCAGCATGTTTTAATTTTGTGAATAGATTTATTGAATAATTATTTAATCATAGAAGTACACAATATGTTGTTAATCTTTTGTGATACTACTAAGATGGCAAACAAACAAATGAAGTACCGAATACGACAAGTAAGCGGTAAGCGTAATCTATGACCGTAGGTACATATTAATTCCATGATCTTTTGACCCTAAGATCTACCGTCATTGCATTTAATTGACAAAATTCTATTTATTATGAATGTTAATTTTTAAAGCCTTTGGAGAGATCTTGTTTTGTCCACTCTGGAAGGCAGAAGAACTAGATCTTGGTGACAGCGTAATAAAAAGTCATACTGCAAATTCATTTTTTGATTTTCCGTTTTCTACGTTTCGTGAAGATGGTATGAGCCATGGAACGCTTCAATGGGTTCCAAACTTTATTCAACCATAAAAATACAAGATGTTCACCTAAGTCCTCAAGTCGATACAGCTCTTGATAAATATCAGTGCAGCAATAATATTGGTCAATAAACCAAGTCCACAAACCAAAACAAGTAGGGATAGGCTAAAATCCCATTAATATTACAAATGTGAAAGATTTTGTAAATGTTTAGAGATCCGTGTTTTTTTTTTATACTACTGATGTGGTAAACTATCATCCGGCCCACCTGATAGTAAGTGGTCACCGTAACCTATGGACGCCTGCAACACCAGAGGTATCACTTGTGCGTTGCGAAGTGGGAAGGAGAAGAAGCGGGAAGGTGGAAAGAGGGTGATTGGGCCTCCGGTACTCTCATTCACCGAACGAAACACAACAGTAGGAATACTGGTATTTCACGTAGGTATTCTGTGAGAGGGTGGTCCTTCCCAGGTTGAGCCGGCCCATTCATGCTCAAATCAGCGAGGCTCTACTACTCTGAATCAGGGACTTACTAAATCACGTACCTATAAAATGTTAAACAGATTTGGATAAAATTTGACACACAGAGTGACCATAAACTAGACTAAAATTATGGGATACATTTATCCTATAGTACATTTGCGTGAGATTTACAGGTAGAAAATACCTACTGGTCGTTAATGTTTAAAGCTTACCTACTTATTAAAACGCAAAGTAGGAGCAACACTTAATAAACAATAATTCGCCGAATGTCTATATCATTCTGAATAATTCAACGTGTCTTATCTGAATTAAGCTTATAAATAAATCTTATATAGGTAGATAAATATATTATTCGAGCTGCCGCGGCTTTACTCGCTCGCTGTTCTCTGGAAAAAAGGTTATCTATGTCCTTTTCTGTATCCCTGACAACATGTACATATGTATGTGAATAGGATGATGATCGGACTAGCAGTTAAGGCGTGAAGCGTAACAAACAAACAAACATACATTTATGATATTGGTTAAGATTAGAACTACTTAGCATACCAATGACTTTTTTTATACAGTTTTATTTTGAAGTCTATATGTTTTTGAAGATTTTAAGAAAATTTAACTTATTTATGTGATCATGCACCGCAGGCCAAATACTTTCAATTCAAATTAAGTTTAATTGCTAAACACAGGTTCAAAAGATGTTACAGAAATAAAAAAGTGCTGTTCTGTGCCTTGCCTTTATTAGCGTACAAATATTTACATATAAATAATAAACTGTTGGTAAAAATAAATCTTACTTTATCGGTGAGTCGAGTAAAAGATATATAAGACAGAACCCTAAAAATAAGAACCTTAATCTAGTAACTCTTAATCGAAGTTTTCTAGGTAATTACGCTGAATATTTAATATTAACGATAATTACTTTTGATGTGTGTTGCTTCCATGTGATGCGATATTAGTTCTGATAAGTTTTGAAGCTAATGGGTGATCGTGCTCGTGTTAACTGTCGCTTAGTAAACATGTCGATAAATGAACTTTGGCGCAAATCGTTTTTATACTCTAACATTGACAGTAAATTAGCCGACATGGCCGCAAAAGTCGCTGTACAAAATTTTGACTATCGTTACGCGACACTGGTGTTTTTCAATTCAACTTTATACTATGGCGTAGAGTTATTTTTGCATATATTCAACTATAATGTAGTAGTAAACGGAGGAATGATTAATCCGAACCTTACTAAAGTCACACAACAATATGTGATATTTGACAATGACGTCACGGCAGTTCAATTATTGCTCGATAATATACAGGAATTGAAATTAGAAAATTTTGGAAAATATATATTTGTTTGCCAGTCACAGATTTCAAGTGATTGTGACGAAAACGAGATAACTAGATTGCTTTGGGAGTATAAAATCGTCTACGCAGTATTTATCAAATCCGAGGATGAAGATGCACTCGGCTATACATATTTTCCAATTTCAGATAATGATTGCAATAATGTCAAACCTATAAAACTGATATCGTCTAATGGCAGTAATTACCTAACTACAAATCACGGTGATGTATTTATCTACAAATTGAAGAAACTGAATTCTTGTCCGCTAATTGTTTCAACATTTATACAGAAGCCTTATATGGATATTATAAATGGAATACCTACTGGTGCAGATGGTGATTTAATCCTGATCTTAGGCTATGGCTTAAATACAAGCATAAAGATGATGACACCGCACCGCGGTGTAGGCTGGGGACTCCGCCAAAAAGACGGCAGCTGGATGGGATCTCTCGCCGATATTTACGATGGCTTAGCTAATATTTCCATAACATCGGCAGTACTGACTCAATCAAGATATTCTGACTTTGAAGTATCACGTAGCTATTATATCAAATATGTTGGATGGCTGACGCATCCAGCAACGTTACAAAATGAAGCATTAAAACTATTATACCCGTTTGGTTTAACTACGCGAATAGCCTTAGTAGTCAGTTATATATTTGTCATACTGTGCGCTATTGTTGTCAAAAGTAAGAAATGGTCATCTATTAGTCGCAATATTCAAATTGATGAACGTTCAAGAAGTATAGCTTTCTTTTCGTGGATGATTTGTATGGGGCAGCCCTTATTGAAGCTACCTACAAAATCTACCTTCTTGCAAATTACAATTTTTTGGATTTATTATTGTTTTCTTATGAGAACAGCGTATCAAGTTTACCTTATAAACTCTTTGAAAGGAACATATTATGAAGATCAGTTTGAAACAATAGAGGATGCAATGAAAGCAAACTATCCAATTGGTGGAGCAGCATCTCTTCGGGATTTCTTTATAGACTATCCTGAAATATATGATAAATGGAAAGTTATAGATACGCCTGATATTATACCTACTATCTTAAATATATCAAAAGGGCAAAAATTTGTTCTTGCAATCAATATGGATACAGCTAGACTGGTAATTAAGTCTCACAAAATAAATGTATACATATTGCCTCGAAACATAGTCAGTAGTCCTATAGTCATGTTTTTAAAGAAATATTCTCCACTAGCAGCACCGCTAAATTTAGTTTTAGATCAAATAGTCGCAGGAGGATTCTGTGATATGTTACTTAAAAAATATATAAGTGTTAAAACTACGGCAAATGATAATGACAATGAGCAGGAACCGTTAAAAATTATTCATCTTTCAGCTTGTTACATGGTCTTGGTAACGGGATGCATTCTGTCATTTATATTTTTTTTACTTGAATATTTTTCGGCAATGTATACAAGCAGCAGATGTTGGCGCCCTAAATCTTAAAGTAAAGTTTTATGATTTTATGAATTAACAACTTTTACATAGGTATTATAATATTAAATAAAATCGGAGCATGAAAAATGATATATTATTTCTGCACATTACAAATGTTTAACAGCACTTACACTAACTGGGTCTTTTATCAAACTAAGGCAACCTGTATGGAGAATTACCTTCATTCTAAAAAGAGGCACAGCTAAACAACCTTCTGTTGACTGCACTGTGGGTGCATAGAGTTTGAAGGCTCCATTGGGAGACATTTAGCTGTCAGAAGAACGATCTTTGTTGGATCATTTAACTGATTTTATTGGTCTAGGACATACGAATGATTGCAGACATTAAGCTGCGAGCGTTCATTGTAGACAAAACTATAATGATTTATTGCGAGTTTTTATTTATTTAAATGTCTAACTCTATAAAACTTTCTGTATACTACAACGTATTCTGTGGAATCATTTACCCATTTTTTATTTTCGCTCTTACTTACACGATACAAGAAATGGAAACGTAGAAATGTCCTTCAGCAGTTGCTGTTGCTAGACCGATGCAACCTGGTTACCGGTATTTCTTAACTTTTAGGGGACATTGTACAGTTGTTAAAGGATGGGACATCTTAGAACACTGCTGAAAACTGAGGACACAGTAAAAAAGAGGCACATGACGCAATATACACAGAGTAATATATCTAATAGGTAGTAGATCCGGCATGAAGACACCGCAGTTGTCCACTTACCATTGGCTTCAAAAACCTTTCTATAATTGACGTTTGGTTGGTTTGATATTGACGTTTCATGCCGTTCCGTGCAGCTATATTGCGTGACGGGACTAATATTTAATATCAAGGCAAATCAGATTACTTAGCTATACAAATATATTGAATTATGAAATAATATCAAAACACGTGCAAACATAGTTGTAGTAACTGATTTTAGTAGAAATTTAAATTATCAATCATAGTCCTCTTCTAAATTGATTACTTACTAGCTGCTACCCGCAACTTCGTCCGCGTGGTATTTAACAAAAAGGTTTTACGCGGCATCCTAAGAATTTTTTAAAATAAATGTAGCCTAAGTTACTCCTTATAACATCGGTTATCTGCCAGCGAAAGCCCCTCAAAATTAATCCAGACGTTTCAAATATTAACCGGAACAAACAGACACACAAAAATTGTAATAATTGAGTTTTTGATATACATAAGTATATACTTTCATATGCATTTAGTAAAAAGCTGTTTTGACATAACACATTCTAATTTTAAATAATTGTAAAGACTTATTTAAAAAAAGAACATAGTGCAGTTGTTTACGTCGTTGTTTACGTGTTGTAAATTCACCTTATGTTTAATAAAAAATGAACTAAAACTAACACCAGTAACTCATTGTTTGAATCTCTTTGTTGGCTTGGCTGAGGCATTTAATATAGTTTAAATCCATAGCATTTAAGTACCTAAATAGCATGGGTAATGTAAACAAATAGTGTTTTATTGCAGCTTATTTATCAAAAGGAAAAGTATTGTTTATAGAACGGGAGTAACAAGCTTGTACCTATGGCGTCCCACAAGGAAGCATGCTTGGACCTTCCTCTTTATTCAGATAAATAAATATTCCCTTTAGACTGCTAATTTAAAACGGTGAAATAAGTTCCTTCGCTATAGATAGAGAATTTTATATCAGCTCGAACAGTAAGTAACTGTCTACCAATAGCTTACTGCATTTTCAATGAACTGAATAATGATGAGACAATTTACAAGCTATCCTAAATTTCATAATCTAATAATAATCTGCCAGTGAAATCACAGGCCCTTTCAAATTTGAGCGTTCATGTACTAAAAATCACGTAACATAGAAATTGTGAACTTATCAATTTAAATTTTTGCAACATCAAGCTCTTATTTTATTTATAATATATGTTAAAATTGTGTTAAAGTGATGATGTTGACATAGCACAATGGCACAATCGTGGCGGTAAGATCCGTTTTTGAGGAGTGGCTGGAGAGGCGGCATGGCGCCCTCACCTTCCGGCTGACACAGGTAATGACTGGTCATGGTTGTTTTGGCCAGTTCCTGTGTCGCATAGGTCGGCAAGAGACGCCCGGTTGTCACCACTGTGGCGACTGCCGCGACGTTGTTGAGGACATGGCGCTGCACACATTGACGGATTGCCCCGCCTGGGCATCGCAGCGCAGTGAGTTGATCGCGGCAGTCGGTATGGTTGCCCTCTCGCTCCCGGCCGTGGTTCAATCTATGGTCCAGAGCGAGACGTCGTGGAACGCCGTTGCCTCCTTCTGTGAGGAAGTCATGTCCATCAAGGAGGCGGCGGAGCGGGAGAGGGAGCGCTTAAACCCTCTCCCCAACCGCAGAACCGGGCGCCGGAGGGCGCGAGATGACCTCCAGCCACCCTGAGGTTTGACCTGGGGGTGGTGGGCTTCGTAGGCCTGCCCGCCACCCGATCAGCACCAGGTCCAAGAGGCGGCGTGCGTGTTCCCACGCGAGCCTCTGAGTCGTGTTTTTGTCTCCCTACAAGGGGACAGTAGAGGGTCTATTATGTAGTGGCCTGCCGTTTCACACGGCGGGCCGAAACCTCGGCGGGGTCGCGATTGCATGTGAAAGCGATTCGCGCGGCCCCGCCGTCTATGGTTATGTCGACGAACACCGTGGTAGGTTTAGTCGGTATTACCGGGGTATTACTCCCCCGGTGAGCCCGACATAACCTCTCCGTCGTTCCGCGGAGAGGTAAGCGTCAAAGCGTTCCCCCACGTAAAAAAAAGAAAGCTCCTTGGAACTTAATCGATCATGACCTATACAATTGCTAGCTTCCTTCGGTAGCACTAAAAAAAACATTAGAGAGTGCAACACAATGTTGATTTTGAAAGGCTTATAGCCTTTAAATGACCTATTATTCAAAATCTAAGCCATTTACCATGACTATCTATATATCTATCTCTATCTATATTAAGTTCGCATTCTTTTTAGTATTTCTTAAAGTCATAAATATTTATCCGTAAAAGCCGTTTATTTGTAATGCATAAGACATTACGCTGTATGCTGTACTTACTTAAAAAACTAAAACTAGATGAATTTCATAACTTTCTTGGCCCTAGATAATGTGATAAATTATATTAAGCTTTCAATATAATTGATGATAATGCAATTTAATAAAATTAACAGAAGAGCTACCAAAACTGGATTATTGAAAGTTGTAGAACTTGAGAATAAAATAGTGTAACTAACATCAGGCATTATTTATTGAACTTTGTTCAATAAAAAAATATAAAACCTTTTTTTCCACTAGTCACTCTAACCGTATGTAATACACATACATGTGCATACACTCTTATTTTACTAGACAAGTGTTTAGTAAACCAAAATGTTATTTTATAACATTCTAGATATCTCAAAATCTGTGCCGGTACCTCTACTGTCATATTATAATTATTATGTACTAGCGGACCCGATAGAGGTTACGCTCCAACCTTGGCTTGCAACTTGATTACAGGCTAAGGTTGCCGCCTACCGAGTCCAATTGCAAATCTTAACCATCCAGCAACCCACTCAACATACCAAATTTCATAAAATTGGTCCAGACGTTCAGAAGGTGTTTAGTGAAACACACACGCACAGGATAATAATATATGTATATGAAGATATGCAGAGCTCAGTATTGCATGAAGTACAAATAAAATCCTTGCTGATATCTAACCGAAGTATAATAACAAGCCTTAACATGTTTAACAAATTATGATAAAGCATTTTAAGTGGAACAGGTATAATTGCTTACAAAAATAAATTATATTTTGTTAGAGCAGATTAACATGTTCCCAAACTACAGAACCCAAAAACTATATAAGGGCTTTAACTTAGTTTCATGGACATCCTTTTCTAGTTAAGTTAAATAATTATTATTGACAGTTCGTGCAAATTCTTTCTAGGTATTAATTAATGTGATTGGTAATATAATTGGTTTTGCTTTAAAGCATAACATGATGTGATTTTAGTTTGATATTACTTTTTAAGCTAATGTGCTGTCGCGCGCGTGTTTGCAGTCACTTAACTATGAACATGTCAATAACTGAGATATGGTATGAATCATTTTCAAATACTAACATCAATAATAAATTGGGTGCCATGGCTGCAAAAGTGGCTGCGCAAAATTTTGAAGACCGCTATGCGACCTTTTTGATCTTTAATATAACATTATACTATGGTGTGGAGGTATTTTTAAATATGTTCAATTATAGTATAATCATAAATAGAGGAATGATTAACCCAAGATTAGCTAAAGTATTACGACAGTATGTTATATTTGGTTCTGATATTACTGACTTGGAACTGTTGCTGGACACACTAAAAGAAATGGAAATGATAAACACTGGAAAATTTGTTTTTATTTGTGAATCACAGGTATCAGGTGATTGTGACGAAAAAGCGATGACTACGCTATTCTGGGAATACAAGATCGTCAATGTAGCAGTAATCAAATCTGAGAAAAAAGCAGCTGTTGGCTACACATATTTCCCCATTTCAGATGGTGACTGCAATAACATTGAACCAATAAAACTGACATCATCACATGGTAGTCAGTACTTTACTACAAATCGTGGTAATGTATTCGGTATGAAACTGAAGAAACTCAGTTATTGTCCGTTATTTGCCTCAACGTTTATACAGATTCCATATATGGACATTGTAAATGGGACACCTGTTGGTGCAGACGGTGATCTACTCAAGATCATAGGCTATGGCTTAAATACAAGTCTCGAAATGATGACACCTCACCGCGGCGTGGGTTGGGGATTTCGCCAAGAAAACGGAACCTGGACAGGATCTCTCGCAGATGTTTATGAAGACTTCGCCAATATTTCTATGACTTCAGCAGCGCTAACTCTAGCAAGGTGTTCTGACTTCCAGTTGTCACGAAGTTATTACGTGTCCCAAGTAGTATGGATTACTCATCCAGCCAAGTTAGAAAACGAGGCATTGAAACTTTTACGTCCCTTTGCATCGTCTACGCAAATTGCCTTACTAGTCAGTTACGTACTTGTAATATTGTGCGCTCTAATCCTCAAAACGAATAAATGTGCGTCTATAATGTCTATATATGACAAGAGTGAAAACGTTGCCATGTCAAAGAGTATCCTTTTTTATTCGTGGGTGATATTTACAGGGCAGGCTATAATAAAGTTGCCTACAAAATCCGCATTCTTGCAAATTACAATCCTTTGGGTTTATTATTGTTTGCTTATTAGAACTGCGTATCAAGTGTACCTTATAAGTTCCTTAAAGGGAACTTTTTATGAAGATCAATTCAAAACAATAGAGGATGCAATAAATGCAAACTATCCATTTGGGGGTGGCTCTGCTCTTAAAGATTACTACATTGAAAATCCTACAGTCTATAAGAATTGGATAGCCATAGAATCAGGTGAATATATAAACACAGTTTTAAAAATATCAAAAGGAAAAAAGTTTGTCCTTGCGATGAATAAAGATACGGCTAAGATGTTAATGAAAATACACAAAATAAGTTTACACATATTGCCTGAAGAAGTGATCAGTACACCGTCAGTGATATTCTTTAAGAAGTACTCTTCACTTGTAGAACCGATTAACTTTGTTTTAAGTGGGATAGTCACATCTGGATTGCCTGATAAAATACATAACGATTACACTAGTTTTAAAACTGGGAGAAGAGCGAGTGAAGATGAGGAGGAACCGTTACAAATAATACATTTTACAGCTTGTTACGTAGTGTTGGCAACGGGGTGGCTTGTGTCTCTTTTATTTTTTTTATTAGAGTTTTATTTTGGTAGAATATACAAGCATCCAGCCTCTTAGCTTAATATTCTAATGATGTTTCGTTTATGCGAGTGTTACACATTGAAATTAAAATACTTTAAGCGGATTATGTAATGGTTCATTTGACTTCATTTTGAGTCCAGAGTTCGTTTGGAAGTCATTGTTCCATGAATCTGTAACTACCTACGTAATCAAAAACCCACTTTACCATTAAAACAAATTGCCTGAATAACACTTTTATTGTTACTTTTCTTGCAGGTATACAATTATAACACAATATTCGATTAGACTTTATATGTTATGCATTTCATTGTATATTTTTATAAAAATGGCAGTTTAATAAAACACAATGCTTTTGTTTGGGTTATTATTCTATATAACTCTAATTTCGTTTATAAAAGTGATTTAATATGTATCATAAAAACAACTGCTGCTATTATTAATAAAAGTAACTATTTACAGATGTGAAATAATTGCTAAATAAAAATGAAATATTGAGCTTGGTGACGTGACTGGATACAATCATCATTATATAGTAGAATAGACATCAACAAATATGAGCCGAATAAAATAAAAAATTGGGATTATATAATTTTTATTTTAAATTCAAAAGTTTGTGTCCATGTTTGAAAGTATACTTATAATGTATTGACTGTGCATTAAAATAGCAGTTTTTTGTCTAAAGGGTTTGATTTTGTTTTAATTATATCTTTTAAACCATACCTACTTGAAAAAGCGGACACGGTTGTTTCGCTAGTATAAGAAATTAAAAAATGTGTTCGACATGCTCAGAAGTTTTATTTACTTGAACTTGTATAAATCCTTATATACTACAGAGCACCCCTTATGGCTGTTCAAATGTATACGATGCAATGCCTATCATAAATTATTACAATCAATATTAGTATGAAACTGAAATGCTTTATGTCATTCATATTATTGTCCTTTACATTGCCATTGCATTGTAAGCAGCGATAGCTCAGTGGGGAGACCAACAGACTGCAATGCAGAGGGTCTCGCGTTCGAACCCACGTCGCGCACCTCTGACTTTCGGAAGTTATATGACTTTTCGAAATTATGTGCGTATTGATTGACAATTATCGCCTGCTCCGTGCCTCGGAGAGCACGTTAAGCCGTTGCGGCTGCCATGAACATCTATGGCAGTCGTTATTGGGAAAGTCAGTACCCTCTAATATCCTGACACTGGTCTAGCCTTAGGGTATCGTTAGCCTTCGAGTTGCAGAGGTCAGGTGGCAACCGCTCTGTGTAAAAACTGATATCCAGTCAAATCCGGTTAGACTAGAAAAGCCTACTCCAAGTGACTTGGGAATAATAAAGGCTAGGGAGAAGATTGAAGAAATTATTTTTTAATGTAGAGTTAGAAATTGTATGCTTTAACGAACCGCGAAACGATTCTATAGATATTCTTGCTAAACAAGAATTCATGTTAGTTCCTCGCAAAATATAAAAAAAATGGTCAAAAATATAGGGGTTATAAAATTGCAACTTAATTCTACATAGATAATCTCTATATAGAATTTAGTGGCAGTGTTGATGAGAGTAATTAATCTGTTCAATAAAGCCACGCAGTTCTAAAAAAACATAAAATGGTAGACAACGTCCTTGGAACAAATAAACATAAAATTTGTCTGACATCTGAAATGTACTGTTTTTATAAATTACATTTGAAATTATAGAGTTTTTTTGGCACAACAGTTTTTATATGCATATTTTTGGCCACCGCCAAGATATTATGTTGGCATCACGCAAGAAGGAAACGTCTTTTTTCGACGAATAGCAGTGCCTAAAACACATTTTGTTTTCTCTAATCTAATGAGTAAGAAGCATATTTTTTGGTAACAAACCAAATAGCTGATCAAATAAAGGCAGAGATTCTTCAATATTTACGCAGGAATTAAAAGCGGCTGCGGTCTGAAGTCCACGGGGACAGATTATCCGGTCATCAATTTATTAACGAATGGTTCGCGTACGAAAATTGTCAGGCATAAAACATACATGAATAAGGTGAGTATCCATAGTAATCTATTAACAATATCTGAAAGAATGGCTTTATATTACTGTATTAGCATGTTAGATTTTGCCCGCGACTTCACTCGCGTAAATGTAGGTTACGTTAAGTTAGATTAGTAACAGTGCCCTCTCACTCCCGGCCGTGGTTCAGTCTATGGTCCGTAGTGAGAGAACGTAGAACGCCGTCGCCTCCTTCTGTGAGGAAGTAATTTCCATCAAGGAGACGGCGGAGCGGGAGAGGAAGCTTTTAAACCCTCTCCCCAACCGCAGAGCTAGGCGCCGGAGGGCGCGAGATGACCTCCAGCCACCCTGAAGTTTGACCTGGTGGTGTGCTTTGTGTGCCTGCCCACCGTCCGTTCAGCATCAGGTCAGAGAGGCGGCACGCGTGTTCCCACGCGCGCCTCTGTGTCGAGTCCGTCTTCCCTCTAAGGGGGAGACAGTAGGGTTTAGAGAGGCAGTTTTGCCTAAAACGTAGGCCTCTTCGTGTAGTGGCTTGCCGTTTCATACGGCTGGCTGAAAACCTCGGCGGGGTCACGACCGCATGTGCAAGTGATTCGCGCGGCTCCGTCGATAGCAGTTTTGTCTAGGCTGTCTGTTGTCTAACCTAACACCGTGGTAGGTTTAGTCAGTATTTCGGGAGGTACATTATTCTTATTCCGAGTCCGACGAAACCCCTCCACCCGCCCCCGCGGAGGGGTAAGCGTCAAAGCATTACCCCACGTAATTTTTTCTGTTCCCCTGACAACGTGTATGCAAAATTTTACGATGATCGGTCGAGTAGTTAAGGCTTGAAAGCGTAACAAAATAACAATCTCACATTCGTACTTTTAATAATAATTAGTTAGGATTTATACTAAATACGAATGTAGTTCGGTGTCTTTGTTTCTTTTTCACATAAAATGCTAAAGTTAACATGGCTACCAAGTTAGCAATGTTTTAAAGAAACGTATCGGAGGATCGGGTAAATAACCAGTAATATAATTAAAAATTTGTATAACAGCTGACTCTTGAATGACTCACAAAAATATAATATCATTACATAACGCACTTTCACACGATGCTTATATAAGTTTCTTCCCACGGCGTTGAGAATCCCATAGAGAGATAAAAATCTAAATATGTTAATCTAGGACATGCTCTGTTTCTGAGGTTTGACCTGGGGGTGATGGTGGGCTGCGTGGACCTGCCCGCCACCCGATCAGCACCAGGTCCGAGACGCGGCGTGCGTGGTTCCACGCGCGCCTCTGAGTCGTGTTTTTGTCCCCCTACAAGGGGACAGTAGAGGGTCTTCATATGTAATGGCCTGCCGTTTCATACGGCGGGACGAAACCTCGGCGGGGTCGCGATTGCATGTAAAAGCGATTCGCGCGGCCCGGCCGTCTATGGTTATGTCTAGAAACACCGTGGTAGGTTTAGTCGGTATTACCGAGGTATCTCTCCTCCGGTGAGCCCGACATAACCTCTCCGTCGCCCCGCGGAGAGGTATGAATCGAATCATTCCCACACGCAAAAAAAAGACTCGCTCTGTCTGTGTGCATGGTTAGGTTTGATTAATCTGTCAGTTGCTGGAATACCAAACATATTTTTTGTCTGAATACAGCTCAAGACTTTAATTAACAGACATCCAAATATCTTCAATATTTTCTCTTTTATAGTATTAGTAGTATTTTTTATAAGATTGCTTTAATATCATTTATTCTATTCCAGTTGGGTCAACATACCTTATATGTACACACCGAAATTTCTTGAACGCGAGCGTGTGTTTGTTTGCTACGATTTTGCGCCTTAACTTCTCGACGGATCATCATTAAATTCCGCATACACGTTGCCAGGAGTACATAAAAGGACATAGGGCCCCGTTCATCCAGGAAAGGCCACTCCCTTTCTCGAGCGAGCAATGCCGCGGGCAAAAGGCAGTATATGATAATAACAAATGTTCTACTAAGAAACCTACGAAGTACCATACTAGAAAGCGATGAATCTTTATATTAAGACGTTATCAATGTTGAAGTGGCAACTAATTAAGATGGACGTGCCTACTCGTGACTTAATTAAGACTCACTACCTAGGTTGTAATTTTATTACTGCGGCAGATAATTTTATAAGGATACCTAATTTGTTATTACGTAGTGGCATATTTTTTATGTAAATTGACGAAATATATTTTATTTTGTTCAAGAATTTGCTCGAAATTTTGTCCTTTTAAAACTACAGTTTGTTCTCAACGTCGATACCTAAATCATACTTTACTCTAGTCTACTTACTAACTTTAAATTGAACACTAAGTTTTAATTGTGTGAAAACCGAGTCAAAATCTGTTCAGTGGTTTTTGGATTGCAAGTGATTAATTTAAAGTGGTCTGTGTTTTGTTTGTTGGTTTATTTGTTTGTGCCAGTCGTTGTATATCAATAGCTCCATCACAGATTTATCATGTAGGTTCTTTTTAATATAAATATACGAAATAAATAAACTAACCTAGTAATATATACACACTAGCATTTAAAATGTTTTTTGTGATCAGTAATCACAGGTTAATCACAGTTAAGGATTATCACAAAAGATAGCTCAGTGATAGCTCAGTGAGACTGGGACCCGGTCGTTCCCTTCCCTTCAATATGGCGAAGGGGGCGATGGCTAGCCCATGCGTCGTACTTGTGAACGGGTGCTACTTGTGGTGACTGGTCGACCTTGGCTTCGTCGAATTCGATGATTAACTTACTACATTTTTATTTAAACAGTTAGATTAGATTAAATTACGGACGACAATCATGCCTTGTCTTGATTATTTGTGTACTTGTAAGTGGATGCTCCTATTTACCATATCTACTGCTGCTTTAGAGGCTACCATCAAATTTTATTAAATGCTTGAGTATGTTCAGTAGTAGTTCACGGCGAAACGGTTGCAGCAACTTACAGCTGTTATGATTTATAATCGAAAAACTTGACGATTAAAAAGAGTGGCCATGATTTTCTTGCCCGTTTTTCTCATGAGCCCTACACCCGTGCTTTGCTGAACGTGGCAGTAAAAGTAAATACACAGGATAAAAAAATTTAAGTGTTACCTATTAACCGAAATTGAAAAAATATATTTTGTGCTTTAATTTTTTTTAATTTTCTATACCACGGAGAAGAAGACCTTTTTGCCTAACCTGGGTATCCAAGAGGAAACTTTACGCAAAGCCATCACACTGCTACCGCTGCGTCACTGATTATATTATAAGTATACGGATATATATTTTACTACCACAGCATGAAAACTAAACATAAGTTCATGGCTCTAAAAATCTTTTCTTTAACCCAACTTCAATACAAAATAGGGTAGGTACATATTATAATATTCTTTTCAATCCTACCTCAGTGCAGTTTTGTAAGTAAAAGCAGCTGTGGTAATCCCAAAGCCGACTAAACTTGAGCTGGTTTTAATATTTGAAACTCACTTTGTAAAACCACTCCACAATGAAGTTTCATTCAGAAGATATTTCTATTCAAAACGTTGAAAATTAAGAGGCTATGTACTTTGACTTTAGAAGTACTCCTTGGAGAGTTTTCTTATTATTTGCCACTTCTTGTGCCTGCGTGTACCTACTAATTAATGTGAGGTTAAAGCAGTCACGATTGTATTAAAAGAGATAGCAGTTTTCTTGAACGGCTTGTGGAGGAGCAGGGTGTGATGTCCCTCCAACACAAAGGGAGGTTCCTCCGACCAGGCTGGTTGATCGTTCCTGGAGAGCCGCGGCCCAACGGTAGATGTCAGGAGCTTGTATATATACTTAGTCACTGTATAAACTACACTTGTGCGATTCAGCACAGTATGACGTTATTTGAGCGCTTATTGTATATAGCGCCATCTGTTAGATGTAGACAGAACTTTTTCGTCTGTGCGGAGTCACCACAGGCTTATTCCTGTAGGCCTTTATAACGCGAAGGATTTAGTATAATTATGTATTTTACACCTAAATTAACCAGCCATGTTCAGGGTCCCGCGTAATATAGGCCTATTTCTGACTCCATAGCAGCAATAAGCACAACTAAGATTTTGTAATAGAATATCCTAATAACTCTTCGCCCGACTCAAGATCCAATCGTAAGCCTCACGGACGACTTTAATAGAAATAAACACGTATGCTACAGGACGAATGCCATCCAGGCTTTTAAATCTCATTACGTACTGAGAGATTTTTTTTAAAGGGCTTTTCCTGCATTTCGAATAATTCCTGTGTCACGGGGACTTTACAAACAACGGACACAAACAACACCTAGACTCGGAATAACCATTTGTGGAACACACAAATTTTTGTCCCGTGTGGGATTCGACCCCACAACACTCGGCATAGCGTCAGTGACGAGGCGACCACGTGAACCAATATGCCATCCATGCAGTCTACATAATAAATTCTTAGCTGGTACCTATCAACTAACAATTTATTTAGACTATGTGTGTTTCACATAGGGGAAATGACAACTAATATCTATGTAGGTACAAAATCTTTTATTTTCTGTACTTTTAATATAGCTGAAATTCAGAGAATATAGAGAATAAACACTCTCTTTAAAAATGCCAGTAAAAGGCGAAATTACTGAAAATTCTTTTCCAACTTTATTTTTCTGTCACAAACAATGGAATAGGTACAAAGGCAAAGCTAGATTTACTGATTAAAAACTGTCTCTTGACTGTATACATTTTCGGGATAAATCATTATTTGTTTTAGGACTTCAATCATTTCACGAGGATCAGTCAGTACCCCCGCAGTTCTTATAATGGGAGAAATAAAGTTGGCGCTTGCGCGTTGCCCCTGAACAATTTAGTCTACAGCCCGAAATTTCGGGCTTGTCAGTAGTATTCGCGAATTCGCCATAAGCCCTTGTCGAATATCCCGACGGTCGTCCCGGGCGAAAGTTTACGAAGTTACTTGTATAAAAACTAGCCAGTACTAATAGTGCAATTCGAATTATTTTCAAAATAGTGTTGCTTTTTTATTTCAAAATGAAAGTGGCCAGTATTGTCGTATCAATGTTGTTATTTTCCGCTGTTTATGCAAAAGGTAAGTTGTTGGATTCATCTAATTATAACATGCTAAGTTTTGTTGGTTGTTTATCGGTTTAAAAACAAAGCTTGTCTAATTTGATTCGTATTAAGGCTTAGATTAATGGTTTTCAGTGTTTTGAAAACAGATTTTGAAATTAATATATATTTATACTATAATTATAAAACACGAAATTTAAAAAGAGGGATATTAATCTTAGTTACTATATCAACATGGTTATTATGTAAATTATTTTATTTCTCTTAAGAAACAAAAATATGGTGTACTTAACATAAAGCTAATATGGGAAATCACTGGATGAAATGGGCCTTCGATAGAAAAATTTATTTGTTATTCACTATTGTTTCTCGAATTCAAAAACAGGAAAGCGTTTAATAAATTGACACCTATGTCTGTCTGTCTGTAGCTTCATACCTTTTATACGGATGAGACTTTTTTATTAAAGGAATTTTTTTAATTGTAATAATTAGATCGTGATGCATTCGGGCGATTAGTCCATCTACTTAATTCTTGAAATGTGACCATGGATCAGTACCTACTTCTTCAGTCTTACTCTCTTCTGCAGGACAACACAAACTTGTTGGTTTGGACTACCATACTACAGAAGATGGCAACCAACAGGTTTGTGTTGTACTGCAGAAGAGAGCTGCAGAGCAACAATATAAGTACTAACTTCTCTATAGATCGTCTCTATTATGAGGCGATGCTGCTTACCTTTTTCAATCTTATTACAATGAAACTGCAAATTGAGCTTGGTAATATTTATAAAATTATTATATACATTAATACTATCGGCTCTGTATAAAAACTGTCTAATTGTCAGGCTGTTTTAAGTGAAAAAAGGGTCAGGTCATAGTTTACCTGGCTGGACCAATACTATTGTTTGGTAAATTTTACACACCTCAGAGAGCAGTATGGAAAACTCCCAGATGTGCTATTTGCTTCGCGATCTTTCACACCTCCGGTATAGAGAGGGATAATAAAGTATTGTCTACGCACATAATTTTGAAAAGTTAGAATTCGTGGTAGTCGATAGGATTAGACATTAAACTATATATCCTTAGATTTATGCCAAAGTTAGGAATTAGTAAACGAATAACAAGAAGATAACATAGTTACATTGTTACATTGTATAATTGGCAAGTGTTGTGGGTTCGATTCCTTACTCAATCTATGGTCGGGTGCTCATGTCTGAGGATCGTGATCATCGTTGGATAGTCCACACTTGGATCGAACGATTTGCCTCCATCGGTTCCTGTTCATGGCACTTCTGACCACCGAGCTGAGTTTGGTTGAAGATGACTGCTTTACTTGATCGGTCCATCTGGTTGGGGATCGTCCTCGAGCTCTTTTGCCCTCCGTGTTCCCAACTACGATCAGCTTTTCAAGGTTCTCATCTCCTCTCCGTACTATGTGGCCGTACTGTGGTACTATTCCTTACACAGGACAAGAATTTGTGTGATTCGCTGTGAGTTGTACCGAGTCTAGGCATTCTATGAATCCGTTGCTGGAATGTTTATAAAGTTCCACGCGACACTGGATAATACTATAGAGCAAAAGATGTCTTTTTAAAAGAATATTAGTAAATTGAATTGTGTTATTCATAATAGTAATACCTTAAAGACTGAGATCTCAAAGTCAACAAACCTAATTTATTATGGCATAGCAAACAACAAGTATATACATAGATGATCACCGTGCCTCGGAGAGCACGTTAAGCCGTCGGTCCCGGCTGCCATGAACATCTATGGCAGTCATTATTGGGAGAGTGTCGACACAAAAGATCCCACTGGGTCGAAGTGTCGCCGGTCTGCACTGACTGGCTCCCACATAAGATACATATAGATAATCAACGCATGCATATTGTAAGTTATAAGTGGTCAAAGTAATTTTTTATTGGAACCTTTCGACTAGTCGGATCTACAGATCTATCTGTCCGCCAATAAATTGGCTTTAAATAGCCATCAAACAATATACATAAAATTGATTCTTACAACGATCTTCTTCTTCTTCTCAAGTGGTTAGTGGCCAACCTGTTGTCAAGAGTTGTTCAAGCCTCTGACATGGCTTCACGACTGCTGTCAATTTGACAACAACCGGTACCGACTTTTTACATGCCCTCCGAAGCACGGAGACGCTCAGATGAAATACCACTAAGCGGTAACCCATCTATAGACTGACCGCACCCAACGTTGCTTAACCTCGCTAATCGTTTACAGATCAGTGAGTGCAACTGGCTATGAGCGCCTCATACGCAACGATTATGTAGGCTAAGTAATTTAAGTAGAAAGTCTGAACATTTTTCTAGCAACAGTACTATGACCATGATAATTATGTCTATTTGTAAGTAGCAAATCGTAGAGACAATCAGGTAATAATATGCATGTACATTCATAACCCACATAGATTTAGGTGTACTAAAATTATATAGCCAGGCTTACATAATTTCAGCGCACAGCAGCAGACACAGGCTGTGGCATATTGTAAAATGAAATAGTTATAATATTATAATTATATTTTTATATTTATAATATATTATATATTTATTTAAATAAAAATGTTATAATTTCAAAATGATGTAATAAAAGTGTTATAAAATAAAAATCCGCGATAAAATTCGTAAAAGTAAAGTAGTTTAATTTTAAGGTATAATTTTCGCGGAAACGTTAAACAATATTATACAGATTTCATAAAAAAATTACGTTAGTTTCCGGATCCTCTATGCAACCTTAAAGCATGACCACATCTTATTGTCACTCGGTGTTTAATGAGTTCTTTTGATCATCAGTCGTGCCTTCCAGTTCATTTAGCTGATGTGAACCCAAGAGCTTTTCTGTCATCGCTCATTTAAAGTAATTTTTTTGAGGTTACATATAATGCCTATGTATTCAGAACCATGTACTACCTTAAAAGTTGTCAAATTCGTTATCTCGGTCCGATACAGTGCTATATGTAATGTGTATTAGCAAAAGTCTGTAAATGAGTCCGGAAGATGGCAATAGCTTTACCACCAAATATAATAATATTAGACCTGTACATAAACAACCTCACTGCTGGGCCTATTTTTAATGTTGAAACAGTTAGGCCATAGTCCACTATGCTAGCCCAGGTGGCAGACTCCACACATCTCTAAGAACATTATAGAGACTCAGAAATGCAGGCTTCTTCACGATGTTTTTCTTCAGTGCATTAGAATATTTATTTTTTTATTTTTATTATCTTTTTTTAATAATAAGTAGTTTGTAATACCTATTACATAGTTTATAAAACTTAATAGTTAACTTACGTAATACCTATTAATTAGTACAAGTAAATAGTTTGTAAGTAATGTAAGTATCTATGACAGTGTAAGGTTTAAGAAAATGAGCGTATCTCGCCCTCAAACGACGTAAAAGTTTGGCGAGAAAATTTTTGTACCAAATCTAACATTGTATTGGAAATGAATAAACAAATAAAAAAATATAGAACTGTAGAAAATTGAAATTGCTTTAGCAAGCGATAATTAACTATTAAATACGCACATAAGTTGGACAATGTAGAGCTGTGTGTCTCGAGATCTCACCTTTATTACGTGGGACTTGACAAAATGTATACTTCTGCGAAAACCTTCAGCATACAAGAGTAATATTATGTATATATATCCCTATATAGACAGATATCCGTATTACCCTCACATTTCACCAGCTGTATTAGGTCTTATGTAATTACGGACAAAGCCATTGCCTTTAACCGAGAAAATTTTAGAGACACCTTGCTGCAATTGCGAATTTCTTCACACAACCATCCATATATACACAGCCCCAGGCTTTTTTCCTTGGAGAAATAGTCGGTGGTGTATTGTAGACACATTAAGTCAGCTATTGTTTCAGCCCCCACGTAATCGGAGACAAGCTTATTACCGTCTAACGGGTACAGTTCCTCTGTGCTGCAACTGAGAATATTTAAACAGTAAAACCTAAGAGCCTTTTACCCGACTCGGTAATTAAACCTGCTACCAAAGAACCTGATACACAGCAGATTTACTACCGCTTCGCCTCCAAGGCAGTCTCATTGTTTAAGACTGCGCCGAGCGAAATGTGCCAAAACAGGCGGTCACAGTTAAGTGAACTTTAAACACGTAAACGTTAACACTTTTTGTTTAATACAAATATAAAATATACATTTACCATAAGAATGAGTGTGTTTACAATTACTCCGTGTAAAAAATTTGAAATAATTAATATTTTCGCCTATAAGATTACGTAAATTTATACGAAAAATGCAAAAACGTAAGCACGTGTTATGTGATTTTTAGATTATAACAGTACAAATCTATCCTTTTTTACAGCTTAAACGAAACATAAATAGTTATATTACAATTTATCCGTCCCAAATATTTAAGTTATTGGTTAACAATAAAGATATATATTTATCAAAAAAGCACTTCAAATTCTCCATACAATTTTACTATGGCGGCCGCGCGCCGATTTGAATATGCGCCGTACGAACTCTGTCATTATCTGTCTTACGCTCGGCGCAGTCTTAAGTAGTACCTATAATCTAAACGACAGCCGTCAAATAAACAAATGAAACCTAATTTCTAGGAAGCGAGAAGATGTCATTTGCGTTGTCACTTTGTACCCGTACCGTAGACACCAATAGTAAAAGGATTCTATTTGCAAGTCACAAAATAATTGAAATGTCAGACGTAAGCTCGTAGTGCTACGAACCGTAGCTGTGCTACAAGACGTAGCACTTAAAGAAATTGCCGACTTAACTGGAAGGAACGCGAAACGTTGCTTTATGAATTTCATATTTCGCACACAATGAGGTTATTTCAAATTCTATTAGTTTTAGTAACTATAATTTAAATACATGTTATATAGGATGGGTACGGCATGTGAAAAAATTTAATACAATGTGAAAGATGACATTACAAATATCGGAAACCAATGAGCGCGTATAAAGAGTAATGTCTTTCTGATCAAATTTAGGTCACCACGGTCAATATTTACGAAGATAAAGACTAACCTACTGCGTAGGAGACATATGCACAGGTGTGTTAGCAAGCACAAGTGCACGCTCTATTTCCTCACTCTTATAATCTGATGTAGTTTGCAGACGTAGTACATTAAACCGTTGTGCCTGAGAACAGGACCAAACGGCTTTAAACACATGCATAGCAATCAAACTGTTTATCTCCGAGCTACTATAGCACGACAGAAAAGTGCAACAGTTTGGTGGCCCAAGATACGCACTTCGAACCCGAGACCTCATTATCCGCAGTCCTATACGTTTGCTACTTGAATATGATAAATCTTAACGACGTAAAAGCAGAGTCAAATTAGTATAGTAGAATATAGATTAAGGCGCCGAACACATCGCCCCGGCGGTCTGCGTTCTGCGGTCGAGTTTTGCGTTCAGCGATCACAGTTGCCACACAGCGAGCGTTCTAGAAATCTGGAGTTCAGTACGTTTGTCTCGCACTAATTCAATAAACTTTTAAATTTCGTAGGATATGGTGAACGGTTTTGAAAAAATATAGAAAGTAACCTGCAAATTGAACGCGCAAATGATAGTTGCACGTTTCGAATTTCGAACAAGTGACGTGTAGGTACGCTCATGATATCTATCGCTGGACAAATTATCGAAACATAATGTCTGCTAGGTGCCCACCTAACAGACATTATGTTTTCATAATTTGTACGAGAAAATAATATTTTTTATTGAGGAGCACGTCTTCCTCCCATGATGGCCTACTTAATTGTTGAACATCTCCACTTGTATGTAAGTGAAACCTGCATGCAATTTGCACTCTCTTGACAACATGTTTCCAATGCAAGCAACTTGTACGCAAATCGACAACGCACGGGCCTACTAGACCCAGTGGGTCGAAAATCTGACTGATAACAGACAGTATGTGACGTTTTGTAATTTTCTTTGTATTTAAATCGATGTTTATTGAAAAGGTAAGCGAGTCCGAATCACATAACCAATGCAAACCTAAGGTTTTAGAGGGTGCATTTACATACACTTATTAACTTCGAAAAATCGTGTAGCTCCTATTAATTCTACTACAACAATACCAAGACTCGAACTGTGTGGTGCGTTGTTAGCCGCAAAACTGTGTACTAAGGTTCGTGATTCTATTACGTTACAAATTGATAAAATTTATCTGTGGTCCGATTCCACTATTGTGCTAGCCTGGTTGCGTACGTCGCCCAATCAACTTAAACCATTTGTACGTAATAGAGTCAACGAAATCCAGGAGAATACTGTTGGTTGTACCTGGGGCTATGTTCCGTCGAAGGACAACCCGGCGGACCTTGTTTCCCGAGGGCTGAGGGCTGATGCTATCAGCAACAGTTCCTTGTGGTGGTCTGGTCCATCATTTTTATTAAAATCAGAAAATGATTGGCCTCTAAAGCCCAACAGTTATGCCAAACAAGATCTACCAGACGTAGTTACTCATGTAGTTAGTAGCGTTGATAATCAGCTTATCACTAATCAAATGCCAGCTAGTTCCATAATTAGTAATTTAATACTTAAATACTCTAATTTTAACCATTTACAAAGAGTAGTTGCTTATGTTCGTAGAGCCATACATAATTTAAAAAATTCAAAGCATAAACGCTCAAGCTTTCTTTCGACACAAGAACTACAAACATCTTTCATTTGTCTTATATATAATGCTCAACGTGAAATATTTCCCGAAGAGTATAATATTTTATATTCAGGAAAGTCCCTACCGCGTAACAATCGTCTAATTTCTTTATCTGCATTTATAGACTCTAGTAGCATTCTACGAGTTGGTGGTAGGCTTGACAATTCCCCCTATGATTTTAATATCAAGCACCCAATTTTAATCTGTTGTAAGCACCCTTTAAATAATTAATAATTCAATGCGAACATTTAAAGCTTTTTCATGCTGGACCTCAACTTCTGTTGACTAACATACGTCAACGATACTGGCCGTTAGGAGGCAGAAATTTATCTAAAGCAATTGTTAGAAATTGTATGAAATGCTTTAGATTTAGGGCACAAAATGTACAACCTGTTATGGGTCAATTACCTCCGTGTCGCACTGACCTTCAATATCCTTTTCTTAATTGCAGTGTGGACTATGCTGGGCCAATTTTGATCGCTGACCATAAAGGGCGAGGCTGTAGACTGATTAAGTCATACTTATGCATTTTTGTGTGCCTTGCAGTAAAGGCTGTTCACCTAGAGCTTGTCACAGCATTGACAAAGGAAGCGTACATGGCTGCTCTTAGACGGTTTGTATCGCGTCGAGGCAAACCCCGCAGTATCTGGTCCGATAATGGGACAAACTTTGTAGGAGCTTGTAATGAGCTGCATAGCCTCCTTTCTGGTCCGGACGTTGCTTCAGACATGGCACAGGAGGGTATAGAGTTCCACTTTGCCCCACCATATTCTCTCCACTTTAATGGCATTGCCGAAGCAGCTGTCAAGTCTGCCAAGGGCCACCTCAAAGGGGTCTTAGGCTGTACTCACCTCACGTATGAGGAAATGGCGACTTGTTTAGTCCAAATTGAGGCCATTCTTAACTCTCATCCTCTCATCGTTGCTTCCTCTGATCCTTTAGATTTCTCCGCTTTAACACCTGCCCATTTTCTGATTAGACGACCACTCACGTCTATTCCGCACCCACAGGTCACAACAAACGTCAACATCACGCATCTAGAGCGCTACCAGCGTGTAGAACATATAAAACAGCACTTCTGGCAACGTTTTACTAATGAGTATGTTTCTACCCTGCAGCAAAGGTCGAAGTGGAACACTGCAACAGGAACTCTGGCCCTGGGCATGTTGGTGCTGATTCGTGATAAGACGCAGCCACCTCTTATGTGGTTACTTGGCCGCGTTATTAAGGTTTTCCCTGGCAGCGACGGGGTCACACGAGTGGCTGAAGTTCGTACAAAGACGGGCAGCATCCTAAGAGGCTTTAATTCTATCTGCCCCTTACCTCTTCATTGAAGTACTGCAACATACTTCAACCCGGGCAGTATGTCGGCGCACGAGCACCGAGCAACGGCGGCGGAGGAGGACGACGGGCGCGGGGAGGTGGCCCTCTCCGCACGATATATCACTCCGCGCAGCACACCCGCCCGCGACACTCGCTACCTTACATTTTCATATACTTATATTCTTATTTATATTACAAGTTATATTTTATACAGTCCACTCTTTTATTTGGTCTCAACAATAGGACTCTTTTAGACAGTGAAGTCATACTTGCATGTGTTAGTTTTCAATCGATATAATTAGTATATATAGCTATGTATTGCATATTGGTATGTAAAATGTATAAAATAGTAATTCATTGATAATTAAATACAGTAAACAATATCGTCGGTAGTTAAATATAAAGACGTGAATCATACTTGTTTGTCGTCGCCTATAAAAAGGAATGTTGCGGCCGGATTGACTCACTTGGTATCGAGACGTTGACTGGTACGGAGCTCTCTGGGATTTAAACGGCGACAGTGAGTACTGACACACATAAATTAGAAGATAAGTATTATTATAATTACTATGTAAGAAGGTTATAAAAATGATTTTCATGTAAAATGATTTTAATATCAAATTATGCTATTTATTATGTACGTTATATTGGTCTGTTCCATGATAGAACTATGTATTTGAATATACATTATTAAATAGTTTATATACATAATATCGTTGTAATTAAATAAATGTTTCCCAATCAAATATTTATTTTACTTTGGTTTTAAAATAATAATGGAATATTTAGTATATTCAGTATGAAACTAATGAATTGCATTTTTAAACATTGAGTATTATTTGCATATATATTACATGCAAGAGTTGCCTAATGGAATTGCGCCTTTAGTCTCAACTTGTAAGCAGAAACTAAAGAATTTTACATTTCACGAGTAGCCACGTTTAGATAAAAATATCTAAACATCAATATGCGTGTTACTCTTAAAGTATGCATAAACATAGAGCGTTGACATAATTTGTGTCATTATTTGAACGTGAGCAATTTTTGCTACGGTGCTCCGAAATAATGTGCACGTTAATTTTGCTTCTAAAGTATTTTTGGAACCACTAGACTGTATGTTTGAACTCTTATCTATGAGACATAATGGGAATAAATAGATTTAAGACCATTTTTCTAAACTAACAAGCAACATTGACAGATTTCTGTCAAATTCACACATGTATGCCTTTGTTATAATAGTTCGATCTGGTGATTTAAAAATCAGTCCTTAGTAACCATGATTAGATATATTAGAGAGTTCACAATGTTCACTCTTAATATTCTAATTGTAACTATATACTTACAACTACTTATATAAATGCAGCATAATAGGAATGGTATGTACATATTATATACATACATTTTATTCAAAATTCAAATATTAAAATAGTCTGGCACCATGCTTCATATTGACACAACGCCAATACGGGCTCAATAAACACTTTTTTTAAACAACGTTGGTATTCCATGGGCCTATTTACAGACACTGGCTGTTTTTTTATTTGCATGTGCTAGCGATGGGCAATTGCATCGCAAAAAGAATTTCGAACGTTCGATATTTGTATGACTGCGCATCCGAATGTTGATCAATTTCGTATCGTTGTTATAATTCGAACAATACTTGAATATTTAATACTTAATTTCATTGATGGGTCGATTGGTCGTGTTTCATTTGTCATCTATTATGTTTTGTATAACTTCGACCGACAGCAACGACCCTTTTTACGTTATCCTACTAATACTGCCGAGCTATGGCTAAAGGCATGGTGCCCTACCTATAACCACGTGTGATATTTTTGTAGTCTCTGTACCACCCATCACAATGCATAATTATGTTCTCGTAAATGCCAGGCGAATGCAGCAAAATTTTTTTTTAGGTCGGTTTCCTAATTTAGCCTTATTCCCTACGCCACGTGAATAATCGAATGGCAGTTTCGCATTCGTATTGGAGTGGGTAAGGGGTTAACACGTAATCAATCAATATACAATTTTAATACATTCGAATATTCGTCAAACTGACTTGACTGCATGGGAAGCTCGCCACTGCCACGACGGTGATTGTTATGGGTTCAAATCCGACCCAGGACAAACATTTGTTCGATCCACTAATGGTTGTTCTGTTTCTGGATAGTTTTGTCTGTTTTTTAAATGTTTGTAAAAACACCCGTGATACTGGATTTGTCTAGGGCAGTAGAAGTCGTTTTTTTAGGATAAAACATATTGTTATATTTTAATTGTTTGAACATTCGAATAGTTAGATTTTATCGATAATCGCCCATCGCTACAACCTCGTACCTAAAGCGTTTCAGTTCGACGTAATAGGGGGGAGTCTATTATCATTTTTAGTGTCATACCGGACACATTTTCGGATACCATATTGCTATTAATAAATGCTTCAAGACAAATTCAATAACACATGGCATGACTCGAGGATTCAACCCGGGACTTGACGATACAAACATAAGCGTAAACTTATGCCACGGGGCCAACGAAGCGAGTTTTTGATAATATTGACTTGTAACTTTGCCAATACTGCGATATTGGCTCGGGAAACCTCTTCAGAAATAATTGTTGAAATGAATTAACCATAAGCCACAACCCAGAGAAATGGAATATTCGGGTTTGTCTAACAAAATAATTAAGCAAGATAAATGATTAAAATTGATGGGAGGGTTGATTGAAGGACAGAAGAGAATAGCTGTATTTTTCTTTCTCTTACTTTTTATCTCTACCTCTCTCTTTCTCTTTTTCTATTTCTCTCTAAAGCTGTTTCTATTTGCCGCTCCTATACGTTAAGCAGCGGCTTGACAAGAAATACCTTCGTATTTTACTACAATGCTTAGAGGCGAAACAGCCTTAACCATACGCGACGGTTACGAGTTACCATTTAGTACCCCGCTGGCTCTTCTGCAATCAAAAATGACAAATAAATATGATAAGATTATTGTCTACGTTACCAAACAGCTTCGACTTTTGTCATTTTTATCCGAAATCCTAATACCAGTTGCTGTGCTACCAAACCAAGTTTAACAAACGGAATAATATTATGACAGTGGATATTGCAACAAAACATTTTGCAAATCTAGTGAATATTGCAGACTTTGTTTATTTTAAAATTTACACCCGCTTTAAAAATACTGCCTGTATCGCAAGCGTCGCTTGTCGCTTTACGAATATTGATTAAACGGACACAAAAAACGCCCAAAGCTGGAACAATTATTCATGGACCACCAAATTTTTGTTTTGAGTGAGTATCGAATCAGCTTTTTGTAATGTTCCACCGCTGGGCAAAAGCCTCTCCCTTGGACTTCCAAATCATTCTGTTGGTGGATATCCCCTGATCTTATGACCTTGTGACTCCTGTATCTCGCGGGTTTTTTTTGGCCCACAAGGCCTATATCAAACTCGACTGAGGTATGACCCTAAGGTATCTGCACACCAAGTTACAAGTCAATCGGTCCAGTGGTTCCGGAGCTATGCCTGTCACTAACAGACAGACACACAGACCCACATAGTCTTTTCATTAACCTCTTCGAAGAAGACTCAGAGGTTAATAGAAACGGCAACCACTACGTCGTCCTTCAGTCCAGGTTATATCGCACGAAATAATTTGTACCAGTACTACAAACTCTGTGTGTCTACCTGTCTTTTCGTGTACCTAAAATAACCTAGATGACCTTACACGCCTTTTTTACTAAAATATACTATATACAGGTTGTCCGGTAATTAATGGATAACCTTGAAATGTCTTATAGTAGAAATTACGACGGTACAGAAAAAAATAAAGTAAAAAAATATATTTAAAAAGTGCAATAGCTAGTCATACTTTTGACTATCTATCTATTAGCATAATTAGTATTGAATATTAATAAAACAAAAAACTGATGGAAGTCATTTATTTATGGTCGTAGTGTACAAGAAAGTTAAACAAAAACTTGGCGATTAAAAAGAGTGGTCATGAGTTTCTTGCCCGATCTTCTCATGAGCCCTACACCCTTGCTTTACTGAACGTGGCAGTAAATGTAAATTCACAGATTTTTTTTTTGGAACTGTTACATTAGTGTTACCTTGCAACCTAATCTGAATAAATTTGTATTGAATTTTTTTTTCATGGTAATTTAAAGAAAATTCATATCTCAGGTAGTAGGTAGGATAGATTTCTTTCATATTTTTGTCTGAACGGCCATCAGTTCTACTTTAAGACATTTCAAGGTTATTCGTTAATTACCGGACATCCTGTATACCTAAAATATAGTTGGCAAAATGTTAGTCTAATACTCTCTGCCTACCTCTTCAGGTATATAAGCATAAGATTATGTACGTATATAGCAACTATATAATTTCATTAGTTGCTATATCTCGCGAGCATAATTTGACGCAAAAATATATAACAGAACACATATGTGTAGTATGTTTATATACATAACATTCCATGTACCTACATTTTTAGTGAAAATATTTGCGTCTGTTTGCGAGTGCAGTGCAGCGTCAAAGCGTGGATGTTTTTGAAAAACTTATTATAATAAAAACATACGTCATGGCGAGCGAGCTGTATGTTTTCAGTTTATCTTTATTGACTATCTAGAATGTAAGCTAGAGATTGAAATTTATGGGATTCTCGATTGACTAAAGGTTACGACTGTTAACAATGTGTCACATATTGTGATAGATACTAAGTAAAATATTGACTCCATCTATGTTAATAAAATGTCGTTAAATGTACACAAAATATACATACACCTTATTTTATATTTAGATTTTTATTTATATTTAGTCTGCACTGACTGGCCCCCACATATGATACACATATAATACAAACTTATAGAAAATAACATTGTGCAACAATTACTTATACGTACACCCCACATGAGTTATTTAAATGTTTACAAAATAAAGTTATATTCTAAACACAGTTGCTGATATATCACAAGAATAAAAATAAGTAAAACTATGAATGGTAAAAACAAAATATACAAAAATAACAAAGAAAGATCCAAAGGCCAGGTTAAGAGCACCTTGAACCGACGGGCGTGTATGAGGAATGTGATGAAAGTGAATGAAGCCAGAGAAGTGTGTCAGGATCGTAGCAAATGGAAATCCGTAGTCTCTGCCTACCCCTCTGGGAAACAGGCGTGAATCTATGTATGTATGTATGTAGATCCAAAGATAATAAAGATAGAGCTTGTTGTAATTTTAGATTATACTGACAAGGATGATGACAATAATTTCGACTAATTCGATAAAGATAAAAATAAGTATCCGGCAAGCATTTGAGGATCTTAGATTTTGGATATGCAACAGAGTCATGGTGAAGGTCAATTTGATCGCTGCAGCCATTTATAACTTTACAAAGTCTAGCATATGGTGAATTAGTGCCTAGAACTGTTCGCCTAAACGGAGGACATTGTGGAGTGAGAGAGGTTCGCGGGAGTCTAGCCGGCGACTAGAGAGATAATTTTTATATTTTTTGTTTTTTTATACTCCAATAGGCTTGCGTTTGACCGCGATCTCACCTGATCTTGAGTGAAGATGCCGTCGACGATGGAGCACGCTTGCCTAGAAGATACCTATTCACTCGCGACTTGAAGACACCCAGATTGTAGTCATCGGGAAACACAGACTTAGGTAGCGAATTCCACTCCTTAGCGGTACGCATTATAAAATTGGAAGCAAAGCGCTTCGTGCTTAAATGTGGTATATCCACCATGTACCTGTGTCGCTGGCCTGATTGTCTGGTCGTCCGATGGTAGAATGGGGAAGGAGGAATCAAATTATGCAGTTCCTCTGCACACTCTTCAAAATGTATCCGATAGAAAACCGAGAGACTAACAACCTTACGACAATGCTCCAAGCTTTGGAGTCGTGTGTTGACCAGTTGGTCATCGCCGATAAGTCTCCTGGCGTTCCGCTCAATTGACAATCATAACTATACTAATCCTAACTAATATTATATTCGGAAATGTGAGTTTATTTGTTTGTTTTATTGTTTGTTATGCTTTCACGCATTAACTATTCAATGGATCACCATGCAATTTCGCAAATACGTTGTCAGGGGACATAGGGTACATTTCATCCAGGAAAAGTAGGTACTGTTACTAACCTAAACTGACATAACCTGCTAGCAAAGAGCAACGTAACCTTATAGCCCCCAAAGATACCAATACAGTGTAACCATTTTCAAAATATCGCCAATGCTCACTTGATACCACAATATCACATACTTCGTACGTTTACTATCAAAAAACCTCATTCTTTTTCTGCTATCTTTCTAGAACAATCAAACTGTTCTTAATTACGCCGATCACAGCACAAGAACATTAAAGGTTTTCGTTTGTTCCTCAATTCATTACGTTCAGTGCGATTAATCCGGGTTTGAGCCCGAATACGTATATCCTTGAAATGCAAATGCTAATAAATCTACACCGCTGGGCGTTGGACGACAGTCACTTCATTTAAATTTCCTCCACTAACTTTGCCCGCGGTGTCGTCCATGCGATACTCCCCTCAATTTATTCAATTGAGATTGTTTTTTTTATACCCGTCGCAAAGTTTTGTTTTCAAAATCCGTGCAACAATCTCTTTGCTTATTCTGAATCAATCAGAAATAATTTGTTTAAAATTCCGCCGCTGGAATTTATTTCAGTTAGAATTGAGAGACCCCAAGGAATATTGCTTTGCGGTATGAATAAAAAGCTTATATTTTACGGAGTATTCCCATTTGTAGCGTATGGGGCGGAACCTTATTAAAACCATAACATTATGTAACATGAGACGTAATCATATTGAAAGAGCATTGTATTTCATCCTTTACTTCTTTAACCTAATCTTTGTTTAAAAGCGGAATGTATATAGTATTTTTCCAACTTCGGAAAATAATTATAGACGGCGGTAGTACAATGTACATTGGATTTGCGATCGAGAGAAGAATTCTATCTATTGCAAGTACGTGTGGAAGGTAATACGGATTTTATCTGAAATTAAGTTATAATAATGACATTTTTTCAGATAAAATCCATATTAAAGACATTAATAAAAGAGAAAAATTGTAAAAACGAGTCAGTAATCAAACACCAAAACGATACAATAATATAGCTAGATAAATTAAATAAATTAAAAATAGTTTATTGTCCACAAAAACAACACGCATGTCATAGAGTTCACCATGATGTTCTTGAATATGTGTAAGGTCCGCAAAGCTTCACTAAGCGTGTGTGGTGGACTTTAGCCATCTACTCATACATACTCTGTGAAGTGATCCGTAGTGGATCCAGTACTGGAGTTTACAGCGAACTTTACGTATTTATGACAATAACTAGTTTAACAAAAACTATTTACTTACTCTTCATTGCGAGTTTTTGCGCAAGGAGCTAGGCCATTAATCATTCTGACACTGCAGTAGTGCCGCACATGAGCTTTAGAACACCTTATTACTGGAGAAACGCAATATAATTATTATTGCAGGCGAAAAACCAAACTGTTGGCTAATTATTTGATGACGTTATGAATGAGCCTGCTCCGTAGAGAAGGACCTTGCACAAAAAAGTCAACCCAGATTTAAATTTAAATGTTGGACCTTTTATAAGTACAATTAATAGACACAAAGAACAACCAAATTAAGAACAATAATTTAATTTTTGAATTACACAGATTAATTTTTCGTGTAGGCTTCGAAATCTCAACAGCGTGTGCAAAGGTAAGGCGATCATTTTCCTCCTGCGCAATCCAGGTAGTTATATTAGACCAATTTTATTATATGTATCAATACATATTATAATAAAACTGTAACGTGTCGATGTCTTGTAAATAGAAGATATTTAATGGAAAAAGTATATGAGAGGTCTTTAAAAGAACTGCAGAAGCGAAAATAATTATATTATCTATCTGTCTTTATGTTTGTACGCGAATCACACAAAAACAACTGCACAAAACTGAATACCACTATGACAGCTGTATTGCTGGAGGTCTAACTTAAAATTCGGTGCATGATTCATATTGATACGTCGCTCAGAAGTTGAGTATTAATAATAAGAAATTCGTCTAGAAAGCATAAAAACAACAAAAAGTTGAAGGGTTGTTGAGAGCGACATAAGCCTTATACCATATTCTTTTTGAAAATACAAAGAAAGAATAATAGAGATAGGCTACCTTCAAATACGGTCCACGGAGTCGCGAGCAAAAGCCAGTCACAAAAATATGATACTACTTTATTTACAATAGAATAGTGTTTCCATTAAGGTAATAGCATTTCCAATAATTGCTAACTGTAATGTATACAGTTTGGTTACTTTGCACCAAAGTTTATGATAGTTTCGTTTTGAAGTTGCTCATAACCACCAATTGTTAGTTTCTAGAGTAGTTCAGAAGGAAACCATTTAACAGAGATACTGGATTCTGATATTAGTAATTATGCTATAGACATTACTGAACTAATATTATTCTTAGTGTTTAACTGTGCTAATAGCGAAAATGTTGACAGTATAGCGTAGTTTTTCAAATGTCATCTCGCCACTGCCACTGTGACGCGCTGGGTTCGATCCCCGGGGCTGACAATTTGAATGATCCACAGATATATTTGTTCAAAGTTGGGGTATTCTTGGTCCATTGTTTGAATATTATCTATTTGTTTTAATTCATGGTGCAAAAGTTGTAATTTAATAATATGTATATATAATATTGTCTTCTGTTTACGCGAATATTGTTCATTGAAATTAAACTACTATATACGGATTTTTCGCGTTATTTATTTTACACTTTATTACAAAATTGAAACTGTTACACTACTACTAGATACTATTAAACTTTACTAATTTTAAGCTAATTAAATTATTAAAACTATTAAAACTATTTATATTTAGGTTTACACTTTCCCCGACGTTTGGACTGGAACATTGAGACAGCTACCATCTTAGTCTCCCCGTGACCATGGTTGCTGAAAAGCAACCGAAACGTCGGGAAAAGTGTAAACTTAAATATAAATAGTTTTAATAGTTTTAATAATTTAATTAGCTTAAAATTAGTAAAGTTTAATAGTATCTAGTAGTAGTGTAACAGTTTCAAAATTTTGTAATAAAGTGTAAAATAAATAACGCGATAAAATCCGTATATAATAGTTTAATTTCAATGAATATGTATATATTTATTTACTCAGTGTTAGTTAGTTAAGCGTATTTTCTTACCCACCGGTTTTCGAAAGGATTAGACAAAAATTTGTTGACAACCTAGCAAACTTATATAAGGTGTCTGAATAAACAGGATCCTATTAAACCACTTGACATGCGTTTGAATTTAACCCGTCTTTTATTAGTCTTTAAGGAAGCTTGTAATTGGATGATTGAAATAACTGATACAATAATCTCAGCTATGTCCAAAACAATAATTAGCCATTGTTCCTCCGTGCCTTCATCTTCATCGTTTTTGAGTGTTTTAAAACCTTTTGATCAATATGATATTGTATATTAAGTATCTAGTATCAATTTACCCTGCTGAAAATAAAATGCACAATACATAATGTAGTCTCACGCTTACCCGAATGTTATACATTCAAATTAAACTACGTTATAAGGACTTACTTTATGTTTTTTTGAAATGTTAGTCTTGCTGTTATCATGGCTACTTAACCAACTAACACGATGTGGAAAGTATAAATCTAAATAGTTTATTAATTTTAATATTTCTAGAACTATCTAAAGTTAAAGGTTTTAAATTTTCTATTATAAAATCAGTATAAATTTGTTACATTTCAATGCAGAAAACTGTTAGCCGAAATCGTGTATCGAAGCTGGAACTTCATGCATACGTAGCAGCAAAATTAAACAATTAAAGTATCAGATCTATTTATAATCTGTCCCAAACCTGGGCGAAGGCCTCTGAAAACTGGTACGCCATTAGGAATTTGTATAAAGAAATATTGTTAAATTATATTATTACTAAAACATTTCAAAAGTAAAATTTCAAACTATCTCATTCCACTTCGTAATTTTGGATGGCATTCTTCATCTCCGTTACAAGACTCTTGAACATTTCGAGTGACACTTCTCCAGCCATATTACTCAGACAAAAACATTATTTGCTTTTTCATTCTACATATTATTTGACAATTTCAGAAATAAATTGTTATTGCTGTTAAATTAAATATCCTTTTTCATATTTACTTATTATTTATCAATCTAGCCTTTGCACGAGACATCGATTGTAGGATTTTGCAAAAATATAGAAAAGGATTATTTAGTTCTTATATTTAACCATCTTCTAATACAGGCATTTAGTTAAGCTGGAGGTATTACCAAAACACTAGTAATTTGCAACCCAAACCACTTACTAGATAGAACGTTTGACTGCGACATAGAGGTCTCGAGTTCGCTCCTAAGACACTCGCTGACTTTTTGAATTTATGTGCGTAAATAATGCGTGCGTGTTGATTATCGCTTGCTTTAACGGTGAACGAAATATCGTGAAGAAACCTGCATGTTTGATAGTTCGTCATAATGTTTTCGAAGATATATGAAGTCTGCCAACACGCACTGCCAGCCACTGGTAGATTATGGCCTAACCCTTCTCACACTGAGAAGAGTCGTGTGCCAGCTGTCGGATAGTTTTATACAGGGCTGATATTATTATAAAAAAGTAGTCATCCTTTAAACACCTCAGGCTTTCGATAACATCTCATTATTGAAATTAAACTGCTATATACGGATTTTATCGCGTTGTTTATTTGACACTTTATTACAAAATTTTGAAAATTGTTACACTACTACTACTATTAAACTTTACTAATTTTTAAGCTAATTAAATTATTATTAAACTATTTAGATTTAATTTATTTTTACACTTTCCCCGACGTTTCGGTTGCTTTTCAGCAGCCATGGTCACGGGGAGACGGGTCTCCCCGTGACCATGGCTGAAAATTAGTAAAGTTTAATAGTAGTGTAACAATTTTCAAAATTTTGTAATAAAGTGTCAAGTAAACAACGCGATAAAAACCGTATATAGCAGTTTAATTTCAATGAATAATATTCGCGTAAATAGAAGACAATATTAAACATCTCATTATTTGCTGACCAGTATTTTTACGTCTGCAAGTAACGACGGCTCATAAAAGTTTGACTTTCAAATATCTCATAAAATTATATCAAGTATTAGCTACATTTGAAATTATATTGAGAATTGAGTTTTGCTGCTTAGTCATAAAAACTCCATAAACTTGAATACCTGTCAAAGATTTTCTATTTAATGATCTGTTACCATATCTGATAAAAAGCCTATCTAATTTTTGAAACTTAAAGAATACATTGATTATTTAACCCTATCTAAGTAGCATTTTGATGTTTTCGCTATTGTGGATATTTATTACGTTTATAGTAATGAGGGAATAATTATAATGGGGATGTGGTATCGGAGCAAAATATATTATATGAAGGTGTAAAACTTTATAATAAAATACCTGATGATATTACCAAAAGGGAAAGGAGACTGGCCAGGCCCTTTTTTTTTTTTGACCCAGGAAGTTCCTGTCTGGATACCCCCTTCCCCGGGGGGGGGGAAGGGTGGTTATGTGAGACTCTCCGCCCCTGAAGGGGATCGGTATACACACTAAAAACCTGGGGTGAGCAGTCCCTCCACCGACGGAGTGGGGCGGGATGGGGTCGCGTTAGCAATCACCATCCCGCCCCGGCGGTTGGCCCGGCTGACCGGGCCTTGACTGGCCAGGTCTGGCCCAAGTGTTGCCCAGGTACTGTGCGCTTTTCTGTTTCATATTTCTTAACCTCGGCATTTCTTCTGGCTAATCTGTAATTATGCCATGATCCACTTTTTACAGTTCTCAAAATCGCTGCAGTTCTCACAAATACCTTCCACGTTGATATTATAGATAGCCCTTATGTTCTTGAATTCATTAATATAGCCAGGGAGCGGCTGAATGTTACAAATTACTTAGCAGACTATTTAGAACAAGACAAGATAAGATCAAAGAACGCTAAACCGCAACAGAGCCAACATCAAAATGTTTCGGTGGTAAAGGAATGTTGCTGCATTTCCTGTGTTAACATCGAAAGAGTTGACTCTATTCGCTGAACCTACCAAATCAAACAGGCGCCAAGCTATTACAGCGAACATGTGTCACTGTACATTTATTATGCAAAAATATAACAGCCAGCTTAATGACGTCTCAGACTTTTCGATGCCTTCAAATAATGTCCAACTTGTACAAGCGAACATAATGAGTAGACACACGTCCCCCTAAAATCTACCATAGCTATATTTTAATTGACAAGGATAATCATGCTATTATATATTAGGTTTTTCTAATTCCCAATAACAGTCCAGAGTCAGGAAGTTGGCGGTGTTTCAGCCCCGTGCTTCAGAAGTCACATTAACCAGTGGGTCCTGCGCCTCACATCTCCTCGATCGTGTTAGTTTGCCGTACCATAAGCAGTTAATTATGAATGTTGCTCAGTTAAAACCCGCACTTATAATTTTTTCCCTGAATATTCCTCGGATAGATTTTGATGTGCTGTAGGTTACAGACTTGCATTAGTCTAAGGAACATTATGCACTATGTGTCAGTGTTGGGCAGCACATGGACTAACTTCCATATATAAATGGTCAGTCTCCTTTAAAAAGAGTTTAGAAGATTACATTAGAAACATCACCAAGTAAAATATTAGTTTGTACTTACATATGTATTTTATTTAGGCAGTAATTGTATGTTACATAAATATGCAACATAAACAAAACGACCCTAAACGTTAGCTGTATCAATATATTGGCAGAATGATACAATTTAAATGTTAATACTTGCCGTAGATGGTTCGCTACAGAAGCTTGGATAATAATAAACAAAAATGAGGAAAACGCTTTGCAGTATTTATTATTTGATCTTTTATGCTAAACATTATGATCAGTAACTTAAGCAGCTTCTAAACGTGCAATATTTTTACTTCAATATGTGCCTGTGCAATGTGTTTAACTATAGTACTGGCATCTAAACAACATTTTGTTGCGTCGGCCATGTCAAACATAATAATCTGGCTATGCTGTCGGACCATAAGCAAGATATTGCCGTGTAATGCATAGTGTATTTGTGACATGAAAGAACCAAAGGTATTTTCATCAATGGCTTCAATATTCGCATAGACAATATTAGGTAGGTACAGGCATTTGTCTATACCTGCATTTTTTAATAATTAGGTTAGAGACGAAAGAGCTTCAGTGGAATTGCGGTATTAAATGCTTTGCATAAGCCCCTATTCTATTCTCAGCTAAGACAAAATGGTAATGACTTTTTTCTGCCAAGTGCTCGGTAGCACCATACAGTTTGATACAGGGGCCCGATACAGCAACTAACTCGCCTCCTATTTATGTTAATTAATTTTTATATTGATGAATAAAAAATCTTTATACCTTACCCAAAGTAAAAAGTAAAAGTATGTAACAATTATTAGACGCACAAAGCGACAAGCGCTACCTATCTACAATAGCAAGGATTAGATCATAAGATGTACTCCTTGCTAATAAAATGCATGCACAACGTTATCCTTGGTTACAATCTGAAAATAATAATTAAAAAAAAGGGAAATAAATGCACGACTGTGCACTACGCCATGTAGTGGTTTAACACCACTGCCACTACGCCGAGTGCTTCGCAGCTCATCTATATAAATATAAGTCAATTGCCTCATGTATGACGGAACATCACTTAAGAAAGGATTGACCTATATGGCTGATTTTTTTAAATTTTGTTTGTAATTGTCTGGACAAGGTTTGTATGAATTATGCGAAACATCTCGGCGTAGGTAAGCTCAAGCGCGGTGTAGGTAATCTTTGTGTCCGTTTTTAATTCTCTCTTAACTCGCTTGCTACACGGTGAATAAACCGTAGGATAATAATAATAATAATAATTTATTCAATAATAATAATTTACATTTCATTGGATACATTTATAGCTGAATAATATTACACTATGATATTTTATAATCTAATAAATAGTAAGTACTTAACGACTGCCACGCCTGAGGTCGTGGGTTCGATTCCCGCACAAGTCAAACATTTGTGTGCATGAACATGGATGTTTGTCTTGGTCTGGGTGTTTCTATGTATAATATGTTGGTAATTACAAAAAAATAAAAGTATATAAGTATGTTTATCCATTGTCTAGTACCCATAGTACAAGCTCTGCTTAGTTTGGGCGAGATGGTGTTGTGTGTATGTGGTAGAATATTATTATTATTATTATTATAATTAATTTTGTATGATTACATATAATATTATACCTAATGTCTTCCAGACCAAATTTTGGTGCCGGTGGACAGTCTTAAAGGAGACGGGCCTTCTGCGCAGGAGATATTATAGTGCACAAGTATGTGCGCAAACACAAGTGCACTCTCTAATCCCTAACTCTCATGACCCGATGGGACGGCATTCCGACACGACCGGAAAGAGATCAGTCACAGAACTGACGGTTTTACGTGCTTTCCGAGACACGGGGGTGTCTAACACCGCCAATTTCCCAACTGCAGACTGCTACTGAGATTTCTTAACTGAAAATCCAATAATTTTTCTTGGTCTGATCCTGGCTTTGAACACGAGACCTCATGAACAGCAGTCGCATTCACTACCGCTGCGCCACGGAGGACCTAAATAACTACTGGTTCCTAAAATTTAGCATGCATATCAACATTTCATTGTAGTACTGCTATACACTCAGTTGATGACTACATGTTATCCTATACCATGCCACAAACAACAACCACATCGAAGTCGATACACATTTGACAATACAGCTCACGGGTTAAACGTTAAGACGAAGGGTAAGCAAGTGAAATTTATACACCAGATCAATTCTGCTGAGAAACTCATGTCGAATTCGGTTGCCATACATAAATGCTTGAGGAATAAGCAGAGATCACAAAATTTTACTTGCTACGATTCTGGGATACCTTGTTTACTGTACTCTATATACTCTTGTTTATTTCCTCTCATTATATTCTGCATGCTTGCTCTACGGTTTAGGGTACATTTAACCTGGCTGTTCTTTAGAATTGCTCTGATATGACAACATTCGCCGAGGTCCTCCTCTTCTCGGTTGTCGCCTCGCCAGTAACGGTACTTGATAGTAACCAACTGTTTGCCTTGGTTACTGTACAAATATACAAATTATAACAGCCGATTCGGATGCCAGTTTGATGGTGAGATTTAATAGAATTAATCCGGAATGGCACGCTTTCATATACATATGTATGTCTTGCAAATGTTTGTGGATGAGTTACGTACTAATTGACAAACATTTTGGTATATTTCTAATTTTAATAATTTTGAGTAGACAAATTATTAACTAACAGCAAGCACACGGAACCTACAGACTTACAACAACCTTGCTTATACACCAATCTTAAATATTTAAATGATAGCTAAGTATTAACTAGTGACTAACTAGATAAAAATCAGAAACATTCTGCGTTGAGAACACTCAACGCAGAATGTTTATAAGTGATTTTTATCTAGTTTAGTTCTGTTTTATCAATGGCCTGCCGCTGTTAATTTATTAATAATTTACCAGTGGCAGGCCATTGATAAAAACTTGAGAGCTATTCAGTTGAGAGTTAGCTGAGTTATCGATATTTTTATAAGAAAGATTTAAGCTTCACATGTTATATTTTCGCCATAAAGCGTGCATGATAGTACTTCATTTTTAATTGGAGAATATATCCATCTTTGCCTTAAATGACGTACCCGGCCTGTGTTATTTGCCCAGTCTCTGACATAAGGCGAAGTAGACGGGTGACGTCAAACTATGTATCCAGTTACCTTTGTTTGTGTACAACACGTCTAAAAGCTTTTACCAATAGCCCCTGTGTAACCTATAGTGTTTGATACAAACGGCTGTAAGTAGACTTACCAATAGCTGTTGTGATATCAGTATCGATTGTTTATTTTACATTAAGCTTAGCCTAATGGATGAGGGATTGGACTGGCGATTGCGAGGTAGTGGGTTCTTATCCCACTTATTGCAATACCGACGTAAATATAGTCCTAACACAAGTATATTAGCTTATCTGGAAAGTTAAACAATAGTACTAGTAATATGTTAAACCTTTATAGACAAAAGTATAAAATTAGCCGTGGAGATGGCTTTTTTCTTATTCCTAAGCGATATCCATACATTACATTGCAAATAAAGAATCAGCAAGGCTCTTGCATTCAGTACAAGGACAAACTTGATTCGTTTAAGGTAACCTCGAGCTCAGATTGCTTAAATGGATGCAAGCATATTAGGGAGATGCTAAATAGGAGCAAATTGACTCGCCGCGTTGCGACATCTTTTCTCTAATGGTGCAATATGCTTCGACAAGGAAACAACATTTCTTACAGAGCTGCCTTTGTTTGGATGCTTAAGCCAATTGCACAACTTGATAATTCTTTAAGGATAAAGCAATTCTAGATTTTTCTAGAAGTTTCAAGAATATTTTGAATGGGAGAGTCCGTTTTAGCCAATCATTAAGTATCAGTACAAATGAGCTGCCTCGCTAGGAGAAGACCCATACTATTACAGGAAAATGTAAGAATAGTAAATACAGATGTTGCGTTTCGCCCGTCGAGTTAGGATTTTGGCTCACAAACCTACCTCTCTGGATTGACGTCGGTATGGATAAGATGTGAACCCTCGATTTTTCGATCAATTTGCAACTTATTTGCGAACAACTGTAAGATAAGACTACTTATGTAGTGGTTAGTGTAACCAACTGCCACGCCTGAGGTCGCGGGTTCGATTCCCGCACAAGTCAAACATTTGTGTGCATGAACATGGATGTTTGTCTTGGTCTGGGTGTTTCTATGTATAATATGTATGTATTTACAAAAAAAAAAGTATATATGTATGTTTATCCATTGTCTAGTACCCATAGTACAAGCTCTGCTTAGTTTGGGCTAGACGGTGTTGTGTGTATGTGGTAGAATATTATTAATATTATTATTATTATTACTTATAGATAGTGCATACTTAAGTTACGGATTCACGCTTAAAATAAGCGTCATTTCGAGAAAACGTTTAACATACAACGTCTCTTCAACATTTTATATAGAAAACGTCTTTAAGAACGTCTCGAACAAACAAAAATGAATAAAAGTCATGTAAATAAGACAAATTTATTATATCTTTCAAAGAAGCAATTTGAATAATTTAAGATTACCTTTTCAATTAAATTATGGAAAGAACACTGCATTAAGTCAAGCTGTTAATGTTGAAGCTTTAAAACAAATATCTATAAATTGTGCCACCTTTCATCTCTCTGAATTACATAAATAGCTCGCTGGACATAATATACAAATAGATTGACGGACTGGCATCAAGATACTTTATAATATTGCGTTCCGTATCGAATTTAGGATTAAATCAAAATCAAAAATTAGTTTTGTTTCTGTGGGATAGAATTTATTAACAATATGTACTATAACGCAAGCGAAGTCGCAGACAAAATCTAATCTATACACACATCAACAGAATGTAGGGATATTTTATATTTCATCAAATATCTAAAAATCTATAAAGAATTTTCTAATATAGTAAATGGAAGAATGATAGGTTATTTTAAGGTCTTTAATAAAAGATAAAAAGATTTCGTGTTCTTTTTTTGTTTTAAATAAAAATGTAAACTTTTTAAATCGCCGTTGAAAATTAGTATTATAAAAAAACATTTCTTTATATAAAACAATTCCAAAACTTGAATATCGTGGTCACGGGGAGCGTCTGACACCAGCCGCGCCGTAGGGGAAGGAGCATTATCGTGCATGAGTAGAAATTCCTGACCCATTTGGATTCTGTGTGGAGCAATAACAGCATCTACTACCTCCTCGTGGTATTTTTGTGCAGTCATGCTGCCTTGGATCTAAACGAGCTGGGTTCGTCCGCCAAGACGAATTCCTGCCCAGACCATGACTGTCCCGCCTTGGTATGAGTGGACCTCCTGAGGATGCCGTAGATGGCTAACTCTCCCTGGAGTTCTCCAAACGCGTATTCTATGTGAGTCCGGATGAAATCCAAACCGGGACTCATCGGTTTCATCATCAATTGTTCGTCACTCCATGGTAAATGCTCCCGAGCCCACAAAAGCCGCCGACCGCGATTACCACGTCGCAATGCTGAAACACGTAGTGGTCTTCGAGCATGAAGACCAACTTCATGCAACCTCCTTCGCACGGTTTGGTCGCTTATCAGCAGCTGGTGGTCCTCCTGGAGCCTTTGTACTAGTTGCATCGCTGTGATATTCGGTTGTCTTCTTGCGGTCATTTGGAGAAATCGATCCTGTCTCTGCGTAATAACACGATATCTACCCGTGTGCCGTTCAGCCACATCCCCAGTACTGCGATAACATGACCACAACCTTGATATAACGTTTTGGCTGGTGTGTAGGGCCTCAGAAACGACGCGTTGAATAGCACCATTTTCTAACATACCCACGGCTCGTATCATTTCTCGACTCAAATGACGACGTGACATGACTCTTACAGCTCATATGGCACGTTAAATTGAAAAAGAAAAACAATCTAATCCCTTTCATTAATTAATATCAATAATACCTTGTCGTAACCAATTACTTACAATTCTGTCGCCGTATTTTATTTTGTCTTTTGTGTTACTTATTTACATTTTTAAATTTTGGAAATTGATTATGAGAGGTTGCGGTCTGTATATTTATAGCGTGGCTTTTAATAGCAACTACTAATATTTTAAACTATAAAGTCGTAAATAATTGAGTATTAAGGTATCCCTAGATTCTGTTGATGAGTGTATATGTAAATAAAAATCGATTGTCACGTATATGACGGAGCATCACTTAAGAACGGCTTAACCGATTTGGCTGTTTATTTTGTTGTGTTTGTGATTGTCAGGTTGTTCATTCAAACCTTTTTGGTCGAACGAAAATTTGAAAAATTATGAATTTGCGGGAAATTTTTAAAATTTTAATGGTATTTTTTTACTGTCACGATATGACGTTTTATTAAACTACCTTTGTTTTTATGTCGATTAGAAGTGTGGCCAAAAGACTGCCAGTAGTAAGAATTACTTTGAATGTTATACGTTATATCAAGAAACGAATGCTTTGCTTCATAAAATATATAGCCTTCCTCAAACGTTTTATAGGTTCATTTTGTCTTGTATTGAGGCGAGACATTTCAAATCAGTGAGAGTGGGACGTAAAGAAACTTTACCCATGTATAACAAGACGTAAACCGAATAGCATTGTATGTCAAGAACATCTATACGTATAATAAGAGTAACTGGTCCACTTTTGTACATAGGAGATAGTAGATATATATATATACAATTACAAATAAATAAAATTGACTGCTTGTAATGTCAAAATATTTTTTTTTTACTTACTGCATATGAAAGTATAGGTATACGGTACTTACATAAAAACAACGAGAACGCCCTCGGTCCCGGTTGCCATGAACATCTATGGCAGTCGTTATTGGAAGAGTATCGATACAAAAGGTCCCACTGGGTTGAAGTGTCGCCGGTCTGCACCGACTGGCCTCCACATAAGATACAGATACATAAAAAATTAATATAAAAAAAAATTATCTGTCTGTTGTGTTTCGGCTAATTTCTGAAACGGCAGGACCGATTTTGACGGCACTCTCACTGGCAGATTGCTGATATTATAGCGAATGATGATATACTACTTAGGCTATTTTTATATTGAAAATCCTTTTTTGTTAAATTCTACGCGGACGAAGTCGCTGGTAACAGCTAAGTTAAAATAATTATGTTAGGGTCTTTATAAGAGCTTTAAAAAACAAAACAATTATTTTAGAATTTTTGGCTGGCTGTCTGCCTGTATGCGTGTCACGCAAAAACTATTGCTTGAAATTGAAAGCGGTTTTTATAGTTATAGCGGGTTAACTTAAAATCTGGATAATATAAAGATAAAGATGATTTATTTGCCATAACATGTGTACAATATATGGTGTTACAAAATATTAAAGTCTCAACATGTTTCGTCAATTCTAAGACATGCAAATATTCACAATAACTAATAACAGCATGCATGTAACCTAATCATAAATAATTAAAATAATGAAATATAGTAATAAACAAGTAATATTATAATTTATAATAATAATTTTTAATCATTAATAAATCATACATTTTTAAAACAATTAAATATAAGGAAATCATGTAAAAATAAAAAATGTAGTAATAACACCAATGTCAATTTAAATAATCATGAATAAGAATAATTAAATATAATAATAATTTATTACCATTATTATAATTACATTATTTGTTTATCATTAAGGAATTAATTTATATTATAATGACATTTTGACAATAAAGGGCCTTAAGGTAATTACTTATAAATTATAATTAAGGATAATGCATTGCTAATATCGTTCTCATACTCGTCCAATGCATTACAAGCAATATCAGTGTACTGTCATCAGCAAATAAAATTATAGTATGGTTAATTAAACTGGGAAGGTCATTAATATAGGTAACGAACAACAGAGGGCCCAGTACACTGCCTTGTGGAACTCCGTAAGCAACCGTTCGTTCATTTGATGTAGTTATAATTAATCTCTTTAATTTAAAATCCGAGACTCGAGACTCCTGTTAACGCTGTAAACTATTATCTGTTGGTCATATATGACATAAGCAAATTTAGCACGTTTCCTCGTATACCGTAACGTAAGGTCCAGTATCAATAAAAAGAAAATGTCGTTAATACTGTAGCAGCAGACAGTAGTTGGACGAGGACATATTGGAGCCATTTATACTTTATTACGTATGAATTTCTTCTTGTATTTAAAAGCATGTACTCTGTCTTTGCTTGTAGCAAAAAAAGAGTACCTACTTCCAAATTCTACGCGTACGAAGTTGCGGCCATAAACTGGTTGTTCATAACAGGGTTGTTATCGGTAGTTCTCTAGAAAATCATTCTCCTTATCAATTTAAGCGTTGTGTTCTAAATTAAGTCGGCCAAATTCCTAAATATTAATACATGAACAAATTTTTCAAGAAATAAATTATACTGCCAAACAAATTATCAACTTTGACAGCTTGAGTTTGAGTCAATAATTTACAATAATGCACGTTTCTATCTTAAAAGCTTGGATTAACTACGCTACCAATAAAAATAATAACATTTAATAATATAATAATTGCAATAGCAATCCCTATTAATAATAGCGATTGCAATTGCAATGCTTTGCATACATTTTTTCAAAAGGACTTATGTCTATTTTGTTTTACAGATGAACCGAAGTTCCTCGGTACTGAGTCGAATGTCACAGTGGTAGAGGGCAGAGACGCCACACTTACTTGTAAAGTGGAAAACTTACAAAGTTACAAGGTAAATATTTTCAGCTGTCCCTTAAAAATCTATTAAAATAATCCATTGATGGCTTAGCACTGATATTTGATTTTATTGATGACATAGCTTAATGCATGTATCTTCGAAGGGTTTGCCAGAAATGTATTACTCCGACAATTTGAATGTATGATTCTGGATCCAACGTTATACGGGGCGATTCTATCGTGTCTACCGTGCACAGTTCAATACTCCGAACTGCTACTGATAATTCACTGACGGAAAACACCGATAAAACTATGGCTGTCTCGGGATTCTAACCGAATAGTGAACATCCGATCCAATCATAATCGTATTAAAAAAAGCAAAATCTTATGGCGAAACGTGAGGGTAGTAAGCCTTTGCTTACCCTATTTAGTATATACTGGCGTGAGTGTATGTTAACTGCCGCTTAGCAGATACAATAGAATATCCAAAGATCGGTCGGTCTTCAGATATTCTATTCTACTTATCATACATATTTTATTTTATTTATAAAAAAATATGGTATCATGTTCCTACTAAGCTTCTTTAATCTATCGCTTTTATGTAATCTTTTTGACATTTAGCCGATTCTTATTATTGGATAGAAGCTTTAAACAGCATTACATAACTAACAATATAATATTTCATTACCTACTCTATAACAGCTCTTTCTTTCTTTTTTAACACTCTCCTCTTGTTGTCTGTCCTTCTGTTATCTATTTATGCATAGTAAACGTAACGCATAACGCGCGACCGTCCAGCGCTCGGATCGTGTGTACCTCATACGGTTCTTGCAACGCGTTGCGATTGGCTTGTACTATATTATTAAATATTTATAAAGTAACTGATATGGGTTGGTTTTTGGGTAGCACGCAGCGTAAATCGCAGCATAACTTGTGACACCTAAAGCGACGCAGACGTGGCAAACAGAGTACGTTTGCCGCACGCGTCTCACGCAACGTATCACGCATAGGAGAACCGAGCGCTCAACAGTTTAATAAATACTAGCTATCCCTCGAGAACAGTATGCATGCGAAATATAATAATAATAATAAATACGGTTGAGTAGTTAAGGCGTGAAAGGGTAACAAACAAACTCACATTCGCATTTATAATATTACTTAGGATTCACTAAACTTCTCGTAAAACCCACACACTATTCCACGTTTGGTAGTTGAAACACTTTATATTTGAATAACCAAACGCAACAATGTATTTTACATGATCTTCTACGAGCCACAACCGCTGTGCAAATGACTTTACACTGTATTACATACGACCATATAACACAAATCTATTAAGAACATTTGAAATCGTAAACTACAAATTTACATTAAATACAAAGTTAGGATGACGTCGTGAAATCTTATACCGACAGCGATTGTTAAACTTGCATATAAGTCGTTTAGTCATATTATGTATCGCAGCATCTTTGCTTTTATAACAGAGTGCATATTATATACAAATGTTGAAGGACTTGCGCGGGTTGTATGCAACGTAACAGTGACCGACGCAAGTCACCAGCGCCAGAAACCCGTACAAGTAGCCCGAGTGAGTAACTTGCATATACAGTCCGCAACAGTTTCTTGCGTGTGAAGCATGCACAAGTTTAAAAAATATCTTACTTACAGTACAGCGTCTAGAATTAACCGTAATATACATTGCATCTACGTTCGACCTAAAACTCGTTCACCCTACGTGGGACCTGAAATTAGCCAGAATCGGTTACCCGCCCTAATTTTTTTAAACAATAATTGACTCACCCTTTATTACGGGACCTAAAACCATATACCTACCCTTCGGAGATATGATACGTATGACTATGTGCTACTTTTGTTCGTGTGAGAAGAACTATGTACTCACATTATCTACTTGCACAGAGAAGAGGCCCGTGCCCAGCAGTGGGACAGTTCAATACAGACCTGATTTTGTTATTATTATTATTATATGTATGTATGCAACGCAATCACATCTAATAATTTAGATGTTAATAAACACGAAACGAATGCGTACCCATCCACAAAACTCCAGCATAAATTAATAACGAATAAGTACAATTCAAACCTTTGATGTTCCACATTACACCTAAGAGACTACGGTGCTCCATTAGTTAGGCTAATAGTCCGCATTAGTCATTTCCTCCAGTAATGCGTAACCATTCGCTGTGCGACGCCTCCCCATAGAAAAGGTTCAGAATATGCGGTACTCGTAAATATTAAGGGGAAATGTTGGCCGCATTTTGTCCTTCACGGAACAATTATGAAGGTAAAGTTACAGTTTTGAGCTGTTGTGAAATACATTCTGGTACATTATGGGTATTAGATGTGTGTTAAGCTGGTTTGGGCATGTAGAAAGGATGGACGAGAAAATACTGACTAAGAAAGTTTATAAAGCTAGTGTGAATGGAACCGGCGCAAGAGGAAGACCTAGGCGAACGTTTCTCGATCAGACCGGAGACGTTCTGGACAAGGGCCAGGTTAAGAGTACCTTAAACCGGCGAGCGTGTATAAGGAATGTGATGGAAGTGAATGAAGCCAGTGAAGTGTGTCAGGATCGTAGCAAATGGAAATCCGTAGTCTCTGCCTACCCCTCTGGGAAACAGGCGTCAATCTATGTACATATGTATGTATTAGTTGTTTTACTGATAGCGTTCTGATGTTCTGGCCTCGGTGCCATAGTGGTAGTGAATGCTTTGCTCGACATTTGTTTTTAAAGACTCCCACGCACTGTTAACAAATCTTGTGACGCGGGTATCTTTAAAAACATTCAAATAACGGAATCGAAACAACTTGTTGGGTGGACACACGATTTTTTGTCAGGAGAGGCAACCACTTAACCCACTAAGCCATCCGTGCAGTGGAGTTATTAGGTTTCCAGCAATAGATCTCGGGTTCGATTCGAAGCAAAGCATTATTGAATTTTTCTAATAAAACAGTTGCAGGCGCTCTCGCTTTAACAGAGCGGACCTAATATCATAGTAGGCAAATTTTGGGTGTTACATATATCTTCCTAATATTTCGGGAATATAGCCACAAACATGTATAAGCTATACAGGGTTACTGGTAACTCGACGTATTCCCGGCAATAATAGATAGATGAGCTAAGATGCAATAAATTTAACCCGCCATATGTATGGCGGAAAGTTATTCATTTTCGAAATGTGCTGAATATAACGATTTAAAAAAATATCATTTTTTTATTTTAATTTATAAAGAACCGAGTAATAAAGCTTAATAAGTTAAAATACCCATAAATGCGTAATAAACAATAAACATGTTTTTTTTACGTGGGGTGTTGCATTGACGTATACCCCTCCGCGGGGGCGGGCGGAGGGGTTATGTCCGACCCACCGGAGTAAAAGAGAAAGATGGAATAAGAATAATGTACCTCCCGGAATACCGACTAAACCTACCACGGTGTTCCTCGACAACACCACTATCGACGGGGCCGAATCACTTGCACATGCGGTCGCGACCCCGCCAAGGTTTCGGCCCGCCGTATGAAACGGCAGGCCACTACACGAAGAGACCTACCTTTTAGGCAAAACTCCCTCCCTAAACCCTACTGTCTCCCCCCTAGAGGGGAGACGGACTCGAAACAGAGGCGCGTGTGCCGCCTCTCGGACCTGGTGCTGAACGGATGCCGGGTAGGCCCACGAAGCCCACCACCCCCAGGTCAAACCTCAGGGTGGCTGGAGGTCGTCTCGCGACCTCCGGCGCCCGGCTCTGTGGTTGGGGAGAGGGTTTAAGCGCTCCCTCTCCCGCTGAAATGAATTGGCGAATGCGACGGCGTTAATAAACAATAACCATGACTAAAAATATTTTTAATCTAATTGATAATTTTAACGTTGTTGAGTTAAATTAAATAAAAATTAATTTAATAATATTAATTACTTCGGTTAAATTTATTGCATTTTTGCTCCTCTCTCTATTATTGCCAGGAATACGTCAAGTTACCAGTAACCCTGTGTTTAGGGCCACTCCAGGTGTATAAATTAAAATTAGTTTAATATCTAAAAATACGTGTAATCCGAGTACACAAGACTATAAGAATGACAATTACAATTTAAAAGTCTAACGGTAGCACGCAATGGGTTGACAAGTAGGTTGTTGCCATATGATTGTCGAAGACGCGCGAACACCCTGTATACATATAGTCATGTATATATAAGTTGTTGTAATTTTCTGTGAGCATATAATGGTGTTGGTTTAGGTTTCTCTTGCTTGATATGATGTAGTAGTTTAGGTCTAACTGGTTACATAAGGATTATTTTGGTGTCTGTCAACGATTACCAAGCAATATAATTCAATATAGAGTTTGAGTAGTAGAGCCTAGATGATTTTAACATGAATGGGCCGGCTCGACCGGGGATGGATTACCTTCTCACAGAATATCAACGTGTAATAGCAGTATTCCTATTGTTGTGTTTCGTTTGGTTAGTGAGAGTTTCGGAGGCCCAATCACTCTCTTTCCCCCTTCCCGCTACTTATCCTTCCCACTTCCTTTTTCTCTTCTTCTTTTCCTAAAGGGTCGACTACGCGCAAGTGATGCCTTTGGTGTTGCAGGCGTCCATAGGCAACGGTGACTTACCATCAGGTACGCTTATTTGCCACCTTAGTTGTATAAAACAAAAAAAGAACATTTAGTTAATAAGTACTACGTAATAGAGATGACATCACAACTAAATTGTTTCTAACACTCGTTAGACTTTATGCTCTCTAACTCACTTAGTGCGAGCCATGCACTTAGTGGAATGACACGTTTGAGTACAATATTATTAAATAGTAGCGTGATATTTATTTTTTATTACTATGAAATCGGTAAATAGGCATACCGCCTAATGATAAGCGGCTACCGCAGCCTATGAATACTCGCAACACCAGAGGCATCATTCACGCGTTGCCGACTCCGAGATATTTGTTCTTAAGTCTCATTTGACGGCCTCGATGGCGTAGTGGCTAGTGTAACCGACTACACGCCTGAGGTCGCGGGTTCGATTCCCGCACAAGTCAAACATTTGTGTGCATGAACATGGATGTTTGTCTTGGTCTGGGTGTTTCTATGTATAATATGTATGTATTTACAAATAAAAAAAGTATTTATGTATGTTTATCCATTGTCTAGTACCCATAGTACAAGCTCTGCTTAATTTGGGCTAGATGGTGTTGTGTGTATATGATAGAATATTATTATTATTATTATTATATGCACAGACATTTCACTAGCTACAGTACGCTTCAAACCGAAACATAATAAATCAAAGTCAAAGTGTTTAATGCGAACTAATTGTAGATACATAAGGTGTTAAGTAAAAGTATAGTGCTTAAAACTTAGTGCCTTTTACAAGCATTGCAATATTATTATAATAAACGAATATTTAAAAATTATTATCTACCAACAATTATAATTAATGTTACTTAGTACTTATATCTAAACCATATAATATTATAAGCTTATACAAACTCTGTTATTTTATTATTGCACAATATACATACATATGCTTACAAATAAAATAAATTTCTAAGATCACAATTATGTTTTTTCTTTATTCAAGGTTTATTTATTATATTTAGTTTATTTATTATATTGTTTCTATAGGGTCTTAGTCAAGGTTGCGGATCGTCATCGCATTTATTTAGGTGTTTATGTTCAGTGTTTTATTATTTTTTATTTATTTTCCATGAATTCTGTAACTGAATAATAGCACGCATTCATTAAATAGGTTCCGATTTGCTTGTTGAATGAAGGTAGGGTAACGGCATCTTTTATAGTTTCAGGCAACTTATTGTATGTTTTTACCGCCATGTAGTAATCAGCAGCCATAGCTCAGTGGGGAGACCAACAGACTGCAATGCAGAGGGTCTCGGGTTCGAACCCACGTCGCGCACCTCTGACTTTCGGAAGTTATATGACTTTTCGAAATTATGTGCGTATTGATTGACAATTATCGCCTGCTCCGTGCCTCGGAGAGCACGTTAAGCCGTCGGTCCCGGCTGTCATGAACATCTATGTAATGGCAGTCGTTATTGGGAGAGTGTCGACACAAAGATCCCACTGGGTTGAAGTGTCGCCGGTCTGCGCTGACTAGCCCCCACATAAGATAAAATAAGTCCCAGGCGCAGGAACTGGCCTACCTAGGACATACATTTTCTGTATAAAATATGTTAACATAATTAGTTATTATAAAGAAGAATATTAGATCATTTTTACTCCAAAAAATTCACTACCATTTGTGAGAAAGTCTATCTATATATTAGCCTTTATTATTCCCAAGTCACTTGGGGTCGGCTTTTCTGGTCTAACCGGATTTGACTGGATATCAGTTTTTACACGGAGCGGCTGCCACCTGACCTCCGCAACCCGAAGGTTAACGATACCCTAAGGCTAGACCAGTGTCAGGATATTAGAGGGTACTGACTTTCCCAATAACGACTGCCATAGATGTTTATGGCAGCCGGGACCAACGGCTTAACGTGCTCTCCGAGGCACGGAGCAGGCGATAATTGTCAATCAATACGCACATAATTTCGAAAAGTCATATAACTTCCGAAAGTCAGAGGTGCGCGACGTGGGTTCGAACCCGAGACCCTCTGCATTGCAGTCTATTGGTCTCCCCACTGAGCTATCGCTAATATACGTGATATACATGATGGAAAATGTATACTCAAACGAGTTGTTGCATTAGTCCTTGAGTTACAGAGCTTGCACTATAACGCATGTTACAGACAATTTAGTTGAGATGTCTCCTTAAGTATGTGGTTAATCTCAAAGAATAAATCTTATCATATACACTAGTTTTTGGATAATAAGATCACCCAGATTAGAAACCAATAATTGTGGACAACACAATTTGGGCCATGTTTTGATGCTGTGGACTAACCTACAATACTCGTCCATATAGTGTAATAAGAATAGCAGTGATTAGTAGACTGTCACTCATCTAAATAACCTACAATACTCATAATAGTATCAAATATATTTGTACCTCAATCATAAATAACGCAGTACTTACGTACAACGAGAAAAGGCGTCGCACTTATCACTTTTTCACGCCGCAGCGAAGTCAACCCGAAGTCCCCGAGTCTGCAAAATATGAATTGCTTTACACCCATAAAACATGGTAGTGTTCAACGCCAAGGAAGCAATTTTCACCGAACAAGAGCCATTGTCGGGCGACCATTTGATTTTGATACTTGCTATTGTACAATCTTGCTTGTCACGCTAATCGCCTATGTACATGGAATGTTGAAAATTAAATGTTCTAGAAAATCTGTTCAGCTACGCCATTGAAAGAGCTATTTAGTTTTAATTTACGAGGTTTTGTATGTTCAATTAGACTCTTGATTTTCGCAGTCGTAAGGTTATTAATAAATCATATTTATATTATAAATGGGAAAGTTTCGTTGTTTGCGATTAAGCCATATTTAACTGCAGAACAGTTGGTGTAATTTTGTATGGAGATAGATTTAACCTTCAGAGATTCAGGAGGAAGGAAGAAAGTATTGTTGTCACGACAAAATATACCGCTAACGGCAGTCATATTATTTTTTCCAGAATAATATTCCTGATATTACTTCTAATGGTATAAAATTATTATAATCATAAAATGCATATATAAAAATATAAAACCATTCAGGTTACAAATTGTGCTAAATAAGTTTAAATAGATATACATATATAAATACCCAAAAGGCAATATTAACTCTCCCTCTAGCGCAGGTGGGTGACATTTTGAAGAAATAACTAGTCTACACTTACATATATTAAAAAGATAATATTTGTTTGTAATAAATAAACTGAAAAACGACTGCAGCGATTTTATTAATCATTTCATCATAAGGAAGCTACTTTAAACCAGAAATAAAATAGGGTATTTAATAGTACGCTACGAGCTAAGAGATCGGAGCGTAATCGTGGGTGCAACCGTGGCGGACAACTCTCAATCTCATACATTACATTTTAAACAACAAACTAAATTTAAAAAGGTTAAGACAGAGTCTGACTACTGTCTTGGAAGAGATTAATTAAGGTTTATAGCACCCGCATGTTGCCAGTTATGGTTAGTCCCATGTAAAAGCTAGTGTAGTGTCATCTATCGGTCACCGTTTCAGACTTCGTGCTGCTTCTGAGAATTTCTTTATATAAAATCTAATAATACAACGCACGAAACCTCATACACAGAAGTCACATTTGCTACCACGGCAGACTATTTTGATATTGAGAATATCGATCTGAAAATGTCGATATTCGAACTTCTCAGCAGATAAATGAACTGATTTAAATTAACTATAATTGCAGGTTTTGAGTCGTGAAATAACGGATATCGTAGTGGTTTAACTGATCGGTTTCCTACTGACACTGCGCTAAATGTTGTAGGTTTGATCGCCACACGGGACAAAAAAAATTGTGATCCACAAATTAATAATAATAAACAATATATCAGTCCATCAAACAACCATCCCCATAGCCCAGAAGTATTAGAGAACATATGTATGTAGCAATAGTGCTACGCCTGCTGCGGTTTCTAAATTTAATTTAGTATTATTTAAGGTTAAATAGGGTACTATTTAACAATGTGTATTGTTTATTTTCACTAATCTGTTTAAAAAAGTTTATAATAATCAACAATAACCCGAATCTTTACAAAAGTCCCCGCCAAGCAGCCCCGCTACGCCCGTGACGCTTACTTGGGACTGAAAAGCCCAGATCTTCAAGGTCATTGGGCAATGTAATGCCCCTTGTTAAAACACTGCTGCATAGTAAACAATATCTCGACAGTAAATAATTTTTTTCTGTGACCTCCCTTTGCGTACCGATTAAGAAGTTGTTTTAATTTTACCACCCTATTCATTTTTAAATTTATTTTTAGTTAAATTATGACCAGTGCGTCTCTTATAGGCTGCAAGTCCTAATTCATCTTTTTAAATACGCGTCATGGTTCTTGGTGCTATATTAATTTCCCGAGATAAAATCTTTTGCTTTCGGACAGGATTTCTTCGCATTCTTTCCTTCACTGCTTTCATCGACGTTTTCGTACGAATACTACGTGGACGGCCAGATCTTTTTCTGTCACTAACAGAGGAGGTTTCATTGTACCTATTGATAGCCCGGCACACAAATATTCGACTAATACCAAGCGGACGGAGAGTTTAAAAAAATTCATTTGGCTCCATACCTACTTTGTGTAATGCTATCACAGCAATTCGGTTCTCTTTATCACCCCACTCCATTTTAATATTACAAAAATATTTAACACCGATTGGCGAAAATGAGAAAACATAATAAATATTCATATAAGAATGACAGATTCCAAATTCAAATGTAATATTATCTAAATTGTCTTTTTTAAATTGTGACATTATTTATGACCAGACTAAGTACCTATATATAGGTATATAGGTATATTTAACACTGGACCCAGTAATTTAGCTTCTAGTTTCGTATGAGTCTTTAGTAATTTATTTCGTTGTAGTAAAGGGTTTCTTTGTAGATCAACCTCACTTAACTACTTATTGCCAGTTATTTATGACGCTAAAACATGACCATATCTTCTTGTTACGCGCTATAGGTAGGTAGTTTATTTCAACTGAGTTAAACTAAAATGTCTAGAAATAGCATAATTATTATTTAGAAAGAAAGAAAAAGAAAGAAAATGATTTATTTTGGCACAGAAAAGGGTACACTCGAAATATGAAGAAATAACAAAAATATTTTATGAGTAGTAGAGCATCGCTGATTTCAGCATGAATGGGCCGGCTCGACCGGGGAAGGACTACCCTCTCACAGATAATCGACGTGAAATAGCAGTATTCCTACTGTTGTGTTTCGTTCGGTGAGTGAGAGTGCCGGAGGCCTAATCACCCTCTTTTCCCCTTCCCGCTCCTTCTCCTTCCCACTTCCTTTCCTAAAGGGTCAGCAACGCGCAAGTGATGCCTTTGGTGTTGCAGGCGTCTATAGGCTACGGTGACCACGTACCATCAGGTGGCCGTATGCCCGTTAGCCAACTTAGACGTATAAAAAAAACAAGCAAATCAATAATAAAAACTTGAAATATAAAAACGAATGGTAACATACAATATGTACTACTATAATAAGAATCCTTTAATTTTATTTCTTTTTAATTCTGCACCCTGGCAACACTCACCTACCTTGTTTAACTTAAGTTTAAAAAGTAATGTGTAAGTGTGTGTCCCATTAGTGCCACAATTTGCACATCAACATCGCTCAGCGTACGTTGCGATTGTTAAATCGCAACACTGGTATTCTGCAAAATCCAATTCTAATTTACGTTATTATTATATATTTTTACCTAGATAAAAATGTCTGTAATTTCTTGTCCTATTTATATTTTGTGGCGTTAAAAAAAGTATATAATATTACTAAAGTATTTTCGGTATATTTATTTGAACTAGATTTGAGCTAATATTTATATCAAAGGGATCATATTTGCTTTACGAAAATATAGCGATTCTGAACATGTTATGCTAGAATATTATAACAATAAAATATTATTTTTTTACGTAAATGTTTAGTTTTTTTTTTCTATATAGACGACCTCAGTAGCGCAGCGGTAATGAATGCGATTGCTATGAATGATTCCCGATTCGATTCCTGGTTTGGGTAAAGAATTATTTTTTGGCAAGAAATTCTTCGTAATAGCCCAGTGTCCGAAACAGTTCTCGGTTGATGGCAATAGGCTCACTACCTATTACGTGGGTCCTAATTTGGCAAAGCGAAAATCGAACCTATAACCTCACGGACAGCATTCGCGTTAATTACGCTATATTATATAGAATATTACCATTTCTCGAAATGATGGTGCAATTAAATTAAAATTACTAAAAATGTTTTATTTCGATATCACATACATAAGTACTTATATCTTGGCATGTATTAGGATCTCTGCCTAGTCTTTCAACAACATATTAATTTGAAATAATTATATTAAGTATTTAATACGTCAACAATTTTATTAATATCCTAACTAATACTAACTAAAACTAATAGTATGTAAAATGTGAATGTGAATTTGTTTGTTTGTTACGCTTTCACGCCTTAACTACTTGACTCATCATCATGAAGTTTCACATACATGTTGAAAGGGGAACTGAAAAAGACATAGGGTACCTTTTATCCAAAAAAAATACTGTTATTAATTTAACCAAACCTAAGAGACCATCCATAAATTACGTCACGGCAATTTCATGATTTTTGACCACTCGCCCGTCCTTGTCACAGCTGGTCACATTTGGTATACTCCCCTCTCCTTAGTGTGACTTATATATTTTGCAATTTTATCACTTATTAAATTAAAACAGCAGTCCCAACATTTGTTATATTTCCAGTTAGGAATTTCAACTTTCTCTCGCGTAAAGCAGGGTATTACTGTACTTCTTAGATATACCTATTAGATTTTGAAATGTGATGACACAAAATTAAGGATCCCTCCGGCCCCTTGTCACACAATGTTACACTTCATCGACCCGTCCCTCCCCTTAACGTGCGACGTAATTCATGGATGGCCCTAACTTACATCAACACCAGCAAAGCCGCAGCCATAATCTAGTAAAGTATAAGTTTTGTTAAAAGTCGGCTTGTCATTCATAATTCATTGTCTTCACCAGGTGGCATGGCTGCGAGTAGATACTCAAACAATTCTGACAATCGGCCCTCACGTGATTACGAAGAACCATCGCGTGGGAGTTTCCCGAGGGGACCAGTCGTGGTCATTGACCCTCCGTGACGTCAGACCGACCGATGGAGGCCGGTACATGTGTCAGATCAACACTGAACCCATGATTACGCAGACCCATCATCTACATGTTTTCGGTAAGTGCAACAACTAATGTCGTGACAGAAAGTACATATTGCTGGCGGTTCCAGCGTGCCGTACTGTCGCACGCTTTAACTCATCCATACCTCGGTAAATAAAGCAGTCTAAGACTCTCTTGGTCCTAAACCGAGAAGTTGATATTTTTGCGGATGAATGAAAGGTTATTAGAATGTATGAGGTATTGTGAAGACATTGCGTGAATGCTATATTTTAAGATCATGCCATATTATGTGTATTTAAATAGTGTAATTGGCGCAAGGGCGCAATTTCTCTCTTCCCCATCCACCTTCACTTCCTCCTTCACCTTAACTTCTCCCCTCCACCTCAACTATTGAAATAGAAAACGCTTAACGATACCGAACTCGTCTGATAAGAGACAGCCAAGCTGTAGGATCTAGATCCTACAGCTTGGCTGTCTCTTATCAGAGCTTACAAAAGCAAATGTAGAGAAACATTTATTTTATTTTGGTTAAATATCCAGTAAATCTATAGGTATTGTTTACCCGACCAAACTTTACAATTACACTTTGTAGAAATAAGGAAAAACAGAAATAAGGTAGTAAATTTCCTTTAGAATTATTTTACATACGTGCATAAGTTATAACAATGAAGGATTCGTTTTAAGTAGTCGTCTTATGTATAGCTACTAATTATACATAAGAACGTAACTACGTCCACGGTTCTACTGGCATACTCCAACTTGCAGTATTCCACTTCTAAAAAAGATATGCTTCGATGGACGTGTTTCGCCTCAGCGCGAGGCATCCTCAAGACAGTCTAGCAACTAATTAGCCAAACTGCCATTATCCCCGATAAGGTAGGCAGAATTGCCTCGAATATGACTGCTGTTCATTAGGTCTCGGTTAGGTCGGGCTATATTCTCTGGTTGGGAAAAGTGTTGATGGTTTTTTCTGTCAAATTATCGGTTGCAGCACGGTTTATGTAAATGTGTCGATGGGTGGCAATAGGGTTGCCTCCTGTAACGTTAGATCTAACAACATAGTCGGCGAAGTTTTCCTCGAAAGAGTGGGCAAAAGCCTATTGCACATTTTGCGACTCTATTGACATCAACCGGTACTGGCCCTCATAGCCAGTTGCACTCATTGATCGGTAAACGATTAGCGATGCTAAGCAACGTTGGGTGCGGTCAGTCTATAGATGGGTGACCGCTTAGTGGTATTTCATCTGAGCGTCTCCGTGCTTCGGAGGGCACGTAAAAAGTCTGTCCCGGTTCTTGTCAAATTGACAGCAGTCGTTAAGCCATGTCAGAGGCCTACGGGCGGCTTGAACAACTCTTGACAATAGGCTATATCATATATTGGCCAATAACCTCACGAAAAAAAAAGCTCGGTGTCATTTCAGCTAAGAATTTCTTGATCGAAGATCCCAATAATACTCTGCCGAAAACTGAACCCGAGACTTCGTGCACAGCAGGCGGCCACTGCCTCTGGTTGTGAATGCATAGCCACTGCGACACAGAAGCAATCCTCACTGCCATAGATAGGTACCTAGACTATCTAGCATAAAAATGAATATAGAAGCTATATTAGTAACACGTGTATTTTTTTGCAACCGTTCGAACTCCACGTGTTAGTAATTCCAACAGATATAAGAAACACGATAGCTCTGTATTACAGACGTTTGATAGATACATTGTATGTGTTTACGTAGGCGAGACATTTACATGTGTCATAGGTATATGTAATACATTATTTTATTCTAGAATATATCATTATATCGCCTTTGTGGCTCGTGATATGTGTTTATACTATCAAATTGGAAAATACTCGTACAGCCTGCATAAATACCGTAGAGTATGGTGCTTAGAATTATTGACGTATGTATAAGTTCTGGTAGGCCGTGCTTCCAGACCGTCGTTGTTCTGGGGCCAAACTCATCACAGAAGATAACACTAATAATACTATTTTATCTATTTAAAATTATTAAAATTATTTAGATTTAAATTAACACTTTCTCTGACGTTTCGGTTGCTTTTCAGCAGCCATGTTCACGGGGACACTAAAATGGTGGTTGTCTCAAATGTTATGAAGTGTAGGTATTTCAAAGTACTCGAATATAATTTAATGATAGCTGTTTCTATTTACGCAGAAATAAATTTAAATCTAAATAGTGTTAATAACTTGAAATCGATAAAATAGTATTATTAGGTGGATTCAATAGTAGTGTAATAATTTTAAAATTATGTAATAAAAGTGTTAATAAACAACGAACTAAATTCTGTTAAGAAATCTTAATAGCAGCCCGGAGTTAAGAAGTTGGCGGTGTTAGACACACCTGTGCCTCGGTAAGCACGCAAAGCCGTTGGTCCTGCGCTTGATCTCTCTCTGGTCATGTCGGATTACCGCCCCATCAGATCATGAGAGTGAGGGAACAGATAGTGCACTTGTATTTGCGCACACGCTTGTGCACTATAATATCTCCTGCGCCAGTCTCCGTTAAGATTGGCCACCGTGGCCGAAATTCAGCCTGGAGGACATTATTATTTTCATATTCATAGAAACGATTAGATCATTGATACTAACAGAATGTTTCACTCCCTACTCCGAGGTATTCTAAAGCTTCTCGCGTTAAATAGCTGTATTAAACTTGAACAAACCTACTACAGCGTTATCTATAGCCGTTCATTTACTTTTGACCATAGTTATGCAGAAAAATTAGGAAACGTCCTGACCCTGATTTTGCAAGAACGAGTTAGATACGAGTATGTAATCCTAATCAAGATTTTAATTCTATATCCAAATTTTGCAGTTTTTCCATAGAATTAAATAATTTAGGCAAATTCGATAAAACCAAAATATTAAAAAAGATGCAGAACGCAGGTAGTAATTATAATGTTAATATCAGCCCTATATTAAACTGCCACTGCTGGCACGAGCCTCTTCTCAGTGGGAGAAGGATTAGGCCATAGCACCACGCTGGCCCAGTGCGGGTTGGCAGATATCACATATCTTCAAGAACATTATGGTGAACTGTCGGACATGCAGGTTTTCTTATGATGTTTACCTTCGCTGTTAAGGTAATATAGGTAAATTAAATAAAAATAACAAAGTTGTTGATAATACTCTTCAGTTGTATTATGCATAATGATAGCACTGAGCAGCGATAGCTCAGTGGGGAGACCAACAGACTGCAATGCAGAGGGTCTCGGGTTCGAGCCCACGTCGCGCACCTCTGACTTTCGGCAGCTATACGACTTTTCGAAATTATATGCGTATTGATTGACAATTATCGCCTGCTCCGTGCCTCGGATAGCACGTTAAGCCGTCGGTCCCGGCTGCCATGAACATCTATGGCAGTCGTTATTGGGAGAGTGTCGACACAAAAGATCCCACTGGGTCGAAGTGTCGCCGGTCTGCACTGACTGGCACCCACATAAGATACATACATACATTATGCATAATACTATTAATTATAATATTGGGACGAAAGATATAGATACATACTAATATTTGGCAGTATCATTGGTATTCAAAGGAACAATAATAGGGTGAGCTATTATCACTTGTATTATCTTGAGTTTCATTAATTACCGCTCACGGAGTTAGCGCTTAATCTGCTATTCTCTCACGAACAAAGGGGTTGACAATGCACCTGATATTTTTATTGCTTTTCTCGAATTTTCCATTCATCCTCGTTTTGTGGTCCATAATTGGGCATTCAATTAAAAACATAATTTATATTCATGAGGTTCTGAAAACAGTAGGCCGGTAATATTGGAGTTGCTTGGATAAAGATTCAAATATAAGGTGAGATTTAAAATGTCAAAATTAGCTTTAAGGATGAAATATGTAAAAAGTTTTATATTTATACAATTTTATTTAAAACCTAATCTTGAGTAGTAGAGCCTCGCTGATTTCATCATGAATTGGCCGGCTCGACCGGAGAAGGACTACCCGCTTACAGAATATCGACGTGAAATAGCAGTATTCCTACTGTTGTGTTTCGTTCGGTGAGTGAGAGTGCCGGAGGCCCAATTACCCTCTTTACCCCTTCCCGGTCCTTCTCCTTCCCACTTCCTTTTTCCGTTCCTAAAGACAACGGTGACTACTTACCATCAGGTGGGCCGTATAAAAATAAAAATAAAAGAATGAAAGTATGTCCCCTAAAATTCGGTACAGGTGATATTGCACCCACATTTCGCAACATAAGTGTTAAAATCCCATGTAATATGTAGAAGAATAAGTTTATAGCCGACTACTAGGGACATTTATAGACTTCACGCTTCTACCAATAATTTCGTAACGGAAAGACCTGTGTTAAATTAAAATTTAATACCACGCCTCAGCCTTAGGAAGTAGGAAGAGGTATATTATACCCAGAATTCGACAACTAAATGCCAAGCCCTACGTAATAGACAGTGCCTATTGCCAACAATCAGGGACATTGGTCGACTTCGTACTATTACTAATAATTTTCTAATGACAGATATACCAATAATTTATTCGACTTGAGCATCGAAATTGAGACCGCATCACGATCGACATACACCTAGACTATGTCTCCAATTCAGCTGTTTTTAAACAACTAATACTTATATCTTTTTCCAATAACAGCAAATCCAATAACTCTTTATCCGATCCGAGCATCAGTCCCGAGAACTCACGACCGTCAAAACTTGCGAAGCCAACGAAGCAAAATTGTATATAGATAACTTATGCAAACATTTTTTCTAGTGCCACCAGATATCGTGGACGCTGACAGTAGCGGTGAGGTCATCGTGCGAGAAGGAGACAATGTGTCTCTTCACTGTGCAGCCTCAGGTACACCGCCTCCCACTGTTCTTTGGAGAAGAGAAGACTCAGCTCTATTCAAAATTGGCAAGGAGACCGGTAAGTTTGTTTAAAGACAACAAGTGTTGATATTCAAAATTTCTGTAGCAATTTAGGAAGTTTAATTATTAATTTATATTATATCGTATCGTACACATACTGAACATTAAGCGGTTGAGCTTATAGACTGAGAGCCCAAAGCCGCCTGATTTACGTCATTTTAACACTGCTTAATTAGCTATAATAAATGTAAGTAATCAACGAATGTATATAAGTTAACTTAAAAGCGGTCACATTTACTTTTATAATGTTTTTTTTGGAGCTGGCAGACTTTTCGGATCGGTCCGCAAGCAAATATGCTTAAAATAGTCAACCAATTATATGATATAATTTATATAAAATGGGCATCATTATTGGCCTCATATTCAAACTTTCTATTTAAGTTACTTACCCTATACCCCTGCAAAAATAAATAAAACATTAAGAAAATAATTTTACCACATTTCATTTCAAAAATTGAAATGAAGTTTATTTTCACAAAACTGCAACAGCTACTCATCTGACGACTTTTTTGTAATATATAATGCAGTGGTCTACTAATAATAAAATAAAAATATTTTGGGCCCCATAGCTCTCCTATAAGGTGTTTCAGGATTATCCTTTCTTTTTATGGGTGTCTATTTGTAAGAGAACAGATCGATTCGACAGGACTTGTAACGAAGCTTTTACATTCAAAAATATCAATAATAGCAAATGTCCCTAGGACACCAATTCGCAGTAATTGGCGTTGCATTTACTATTATTTATATTTTACCTATTATATATCAAACATTGTTCATTCGTACAAAAAACAAATTACTTTCCTGCCATCTCGTTACGATTCTCAGAGAGACGTCCATTTATTCGCTTGACTGCTCTTTATGTGACTCACGGGTGGAACTTTGCAGTCAGCAAATGGAGCGGCGTATGGTTGAACATGACGGCGGTGACTCGAGACGTGAACGGGGCCCACCTCTGCATCGCATCGAACGGCGTGCCGCCCTCAGTCAGCAAGCGTATCCTGCTATATGTACTGTGTGAGTAAACTTGTGGTAGCTGTGAATTTCAACGTCGGAAATTTTGATGCAATACCTGGAAATTCCTTGAATTCATTTTTACTTACTATTATCTACTGGTAAAAATCCAACTTGTAATCTATTGTAACAATGTTTTCCCCTAATAAAGAGTAATAAAATAAAATTAAACTTTCAAAACCTAACTAATAAAATCTAAAGATAAAAAAATCCTTTTTAACCTAACTTAGTAAACTCATTAAAGTCATTAACCGATATATTTTGGCGTTCATAAGCGTTACTTTGTGACCTAAATCAATCAATGATTTTTGACTTGGACTTTGATCTATAAATATGTTTATTTTTTACCTTAACCACATTAAGTTATAACGATAAAATCATTATGTCCAGCGTACAGACAGCAATGTTTAATGACTTAATAAATATTCTTTTCTAGAGATATATATTTTATATACATCTGGACTAAAATACAACAATTATAAAAAAAAAGTGCAACCTAAAACCTTAGCTGGCAAAATTTGCATGTAACAAATCTCTACTCCTGCAGGAATATGTATGTATGAAAATCTGGGTATTCAATTAATGTAGATCAATCAAATTTACTTTCTTTGTACGATTAACTATGTCAGTTATTATTTATGTTTTTAAATTAAACTACTATTTGCGGATATTAGCACGGTTTATTTTACGGCTTAAGCAGCGATAGCTCAGTGGGGAGACCAATAGACTGCAATGCAGAGGGTCTCGGGTTCGAACCCACGTCGCGCACCTCTGACTTTCGGAAGTTATATGACTTTTCGAAATTATGTGCGTATTGATTGACAATTATCGCCTTCTCCGTGCCTCGGAGAGCACGTTAAGCCGTTGGTCCCGGCTGCCATAAACATCTATGGCAGTCGTTATTGGGAAAGTCAGTACCCTCTAATATCCTGACACTGGTCTAGCCTTAGGGTATCTTTGGCTTTTGGGTTGCGGAGGTCAGGTGGCAGCCGCTTCGTGTAAAAACTGATATCCAGTCAAATACGGTTAGACCAGAAAAGCCGACCCCGAGTGACTTGGGAATAATAAAGGCTAAGAGAGATGAAGCACGGTTTATTTTAAAAATATTACTGTAGATCATTTTAACTTTAAACTATACAATTTACACATTTCCGACGTTTCGGTTTGCTTTTCAGTAAACATGGTCATGGGGAGACAATAGCGATAAATGCCATAAACAGTTATTTAATTTCTATGTAAGTATGACATTCGCGTAAACGTAAGACCATTTTATTTATATTTCTTAAATTGAGGAGTATGCACACCGACACGTTATATAATGTCACATATTATTCACTACACATTCAAAAGGTCTGAAGTCACGGTTCGATCAGTATCGGTATGTCGTTTCTACTTTACCGTGACACCTTATCGAACACATAAATGCGATCACGTACATCTCTGAATATCGAATGAGGATGTCTCCATTCGCGACAGATATAGTCCCAGGTAAAATGTGTATGCAGTTCTTTGATACATCTAACCGTGCATATGTGCCTACAACTTGTATAGGTGTGAAGTAAATATATAGCTGTATGATTCAGTAAAATTAACTAATTGTTTGGCTTTATGACAAAAATTCTATCAAACGATTTTTATTTATAATCATATACACTATGCTATTCGAAGCACATTTTTTATGTTTGCATAAGTTATTTATTTTCTTAAAATTCAATTTGGTAATTGTTATGAATATTTTGGCATAGGTCTCATCTTCAAACAATTTCACTGTATTAAAAACTTTTATTTTATTACTAGAGTTTTACGTTAGCCACAAAGTCCCCTTTCTTCTTCTTAGTCGCTGTCATCATTGCTAATGGTCGTGGCCGGTAGAAGTATAATCCTTGTATTACAATTTTCCACTTGTTTCTATCCTCGGCGGTCTTAAAAGCTTCAGGTATTGGGAGGCCGGTTAACTTTTTGACTGAGTCTGATCAACGGTAGTGGAGCTACCGCGTGATCTTTTTCCGTCGACCTGTCCAACTACCATCAGCTTTTCTAGTTTGTCTGGGTTCCTGCGAGCTATGTGTCCGAAATACCTAAGTAAACGTTGGAAACAGATAGTGGATAGTCTTATAGTTATTCTGAGTTCCTTTAGAATGGATATGGAATGCGCAACATTTGTCTCCAACGCCACAGGCATCAATCTGCGCTTTCTCTGTTTTCTTTATAGTCCAGGATTCAACGCCATAAAAGAAAATTTAGAACACCAGTGTCCGTACCAGCCTCACTTTAGTTTTGCGAGTTGCGATCTTTCCATATCTTAGTGAGTTTAGTCATTGCTGTTTTCGACATTTGGATTTTCCGAGCGATCTCCTTTTTGCTGCCACCCTCACTGCTCAGAAAAGAGACGAGATATACAAACTGATCCACAAATTCCAGATTCTTGAGCTCATAGCAGCGGATCAGTGTGCCTGGTCGGTCTACTACCAACACCTTTGTCTTCGCCTTGTTAATTTTGAGGATAACTGATTCACTCGTGCTCTCCACTCTGGATAGCAGTTCAGCCAATTCCTGCTCTGACGACGAGAGAGTAGTGTCGTCTGCATATCGCAAATGGCTGACTTTTTTTCCTCGAATTGACATTCCACCTTCCCAACCGTCAAGAGATTGTGTCATGATATGCTCTCCGTAGATGTTGAAAAGAATTGAGGACAGAATACACTCTTGTCTAACACCTTTTTGAGGCTTAAACGGCTTCGACAGAGTATTATTCACCTTAACAACAGTATTGCCATCTTGGTAGAGGTTTGCGATGAGACTGGTGATGTGCCTGGGTACTTCTATTTCCACTAGAATCTTCAATAAACATTGCCATCTGACACAATCAAACGCTTTCGAGTAGTCGACGAAGCACATAAGCATTGGAATGTTAAACTCCGGCACTTCTCAATGATCTGCCTGACATTCACAATCTGTTCTCTTGTACCTCACCCTCTAATGAAACCCGCTTACTCTGCTGGTAAAGTAAGTCCCAAGTAAGCTGGTAAGTCCACTTTACGACCTTCAAATATGACCATAACTATCCTTTTACACGATCTTTATATAAACTGAGAAATTGATAAATTGTTTTAAATTTAACCACTGAGGCGGTATATTGGAGTTTCAAAGGTTGTAGTATAATAGTCTTAATAAGTCAAAACTTCTTTAAATATTCTAAAATTAATCCTATATAAGACACGTGCATTATTAATCGACGACAGCCAAATGGATCGGACTTGCAACCAAGGGGACGAAGGAATTCAAGTAAATACCTGATGGGGTAACAAATCTAATAATTTATAACCCAAATTACTGGTAGCTAGTAATAGTAATCTTTTTAAAACAGGCATCAAATTTTAAAAATAAATATTAATCAAATGTTGCATAGAGCTTACGAAGCACATTCTGATATGAATTTGCTTTCATTCTGAACAATGAACACGCAAGCGAGGCGGCGAGCATAAGATAATCTTCAATATGCGCAAGCGGATGCCATTTAGTAAACGCAATTTAACAAAATTCGCTCAGCTTATGAAAGACACTGTTGCTCTGAATATTCTCATTTTCTTTACTAAGGTATTCTTGTTTACCTTTTGTTAGTAAGTAACTCGATCCTGATATGGATTTTAAACGTACAGTCAGTCACATAAGTAGCTGAACACTGAACAAATTTAGCTCAGAGAGATCTGCATGTTCTCTCGACGTGGTTTCAGTATAACCTATTAACTATTAATGTATCCAAAACTAACTATATGATTTTCACTGCTAAGAATAAGAAAATACAAGACTATCCAATACTAATCATCAATAATGAACCACTGTCCAAAGTTGAATCTGTAAAATATCTTGGACTCGTTCTGGACAGTCAAATCACTTGGAAGCCTTAAATTGGAAAAACACAATTAAAGCTCTCTGCCTTGATGGGTAGGCTTCGGCATACTGTACATTGTTTTCCAAAATCTACATGCTACACTTTATATAACTCTTTAGTTAAACCTCACTTATGCTACCTAGTAGAACTCTGGGGCTCAGCGTCCAAAACTAGTATTAACAACTGCAAATCTCTCAAAATTAAAATAATCAAACTATTGTTCCACTTCAACTATCCAACACCATCAAGTATAGTACAATAAGACTGGCCTAGTGACATAAGCACAAATATAATACATGTATTGTTATACGAAAAATCCTCAATAAAACTATACATACTCAAATTTCACTAAGAAGGCTCAAATTCAGCAACGTTTAATGTGAAATGCTAATAATCTGTGCTTACGGACTCCATGCACTAATTATGGAATTAAAAACATTATGTTTGAAGGGGCTAAACTATACAATTAGCTGCCAAAATACATTAAAGGAATCCAATACTTTCCATTATTCAAGAAGAAGATAAATTAATATCATATATTAATCTCAACCACATACATACATATTATGTTAAAGTGTGTTCTATATAGTTATGGCCAATTATTTAAAACATCTTCCGTAAACTTATTTCAATATAAACATAATGCGTAATAGAATTTACGTAAGTAATCCTTTAATATTATTAAGATTATTACAAAATATTAGTAAACGTATCAATATTGCAGTACATGTTTTTGAGGACATAAATCAATATAAATAACTAAATAAATAATGTAGCATAAATATATACATATTAACTAAATCTATTTCATTATTGTATTTTGTTAACAGTTATATAGTTTTTATCTCGACAATAATCATTTATAATAGCATGTACAATGGTTGCCATTCAATAAAAAAAATTAAAAGTAATAATACTTATGAAATACAATTTAACTTATATTCCTGATAAATTAAATTAAGAATATTTTACTAATATATTTTTAAATTGTACTACTAAATCATTAAATTTTAAAACAATATAGGCGAGTGCCTGTATTTGCCCCCAAAATACTCTCTCACTAACTAACTAGGCACTCGCCTAGTTTGGGGGACCAGCATCAGTATGTTTTAAAGAAAATACAACAAAAATGTTCTAGCAGAATCAAAATTTTATGTGTTGTATGTATATAATTTATTCTATTTAATATTTATCTGTAGCCGCATGCGTTAGCAAAATAATGTATAATAGGTATCACAATTATATTTGCATGATAATTTCTATGATAGCAATTGATGTGCTTCGTTTTTCGACACGTAATGAGACCATTGCGATCGCTCCGCGTTTGTGTTACCTATGTTGTTGGTTTCTATGTTAATTATCTTAAGTTTACCCGCATTATTGTTATTTCACATTATGTTCTGAATTTAAAAGTTTTGTTGTACTATGTCCAATATACCCTCATTACATGTAAATTAAATAACGTCGCTCCGGTACTTGTCTGGCTGAAAACATTCCAACTAATTATGTTATTCTTGTGTTTCACAAAAAAACGAATGTATATTCGTATGAGAAATAAATGTCTTAAACCTTATAAAAGAGTTTACATTGTAACATTCGCTTAAATGTAAGACAATATTATCGTTGACTAAATTAACTACTAGGATTATAAACACCCAAATTGTCCGCTACTTGGAGGATCACTAGTTGATCAATGATCGCCAATGCGGCTTTCGGGCTAAACGATCAACGGGTGATCTTCTAGCGTTCGTTACGCACCTCTGGGGCGAGGCTATGGACAAGCATGGCGAGTCTTTGGCTTTCAGCCTTGACATAGCCAAAGCTTTCGATAGAGTCTGGCACCAGTCTCTTCTTTCCAAGCTTCCGACCTATGGGTTGCTACCTCAACTATGCACCTGGGTTGCAAGTTTCCTGCAGAAGCGTCGTATTCAGGTCCTTTGCGACGGTCATGCTTCCAAATTTATGAAATTTATGCATGTCGATGCAGGAATACCTCAGGGGTCCGTCTGATCCCCTACGCTCTTTCTTCTGCATATCAATGATATGTTGTATCTCGTCAACATACATTGTTATGCGGACGACAGTACCATGCATGTGTGATATCTCGACCATCCTAGGGCCATACAGGCTGAGGTTGGGGGAAAAAGGCAGGATATTGTCGTTGAACTTGACCAGACCCTGGACTGCATCTCTGAATGAGGTGCCAAGAACTTGGTCCAGTTCAACGCCAAGAAGACCCAGGCATGCGCGTTCTAAACAAAAAGTCTTCATTCCTTTCCCTCCCTTCTCTGAAGAACACTTCACTGGTGATACGTGACAGGCTCTCCATCTTAGGTATGGATCTTTGCCGCAACCTTAATTCCAAAACCTACATCGAGAGCTTCATTAAGCAAGCTTCGTGAAAACTCGGAGTTCTGAACATGGTGAGGCGGTTCTTTGCGCCTGGGCACCTGTGCCTATTGTATAAGGCGCAAGTGCGCCCTTGCGTGGAGTACTGTTCTCATCTGTGGGATGGCTCTGCGCAGTACTTGCTGGACGCTCTCGACAGGTTTCAGCGGCGGGCTGTCCGTATCATCGGAGATCCAGAGGTCACGAGTTCATCGGGACCTCTGCAACTCCGCAGGGACATTGCCTGATTGGCACGTTTCTACAGAATATATCACGGGGAGTGCTCTGAAGAGTTATTCCACCTTATCCCGTCCTTCCCTTTCCTATCCAGAACAATGCATGCTGGGCTCAGATGCCATCCTTACACGGTAGAGTCGATTAGAGAGCGCACCAACAAGTTTGGGTTCTCATACCCCTGCCGAACGATCAAGGCATGGAATTCTCTGCCGAGGCACGTGTTTCCGTCTTCCTTCAGGTTCCTTCCTTCCTTTAAGCGGGGCGTGAAAAAGCACCTTCTCAGACCGTCAAAGTAGAGACCTCAACATCGCCTCAGCTGCTATGAGGACGGTGTGGAGGCCACTGCTTTTAGACCAATGGCTTACCATCAGGCGGAGTATGGTCATATTGAAGAATAAAATAAAAAAGAATTATATATTAACTAAACATGTGGATTTAAAAATATGAAAATAAAAAGGCAAAACGATAATACATCTTTCTCACAAACTTGCTAACTAAATCATCGCTCGTCCATCCGCATACACATCAATAGTTGGGTCTGAACCAATAGTAACTTAAACCTGGTCATATATTACTGACTGTACCAGTTACCTTAAAGACACGAAACAATGCGAAAGTTCGTAACTAACATCTAATTAAACGCATTTTACACACACCGTTACCCTAGCTTTGTTCTTAACATATTTTCAATCAAAAGCTAATCAGTGAAGGGCGGCTAAACTTATCTGAGTAGTTCAGTAATCAAAGCGTCATCTGAACTCTCGAATACGTCTAGGTATTTCAATTAATTCTGACACGAGTTCGCAAAGTTCTGAGATTTTAACTCTACTCCTTTCATTATATTATACATTGTTCTATTATTCTGTTAGAGACAGTTATGTTTCAAAAAGCCACAAATTATTAGAAATAATACGTCTGTAATGTTATTAATTTAAATTCAAATTACTTTGACAACATTGACATATGACATCGTCATGACTTAATTATTACAATCACTTGTAATAATTAAGTCATAACGACGCCCTAATTATTAACTAAAGATAATAATTTTGTAATTAATAAGATTTACAAGTGAATTACTAAAACTAACGTATCTAATATACATTTTAAAAGTGGTAATAGTTTTAACCTGTCAAGTTTTGGAATGCCTTTTTTTTACGTGGGGAAATGCTTCTTATGCATACCCCTCGCCACAAGGGGCAGCGAGAGGGCTATGTCGGGCTCTTTCAAGATTTTGGGCCTACCGACTAAAATCACTACGGTGTGCCAACTCGCTGCTTTGTATGGTGGGTGGGTCGTTGGAACTGAGACTGTAAACACTTATTGTGTCTAGCCACCGCGCACCGGTGCTAGAATAGTATTATATTATCTTTTTCAAAAGGTTAATAAGTCATACATATAGCCGTATATCAATTACTCCTGTATATGCTGTAATTAGTTTATAAGTCATTCTATCATTCTTCCTATATTTAATGTGAACCTTATTTTAATTTTAACTTATTTTTTGTAAACATTCGTCTCAATGAATATTGAGAATAATTAAGGGAAAGAGCGAGATAGCCCCAACACAAGTATTATTTATTACTTACTGGGGATGTCTCATTTATAATTAATGTAACTGTTTTGAGACAAATAAAGATTTCCCATTTCTTTTTTCATCCCAAAAGAGATAGGCACAGGTGTACTTACTCCTAAATTTCTTTAGCTATTTTTAAAAGCCTTAGGTCTGTGTTTACGTCTCCCTTTTTCTCGAGGAGAAGTCCACGTCCAGTCCACTACACTTAGACAGCGCAGGCAGGGCGATACCTCTGGCGTTTTTGTTGTATTGTTCGAATTAGTATGAAATGTCCGGATCGTGTGTGCAATGTCATCCATTGGGCTATTGCCGGTTAAGTATAAGTATTACTAGTGTAGTATTGCATTATCTGTGTCAATATACAGCCTTACTAGTTTCAATACCGATATTTTGGATATAGCCCGGCATCTCGAGGAAGTTAAAGTTAAAAAAATACTTATTCATTTCTCTCACAATGTAACACTTATGAATACAAAAATATCGGCTAGTGAGTTTAATATTCTGTTTCTACTAGTTTCTAGGTTTAATCGAACGCCTGTGAGAAGATACCTGCAAGAAACTCATGGTTTTGCTCTTTAAAATAGCAGTCGCCAGCAAAAAAAATAACAATCGCCACTAACAATGCCGCACATCTTATATCTATTTTCTCGATATTCCTAGGTAAGCCAACTGCGCGTCTAACACCGAAGATGTTGGGCGCTTACATAGGAGACACGGCGGTTCTGCAGTGTAAGATCGAAGCTAATCCACCACCTATCGTGTATTGGACGCATATAGATGGAAACAAACTTTACAACAGTAAGTTCACGTCTTTTTTTTGTTCTTTATTTATTTAGGGGCTTTTAGTCAAAAATAAGACCATGTCATTCGTAACCCAAAAATAATTATAGGGACTTATTTTAAATCTTATTTTATCATTGTGAAAAGTAAAGTTGCTGCTTCAGACAATGGTTAGGACAATATACTTTGAAAAGTACCCACATCAAATAAGTTATGTGAAATTTATTCCTTAAAGTTGAATGTCGTCAATTGCTTCTTTACTATTAAGCCAGGGATACACTAGGGGATGAATGTCCTGCGACACGTGTCGCTAGTGACGTCGGATGATGTGGCGCGACGTTGCCAGACTTCGCTCGATATAACAGAAGTATTCATTTTTGCAATTGACATTAATTATTAATCATGAATTATAATTGTGTACACCGGAGCCAACAATCAATTACCTCAGCGGGTGTCATGATATCGACAGTCTTGTGAAACATTGTGAATCACAATTTTGTCATGTCGCCAGATATGTCAGGCGAAGTATCGCGAAGTCGTACAACTTTGCCTGACGTCGCTACGGACATAAATGGCACGATGTCGCCAGATATGCCAGGCGAAGTTTCGCAAAGTCACACGACTTCGCCTGACGTCGCTACGGACATAAGTGGCGCGATGTCGCTAGATATGTCAGGCGAAGTTTCACGAAGCCGCACGACTTCGCCTGACGTCGCTACGGACATAATACACATATACATAATACAGGTATTTTTCTAATATATAACATTAGAAAAATACGTGTACCTCTGGGAGACTTACACGAGAAAGACATGGGTTCAACATGAAAAAACCTTCGAGAGATTCAATTTAAAGTGCGATGGGACACCTAAGGTGGCACTAGCTGCAACAGGATAAGGACTGTTACTACGTATGGACTCTATTATATATGGGCTATGCTCTCTGCCGAAAAAACACTAATAGCATCAAGTCGGATGGGCAAATATTATTATTCTGTTTCTCTTATCACAGGTATTTTCTAACGTTTTATATTAGGAAAATACCTGGCCCTTTGTGAGGCTTACACGGTGCCATGGTTGCATGGGTTCAACGTGAAGAGACCTTTCGAGAGTTTTAATTAAAGGTGGGATGGAACACCTACAGCGGCACAACATGCAGCAGGCGTAAGACTATTGCTACGAATGGATTCTAATATATGGGCTATGGGTATGGGTGTTTAATGGACTGGTATATTGGTAACAATTGATGATAAAACGACGTCTGCCCTTCAGGGCAGGCGTCATTTTATCATCAATTGTTTTCATACTCTAATATGAACAGTAAATCGAATGGACAGACGGTGACTCGCCAACTCACTAGATGAGCCCCCTGAATAGCTACGATAGGCATACAAGCCAGCAGCAGAGGGCAACAACGGTGCGAGCGGCTAGGGGGTCGAGCGGTGCGGCGCCGGTTTAACCATCACGGGTCTCATGACAACGGAGACCCGGAGCGGGTTTCCCCATAGTTATGCCCTTGAAAATGACACTTCCACCCCTAATCATGTAGGCATGTGGCTTGCCTTGGTCGGCCAGTCAGAGAGGGGCCGCTAGAGCTACATGCGCTCCTAAAGTTCCACCCCAGCCAACCAGTAACGGCACGACTCTCCGAGGCATTCAGGACCGCAGTGTCGCCACTCACATTCGTCTTGCCACAAGCTGCCCTGCGGTTTGTGCGCTTTTATTTAACCTGGTGATAATTTTTTTGTTTATACTACAAGGCGAAGGTGGTAGTTTAAAAGCTAGTGTACTGTGCCCTCTGGTATCGCATTATTCTTATGAGGAGATAACGACTGTTCGACTCATTATTATTAATTATTAGGAAAGACTCAGTCGTGCTATATGATGTATGCATAATAGAGACTAATCCCTACATTACATGAATATAAATTATCTATGAACATTGCGATTAGGTTAAAAAGCAACTCCATGAATAATTGCCGGGTTGCAAATTTCTTTATTTAATTTGTCTGCACGGATGGCGTAGCGGGCCACCGGTTGCCTCGCTGCTGCCGTCACGTCAAGTGTTGTGGGTAGAATTATGACTTCCGCGTGAGACAATTATTTGTATGATCCGTATATAATATAGTATTAAGTCGAGGTGTTCTTTGTGTGCGTTAATTGTATAATGCTGACATGAATGATTGAAAGAAACCCTTATGGAGACGCGGTTATGATCATAATTTTAAAATACGTTTCTTGGGCTGGAAAATAACTCTTTGTCATATAAGATCTAAACAGCAATGAGGTGTTCCGTACAATGGACAGGGCCAGTCTTTTCTGGGTGTTAGAATAAGGCTGTCGTTTGCCAAACGAATACTGTAGTCCCCAAACATTTATTATTGCGGCTCATACAAGTTTTTATATTGTCTGAGAATCTAACTCACAAATCTCGGGTTACATAGTGCCACAAATCATTGCACCTTCCGTGTAATAATTATTATAGACTAGATTTTTTAGGTTAGGTTAGATTAGATTAGAAACTAGGGTACCCTATGCCCTATTCTGTACCCATGACAATGTTTATGCGAAATTTCATGATGATCAGTTAAGGCGTGAAAGCGTAACAAACATTCGCATTTATAATTTAAGTTTGGATCTAGATGTTTACTACTGGTTTCTATAATCTCTTTATTTTAAACAGGTTCAAAGTACGAGATGAACTTGACATCACTGGGGTACAAGCACACAGCCATCCTCAGAGTAAAGAACATGTCGAGGGAAGACATCGGTTCTTACTACTGTTACGCTGAGAACTCGATGGGTACCGCCAGAGATGACATCACAGTCTATAGTAAGTATAGTTTTAGGACAGCAGGGATTTAGGCAATTTTGCGTCTGCTATTACAATACGTGCAGCTATAGCATAGTGAGAACCAGCAGAAGCAGCAACCGTTGGACTGCCACACAGAGGTCAAGAGTTCGAACCTAAGGCGCGCATCTCTGACTTTTCGACGTTATATGCGTATTAAATAGTTAATTATCGCTTGCTTTAACGATGAAGGAAAACATCGTGAGGAAACCTGCATGTCTGAGAGTTCTTCATAATGTTCTTGAAGATATGTGCAGTCTGCCAACCCGCACTGGGCCAGCGTGGCTATGGCCTAATCCTTCTCACACTGAGAAGAGGCTCGTGCCCAGCAGTGGGACAGTTTAACACAGGGCTGATATTATTATTATTATATATTTCAATATTTGTTAAGTACCCTGTGATTGCACGGATGGCGTTGTGGTTTAAGTGCTTGCCCCGCCACTGCCACTGTGTCGAGTGTTGTGGGTTCGATTTCCATACAAGACAAAACTTTCTGTGATCTACAAATGACTGTTTCGAGTCTCGTGTCCGTTATTTGAATGTTTGTAAAGTCCCCCGCGACACAGGATTTATTCTTAGTGCGGGAGTTGTCTTTTTTTAAGAAATAACATTTAATAAAAAAAACATTGTGCTAGTATTGTCTTTTTATAGAACATTCGTCACACTTAATTAGTTATGACTTATTGATTATTATCGAAGATAAACAAATCATTTGGGAAGCGGTGATCGTATCATGTTTATACGATATTCTGATAAGATAAGTCTTAAGAAATTGTGATAAGTCACAATTTCTTATATTCCTTAACTATACTCTCACGTCTATATTGACAATTCTAAAAAGTCATAATTCTCTTGCCCTGGTCCCAATTTATTTAGGGTCGGCGCAGTATGTCCTTCGCTTCCATACTTCTGTCACCCGTCATCTGATCATTTACCCCTTTTCCTTTCATATCCATCCTCACACAGTCCATCTATCTTTTCCTTGGCCTTCCTCGCCCTTTTCGTCCCTCTACCCTCATATCCATAACTTGCTTACCTACATACGTATCATCAAGCCAAACGATTTCCTTTCACCTTCTCATCTATGGGCACCACTGTCAGACTTCCTCTTACGTATTCATTCCTAATTCTGTCCATTCTCGTCACTCCACACATCCATCGTAACATTCTCATCTCTGCTACATGCAATCGTTTCTCATCCATCTCCTTAGTAGCCCTACACTCAGCTCCATACAGTACGACAGGCCTTATAACCGCTTTATACATGCGACCCTTTAATTTCAAAGGCAGTTTAGAATCGCATATTGTGACCGAGATTTGTCGCCATTTCTAAAAAGACAATTCTAAAAAGTATGGACTAAAATTATTTTAAAGAACATGTTTCTCTAAGAACCGTAGGCACACCATGCTGTTCGGCGTTGATTTTGTACCTTCTATTGCATCACTGAATATTCAGATTATTTTAAATTTGTGGAATATGGAAATTAATCTGGCACACTCAGAGAGTATGTGTGCAGATTGCTTTGGATTAGCACTGGGCGTAGAAAGAGGGCAAAAATGCTGACATGGAACTTTCAGGTGTGGGCAGGGTTTCTATTGAGTATGGGGTGTTTTGGACCAGGTAAGGAAATTGGGGTGCAGTAAATAATACAGTAACAGTTCTTCTGAATCTTCTTCTGGCGACAATCTCATTTACTTTAGTTTAACGTATTACTAAATTCTATTTCAAAGATCACAACAAATTCAAGTATCACAATTGCGATTAAAGCTTCGCAAGATAACGACATCTTTGTATAATGATAGTATTCCCTTCAATTAATATACAGGGTGTCGGGTAATTAATGGATAACCTTGAATTGTAATTATAGTAGAACGGATGGCAGTTCAGAAAAATATATGAAAAAATCTATCCCAACTAACCTGAGATATGTTTATTTTTTTAATTACCTTATTTAACTTTCTTGTACACTACGACCATAAATGAATGAATTCCATCGGTTTTTTGTTGTTTTATTATTAAACACTAATTATGCTAATAGATAGCTAGATGACTAGCAACTGCACATTTTTAATTTTTTTATCATTTTTCTGAACGGCCATCTGTTCTACTATAAAATAAAAATTCGAATCAGAGATCTAAAATTTATTAAACATAAAATAAGCCAGTCGTTGGCAAATTTTGTAAATATGTGTTTATCATCTGGGAAATACCCAGGTGCACTAAAACGTGCTATTATAAGACCGATATACAAGCAAGGTAGCCACTTAGATTACGCTAATTACAGGCCAATTGCTATACTGTCAATAATAAATAAAATAGTGGAAAAGGTAATAGTAACGCAGATGAGTGATTTCCTTGAGGAAAATAGTATAATTTCAGACTCACAACATGGCTTTAGGCGCGACAGAAGCACTGCAACTGCACTGGCGTGTTTTTCAGATGATATTAATGGATATTTAAATGAGAAAAAACATGTGGGTATTTTATTTATTGATTTTAAAAAAGCATTCGACACTCTGAAACATGAGGTGTTGCTGCAATCTATGCAGGAGTGTGGTATTCGAGGTTCGGTGTTGAATTTCTTTAAAAGTTATCTTAGTGATAGAACGCTGTATACGGTTGTGAATGGAGTGGCCGGAGGGGAAGCGCAGGTGACGTCAGGCGTGCCCACCGGTTCGGTATACGGACCGTTGGGCTACATTTTACATGTTAATAGTATTAGCAATGTAGTACAACACTGTAGAATATATATGTATGCCGACGATACTTGTCTGATATACGCGCATAAAGACCTAAATGAAATTAGTATTAAAATGCAACAAGATTATGAAAACATCTTAAAGTGGTCACACGATAATGGATTAATATTAAATGTTAACAAAACCAAATTAATGCACGTGCGTTCCCCCTATATGCCTATGCAATGTAAATCCATAAACATTATAGGACATACCTACGAATGCCTACATGTAAATAAGTCCAAATGTAGTTGTAGTCAAATAGAAAATGTACAAAAATGTAAATATCTTGGCTTAACAATAGATATTAGTTTTAGTTGGAAGTATCACATAGATAACTTATGTGATAAACTGAGAATAATACTTGGTAAATTATTTCAGCTTGACAATGGTGTAAATAAGTCTACGATGTTTGTTATTTATCATACTATGGTCGAATCATTAATATCTTATGGACTTAGTGTGTATGGAAGAACCTTTGCTACCTATATAAACCGAATAAAAGCGTTGCAAATTAGGTTTTTAAAAATGCTTGTAAGCAGGGACACAAAACTGAAATGTAAAAATAATTATGACATACTTTACAAGATATGCAAGGTGCTCCCAGCAAACGAGAAAGTAAATTATTTGATAGCCATAGACCAATTTAATTGTAATAACTACAAACATGACAACAATGTGTACAATTCATTGAGGAAAGACATTCGAACTAAATATGTACAACCAAGAGTGTGTAATTATTACGGTGAGAGGACACTTAAGTATATAACACCAAAAATATTTAATGAAATAAATTTCGAGTACTGTAAAATTAGTAAAGCGACTTTCAAAACAAAATTAAAGATTATGTATCTGAATAAGATTAAAGAGTAGTAGTATTATTATATATGTTTTTTATAGTGTGATCGAGTACTGTAATAAAAATAAAGTAAAATTTTATTGTAAGTTAGTACTGTTAGACACCTAGTAGATAAGCTAATATGATGCATGTATGAGCGCATAGCGCCAACAAACTGTTTTTACAGTTTGGCGCACTTTTAGATTAAGAAACACCTGTATTTAATTAATTGAATAAACATTTTATCTATCTATCTATCTATAAGACATTTCAAGGTTATCCATTAATTACCGGACACTCTGTATATTTATACACATAGGCTCACAACTGTAAATCTGCGATTGGGTAGGCAGACGATTTAAGTATCGCGTAATAAGACGAAATGTGGGTGTAATAGGTCTCTGCCTACACGATTTAGTATAGAAGCTTGAGACTACATAGGTATGTTATCGTGATTGGATTAATTGTACAACTCGTTGTAATTGGTCGATTGTAAAACATTGACATATGATAGATATTAGATTTAACAATAAAAATGTGCCCTCTATTACAATTAAAATTTATGTTAGTATCGAATAGCCCGTTGAAGTCTGTTGTAATGCTAGATTTTTTAAATTAAGCTTTTCAGTTGTGTACTGAGTAATTATTTACAGACTGCTTTCAAACTGTATAACAATAAACAGAATGTGACTGTAACGAGTGGTCATATTTTAGGCTTTATAGTATTTGGTGATAAATAAGTATCGTGATCTAAAACAATAGTTTGATGTTCTGCGTAGATTCTGCGTGGTAGTGAGTTTAACTGCTATTAATGAAGTCTCGGATTCGATACCCGAGAGCACAATTATTTGATTTGTCTATTATGACGTTTTCAGTAGCAGCTCAGAGCCTGACACCATTACCGGTAGATGCCGCAATCGGCTGTTATGTAGATCTTGATATAATATTTGATGAAATGTATGTTTACCACAATACTGCCCTCACCTTTAAAGATATTATAATAGCCATATGTTTATGTCCGCAATATTCAGAATTACCTAGTATAAGCATTTTAATGTATAAGACTGTTTTAATAGAAAAAAAAACAGCGATAGCCTATTGGAAAACCGCAGGATTGCCACGCAGAGGTCTCAAGTTCGATCCCAAGGCAAGCACCTCTGAATTTTCGAAGCTGTAATAGAGATGCTGCCTTTAACGGTGAACGAAAAAATCGTGAGGAAACCTGCATGTCTAAGAGTTCTACATTATGCTCTTGAAGATATGTGAAGTCTGCCAACCCGCACTGGGTAAGCGTATTGGACTATTGCCTAACCCTTCTCATACTGAGAAGATGCCCGTGCCAAGCAGTGGGACGGTTAAGAAACAGGGCTGATATTATTATTATACCTTTTACCTGAAAGTCGCCATAAGAATCGAAAATTTCAAATGTTTCGCAGTGTTCAAATAAAAACAATTATACAATATTTTTTTAGTTTCCTAATATAATTAGTATCAGAATGAACCACGGCGAACCGTGGCCGGGTTTAGCTATAACGAGATATAATTAAAGTAGAAAACAATTCTATGTATTTTCAAACTTCTACTAAATAAACTCTACAATTCTACAAAATTTAATTCTATCCCAAAATAAGTAGAGCGGTCTATACCTAAATATAACCGATTAATTGTGGTTTAATTAATTAGGGTCCTGGTTATATAACTGTACAACATTGTTAATTAAAATATTAAACGTCTTCCATCTCAAATTACTTTTGAAATTACCGGGTAAACAATGGATTATTGTTGAAATATAGGCATATTTTCTTTATGGTAAACTCTATGAATATTTTTTGTGTTACATTATTTTATGATAGTTCTGTTTTATTTTTGTTGGTCTTAATTCCTTTAACTAGCATTGAGAATTATTTATACAAAAAATAATGTACATTTTGAAACGAAATTACTTTTAACGCTTTTTATGATGGTTTCTTTACAATACAATACAATACAAATAACTTTATTTGTTCTCTCACACAGTTTTACAAAAACAAGACAATAGTAGGTATCTAGTTACATATTATTCATAATATAGTACAATCTGTGTGAGGGACTGGTGTCTGTACTAGGAGACCTGTATTACAGATTACCAGCCTCTCCAGACTCTGAATAGGAGGAGCGTGTATTGAGTGAAACTAGTACGTTTTAGTTAACATTGAGCAGTGAGAGTGCGTGAATACGTGAGTGTATGATTGTGTGTGTGTGTATGTGTGTGTGCGTAAGTGTGTGTATGTGTGTGTTTTTGTGTGTATATGTGTGTTTTTTGTGTATGTGTGTGTTAGAGTAAATGTGTGTGTTCATGCCTGTATGTGTGTCATTGTGTGTGTAATAGGTGGTAGTTTTTAGGTGTTGGTTAGTTAACCCTACGACCTATGGTCTTGGGATCAGAAATGTTAAAGAATAGCAGATCTGTTAACATTGTGTTGTATACATATGAGTAATTGAGATAAAAATGTAAAAAGATAAAAGTTTTGGTTAAGAGGGAATAAGTAAAAGCTGTTCTGTTTCTTCATAGCTTAGGGAGTTTAGCCACAATGAGACAGTCTTCTTGAAATTGTACTTTGTAAGTTGGTAGATAGAAAGTTTAGCATTTATTTTATTGTACAGATATCCCCCTATGAAACTAAAGAACTTGCCAGAAAAAGCTGTGGACCATTGATCAGTATTTTGGCAGACTTTATGTTTTAATCTTTTTCTTGTATATGAGGGATCATATGTAAGAGATGAGTGTTGTTTCAGAGCTACATTTAAGATGTATAGTTGGCGAACTGTCAGGACATCAGCAAGACGGTAAAGGTCTCTAGTGGGATAGAGAAAGGGCAATGAGTGGGTTACTTTCAGCACAGCTCTTTGAGCTCTTTCCACCCTTATAATACCCGTTTTGATCGTGCCGCCCCATACCGTAATGCAGTAAGTTATTATTGGCAGGCATAGAGATAAGTAGATCATTCTTATTAAATCTTTGTCTGCAACATGTCGTAAATTTTTAAAAGTGAAGATAAGCTTACGGATCCTCGATGACAGTAAGTCAATATGGTGATTAAAGCTCAAAGTGCTGTCGATTACGACACCGAGGTATTTGATGGTAGAGGCACAAGTCAAGTGTTTACATGAACAAGGGTGAGTGAGTGGGCATGAGTGCGCTGTTATTGAGAGTCCCTCAAGTCCTCTGGATGGTATGTTTTTTATAGAAAACGGCAGATATTTTGTCTTTTCAACATTTAGAGTTAGGCCGTTGTCTTTCAACCAAGAGGTCACTGCGTTGAAACCTGTTTGAGCTGCTTGGAAGGTGTCGTTCCAGGTGTCGCCATGGAAAATCAAAGCAGTGTCATCAGCAAATGTCAAAATTTTGCCGTTTATTAGCTGCAGGTTACATAGATCATTAATAAAAGCTAGGAAGAGTGTCGGGCCCAATACGCTGCCCTGAGGAACGCCCCTTTGAATTCTAAAATCTCACAAATTAAAATAATATCACAACATAATTATTGAAACACAAACTACACTAACAACTTCATGTTTAGAGGTAGGAGAGGCTGGTCATCTGTCATACAGGTTTCCCGCCTAGTACGGATACCAGTCTCTCACACAGATCTCACCTTTTTAAATGTTATTTAAATGTTATGAATACCAACCAACGTAGTTACACTTACTCGAATTAAAGCTTTCAACAAAATGTGTTAAATTATTGTTTTTTATATTTACACCTTTTTCTCGAAGATTCGTTTGATTTTCAGCAGTCATCGTCACGGGGATCTCATACTCATCATTTTCTTTCTATATACATATATGTATATAGTACATATATTACATTCGAGTAGACGTATTGATGGTGCAGAAATTAAATAACAGAATTTTAAATACCTATAGGTACATATTTTTAATAAAGAAAGCAGCGATAGCTCAGTGGGGAGACCAACAGACTGCAATGCAGAGGGTCTCGGGTTCGAACCCACGTCGCGCACCTCTGACTTTCGGAAGTTATATGACTTTTCGAAATTATGTGCGTATTGATTGACAATTATCGCCTGCTCCATGCCTCGGAGAGCACGTTAAGACGTTAGTCCCGGCTGCCATGAACATCTATGGCAGTCGTTATTAGGAAAGTCAGTACCCTATAATATCCTGACATTGGTCTAGCCTTAGGGTATCGTTAGCCTTCGGGTTGCGGAGGTCAGGTGGCAGCCGCTCCGTGTAAAAACTGATATCCAGTCAAATCCGGTTAGACCAGAAAAGCCGACCCCAAATGACTTGGGAATAATAAAGGCTAAGAGAGAAGAAGGTACATATTTTTAAATGTTTTGATTACGAACTGACTAAAAAGCTTATTTTGCAGAAGTTTAAAAATATTTTGTACTAGATAAACCCGGCCACGCGTCCCTGTGGCTTAATCTGATATTAATTATTAGAAAATTAAATGAAAATTTTCTATTACTGCCATAATTTAAAACAAAAATTTTATACGAAATGCAAGTTTGTGTAAAAGATAGAATTCTTGCTGATTGGTTTTCTGTATCTGAGTAACAAAACACAAAACAGTTTTTATACATTTTACATTTTGTAGAAATGTATAATGTTGATGTCAACTGGCCCCATATTATGTAGGACCTATGAAAATTCTACTAATATTATAAATGTGAAAGTTTGTGAGCATGGATGGATGTTTGTCTCTCTTCTCTCTGACTCTTTCACACAAAAACTACTGAACGGATTTTGATGAAACATCATACATCAGAATAACACATAGGCTACTAAAATTTATCTTAACATAAATCTACAATAATGTGAACGAAGACGCGGGCATAATCTAGTAATCTATCTAATCGACGGTAGCCCAATGGATGATTTATTTTTGTTGGAACCCAGTTTTAGATCCCATTTTAAAGTTCAAAAAAACTCTACAACAGTTTTGTCCGTCCGTCTGTCTGTTATACAACTTTCAACTTAAAAAACGTAAGAGCTAGAGACTCGTGATCAACGCCATTCGATTCAGCATAGTCGATATACCCCCGAAATGAGTATGACCTTTGTCCTCTGACCTCAAGGTCACACGGTATCACGTGACCTTTGCATATTACTTAAACAATTTTTTCGAACTCTAAAATTTACGGCAATTCATTGCCGTTTCTCACTTGTTTTTGGTATTAACGATGGGTAACAACATGTGTACTTTTCAGAAGAAAAGTGATTTACCTTTATCAAACATTTAGAAAGCAGCGTGTGTTTGGCCCACCGACTATTAAATGATTGAATGAATGAAAGGTACAGAAGAAACATTAATAAATATGCACACATATGCACACATATGCACACAAAGAGATAGGTCTAAATGCACTTGTCGTAGCCGGTAGCCCAATGCATTAGTCGTGGTTTCTAGTCCCACCCATTGCACCACCGTGATAAACTTATGCTTAACACAAACATTCTTGTTTACCTGAAGGCATGAACAAAGCAATAAATATTTTAAAATCAAATTTTTCAAAATACGTATTTCTAATTTTGAGCTCAAAAATGTGCGTTTTGTTCTTAAAAAATATTGCCAAGAAATTATTTAATTATAAGGAAAGTAAAAAGTGTTTTGAATTTTTGTTGAAACGACAATGAAAACCCGATTATGTGCCGCGAGTCCCTAAGATTACCTATAAGAGAAAATAACGCTGAACAGTAGATTACTTGGAGATGCTGATAGCTGCAAAAGCGCTTTCCCCTTAGTAAGGAAGATTTTATAAATGCATAAGTACGTAACGTAGAAAAGCGATGTTTGTATTAGATAAAGACTTGGTGATGCAGGAGTAGTGAATGCAGCTATGCGCAATGTCTCTGTAGCAACATAGGGTCTAGAATTGTACCCAATAAAAGGCTATCTACATTAAAATATTAATAACCAGCAATTCAAACTTAGACTATGAAATCTGCATCTACTGATTTTTGGTTGGGCGTGGTTAATGTGATTCGATTCAAATAAACCAATCACATTGTTTTACGTCATACGCCGCACGTCACGCGTTGCTTCTCACGATAATGTGTAGTGATGTGACGACAAAATTATCGATAATATATTTATCTTAATGTTTACTAAAGCTTGCGTTTTATGCTTAATTAAATCACGTACACTGCAGGTGGTGGCTAAAAAACCAAAGTTACTTAAGAAATTACAATTAATAATATAAGTGAAACCTATTCGATGTGAGAATATGGAATAATGATTTTATTATGTAACTATAATGATTAACATTATCTTATCTTATGTGGGGGCCAGTCAGTGCAGACCGGCGACACTTCGACCCAGTGGGATCTTTTGTGTCGACTCTCTCCCAATAACGACTACCATAGATGTTCATGGCAGCCGGGACCGACGGCTTAACGTGCTCTCCGAGGCACGGAGCAGGCGATAATTGTCAATCAATACGCACATCATTTCGAAAAGTCATATAACTTCCGAAAGTCAGAGGTGCGCGACGTGGGTTCGAACCCGAGACCCTCTGCATTGCAGTCTGTTGGTCTCCCCACTGAGCAATCGCTGCTCTATAATTAACATTAACTTGATATGTCAGCAACATGTGCCCAAATGGATGTCATCCGCGATACTGCAACTGCTGCATCGGATTTAAAGTTGTTTTCAAATAAATTACGACATTGCTGCGTCGTCAATACTCGTTAGGTTTCAGTACGTAACAATTGTCTATTGTTATCTCGATGTGAATTTAGTCTTAGAGGCAAACCACTGTGTTATTTTAGCTGGCTATTAAATGACCCTATACTTATTATATGATTGTCCTACACAAATACGTATTTGTGTGTGTATGTATGTGTGTATACTGTTTGGTTTGTCGTTTACTAGAGATCAAGAACTATAATATATAATATAATTAGCCGGTAAAATCAAAGCCTCTATTTTTTGTGTAAGTCCCGTACTAGGAATTATTCCTGTTTCGCGAAAGACTTTAACAATATTCAACGGACACAAAAAACAACCAGACATGAAACAACTATTACAGAAACTTTAATAATCGGCACAGTGGCAGTAGCGACCTACTTAAACGATTATGCCACCCGTGCAGTAAATACATACATACATAGATTCACGCCTGTTTCCCAGAGCGGTAGGCAGAGGCCACGGATTTCCATTTGCTACGATCCTCACACACTTCTCTGGCTTCATTCACTTTCATAACATTCCTCATACACGCTCGCCGGTTTAAGGTGCTCTTAACCTGGACTTTATCCAGAACGTTTTCGATCTAATCAAGAAACGTTCGCCTAGGTCTATCCCTTGCGACTGTCTATTCACACTAGCCTTATAAACTTTCTTAGTCAGTCTTTCGTCTTCCATTCTTTCTACATGCCCAAAGCAGTTAACATACCCTTTTCTACACCACTATATCCACTTTCATGGCGTGCAGTGAATGTTTGCATTTATTTTCGGTACATTTGTGGTTGATATGATTCTCTTTTTTGATATGATTCTCTTTTTTAGCGTTAGCAACGACTTCAACATCGACAACTACAACTGAGGTGACGACGGTACTGGAAGAAGTAACTACTGCCGCCGCTCATGCCTGTGAGTATGATGTCCATAATTATTCATTAGAAAAATGTTTCAAGGTCTTTAATATATTGGGTGAAGAAACATCTGAATGGTTGAGTGGAACGTGTTGAAAAGAGAATATAATATTGTCTTCACGCGAATGTTATACATTAAAATTAAACAACTCTATATTGATTTTATCGCGTTGTTTTTAATTTATTGTTTCTAATAAACAACGCGATAAAGTCTATATGAAACTGTTTAATTTCAACGTATATATGTATGTGTTTGCGTACACATATCTAAAACTTGTAAAACAAGCGCGCAATCAGACACAAATAGATGCGTGCATACCCACAAAAAATACAAGCAATGCACACAGTTGCATCCGACTGACATATAAATGTATAATAAGCACTAGACTATGCATAGAGGCGCAGTTTGTTTCCTTGACGTTGTATGTACATAAGTACTATTTGCGCAGAATTGTATTCGAATATCAATCATGCATTTGATTTGTGCATATGTCTAACGAACACTCCCACACAACCTGTGCGTCTTTTTTTAAACGTTATATTGAACTGGTTGCCTGTACTTGTGATTTATATTTGACGTAGATGAGATAATACTGAAGCTATTTATTTAATTATGATTACGCTTGCATTATTACCCTTTTTACTTCTTACGGATAATACATGCACAGGCAATAATTTATACATATATGTATAATATCAATCGGCAAACACAACATTACATGAATACATGACGGATTTTAAAAGTAATGTACAGTCGTAAGTTACTATAGATTGCATAACACATATTAATTAGGTTACTACTAGTAATTAGTACTGCAGTGAACCTGGTTATTAAATTTTTATAGGCTATTACTAAACATATCAATTTGCTTATCGAATTCATTATAAGGCTATATTTGTATAACACTCAAAATATAATGCATACACAAAACATTGTGGTCATATTCAACATATTCGCTAACTACTAGTTTATAATAAATTATTATTTTCAACGTTTAACTCCTATTCCTAGAAATATACAACATTCCCATCGGGTTATAAGAAACCAAGGTCGTTTGTTTTGCAGACGTTTGTCGACGAAATCCATTTTGTCGGGAGCAAAACTTTAGCGCGGTCCCAATACGGTAACAGGAAAAAAATTTGTGGTAGGAAAATCACGGCTGCCGTATTAATATTTTTCAGTCCTTTCATAGCGAATGCTTTTATAAACGCTAAAGGTAGAAATTTTTCCTTAAAGAGGAATAAAGTAGCGAATAAAAATGTATTCAATAAAAATATTTGGATTTACGGTAATGGTTTTCACAAGAATGTTATATTTGTATCACAATCTTTACTTACGTCCTATTGGATAAACAGCTTATGGAGATGAAATGTCACAGATGTTAAAATCTAGTTTCTGCTTGCGGGGGTAAAAAAGTTGTTTGGATGTTCGCTGCTCAATCACTCTAAAACTGTCAAAGAATTTAAATTAAACTTAGCACACAATACAACCCTTCAAATATCTCAACTTTCACATATTATAAGTAGGTTACTACTATAATAACTTTTGTTCGCGGCTTTGCGTGTGAACCCTACTGGAACGCATATCGCGATAAGAAGCATCCTATGTGTCTCATCAAAATTTACGGGAGACATTTTTTAATAATTTGGTCATATTTATAATTACTCTTCCCCTTTCATATTAATTACAATTTACAAAAAAAAACTCTTTCCACTAGAAGAAAATACACTGGACAGCAAATAAACCGGGCCACCCGCTATCTTGGAACTCTGATTCGATTTTCTCAAAAATTATAAAACTAACAACTATCAAAGTTATACCTACAGAAAGTGCGTTTTATGATAATTAAAATGAATGGAAATTTATTGGGATTCATCAATTTATGACGTATTTATTAAGGATTTTACAAAGAAGAGTCGTTTTTCAGAGGTGTTAATCGTTAGTAATCATTAATGAAAAAAATTATTAAAGGCAGAAATAAAGAAAATTTAAAAAACGTTTTTTGTTAATATTTAGTATTGCTGGCAGTTTTCCGAGCAAGGGGTCTGCCCTTGACAGAAAATGATTTGAAAACTGCCAGCATCCTTGTTTCATCGACCTCACGAGCCTGGTGATAAAATCTTAATGAATTGCACTCCACTCCTCTTTAATTGCGATTCGCAGCTCTGGAAGCCTTGTTGGAGCCTATACCCAGGCTCGAGCCCAACGTTTCAGGTCATCCCATAAGTATTCTATCGGATTCAAGTTCGTGTCTCAAGCTACCCAGTCCATCGTAAGAATGCCGACGTTGCGTAGTAGTACTGGGTCAGTACATGAGCAACATGGAGCCGTGCATTATTATTCATCAATTACATATCCTGCCAGATATATCCTGTGTTAAGTACCACATGGTCTGCGAGGATTTCAGTAATGTAGCGATGAGAAGTCAATCCACGTGTACAGCTCGTCGAAAACTAACGTACGGTTAACGAGATGTCACCACAGAGCATTACAAATCTTCCTCCATAAGCAACAGTTTCGTTTAACAAGTCTCCTTCTGACGGTATCTGAACTTATGACCACTTGGCGTTCGTCTGGCAGACTTTGTTGGACTTGTACTACGTTGAGGTGACGATTTTGCAGAACAGTAAGTTGGATATAACGATCGTCTGCTGCTGATGTACCCCTTGGTCTGCCCCAACCTGGACAGCGATCGAATGTCTCTAGATATCGTCTGTAAGTTCGTTGCACTGAATATCTGCTGATTCGAAGTCTTTGAGCGACCTCACGTTGCGCAAAGCCTGCTTGAAGTAGTGTTACAGTTCGAGCTGCTTCCTGAGGTGTCGTATCAATTATTGATCAAAAAAGTAGCAAAAATACACGTATCTGAGTAATCGATTGACAAAAACTAAAGAAATGATAACAAATATCCGGCTACCCTCATTGTAGAAAAAAGAACGCTAATCGTGAACTCTAGTCAAAACAGAGCAAACCGTTAACACTGTGTTTATTGCTTGATTAGAATATGAGTTGACGGTACTTTAGAATAAATGTATAGTAATTTTAATCAACATAAAACGCACTTTCTTTAGATATAACTTTCATAGTTGTAAGTTTGATACTTTTTCAGAAAATCGATTCAGCGTTCCAAGTTAGCGTGTGGCCCGGTTTATTTGCTGTCCAGTGTATATAGCTTACTTGGAATTAGCGAAGTATGGGACTAACAATTATTTTATGTTTTGCTTCACTATAGATGCAGAGCTAGAAGTGAAAAACCACGACGATCTGGAGAACCAATTCCCTGATGAAGACAGTTTTGTAGTAGTCCTGAGCCAACATCAAATGCAGAACTTAGGTAAGCATTTATGATACACATTATCTTATCTTATTTCGGGGGCCAATCAGTGTAGACCGGCGACACTTCGACCCAGTGGGATCTTTTGTGTCGGCCCCGAGATCTATCACTGAGCTATCTCCCTATGAATGTACTGCATACACATTAGTAAGTATATCCGGTTATAGACATCGGGTGACAGAACCACACTTAGATATAAATAAGTATACGTACAGCCAACAATACTTGTTAAGCACGATTAGCTGTCTAAATAAGGCATTTAGTAAAGTTGGGCATTGTAAAAGAGATAAAAAATCAGAATAAATGCAGTAATAACGAGAACATTGAAAATTATTTGTAGAGCGTCTTTAAATGATAAAATGAGAAATAGTATGTTAAGACGGAGGGCGCTGTAGAGTAAAAAAAGATAGTGATAAGAATTGATAAAGATTTAATAAGATTGTTTGGGTATACAGAAAGAATGGGCTACTAAAGATGTGATATGTGAACAGTACAGCCAGAAAGGGTAGACCTCTATAAATATTCTCCGATCATATGGAAAATATATTCTGAAGAAAGACTAGGTTAAAAGGTATGCCAGAATTGTAGCAAGTGGTATTCGCTGCTTACATTTTCGCACAAGTGTTAAGCTCAAGGTGATTCTCTGTCAAGTCTATCAGCCCAGATCGTCTTCTCCAGTCGATGTAATATATCTCAATCTATAAGGGAGATTGTGTGTCTACACGGAATCAGTCAAGAACAATTTTTATTATACCGTCCCATCGGTACCGATCGTTAACATTTTAAACGAGCCTAAATAAAGTATCGCTAGGATAATGACTACTTTCAAACACAGAGATCGATAGAGAAAATAGAGTGCGCTCGAGACAAATCGATCGTATTGTTTGACGTAACTCATAATACGTATCGATCGAATGGGACTTCGCCAAATCGCCATAATGCATTGGCCATTGCCGATCAAGGCTGGTTAAGAAGAGCTAGTGTTACTAGGATACACACATAAAAGTATGATATCATTGTCACTATGCACACATATATTTATATTTGACTGCACAAATGGCGTAGTTTTTTAAGTAGTCGTCTCGCCGTTGCCATTGCGCCGAGTGTTGTGGGTTACGAATCCCACACGGGACAAAAATTGTGTGATACACATATGGTTGTTCCTAGTCTAGGAGTCTTTTGTGTCCGTTTATTTGAGTGTTTGTAAAGTCTCCTGGGACACAGGAACTATTCCTAGTGGAGGCGTAGTCTTTTTAAAAAACCCAAGAAAAAGTATCTAGCCTGCAACCGTAACTCTTTTACCGACTGTACATAGTCGCTTCTAACAGATGATCACTCACACAGCAATTAGCTATCTATTTGCCATCGATCCAATTTCTTAATGATAAATTTTATTGCACAAACACATTTATTAATTCAAATATAAATGATAACGGTTAATGTGATTGCGCATATCGCTTAAGGAAAACAATGGATCTCATTGTGCATAAAGTATGTCGATAAATAATCAATGATACTGGATTGACACTGATTTACATTATTTTTATTATTTTTATCAAAAGATAAGATACCTAAAATTTTAATTATAAAAATCAACAGCCGTCTCTCTGAATTGCATAGAAATCTTACCAATCTGGTAGGAGAGGTAAATGTCAAAAGACAGAAACAGGACACAAGCAACAATCTTGTAACGTTACCGCTACTTAAATGCAGGCGTGCGAGGGAGATATCGAAATACTGCCTTTTATCCCATATACTCCAATACTTATTGCTCCTTCATATTGCAGTCAATTATGATGCTGCTTTCACCAAAAGTTTTCTTTTGAATACCATTTTATGTTGCGTACAAAAACATGCAAAATCAAACAAACGCAATCATTTCATTGTAATTAGTTTTCAACAGCCTACTGAACCAGTATACTAGTATCTTACCAAACCACCTAAATAATAAACCCTTAATAAGTCAGGAAATTACGGACAAGTTTTGAAACCTATAAGATTAAAGTCATGCCTCTCATATATTTTGGCTTCGCATAATATAACGTGCACATAACTTCTTATTTGAGTCTGCTTAATAAAGGTCACATTGATTTATTACCTAGAACCTTATTCTACCTGTCCTGCCCTTGGAAAATTACCTTTGTTGTTTGTCGGCCTCGTACACAGTTTAGCACCTGGCCTTGAAGTCACTAGGGCTCAAACTAGCTCTTAAATACAAAATTACAATACCTTATTTTTATTATATATTATTGGTTTTATTTTTGGTAATTTCTATAAATAAGTTTTCCACGTGTTTATTATTGCCATTCTCGTATAAAATTGGCTTTGTGTAGTGTATATGAGTGAGAGAGTCTAGATTGTGAAAGGTTATAAATAATGTATTTAGGCCATAAATAATGTATTTATGTTGGGCCGAGGTGTTAATTGTAGTAAATTTGATGAGTTATACTGCCAATAAACGATTTCTCAATTCATTTTTAATTTTTGACGAGATTTAACATAGGCTGTGTTAGTATTCCATATAAAATTACTTACACTACTGCTTCTAGTTTTCTTATTATTATCAATTACCTACTGATGGTATCTTGTGACCGTCAGTATGGTAAGCTATTACTACCACCGCGGGTACAGATACGCGATTTCCATGTTACGTGATCCACCATGCAGTAGTAAGGACAAAGCTTGTAGGAACAAATGTTGTAGAAGAAATTAAAATACTGAATTTTTTATTCTGATGACAATGGGAGAAGCAAAATAAAATTAATTTTCTAAAATAAATCAAATTAATTTATCAGGGATATGTTGGTAGGTTTAAAAACATTTCGACATTTGTCGCGTAAAAGCATCAATCATCAATAATAACGAAGATGGTATATTTATATAAACAATGATATACAGTAAGATATTTTAATTCAAACTATAATTAATTACAGTCTGTCACCTTGGTATTTGAAAGTCAAATAAAACATCATTTTACAAATTTGAATTTAACTGAATTCGGATACACTTTATTAACATTTCAATACAAACCATTAAGGGCATTGAGAACTTAACCAATTCGCACCGCTTTTAACTGTTATTAAAAGTTGCATATTATTAATCCATACAATTTACTTTGAATTCTAACCTTCACAAGTCTTTGACGTTTCAAAGGTGACAAACAAAATGACAAATTTATCGTTAGACGCCATTTTGTTAAGTGTGTAAATGACAGCCAAGAAGTAGATATGAATGGGGGATTTGAACACGGTTTTATTAGGAGGGTAAATAAATCCAGAAGTTTAATTGCGTCTAATTCAAATAAACGTACGTAATACATTAGTTTTAATAAGCAAATACATTCTATATGAAATTCTATGTTCGTAAGTCAATACGGCCACATATAAATACAAAATCAAATTTAAATTATTTTTAGTGTAATATTGGTAGTACGTACATGTTATTAAAATTGCTAAAACTAAGTACCACTATGTTTCGCTGTAAAGGCGTACAAATTATAATGGTTTACAAACATATATTGATTGATATATAAGTACTTTGAGACACGATGGAAAAAGCTTTATGTCTGGAGCCCGCCACCTTAATGTTGACTTAAGAATTAAGGGAGGCGTGAAAATCTCGTACAACAATTGGAACGGTAGCCTCTAGTCCTAGCTACTTTTCGCTCACTATCGGATAGAGAGAAGTTACATTTGCAAGCAATAAAAAGAAAAATCTGATGACAGTACGAAAAATAGCAACAGCGGTATAATCCTACAACTACGTTAATACCGTGGCGTCTCGCAGAACCTGGTTTCGATGCGCTAGTCCAGCAAATTGTTATTGAGGCTTATCTGTTCGGAGATTCTTAGAAGTAGCACAAAGTCTGGAAGAGAAAGCCTGTAGCAGGTTATGTGTCTCAAGAAAACTACAACCGGCTTCCTCCTTATTACTTATGATCTCAAACATGAAAATTGTAAACTAACATTCACACACATATATCTTTATCGTATACTGACTCTGAGCTGTTAAAAGCATGATGTAGTTGTCTGTTAATAGTAACGTTACTAGAAATGTATTTATGCTGACCCGCGCAACTTCGTCTGCTTCATAAAAGGGTTTTCTCAGTTTTTGCAACATTTTTCATTGCTGCTCCACTCCTATTGGTCGTAGCGTGACGTTACCTAGTCTATAGCCATCCTTGATAAATGGGCTATCCAATACTTAAATAATTTTTCAATTCGAACCAGTAATTCCTGAGATTAGCGCGTTCAACCAACCAAACAAACAAAAAACTCTTCAGCTAGTATCGAAATCAGAATATGTAATATAGACAATTCTTAAATAAATAAAGTCGTAGCTGCGGTAACATAAGTATCATACATTCCTACTCATTTAGGAACACAGCCGTAAGTGTGTAACTTAATCTAACGTGAACAGTTTGAAACTAAAAATTATTTTGTTCCCAGATTTATCTCCAAGTTCGTGACCTGAGAACAGCCCTGACCACTGGTCAATGTGGTCATCTGGATCCAGAACCCAGCCATTGTACATTACTTATATAATTTGTATTGTGTCGTTTACAACGAGCCTTCATACAGTTTTAACAACGCCGTGAAGTGCGTATTAAAACGGCTACATTACAGCCTTTTATTGGGCGGTCCACCCGACAATTGAGATACATTAAACTTTGAAGTACTTGGCATGGAATGAGCCAAATTGTCCAACGTTGAATTTTGTATAATTAAGGATTTGTTAATACTGTGTGTCTGTTTTGCTTTATGTTCAATGTTCGGATTCGCTTGACTTATCATAAACGACACTACATTCCAATCTAAATGTATTACTGACTCGATGGAGCCATATCGGCTCCTAGATTTTAATATCAATGAAAAAATGAACTGTTTCTACTGTAATTCAGGTAACTCTTCGATGTATATAAATTGTTTTTGATTGTTGGATCCATTCCATAATTTATGTGTGGATCCGATTCGGCACGGTGAATGTATGCGAATCCCTTTCTTTAGTTAAGAGTAAACACAGGTGGTGTATAAATTGTGCTTAGATATCGTAAGGACATCGCTCCACGTGGCGGATTTGTACACTAGCAATTGCTATATTTGCTGAAACCAAAATCGACCGTATGTCGATATGTATAAAGTTGAATTTTGTTAGTCTCGCAATATTTGTACGACCTTGTGACCTTGTAACTACTATTACAGATGTTTAAGACTTAATAAAATTAAGAGCTTATTATAAATGATAAGGTTAAGCGTTCAATTTCGTTTGCCAGTAATCAAGTGTTGTGTATTAATTTATGATAATTAGGTTAATGTACAGTGTAAATAAAAGATTAAAAGGATTTTGACTATTAGGGAGTGTGTCCATTGCTCCGTATCATAATATGTTCATACATGATATAATCACTTAAGCGCTCAGCTTGTTTATGTGTAATTGAACTCATTAAGATTGCGTACAATTTCATTAAATAGTAATTTTTGAACCGCGGCTTTACTTGCGTTAGTCTAGAAATCGTCAATCAATCTCTATCCCCTGAAGACAGTCGTTTTTTCTTGGATAAAATGGCCTTTTCTATATCCATGACATAGATATGTATGCTAAATCTCATAAAATAAATAAAATAAATAATAAAAAATTGTTTATTGCCAAAAAGTATTTACAATGTTAAAAGTCATATCCTGTGGCCCCACACTAGGCAAGCCTGTCCTGTGGGTACCTGACGCGATTAATTCTTCGTACACACATTGGTAGCTCGGACAGCATCATATACAGTGTAATTTTAGCCTATAATTAAACTATAGCTACAACAAACCTATCATTATAAAATAAAAAAATTAAAAATAATTAATCATGACGATCGGTCGAGAAGTTAATGCCTGAAAGCATAACAAACAAACTCACATTCGTATTTATAATATTAGTTGGGATTAAGCGATTAATATGCTTTAGTTTTTGTTGAAAACGTAGCGTAAATCTCGGCGTGAGTCGCATGTTATATTGAGCGAGCAATCGCAGAACGGTTGCCGCATGCCTGTTACGCACCGCACGCATAAATGGCACGAGCGCTTTACTGTCAAGCGGGTACTATGCTTGTATGGCATTAATCTTGTATAAAAAGTCGCATGATACGTTCATACCATGATCATGGTCATACGGTGTAATGGGTAAATTCCTTTAAGGACTTCTATAGTGTTGTGTAAATGAATTGTGACACAAAAAATTGTCAATTTAATATTTCATATCTCCGTTAGACAATATGTTATTAATATTTGTATTAAATACTCTTGTAATTAAACAATTGTTTTAATTTCTAGGAAACAATTTTGTAAACTTTGCAAATTAGGAATATTTTTTGGTTTCTTTTTATTAAAGTTAGGTTTATTGCAATAAATAGACAGCATGGTATTAAGTGTAGTTTTATTTTAAAGACACACAACCTCACAAATGTATGTATTAAAAGAATATCCACTGCTCGGAGGACGTAGGGGTTTAAATGGTCGCCTCGGCACTGCCATAACGCCGAGTGTTGTAGGTTTGATTCCCACACGAGACAAACATTTGTGAGATCCACAAGTTGTTCAGAGTCTGGGTATTCTTTATGTTCGTTGAAAAATTATTTTGCTTATACGTCCGCTTATTCAGTAATGTTGCTACGACAGTAAACAGGGACCTGTCTGAACAATAAGCGCTCACCGTAGCTCAGAGACATCAATATTATTACAATTTATATGTATCTATCTCTATACTTCTGTGGCCGACCCTTCAAACATTAGGGAGATGTAGCTCCGCAGATCAGATTTACCGTGGGAGAGCCACGCTTCGCCACGAATGGGCCAGCTCGACAGGAGTGATACCACGGCCTTACAGAAAACCGGCGTGAAATAGCGCTTGCGTTGTGTTTCGTCGAATTAGTGAGGGTACCGTAAGGGCAGGGGTGCCCTCCCTTCTTGTGGGGGCAAATTTAAAAGGCCGGCAGCGCACTTGTGACTCCTCTGGTGTTGCGGGTGTCCATGGGCGGCGGTAATAGCTTACCATCAGGCAATCCGTCAGCTCGTTTGCCTCCTATCCCATAAAAAAAAGATAATGTGTACAATGGATGAGAATATTGCCAAATATATACATCCCCTCTCTCTACGACTAGTCCAGTTTATGATATAGCGTTCCCCTACACCAACAGTCAGTTTATAATATTGGAAGCCACTGTTCCGTCCAGTGCCCGAGAGCACCTTTCGGGACCAGTTACAGACAGGTCTTGTCCCCAAATCTCGATTTCTCCATCCTAACCTCAGAGATCCGTTTCTCGTAAGCGAGCCTCCTCGAGCCCAAGTGAAACTAACTATTATTTTTTATACAACTATGTAGGCAATCAAGCATACGGCCCACCTGATGGTATGTGGTCACCATAGCCTATGGACGCCTGCAACACCAGAGGCATCACTTGCGCGTTGGCGACCCTTTAGGGAAAACCGAAGTGGGAAGGAGAAGGAACGGCAAGGGGGGCAGAGGGTGATTGGGCCTCCGGCACTCTCACTCACCAAACGGAACACAATAGTACGAATACTGCTATTTCACGTCGATATTCTGTGAGAGGCTAGTACTTCCCCGGTCGAGCCGGCCCATTTATGTTGAAATCAGCGAGGCTCTACTACTCTAGGAACCTATTCTCCAGATAGGTACCAGAGCAATAAATCCGCTCACCACTCTCAACTCTGGGTGTTGCTAACGAAAACCTTGCTGAAGCCGACGGAGAAGCCGCCTCCCATATCTGCAGTATGGTACGGGAGCTGTATAAGGCACGCTCACTTCCAGACTTACATCCATACGCCTACCCTAATAGGCCTACAAGCCGGGTGTGGCCCGAGTCACTATAGCTATGACTCTTACTTGCTGAGCAGGCAAGCACCCGAGATGCGTTGTGGCAGCGAAACCACGCTGCCACTTCGCTAAAGACAACTCCGTGCCTCGCGCGACCGACTGGCTCGCACTAGCCGCGCATGAGTTCGACGCTCGAACGCCACGTGCTTGCCGATTTCTTTTCTTTTTTTATTGCATTAATCGGTGAAAAACGAGCCAGCGGCTCACCTGATAGTAAGCGAGAACTGTGGCTCATACACATGGCTGTGTTTTCTTAGCATTACAGAAGCAATGTCAAAAAAACACAAACAAGTCGCTGCCTACCGGAAGGAAAAGGGGAATGGACCAGGGTGGGGTTTGGGCAGGGAAAGGTGATTGGGCCTCCAGCGCTCTCACTCACTGAACGAAACATAACAGATACTGTTATTTTACGTCAATCTTCTGTGAGAGGGTGGTACTTCCCCGGTCGAGCCGGCCCATTCATGCTCTAACCAGCGTGGCCCTACCACTCAACAGTCATAGTCAAGCCTATGACCTTACAGGGGTAGGCAGAGGTATACCCATATTTCACCAGCTATAATTCTAGACCCTGCGTTAGAGTGTGTAGTACCGCGAGCCGATTATCGTTTATAAGGCACAGTTCCAGGGTGCTACGGAAATTTTTCCAGGAAATCAATAAATACTATAAAAGAGCATAGCTATTTATATAATTATACTATATTAAAGACACAAATAGTCTTGAAACAAATTCAAACGTTTTCGAAAATAGTTGGTCGACTTTATATCTGTAAATAAAACAATGCTCTACGAAACCGGTACAATAAAAACAATTGTTATGTTGAATCTAGAAATTAGGTTATAAGATATAACATAACAATTGTTTTTTATTACAGAGTCGGTTATGCCAGCATTGCCAAATAGGAACTAAGTAAATTGGATTTTCACCTGATTGAATTGGAAAAACAAATTATATTACTACAATTTCTTTACTATCAATAAAAGTCAGAGTGTGACATCATTGTCCTTTTTATCCAAGGATTTAAATATTATGTGCCCTCACCGGACTTAATCAATTAAATATTAGTTGATTGCGCTTAAACAATACCTAAAGAATACACGGATGCCGCAGTGGTTTGTGTGGACACCTCGTTACTGCCCGTTCCCCAAATAAACACCGGGAAGAAAATTTGTGTTATCTACATAATTATACTTGTGCCGAGTCTAGGTATTCATTATGTTGTTTGTTCGCAAAATCATACATTGCAATGCATTCTAATCTCCTAAATTTCTGAGCGATTAGATTTTTTTATCGATCATTTTACATCTCTAGTTTAGACTAACGTAGAGGCTTGCCCTCTATTACGTCAAATCTAAAACCACAGCTAGAAATGTGGGTTTAATATACTACTATAATTTATAGATATAGTCGTAACACTACGTATGAACATAATATTGTCTTCTATTTACGCGAATATTATTCATTGAAATTAAACTGCTATATACGGATTTTATCGCGTTGTTTATTTGACACATTATTACAAAATTTTAAAAATTGTTACACTACTACTACTATTAAACTTTACTAATTTTTAAGCTAATTAAATTATTATTAAACTATTTAGATTTAATATATATTTTTTTTATTTTTACACTTTCCCCGACTTTTTGGTTGCTTTTCAGCAGCCATGGTCACGGGGAGACTAAGATGGCAGTTGTCTCAATGTTCCAGTGTGGTTATTTCAAAGTACCCGAACATAATTTAATCATTGGTGTTTCTATTTACGCAGAATGAGCTCAAAGTATCATGAAGTCTAGCTGTGGTTTGCTTCTTCTTGGGTTTGACTATTTTTATTACTGGATCCCAAGCTGGTGGTACATTCCAACCATCTTCTCTATTAAAATTAGGATGTTTTTTGATTCCAATAGCCTCGCGAAGCATCCTTGGTAGGAATCGGTGTTCTTTAGGGAGAATCTGTGGTTTGTTAAATCTCAGGTAGTGGTTGGTCCCATGTTGCACATGTTCACACACAACAGACTTCAACGTATGAACAACTACGTATGAACGTTAATTGTTCTTCATCAGCACTAAATTAATAGTACTTACATACCCCACACCAACAAATCAGTATTAATTTTCATCAATCGATATATTAACGCTGATTACCTTTAAAATTATACGGAATTCGAAAGCCCCGGCTGCATTTAACAGGCTATACTGATAACTATGGTAACCAAAATGTAGAAGGTAAAATTTAAATACATTTGTGGGAATACAGCCGTTGGTTCGCAAGCTGCACTCGACGATATTGTGTTGTCTAAGTACTCTTTAGATTCAATATCTGCTGAAGCAGTGGCGGATGCAATAAACTATGCGTTGCCTCTATTGGAGGCTATGTACTAAACAGAGGAATATAGATGTTTTTGATATTTAAAGGCCTTTTCTATGATTATTGGCCGTGTTAAGAAAGATATAGTAGCGAGAGCCTAGTGGAAAACTTTACATACTCTTTCGTAGATATAGACACTCTTCTTTCTTTCTGTCTTTCTCTTTGTGCGTTGAGCTCTTTGCCGTACTGTTCTTTTTTTTGACTGCATGGATGGCGTAATGTTCGCCCTGCCAATGATTACATTGGCAGGGCGAACATTACGCCATCCATGCAGTTTGATCCTTACACGGGACAAATATATAGATGTTCTTTGTGTCCGTTGTTTCAACATTTGTAAAGTCCCCCGTGGCACCGAAATTATTTCTGCTGTGGGTATTGACTTTTTGAACGAATTTAACGTTTCTTGAGTCAAGTTATTATTTCTTCATTTAGGTTACAAAGTAACATTAATAAAGGTTGAACTTTAGTTTAGTTATTGCGTTAACTGAAGTTACTGAATTAACATGTATACTGGTTGCTAGGTTCAGACAAAGGATTGAGCCTTTAAGAAACGGCCCGTAGACGTATGTAGTCGGCACCGGGGTGGTATTACTTGTAAAAGTCTAACGCTGCCAGCTAGAGCTCTCTAGAAGATTTTCCTCCGTAAAATAGCTGACGAAATGAAAGTGTTAAAATATGAACAAAGGTAATACATATCTTCTATCTTCTTTGATGATAGAGGCGTGAGACTATGTTTTAGTTCTCATACTAGCCAATAAGCAGTCAAGTTTCCGATTGTCCGAAACAAACTGAAAATACCGCTATAGTTCTGAAAACAACTAGCTCTTCTTTCCTTTTTAAAAAAACGAACACATATTTTAAAAATCATTATTTTTAAATCGTGGTTTTTATAATATGCCGATTATCATCAGCCTTTACTCGCTGATAAATGTATTTTCAATGCTTTAAATATCATGCAACGCAAAAATTCAAAAGTTACTAAATATAATAATATGTATCGTTATATTTTAAATAATAAAATGGCAGACTGATTACTTCTTTCACAGTATTGAGCCTCTGTACATAATATCCGAATACCTTTGTTCATATTTATCAATACTGATACGCCGAATTTAAGCATAGCCGCCATTATTCCCAATATTCATAGAATAACAATAGCTTTTATTCTGACCATTTTGCCTCCAATGTTCATCTTCTGCCTACGTAGAGCTATTGGAAATTAAATACAGAAACGAAAATTAATACAACATTATTGAAAGGCATATAAAATATAACAGAAGATTTTCATTAAAATGTATTTAGTCAAAATATTTTCTCAGTCATTTTATTATGTTATAAAATATACAATAATTTATGTGGACTGGTTATGTGCTAGCTTATGTTATATGTGGGTTTGTGAAGTAGGTCGTGTATGTTTAGCAGTAGTTAAGGATGACGTCAGTGGTACAAGGTTTGAGGCAGCATTCGTCGACCAGTCCGTCCCGTTTGTATCGTGACCAGTTAGCTGTTAAAGCGCCCCGACGTCCGCTCCATATCGAATCGATCTCGTTACTCTTGTCGTCTGCTAAATAGTCCGCTGTCAAATTATGCAATTTATTATAAGATGTATATGTAATCATTTAGTTTCGAATGGCCCTTGCTGCCAACTAACTGTCACCGACATTAACTTGGCAGCAAGAGGCGACTCTTGGATACGGGTGGGAGAGTCAAACAATATACGAGGGCGAATAAGGTAGCTCAAATATAGCAAAAAAATTATAATACAAATTGGAAAAGATTATTTCACTAATGAAAAATTAAAATAAAATCACTTAAGAGAAGATAAAAGAAGATGAAATTGCATTCTTTTTTTACCTATTAAGTAACGACAATATGTCTTTAAAACAAGAAAAATGTAAGGACGGATACTAAGGGAGACCGCTACGTAGGTACCTTTGTCTAACAAGTGAAGGGAAAAGTGGGAGTCGAGTCGTATCAAGAGGGTAACAAAAATCAGATGACATACATGTGGCCATTACTCCACCGACAAAAGCTATTAAATTAAAGAAGAAAGCTACGACAAATTTCACATATAAGATAATATAACAGAATCTCTCTGGGCAACACTCTCCTTTGTGTCTGGTGTGACATTATCAGTATAAATTATAAAGAAATAAATAAATTAAACGGCAACATATAAAAAGTGAATAAATATAAAAATATAGATAATAATAATAATAATAATATTCTACCATATACACACAACACCATCTAGCCCAAACTAAGCAGAGCTTGTACTATGGGTTCTAGACAATGGATAAACATACGGTTCACCCTTGTTTGATCGAACAACGTTAGATATAATATTACTAAATCGAATTTTAGTTGCAATAAAGTCATTTCGAAGAATTATTCATTTAACCGAATAAGTCATTGGTAAATTTTTATTTAGCGTAATTATTTATTTGAACTAATTTCATTTGAACTAATTTAAAAAAAAAATACCACGAAGGCTAAGGCGGGAGCTCAGCTCTGCTTCGCTCCCGCCTTCGCCTTCTAACCTAACCTATCCGAGTCGAGGTACTCTGAGTCGGGGTAATGAACATTATACCTTTTGATCATTAGCGCAAATGTTGTTATAGCAAATAAATATTCGATGAACTGAAAATTCTATCAAACGATATTATACAAAGTGATGATTTTCTTAAACGTTGTTCGATTTAGTATTATTATATCTGACGTTGTTCGATCAAACAAGGGTGAACCTAAACATACATATATACGTTTTTATTTTTGTAAATATATACATATTATACATAGAAACACCCAGACCAAGACAAACATCCATGTTCATGCACACAAATGTTTGACTTGTGCGGGAATCGAACCCGCCACCTCGGACGTGGCAGTCGCTTACACTAACCACTACGCCATCGAGGCCGACGGATGAAAGCTTGACGTAATTATTACCTCGTATTGCTTCAAATTATCTCTAATATTTTCTTTTATGTAATGAAAGAATGAAATGCTATTATTTAACATTGATATCAGAACATCAGCTTCAACGATATTCCTTTTAAAATACAGTATAAAACTAACAAGATATGAGAAAGGATCGTGACAGTGCATATTTTACTCTAACACTATGGGTTTTAAAATAAAAGCGCATAACGTTAGTAGCACATACATTTTGTAAAAAAATATCCTAAAAGTGACACCGCTAACCATTCTGGCAGATTAAATGCTATATAGCAGACACTATAGAAAATGTATTGTTTGCAGTCATTTGTGACCGACATGGCGTCGAATGTGTAATATTTGTGCATAATAATCATTTACGTTAACATTTTTACATGTTATACAAACTACCTTTAGTATGCATAAGCATGTCCTATCCTATGTTCTTCGATAAAATACATAGAACATGGTGCCCACTTCAGTTTTGGCATTTACTCAACTGTGTTTTTGAATGCTACGTAATAAATAGCGATCCTATTGCCGCTTACCGAACACATATCTTTAGCCTACGTGCTGCCACTGAAGGTTTACAAACACAAAATGAACTTCGACGACTTAAATGGCCGCGTCGCCACCTCTACTTCTCCGATTGTTGTGGGTTCAATCCCCACACGGGACAATGTGTTCTTTGTGTGCGTTGTTTAAATATTAGTCAAGATCCCCGCACACACAGGTCTTATTTCTAGAAAAAGAGTTGATCTTAAAAATAAATAGTTACCGTCACTTTGCCTGACCCAGAAAAAAACCTTTGTGATCGCCCAAACCTCATTTAAAGGTAACACGCAGATACACAATGCCACAAGACAAACTAGACCGTGTTTAACTGCAAGCAATTGCTAATCATACACTACTGCTTACCTCTTCAGATCTCAAAAGCTCACAGAAATGATACTTACACAATGCAGAGTGTGCGGAGGCTCTCTTGTTGACGTACTCTGCCCCATAACATAGCAGTACCCTGGCGTTCGCTAGCTGCCTTCCACAGAGGATGACTGGAGCTCGCTCAGCGGCGGCGTATGTTAGAGCGAGAAGACACGACACGATAATCAGCCTCATAATGGAACTACAATAGAAATAAATAGGTGTCAGTAATAAAAAAAGCAGCGCTTGCCTAGTGGGAGACCGTTAAACTGTTGCGCAGAGGTCTCGATCTGGATCTTGAAGCACACACCTCTAACTCTTTGAAGTGCATAATAAGTAGTTTATTATCGCTGCTTTAATGGTGAAGGATAACATCGTGAGAAAACCTAAGTACATGTCTGAAAGTTTTACATAATGTTTTCAAAGATGTGTGTCTGCCAACCCGCCAATGGGGTAGACTATAGCATAACGCTTCTCATACTGAGAAGAGGCCTGTGCCCAGCAGAGACAGTTTATAAAAAAGTTTGATATTTTTATAGTATGGTACTCCTGCCGGTATATATGAAGTTGTATAAAGCGCGTTATACAAGAGAAAATAAAGTACGTGCAGTCACAACTTACCCCCAAGGAAACAACTTCTACATATGTAAATATTGTACATTCCAAACATGCCATTTATCATACGTTTTCAGCAAGAAAGGCATTTGAACCCCCTTCGCCGTTCACGATAACGTATGCAATCCCTTTCAATGGATGGCTTTCAATGGCGTCGTCATATTTGATGGTGATAGCTCTTGGTTTCCTCATTTTACCACAGATAATGTAGCATTTCAAACGCAAACATGAAACGAACGGAATTAATGAGGCTCCGGAAATGTATATACATTTCTTTTTGTAAGGACTTCACTTATGAAGTATATGATGTGTTCATATATACATATATTTTGTCTACAATATATGAATATATGTATATATGAACTCACGCATGACATTTATGGAGAAGTAATATATATTATACCAGCTCTGTTTATATACTGTCCCACTGTTGGATACGGTTTTGTTCTCAGAAAAAGACGAGCTTAGCTATATGCTGCTGCCATGCCATGCTGACCTAGTGCGAATTGGCAAACTTCCCATATCTTTTTTAACATTATATGGAACTCTGAAATTGCAGGTTTTATCACGACGATATTTTTATTCACCGGTAAAGCGAACCGTAATTAGCTACGCACATTATTGCGAAAAGTCAAAGGTGCGTGACTAAGGATCGAACTCAAGATGCAACGTTGCGTTGCAACGGTCTCCCACTTAACTATCGCATTCCTAGAGATGTATACCGTATTATTGCAGAGTAGATATATTCTAGACGCTGCGCAGCTAATGACAATAGCCAGGATCTAGTAAGCCTGTCCAACTTTGCTTGCACTGTGGTCGGACATTGTAAATGCCTTCCGTGATGCCTCACGATTTGAAAATAAATGCAAACCTATATCAAGAATCAACGAGGCAGACAATACGTATAATTACAAATACATAAATAATCTCCTAAGATCGAACGCATGTATATATCTTCGGAGCCAATTCCTTTAAATAAAATATGAATTTTAAGCTGAACAAACCAATCTATTACAATATAATTAATATTCATTAAAATGTATGACAGACATACTAGTCAAAATGTTCTTCTTACCTTGGTAGCTGTAAGACGTTGTCTCAAGAGAAACTTTAACGGTGAATGGAAATTTCAAGAAAATTCATCTTATATATGCAGTCTAAGAAGCATAAAGATTGGGTTTCATTATATAAGAAAGCGTGTAATGCATCACTTGAAACCGCAACATATTTCATTTTTCCATCTGAAATGTTCTCACGTTAAAAGTATCAAGATGCTAGGTGGCAAGTATTGAGTTACCAGGTGAAAAACATCGAGGTTACAGGTATTAAAGATCGAGATTCTAATTCTAATACAAAGCATTAATATACAGGTGGAAAGAATCAAGTTACCAGATTAAAAGCATCGAGTTTGCAGGTGCAAGCATCAAGTTTTCTGGTAGATAGGATTGACATTGAAACTTAAGGCTTTCCGCTTTAAGTTTCCAGGTATATAATAAACGTACTTAAGCTGGGCGAAGGACAAGCAAGGTATGTTTTCAGTGATCTTTTACTCCATGTATGTGCAAGTTCTGGAATGAAATACCCGCCGTAATGTTTGTCCAGTGCTATAACTTATCCAAATTTGCTATTATTTTTATCCGGTAGGCAGGCAACTGGCTGTATTCCCTTTCCTTTGTTTCTGCAATCCAAGAATTAAACAGGTGGAGTGCTGATTTAATAAAAAACAACTATTGCTATTACGATTTCCCATTATTATATTTATGTGCCAGCATTTATATAAATCCATTCAGCGGTTTTTGTATGATTTAGTTATGAACATCCATACTTTCTTATCTTTTTTATACATAATCTCACGCCTATATTCCGAATTCCACCTACTATGTTATAAGGCCCCTTGTAAGAGGGGAACGTGCCTGTTGCCTGTTGCCTGTTGTTGTTTACCGGGCACTGTTACAAACACCGACACTAAGAAATTCTTTACAGAAAAACTTAATAAGCATATTTGTGTTTAAAAAAGCCAACTAGGAATGAATCTTGTGTCGTAGGGAACTTGACTAACATTCAAACAACGGACACAAAAAGCACCCAGACTCAGAATAACTAATTGTGGATCACACAATTTTTTGTCCCGTGTGGGGATCGAATCCACAATACTCGGCGCGGTGGCCGTGGCGGGGCAACCACTTAAAACAGAACGCCGTCCGTGCAGTAATTTTGCTCACTTTCAACCCGAGACCACCATTTTATTTAATAGGCACCAATATGTTATTTAACAGGCCAATACACCTACGAGTCCCGGGTGGGGGCCTGGTGATCCGTCACACAGGGGTCTCCCTAGTACGGACTCCAGTCTCTCACAAAGGATCTTTGTTACCACACATATTGTTTATCTACTGTAAGATGCACATGTACATGAACCTTTGTGATGAGAGAAATAAAGTTTATTATTATTATTATTTTAAAAGGCAATAGCGATCATTGCCCACTTATCTGTGTTCATAACCTAAACTTCATCTAAATGCTTGCTTACAGCTTAACTTGAAAGCTTTTACATGAATGATTATTTGTGTTAATAGTATATGTCACTAATTAATTCATACCTCGAAATGTCGAAAATAGACAAAGTCATAACGTCACACCACTCTCCTGCTCTTTACGTCTCATTAAACTTATCATATGTTACCTGTATATAGAACATTGTTATTTTATTTCCGTACCAACTGGTTTTTAGGACAATATACGAAATAGATATAGTACAATGTAGATTGTATAACCATTTTTTTAACTTAACGTAAAAAGTATACTCATGTTATATTACAATATAAAAAATAGCAAATGTCCTTCCCCAGATTTTAAACTATATCTGTATCAAATTTCATTTAAATTGGTTAAGTGGTTTAGCCGTGAAAAAGTAACAGAGAGACAGACAGAGATACTTTCGAATTATAATATTAAGTAGGTACGGATATTGCAAAGAGTGAATACTAAATAGACTGTAGGCAATGTAGTATTCACTCTTTCATTAACCCACACACATACAGACACACAGCACTAAACCGCAGACACACACACATACATAATAATGATTTATATATAAAAAATAAGCTTATGAATGTTTGTGTCCGCAAAACTCGAAAAATAGTCGATGAATTGACTAGAAATTTCAATACATTATCATATTTCCATATCACAGTGTCTTTATATACTTTTTATCCCAAATTGCTCAAGGGAACGAAAATTAAAATATCAGGCTAAGTGAAGTGTGGCTGGGTTTAGCAAGTAAGTAAATAATAATAAGAAAAACAGAATTTCAGCCATGGCGACCAATTTCAACCCAGAGTGGCCATCTGCGCAGATGTTATATTAGAATAGAGCGTGAACAAGTGTGTGCGCAATCACAAGAACACTCTCTATTCCCTTACTTCCATAGTCTGATGGGATCCATCAGATACAGAGAAAGAGAGATCAGGCGCAGGATTAACAGCATGTAGTAGAGCCTCGCTGATTACAGCATGACTGGGCCGGCTCGACCGGGTAAGGACTACCCTCTCACAGAAAATCGACGTGAAATACCAGTATTCCAACTGTTGTGTTTCGTTCGGTGAGTGAGAGTGCCAGAAGCCCAATCACCCTCTTTCAACCGTCCCTTTCCTTCTCCTTCCCACTTCCTTTTATTCCTAAAGGGTCGGCAGCGCGCAAGTGATGACTCTGGTGTTGCAGGCGTCCATAGGCTACGGTGACCACTTACCGTCAGGTAAGCCGTATGCTTGTTTGCAAACTCAGTTGTATAAAAAAAGGTACACTAGGTCTGACACATAACACATTCCTAATAACGGGCTGCTATAAATAATTTCTTGATGGAAAACTACCATGCACATCAGTCGTATTTACATCCTTCCTCAAGGCCATATACTCACCTAAGCATATATTAGGATCCTTATATTTAATTTTGTGTTTTGTTTCATCCTATTTCAAATGCATTAAAAATAAGAAAAGTTAATTGTATGTCCGTATTTTCCTACAAGCTTATACCTAAATGAGAGCTGTAAAATATAAATATTAAACCGCTACTCAACTCAAAATATGAAAACCGCATCAATTCCTGTTCAGTGGTTTTATAGTGGTGATGAGTCAACAGGTAGACAAACTAAATTTATAAAACATTGTTTGGGGTTAAACTTCTTTAAATAATCAATCACCATGCGTTTTTCACGGACGTTTACGAGTTTTATGTCCACGCAGCAATGGGGCAACAAATTCACATAATTTATTGCATAGAGATTAGTAGGTATATGGGTTGGAGAGTAATATCGGCTACGCTGTCTCTAAAAAAAATACGCCGTTCCTATTTGAGAGATTTTTTTTTCTTTGTGCTATTCTGCAATCTGTATACTACTATAAGCAGATAGTTTGGGCGGCCTTGTTAGGTCAAGTGCAACCTCCAGCGAGGATATCTACTCATTGCATTTGTATGGTGAGATTTCAGTACGTCTTTTCGTTTTAGACGTTTTTGATAACTGTGCGTGGTTAGACATGACGTAAGTACATTCGGATGCTTTTTCAGCCGCTTCTGATACCTTTTTTTCGAGGCCTGTATTTCCTCTTTTCAGTAGTCATGTTCACGTCTACGTGGATTTCGGTATTAGTAATAATAATGTGAGAGATTGATGAAACCATGTGAGCAAAGTCACGGCTAAAAGCTACTTAAGCATTTCTAGAAATATATAAATAAAACCAAGTATATTCTCTTGAAGCAGAAGCGTTTGGTTAATTTTAAATTAAATAAAATTTTCTTTCAATACCACAGACTGTATATGTATTTGTTCCAGCAGCAGAAATGAACCACGACAGATTTAGATGCGGTTTTTATTGCTTGATAGATTGCAGCTCAACTTGAAGTTGAATCAGCGATATGGTGCAAAAACATCTCGGGTGAATTGTAGGCTTTGCGAACGAAATTGCAAGCAAGTTTTATTTTAATATAAGCAAGTTTTCTTGTATACTCTCTTATGCGAAAATAGATTCTATTAAGCAGCAAATCGAATTTCGCCAAAATGGACTTTTGATTAGTATAACGAACGGTAAAAGTAGTATAAAAACTTGAACAACTTTGGGTAAATTTCTGAGAACAAATATTAACATTAAGCTTTCGAAATATAATTGTTTGTTTAATATAGAGGACCGCCTGGCAATCTTTTAAGCATTCACCATAGCTTTCGAATCGCCTTGAATGATAAACCTGGTTTTGAAATACCAGGCTTATCATTCAAGCAAAATAAATTAATAAGGGATGAAAGGAAAGGAACAGCAGAGTATGTAAAAGCAGGTACACACTCGTTATTTAAGTTAGGTTAAGTTAGGTTTATCCAATAACACACGGTTGCTAGGAGGGAACCCATCTGCCACCACTGCGGGTGTGTTGAGGACACGGCGCAGCACACGCTCGAGGCATGTCCTGCCTAGGCGGTGCAGCGCCGTGAACTCGTAGGCGTTGTGGGAGTCGACCTCTCGCTGCCGGCCTTGATCAAAGCCATGGTTGACAGCAAGAGGAACTGGGTAGCGGTCGCATCCTTCTACGAGGGCCGCGGGCGAGAAAAGGGGAACTCCTGTCTGCCAGCCATTGAGTCGGAGTAACGCTCTCTGTCGTGCCGGGGTGTCACACAGGAGTCGTCATCCGCAGGCATTTCTTGCCTGTGTTGGACACTGCTGGGTGGGTCGCTGATGTAGTTTCAGTTCCAGCTACTCACCCACCATTCAACGCAGCGAGTTGGCACACCGTGGTAGATTTAGTCGGTAGTTCCCGGGACGTTCCATCTATTCCCGGGTGAGCCCGATATAACCTCTCCACTCCCCTTTTCAGCGGAGAGGTATGCGTAAAGCATACCCCCACGTTAAAAAGTAAATAAAAGGTTTATCCAATAAAACATTACAACAAGGTTAACTGATTTGTATTTTAGATAGGTGTTTTTTGTATAGGTGTTAAATTATTTGCAACAAGGTTAACCTAAAGAAAAAACAATAATATTTAAAAAGCATTATAATATTTCTGCGCTTCGTTATCAATTGACAACGTGCCCAGAAGACTAGCTATGCGCAGTGCAAATAACAGTTTTCTGGGCACGCGACGCGTCGAACGGCCGCTTAGCTAAAGCTTTATATACAAACCTAGTACTGAAACTAAATGATCCCAATATTTCGACACCAATCGGCTCAAATATGTAATTATCGATAAGGTTTCGATATTTGCACCACTTCGGTGTCTCTGCTGATGTAGCAGCAGTACTAGTACAACCTACTTAAGCTTTTGATCGAGGCTTCAAAAGCGATATATCTTAAAATAATCATTCCTTCCCTTTTTATATCCGCTTAAAGAGCCTTTTTGCGGTCAGCGCAAATAATTTTAAAGTTATAGTTCTGCCATTAAAATCGGCCCTGGCTTATACAGAATAAAAAATTGTTTTAAATGAAAAACGCGTGCACGAGGGTACATGTATGTATGTATACGTCCACAAAAACTCTAGGTTTAAAACGAATTAAACAGGATTACTATCGCTAGGCCTTTTATTGAAATCATACATATTTATTTGATGCCATGACGTTGAGCATATTCGCTTCGAGCGTCTGTGTCGTGGCTCGCGGTATAGGCAACGTAAAACAGACGCAAAGAAAATATAAGCAACAGTTGTGATATTCTTATTTCGATTCTTAATAAGTTGTACAATAGGAGCGGTAACACCTGTTGATAGTCTATTGTCCTGGTATTTCTTACAGAGGGTTGAAAATTATTAAGAACCCTAAGGCTTTTCAACTTAATACAAAGCGCGATTGCATATCTGGCAAGGAGGGAAATACTGTCTAATCAAAAACTATGATAATAAATAAACTGAGTCTTTAGTGCAGCAGTAATAAATGCGACTGCTGTGTACCTATAAGGCTTTGGGTTCAATTTCGAAGTAGAACTATTAGTGGGATGTTCTGTTACAAAATTGTCATTAATAACACAAGTTTTAAAACTGTGCTCGATAGACAACAATAGACTCGCTACCTATTAAGTCAGTCTTCGTTTCACGTAATAACGTGTCGATATGACTTCTCAGTAGCAAGGAGTATAAACTATACACATAACATGTAGGACGAAGTTGTGCACTGTGCCTGGTAGATAGCATTAGGTTTTAGAGTTCGGGAAAAACTCTTATACGACAGCTTTTTCCGTCCGTCCGTCCGTCTGTCTGTTATACAACTTTCAACTCAAGAATCGTTAGAGCTAGAGACTCGTGGTCAACGCCATTTGACTCAGCATAGTCGATATACCCCCGAAATGACTATGACCTTTGACCTGTAACCTTTGCATATTACTTGAACCATTTTTCGAACTCTAAGGTTTACGGCAATTCATTGCCGATTCTCACTTGTTTCTTATTTGTTATTTTTTACTTGCCCATTTTTGGAATGACACGTGAATGAGTAACAAATCTCCAAGTCTGCTTAGATGATGTAATATTTTAAGTGGTCATTTGGTACAATATATGCAGAAGGTTGAATAGATTCGCACTTACAAATACATCCTATAGAGTAATATTGTTTTATTATATTCGGTATACTGGCCCAAGAGTTCTAATGTATTTAATAATATGATATCACATTTTTTTTGTATTATTTGAACAAGTAAAAAATGTTGTAAGTCTTATAATATTGAACAGGACATAAAGGAAAATAGAACAAAAAAATGTAGTTGAAGGAGTACAGCATGTGATATGCCTATGGTTATGCTTTTCAATCTCCAATTGAATGCAATATTTTATATGAGCTGATGAATGAGTGGCTACTAAATGTATATAACAAAACAAAACAATCAATTTAATATAGGTTTAGATATATATATCAATACTAATATTATAAAGCTGAAAAGTTTGTTTTTTCGTTGAACGCGCTAATCTCAGAAACAACTGGTTCGAATGGAAAATATATTTTAGTGTTGGATAGCCCATTTATCGGAGAAGGATATAAGCTATATAACATCACGCTACGACCAATAGGAGCGGCGCATCGATGAAACATGCTACAAAAACAAGAAAAATTATCTCATGTGACACAGACGATATTGCGCGAGTCAGCTAGTTATATAGATATAAGTATTAAAATACACAGTGGCGTATATTGGATACTTGAAATATATTGCATATTTAGATACAGCCTGTGGGTGACAGCAGTTTATTACCACGTATTTTTATCTTTTATATAATCTAATAAAGAATAGTAATCTTTAAGACATAACTTCCTTTTAATTGCATTTTGTCTAAGCATGAAAAAGGTATATTTTTTTACGTGGGACTGCTTTGATGCATACCTCTCCGCACAGTGATGGAGATGTTATGTCGAGCTCATCGGGGAAAAGATACCGCGGTAATACTAGCTAAACCTATCAGGGTGTTCCTCGACACAAGCAATCGCGCCCCGCCGAGGTTACGGCCCGCCGTGTGAAACGGCAGGACACTACTGTCCCCTTGTGGGGGGACGAAGACATGACTCATGAAATAGGTACATACTACAACATGCAAGTAGTATGTGGTACATGCGCTAGTTATTCGCGAGTGCTACATGCAAGAGATAATCATACAATTGCAGGCGGGGTGACTCGCTTTGATAATTTCCATGACGCACATAACTCGTGTAACGACTGATCATCATGAAATTTTGCGTACTCGTTGTCAACGGTACAGAATAGGACGTAGGGTACCTTGCATCCAGAAAAAAGGTACTGTTTCCGAAGAATGGAATTTTATTGATGAAATCTAGATTAACACGAGCGAGTACACGGGCAAAATCTAGTCTAAATACAATTACGCTAATATCTGTTATCATTGATCTTTAATTACACTCACCGCTTCTTTTGTAAACCTTATCAAATAAAAATATCAATATACATGCTGATATTTTATTAATATACCTATTCTTAAATTCTATTCTATTCTTTATAATCTACTTTCAATTATTTACTCTTTCTACATTCCAGTCACTAGACTGGAATGTAATAGTTTGGTAACAAACCTGTTTCGTAACAGTTTGGTACTAACCAAACTGTTACGAAACAGGATTGAATAGAACGTATTATAAAAATACTTAGCAATAATTGCTATTTTTATGTAATAATAATACTAGCCCTGTATTAAACTGTCCCACTGCTGGGAACGGGCCTCTTCTCAGTGTGAGAAGGGTTAGGCCATAGTCCACTACGCTGGCCCAGTGCAGGTTGGCAGACTTCACATATCTTTAAGAACATTATGGAGAACTTTCAGACATGCAGGTTTCCTCACAATGTTTTCCTTCGCCGTTAAAGCGAGCGATAATTAATTACTTAATACACACATAACTTCGAAAAGTCAGAGATACGCGCCTTGGGATCGAACTCGAGACCTCTGCGTGGCAGTCCAGCGGTCTCCCACTAGGCTATCGCTAAATAGCCTTTATTTAAGTAATAAAACAAAGCATAATTTAATCATATTTTATTTAATCAACCAAAATATATCTTATCTCGTTACCATCTGCCAAATAATTAATAAATATAATCATTCTAAAGAGATAAGACATGAATAAACTAAGCGGTATAAATACCAATAAAATGATTATATATATTTATTCAAGACATTTAACATGAAGGTTCTGGCTGTGACACTCTTGGCTCTGGTGGCGGTTGCCTCCTCCAAAAACATCAACATTGAAGATGTGATCGAACTGGAAGACCTCACCGCGTACGACTATCACAACAAAGTCGGGATACCGTTGGCCGATGAGATCCGCAAAGCTGAGGAAACTGACGTTCCCTCTAGAATCGCCGGTGGAAATATTGCTACTGTTGGACAGTTCCCTTACCAGGTCATTGTGCACTCTATATCATACAACGTCTTTTTTATTTACTGTTGCTTTGTGATTGCCTTAATGGTCGAGGGACTTTAGTCCGAGGTGCTTTATATTTTTCCTGTCGTGCCCGTCTGACTTACTTTGACTGCCTCGATGACGCAACGGTAATGTAAGCACCTGTGCTTTCTTGTTTAAATTAAGGGCCAGGCCTACGAAATGTTATCAGGTTATTCTGACAATGATTTCTCAGTGGCAGCCCGGTGTTGCAAGTTGATGGTTTTACACATTCCCGTGCCTCTGAAAGCAAGTAAAGCAGTTGGTCCTGCGACTGATCTCTCTCCGGTCGTGTCGGATTACCATCCTATCGAAGAGAGTAAGGAAACAGGGAGTGACACTTATGTTTGCGCACACACTTGTGCACTATAATATCTCCTGCGCAGATCAGGCCAGGCAGGTTAGTCGCCGTTTAAAATTGCACAGATGGCTGGTTTCCGTTAAAATTGGCTACCGTGATTGAAATTTGGTGTGAAGGACTTACTAGTTGCACCGATTCTAGAAGAAAGAAATACACCTACTTTGTACCTCGGCAAGCACTTATAGTATAATCAAAAATCCTTAAAATATCTCTACTGTTAATCAAAGTTTTAAGCAAAGTCAGTAACCCGCAAGCCTCAATAAACGTCTGACCCTAGAATAGCTTACGATAAAGAGAGATAACTTGTTTTTTTCTTTATTTTCTTTTATTCTAGTGTTTATATTTCAATTGGTTTTGTTTCAGGTTGGCCTAATCATCGACTTGGTCAGTGGTAGCCAAAGTGTTTGTGGTGGTGTGATTGTTAACCCACTAAGAGTACTCACCGCTGCTCATTGCTGTTGGGATGGCAGGGACCAGGCATGGAGGATCACTGCTGTCGCTGGCTCTGTCACCTTGTTCTTTGGCGGTCAGAGAATCCAGCACTCCATCATAATTTTACATGCAACCTGGAATCCCAGCCTTCTTGTGAATAATATTGCTATGATTTCTATGGCATCTGCGTTCAGTTTTTCAAGTAAGTGTATTTTGTAACAACCGATATAGTAGTTGTTTAAATGGTCGTCTCACCTCTGCCACTGCGTCGAGTGTTGTGGGTTTGGTACCTAAACGGGACAAAAACTTGTATGATCTACAAACAGTTGGTCCGTATCTGAGTGATGTTTGCGTTCATTTTTTTAATGTTTGTAAAGTCTTCCACGACTCATTAATTATTCATAGCGCGGGAGACCTTTTTAAAAGTAAGAATGAATAAAAGAATTTCTGATGGATTGAACATGGAAACATAAAATATAGTCCTGTGGCAGTACAATTATCTGGGCTTCTGTAACTGTTCATAGCTAAATTCACGTTACAACTTTGACCTGGTACAACGTTTGTTTTGTTTCTAGATATTTTGAGTGGATTGCCTGTATCGGTTAAAGGACACAGTCCATTGTGTTGTTAGAATTTTGAAAAGCAGCTTTATCTATACAGTACCAGATGTATTGCAATCACTCAATCAATTCAAGCAAAATATATAATATAATAATATCGGCCCTGTATTAAATTGTCCCACTGCTGGGCATGGGCCTCTTCACAATGTGAACACGTGTGTCACCATGCTGGCCCAGTTCGGGTTGGCAGACTTTACATATCTTTGAGAACATTAATAAGACTCTTAGACATACAGGTTTCCTCACGATGTTTTCATTCACCGTTAAAGCAAACAACAAGAAACTATTTAATACGCACATAACTTTGAAAAGTCAGAGATGTGCTCTTCGGTATTAAGCTCGAGACTTCTGCGTGGCAGTCCAATGGTTTCCCGCAAGGTTATCGCTACTGTTTCAAGTTTCAAGTAAAATAGAATTATATTTTCGCTTCCAGATATTGTCAGCGCTGTTGCTCTGCCCTCTGGCAGTCAGATTAATGAGCTCTTCGTGGGTGCAACTGCCACTATTTCTGGCTATGGTCGTATCGGCGATGGTAAGAAGAAAAACTTGACGTACTGATTCTTACATGTAACTGTATAACGAGTCCACAGTCTTAAGCTTGTTAATCCTTTAGGCAAATACTTTGATTCGATTTTCTCACTTGTTTAAATCCATGTCTATAATATTTGTCTAATGCCATTTTGACCTGGACGACATGTAGATTAGTGAAAAGTCCCTAAGGCGTGAAGTATGCTTGTATTATAGTATAAGAACTGCACATAACAACTTAAGTTTCAAACATGCGCAAAATGAGAACTTTACTAGTTTATTTAAGCATTCGTTTTTTTAGCTGTATAGAAATGTAATATTTACAGATAATATACATTGTTAGATATTTAATTTAATACTCTATTAGTGTAACGGAAATAAAAATATAATGTCTTGAGTATATTAACCTGACTTTTAAAATAAACATTTAGCAGCATTATATCAAATAATTTTTTTTATACAATGTTTACTTAACAATACAAATATTTGTTAAAATGTATTATTCACTTGCATTGCAATTCTAGTGGTTTATATAATTATCCAATAATTATATTCTATACATATTGTCAAGTACGTAAGAAAGTTTATTTTATTGACACACAGGGCTTCTCGATGGGATCACCGTCAACCAGATGTTGAGGCATGTCAATGTGCCTGTGATCAACAACTTTCAATGTTGGCTGACATACTATAACAGCATTCAGGGGACCAACATTTGTACCAGGGCCGCTGGTAGGGGAAACTGCGGTGGTGACGGCGGTGGACCTCTCACCGTTATGAGGAACGGCAGACCAATATTGGTGCGATATCTTTTACATTTATTTATTAGTATCATTTAAATTATTCGTAACGATAGCCTAGGGGGAAATTTCCACTCAGAGGTCTTGAGTCCGATCCCAAAGCACTCACGTCTTGACTTTTTAGTGTTAAGTGTACATATATTAAACAGTTAGAAAATTTTGTGAGTGGTTATATACCAAAGTGTACAAGTGGCTGTGTACGGATAAAGGTTCAAGTGCTCACTTACCCACATCACTGCCATCGCGCCGAGTGTTGTGAGTTCGATCTCCACATGAGACAAAAATTTGTGTGATCCGCAAATGGGTGCTCCAGCTCTGAGTGTTCTTTGTGTCCGTTGTTTGAATGTTTGTAAAGTCCCCCGTGACACAGGAATTATTCGCAGTATGGAAGTTATCCACTTCAAAAAAAAGATCCCATAGCTGCCTGCCCTACCATTGTATTTACATATAAAAAATCCAAGGATCCTGAAGTTCTTATTGATATTGATGGAGTGATGTACAATATAGAAAGCTCGCTTGTATCATAATAATCTCGTTAGTACGTTATTTTTACAGGTTGGTTTGAGCTCTTTCGGTCATGTGCGAGGCTGCACTCTTGGCCACCCGGATGTTTTCACTAGAGTTACTTCCTACATCAACTGGATCCACAATCGGCTGTAGAAGAATACCTGCCAAGTGTTGAATGCTGGACATAATTGAAAACCTATATTGTCTAGCCGCCGGCTGTCCACGGTAGCTCCATAATCATAAATTAATAATACTGAATTAATTTACTGAGAAAATCGATTCAATATTATTAATATTGGACATAATAATTGATTAATATATTTAATAAAAGTACGAGCAGCGATAGCTCAGTGGGGAGACCAACAGACTGCAATGCAGAGGGTCTCGGGTTCGAACCCACGTCGCGCACCTCTAACTTTCGGAAGTTATATGACTTTTCGAAATTATGTGCGTATTGATTGACAATTATCGCCTGCTCCCTGCCTCGGAGAGTACGTTAAGCCGTCGGTCCTGGCTGCCATGAACATCTATGGCAGTCGTTATTGGGAGAATGTCGACACAAAAGATCCCACTGGGTCGATGTGTCGCCGGTCTACACTGACAGGCCCCCACATAAGATACAAGATACTGAGAAAATCTATCGTAATAAAATAACTGGGAAAATCCGCCAGGTACCCTCAGAACACTGTCTGACACCTGCCACTGTCTTGAAGATGTATCGACGCATATTTTGTGTTCGAAGCAGAAAACTAGAAGTTGCAGCACAGCCGGATTCCACGACGCGGGTGTCCCTTACCAATGGCAATGGTTGGGGTGGGCAATCCGAGGTTGCGTGGCAATTTCCTCTAAAACCTATTATTTTATTAAACTAATAATAATATAAGATATTTTAATACAAATGTTATTTATAATATTATATCTATCTACAATTTGGTACCTCATTTAGTTTTATACCTATTTATTGAAATCTTCCATTTGGAATGATCTAAATAAGAGTTATTTGGGTCATTCCAGAGCCTGTTAGTGCAATAAAGCAAAATTTTAATCTTGATTACTATGGAAATATGTATTTATTCAAGTATTTAGCCATGAAGTTAATGTGGCCGCAAGAGGTGAAGATGAAGTATATGTATATCTGCATACATATGATAGTCTCCCGCCTACATGTCCACAGAAGTAGGCAGATGTGTATTCAAATTCAAGTATCTTATTTCCATAAAATAATTTGAAGTATTATTTGGACGCGACAGGTATTAAAAATAATAAAACTAAACAGGACATAATAATTGATTAATATATTTAATAAAACTACGAGTAGCAATAGATGGAGCATCTTATCTTATCTTATCTTATGTGGGGGCCAGTTAGTGCAGACCGGCGACACTTCGACCCAGTGGGATCTTTTGTGTCGACACTCTCCCAATAACGACTGCCATTACATAGATATTCATGGCAGCCGGGACCGACGGCTTAACGTGCTCTCCGAGGCACTAGATAGAGCATACAGCGGTGTCGAGTTCGATCCCAAGACACGCACTCTGACTTTTCGAAGTTATGCGTTTTAATTAGTTAATTATCGCTTGCTTTGGTAGGTAAAGCATCGTGAGTAAACCTGCATGTCGGAGTGTTCTCCATAATGTTCTTGAAGATATGTGAAGTCTGCCGACCCGTACTGGGCCAGTGTGGTGGACCATGCCTAACCCTTTTCACTCTGAGAAGAAGCCCGTGCCCAGCAATTACACAGTTTATATAAAGGGCTAATAATAATTACTACTAAGCCAGATCAAGGAGTAGACCTCTCATGGGAAGAAATTCAAAGCCATTATTTTAATCGTAACTTGAATACAAGATTAGTTAATTGTCATTTTTTTTAATAGGTCTTCCTATGTACGGTGACTGGTGTGTATGTTTACTAAATGTATGAATACAACAACGACAAAAACAAGAGTATTTCTTATAGTTTTTAGAGATAAATATACAAATAAATATATATCACACTCAAAATATGTACGTCGCATATTTAGAAATAGCTTGTGAGTGAGAGCTGTACAGTCCCATTCATTTTTGTCTTGTATATAATTGAATACCAATTAGCAAGTGTTTCTACGTCTCATCTGGCGCGCGCGCGCCGGCGGCGGCGGCCGGGAACCGGTTCCGCGGGCTATTACGTCACAGCGACCGAACGTCGGTCGGCCGGCCCGCTCGCCACGGACTCGCTCGCCTATCCGTATACACGCCACGCGTGCGCAACGGGCTTATTTTTTTGTATATTTATATTGTAATTGAAACGAAATAGTTTAATTTAAACGCACACAAACCCAGCCAAAGAACACCAGCCGCACAACTGGATCTAGGCATTCAAACAGTGGTCCTTCGAGCCTTTGAACTTTGAACCGCCCGACCGACATTGGTCCGTCGAGCTAAAAACCAAGCAGCAACTCATCTGCCGATTGAGTGGTATGTCAAACGATGTTATATTTAATGTATGCTATGCTTATAAAAATTAGTTATTTTAAAATTACATCAATCGTTTATTATATTAACTAATCGCTATATTAAATAAAATTATAGGTTCCGTTGTTATATGTATGTTGTTAATATTAGAGATTTTGTTGTTATATCATCTATTACTTACCCCGTTCCATGGTACTGTTTTCTGTATGTTTGCAGTCAAGTAGTTCATGACAATGTTAAAGAGCAGCGGACTCAGAGCACTGCCCTGGTGAACTCCTACTTTTACGTCAAAGCTGTCCGAGAGATCTGCTGGGCTTCTTACTACTGTCCGGATATGGCTGTATGTGTCCTGTACAAGGTTAAAGTATTGTTCGGGTATGTTATGCGCTCTGAGGGCTTGCTATATTAACGGTCTGGGAACCCGATCAAACGCCTTCTCCAGGTCTATAAATACCATCCACAATATTTGTTTATTGTCTCTTGCTTTTCCATTACAGTTCGAATAGCATGGACTGGGTCCATACTACCTTTTCCTGGCGTAAAGCCAAATTGGTTTTCTGTAATTGTCGTTATCTTTAGAAGCCTTTGGTTTATGACTCTTGTCCAGATCTTTAATGTGTGCGAAGTGAGCTTAATACCTCGGAAATTCCCACATGTACGCACGTCTCCCTTATTCTTATAGAAGGGCACTAGTGTGCTTTTCCTCCAAGATTGTGGCATCACATTAAGATATTATTGAATAAGTTTGTGAGCCATGCGATGCCTTCGTCACCGAGTAATTTCCACACCTCTGCTGGTATTTGATCAGGGCCCGTTGCTTTGCAGTTTTTCATTTTAGAGACGGCTCTCCTGACCTCGTTTTCACTTAAAGCATCGATAGGGCCCTGTACCTTGAGTTCTTCGGTCTCTGGTTGCCTGGGAAACTCCTCCTTCAGGAGCTCTTTGTAGTACTCGTACCATCTCCGCTTGATGTCTGCCTCAGATGTGAGCAACGTACCGGCTTCATTCTTTATATATTTGGTGGTTGTAAAATATTTCGTATTGTTGTGTCTACATTTTACGATTTTGAATATTTCATAGTCGTTTGCCTGTTCGAGGCGTATATAGAAATATTTTTCAGTTTCAACCTTCTGCACTGCAACTATTTTTCTGGCTTCCGTCTTGGCTTGCCTATACCTATCCTTGTCCTCGTCTGCCTTGGTAACCAGTAATTTCTTAAAGAGGCGTTTCTTTTCTTCTACGCTCTCTTTTGCTTGATCATTCCACCAAGCAGGATCTTTGGAGTTATTATGTAAGGCTCCTTTACTGATGCCAAGTATTTGTTTAGCTGTTGTAACGCAGATGTTTTTAAATTTGGCCCACGCTTCGTCTGGGGAGGTACCCATGTTATTGCCCTCCTGCAAATGATCAACTAGCTTCTCTTTCAGAAATTCAGCTTTGGCCTTATTCAGAGCGTGCCATTTTATCTTCTCTATTCTCGGTGGCTTAGTCCCAATTGGGTGACGCAGATTTAGTGCGAGAAGCAGGAGCCTATGTTGTGAGGTCAGAGGCTCACCTGGGATTTCTTTGCAGTCTTTGGCTAGTGTGATTTCTTGTTTCTCCATTAGAAAATAGTCAATTTGTGACTAGTAGTTTCCACTTTTGTATGTGATCAGGTGTTCAACTTTCTTTTGGAAGTAGGTGTTAACTATAGACAAACTATGGGTTGCTGCAAAGTCCAGGATCCTGTCTCCTTCTCGGTTTCTTGTCCCCAAGCCATACCCTCCATGGAAGCCATCATATCCGTCCCTCTCTTGGCCAACATGTCCATTCAGATCGCGGCAGATAAGCTTTTGTTCTCTATTTGGTGTGGCACCAACTAAGGCATGAAGTTCTTCCCAAAACTCATTCTTTTCAGCTTCCGGACAATTAATTTGTGGTGCATAGACAGATATAATGTGTAAGCATGGCTGACGGTCCAGAGCTATCTTAACTGAGATGATACGATCACTGGCTGTATTTATCTCCACTACTTTGTCGCTGAGGCGGTGCCTCAGAATGATTCCGACCCCGTTCTTAGTATTCGTGGTTCCATTGTAAATGAGCTTATATCCCTTGCCGATTTGTCGTGATTTGGCGCCTTTCCATTTGGTTTCCTGTACGCAACATACGTCTATAATTCGTCGTTCTAGTACGCCATTAAGTTCTTGTACACAAACATATTTAGTAAATGTATAGAGATGGTAAAGGCAACAAACCAAGCTTTTTAAATATTGGTTTACATCTCTCGTTCAGCTGAAGGCCTTTTACTGCTCGAATGAAATTTTTTGGACAATTATATAGTTATTATATAGTTTTAATAGTTTTAATAGTTGAAATAATAATTCTATTAGCTTAAAAATTTTTAAAGTTTAATAGTAGTAGTAATGTAACAGTTTTTCAAAATTATGTAAGAAAGTGTCAAATAAACAACGCGATAAAATCCGTATATAGTAGTTTAATTTCAATTACAACTATTGTTTTACTATCCAACAATGCGTGCCAACGAGACAAAGCTATAGACTCTATAACGTGTCTTATTGTTTCGCACGCAATGACAAGGCAAACAAGGCCCGTACAACAATGGGTAAGGGCCCCTATTCATTGGAAGGATGCCTGGAAGAAACTGTTCTTAACGTAACATCGTCCATTGTGCATTTACTTTAAAACGATCTACTTAGTAATCTCGCATCATTCCTTATCTTTTTAAAAGCCAACTCTCGCAGTAGGAACAATTCCTGTGTCGCGGCGGACATTTAAACAACAGATACCAAAAGCACCAGACTCGGAACAGCTATTTGAGAATCACATGAATGTTTGTCCTTCAAGTCCAGAACACTCGACGCAGTGGAAGGGGCACGGGGACTACTTAAACCGCTACGTCTTATGTGCAATCATATCAGTCACACTATAATAAACTTACATGATAAAGAATAATCTATTGAATCGTGGTAATCGTCAGGAAATCTCACATATAAATTATTGTTTACATTTGAGATTTTCTAATTAGTTATTGATACCCACGTGTAATAAGATAATTAATTAATCTACAGAACAGACTATATCTTATTTTTAAAAAGTACTGTTATTAACATAACCTTACCTAACCTATATTTACGCGAGCGAAGTTGTGGGCAAAATCTAGTATTACATTATAGTCAAAAAATTAAAGACTAATATATAAAACGTAATGGGGTCCCAAGTTGTAAAATAATAAACACTCTATTAATTAAAATATTTTATTAGTAATACATGTGTACTACAAGTATATACTTGTGATTACAACAGGTTTCTGATCCAGTTATTGTAGAAAGTAACTCTGACAAAAGCAGCAGGGAAACCAAGAGTGCAGCCACTACCAGAACCGAAAGAGGTCAAACCAATCTGTGAAAAAGTAACATATATTATTCTAACACAAATAAGTAGTATTATCTAAACTTTTTAAATATTGCCTGCTTTATATAACAACAAATACTGCCTCATGCACTTTCGACCTAAGGTTCATTCGATTTGTCTTAAGTCCGGTAGGTCCCTATATCAAGAAATGAGTCGTCTTAGCTACGGACAGTTAAATTTTGATATACTTTTCATATGAATTGTGTCAAAGATTAACTGTCCGTAGGTACATTATATTGGTTTTGATATAAAACCGGGCCTTACTAATGAAAACATTAGAAACAATGAAACTATTAACACGACCAGTACGCCGACTTGGCTAATAAGTAAAAGTGTCAAAGAATTTACATGAAAAGTCAGGTAAAATAAATTTGAATAGCTTATAGCAGAAGCAGTAATAAATAGCGCATATAGTAAATAGCGGAAGTGGTAGTAATAATAATAAAATACCAGTTTTAAATTAAACCGCGATAAAATTATGCAACGAACATAATTTCAATGTAATAACATTCGCCTAAATGTAAGACAATGTAAAAAAGAGAAGAACTTTTTAAAATATTTCGTACCAATAATGGTCTGTTGCTCCTGTTGATGGTGAGAGGACCACCGGAGTCACCACCGCATGTGCTCCTACCGCCAGCGCCGCTGACGCAAATGTTGGAGGCCACAACGTTCCAGGGGAATGAACGCATACACTCAGCGTTGGTGATCACAGGGAGATTGACATGGCTCAACCTCTGGGCGGTGGTGATGCTACCGCTACTGCCTGCATAGTAATAATACGTTTAAAAAAGTGTAAATTAACTTAAGGGTCACCTGTCGTAATATTTTTAGGTAATACATATTACGATTTTCTGATAAAGAGAGTCTTATTTTATGACAGACTTATTACGTACCTGATGGATGAAAGTAGGCTTGACTTCTATTATATGAGTTTCAATGATAAACTTTCTCTTCCCATCCCCTACAGGCGTGATTCTAGATTTTCCATGAGAACTTAGGCATAGCGAAATTTTCTTTTAAATCTCGGTCTTTACTCAAACTGGAGTAGACAGGGCAAGCACCTTCAACTTATAGAAGATTGTAGGAAAACAACCTAGTGTCTGTTGTACCTGCACTGAATAGGATTTCGTATTTCTTAAGAAAAACTGTACAGTCTCAAAAATGTCTACAACGTGAAAGTGATGATTTTGATGTTACAATAATATTAATATTCTTACCATCGCCGGTACGTCCAAAACCAGAAGCAGTTGCGATTTCACCCACAAAGAGTTCATTGAGCTGATTGCCAGAAGGCAGAGTAACGGCAGCAACGGTGCCTGCAAATAAAAATATACTTAAATTCTGTTTGGTTATAATTACACAAGAGTATCTAAATATAAGTATGTGAAGAATATTATCTAGGCAGCAGGTGTGTGACATTTGGCACAGTTATAGATTTATAGAGAAGTAGTGCAGAAAGGTTGTCGCTTTTCTTATTTATTTTAAATAAAACACAAAAATGGATCGATGTAGAATTTTAACCCTCGGGCTTGGTGTGCTGTACCCAGTGTGACTTTAATAAAAACGCGCGTGGCTCATAAAGTTGTTTTTACACCTGTGGCAAAACTACAGAGTAAACTGTGACCTTGTAACAAATACACATACATTTTCGTTCGAAAAGGATAGAATAGAATTTACATGAATTGTATTGTATCCTTCTCGAACAAATGCATGATAATAATATGTAACGAATACTTAGTACACAAGCGATTTACCTAGCGATAAATATAGATGGAGGTTTTTTGGATTTATCACTGTATAATAACATAGTCCGATTTGCTAGGAATCCGTTTTCGTCATAATATTACAAAATATACTTACTTGATAAACTATAGGCAGATGACATCCTGATCATAGCAATATCATCACGGATAAGGTTGGGATTCCAGCTTCCATGCATAACGACGTCGGAGCTTTGAAGTCTCTGGCCACCAGAGAATAAGGTGATTGAACCAGCGACAGCTGTGATTCTCCACGCCTGGCTCCTGCCGTCAAACCAACAATGAGCAGCGGTGAGTACTCTACGTTGGTTAACAATTACACCACCACAAACGCTCTGGCCGCCACCGTTCAAGTCCACGACGAGACCAACCTGCAACAAAATCAATTAAAATTTACATTTTGATTCCAGTGTAGCCTAAAGTTTTTTTAAATTGTGTGTACGTTAAGTCACAAAACTGACAGAATTATTGCAATTTGCAGTTCAAAGAAATTAGAGGCATATCGGGACATTAACCTCATAAATATTTGTGAGGTTAATGTTTTTGAATAACGACTTCCATATATGTTGCTGAAAATTTTAAATGCTTGCCGAGGCAGAGGTTGGTTGATTGGCCAATACCAGGCTTGTTGATACGAGAACCTGGCTTAGGTTCTCGTATCACCAAGCCTGTTTAAACGCTCACAACGTAACATTGTTGTCCTAAGTCTAACAGGAAAACATCAAAGTAATTAGCAATTAAAGAAGACGTTAAATAGTATAAATTGTGCAAATACCTGGTGAGGGAACTGTCCGAGACTAGCAAAAGATCCACCAGCGATTCTGGAGGGCACTTCAGATTCCTCACCTTTGCGGATCGCATCGGCCAATGAAATGCCGACTTTGTTGTGATAGTTGTACGCAGTGAGGTCCTCCAGATCGATCACATCTTCAAAGTTGATATTTTTGGAGGAGGCAACCGCCACCAGCGCTAGCAAAGTCACAGCCAGAACCTTCATGTCGATTGTTTGAATAAACTTTAGGAGCGTATTTGGTATTTATAGTTTTCAGTTTGATATTATCATATATTTTTGATTGATTAAAAAAAGTATTTAAAGATGATAACATTAATTAATCTATAAGCCTTTTACTATATTAAAGGTATATTTAGTAAAAATATTATATAATGTATGTATGTTTATCAATTGTCTAGTACCCATAATACAAGCTCTGCTTAGTTTGGGCTAGATGGTGTTGTGTGTATGTGATAGAATATTATATTATATTTATTATTACACATTTACAGAAATACCATTAATTCTAAATTAACTGAAAAAGTTTAACATTAATACAGCGGTAATTTTACAAAAGAAAAATCATACCCTGTCCTTATTTTCAAGAATATGTATTTATAATGATTGCTTAGTAATATATACTTATTTTCGTTCCAACACATACTACTTTAAGATGCAGTTTATTTATTAGTAATAATATATGAGTTAAAAAGTGAACGCGCATTATAAACATAATTTATATTGATCTAATTAATTATAAAATTTACAAATAATTTCTTTATATTTAAATATTTGCATTTAAATAAAAATATAAAGTTGAAACATATACTGTGCATAAACTATGTAAAATGCTGGAAGGATCTTCGTTAAAGCAGTATCGCTCTGAAACCGTTCCTTAAGCCTTAACTTAACATCTTAGCGAAACGTGGCACCCTGTTCATCACTCATAGCTTTAAGGATTCCAGAGAAAAGAAAATGAGAATGGCGAAAATGAAATGTGGTTGACATTCGGAAACCAATTTTTGTGCATGTAGCAAATGCCACAATTTCAACTCTGAGTACTTTATTTAATCGAGTTCGTTGAATTTTCAAATGGTATAATTTAATATAAGTAAAATAGAATTTGCATTTTTATTCCACTCAGTCATATTTATTTATTTATTTATTTATTTAAAGACACATCAACAATGTACATGTTACAATTGTCCAAAAAAAAATTAACATTTTCATTCGCCAACATGAACATCAATTATAGATGTGTACGACATTTACCAATTTGTGGCTTAAATTAGAAGCTAAATCTAACTCTAAAAAGAATAATAAAATACAAAACAATAATAAAATACAAAAAATCATACAAAAAATACAAACTTCAAATATACATCAAAACACAAAAAAAAGAAACAAATAAACTTAACCTTTTCATAAGTGTTAATATACATATATATAGTTACTATACAAATGACTTCAGTATCTTTTTCCTAAATGCATATAGAGAATCGTTAAATATGTCCAAATTTTCGACGGTACTGTTAAAAAAATTATACGTGTTGTACATTTTTACAATGGGAGAATTGAGGCCGAGATTAGTGCGAAGTAGTGGTGTGTGAAATGTTCTGGAGATGCAATTTCGTGGGACTTTGTGTGGTACTGTTAAAGATATGCAGTTTGTAATCTCGGTGCATTGTATTTTGTTATTCACGATTTTGTGGAGAAATGTTAAGTCATGTATCTTCCTACGATTGGCTAGTGAATTTAATTTAAAGAAATTTAGGCGATCTTCATAACTACAGCGATGAGAAATTCCTTGTGATAGGAAGGCTAAATGGCGCGTAAAAGCACGTTGTATGTTTTCTATACGTTGGGAATGGGTGCTATAAAATGGGTTCCAAATGTTACAACCATACTCCAAATGACTACGGACCAGAGCGTTAAACAATACGATTTTTGTGCGATTCATCTTAAATCCCTTGGTATTACGTTTAATGAAACCTAACATCTGAGAACCCCTTCTGACAATGTGATCAATATGTTCGCGAAATCGAAGTTCGTGGTCCAGAATCACGCCGAGGTCTTTAATCTCATTAACTTTTTCTAATTTTTCGCCTTCAATTCCGTACGCGGAATTGAAAGGTTTTTTCTTTCTAGTGTATTTTATATGGAAACACTTTTTAGGGTTGAGCTCCATCTGATTTCTGATACACCACAATTTAACACGAACCAGATCGTCCTGAATGTCTTTGATATCTTGTAAGGAGTTAATAGTCTTATATAGTTTTAGATCATCTGCGAATAAGAGATAGTTGCAATTGCGAATGATTGTGCCTATGTCATTGATGAATATGGAGAAGAGAATGGGTCCTAAGTGGGAACCTTGAGGAACTCCAGAAATGGCGTAATATGGTTGTGACTGGTAACCGCAAACAGATACTAATTGAAGTCTTTTTGACAAATAAGATCTAAACCAGTCTAGTAAAGAGCCCAGTATGCCATGACATCGTAGTTTTTTCAACAGTAGTGAATGATTTACTTTGTCGAAGGCACTGGCAAAGTCGGTGTATATAGTATCAACTTCAAGTCCGTGATCCAGCTCACTTGATAAATCAGATAGAAACAGATGAAGATTTGTAACTGTGGAATGATTAGATCGAAAACCATGTTGTTTACAGGTAAGAGCATTGTCTACATGTTTTGTTATTGCAGGGCAGACAAGAGATTCGAAAAGTTTCGAAAGACACGATAAAATAGCGATAGGCCGATAGTTTTTTGTATTGCTGTGGTCGCCTTTTTTGTAGAGGGGCAAAATTCTCGCCTTTTTCCATTCATCAGGAAAAAAGCCATCTGATAAGGATCGGTTAAAGATCAATGATAAAGGAAGCGCTAATGCAGAACCACAACGCTTAATAAATACGGTGGGTATGTTGTCAGGACCAGCACCTTTAGTAATATTAAGTTGCTTTATTCTATTGCTAACTTCACGTTCAGAAAACTCAAGTTTACTTATACAGAAATCATGAGGAGAAATATAATCAGAAGAAACTGAGTCGTCAGGTGGGCGAAGAGGATTGGTGTACACAGAAGCGAATTGGCTCGCGAACAGATTAGCAATTTCGCCTCCAGTATTAGCAGTTACGTGGTCCCTGTTCATGGTAGCGGGGATAGTCGACTCATTTCTCTTCTTGTTTTTTATATATCTCCAAAATGCTTTAGAGTCTTTTACGATTTCGGTTTCGATAAGATTCTTATATTTCACGTAACAGTCCTGATACAATTTATGACAATGACTACGAACCGCTTCGTATGATAACAAATCTCTAGGATTCTTGTATTTGCGATACCTCATCCTCAGTTTGTTCTTTTCAGCGAGTCTTTTAATTAATGCGTAACTGAACCACGATGGAAATTTGGATTTGGATAATGTACGCTTAGGAACATACTTTTCGGTCACAACACGAAGTAACTCATACAACACTGAAACCATTTGATTCACACCGGTACACGTAGAAAATTTATCAATCGAATCAACACTTATTAAATCGTCGCAAATTTTGTGGTAATCAGCTTTGAAATAATTGTATTGCTTATCAGTTGTTGTTTTAAGATAGTCATGGCGTTTGGAATATGGTATGTCTATTACTAATGCAGGATGTTTCTCGTCTAGCTTACTCAACAAATCATGAGTCTCATTAACTACAACATTTGTTAAATTACTAATCATTAAGTCTAATATTCTATTGTCATTATTGGTAACGTGATTAAACTGATAAAGATTGTTGGCAGACATGAAATCGATAACTGAGTAACCCACAGTATTGAAGTAATTAGATGGATTTGTGTAGTTTAAGTCGTTATCTTTAGACCAATGAATAAACGGTAAGTTAAAATCGCCAAGTATCATAACATCGTCAATTGAACACATTGCGTCATTTGCATTACTGAAAAATTTGTTTAATGTGTCTGGCCGAAGAGGCGGAGGTAAGTACACGACACACAATGCTAATTTCATTATTCCACCGTACGAATTAATTTGGAGAGTTAACCATAGGTCCTCACATTCACTTTCCCAGCGGTGTATTCTGGAAGACGGAATATTTTTGGACACTGCTACTAATACGCCTCCTCCATCTCTTTTACCAGACGTATCATAAGTGCGGTCTCTGCGGTATACTACGTATCTCGAATCAATAAATTCATTATTGACTATGTTGGAATTCAACCAAGTTTCAGTGAACACAATTACATCATAGTTATTAAGCAAAATGTTATCATAGACGCTGTTTGTTTTTGTTCGGATACCACGAGTATTCTGATAATAAATATTTAGATGATCGAATTTTAATATTTCGAAACTAATACATTATTAAGTAGCGGAAAGAATATACTAAAACTATAACTAATAAAAAGGTAATTATGTGATAAAATTTAAACTGTCTGAGTTGCGTATGAATAATGCTTGAGATTTCTCATCTTTCCGTACGTAAATACGACCATTGCGAACCCATACAAACTGGTATTTCAGCTGCTTTGCTTTCAGACGAGTAGCGGCATGTAGAAACTTGTTGCTAGGAGTAAGATGTTCGGCGACAAAAACAGCAGAACGCGATCCTCCAATACCAAGGTGTAGGGAGCTCAGCTTGTCATTGGGATTCCTCCGATTGAATTTTGTAACAGCGGCTAGTATGGAGTCTCGTTGTCGCTGGCTACGTAGTTTAACAACTACAGAACGGGGCTTGTTGCTATCCTTCGTTTGTTTGGCTATTCTGGTAACGTTAAGTATGTCTTCATCCGCAAGCGGCTGGTTTATAGTTTTAGACAGTTGCACTACAGTGGTCACCAGGTTCTCCGTGCGGTGCTCTGGGATCCCATTAATCTCAATGTTGCACTCACGCGCTTGTTGTTCAACCAAACCTAGCCTGAAGGATAAATCTTTAACAGTGCACTGTAGAGTGGCATTATCAGACTCTAATCTGGATATTATAGCAGTTTTTGTTTCAATGGTAGCCTTAAACTCCTCATACTGCTTGTTGATGAATGACATAAATTCGTTATATTTTGACATTTCCTCCCTAATTGCCTTCAGTTCGTCAAATACTTGTACGTTAAAAATTGCCGTCATTTCCTGTTTGATGACATCTCTAATGCTATCTAGAGTAACAGTGGAATCTTGACCTTCAGACTGTTTTCTGATTCTCATGGTTATATTAGAGACACTGTGTGTGTTCATTGATGTTCCAGCATCGAATATGGTCGGTGAAACGGGTTGAGTAAGCAAGCGGATTGGTGTATTTGTATTATCCAGCTTGGGTTGCTTATTACGACATTCAGGACATTTCCACATGCGCTTTTGATCCATATCCATATTATTATGAAATCGTTTTTGAGGAACATTAGCGCAAAGCAAATCATATTTTGACATGCAAATGGAACAGGATAAGTAATCTTCCGATTTTATAATGCGTTTGCATCCAGCGCATTTGTTATTAGAAGCCATTTCAGTGCGTACAAAATAAATAAATATGTATCCGTCTAATGCGCGCACAGCCGTAAAGCGATGAAGCGCTGCGTGGATCGTGACACAATCTAGCGCGGCTATGCAAGTGGTGTCAATGTGTGCGTTGAAGCGAGCGCGGCGCGGGTTGTCGTAGGTCAGTGTTGTAAAGTGATTTGCATTATTTTGAAAATGTTATTGGTAATTACTCACGGTTTCTTAGTGTTTGTTTAAAGTCACTATTACCACCATATAGCACAGTTCATAGGCATCGAATTGAGTCCAAATACTAGAAGATTTTATCACTTTTAACTGTATTTACGATTAAAACAAAACAGAGCAAATAATAAGCGTCATTAAGCCACGAGTGTTGCCACTGTTCGAAACTATGTACAAATTTACTACAATGTTAAAGAAGAATTCGGTATCATTTGAAGTACCATAGTTATTTTGTTTTAATTTTTTGCCTGGGTTCACATTTCAAGGATATTCATGTTCACTTAAATGTCATTGCTTGTGGTGGCAACATGGACCGGGTCATCCCCTTCCCTTCAATATGGCTGGCCCATGTGCCGTACTGGTGAACGGGTGCTTGTGGTGACTGGTCAGCCTTGGTTTTGTGGATTCTGGCACTATATACATTTTTTATTTCATTTATTCTATTGAAATTAAACTACTGTATACGGATTTTATCACGTTGTTTATTTGACACTTTATTACATAATTTTGAAAATTGTTACACTACTACTACTATTGAACTTTACAAATTTTTAAGCTAATTAAATTATTATTAAAATTATTTAGATTTATTTTAATTTTACACTTTCTCCGATGTTTCGGTTGCTTTTCAGCAGCCATAGTCACAGGGAGACTAAGATGGTAGTTGTCTCAATGTTTCAGTGTAGTTATTTCAAAGTACCCAAACATAATTTAATCATTGGTGTTACTATTTACGCAGAATGAGCTCAAAGTATCATGAAGTCTAGCTGTGGTTTGCTTCTTCTTGGGTTTGACTATTTGTATTACTGGATCCCAAGCTGGTGGTACATTCCAACCATCTTCTCTATTAAAATTAGGATGTTTTTTGACTTCAAAAGCCTCGCGAAGCATCCTTGGTAGGAATCGATGTTCTTTAGCGAGAATCTGTGGTTTGTCAAATCTCAGGTAGTGGTTGGTCCCCTGTTGCACATGTTCACACACAGTAGACTTCAACGAGCGTTGATGTTTTACATCAGCTATGTGTTCTTTTATGCGGGTGCCTATGTTTCTCTTGGTTTGACCAATGTATGAGAGTCCGCAGTCACAATCTATTTTATAGACCCCTGCATCTTGTAAAGGTAGTTGGCACTTGACGGATGGTAAAAATTGACTTATCTTCGTTGGCGGCTTGAAGTATGTGTTGATTGAAGCTCGCTTCAAGATGTAGCCAATCTTGTCAGTGACACCCCTTACATAACGCAGTATAGCAGGCTGGCGCTCTACTGTGGCTGGCTTTTCTCGGGATCTGTGACAACGGCGCGGCTGTTGGAGCTTGTTGTCTTGCAATACTTGCTTAAAATGTTGAAGCTCGGCATCCAGGTGTTTATTATCACAGATCCCATGGATTATTATAACAATTAATCTTTACCTGGGTTGCAATATCGTTCCGCGTTGTTTTTATTCTCTGTATACGTAAGTGGATGCTCCTATCCTACAATAAACCACTATTTTAGCCTAACTTTTAGTTTTACTTATTGCTTGAGTGTCTTATGAGTGGTAAGTGGTTTTATGGTTGCAGCTCCTTACATAAAAGATTAGTAAAGATTAGTAAAATGAACAATACAATGTAAACTTGGCGATTAAAAAGAGTGGCCGTGAGTTTCGAGTTCTCGAGAAGTAGAGCCTCGCTGATTTCAGCGCGAATGGGCCGACCGGACCGGGGAAGGACTACTCTCTCACAGAATATCGACGTGAAATAGCAGTATTCCTACTGCTGTGTTTCGTTCGGTGAGTGAGACTGCCGTAAGTCTATTCACTCCCTTTTCCCCCATTCCGCTCTTTCTCCTTCTCACTTCCTTATTCTTTTCTTCCTTTCCTAATGAGTCGGCAACGCGCAAGTGATGCCTCTGGTATTGCAAGCGTCTATAGGCTACGGTGACCACTTACCATCAGGTGGGCCGTATGCTTATTTGCCACCATAAATGTATTAAAAAAATTCATTGCACGGATGTCTGGAAGAAATTGTACCAACATAACTTCAATTGTCGGTTTACTTTTAAACGATGTCCTTAGTAGCAACCATTTACTATTCATTATCTTTTTAAAAAGACAACTTCCCACATTAGGCATCATTCCTGTCGCGGGGGACTTTAAAAACATTCAAACAACAAATACAAAGTCTCGGAAAAACTATTCGTGGATCACACAAATTTTTGGCCCTCGAACCCAGCACACTCGGCGCATTGGCAGCGACAAGCTAAACCACTATATCATTCATGCAATCATATCAGTCACAGTTGAATACAGTTGTATGATAATGATCTATAATCATCAGGAATTCCCTCACTTGTATTATTGTTTACACCTGGGAATTCCTAATTAGTTAATTTAATAAGATTATAATTCATTTTAATCTAACCAATAAGATAATTCATGTTGTCACGCGGACCGGGCGTGCCTCGGCGGCTGCACTCACGGCAGTGGCGTGGGAGCGCCTCTCCGCGCTCCCCCCACCCCGCGGCCGCAAATAAAACCACGGCCACGCCTGGATCGCTATCTTTCGCCTGCCGACGCTCTGCCAGTTAAGTGTCTAATCTGTGCTCCAGCCGGACCTCGCACCGAAGCCGTTTCGAGCAACACGCCCTGATACTTACTATCGTGTAGAAATTGAGTTTCGCGTATCCTAGATATTGTTAATCTTCCGTCTTTAAGAATTAAAGATCGTGTAATTGCGAATTACAGTATTTGATTAATATCTGCTACTTAGACTTCTCTGGTCGACCATGTTCTATAAACGTGGCACCCTAAGAACTACGTTACAATGTATCTGTCAAGTCAAAATAACAGACACAATTAAAAATGTATTGTGTCTGGCCGCTGGTATGCCGCTGCGACTCAGTAGACTAATATTGATAATAATAAACATTATATCACCTGGTTAACTAAAAGCGAACAAACTGCAGGGCAGCTTGTGGCGAGTTGAATAGCGACACTGCGGCGCTGAATGTCTCGGAGAGTTAGCCAGGATCTCGCCCTTGGCTTGCCTTTACTCGTTGGCTGAGGTGAAATTTCAAGAGAGCCCCTAGGACTTTCAACTCCCGCTTGCCTCAGCCAGCCGGTCAGAGGGAGTCTGCCAGAGCTAAATGCTCGAGGGTGGAAGTGTCATCCTCAAGGGCATAATTACAGGGAAACCCGCTCCGCGTCTCCGTTTTTAAGAGAGCCGTGACCCGGCGCCGCACGGCTTGACACCCCTAGTTGGAACAAAACCATAAAAGAAATCCAGCCAAAAATTCTATTGTATCGTAAAAATTGGATACGCATAACCAAGCGTACAACATTTTCTTTAAACAGTGGAAGTCTAATTGCTTTTATTCGGTAGTTTATTATAGATATGCACACATATTGCAAGGCAGCTTTTGTTGTACTTGTTAAATCTCAGTATGTCACTTAATTTAAAAGGATCTCGTCTATACCGAGAATGTACCTCATCTGCTGTTTAAATAACTCTTTGTTTTTGTACACAAACATATTAAGTAAATGTATAGAGATGGTACAGGCAACAAACCAAGCTTTTTAAATATTTGTTTACATCTCTCGTTCAGCTGAAGGCCTTTTATTGCTCGAATGCAATTTTTGGGCAATTAACGTAATACGTGCAACATTTTATGAAAATGTCATGGTCATATTTTTTTAGAATTTGTAATGTCTATCTAATATTGTCTTCTATTTACGCGAATATTATTCATTGAAATTAAACTACTATATACGGATTTTATTGCGTTGTTTATTTGACACTTTATTACATAATTTTGAAACGGTTACACTACTACTTCTATTAAAAATTACTTATTTTTAAGCTAATTAAATTATTATATAAACTATTAAAACTATTTAGATGTAATTTAATTTTACACTTTCCCCGACATTTCGGTTGCTTTTCAGCAGCCATAGTCACAGGGAGACTAAGATGGTAGTTGTCTCAATGTTTCAGTGTAGTTATTTCAAAGCACCCGAACATAATTTAATCATTGGTGTTTCCATTTACGCAGAACCACCAGCTTGGGATCCAGTAATTCAAATAGTCAAACTCAAGAAGAAGCAAACCGCAGCTAGACTTCATGATACTTTGAGCTCATTCTGCGTAAATAGAAACGCCAATGATTAAATTATGTTAGGGTACTTTGAAATAACTACACTGGAACATTGAGACAACTACCATCTTAGTGTCCCCGTGACCATGGCTGCTGAAAAGCCACCGAAACGTCGAGGAAAGTGTAAAATTAAACTTAATCTAAAAAGTTTTAATAGTTTTAATAATAATTTGATTAGGTTAAAAATTTGTAAAATTTAATAGTAGTAGTAGTGTAACAGTTTTCAAAATTATGTAATAAAGTGTCAAATAAATAACGCGATAAAATCCGTATATATTTCTAATTGAAAAAAAAGCTGATACAACGTATTTCTCGTCAGATGGATGTTTGAATAATTGATAATGAAATATATTGATTAAAATTTAAAATAAAGCTATTGGTTTACTATCCAACAATGCGTGCCAACCAGACAAAGCTATAGACTCTATAACGTGTCTTATTGTTTCGCACGCAATGACAAGGCAAACAAGGCCCGTACAACAATGGGTAAGGGCCCCTATTCATTGGAAAGATGCCTGGAAGAAACTGTTCTTAACGTAACATCGTCCATTGTGCATTTACTTTAAAACGATGTACTTAGTAACAATCTCGCTTCATTCCTTACCTTTTTAAAAGCCAACTCTCGCAGTAGGCACAGTTCCTGTGTCGCGGCGGACATTTAAACAACGGATACCAAAAATACCCAGACTCGGAACAGCTATTTGAGAATCACACGAATGTTTGTCCCTCAAGTCCAGAACACTCGACGCAGTGGAAGGGGCACGGGGACCACTTAAACCGCTACGTCTTATGTGCAATCATATCAGTCACATTATAATAAACTTACATGATAAAGAATAATATATTGAATCGTGGTAATCGTCAGGCAATCTCAGATATAAATTATTGTTTACATTTGGGATTTTCTAATTAGTTATCGATACCCACGTGTAATAAGATAATTAATTAATCTACAGAACACACAATATCTTATTTTAAAAAAGTACTATTATTAATATAACCTTACCTAACCTATATTTACGCGAGCGAAGTTGTGGGCAAAATCTAGTATTACATTATAGTCAAAAAATTAAAGACTAATATATAAAACGTAATGGGGTCCCAAGTTGTAAAATAATAAACACTCTATTAATTAAAATATTTTATTAGTAATACATGTGTACTACAAGTATATACTTGTGATTACAACAGGTTTCTGATCCAGTTATTGTAGAAAGTAACTCTGACAAAAGCAGCAGGGAAACCAAGAGTGCAGCCACTACCAGAACCGAAAGAGGTCAAACCAATCTGTGAAAAAGTAACATATATTATTCTAACACAAATAAGTAGTATTATCTAAACTTTTTAAATATTGCCTGCTCTATATAACAACAAATACTGCCTCATGCACTTTCAACCTAAGGTTCATTCGATTTGTCTTAAGTCCGGTAGGTCCCTATATCAAAAAATGAGTCGTCTTAGCTACGGACAGTTAAATTTTGATATACTTTTCGTATGAAATGTGTCAAAGATTAGCTGTCCGTAGGTACATTATATTGGTTTTGATATAAAACCGGGCCTTACTAATGAAAATATTAGAAACAATGAAACTATTAGCACGACCAGTACGCCGACTTGGCACAAAGATGTAGAAATGAGACATATTTTGATTTCGTAGAAAAACTAGCTTATCGTAGTAAACGCGAACCTTAACGCTACTCGTGCACTCAGAACAATGAGAACAAGAGACAGTCTACCGTTTCTTTTCCCTCTTACTCAATCCAAACGGTTGCAGTAAAAAAACGTCAATGTCATACTACCACTTTCGTCACTCATAAGGATCATATAATAAGTAAAAGTGTCAAAGAATTTCCATGAAAAGTCAGGTAAAAATAAATTTGAATAGCTAATAGCAGAAGCAGTAATAAATAGCGCATATAGTAAATAGCGGAAGTGGTAGTAATAATAAAAAAAATACCAGTTTTAAATAAAATCGCGATAAAATTATGCAACGAACATAATTTCAATGTAATAACATTCGCCTAAATGTAAGACAATGTAACCTATTTTAAAAAAGAGAAGAACTTTTTAAAATATTTCGTACCAATAATGGTCTGTTGCTCCTGTTGATGGTTAGAGGACCACCGGAGTCACCACCGCATGTGCTCCTACCGCCAGCGCCGCTGACGCAAATGTTGGAGGCCACAACGTTCCAGGGGAATGAACGCAGACACTCAGCGTTGGTGATCACAGGCAGATTGACATGGCTCAACCTCTGGTTGGTGGTGATGCCACCGAAAATGCCTGTGCATTGATTTTTTTTAAGGCGATACACAGATTTTTTGATAAAGAGAGTCTTATTTTGTGACAAACTTATTATGTACCTGATAGATGAAAATAGGCTTGACTTCTATTATATGGGTTTCAATGATATACTCTTTCTTCCCATCCCCTACAGGCGTGATTCTAGATTTTCCATGAGAACTTAGGCATAGCGGATTTTTTTTTTAAATCTCGGTCTTTACTCAAACTGGAGTAGGCAGGGCAAGCACCTTCAACTTATAGAAGATTGTAGGAAACCAACCTAATGTCTATTGTACCTGCACTGAATAGGATTTCATATTTCTTAAGGAAAACTGTACAGTCTCAAAAATGTCTACAACGTGAAAGTGATGATTTTGATGTTACAATAATGTTAATATTCTTACCATCGCCGGTACGTCCAAAACCAGAAGCAGTTGCGGTTTCACCCACAAAGAGTTCGTTGAGCTGATTGCCAGAAGGCAGAGTAACGGCAGCGACGGTGTCTGCAAATAAAAATATACTTAAATTCTGTTTGGTTATAATTACACAAGAGTATCTAAATATAAGTATGTGAAGAATATCATCTAGGCAGCAGGTATGTGACATTTGGCATAGTTATAGATTTATAGAGAAGTAGTGCAGAAAGCTTGTCGCTTTTCTTATTTATTTTAAATAAGACACAAAAATGGATCAATGTCGAATTTTAACCCTTGGGCTTGATGTGCTGTACCCAGTATGACCAAATGTATTAATAAAAACGCGCGTGGCTCATAAAGTTGTTTTTACATGTAATAATATGTAATGAATACTTAGTACACCAGCGATATACCTAGCGATAAATATAGATGGAGGTTTTCTGATTTATCACTGTACAATAACATAGTCCGATTTGCTAGAAAGCCGTTTTCGTTACAATATTACAAAATATACTTACTTGAGAAACTGTAGGCAGATACTAGCCTGATCATAGCAATATCATCACGGATAAGACTGGGATTCCAGCTGCCATGCATAACGACGTCGGAGCTCTGAAGTCTCTGGCCACCAGAGAACAAGGTGATTGAACCAGCGACAGCTGTGATTCTCCACGCCTGGCTCCTGCCGTCAAACCAACAATGAGCAGCGGTGAGTACTCTACGTTGGTTAACAATTACACCACCACAAACGCTCTGGCCACCACCGTTCAAGTCCACGACGAGACCAACCTGCAACAAAATCAATTAAAATTTACATTTTGATTCCAGTGTAGCCTAAAGTTTTTTTAAATTGTGTGTACGTTAAGTCACAAAACTGACAGAGTTATTGCAATTTGCAGGTCAAAGAAATTAGAGGCATATCGGGACATTAACCTCATAAATATTTGTGAGGTTAATGTTTTCGAATAACGAATTTCATATATGTTGCTGAAAGTTTTAAATGCTTGCCGAGACAGAGGTTGGTTGATTGGCCTATACCAGGCTTGTTGATACGAGAACCTGGCTTAGGTTCTCGTATCACCAAGCCTGTTAAAACGCTCACAACGTTACATTGTTGTCATAAGTCTAACAGGAAAACATCAAAGTAATTAGCAATTAAAGAAGACGTTAAATAGTATAGATTGTGCAAATACCTGGTGAGGGAACTGTCCGAGACTAGCAAGAGATCCACCGGCGATTCTGGAGGGCATTTCAGATTCCTCAGCTTTGCGGATCGCATCGGCCAATGAAATGCCGACTTTGTTGTGATAGTTGTACGCAGTGAGGTCCTCCAGATCGATCACATCTTCAAAGTTGATATTTTTGGAGGAGGCAACCGCCACCAGCGCCAGCAAAGTCACAGCCAGAACCTTCATGTTGAATGTTTGAATAAACTGTAGGAGCGTATTTGGTATTTATAGTTTTCAGTTTGATATTATCATATATTTTTGATTGATTAAAAAAGTAATTAAAGATGATAACATTAATAACGCTATAAGCCTTTTACTATATTAAAGGTATATTTAGTAAAAATTATATGTTATGTATGTATGTTTATCAATTGTCTAGTACCCATAGTACAAGCTCTGCTTAGTTTGGGCTAGATGGTGCTGTGTGTATGTGATAGAATATTATATTATATTTATTATTACACATTTACAGAAATACCATTAATTCTAAATTAACTGAAAAAGTTTAACATTAATACAGCGGTAAATTTACAAAAGAAAAATCAAACCTTGTCCTTATTTTCAAGATTATGTATTTATAATGATTGCTTAGTAATATATACTTATTTTCGTTCCAACACATACTACTTTTAGATGCAGTTTATTTATTAGTAATAATATATGAGTTAAAAAGTGAACGCGCAGTATAAACATAATTTATTTTGATCTAATTTTATATAAAATTTAATTTTTGAGGGTGGTGTCTGTTTCCTGGTCAATAAGGCCCTCGTAAGCAGCGTTGTGGAAGTCAGTAGTGTGTCGACACGGGTAGCGTACCTTGTACTAAACCTCACCGCTAGGTATACCCTGAAGGTGATACAGGTATATGCGCCGACCTCGACTCACTCTGACGAGACAGTCGAGGCCATGTACGAAGATATTGCAAAAGCAATACATGGTACGCTACTAAGGTTTTTTGCATTGTAGGTATTGACAACCGGACCCCGGCCAAGGCTCACTACAACGTTGTGATGGGGGACTTTAATGCCAAAGTGGGAGTACAAGAACGCGGCGAAACGATACTCGGACTCCACGGTCTGGGGCGTAGGAATCACAGTGGGCAAATGCTAGTCAACTTTCAAGAATTGCAGGGGCTCTTCTTAAGGAATTTATTCTTTAAGAAGAAGCCTCAACGAAAGTGGACTTGGCAAAGCCCCGATACTGTGACAAGGAACGAAATAGATTTTATCATTACGGACCGGAAGCATATATTTGGAGATGTCTCCGTGATCAATAGGTTCAATACCGGCAGCGATCACCGACTTGTCCAAGGCACTCTAAATATAGACTTCAAAGTAGAGAGGGTTCGAATGGTGAAATCTACTCTTCGACCTACACCGCTCCAAATAGCTGTGGGCTCCAAAAAGTTTCAATTGGAACTTCAAAGTCGCTTCGATTCGCTGGAAACCTCGATGGCGTAGTGGTTAGTGTAACCGACTGCCACGCCTGAGGTCGCGGGTTCGATTCCCGCACAAGTCAAACATTTGTGTGCATGAACATGGATGTTTGTCTTGGTCTGGGTGTTTCTATGTATAATAAGTATGTATTTACAAAAAAAAAAAAGTATATATGTATGTTTATCCATTGTCTAGTACCCATAGTACAAGCTCTGCTTAGTTTGGGCTAGATGGTGTTGTGTGTATGTGGTAGAATATTATTATATTATTATTATTAATTTTAGTAAAATATAATTTTCATTTTTATTCCACTCAGTCATATTTAAACTATGAACAAAACTACAATGTTAAATGAGAACAATTCGTGATCATTTGTAGTACCATAGTTATTTTGTTTTAATTTTTCGCCTGGGTTCACATTTCAAGGATATTCATGTTCACTCAAATGTCATTGCTTGTGGTGGCAACATGGACCAGGTCATCCCCTTCCCTTCAATATGGCTGGCCCATGTGCCGTACTGGTGAACGGTGCTTGTGGTGACTGGTCGGCCAGATGTGGATTATGGCACTATATACATTTTTTATTTCATTTATTCTAACAATTAATCTTTACCTGGGTTGCAATATCGTTCCACGTGGTTTTTATTCTCTGTATACGTAAGTGGATGCTCCTATCCTACAATAAACCACTATTTAAGCCTAACTTTTAATTTTACTTATTGCTTGAGTGTCCTATGAGTGGTAAGTGATTTTATGGTTGCAACTCCTTACGTAAAAGATTAGTAAATATTAGTAAAATGAACAATACAATGTAAACTTGGCGATTAAAAAGAGTGGCCGTGAGTTTCGAGTTCTCGAGAAGTAGAGCCTCACTGATTTCAGCGTGAATTGGCCGGCCGGATCGGGGAAGGACTACTCTCTCACAGAATATCGACGTGAAATAGCAGTATTCCTACTGCTGTGTTTCGTTCGGTGAGTGAGACTGCCGGACGTCCATTCACTCCCTTTATCCTTTCCACTCCTATTCCTTCTCACTTCCTTATTCTTTTCTTCCTTTCCTAATGAGTCGGGAACGCGCAATTGATGCCTCTGGTGTTGCAGGCGTCTATAGGCTACGGTGACCACTTACCATCAGGTGGGCCGCATGCCTGTTTGCCACCATAGATGTATAAAAAAAATTCATTGCACGGATGTCTGGAACAAATTTTACCAACATAAGTTCAATTGAGCATTTACTTAAACGATGTCCTTAGTACCAATCATTTATTATTCATTATCTTTTTAAAAAGACAACTTCCCACACTAGGAATCATTCCTATGTCGCGGGGGACTTTAAAAAGAAAAAAAACAACTATTTGTGGATCACACAAATTTTTGGCCCTCGAACCCAGCACACTCGGCGCATTGACAGCGACAATTAAACCACTATATCGTTCATGCAATCATATCAGTCACAGTTGAATACAGTTGTATGATAATGATCTATAATCATCAAGAATTCCCTCACTTGTATTATTGTTTACACCTGGGAATTCCTAATTAGTAAATTTAATAAGATTATAATTCATTTTAATCTAACCAATAAGATAATAATTCATGTTGTCACGCGGACCGGGCGTGCCTCGGCGGCTGCGCTCGCGGCAGTGGCGTGGGAGCGCCTCTCCCCCCTCCCCCTACCCCGCGGCCGCAAATAAAACCACGGCCACGCCTGGATCGCTATCTTTCGCCTGCCGACGCTCTGCCAGTTAAGTGTCTAATCTGTGCTCCAGTCGGACCTCGCACCGAAGCCTTTTCGAGCAACACGCGCTGATACTTATTATCGTGTAGAAATTGAGTTTCGCGTTATCTAGATATTGTTAATCTTTCGTCTTTAAGAATTAAAGATCGTGTAATTGCGAATTACAGTATTTGATTAATATCTGCTACTTAGACTTCTCTGGTCGACCATGTTCTATAAACATGGCACCCTAAGAACTACGTTACAATGTATCTGTCAAGTCAAAATAACAGACACAATTAAAAATGTATTGAGTCTGGCCGCTGGTGTGCCGCTGCTACTCAATAAACTAATAATGATAATAATAAACATTATATCTCCTGGTTAACTAAAAGCGAACAAACTGCAGGGCAGCTTGTGGCGAGCTTAATAGCGACACTGCGGCGCCGAATGTCTCGGAGAGTTGGTCAGGATCTCGCCCTCGCTTGCCTTTACTCGTTGGCTGGGGTGAAACTTCAAAAGAGCCCCTAGGACTTTCAACTCCCGCTTGCCTCAGCCAGCCGGTCAGAGGGAGTCTGCCAGAGCTAAATGCTCGAGGGTGGAAGTGTCATCCTTAAGGGCATAATTACAGGAAAACCCGCTCCGCGTCTCCGCTTTTAGGAGACCCGTGACCCGGCGCTGCATGGCTTGACACCCCTAGTTGGAACAAAACCATAAAAGAAATCCAGCCAAAAATTATATTGTATCGTAAAAATTGGATACGCATAACCAAGCGTACAACATTTTCTTTAAACAGTGGAAGTCTAGTTGCTTTTATTCGGTAGTTTATTATAGATATGCACACATATTGCAAGGCAGCTTTTGTTGTACTTGTTGAATCTCGGTATATCACTTAATTTAAAAGGATCTCGTCTATACCGAGAATGTACCTCATCTGCTGTTTAAATAACTCTTTGTTTTTGTACACAAACATATTAAGTAAATGTATAGAGATGGTACAGGCAACAAACCAAGCTTTTTAAATATTTGTTTACGTCTCTCGTTCAGCTGGAGGCCTTTTATTGCTCGAATGCAATTTTTGGGCAATTAACGTAATACGTGCAACATTTTATGAAAATGTCATGGTCGTATTTTTTTGGAATTTGTAATATCTTTCTAATTGAAAAAAAAGCTGATACAACGTATTTCTCGTCAGATGGATGTTTGCATGAATGATAATGAAATATATTAGTTAATATTTTAAATTAAAACTATTGGTTTACTATCCAACAATGCGTGCCAACGAGACAAAGCTATAGACTCTATAACGTATCTTATTGTTTCGCACGCAATGACAAGGCAAACAAGGCCCGTACAACAATGGGTAAGGGCCCCTATTCATTGGAAAGATGCCTGGAAGAAACTGTTCTTAACGTAACATCGTCCATTGTGCATTTACTTTAAAACGATGTACTTAGTAACAATCTCGCATCATTCCTTATCTTTTTAAAAGCCAACTCTCGCAGTAGGCACAATTCCTGTGTCGCGGTGGACATTTAAACAACGGATACCAAAAATACCCAGACTCGGAACAGCTATTTGAGAATCACACGAATGTTTGTCCCTCAAGTCCAGAACACTCGACGCAGTGGAAGGGGCACGGGGACCACTTAAACCGCTACGTCTTATGTGCTATCAGTCACACTATAATAAACTTACATGATAAAGAATAATCTATTGAATCGTGGTAATCGTCAGGAAATCTCAGATATAAATTATTGTTTACATTTGGGTTTTTCTAATTAGTTATTGATACCCACGTGTAATAAGATAATTAATTAATCTATTTTGCTATTAAAAACATGTCATCATATATTAACACTACTGTTTAATTAATATTGCAGTCAAATGTGTATTCCCGTAATTGCTTGGCTCAGTCTAAATAAGTTAGAGAAAATTAACTATAACGCGTGCTACAAAACATTTAGTTAGATGCTTATTTTAGTACGTAGTATTACTACTACTTAATAACACAATGGATTTTAATATATACCTAGTCTTGCCACAAATATTGTAACAACGGAAAACCTTTTATTTTTCAATTGCATAATCATTTATAACTGTAATGTGTATTAGTTTATACAATAAATTAACATTAAAAATATATGAAGCTCATTCAAAGTGATCTTCATTGGCTTTGATACAGACCTTTAAACGTTGAGGCAAATTATCAACTGGCGTTAAAATGATAAAACACAATGAATAATAATATAAGAATGAGAGATTCCAAACTCAAATGTAATATATATATTTTTTAAATTGTAACGTTATTTATTGCCAGTCTAAGTATTTATCATTAACACACAGCAGACTTCATCGCGCGTATGTATTTTACATTACCTGTGTGTGAACACGGGCAATAGGGGACCAACCACGCCCTGATAATTGACAATCCACAGATACTCGCAAAATAAAACCGATTTCTACCAAGGATGCTTTGCGAGGCTATCGAAATTAAGAAACGTCCAAATTTGAATAGAGCAGATGTTTGGAATGTATCACCAGCTTGACATTCAGAAATTTAGATACCCATGATCCCATGAAGAAGAGAATGAGAAAAATCACTATTCTACTATTTCATGATACTTTGAGCTCATTCTGCGTAAAAAGAAAACCAATAATTAAATTATGTTCTGATACTTCGAAAATAACTATACTTCAAGACATTAAAACAACCACCATCTTAGTCTCCCCGTGACCATGGCTGCTGAACCGACAGGACGGGGAAGTGTAAACTTGTATCTACGTTAATAGTAATTTAAAGAACTTTAATTGCAGTAAAGTTTAATGGTAGTAGTTTAATAGTTTCAAAATTATGTAATAATATTATTAATTTTATTAATTAATTAATTATTAATATTATTAATTAATTCGCATAATTATAGTAGTTTGGTCAAAAGTTATTTTAATTTGAATAAAAGCGTAAGTTAACCCTTGCGCTGTCTCGTAATAGACACAATAGAAAATCGATTATTATGTATCATATGTGATTCATCGGACAGGAAACCTGTTAAGTAAGAGGCTGCAATATATATGCACTTTTTCAACTCAGATAGGTAGTTATTTAGAAGTCACAAACGCAAATTTTTGTCTATCTGTCTGTATGAGTTAATCTAAGGAATGGCTAAATGAATTGTAATGATACTACCTAATTTTATCCTAAAATAAACAAAGTTCTGACCTAAAATGCTAACTACTATCTTAGTCTCCCCGTGACCATGGCTGCTGAAAAGCAACCGAAACGTCGGAGAAAGTGTAAAATTAAATACAAATAGTTTTAATAGTTTAATAAGCTTAAAAATTTGTAAAGTTTAATAGTAGTAATAGTGTAACAGTTTCAAAATTATGTAATAAAGTGTCAAATAAACAACGACTTACATTGATCGACTAGAGGCAATTTAGAAGCAATTTCTCAGAACATTATGTTCAAGGTTTGGACAACTGCGTAAAATTAAAAAATACGATGATCGACTTCAATGGTTTAAAATAATGACTCTTAAGAACAGAAGATAGGTAAGTGACTTATGTACCTTACACAAGATTGTGAATGGTTCATTGGATAGCCAGCTCGTTGAAATGTTAAACTTTAAGACTCCAATGCGATCTGTGCGCACACCACAACTTTTTACTATAGGCTATAGTAATAATAATGTTTCATTTAACAACCCAATTTCACGAATGCGTAGACAATACAATTCCTTTTGCTCTGAATCGGATACCTGCCACGATAGTTATAATGTGTTTAAAAATGCCGTTTTAAAGAAAGTTTTTTTTAAATAATGTGCACTATTTGTTCTTTTTTATACCTATTTTACCATTGTTTACTTAGCTCACTAAAGTTTTAAATACTGAATGATGTGACGTATAGTTTTAATTGGACTTGAGGTTGGCATCTATTTAATGTTCAATTGAGTTATGTGTAAATACTTAATCTATTGTCTGTTACTGTACACACAGCGACACATCAACCTAGACTGTTTGGACTTTGAACTATTAGAAGTTGAACGCTGCGAATCGTGCGAGAGAGTGCGTTATGTTTTTGTTACGCTCTATCCTTATCATTATATCGACACCACTATGCACTATCCCTTTACGACAATTCTTTATTTTGTATGTAGCATAGTTATGCGTATATAGGCTGTCTTACTTGATGTTTAGCCGTGTGTACCTAGGTGATAAAAATAAAAAATAAAATAAAATAAAAATATGGTTAATAGTTTTATTTTATATATATATCGGCGCAACAACTATAATTAATCAATTAATCAAATAATAATTCTGTTTAATAATTCAATTGTGTTAAAACTAGTTCATAATGAATTAATTACTGTATGATTATTACAATGTAACAAGTTCAATTCAATACTTAACCTAAAAATTATACACGTGCTCGCTGCACTATAAATACGGCCACACTCGCTCGAGTCGTCGAACAGTACGGAGCTCTGTAAATTAGTTGCTAAGCAGTCAGTTGAATAAACGAGGCTTTCAACAAACAGGTGAAGTTTTACTTAGACGATTGAAGATGTGTGATCACCATAATGATGATATTCGTGACGTCAGCTGTGCTGACGTCACACTTTTTAAAAACACACCAGAGCCTGGTTCTCCGTCATCAGAAGTGGGATCACATGAGATCCCTGCTCATGCCACTTCCTCATCAGCTCGTTTACCACCTGAGCAATTGGATCCAGCCGTGACCCAGCGTCAGGAGCCTGTGCTGGTCACCAATACGCCAATGGAAGCCATACCACAATCAAGATCACACGCCTATCTTGATCAAGGAATGCGGATGGATGGAATACCACCACAATTCGTTATGCAAATGATTGAGATGATGCAGAAGATGTCAGAGCGTTTGTGTGCTACACCCAGTGAATCAAAAATAAGGAACAAAGACGTTTACTTGCCATCATTTGATCCAGATACACACGTTGGAGTACGTGAATGGTGTCAACATATAGATCAAGCCATTGAAGCATATAAACTGAGTGATTTTGACGTTCGCATGAAAGTGTGTAGCCTATTGAAAGGGCTTGCGAAGATGTGGATCGATGATTGGATAGTCACCACTAGTACATGGGAAGAGTTGCGAAAGAACCTCGTCACCACATTCGAACCCGAAAACAGATACTCCCGAGACATATTTATGTTCCGAGAACATGTTTACGATTCGTCAAAGGATATTGCAGAGTTCTTATCCCGCGCATGGATCCTATGGAGAAGGGTAACCAATGACAAGCTGGGAGATGAGCACGCTGTGGAAGCAGTGATTGGATGTGTTAATGACGAGCGTTTACGCATCGAATTACTGAATGTCAAGGCAACCACTGTTCCTGAATTGATTTCAGTGGCAACGTCTATACGAAAGAAACGTTCTCATGCCAACTCAAGTTCCACAGTACCCAACAAGCGTCCGCGATTTGTGGACAGTCAACAATCAACATCAAGCTGTCGCATATGTAAAAAGACGAACCACTCAACCAACGATTGCAGATTTAAATCTTCAGAGGCTAAATCCGAAGCTAACAACAGGGACACCAAAGCACAAACCATACTTACCTGTACCTACTGCAAGAAGCCAGGCCATACATATGAAACTTGCTTCAAACGGGAACGCTTAATGACCTCAAACGTCAACTATGTAGCAAGCAATAAGCTGGCTCCTATCTCCATCAAAATAGGAGAAAAGATATTGCAGGCTGTGTTCGATAGTGGGGCAGAATGCTCAATTATGCGAGAATCGGTCGCTACAATTCTACCCGGCCAAAGGAGTCCAGCAGTCAACTATTTGAAAGGGATTGGACAATTTCCGGCATTATCGTTAACCAAGCTTACAACCATATGCGTTATAGATTCCATCAGTATTGAGCTGGATTTCTACGTGTTACCTGACTTGGAAATGTCAACAGATATCCTAGTAGGCATGAACTTGATTCATGATACCAATATGAATATGATAATTACATCTAATGGGACAAAGTTAGTTCATAACACACTTGTCAATCAGGTGAGTACGAGTTCTCCTATTTTCAATAATCTGGATTGTGATCTAACTAATGAAGATGAAATCGCGCAATTACGTCGGCTTCTGAATAAATACGAGTATTTATTTATTCGCGGATATCCTAAAACTCGGGTCAACACTGGGGAGTTGGAGATCAGACTAATACACCCGGATAAATTCGTCGAAAGAAGACCATATCGTCTCAGTCCAGTGGAAAGGGAGAAGGTTCGTACCATAATTCAAGAATTATTGGAACATCATATCATACGTGAAAGCAAATCACCTTACTCGAGCCCTATCATCTTAGTCAAGAAGAAGAATGGTGATGATCGACTCTGACTAGACTAGACTTTCGGGAACTTAATTCGAATACACTTCGCGATCATTACCCACTTCCGTTGATTTCTGATCAGATCGACCAGCTAGCAAATGGCCAATTCTATACAAGCCTTGATATGGCGGCTGGTTTCCACCAGATTCCTATCGCTGAGACCTCGATAGAAAAGACCGCCTTCGTCACACCAGATGGGTTATACGAATACCTTACCATGCCATTTGGTTTGAGTAATGCTTGTTCTGTTTATCAGCGATGCATCAATAGAGCTCTGATGTCATTGTTGGGAACAGCTGCGCAGGTCTACGTGGATGATGTGCTAAGCAAATGCACCGATTTTCCAGAAGGAATATCGCACCTGGAACAGATTCTCATAGCGTTACAGGATGCTGGATTTTCTATCAACGCTGACAAGTGTAGTTTTTTTAAACGATCCATCGAATACCTCGGAAATGTTGTTTCCGATGGAGAAGTACGACCAAGCCCACGTAAAGTGGAGGCTCTCGTGAAAGCTCCAATACCTAAGACTGTCAAGCAGGTGAGACAGTTTAATGGGCTGGCAGGATACTTCAGAAAGTATATTCCTGACTTTTCACGTATAATGCTACCATTGTACGAACTGACAAAACAAGGTGCAAAATGGACATGGACAGACAAACACGAAAAAGCGCGTAACACAATTATTGAATGCTTAACGTCCACTCCAGTACTTACATTATTCCAAGAAGAAGCACCCATACAACTGTATACGGACGCTAGCAGTCTTGGATATGGCGCAGTGCTTGTACAGGTAATTGAAGGACGTCAACATGCAGTTGCCTTTATGAGTATGAGGACTCTGAAGCAGAAAGCCGCTACCACTCCTATGAATTGGAAACTTTAGCAGTGGTGCGTGCTATAAAACACTTTCGCCAGTACTTGTATGGGCGAAATTTCACGGTGATAACGGACTGCAATGCACTAAAAGCGTCAAAACACAAGAAGGATCTTTTACCAAGAATTCATCGTTGGTGGGCATTTTTGCAAAACTACAACTATGAAGTAGAGTACCATAAGGGCGAACGCCTCCAACATGCCGACTTTTTCAGCAAGAACCCGACCGAGTTTGCAGTCAATGTGATGACAAGAGACTTAAACTGGCTTAAAATCGAACAGCGACGTGATGATGGACTACGACCTATAATAGACAGCCTTAGTGATAATAATCCGGTAGAGGGCTATGTCTTGGAAGATAACGTTTTGAAGAAACAAGTTAATGATCCTGTTTTTGGTCAGCAGCTTAGCACAGTCGTTTCCAAGGCCTTCCAATGGAGTATTATCAATTCTTTTCACACCGCACTGAAGCATCCTGGCTGGGAAAAGACATTACAAAAAATCAGAGAAACTTATTGGTTCGACAAAATGAGTTCTACTATACGACGATTTGTAGACAATTGCGTAATATGCCAAACATCCAAAGGAAGATCTGGTGCTATTTAAGTGCGATTACACCCAATACAAAAACCAATAGCTGCTTTCCAAGTTATTCATATGGATATAACTGGGAAGCTGGGCACTCCAGATGATCAGCAGTATGTCATAGTCACCGTTGGCGCTTTTTCTAAGTACGTTCTGCTCTACTTTTCCAGCAACAAGAACCCACACAGCACATTAGCTGCTTTAAAGCGCACTGTGCATCTATTCGGTGCACCGATCCAAGTAATAGTCGATGGAGGAAGAGAGTTCCTTGGCGAGTTTAAAGATTATTGCAATCACACTGGAATAAATATTCATACCATAGCTCCAGGAGTTAGCCGAGCGAATGGTCAAGTAGAAAAGGTCGTTGCAACTCTCAAAAATGCTTTGGTGATGATTAGAAACTACGAAGCAGAACAGTGGCACAACGCGCTTGAGGAATTGCAACTAGCAATGAACTGCACAACTCATCGTGTTACTGGGGTTGCTCCATTGACACTTATTACCCAAAGAAAGCACTGTGTACCTCTTGAGCTTCTCAGCTTGGTAAATATTGATAATGAGACCATAGATATCGAAGCGCTTACTCAACAAGTGCAACAAAAAATGTCTCATTCAAGCGAACGAGACAAACAAAGGTTCAATCTACGTAAAGCCAAAATCCATAATTTCCAACGAGGAGACTACGTGTTGATTAAAAATAACCCTCGCAATCAAACATCACTCGATCTTAAATTTAGTGAACCATATGAAGTTTGCAGAATCTTGGAAAATGATCGCTATTTGGTGAAGAAGGTGACCGGCAGAGGACGACCTCGTAAGGTTGCTCATGACCAGCTGCGCCGCGCTCCACAACCGGGTGAACAGTTAACCGTATCGGCGGGCAATGTATCACCTGGCCATCAGGATTCGGCTGCAATATCAATTGAGCCTGTCCCTTCAACTTCACGAGACCCAGCAAATCACGACCTACAGGGTGAAAGCAATTCATCAGAATAAACTGTAATTAACTCAATTCAAATAATTCAAAATAACCCAACGAGAACCTTTAACAAATCTACGAGAACCTCCGAGAACCTCCGAGAACTCTACGAGAACCTCCGAGACGTCTACGAGAACCTCCGAGAACCTTCGAGACCTTCTAAGACCCTACGAGAATCGACTAACCTTTATAACACTGATACTACCAAACCATATAAGGCATTTTATGTTGGTATAACAACTAACATAATAGCAACACAAATTGCTTACAGATATCCGACTCAAAAACAAATTTATTTTTGCAGAACTACAACCAACAAGGCTGGTGCAGAGCGCGCACCGCCTGTCAGTATGGCCGTATCGGCGCAACAACTATAATTAATCAATTAATCAAATAATAATTCTGTTTAATAATTCAATTGTGTTAAAACTAGTTCATAATGAATTAATTACTGTATGATTATTACAATGTAACAAGTTCAATTCAATACTTAACCTAAAAATTATACACGTGCTCGCAAACCGCAATCGTCATTAAAACACCGATTTTGTCGGTGGGCGCATTATTCTTCAAGCATCGATATATTCGAATTATTGATCATAATAATTATTCGATTGTACTAATGGTTGATTTTTATCGATTATTAGTTCAACCAATATCTTTTTTCGTAGCAATTGCACATACACATTGCTAACTTAATCACACGCATTCAAATAATATAAACGAATTTTTACAAATAAATGCTTATTTTATGTTAAGTAATTTTAAATTATTTTGCATACCATACATATTAGCAAAACATGTATGATTATATTGCACCGTAACATAAATAAATAATTATTAAAAACAACTGAATCGTAAATCTACCGCAGCTCGTAGCGTGATATTACTTGCTCTGCTAGCTAACTTACAAATGGTTACCATAACAATTTGTGTGTATATGTGTGTGAGAGAGAGAGAGTGTTGTGAGCGTGCGTGCGTGCTTGGGTGCGTGCGTGTATTCATGCGTAAAGTGCGTAGAGTTCCCATCTAATCTGTCGTAAATATCACAAATCTTTTTTCTACTAAATTAAAATAAACGTCAAATGAAAACAATAGGGTTAAACTTAATCTGAAATTATAGAAATAATACCGAGAGTACCTCAAGTTTAAGGTCTGTTTTAAGTATTGGTAATAATATACACATCTCAGTCAACAAAAACAACTGCATCACGACCTTACTAATACGGCATCCATGGCAAAAGCCTTGATAATAAACATACATAACATAATAAATATTGTTAATATATTGACTGTACTAATGAAAAACACTACGCCATCCTGGGCGTAATGTTTTAATTATTGATCGCCTCGCCATTGCTACTATGCCGAGTCTAGTGAGATAATTAAACAATCATTTGTGTGATTCACAAGTGATTGTTTAATTTTTCATATCCATAGGCTACCATGCCTTTGCGAGGCTATTAACACGTTCCCTGCGGCTGCGCTAGATTAAGACTTACTTCCAGTGCTGTACAAGTCACATACTTCCCGTATCAAGAATGCCTGATATGCGTTACGACGTCTATTTTCCCGTACGTAGTCCTAACTTCATACCTCCACAGAGACATGTAAAGTCCACAGCTGATTGTTTTTGTTGTACGAATCAATAGGTTACATCCTTGTGTATACACAGCTGCAGTCGCACGGGGTTCTAAGTATTATCTTAAAAGTTACAGGTATTTTTGGAAATGGTTGATTTTACGGGAAAATACTTGTCGTGGCGCATACAACAGTCATATTGCTAGGGATGGGGTGTAATAAGTAAAATATTTTTCTGTTTCAGATTTATTATTGTTTATTCAGGTCGTACACAATCAACGGAAACTATTTTAAAACAAAAGTAATAATTAAATATGTTAACAAAAACAGTACTTAACTTCTTATTTTATATTATTATTTATTTTACTTATGGTCGTACACAATCAGCGAAAACTATTTTTAACAAAAATAATAAGTAATTAACTATGTTAATGTTAAAGACTTTACACCTTTTCCCATAATAAGTTTTTTACGTGAACGTTTCATTGTTTATGTACAATTTACCTACTTACGCGTGACGAATAAAATATCGCGTTCTGTATAAACGTATTAACTGGGCACAGCACTACGGCTAACTGAAGCTCCGCGCGCGCGCACGTTCAGTGCGGTACGGGGTTTAGGATACGGCCAAATAGTTCCCGTATCACACTATTGTAAAAATAATTACCTTTCTGTGCGTTACGATAAAATAATTCCCGTACATTTTTATTCGTAAAGGATGATGCCAGAGTTTCTATGAAATCCGGTCCCACCTTCCAATAGCTATGTGTGTTACATCGTTGGATAGGTAATTTTGAGCTGAATAAAAGTTACTATGGCGCCAAGTTCCAAATCTTAGTCCGTTCAGAGTTATTCTTTATTAAACATGGTTGTTTTATCAGTAGCCAAGCAATGATATTTTTACGTAATAATTGCATTTGTGCTTTATACACGTAGTGTAGATACTAACCTACGGTTATCAATTGCGTCACTGAGTCGCAAACCTTATGACAAAAAGTTAAACAGATGTCCACATTGACAAAATGCTATATTTTTACAAATAAAACACAATAGCGTATTTTAAACCTTTACATTTATTTAATCATCGTTGTCTACAATGACGTTATTTAAAAATAAGGCTGGGCCTACAAATCCCTCACGTCTGGCGTGCCCTAGGTACCAAATGATTGAAACGATATGCGCACAGGTCCCTACAGTACGTCGTCCCGTTATGCAGGTACAATATCTTTGTATAATAGCGTTGTTGCGAACTAATAAGTAACAGTAGTACTTTCTAGCTCTCACGTGTCGCGACTGTATACGACCACGTAAGAGCCAAGCATCCTCATCAATGCCAAAATCAGGTAAATCCTCCAGTGCAGCTTCTCGGTATATTTCTATTGTATACATTCCATTTTGTAGATGTTCGCTGCAGTAAGATTTCACTAACTTCAGTTGATAGGTTCCCAAAGCTAACAAAATTATTTGTTCTTCACTGAATCGCGGAAAATCAATATCACTTGCTTCTATTCTTGTAAAATCCGCTCTTCCGCTGTTTAAACGTTTCCGTTCCACATATTCATATAAAATATTAGGGGTATGTAACTTCAGCCTTATTTCGGTGACGATAGCTTCTGCATATTGACTATCTTCGATGGGTATATGAAAGTGGTTTGTGATAGCAGCAGCTATCCTAAACTCAGAAAACATATGCGGCAACGCATTGTTGAAATATTTTTGGCGAAACAGTTTAAAATCCCGTTTGAACCTACCGTTAACCACTTCCACTACCCAGCGGCAAATAGTGACCAATCGAGATTCGTTGGCTTGGTCAGTAGTAAGTTGGGATTCGTGTCTATCCTTTGAAGGCGGGACATGGTATTCATAACCACAGGCTTCTATATCATCCAAGCTGTCCCTAAATCCGCGATCCAAAATAAATACGTCATTAGTTTCAAGGAGACAGTGAATTGGATGTTCACCATTATTCATAATATCGCTCATTATGTTTGCGTCTGTTTTTGTAGCAGCATGGGGCCCTGTGACGTCAATTATATAGCCATCCGTTGTGACTATAACAAACGGCTTTAAAAGATTTTGAAACTTGTGTAAGCTATAAGACTGTCGTTGAAACAGGAAGTTCGAACTTTTATTTATATAAACATATGTCCCGTCGCATATTAAGATAGCTTTCGTATTTTCATCGTTTCCAAATAAAGCTTTTGGTATCATCAGGTTTCGACGTAAAATATCATCTTTATTTATATGGTCGAGCCCTAGGTGATGATCAACGTACTCATTGGTGAGACGCTCACGAGCTATGGCCATCAATCGCTCAAGGTTTTGTCTCGACATATTGAATAAAGTCGCGAGCCTCTCATTTGGGTCACCGGTTCGCAGCTTTGTTAGAAAGATACCTAAAGCGGTTCTAGGATTTTTACATCTCTGGCTCAATGATGGAGTTTGTTCCAACATCTCTTGGAATTGCTCAAAACTACGGCCGGTCCAAAAGTGCATTTCTTCGCTAGTAACAGCACCAATCGTGTTAAAATCTAACCTCGAACCTGTTTGTACAGCTTTTCTCATAATGTCACTAATGTCACTGAATTGTGCTGCATTGAAGTCATGGGTGACATTGCAATGTTGAGGTAATTCGTCCCAACTGTTACTCTCTAGGTGTTCTTGACAAACTCTGGCGCTATTGGGGATGTACAACTTGTGTTCACAGAAAGTGTGTATTTTTATGACTTCTGGTATTCTATGACGAGTGACATTACGACAGTTGAGGAAAATACAATGCCTAGCAGTGTTTGGTGCTTGTGAATACTCGGGAACGTGAATTGCTGTTGAGATTTGTGCTTGTGGCTCGTCGTTTGCTTCTTGAGGAGGAGGCAATGGAGGAGGCGGTCTGACTGCACTTTCAACTCTTTGCCAACATCGATGGCACACACTCCGCGTGTTGTCAAATACAACCTGTAAAAAAGTATACTTAATAAACACATTATTTCTTTTTATAGATACATCATAGTCTAAATATAAAGTACAGTAGTTAAGCTTAGTACTACGTGCGCTCAAACAACGCACACATAGACATCCTCCCACCCACCGACACGGAATACACCGGAACTTAAACTAGGAAACCGGATTCTTAAATGAGTGCGTGTTCATGTGTGTGTGCGTTGCTCGAGCGCGCGTAGTACTATGCTTAACTTCTGTAGTCTCTCTATTTTGTGTCTAGCGCAATATCTCTTGAAGTACTTACCTCCAACAATGCATTTTCCTGAATGTATGTTGCAAACTCTGGTCGCATTCTTGTAAGTTCATTAGTCAAAAGATGTTGCTGGTATCTTCCGCGATAGAATCCTCTACGACACATGACACAGTTCCGTGAAACATCCATAGTAACAAACAATAGTCCAATCGAAAAGCACTTCAATAATCCTTAATACAAGCCGAATGTCAATTATAAACAGATACCAAAAAAGTCCAAGAGATAGCCGGGGTCAAATAAAAAGAAACTGTAAACGAACGGAATGAAAAGACGTAGTCACACACGTATTACAAACGAACGACTACCTGCGCTTGCGCGCACTCTCGCCGCCTATCCGTGCCGCTAACCAGTTTCATTGTTCTAAGCATACTTAACGAGTGCGAGTGAGACAGACCGATAAAAAGGTTTGCGTTACCGTCTACACTACGTGTATAAAGCACAAATGCAATTATTACGTAAAAATAGCATTACTTGCCTACTGAATAAACTATCATGTTTATTAAAGAATAACTCTGAACGGACTAAGATTTGGAACTTGGCGCCATAGTAACTTATATTCAGCTCAAAAATACCTATCCAACGATGTAACACACATAGCTATTGGAAGGTGGGACCGGAATTTGCATCCTCCTTTCAATACACTTTAAGCAAGGACACCGGCATTATAGGTGTCTCTTTTTTACTTGTACGAATACTTGAAAAAATCACCTCCGCACGGAGTGCAAAATAAGGACAACTAGCTGCCGCACAGAGCAAAATTCAATTACAACCAAATACTTCCCGTAACGCAGTGAATGTGTTAATTAAAATTGTGCCCTAAAAGATTACTAAATTAGTGTAATTTATTGTTAAAAATATTCGATTTTATCAATAAACTTATATAGTTCCGGAACGGCGCCTTTTTCCTGGATCTAAAGTATGTCCTTTTCTGTACCTCTGATAACGTGTACATGCGAATGTGATTCGAAATTGCATGATGATCGATCGAGTAGTTAAGACGTGAAAGCGTAACAAACAAATAAACTCACATTCGAATTTATAATATTAATTAAGATCGTGATAGACAGCACTAATTGCTTTTATTTGAAGACTCGTTTTAAAAGTTGCAACTAGATGGAGCTACTAAATAAATATTAAAATTATTATTAGATTGATACATCGCATATATACTTAAATATTTTTTTAGTTGCTGCTGAGTTGGAAGATTGTATTAAATTTATTTTATATTTTATACAGTGTACGTTAGAACTTAAAGTTAGAAGTTAGAAGGTAAAAACTGTGTTAAAAATAATTACGACCAAGAAGATTCATTTTGTTAAAATTAATGAAATTTTTAAAATAACATTGTACACTATCTTTTAAGATGAGTGAGATGTAGTACATAATTATAGATATGACACATGTAATCTTTGCTATAAATATGTTATTCTTTCCAAATATACGCAGTGTTTATCCAGCATTCAGTCGTTTCAATCATCTCTAATAGTCGCTCCTTTACATGAGAAAGCAGTGTAAGAATCTTAAATCTTCTACTAAACTTAAGATAAAGAGGTATTAAAAAAACTAGTTCACATTCGATTTCATATACCTATATTTATTGCTTAACATAGCACAAAACTAACATGGTTAAATCTTAAAAATTATAATTATTACAATCGGTTGTTGATCCAGCTGACGAAGGACGTGACTCTGGCGAAAGCTCCAGGGAAACCAGCCTCACAGCCGCTAATGTGTACGAAAGATGCAATACCGATCTGTAAGAAAAAAAATTACATACACATACTGCTATAATCAGAGCTCATTATATTAGTTTTAAAGAAAATATAGAAACTAGTTAAATATTGCGCTGTAGTTAAATAGGACATAAAGAAATACTAATTGTATTTCTTCCTATCTATCTTTGACTAGCCATTACCCATTTTATTTGAGGTCTTTCTTTCATTTAATATTTATCAAATAATTCCAATCTGAAACATTTGAACACACTATCGAAGAAAATTATTAGAGCATGCTTGTAACTTGAGGTTCAGCAGTCTGGCGTTCCGTTGATTGAGAATACCAACAATTGAATAAAAGATTCAACAATAGAAATAATAATGTTATGTATCATAATATAAGACACATATTATGTGATTTAGCAGATAGGAATCCTATCGAAACTGGTGATAACTTTCATTTTATTTTAGTTAATGTTAACCTGTTTAGTAACACAGGTCAACATTTATTAAATTCAAATAATAGTACATACCACTATACGCCTGTTGTTTCTCCAAACAGTGAGGGGACCGCCTGAGTCACCACCGCAGACGTTTCTGTTGCCTGCACTGCTTGTACAAATGTTACTGTTCTGAATAATTCCAGGGAATGAGATCCAGCACACAGAGTTAGTGATCACAGGCAAGTCAACGTGGTTCAGAGTACTGCTGATGCCACTACCTGTAAAGTTTAAAAAGTAGATTAAATATTTATTGTTACGATATTTACATAGGATATTTCTTCTTTTTATCGAGCTAGTTTTGTGGCCTATTTTGAAAAATTAGTCTATTCCTTTTAAGATGTTCTATGTCCCCAAAACTCATATTTTCTAATAACATATATGTATATCGGCTTTTTCTTGTCCAGCCAAACATTCCTTTTAGGATCCACCTTCTTTGTCAACTACTATTTTAAGTGATGTGATTTTATCCATTTGCTTTGTTTGTCTGATTTTTTAACCTCTGAGTCTTCTTCGAAGAGGTTAATGAAAACACTTTGTGGGTCTGTGACAGTTTGTCAGTGACAGACATAGCTCCGGAACCACTAAACCGATTGACTTGCAACTTGGTGTGCAGATACCTTGGGGTCATTCCTCGGGCGAGTTTGAATATGGGTTCTGTGGGTCAAAAGACCTTCGAGATATAGGGGTCACGGATATCCACCAACAGAGTGATTTGGAAGTCCAGGGGAGAGGCTTTTCCCAGCAGTAGGACATTATGAAACGACGAAGGAAAAAAAAATTCACATGAAGACGAAAAGGTTGAATCCTGAGTTTTTACACCCATCTCGTTTGATTATATATTGAGCAATAGTTAGGACGAAGAGTTCATACAAATTGACTGACCATCACGCGTAGCTCCGAAGCCGGAAGCAGTAGCGGTGCTGCCAGTGTAGTCGTCGTTAATCTCATTGCCGGCAGGTAGGGCAATTGGTGATATATTGTCTGCAAACAGATAAAGAAAATTTAGAATCTGATTCATATATACCTGTGTATATGCTAGTTATCTTGTTGGTCCAGGTAGTACACGAGCTAGTTGCCTACCTAGTAAGTACGTCTTTCTATTAGAGACGCGGAATATTGTTGTGTTTACACAATGTTTGGTCGTATGCTTGTTGCCAACGTGCTTGTATAAAGGATAAAGATTATATAATTATGACATCATTTTAAGTAGATTATAAACAATATTCGTAACTTAAAAATAAAATAATACTTACTTGTAAAACTAACAGCAGTGGTAAGTCTGATCACAGCAACATCATTTCGTACAAGATTAGGCATCCAATTCTCGTGCATCGCTATATCGGACGTTTGGACCCTAGTGCCGCCTGTGAATATTGTTACTGAGCCCAGAACAACAGTGAACCTCCAAGCTTGGTTGAAACCGTCCCACCAGCAGTGGGCAGCTGTAAGTACTCTCCAAGCATTAAGTAGAGAACCGCCGCATACAGCTTGACCTTGTTGCATATCCATTATGAGGCCAGCCTGTAAACCAGTCAAGAAATGAGTATTTTTAGTAACATAGTTTGGTACTTATGTGGATCAATTTATAATCGCAGCATCAAAGTTAGCCAGACGTCTTCGCATCCACTTCACGACATCTATAGTTGTGTTTCATATGATCTGATTCAGTAAGCGTCTATAGATATCTAGTTTAGAGCAAATTTTTTATTAAATAAGATTACAAAGGTGAGATTTTGACAGAAAACAATACGTCCGCATAGATCGCCAATACTATCCCTGGATTGTGCGTGTAGTGATTAAAGTATACACCTCTGCTTACGTAACAAAGGTGTTTGCACCCATTTTTGTATCAGCTATAGTTAGGTCTCGCGTGATATGATTAGATATTAATATCTGTCTGCTACCAGCTAGTCTAGCTACGTAAGTTTAATTGGAAAATTATGTTGACCAGCTAGCAATAAATCAAGGATATTATGTAAAGAGTATGTAATCAAAGTAATCACCTGGTAAGGGAACTGTCCAAGTCTAGCACCAGAACCACCGATGATTCTGGTGGACTGTCCTTCGGCTTCGGCTTTACGGATCCTATCGGCCAATGGTATGCCAACTTTGGTTAGGTATCCATATGCGGAGATTTCTTCTAAATCGATCACATCTTCAATATTGATGTTCTTGGAGGCGACAACCGCCACGAGTGCTAACAATGTCACAGCAAGGACCTTCATAGCGATTAACTTGAATAACTAGTGATAATTTTGTGTATAATTAATATATTTATATAGTCTACTTCTTTAGATAATTTAGAGATAAGGCTTACCAATTAATTATCATTTAATTATCGTGAATAATTAATTTATATAGAACAGCCACGTGCACAAAATCGGACTATCTACGTATGACCTAATGCAATTGCATATTATTGAGATATATTTTACTCATACATGATTACCGTAGACATACATGTTATATTTATTTTCATAGGTTTTATGTTTAAACATGTATATATACTAAGCATATATTTTCTTAATTAATCTATATACTTAATACGTGTAGCAAAAACACATTACACATTGGTACATTGTTTTTGCTACACGTATTAAGTATATAGATTAACCCTTTTTACGAAAATTGCACGGACGGAGGAGCATAAAATTTGGCACAGTTAAAGTTTATATGGAAAAGGAGGGGCGAATCCTAATACTTATATAAAATATGCATTAGAAATACATTAAATTCATGAAAAACACGAAACGCACACAACATGCATTTGACACACGCAGTCGAATCGTGTTCGTAGTATTTCGGCATTTATTCGGCTGATATAGTACCTAGGTAAATCTTCGTAACTATGGTTACATATATCAATATATAATTACATAGATAAGCGAAAATATTCTAAGTCTATGATTACATATATCAGCAATATCTTACAGACAACCTTTGGGCGGATTGGAGTGATACATACTATTTATATTATAATATACTTACGTATTAATATGTAATAAAGAAAAAAGGAAAACAAATTAGCAAGCTTAGGAATATCGTCAATTACAGAGTATAGTTAAGTAAATAATAATTTGTTTGAAAAACATACATAGGTAAATTAACCTGTATAGATCGAAATCTAAATGAAATGAGATTATAAGGGTATAGTTCTAGACAATAAAACTTTAATAACTATTAAACTTAAAATTTAAATCAATTATGGTCGAATTTCGACCACTAGGAAATCGATAGTATTAATTATAATACATTAGGTTAATACAATAAATAAAGACAAGAAACAGCAAATAGTTATAGAGGATTAATATCCTCTATAACTATTCGTAGTTTGTTGTCTTTTATTTATTTTCAGATCACATTGCATGCTGGTGCATGTCTTCTTCATTTTCAGGCAATCTTTTAATATCATTTGGGTATAGTATATATTAATAAGTGGTATTTAATATAATAAGTGGCTAATGTCGTTAGTATATTAATAGCTTTTTCTTTTTGATTCTGTGAAATGTGCTAATCACCTTCCCCATCGCCGGTTTTGGGGCGGGCGGCGGCTGCGGCCGCCCACAAGTATTTAAGCAGAAGGGATGAATAATTTGAATAATTCCATTCCTTGGAGGAGCACATTTGTGATGCAGTCAGCACAAGTGCCAGGATCCCCGGATGAGAAGCAAAGCCACTTCCATGGGTAGGATGCAAGAAATTCTCAAAGTCCATACCAATCTGCTGACTTGTATCGCCACACTCTACGATAACCAGTCACCAAAGAGCGATCTGGTCGCGTAACAGAGGCTGCACTGCGGATAAGGCCGTGATCCGATGATCCCAGAGGAGCATTGACCTCCACCCTGTATCCTAGTGGATGTGTAGTCAGCAGAAGATCCAGCAAAGAAGGTTAATGACTCTCGTTGTCTGGGATACGAGTGAGATATAACACCAATTGTTAGAAGCCATAGGCCGAGGCCATATTGAAGAGAGCTCGACCTACGGAATCGGTAGTCCAGGATCCCAACCACTCTTTGTTGTGATCGTTAAAATCGCCAAGGACCACCAACTCCGCGGATGGGTACCTCTCCAATATCTGGTTAGTCCCCTCTTGAACGTTCTCAAGTAGCTGAGTTGACTCCAAATCACTGGTATGGGACCTGTAAAGGTATGACTATGGTCGCGTTTATATAGCGGCTACCACCGACAGGAGGGAGAGAGGACCACCCACCACTTCGGCTCGCGCGCAGCCGTCATGGCGCGTGCGGTCCACGTGACACTACTTCTAGCTTAAGATATTATTATCCTGTGTCACTGGACTTTACAAACTTTGACTTGTGACTCAAAGAACACCCAGAATTGACACCACTATTTGAAAATCATACATTGTACCGTGTGGAGATCGAACCCATAAAACGCAGTAGCAGCTGCGATTAAAACAATACGTCTACCATGCAGACTAACATAATACAATTTTCCATAATAAAGATAAAGTTTGTAATAAAACGGCGTGTGATTTTATAGTTCTCAACTTCGGCATCACTTTGAATACTATTTTATTTCTGTTTAACAATTATGTTTAGTTGTGTTCGTCAGAAGCGCTGCTAGAAAATGCATAATTTTATAGACATACAGGATAAAATATTTTAAAACTAAGAAAATTAGAAGAGCTACTCTAATCATTCCTGTGGCTCCACCATCGATAGAACTTGTGAGAACGAGACAAAGCTATTCATTAAATAAAGCGCTCTCTTATTGTTGCGCATTCTATGATGACAGTTTTAGAGATAGGTCCTTAGAACCATGAGTAAGGCTTCTGTTCATTGCAAGGATATCTGGAAAAAAATTTCCGAGCGTAACTTTGCCAATCGTGCATTTACTTTAAAACTGGAATACAATTGTATGATAAAAATAATCTATCGAACAATATATTATATCAGGAAATCCCAGATAATTATGAATTAGTATTTAAACTTGGGGTTTCCTAATTCATAATTGATCCCCACGTATCTGATTAAATAAGATTATAATTAATTCACTACACATAGATAAAGGTATACTTATTGGGCAAGATTGTGACATACCCTCCGTCATGAGTAAATGTAGAAATGGTATTCAAATATCGAATGACGAATTAAAAAAAGTGGGTAATCACTTTGTTTTGCTTAACATTAAAAAAAATATCATCTAATTATTAAACACCGCCTACTTTCTACGAGTTCTTTCTAATTGTACTTACAATTTTAATAGTTTAAGGATTTTAGTTAAATTCCAATCATAAGGATTGGAATTTGTCTGAAATCTTTAAACTATTAAAATTTTGTTTTTTAATAATTTTAAATAAGGTCAAAACATTAACGTGCTCTGTCATAAGACCGCTTGAATGCTTAATATATGTTAAGCATGGAAAAACGGTTAATTAATTGTATCTCTGATTTCCACAACAAAATTATAGAATACGTAACGGGTATTAACGTGATCATGCATAATGTTTACCTTTTTTATGCTTGATGTTTCGACCAGGTTACACCGGCCGTAATCACAAGCTGACTGGTGTTGCGATGTCATGTCTCCGATGATGAGGCAGAAGAATCTTGATTCACCCTCACTTTTGGCATATTTTTGTTTGTCCGTCACACACTACACTCACGGTATCCCTATTACGTATACTAGGCGTCGTGTCCGTATTCTGTGAATTACCTGACTGCAAAACAGCGAAGCTGCGTATTAAAAATCAGAGGATTCCACGTCGCGGATAATTTGAAACCATCTTCCCTACTGAAATTTCTATGTTTTTTGATTTCAGTAGCTTCTCGCCCTACTCTTGGATAAAATTGGCGATCGGTGGAGAGGACTTCCGGACGATGAAATTCTATCCAATGGTTAGTACCCGATTCCAGTATATGTTCTGCAATTCCTGATTTGCCAGTCTGCCGGTTCTTCACAACGGCAATGTGTTCTTTGACCCTCTCAGCAATAGTACGCTTGTTTTGGCAATTTATTTTGTAGACACCTGGCGTTTGTAAAGGCAAAACGTCCTTTGGTGTGCCCACCATGCTGGTTACTTTGTTCTCCGGTATATAAATCGTATTGATGAAATATTTCTTTAACACCGTTCGGATCTTATCCGTAATTCATTTATATAGGGCATATAGGCGGGTTGTCTGTTTACCTCAGGATGCTTGCCTCTCTTAGTCGGCTGCCTCTGTCGTCCATTCACTACATATCCGTTATTCTTTAGTACGCAGTCCGCGCAGGATCTACATTATGCAATATTTGCAACAAGAGTGTGATACACCTAAGCTAGAAGAAAAATGTTAAGCGTAAATGGTAGAGCAAATGGTAAGAGCAAATGATAAGCGTAACGCATTTATACGTACTTATAAACTCAATATAAATAATAATATAACCTCCAGACCGATAGTGCACAAGTGTGTGCGCAAACACAAGTGCACTCTCTGTTCCCTAACTCTTATGATCCGATGGGACGGTAATCCCACACGACCGGAGAGAGATCAGGCGCAGGAGTAACGGCTTAACGTGCTTTCCGAGGCACAGGGGTGTCTAACACCGCCAACTACCTAACTCCGGGCTGCTATTGAAACTTCTTAACTGGAAAACTTAATAACTGTTTGATGGTCCAACCCGGTATTCGAACCCGAGACATCATGCACAGCAGTCGCATTCACTACCGCTGCGCCACGGAGAAATAAAATACCAGTAGGTCATCATTCATAAACTGCTTTGTTATTTATACGTACTTTTAAATTATAAAACTGTTCAAATTAAACGTCATAATATGTGAACTGAAGTGCATTTGACGTTTATCTTAATTTTCGAGAATATATTATAATATATTTATGACACTGAGACTAGATCGGAACCATAATTAATATAATAATAGCTTTTAGTACGAGAATTATAATGCATAATGCGAGGCGATAGCCTAGTAGGAAACCGTTAGACTGCCACGCAGAGGTCTCGAGTTCGAACCCAAGGCGCGCATCTCTGACTTTTCGAATTTATGTGTGTATTAAATAGTTTATTATCGCTCGCTTTAACGGTGAAGGAAAACATCGTGAGGAAACCTGCGTGTCTAAGAGTTTTCAATAATGTTCTCGAAGAAATGTGAAGTCTGCCAACTCGCACTGGGCCAACGTGGTGGACTATGGCCTAACCTTCTCACACTGAGAAGAGGCCCGTGCCCAGCAGTGGGACAGTTTAATACAGGGCTGATATTATTATACGAGAAAAAATTCAGGAAAAATTGCAAAAGAGTAATGCGTCTGGTAATTGTAATATTTGATATAGGAGCACAAATTTCATGGCATGATTATATATATATGTATATAAGTGCTTGCTCGAACACAAGCACTTTAATCTTTCAGGCTCGTTAATCTCGTGTTTACGTTTAGTTCTTCCAAATGTAGAGGTTTCTATTATTAACTGTTTTTCCAAGTCTACGAATTATATTGAGTGCGCTTAGTCATGTTGAGCTCGATTAGCAAGAGTTTCAACAACTCTGGTAGATACCTCTTTCATTCCTTTACTTTGCCAAAACACGTGTTGCTTCTTGCGAGGCGAAAAAGCACCTCCTTCGGCCGTCAAAGTGACCTTGGCATCACTTTTTGGAAGAACGTGGTGTGAAGGACTCTGCTCGTGAACTATAAATGATAAAATACATAATTATGTGTAACTACGATTTCTTTTTTATGCGCACTGATAAGAAATCAGCACTAAAGATGATTTTGGACACAAATAATATTTGTTATTTAGTGAAAATTACGCATAGCAAATAAAGGGTCGCATGTGTAAGGTGGTGATAAGGCCTGTCGTACTGTATGGAGCTGAGTATTGGGCTACTATGAAGATAGATGAGAAACGATTTCATGTAGCAGAGATGAGAATGTTATGATGGATGTGTGGAGTGACGAGAATGGCCAGAATTAGGAATGAATACGTAAGAGTTAGTCTGAAAGTGGTGCCCATAGATGAGAAAGTGAAAGGAAATCGTTTGGCTTGGTATGGACATGTTATGCGAAGAGATGATACGTATGTAGGTAAGCAAGTGATGGATATGAGGATAGAGGGACGAAAAGGGAGAGGAAGTCCAAGGAAAAGATGGATGGACTGTGTGAGGATGGATATGAAAGGAAAAGAGGTAAATGATCAGATGACGGGTGACAGAGAATTATGGAAGCGAAGGACATACTGCGCCGACCCCACATAAATTGGCAAGAGAATGATGAGTGAAAATTACGCATTACATGATAAAAATATTTTTTATTAATAAACAAGATTAATTATGGTATTCATTTCTTCACAGGGAAATAAAAAAACATTGGTAATATTTTGCTGTGTTAAATTGGGAATTTTTATTTATAAGAAGTAACGGAAATAAAAAACATTTAACATCACATAACATTTGTCGTTTTTATATTGTGTCACCGTTTGTAAAACAGGGCAATCACTGGTCCAGTATATACATTCGGCTAGGTAAGTATCTGAACATTTAACAAATTCGTTAAAAAGTATTTTATAAATAAAAAATCCTAATATTGCAAGTGTGTATCGACTAATGTTGTTTACTGTACCAGATTTAGAAAATCTAGCGCAGGTTTTCAACTAAGCACAAACTACGCGGATATCAACATCGTATATTATTACGTTTTTAGAGTTCGAAAAACTCTTATACAACAGCTTTGTCCGTCCGTCTGTTATACAACTTTCAACTCAAGAACCGTAGGAGCTAGATACTCGCGGTCAACGCCATTCGACTGAACATAGTCGATATACCCCCGAAATTACTATGAGCTTTGACCTGTGACCATCAAGGACACGTGATACCATTTTTTCGAACTCTGAGATTTACGGCAATTCATTGCCGTTTCTCACTTGTTATTGATAATTACAATTGTGTAATTATACAGAATACCAGGCACCAAATCGTTTCAGCAGATGGTTCGTGTTAGATGAGGAGCGGTCTGTAGCAATTTTTTTTAATAAGTCGTATCCCGCGCTACGCATAATTAGGAATAATTCCTATGTCACGGGGGCCTTACAAACATTGAGATAATGGACACAAAGAACACCCAGACTCGGAACAACAATTAGTGGATCTCATAAATGTTTATCGCGTGTGGGGATCGAACCCAGAAAATCGACGCGTTGGCAGTAGCGAGACGATGCGTGCAGTTAGTTATCTTCTTTCCTGACATATCTGCCCGCGATTCATTGAATCCACTAGGTCCTAGGCACTAGGTCCAGTGTGGTGATGAGGTGTTTCTTGTCCCAACTGTACATCCAATAAAACCATGCCCATACCTATATCACCTGTTTAAAATTGTAATGACTCAATCTTTCCCAAATACTATACAGATACTTGTTCCATACTATTACAACTTTACTATTATTTATAACGTAATAAATTGTAGGTACGTAGATAAGTCGTAGGCAACAAACAAAGATGAGATAATACATACATACATAGATTTACGCCTGTTTCCCAGAGGGGTAGGCAGAGACTACGGATTTCCATTTGCTACGATCCTGACACACTTCTCTGGCTTCATTCACTTTCATCACATTCCTCATACACGCCCGTCGGTTCAAGGTGCTCTTAATCTGGCCTTTGTCCAGAACGCCTCCGATCTGATCAAGAAACGTTCACCTAGGTCTTCCTCTTGCGACTGTTCTATTCACACTAGCCTTATAAACTTTCTTAGTCAGTCTTTCCTCGTCCATTCTTTCTACATGCCCAAACCAGCTTAACATACCCTTTTCTATTCTTGTCACTATATCCACTTTCATGCCGCATCTCTCTCTAATCGTACTATTCCTTATTCTATCTTTCAGAGTCACACGACATATATTTCTCAGCGCTCTCATTTCTACAGCATTTATTCTGCTCTCATGCTTCTTTTGCCATACCCAACTTTCACTTCCATACATAAGTGTGGGCACTAATAGTCCTCTATGAACAGCCAAACGTGCCTTTTTGGAAACATTTCGACTGTTCATAAAAGCGCGTAGTGCTCCATTCACTTTGTTGCCCGCAATCGTTCTCCTTTCAATATCTCCCTCATGTGTACCATCCCTTGTAAACAAAGTACCCAAATATACAAACTCTTTCACTTGCTCCACTTTTTCTCTATCAATCATAATATCACACATCGTCACGCACTCTTCCTTTTCAAATACCATTACTTTCGTCTTGCTTACATTTATTTTCATTCCTTTACTCTCAAAAGCACCATGCATAATAGTTACCATCGCTTGCAACTCTTCCGCCGATGACGCAAGTATTACTTGGTTGTCGGCATAAAGAAGATATTTAACAAGTAACTCATTCATTCTTAATTAACAATCTTTTAAATCTTTTAAACAATTGTCCATGTATAGGTTAAACAGCCAAGGTGACGCTACACATCCTTGTCTAACACCTTTTTCGATGCTAAACCATTCTGTGTAGGTCCCATGTATCCTAACACAAGCTCTGGAATCATCATAAAGAGATTTCAGAGAAATGAGATAATGTTGATAGATTATTCATTAATTCATTTTTATTTTTAGCAGCGATTCGGTAGCAACTGAGGCCTGAGGGCTCGTCTTCGATTCTCGGATCGAGGAAATGTTACTTTGTTTTTGTGACAAAAAAATATCAGTAGTACAGAGAATTCTCTTGATGAAAGGGTAGCAAAACGCATCTTTTTCGTTGAACTTCAAAACGGCAGGCGGAAACAAGGCGGCCAGTTCTTACGCTTCAAGGATGTTCAGAAAAGACACGTGAAGAGGTGCAATATTAATCACCAAACATGGGAGGTAAAGGCCAGTTGCCGCCCTGAATGGAGGCGCTTGGTGAAGAACAAAGTTAATGACTTTGAAGAGAAGAGGAAATCTGAACTGAATGCGAAACGTGATGCTCTTAAGGCTAACTACAAGCAGTCATCTTTAAAACTACGTCGACGGTGTCCTCACGTGCAGCCAATGTTTGCGCACGTTCACTCATAGGATTGGATATTGTAACCATTAAAGGGCACATGCGATGGCTGATCATCCTTGCTCTTTTGCTAATAATCAGTAGCAGTCACCATAGCCGAAATCGGCTGGGAAGTATATATATATATATATATATATATATCGATTGATTATTTAAAACGATTAATAATCACGAAATTTGGTTTGGATATTTTTTTTTTATACTCTCTTGGCTTGCGTTTGACCGCGATCTCACCTGATCTTAAGTGAAGATGCAGTCGACGATGGAGCACGCTTGCCTAGAAGATACCTATTCATACGCGACTTGAAGACACCCAGATTGTACTCATCGGGAAACACAGACTTAGGTAGCGAATTCCACTACTTAGCGGTACGCATTATAAAATTGGAAGCAAATCGCTTCGTGCGTAAATGTGGTATATCCACCATGTACCTGTGTCGCTGGCCTGATTGTCTGGTCGTCCTATGGTAGAATGGGGAAGGAGGAATCAAATTATGCAGTTCCTCTGCACACTCTCCAAAATGTATCCGATAGAAAACCGAGAGACTAGGAACCTTACGACGATGCTCCAAGCTTTGAAGTCGTGTGTTGACCAGTTGGTCATCGCCGATAAGTCTACTGGCCTTCCGCTCAATTGACTCCAAAGCCTCCAGCTGATATTTTGCAGATTTGTGATAAGTGAAATACATATGTAGGTACATAACATAATATTTAGGTACATATGTTTTTAATAGCAATAGGTACTTGTAATTATAGATGCCCGTACCCAGCAGTGATGATGTGTCTGATATTATTATTATTATCGGCATTTGAATTTGAATTTTTATGTTTTTATAGATGTGATTGAATTTGTTTACTTTCAGGCGTAATGTCAATTTAATACCCGATTTTTACCTACCTATATTTATTTCATAAATGTTTTATGTTTATATGTTTGTGAAGAAGTTTCGAAAAAGAAATAAACCCTCCTAAAAATAAGTCACGGGTTAAAGGATATTTGTATTTTTAATTAACCTTGTAGAGTGACATATTTGGGAGATAGGTTTCGCTCAAATAAGTTCGAGTAGCAGACAATAATTTAATTAATTTATTGAGTTGCAGCGGAACACGGTGGTAAGGCAAATTAGTTTTTAGCCATATCTAGTGTTCTAAGACTTAACAGATTAATTAATTTACACCAATGTACTTAATTACATCGTTGTACTAATTGTTAATTCAGAGATATGAGTTATCATATCGTCGTATGACTTATCATATTATTATATCATATAAGGTTGCAACAGGCGATGTGCGCCATTGCGTACGAAATATATTTGAATGTGTTGATAAAACAATGCTTACTTTTTTTTAATAGTATAAGTATTAAGTAAATATTCTATATAACGCAGCATAAGGTCCAGTAGGGTTTTTAAAAGCTGTGACGACAGCAGGGCTGACGTCACTATTCTCAATAGATGGATTACTCATTGCAAATAATGAAAGTAATGAAATACGCTTTCGATAATAAACACTTATAATTCTTAAGCACAATCTTAATCTTAACTATGTATATAAAGCAACGTAGTAAAAATCAATATTAAATTTAGTACTCACAAGATTACAATTTTATGAAGAGCTCTTGCCTCCGTGAGAACTCGTAATAGAATGCTTGACTTTACAACACCAAACGCGCTCAAGATGGTGGGCGTTGGGAGGTCAATACACAATCACAATATTTCACTATTATTTGAACACACACTTCCTTAATAGCTAATTTAATTACGTTAATTCTTTACAAAAATCAACAGACCGCTTTTAATATTTAGAATGTTTTAATTTCAGTTCAAATGTTTTAATAAACGACTGTTTGACTCTGCAATTTAATCTTGAACTTGAAAGTATTTGAATTATTTTAAATTCAACAAAACTGTCTAGAAATCAATTCGTTATTGCTTAAAAATCAAGTTATGAATTTAGCAATTGCTTAATTATTTCAAAACGAATGTTTAAATTATAATGAGTAATAGTTTGTCGTCTCGAACAACAACAAACCATTACAACTCTTATTTAAGCAATAACTGGTAAGACTCGCATAAACAATGTGGTAATCATTGAAATAATCTTAGTAAACAAATAGAGACCTGATTATAGGTCAATTAGCGGCAAATAGATGCATTAAAATAATCGGTTATACGGACTTGCGCCGACACATTCGAATTACTTTGAACTCAACAAAAATATCTAGAAATCAACTCGTTATTGCTTAAAAATCAAGTTATGAATTTAGCAGTTGCTCAATAACTTCAAAATTAATGTTTAAATTATAATTAGTAATAGTTTGTCGTCTCGAACAACAACAAACCATTACAACTCTTATTTAAGCAAAAACTGGTAAAACTGGCATAAACAATGTGGTAATCATGAAGTAATCTTTGTAAATAAATAGAGACCCGACCATAAGTCAATTATCTGTAAAATGATGTATTAAAATAATAAGTTGTGTGGACTTGCGCCGACAACCCGAAGGCTAACGATACCCTAAGGCTAGACCAGTGTCAGGATATTAGAGGGACCTGACTTTCCCAATAACGACTGCCACAGATGTTCATAGCAGCCGGGACCGACGGCTTAAAGTGCTCTCCGAGGCACGGAGCAGGCGATAATAGTCAATCAATACGCACATAATTTCGAAAAGTCATATAACTTCCGACAGTCAGAGGTGCACGACGTGGGTTCGAACCCGAGACCCTCTGCATTGCTGTCTGTTGGTCTCCCCATTTTTTTTGGCAATTACAAAAGAAATTAAACAATAAAGGTTGACTTTGATTAATTATCACTGATTTGATCGGTAGCGCAGCGAGTTCGTCACACCAAATGTGTCCGCGCACGCATCTTCGGTGCTTTTATAACGTCAATATAACAATGACGGTCATAACTGTCACTCCAACTGACACATCGGCGCTGTAGCGGCCTCACTCAAGCTAACAATTGACGTTCCGAAAAAAACCAATAGAGAGCGCTTTATTAACCTCTGGTATGCCGGAACGTGGATCTGCGCGAGACACAATGCTTTTTCTATTATGTCTGGTATTCTGGCATACAACAGGTTAAACTCCAATTACAGAAATAAATAACATTCCAATGATTATTTACTTAAGGCTTCGAAATATAGATTTTTTGAATTTTTGACTATTAGATACATATAAAATACATTTATAAGGAATTCATGGCGTAACAAATCTGCCTCACTGTACATGTACATGACGTCACATTGGTTACTGCACAGTAACCAATGTGACGTCATGCCAGAATATGCCAGAATGATATAAATTATCTAATAAAAGTGATAATCATTGGTTAAAAAAAAATTGCAGCCATTTTTAATAAGCAATAGTGGCATGGCGAACTTTTAATTGTCATAATCATAATATTGTCTTATGTTTACGCGAATTTTATACATTGAAATTAAACAAACTTTACAGGTATTTTATCGCGTTTTTTTATTTTTTATAAAATACTGTTCTTACATAATTTTGAAACTTTAAACTTCTATTGTAAAACACTTTTACTAGTTACTGTTTACTTCAATTTAAGCTATTTAAATTATACAACTATTTAGATTTAATTTTACACTTTCCCCAACGTTAAAACACGATAAAATCCGTGTAAAGCTTGTTTAATTTCAATCGTTATAATCAATCAATCTTATAATTACCTATAAATATGTGGTAATTATCTAAAATATTTCGTTCGATATAATGCCTCGGAGAGCACGTTAAGCCGTCGGTCCCGGGTGCCATGAACATCTATGGCAGTCGTTATTGGGAAGTCAGTGCCCTATAATATCCTGACACTGGTGTAGCCTTCGGGTTGCGGCGGTCATGTGGCAGCCGCTCCATGTAAAAACTGATATCCAGTCAAATCCGGTTAGAACAGAAAAGCCGACCCCAAGTGACTTGAGAATAATAAAGGCTAGAGAGAAGAGATTTCGTTCGATATAATATTATCTAATCACAAATTAATACGGCTTAGTTATTTAAATGTCGCTCACCACTGCCACGACGCAGAATGTTGTGGGTTCGAACACAGGCAAACAATTTGTGTGAGGCACAAATAGTTGTTCGAGGACTGTATTCAAGAAATGTTTTTTATCCGTTGTTTCAATTTTGTTAAGTCCGCCGCGACACAAGAATTACTAGGAACAAGTGCAGAATAATAATAATAATAATAATAATAATATCCTATCACATATATTTTTATTTTAATGTGGTGGAATGCGTGACGCATACCCCTCCGCGGGGTCGGGCGGAGGGGTTATGTCGGACTCGCCGGGGTAAAAGAAAGATGTTAAGAAAATAAAGTACCTCCCGGAATACCGACTAAACCTACCACGGTGTTCCTCGACAAAACCACTATTGACGGGGCCGCGCGAATCATTTGCACATGCGTTCGCGACCCCGCCGAGGTTCCGGCCCGCCGTATGAAACGGCAGGCCACTACCCGATAAGACGTACCCTATAGGCACTTCGCAATAATCCCTATCCTATAGGCACTTCGCAATAATCCCTACTGTCCCCCTTAGAGAGGAGACGGACTCGACACAGAGGCGCGCGTGGGGACACGCACGCCGCCTCCAGGTCCTAACCTGGTGCTGAACGGATGGCGGGCAGGCCCACAAAGCCCGCCACCCCCAGGTCAAACCTCAGGGTGGCTGGAGGTCGTCTCGTGCCCTCCGGCGCCCGGCTCTGCGGTTGGGGAGAGGGTTTAGACGCACCCTCTCCCGCTCCGCCGCCTCCTTGATGGAAATTACTTCCTCACAAAAGGAAACGACGGCGTTCCACGACGTCTCACTCCGGACCATAGACTAAACTACGGCCGGGAGCGAGAGGGCAACCATCAACCATCCGACTGCCGCGATCAACTTACGGCGCTGCGATGCCCAGGCGAGGCAAACCGCCAAAGTGTGCAGCGCCGTGTCCTCAACCCGAGTCCCTACATATATTAAATGCTAATAATTTAGCAAGTTGCTTTTAATAAAAAAAAGATAGATACACTGTATCTTTAGTCAATAAAAATTTACTAATAAACTTATTAGTAATGCACAAAGAATAAAGTTACACCCTACTTAATAATGTAATGATTCTATTACCTCTGTCAAATGGATTGCCTCTCTTTTAGTGACAGATAAGCTGTCACCATAAAGAAATATTATTGTTGACACTTCAGATAATTTTGTAGTTTTTAACTTATCAATTAAAGAACTTAACCTAGCCCTAGGGGAACAAACATTTATGCAAGGCGACTCTGTATGAGAATTAATTAGTCTACTAAAACCGACTTCTACTTGGTCAGAAAATATGAATATATTTTTGTTAATGTTATTCACCAAAGAAGACGCAGACATATCTTCATGATCAGAAAAGGAGGTGGTACCACTGTTTACTGAATCCAAATCACAAACAGCTGACAGGTTGTTATTAGGTATAGCCTGTAAGCAAGTACCGCAAAGATTGTTATTCGTTAGCGAGAGAACATGTTTCATGTTCTCCCTACCGACTCTGACAATTTCCTCATACTTCAAAAGAACAAATAAGGTCCTGCGTCAGCAATGTTACAGTGTCACCACAATGCTAGTATTCTTGCAATGCCTACATTGAAGAGCTACATGTATTATCATCGAGTAACAGCCTATATTTTATTTTTAAAAGTACTGTGCGGTACATAGCCTTACCTAACCTATATTTACGCGAGCGAAGTTGTGGACAAGATCTAGTATTATATAATAGTCAAAAAAGTAACAAGTGAGAAACGGCCATGAATTGCCGTAAATCTTTAAGTTCGAAATAATAGTATCACGTGACTTGGTCAGAGGTCAAAGGTCATAGTCATTTCGGGGGTATATCGACTATATTGAGTCGAATGGCGTTGACCGCGAGTCTCTAGCTCTTACGGTTCTTGAGTTGAAAGTTGTTTAACGGACAGATGGACGGACGGACGGACGGCCAAAGCTGTTGTATAAGAGTTTCTTCAAACTCTAAAAGACTAATATATAAACGTAATGAGGTCCTTGGTCCTAAATTGTAAAAATAATTAAAACTCTATTAATTAAAATACTTTATTAGTAATACATAATATGTACTACAAGTATATACTTGTGATTACAACAGGTTTCTGATCCAGTTATTGTAGAAAGTAACTCTGACAAAAGCAGCAGGGAAACCAACAGTGCAGCCTCTAGCAGAACCGAAAGAGGTCAAACCAATCTGTGAAAAAGTAACATAATATGTTATTATAACACAAATAAGTAATATTATTCTTACTCTAAACTTTTTAAATATTGCCAACTCTATACAACAACATGTACTGGCCTCATGCACTTTCAACCTAAGGTTCATTCGATTGGTATTAAACCCGGTAGGTCCCTATATCAAGAAATGATTCGTTTTAGCTACGGACAGTTCAATTTTTATACACTTTTCAAATGAAATGTGTTAAAAATTAATTGTCCGAAGGTACGACTCATTTTTTGATATAAAAACCGGACCTTACTAATGAAAACATTAGAAACAATGAAACTATTAACACGACCAGTACGCCGACTTGGCACAAAGATGTAGAAATGAGACATATTTTTATTTCGTAGAGAAACTAGCTTACCGTAGTAGACGCGAACCTTAACGCTACTCGTGCACTCAGAACAATGAGAACAAGACATAGTCTACCGTTTCTTTTCCCTCCTATAAAAAAGAGAAGAAATTTTATAAAATATTTCGTACCAATAATGGTCTGTTGCTCCTGTTGACGGTAAGGGGACCACCGGAGTCACCACCGCATGTGCTCCTACCGCCAGCGCCGCTGACGCAAATGTTGGAGGCCACAATGCTGAAGGGGTATGAACGCAAACACTCAGCGTTGGTGATCACAGGCAGATTGACATGGCTCAACCTCTGGGCAGTGGTGATGCCGCCGTTATTGCCTGCGTAGTAATAATACGTTTAAAAAAAGTGTAAATTAACTTAAGGATAACCTGTCGTAATATTTTTAGGTAATACATATTAAGATTTTCTGATAAAAAGAGTCTTATTTTGTGACAGACTTATTACGTACCTGATGGATGAAAGTATGCTTGACTTCTACTATATGGGTTTCAATAATATACTCTTTCTACTCATCCCCTACAGGCGTGATTCTAGATTTTTCATGAGAACTTAGGCATAGCGGGATTTTCTTTTAAAGCTCGGTTTTTACTCAAACTGGAGTAGGCAGGGCAAGCACCTTCAACTTATAGAAGATTGTAGGAAAACAACCTAGTGTCTATTGTACCTGCACTGAATAGGATTTCGTATTTCTTAAGGAAAACTGTACAGTCTCAAAAATGTCTACAACGTGAAAGTGATGATTTTGATGTTACAATAATGTTAATATTCTTACCATCGCCGGTACGTCCAAAACCAGAAGCAGTTGCGGTTTCACCTACAAAGAGTTCGTTGAGCTGATTGCCAGAAGGCAGAGTAACGGCAGCGACGGTGTCTGCAAATAAAAATATACTTAAATTCTGTTTGGTTATAATTACACAAGAGTATCTAAATATAATAAATATAAGTATGTGAAGAATATCATCTAGGCAGCAGGTGTGTGACATTTGGCATAGTTAAAGATTTATAGAGAAGTAGTAAAGAAAGCTTGCCGCTTTTCTTATTTATTTTAAATAAGACACAAATGGATAAAGATCGAATTTTAACCCTTGGGCTTAGTGTGCTGTACCCAGTGTGACCAAAAGTATTAATAAAAACGCGCGTGGCTCATAAAGTTGTTTTTACACCTGTGGCAAAACTACAGAGTGAACTGTGACCTTGTAACAAATACACATACATATGTTCGAAAAGGATAGAATAGAATTTACATGAATTGTATTGTATGCTTCTTGAACAAATGCATGATAATAATATGTAACGAATACTTAGTACACAAGCGATTTACCTAGCGATAAATATAGATGGAGGGTTTTTTGATTTATCACTGTACAATAACATAGTCCGATTGGCTAGGAATCCGTTTTCGTCATAATATTACAAAATATACTTACTTGATAAACTATAGGCAGATGACATCCTGATCATAGCAATATCATCACGGATAAGGTTGGGATTCCAGCTTCCATGCATAACGACGTCGGAGCTTTGAAGTCTCTGGCCACCAGAGAACAATGTGATTGAACCAGCGACAGCTGTGATTCTCCACGCCTGGCTCCTGCCGTCAAACCAACAATGAGCAGCGGTGAGTACTCTACGTTGGTTAACAATTACACCACCACAAACGCCCTGGCCACCACCGTTCATATCCATGATGAGACCAACCTACAACAAAATCAAATAAAATTTACATTTTGATTCCAGTATTGACTGAAGTTTTTTTTAAATGTGTGTACAATATGTCACAAAACTGACAGAGTTATTGCAGTTTGCAGGTCAGAGAAATTAGAAGCATATCAGGACATTAACCTCATAAATATTTGTGAGTTTATTGTTTTTGAATAACGACTTTCATATATTATGTTGCTGGAAGTTTTAAATGCTTGCCGAGGCAGAGGTTGGTATGTTGGTTGGCCAATACTAGGCTTGTTGATACGAGAACCTGGCTGAGGTTCTCGTATCACCAAGCCTGTTAAAATGCTCACAACGTTACACTGATGTCATAGGTCTAACAGGAAAACATCAACGAAATTGGCAATTAAAGAAGACGTTAAATAGTATAAATTGTGCAAAAACCTGGTGAGGGAACTGTCCGAGACTAGCAAAAGATCCACCAGCGATTCTGGAGGGCATTTCAGATTCCTCAGCTTTGCGGATCGCATCGGCCAATGGAATGCCGATTTTGTTGTGATAGTTGTACGCAGTGAGGTCCTCCAGATCGATCACATCTTCAAAGTTGATATTTTTGGAGGAGGCAACCGCCACCAGTGCCAGCAAAGTCACAGTCAGAACCTTCATGTCGAATGTTTGAATAAACTGTAGGAGCGTATTTGGTATTTATAGTTTTCAGTTTGATATTATCATATCTCTTTTGATTGATTATAAAGGTAATTAAAGATAATAACTTTAATTACCCTATAAGCCTTTTACTATATTAAAGGTATATATTTGTATTAAATACGTACATTTACAGAAATACCATTAATTCTAAATTAACTGAACAAGTTTAACATTATAGCGGTAAATTTACAAAAAAAATCATACCCTGTCCTAATTTTCATGATTATGTATTTATAATTATTGCTTAATAATATATACTTATTTTCATTCAAACACATACAACTTATAGGTGCAGTTTATTTATTAGTAATAAAATATTATTAGTTAAAAAGTAAACACCCAGTATAAACATAATTTATTTTGAACTAATTATTTATAAAAATTTACAAATGATTCCTGTATTTTTATATATTTGCATTTAAATAAAAATATAAAGTTGAAACATATACTGTGTGCATAAACTATGTAAAATGTTTAACATTGCAGTTTATGCTGGAATGGTCTTCGTGAAAGCAGTATCGGTTTGACACCGTTCCTCAAGCCTTAACATCTTGGCGAAACGTGGCACCCTGTTCATTACTTATAGCTTTAAGGATTCCAGAGAAACGAAAATGAGAATGGCGAAAATGAAATGCTGTTGACATTCGGCAAGCAATTTTTGTGCATGTAGCAAATGCCGCATTTTCGACTCTGTGATTACTATTTGTCCATGCGCCTAGCTCTTTGTCATTCAGTTTTGATGGCCATTGATTTATTGTTTCCAGAGCCAAGGAGAGAAGTATAGCATGATATGCAAAACAGCTGCAGGATCTCGAGCTAATCTTAATAAACAATTCATCCAAAATATAGAAAATATGCATTACGTAGATGTAATTGACATCTCGTCAGCTGTCCAGTTCAAACTTTGGTGTACTCAACTAGCAATTCTTTTATGTAAAGCATACCCTAAAATTATTCTAAACATCTGCTGTTATTGCTTGACCAGACCTGAGAAAGCTATAGTGAATAATACCATGAAGAGACCATTAAAAAGTTATCATTACCTTTTTATTGGTAAGCTTTGCTTTAGGGCACTGTTGCGGCGTTTGACCCGGGGTCAGCCATTGCATTTTTTGCTTACGGATATCGTAAAGAATCCACTTTTCGTCACACGTCACAATTCGATCCAATATTTCTTCATTTCTGTACCGATTCAACAAGGCAACACAAGTTTCAACACGCATTTCTTTCTGCAGATCAGTCGAATCATGAGGCATCCATTTTTCATATTTTTTTATCTTATTGATTTAATGCAATATATAACAATAAACAATTAAACAATTAAACAATTAATGCAAATGAGCCATTATTGTAGTGGTAGGGTACCGTTAAACCATGCCGCTAATTCCTGGGTAGTTTGACTCGGATCGGCTCCCCAGTAGCTAACTGTTTAGGATGGTGGTGAGATTCACCGTTTAAGAATCTATTTGTATGGGTCTTTTTCCTACACACAGTGTGGCTCTGCGGTTTCACCCACAGTTATGATTACTGCGTCCTTCCCATGGCAGGTGGCGTGTTGTTATATTATTGTTATGTTTATGTTACTTCTTGATAAAATAGCTTTCTTATGGTTGAATAATATTAAAATCGATCATAACTTTTAGAATTTATTAATTACAAACAAAAATACATATCTTTTCATTTTACAAAATTAGTGTACATGGGCACATTACTTGCTTCGCTAAAAGAGTTATGAATTATTAGCGTAACTATGTGTGTGTTTATGTGTGAGAGTGTGTGTGTGAGAGTGTGTAGTATAATCCACCGGGACACGTGTCTCCGATAAACTCTGTTATTCGAATTTTAATATTATTATCAGTAATTAGACGATTGTTTATTTAATACGATTAATAATCACGAAGTTTTGATTATATATTGTGATAAGTGAAATACATAATATTATGTAGGTACAGGGCACAATATTTAGGTACATATGTTTTTAAAAACGATAGGTATTTATAGATGACCGTGCCCAGGGACAATTTAATACAGGGCTGATATTATTATAATCGACATTTAAATTTGAATTTTTATGTTTTTTTAAATGTGATTTAATTAGTTTACTTTCAGGCGGAATGTCAATTTAATACGCGATTTTTATGAACCCATATTAATTTTATAAATTTAATGTTCTGTATAAATATGTTTGTTAAGATGTTTAGAAATAAGGAAATAAACACTTAAAATTAATCACGGGTTAAGGACATTTGTATTTTTAAATTGACCTTGTAGATTGACATATTTGGTGATAGGTTTCGTTCAAGGAAGTTTATGAGTAGTGGGCACGCCACGATCGTGGCGGTAAGTCCCGTGTTTGAGGAGTGGCTGGAGAGGCGCCATGGCGCCCTCACCTTCCGGCTGACACAGGTAATGACTGGCCACGGTTGTTTTGGCCAGTTCATGTGTCGTATACGCCGGCAAGAGACGCCCGGTTGTCACCACTGCGGCGACTGCCGCGACGTTGTAGGGGACACGGCGCTGCACACTTTGGCGGTTTGCCCCGCCTGGGCATCGCAGCGCCGTGAGTTGACCGCGGCAGTCGGATTGGTTGCCCTCTCGCTGCCGGCCGTAGTTCAGTCTATGGTCCGGAGTGAGAGGTCGTGGAACGCCGTCGCCTCCTTCTGTGAGGAAGTAATTTCCATCAAGGAGGCGGCGGAGCGGGAGAGGGAGCGTTTAAACCCTCTTCCCAACCGCAGAGCCGGGCGCCGGAGGGCGCGGGACGACCTCCAGCCACCCTGAGGTTTGACCTGGGGGTGGCGGGCTTTGTGGGCCTGCCCGCCATCCGCTCAGCACCAGGTCCGAGAGGCGGCGTGCGTGTTCCCACGCGCGCTTCTGTGTCAAGTCCGTCTCCCCTCTAGGGGGGACAGTAGGGATATTATTGTGAGAAGTGCCTTTGGGTAGGTCTTTTGCGTAGTGGCCTGCCGTTTCATACGGCGGGCCGAAACCTCGGCGGGGTCGCGACCGCATGCGAAAGTGATTCGCGCGGCCCCGTCGATAGTGGTTTTGTCGAGGAACACCGTGGTAGGTTTAGTCGGTATTCCGGGAGATACTTTAACATCTTTACCATCTTTCTTTTACCCTGGCGAGTCCGACATAACCCCTCCGCCCGCCCCCGCGGAGGGGTATGCGTCATGCATTCCCCCACGTAAAAAAAAAAAAAAAAGTTTATGAGTAGTAGACAATAATTTAATTAATTTACTGAGTTGCAGCGGAACACCGGTGGTAAGACAAAACAGATATTAATCATATCTGCTAATCTAAGACTTGACAGATTAATTAACTTTACGCCAATGCACTTAATTACGTCATTGTACTAATTATTATACAAAAAAAGTATATGTACGTTTATCCATTGTCTAGTACCTATAGTATAAGTTCTGCTTAGTTTGGGCTAGATGGTGTTGTGTGTATGTGGTAGAATATTATTATTATTAAGTACTTCAGAGATATGATAAGGAAGATTGCAACAGGTGACGTGCGCCATTTCGTACAAAATATATTCGAATGTGTAGATAAAACAATACTTACTTACATAAGTACTATGGTTTTTATTCAAGAATTCTAGGGTGTCGGCGATTCTATTTGTATTTTCGATATTGATACCATTTTTTAGGTTTCAGTCTCGGTACTTCGATCGGCGACAAAATAAAGACTATTTATAAATACTAGAAGAGATAAGTACCACGGCTACAAACATTAATGGGCCTATTGTGAGCTTGATTTTGCTCGGTGGCTTGTGTTACTAATGAATAAAGTTGCTTTTTGATGTTAATAGAATTATTTAGCGGCCTCGATATCGCTGTGGTTAGTGTAACTGCCGACTGCCACGCCTGAGGTCGCGAGTTCAATTCCCGCACAAGTCAAACATGTGTGTGCATGGACATGGATATATGTCTTGGTCTGGGTGTTTTTATGTATAATATGTAAGTATTTACAAAGAAAATGTATATGTCGGCGCAAGTCCACATAACTAATTATTTTAATACATCATTTTACAGATAATTGACTTATGGTCGGGTCTCTATTTATTTACAAAGATTACTTCATGATTACCACATTGTTTATGCCAGTTTTACCAGTTATTGCTTAAATAAGAGTTGTAATGGTTTGTTGTTGTTCGAGACGACAAACTATTACTCATTATAATTTAAACATTCGTTTTGAAGTAATTTAGCAATTGCTAAATTCATAAGTTGATTTTTAAGCAATAACGAATTGATTTCTAGACAGTTTTGTTGAGTTTAAAGTTATTCGAATACTTTCAAGTTCAAGATTAAATTGCAGGGTCAAACAGTCGTTTATTAAACATTTGAACTGAAATTAAAACGTTCTAAATTTTAAAAGCGGTTTGTTGATTTTTCTAAAGAATTAACGTAATTAAATTAGCTATTAAGGAAGTTTGTGTTAAAATAATAGTGAAATATTGTGATTGTGTATTGACCGCCCAACGCCCGCCATCTTGAGCGCGTTTGGCGTTGTAAAGTCAAGCATTCTATTACGAGTTCTCACGGAGGCAAGAGCTCTTCATAAAATTGTAATCTTGTGAGTACTAAATTTAATATTGGTTTTTACTATGTTGCTTTATATGGTTAAGATTAAGATTGTGCTTAAGAATTATAAGTGTTTGTTATTGAAAGCGTGTTTCATAAATTTCATTATTTGCAATGAGTGATCCATCTATTGAGAATAGTGACGTCAGCTCTGCTGTCGTCACAGCTTTTAAAAACCCTGCTGGACCTTATGATGCGTTATATATATATGTATGTTTATCCATTGTTTAGTACCCATATTACGAGCTCTGCTTAGTTTGGGCTAGATGGTGTTGAGTGTATGTGATAGAATATTATGTTTCATAACACATACATAACATATTATATTAGAAAATACCTGGCCCTTTGGGAGGCTTACACGGAGATATGAGTCCAACATGAAGAGGCCCTTCGAGGGTCTTAATCAAAGGCAAGATGGAACGCCGACAGCGGCACTAGTCGGTATAGTATATAATGATAGGCAATTACAAAAGAACTTCTTCTCCCTTAGCCTTTATTATTCCCAAGTCACTTGGGGTCGGCTTTTCTAGTCTAACCGGATTTGACTGGATATCAGTTTTTACACGGAGCGGCTGCCACCTGACCTCCGCAACCCGAAGGCTAACGATACCCTAAGGCTAGACCAGTGTCAGGATATTAGAGGGTACTGACTTTCCCAATAACGACTGCCACAGATGTTTATGGCAGCCGGGACCGACGGCTTAACGTGCATCATCAATCAATACGCACATAATTTCGAAAAGTCATATAACATCCGACAGTCAGAGGCGCACGACGTGGGTTCGAACCCGAGACCCTCTGCATTGCAGTCTGTTGGTCTCCCTATTTTTTTTGGCAATTACAAAAGAAATGAAACAATAAATGTTGACCTTGATTAATTATCACTGATTTGATCGGTAGCGCAGCGAGTTCGTCACACCAAATATGTCCGCGCACGCGTCTTCGGTGCTTATATAACGTCAATATAACAATGACGGTCATAACTGTTACTCCAACTGACACATCAGCTCTGTAGCGACCTCACTCAAGCTAACACTTGACGTTCCGAAAAAACCAATAGAGACCGCTTTATTAAACTCCAATTACAGAAATAAATATCATTCCAATGATTATTTACTTAAGGCTTCGAAATATAGATTTTTTGAATTTTTGACTATTAGATACATGTTAAATACATTTATAAGGAATTCATGGCGTAACAAATCTGCCTCACTGGGGCATTAACCAATGTGACGTCATGCCAGAATATGCCAGAACGATATAAATTATATAATAAAAGTGATTATCATTGGTTAAAAAAAAAATTGCAGCCATTTTTAATAAGCAATAGTGGCATGGCGAACTTTTAATTGTCATAATCATAATATTGTCTTGTGTTTACGCGAATTTTATACATTTAAATTAAACAAACTTTATAGGTATTTTATCGCGTTTTTTATATTTTATAAAACACTGTTATTACATAATTTTGAAACTTTGAACTACTATTGTTAAACACTTTTACTAGTAACTGTTTACTTCTATTTAAGCTATTTAAATTATACAACTATTTAGATTTAATTTTACACTTTCCCCGACGTTAAAACGCGATAAAATCCGTGTAAAGCTTGTTTAATTTCAATCGTTATAATCAATCAATCTTATAATTACCTATAAATATGTGGTAATTATCTAAAATATTTCGTTCGATATAATGCCTCGGAGAGCACGTTAAGCCGTCGGTCCCGGGTGCCATGAACATCTATGGCAGTCGTTATTGGGAAGTCAGTACCCTATAATATCCTGACACTGGTCTAGCCTTCGGGTTGCGGAGGTCAGGTGGCAGCCGATCCGTGTAAAAACTGATATCCAGTCAAATCCGGTTAGAACAGAAAAGCCGACCCCAAGTGACTTGGGAATAATAAAGGCTAGGGAGAAGAGATTTCGTTCGATATAATATTATCTAATCACAAATGAATACGGCTTAGTTATGTAAATGTCGCTCACCACTGCCACGACGCAGAATGTTGTGGGTTCGAACACAGGCAAACATTTTGTGTGAGGCACAAATCGTTGTTTGAGGACTGTTTTAAAGAAATGTTTTTTGTCCGTTGATTCAATTTTATTAAGTCCGCCGCGACGCAAGAATTACTAGGAACAAGTGCAGAATAATAATAATAATATTCTATCACATACACACAACACCATCTAAACCAAACTAAGCAGAGCTTGTACTATGGGTACTAGACAATGAATAAACATATATGTATATATATACTTTTTTTTTATATATACTTACATATTATACATAGAAGGCCAGGTTAAGAGCACCTTGAACCGACGGGCGTGAATGAGGAATGCGATGAAAGTAAATGAAGCCAGAGAGTGTGTCAGGGTCGTAGCAAATGGAAATCCGTAGTCTCTACCTACCCCTCTGGGAAACAGGCGTGAATCTATGTATGTATGTATTATACATAGAAACACCCAGACCAAGACTAACATCCATGTTCATGCACACAAATGTTTGACTTTTGCGGAAATCGAACCCGCGACCTCAGGCGTAGCAGTCGGTTACACTAACTACTACGCCATCGAGGCCACAAATGCACAGATCCTTAAAAATAACAGCGATGACAATGATTTTAAAACGAAACAAATTCTATAATTATGATACGTTGAAAGGGCTAGGCTAGCTTTTGCCCGCGGCATCGCTCGCTAGGGATCAGTACTATTTTCTGGAAATACCCTGTTCTTTTACTCCTGACAACGAAAAAAGGAATAAACAAAATCACATTCACATTTCTGATTAATTAGGATTTTGAATTCGGGATTATAATCTTCAAATGAGTATTAACATTGATAACTCTTTATATACAAATTAGATACATCATTAGTAACATATGAAACCTCAAGATATGCCAGGATTAGATAAGATAATCGTTACAATTTTCGTCACTGTCTACGTATTTTCTATACGATAGCAGACTTCTGATCTGGGTGCCTAGTGCGAATTGTTTTTCCATTAACGTGATCGAAATGTTTACCGCGTTTGGCTCTCTAATTGGTCGAGGGCTTGGAGTGGGCCAATCGGAGCGCCGAACGTCACAAACGTGTCGATCGCGTTAAAGTAGAACCAACTCACACAGGTTTTCTGGTTGACATCGACTTTAACGGGAACAAATACAGAGAACGCGCTGCTACTAAACATTTTACTATACTATATACTATACTAATAACCAGCCAATGGACTGACTTGAAATCTTTACAGAATAGGTATTTTGAAAGAAAGAAAAATAACTTTATTTGTTCAAGATTCTATAAGGTAACAGGAAACACAACAAAATATATAAAGTCAAAGTCAAAGTCAAAAATCATTTATTCATTTAGGTCACAAAGTAACACTTATGAACGTCAAAATATATAGGTTAGTGAGTTTATTAAGTTACTGAAGCTACATTTAGGTTAGTTGCTAGGTTCAGGCAAAGGGTTGAGCCTATGAGAAGAAACCTGCAAGAAACTCACGGCCACTCTTTTAAATCGCCAATTAAATATAATTTCAGTATTTTACAACTCAGATTAACAAGGTGTTGCAGCCATCATGCCATATACTACTATAAAAAACTAACATTAAGAAGATAATAACAATAATAACTTGATAATATTATAGAGATAAAATAATTTGGGCTAAGGTATATGTTTTAATATAAATCTAAAATAGACAGTAGGATAGCATGATGGCGCATACATTTACACTTTGTGACTACTAAATTACATTACTATATTACTAAATTGACTTATAAGTAATACAGATCTTTGAATCCTGAATGCAACAAGCAACTAATGCCATGAGTTTTTATTAGTTAAGTAGTCGTTGACTGAATAATAACCCTAATAATTCCGAATGAGCTGTATTTTAACGGCGCTTTTAAATTTAAGCAATGGTAAATTAATTATATTATTAGGTAGTTTATTAAAAAAACGTATACCGAGTCCCGCAAATATATTGTGAACTTTATGTAAACAATGATATGGGCCGACTAACTTATGCTTATTTCTAGTGTTTACGTTATGAATATCACTATTCTTATTATATAAGTGAATATTATGTTTAATAAACATAATGTTAGCAAATGTATATTGCGACGCAACAGTAAGTATGCCTATTTCTTTAAATCGATCGTTCAGGGAAACTCGTGCTCCTAAATTATAAATGCTACGTACTGCACGCTTTTGAAGAATAAAAATTGTCTCGATATCAGCTGTCTTGCCCCACAATAATATACCGTAGGACATGACACTATGAAAGTAACTAAAATATACTAGTCTTGCAGTATCTACATCAGTAAGCTGTCTTACTTTCCGAATTGCGTATGCGGCTGAGCGAAGTTTCCCTGCAAGACACGATATATGAGCGCCCCACTGAACTTTATGATCTAAAGCCAAACCTAGAAAAACTGTCGATTGTACGAAAGTAATAATTTCATTATTTAAATTTATACTTATATTAGGACTCTTTACATTTGGCAATGTAAACTTGATACATTTAGTTTTTTTAGAGTTTAGTAGTAAATTATTCGTCGTAAACCAGTCCAGGACTTGTGCGAGTGAATCATTAACACCACGTAGATTTGGTTCTTTTCGGTCTACTTTAAAAATAAGGGATGTGTCATCCGCGAATAAGACAATGTCACACAATTCCTATACAAAGAACGGCAAATCATTCACGTACACTAAAAACAAAAAGGGTCCTAAAATTGAGCCCTGTGGCACGCCCATTGTGACTGGTAATCCAGAAGATCTACTTCCGTTAATATCAACGTGTTGTAGTCTATCGCTTAGGTAGGAATCAACTAAGTTAAGTGCAGTAGTATCTCGGATGCCATAATGCCTGAGTTTTTGCAACAGCGTATGATGGTCAACGCAGTGAAAGGCTTTAGAGAGATCACAGAATACGCCAATGACATCTTGCAAATTTTCCCAGTCACCGAATATATGTTTTAAAAGCGTTACACCCGCATCTATCGTAGAACGGCCCTTCCTAAAACCATATTGACCTGCATGAAATAAATTGTTTACACTAAAGTGGCTCTCCAATTGCTGTAATATGATCTTCTCAAATATTTTACTAATAGCAGGTAATATTGAACTTGGCCAAATTTACTAGGGTCACTTTTGCATCCATTTTTAAATAAAGGTACTATTTTACTACATTTCATTAAATTTGGAAAAATGCCGACTTCAATGCATCCATTGAATATTGCGGCTAGGTGTGGCGCTATATTAACAATAATACTTTCAACTAATTTTACCGAAATACCCCAGAAGATGGCTGATTTTTTTGAATTAAGTGTCTTAAATACTTTTATTATATCATACGGATGTACACGTTCAAAACTAAATAGTATCTTGCACTCTTCCACTGCTCCTAACCAAGTATTCTGCTGTAGCTGGGCAAGATCTAAGGGTACTAGTTGTATTTAAAGGTATTTTTGCGAAGTAGTTATTGAATGTATCGGCTATTTCCAAACTATTTGAAATTATGCTATTATTTACATTCAGTTAAAATTTATTAACACGCGCTTTGCTGCGACCTGTTTCATTGTTAATAATGTTCCATGTAGTTTTAATTTTACAATTAAAATTTTGAATTTTCGTTTTTAGGTTAAGGGACTTGGCAGTTGCACAAGTCTTTTTAAATAATTTTGAATAATATTTAACATATTGAATAAAATTTGGATCGAAATTGTATTGTTTCATACCATATAATTCATATAGCTTTGCTCTACTTTTATATATCCCAGATGTTGCCCAATCACAAAACTTAATCTTATTATTTTGACTAAAGGTCTTACATTTATAATATTATTATATTCCAAAGTAATTATGTTAAGTAAAGACTCATATAGTTCGTCTGGATTATCCAGAGAAAGGTCCATATTGACAACTCTGGCACTTATGTTATCATTAAATTCTTTTAAGCGATTAGATGTCATCGGTCTACATGTGACCTTATTCTCTTTATGAATTGTACTCACAGCAAATACTACCTTTTGCCCACAGTGGTCAGATGTAAGTTCACTCAATATGGCCCTATTTAAAAATTGGCCGTCTCAAAATACATTATCCAAGCAGGTAGCAGAATGTGAAGTGATCTTAGTGGGTTCAGAAAATAAATTCTGTAAATTAAATGATCTAAATAAACTAATAAGTCTTAAAGAGAGAGCTGACTGCTCAAGTAAATTAACATTAAAATCACCACACACTACTATATGCCTATTATTGAAACTCAAGCATTTTAAAATATCCTCTATTACGGTTTCAAATACACTAAAGTCACTTTGCGGTGGTCGGTATACACAAACTATGACATGTTGCTCTAATTCCACACAGGATAGTTCAATAGTGCGCTCGATGGAAAGATTTACTATATCTTAACGTTCTTTACATTTTAGATTGTTACATACTGTTCGAGCCTCCATACACCCGAACCGCCGTGCGCCGTGACGTATGTCATCGAACCGGTTCTCGGCCGCCGCCGGCGCCGCTCCTCCATGTTGCGCGGGGGGCCCCCACACACACCATTCGAGACCTAGGAGCGAACGCACGCTCACCGCGACGCGTTTTTTATATATAATCGTTTTATGTCGCAATAAATATACAGTCCGCTACTCCTGCTACTTTTGTTGAGACTCCTGGGGCTGCTTAGTTTTGGGGCTCGGCACACACACATACATATATTAGAGAGCCACCGTGTATAGAATTCTTTCTTACAAACGCACTTACAATTGAATAATATTCGTTATTAAATATTAACTGATTCGTTCTTAACCAATGTTCCGTTATGCAACATATTTGAATATTACGTTGTTTAAAAAATTAATCTAATTCTAACTCCTTGCCGGATAGATCCTTAATATTCTGATGAATTAGTTTAACCTGTTGTATGCCAGAATACCAGACATAATAGAAAAAGCATTGTGTCTCGCGCAGATCCACGTTCCGGCATACCAGAGGTTAATACTGTGTGTATGCCTATCCTTTGTCTCAACTAACAGTTTAAACTATTAGAAGTGTCAATATGAGAATTTGTAGTAGAAATACTACTATGTCCTAAAACCTTAATTATCCGACTGGTACCCGAGTCCCTACATATATTAAATGCTAATAATTTAGCAAGTTGCTTTTAATAAAAAAAAAATATAGATACACTGTATCTTTAGTCAATAAAAATTTACTAATAAACTTATTAGTAATGCACAAAGAATAAAGTTACACCCTACTTTATAATGTAATGATTCTATTACCTCTGTCAAATGGATTGCCTCTTTTTTAGTGACAGATAAGCTGTCACCATAAAGAAATATTATTGTTGACACTTCAGTTAATTTTGTAGTTTTTAACTTATCAATTAAAGAACTTAACCTAGCCCCAGGGGAACAAACATTTATGCAAGGCGACTCTGTATGAGAATTAATTAGTCTACTAAAACCGACTCCTATTTGGTCAGAAAATATGAATATATTTTTGTTAATGTTATTCACCAAAGAAGACGCAGACATATCTTCATGATCAGAAAAGGAGGTGGTACCACTGTTTACTGAATCCAAATCACAAACAGCTGACAGGTTGTTATTAGGTATAGCCTGTAAGCAATTACCGCAAAGATTGTTATTCGTTAGCGAGAGAATATGATTCATGTTCTCCCTACCGACTCTGACAATTTCCTCATACTTCAATAGAACAAATAAGGTCCTGCGTCAGCAATGTTACAGTGTCACCACAATGCTAGTATTCTTGCAATGCCTACATTGAAGAGCTACATGTATTATTATCGAGTAACAGCCTATATTTTATTTTAAAAAGTACTGTGAGGTACATAGCCTTACCTAACCTATATTTACGCAAGCGAAGTTGTGGACAAGATCTAGTATTATATAATAGTCAAAAAAGTAACAAGTGAGAAACAGCCATGAATTGCCGTAAATCTTTAAGTTCGAAATAATGGTATCACGTGACGTGGTCAGAGGTCAAAGGCCATAGTCATTTCGGGGGTATATCGACTATATTGAGTCGAATGGCGTTGACCGCGAGTCTCTAGCTCTTACGGTTCTTGAGTTGAAAGTTGTTTAACGGACAGATGGACGGACGGACGGACGGCCAAAGCTGTTGTATAAGAGTTTCTTCGAACTCTAAAAGACTAATATATAAACGTAATGAGGTCCTTGGTGCTAAATTGTAAAAATAATTAAAACTCTATTAATTAAAATACTTTATTAGTAATACATAATATGTACTACAAGTATATACTTGTGATTACAACAGGTTTCTGATCCAGTTATTGTAGAAAGTAACTCTGACAAAAGCAGCAGGGAAACCAACAGTGCAGCCTCTAGCAGAACCGAAAGAGGTCAAACCAATCTGTGAAAAAGTAACATAATATGTTATTATAACACAAATAAGTAATATTATTCTTACTCTAAACTTTTTAAATATTGCCAACTCTATACAACAACATGTACTGGCCTCATGCACTTTCAACCTAAGGTTCATTCGATTGGTATTAAACCCGGTAGGTCCCTATATCAAGAAATGATTCGTTTTAGCTACGGACAGTTCAATTTTTATACACTTTTCAAATGAAATGTGTTAAAAATTAATTGTCCGAAGGTACAACGACTCATTTTTTGATATAAAAACCGGACCTTACTAATGAAAACATTAGAAACAATGAAACTATTAACACGACCAGTACGCCGACTTGGCCACAAAGATGTAGAAATGAGACATATTTTTATTTCGTAGAGAAACTAGCTTACCGTAGTAGACGCGAACCTTAACGCTACTCGTGCACTCAGAACAATGAGAACAAGAGATAGCCTACCGTTTCTTTTCCCTCTTATAAAAGAGAAGAAATTTTATAAAATATTTCGTACCAATAATGGTCTGTTGCTCCTGTTGACAGTAAGGGGACCACCGGAGTCACCACCGCATGTGCTCCTACCGCCAGCGCCGCTGACGCAAATGTTGGAGGCCACAATGCCGAAGGGGTATGAACGCAAACACTCAGCGTTGGTGATCACAGGCAGATTGACATGGCTCAACCTCTGGGCGGTGGTGATGCCGCCGTTATTGCCTGCGTAGTAATAATACGTTTAAAAAAAGTGTAAATTAACTTAAGGATAACCTGTCGTAATATTTTTAGGTAATACATATTAAGATTTTTTGATAAAGAGAGTCTTATTTTGTGACAGACTTATTACGTACCTGATGGATGAAAGTATGCTTGACTTCTACTATATGGGTTTCAATAATATACTCTTTCTACTCATACAGGCGTGATTCTAGATTTTTCATGAGAACTTAGGCATAGCGGGATTTTCTTTTAAAGCTCGGTTTTTACTCAAACTGGAGTAGGCAGGGCAAGCACCTTCAACTTATAGAAGATTGTAGGAAAACAACCTAGTGTCTATTGTACCTGCACTGAATAGGATTTCGTATTTCTTAAGGAAAACTGTACAGTCTCAAAAATGTCTACAACGTAGAAGTGATGATTTTGATGTTACAATAATGTTAATATTCTTACCATCGCCGGTACGTCCAAAACCAGAAGCAGTTGCGGTTTCACCCACAAAGAGTTCGTTGAGCTGATTGCCAGAAGGCAGAGTAACGGCAGCGACGGTGTCTGCAAATAAAAATATACTTAAATTCTGTTTGGTTATAATTACACAAGAGTATCTAAATATAATAAATATAAGTATGTGAAGAATATCATCTAGGCAGCAGGTGTGTGACATTTGGCATAGTTAAAGATTTATAGAGAAGTAGTAAAGAAAGCTTGCCGCTTTTCTTATTTATTTTAAATAAGACACAAATGGATAAAGATCGAATTTTAACCCTTGGGCTTAGTGTGCTGTACCCAGTGTGACCAAAAGTATTAATAAAAACGCGCGTGGCTCATAAAGTTGTTTTTACACTTGTGGCAAAACTACAGAGTGAACTGTGACCTTGTAACAAATACACATACATATGTTCGAAAAGGATAGAATAGAATTTACATGAATTGTATTGTATCCTTCTTGAACAAATGCATGATAATAATATGTAACGAATACTTAGTACACAAGCGATTTACCTAGCGATAAATATAGATGGAGGTTTTTTTGATTTATCACTGTACAATAACATAATCCGATTTGCTAGGAATCCGTTTTCGTCATAATATTACAAAATATACTTACTTGATAAACTATAGGCAGATGACATCCTGATCATAGCAATATCATCACGGATAAGGTTGGGATTCCAGCTTCCATGCATAACGACGTCGGAGCTTTGAAGTCTCTGGCCACCAGAGAACAATGTGATTGAACCAGCGACAGCTGTGATTCTCCACGCCTGGCTCCTGCCGTCAAACCAACAATGAGCAGCGGTGAGTACTCTACGTTGGTTAACAATTACACCACCACAAACGCCCTGGCCACCACCGTTCATATCCATGATGAGACCAACCTGCAACAAAATCAAATAAAATTTACATTTTGATTCCAGTATTGACTGAAGTTTTTTTTAAATGTGTGTACAATATGTCACAAAACTGACAGAGTTATTGCAGTTTGCAGGTCAGAGAAATTAGAAGCATATCAGGACATTAACCTCATAAATATTTGTGAGTTTATTGTTTTTAAATAACGACTTTCATATATTATGTTGCTGGAAGTTTTTAATGCTTGCCGAGGCAGAGGTTGGTAGGTTGGTTGGCCAATACTAGGCTTGTTAATACGAGAACCTGGCTGGGGTTCTCGTATCACCAAGCCTGTTAAAATGCTCACAACGTTACACTGATGTCATAGGTCTAACAGGAAAACATCAACGAAATTGGCAATTAAAGAAGACGTTAAATAGTATAAATTGTGCAAAAACCTGGTGAGGGAACTGTCCGAGACTAGCAAAAGATCCACCAGCGATTCTGGAGGGCATTTCAGATTCCTCAGCTTTGCGGATCGCATCGGCCAATGGAATGCCGATTTTGTTGTGATAGTTGTACGCAGTGAGGTCCTCCAGATCGATCACATCTTCAAAGTTGATATTTTTGGAGGAGGCAACCGCCACCAGCGCCAGCAAAGTCACAGCCAGAACCTTCATGTCGAATGTTTGAATAAACTGTAGGAGCGTATTTGGTATTTATAGTTTTCAGTTTGATATTATCATATCTCTTTTGATTGATTATAAAGGTAATTAAAGATAATAACTTTAATTAACCTATAAGCCTTTTACTATATTAAAGGTATATATTTGTATTAAATACGTACATTTACAGAAATACCATTAATTCTAAATTAACTGAACAAGTTTAACATTACAGCGGTAAATTTACAAAGAAAAATCACACCCTGTCCTAATTTTCATGATTATGTATTTATAATTATTGCTTAATAATATATACTTATTTTCATTCAAACACATACAACTTATAGGTGCAGTTTATTTATTAGTAATAAAATATTATTAGTTAAAAAGTAAACACCCAGTATAAACATAATTTATTTTGAACTAATTATTTATAAAAATTTACAAATGATTCCTGTATTTTTATATATTTGCATTTAAATAAAAATATAAAGTTGAAACATATACTGTGTGCATAAACTATGTAAAATGTTTAACATTGCAGTTTATGCTGGAATGGTCTTCGTGAAAGCAGTATCGGCTTGGCACCGTTCCTCAAGCCTTAACATCTTGGCGAAACGTGGCACCCTGTTCATTACTTATAGCTTTAAGGATTCCAGAGAAACGAAAATGAGAATGGCGAAAATAAAATGCTGTTGACATGCGGCAAGCAATTTTTGTGCATGTAGCAAATGCCGCATTTTCGACTCTGTGATTACTATTTGTCCATGCGCCTAGCTCTTTGTCATTCAGTTTTGATGGACATTGATTTATTGTTTCCAGAGCCAAGGAGAGAAGTAAAGCATGATATGCAAAACAGCTGCAGGATCTCGAGCTAATCTTAATAAACAATTCATCCAAAATATAGAAAATATGCATTACGTAGATGTAATTGATATCTCGTCAGCTGTCCAGTTCAAACTTTGGTGTACTCAACTAGCAATGCTTTTGATGTAAAGCATACCCTAAAATTATTCTAAACATCTGCTGTTATTGCTTGACCAGACCTGAGAAAGCTATAGTGAATAATACCATGAAGAGACCATTAAAAAGTTATCATTACCTTTTTATTGGTAAGCTTTGCTTTAGGGCACTGTTGCGGCGTTTGACCCGGGGTCAGCCATTGCATTTTTTGCTTACGGATATCGTAAAGAATCCACTTTTCGTCACACGTCACAATTCGATCCAATATTTCTTCATTTCTGTACCGATTCAACATGGCAACACAAGTTTTAACACGCATTTCTTTCTGCAGATCAGTCGAATCATGAGACATCCATTTTTCATATTTTTTTATCTTATTGATTTGATGCAAATGAGCCATTATTGTAGTGGTAGGGTAACGTTAAACCATGCCGCTCATTCCTGGGTAGTTTGACTCGGATCGGCTCCCCAGTAGCTAACTGTTTAGGATGGTGGTGAGATTCACCGTTTAAGAATCTATTTGTATGGGTCTTTTTCCTACACACAGTGTGGCTCTGCGGTTTCACCCACAGTTATGATTACTGCGTCCTTCCCATGGCAGGTGGCGTGTTGTTATATTATTGTTATGTTTATGTTACTTCTTGATAAAATAGCTTACTTATGGTTGAATAATATTAAAATCGATCATAACTTTTAGAATTTATTAATTACAAACAAAAATACATATCTTTTCATTTTACAAAATTAGTGTACATGGGCACATTACTTGCTTCGCTAAAAGAATTATGAATTATTAGCGTAACTATGTGTGTGTTTATGTGTGAGAGTGTGTGTGTGAGAGTGTGTAGTATAATCCACCGTGACACGTGTCTCCGATAAACTCTGTTATTCGAATTTTAATATTATTATCAGTAATTAGACGGTTGTTTATTTAATACGATTAATAATCACGAAGTTTTGATTATATATTGTGATAAGTGAAATACATAATATTATGTAGGTACAGGGCACAATATTTAGGTACATATGTTTTTAAAAACGATAGGTATTTATAGATGCCCGTGCCCAGGGAAAATTTAAAACAGGGCTGATATTATTATAATCGACATTCAAATTTGAATTTTTATGTTTTTATAAATGTATTTTAATTTGTTTATTTTCAGGCTGAATGTCAATTTAATACGTGATTTTTATCAACCCATATTAATTTTATAAATTTAATGTTTTGTATAAATATGTTTGTTAAGATGTTTAGAAATAAGGAAATAAACACTTTTAAAAATAAATCACGGGTTAAGGATATTTGTATTTTTAAATTGACCTTGTGACATATTTGGTGATAGGTTTCGTTCAAGGAAGTTTACGAGTAGTAGACAATAATTTAATTAATTCACTGAGTTGCAGCGGAACACCGGTGGTAAGACAAAACAGATATTAATCATATCTGCTAATCTAAGACTTGACAGATTAATTAACTTTACGCCAATGCACTTAATTACGTCATTGTACTAATTAATATACAAAAAAAGTATATGTTTGTTTATCCATAGATGATGTTGAGTGTGTGTGATAGAATATTTCTATTATTATATATTTAAAGTGATTCAGTAGTTACAAATAGGCAGAGCTCCAGTATGTATATACCCGTCAGTGTTAGAAACCCTTTGTCTTTGAATGTATTACGTAATGTGTATGTGTTTTGCATGTTGTGTATAATGCTCAAACATTTCTTTTGAAGCACAAATGTCGAATGTATAATTGTGGAATTAGCCTTATAAATGACACCGTAGTAGGTGATATATTTACATAGCTAAAGTATCCAAAAGTTGGGTATGGCAAAAGAAGCATGAGAGCAGAATAAATGCTGTAGAAATGAGAGCGCTGAGAAATATACATATGTGGTGTGACTCTGAAAGATAGAATAAGGAATAGTGTGATTAGAGAGAGATGCGGCATGAAAGTGGATATAGTGACAAGAATAGAAAAGGGTATGTTAAGCTGGTTTGGGCATGTCGAAAGAATGGACGAGGAAAGACTGACTAAGAATGTTTATAAGGCTAGTGTGAATGGAACAGTCGCAAGAGGAAGACCTAGGCGAACGTTTCTTGATCAGATCGGAGGCGTTCTGGACAAAGGCCAGGTTAAGAGCACTTTGAACCGACGGGCGTGTATGAGGAATGTGATGAAAGTCAATGAAGCCAGAGAAGTGTGTCAGGATCGTAGCAAATGGAAATCCATAGTCTCTGCCTACTCCTCTGGGAAACAGGCGTGAATCTATGTATGTATGTAGCTAAAGTATCCGGACTTGGCTGTAGTAATAGAAGTCTTCTTCTCCCTAGCCTTTATTATTCCCAAGTCACTTGAGGTCGGCTTTTCTGGTGTAACCGGATTTGACTGGATATCAGTTTTTACACGGAGCGACTGCCACCTGACCTCCGCAACCCGAAGGCTAACGATACCCTAAGGCTAGACCAGTGTCAGGTTATTATAGGGCACTGACTTTCCAAATAACGGCTGTCATAGATGTTCATGGCAGCCGGGACCGACGGCTTAACGTGCTCTCCAAGGCACAGAGCAGGCGATAATTGTCAATCAATACGCACATAATTTCGAAAAGTCATATAACTTCCGAAAGTCAGAGGTGCGCGATGTGGGTTCGAACCCGAGACCTTCTGCATTGCAGTGTGTTGATATCCCCACTAAGCTATCGCTGCTTTGGCCGTAGAAGGAGTGTCGACTAAAATTGGAAGGACATAACAATAACTAGAAATTCTTTTATTTATTTTCAACGTGTGCTTTTCAACTCAAATGATGATCTAGTAACTCCCAAGAAATTAATTTGTACGACATCCTCGATTTCTGTGTTTTGATCATGAATTTTAAGAAGTAACAATTTAGACTTATAATTTTTAAATGTCATTATTTTTGTTTTAACAAGATTAACTTTTAAATTTATAGACGCTAGCAATGTCTTTAATGTTACATTTAGATCATTTTCAAAATCGTTATCATAAGACTATCTGAAACCATTTAACGAAAAAAATTCGTACATTCATTTCTCCAAAAACATAATTCTAATAAAAATAATATGGTCAGGGTTATTCTATATCATCAGTAGAATGTGTGGTTAAAAGGAATTACACGATTTCAAAATCACCCTGTATATATCATATAATTATAATATTCTTTTGGTTTTGTTAGAGGTGACTATACCTTTCGTTCGCAATTAGTACTTGTTTTGTAGGTAATTCTTATTTTTTCAAAAGAACAATATAATTTAAAAATTAGACTTAATAGATCAATAAATTTACCGTAGGTTGTGTTGGGATTGGTTTCTTCGTCTATGGTTATGTCGAGGAACACCGTGGTAGGTTTAGTCGGTATTACCGGGGTATCAATTCCCTGGTGAGCCCGACATAACCTCTCCGTCGCCCCGCGGAGAGGTATGCGTCAAAGCATTACCCAGGTAAAAAAAAAAAAAAAAAAAAACGCGCAATTTTTTTTGCGATATATTATATTTCAGAAATATCTCTACATTGCTTTTTATGTTTCTCTTAGTTATAAACCAATATTTTTCCTTAAAACCTAAGTTACATGGTATCAAAACAACTTGTTCCGTGTAATCTGAAAGACCTAGGACCCAAACCTCTGCTTTGTAACGTTTATGGTTAGTTATTATGCTGTCGATGCAGGTAGCGCAATAAGAAGTTATTCTAGTAGGTTTATTTAGTGTTAAATGGAGATTATATTTATGTAACATATACAGCCTTGGCCAAAAGTATTAGGCACCCCCAATATAGTTATCACACACCTGTGCTATTTGAACAATTAAACAATATTCTATAGAACTGCAATACCGGTGTCATAAAACACTATTTAAGACAATAGGCGGCATTTTTTAAGCAGTAGTAAAACATCTGGTGCGTCAATAATAAAATTTTATTTATTCCAAATTTTATTTTTAATGTTTCGTCAGTTACCATTTGGAAGTCTTAGTGTAAAGACAGTGCATTTGTGGTTTTGTGAATTAATTGAGAAGAAATTCATTTGAAAATGCCAAAACGAAACGAAATTAGTATTGAAAATCGTGTAAAATTCAACTTTTACATGAGCAAGGCAAGACCCAAAAAGAAATCGCGAAGTTGGTGAAATGTTCGCGGTGCGCCGTTCAATCTGCTATCAAACGTTTTGTTGAGACTGGCTCTCATGCAAATAAACCAAGAACAGGCAGAAAACGCGTGAGTAGGTTAGAATTGGGGGTCCTGTATCACTTGCTCTCGCTTCGCTCGAGCCGTGATACAGAACCCCCAATTCTATTTCGGTCCTATCCATCGTATTGCAATTGTTGACTCATGCGCTTGCGGGGTTCTGCATCACACAAGCCTCCAATTATACCGCTTATGATATTCAATTAAGACGGGGGTCTGCATCACTTGCTCTCGCCCGCGCTCGAGCTGCGCGATGCCGAACGCCCCAATTATACCCTACTAATGCAGGTTGTCAAGTTGTGATTCGAGCGGTTGGCATTAGAAATTTAATATTATTTCATTCATCGATGCATCGTAATACTGATAGCGTAGTAACAACGGAGCACCTAATATATCTATTCTAACAAATTTTGACAGAGATTGATTTTAATAATTAACAAAACGAGTAGTTCATTGTCTGCACACTGTACAACTTCATGTTTTGCGGCACAGATTTGTCCAGTTTTTCGTTGTCGTTGGCTATTAAGCTTGATAATTTTCTCCTGAAGCAGCTGTATTAGCAGATCCTGCAGTCGCCTAATCTTAAAAAAATCAGCTATTCTTGGTTCTTTCTTTTCTTTTAGAATGTTTATCTGTTGTTCAAGGTCTAATAAAACATCCTTTTCATTATTTTCATATTTTTTGATGGACAAAGATTCTTTGTCTACTTTATTCATTTTAAAACCAATTAGATTTGGAATTATAATTAAAGCAATAGTATTTCTCTGAATTATTTTATGCAGGTATTTATGTGGTCTATATTATTACAATTATGAGAGTGTAATAAAATCTCATAACTGATATAACCAATTTATAAATATTTATAAATAATTTTACAAAGATAGGTTGGAAGGAAGGGATATTTAAGGAGTAAAAATGAAAAAGATACATGTTATACAAAAAGTTTATTATCAGAGCACCATATTTTTAAACACAAAACATTTTTCAAAGCACATATTGAATTATGATAAATACAACTATACAAATCTTCAGAATATTTATATCGATCATACAGATTTAGAAAACTAGGACAGCCTTTATCTTCTAAATTGATCACATTACTATTATTATTATTATTTAAAATATTTTTCAACCATAACACTTTTTCACAACCTTTAATATAAATACATTTATCTTTTAAAAAATCTAAAATTAAACACTTATAATTTGAATATGGTATAAATCCTTCACCCCAATATATCTTCCTGTTACGTTCAATCCATGCAACTTGACGTCTTTCTTGTTTTGTCAAATCGTAAAATGGAAATGGTGGCTTAATTAAAAACACTTGCAATTTGTCACTACACAATATAGCAATTTCTTTTAGCACAAATTAATTTGTTTCCGTTTTAAAGCCTTGGATGTCTACAATGGCAGTCATGATAATCGATGCACTATGTTGCTCAGAGGTTTATATTCCACAAGCCGATCGTTTATAATCAAACAATATGCAGTAGTGTTATCTGGTATTGGCTCTGAACATTCAATTTCCAAACGAACGTCTACTGGACCTGTTTTTAGGGTATCGTTTTGCCTTGAACAATCTATGATGAACAGAGGAGCCTTATCTTTAAAGTCCTTTAGATTAAGTAAGGGATCCGTTGGACAGTTGTAATACGACTGGCGAAATTTCACATACATTTCGTATAATATACTGTATTTGTTTTCAGAAAAATTTTAATTTTAATTTCAAAAAGAGTGTAACGTTTGTTACTTTACAGTGATCGAAGAGAGAACTATCTTTTATTTTATTACTTTTTCTATTACTTTGTAAACAGAAAATAACATATCTAGGCTTTTCCAATTGTGATGCAGTTTTAACTGACCATGAATGCTTTGTTGTTTTAGGGTACTCATACAAATCCCAATTTCTAAATGCCATTTGAATAGGTTTATCTTTTTCTTAATGTTTTATAAGTGTTAGACGTTCTCGATCTGATACTTTTATGTGCGGTACTCTCCACTGTACTCTATCAAGATTTATTTGGAAGTGAGAAATATCATCTGTCAGTGTAACGCTGTTTAAATTAGAGTTACTTCTGTTTAATATAAGTTCATGTTTACAATTTATCACAATCTTATTATAATCCTCTGCAAAACCTAATATCTTATTTAATGATATAACAGCGCTAAAGTGACCATCACTTAGAAATCCGTTTAAGTTCCAACCCCATAAGGCTGCAACTTTATTTTCAGCTTCATTTAATGAAACATATGATTTTACGGTTGTCGTTATACCCGAATTTTTGATGCGATCTATTTCAATACCATTTATTTCGTATCTGATATCTTGAAACAAGAACAGAACAGGGTTATTAGTAAATTTAACAGCTTTCTCAATCGGTTTTCCATCTTTCCCGAAGAGCTTTGCATGACCCTCGATGTATACTGAACTGGCTGATGATAACACGTATATGTCTTGCTGATGGATGGGTATTCTGATTTCATCGTTTTCTCTAAAGCAGTTGTTGTAAGGATTGTAAGAATGAATCTCATAACTTTCGATAGAAGTATCGAAGTGCGGTAAATCATGAATCTGTAGTATATTCATACTTTAAAACCCAATGCCTTTAAAAAGTCTTTATTTGTTTTAGTTAATTTATTCGCTTTTTTCTCACGTCTATGCACCTTACTGGTTGTAGAAGAAGTAAGGTGTTTTATTTTGAGGTAAGGTTTTATATTGTATAATATCATTTTACTGTTCTTAAATGAAGACGTAGTTGAATATGTTCTATAAAAGGGATGCTGCGGCCGAATTGATCAACAACCTTAATAGATATAGATGTAATTATATTTTTGTTCACTGGGAAGTAAATAACGTTCTGAGGCGTTTCTAGGTAGTGATGTCCTGCAGTAGTATTAGGTACAAATTCATGAATAATATGGGTTGGTATACCGTTAGTATAAGAACCATATATTAAATCACATTCAATTCTGATTACAGACGGAGTATTACTAGAAAGCACATTTGATACAGAGTTTAATACTAAATAGTACAGCAAGCCACACTCATATTTTTCAGATAAACTAAGAGGTGGTTGAAAATACGACTCTAATTCTGCTTTGTGTCCAAAGATAGTCACAGTTATAGACATAGTTGCATACTGAACACTTTTCATTAATTTTGTTTATTATATTCTATGTCTACTCCAAAAGTTTGTTAAAAAAAATAAACATAGATGCCCACATTTGTAAGGGTGATCACCCTGTATATTTTCATAGTTATAGTAGATTTTCGAACCTAAGTATTTTACTAATTCCTTGGGGGGCTTTAGATTTCCATAACTGTCAAAATATTCAATATAATCACTGTACTTTGCATAGGCTACCCAATGAGAACCAGGATTTTTAGAACTATCTAAATTAATCACTCCACATTCTTTTTTATAAGGATGATTATGGAGTTCATCTCTCATAAAGACACCTCTAAAGTAAGGAATATTAGCACCATATTTTAAAATGTCAAAGTTAGTTAGGGCTCGTTTGGGTAGCCGATGTATTAGTTTTTTTTCTTTGATACAAAAATTCCAAGTCCATCTTTGTGTGGCTTAAGATGTAGTCCTTTTCCGATACAAAGAGCCTCCATTTTTTCATTATGTCTCTTCGATTCATCGTACAGTTTTTTAGCCATCTTGAACTCATTTATAGTTTTAGCTATACCAGCTGCTCCGCCTGCTATAGCTCCCGCAGCTGATAATCCAGCAAAAATAGGAATCAAAGGTAATACTCCACCAGTTTTTGGTATTGGAATAATCCGAGGAAGTTTAATGGATGAATCATTAGCTAATTCTCTGGCAGCAGCCATAGCTAATGCTATTGCAGTTTTTTTGCAATTTGGTTTCAATTTTTTCATTTGTTTTTTCGTAACAGATATTACATTTTTCAATTTCTTTTTAAGAACTTTACCACTGGTAATTTTTGATGAAGAGTTTCGGCAACGAGTTTTTAAGCCAGTGCCGGTTTTAATTTTCGCTAACATAGCATTCTTTACTAAACGTGCTGCAAATTTCTCTCCTGTACTCGCATCAGGAGCAAGTGATCGTTTTTTTGCCATTTTTAATAGAACTAGATCAGCACTGTGACGATCCTCCAAGTTTGACGACTTGTAGTATGCAATATCGTGGTCTTTACAATATTCATCCAATTTATTAATGCCTTTGTCTCCACGTCTAAGTCTCTCAATTAATTTTGTACCAGGACCACAATAATTGTAACCCGGCAAATATAATTCAAAAGGTAGGTGGTTTATTAGCCAGTTAAGAAGACTACTCTCTCCAATACACATCATAAGACTGACCAATCAAAGACTCAACACTTTATAATATATTAAGGAGTTTAACAAGTTAACTAGGTTTATTTTTATCTCAAAGCACGTTTCTCTTATCTATCCAGCTATTTTCATTGGAAGGCAAACCAAGCCATTTTACGAAAACTCTATTCGCTTTCTTTTTAAGAACTTTCTCGACTAGATATACATTGGGATGATTTGTCTTCTGAAGTTCTTGTTCATAAAATGCTCCTAGGATAGGCTGTCCTCTAATCGTATCTTCAATCAAGTAAGTGATAGGAGTAGTATTCTGCTTGTATCTAATTTTAAATATTTCTGTTGACCAATTGGGAGTATAACCTTTTTCGAATGTTCCTTTGTACTTACTGATACGAACGTAATCACCCACTTTAAACTTGCATTTTATACTATTTTGCTTTTTCACTAATCTATTGAATCTTTTTAATATTTCTTTCTTATTTACATTATTGACATTTGCTGGTATTTCATGAATCGTGCGATGATAGGTATGATTGTATTTTTGAACAACTTTGTCCAGGGTATCTTTTATCCAATTATAATTACCTTTTAAACTAAACTCTTTGTACAGTTTAGATTTTAATGTTCTTATAAATCTCTCCACAATCGAAGCTTTTTTTGATGAAAATGTTGAATAATGATTAATATTGTAAGACTGCATGAGATATTTAAATTTGTTATTGTAAAATTCTGTACCGTTATCAGTTTGTAAATTCTTAGGAATGCGATTATCATTCAGTAAAATTACAAATGCCTTATACACCTCATCTTTGTTCTTACTTTTCAAAGGGAGTGCCCAAGCATATTTTGAAAATGTGTCAATAACGGTGAGAATGTATTTATAATTATTATTTTCTCTCGACATTGATTGCATATCTATTAAATCCGCTTGCCATAGATCATCTATATCCTTCATAATAACTTGTCTTCTCGGAAAATTCACTCTAGCACTTTTATGAATTTCATTTACAACATCTGCTTTGCTCATTTTTAAAAAAAAACTCGAATATATTTTAATTGGATATTTTTATATACCTATACATATTTTGGGTACAATAATTTATATATTTATACTATAGAGCACTTCAACTTTTTAATGTTCATAATGAATGACATCGCAGTACTGAATGAAAAGCTTCTTGATAATCAGTATTTATTCTTAATTATATTAGCTTCTTTTAATTCTTCAATTATTGATAAAATTTCATTGTCATGGTTTGTATTACCGGCATCTCTTGAAGCTATTAATAATTTTAATCTTTCAACCAATTCATTTGGATCGTCCCAATATATTAAGTCAGTATTTTTTTTGTACGTTTTAAGCGTTGGCAAACTGCCTCCAATTTTATTCTGATTGTTTTCCAACAAAGTCTCAGAAAATAATGGTCTGATTATTTCACGATATTTGTATCCTTTGTCACCTCTTATTTGACCACTAGGATTAAAATCCCTCTTATGGGCGTTGGTATAATATAGTATATCTTTGTAGACAAGTCTATCGACGTCAGTTATATTTTTTAAATTAGGTTTTTTCCTTAGTAAAAGTTCTTTTAGTCCAGGGGTTAAATCATAACTTTTATCTCCAATTTTAACCAAAACTAAGTTATCGTCGCCAATATTTTGAACTTTAGAAAATGATACTACGGAGTTACCCATCATTAAAGTTTTATTGACGGTCCTTATTCCAAATGGTACATTTACACCATCATAAATACCATAGATATCTTCACTTTTCAATGACATTTCTAAATTATCTTTAACTTCTTTATTAGGAGAGATTGAAAAATTTATATCAGCGTCATAAAAATCCTCACATTTAGTAGAAGTGCTTTCACAATTTGTATCTGATTCAACAGGTATAGAACTTCCAGATACATTTTTATCATGCTTAATATTTTCTATTAATCGTGTAAAATTTATAAGAGTTTTTAGAGGGACCGAAACTGGTTTAAACATTTTATCCAAGGATAAGTTAACTTCATCTTCTTGATTTTTCATTTCTTTTATTTTATTTTTTATGCAGTCAACAGACTTTATTAATTCCAATTTAATACTTTTCTCCATCTTACGTAACCACAACTATGTTCATCTAAGAGAGGAATAACACTAGCAATTTTTGTATATAATTCATTTATATATACATACTTACACATCAGATTTCATTCAAATTTTAAAAAAATATCAAAATTCTGTCTGTACCTTCCATTATTTAATGATGATTCTTTGTTAATAAGAAGAAAGTTATAAGGGTTACTCCAAACAGTTTTACCAATATCTTTGAACTGATTCCACGTTAGATCGGAGTTAACATGTTCTTCATAGATGTGCTTTAAGTTTACTTCATCTTGTTTAAATATTATAAGCAAGTTAGCATTATCGCGTAACAACTGTTTTGAGATTTTTGAGTATGTTTGCGATAAGTAAAAGCAATCAATTTGCTTATGTCTACCCATACAGAAATAATTACGGATGCTTATTTGATTTTCACATACGACATCATCAAATATAAATACAGAATTTGGTAAAGCTTCACTCGGAGATATGACATCTTTATCGTCATTGAACTCATTGAATTTTATCTGAGGCACTCTTCTTAATACTTCTCTTAAAAAACAATATTTTGGCTGAAAGTTAGTCTTCGAGTAAAGGTAAAGGTTTTGAAATTTGAGCCCATTTTCATGCAATAACAAACTGATTACAACGTTTGTTTTACCACAGTTTGAAGGACCACAAATTATACAGCGAATCGTATTTGGTAATAAAGCGCTGTGTTTAATCTTTTGAGGAGACTCACCAACATTTATATTTTTAACGTTAAGTGATATGGCTTGTTTGATCAACTTCATCTTGTCAATTAATTTCATTTTTATCTAACATAGACATATATACTGCACATATTTAGCATCCTAAAACACATTACAGTTTGACAGGTTCAGACTTGTATCGATAAGATGAATCACTATACTGTTGCATCATTTATAGATAAAGATTTTTAAAGGAGACAGTAGTCAAGCAAGCGAGTTGGAACCTGCATCGTAATTAAAATGATATTCTCGTCTTACTTACATATTTGTGACTAACAGGTAACTGAAATGAGAACCTATTCGTATTACATGCTTAAATAATTCCAATTCTAGGTACGTTAAAGTAATTAAACATCTCACTTCATTGCAGTAGCTGGTCAAAGTAGGACCATATACTGTTGTTTACGATTTTAATAATAGTTCACAGTATTAAGGTAAGTATTGGAATAATAATCAGTCAACCAAAAATAATAAATAAAATATATTTTTATGTTTATTTATAAATAGTTATTTCTTTTCAGAATTATGTCACTCACACCAAGATCACCATCTTACAGCCCAAGCATTTTGGACGGCGAAAATGTGATATCTGTCGAACTTGAACAACCCCAATTACGCGAGGTAATCTTTTTGTTTTATTTTATTTTATGTGAGTACATGAATATATTTTTTCGTGTTGTAATTAATTTTTTATTTCTTTTGCAGTGGAACTCTGAGGTCCTGGATGAAAATCCTACAGTTAGCCCATATTTTTACTCCCAAGGCAACTACCAATCATATTTTGAAGGTGTATTGAATCAGAGGGATAACACTGAAAAGCTGCTCACTGAAAATGATCAAGCTAAAACCTTGAAAAAGAATAAAAAAAAAGAGAAAATGTTCATTGGGATCGTCAACATCATCATACATTGTTCGTCGTGGAGGTGGAGGTGGTAGTGGAGGTTATATAATTAAAATAGAAGTGCATGAACTAAAAGACTCTAAGAATCAAAACGATTACAGTGATAGTGACAATGCGTGTTTAAATGTACAATATGTGGTGCATGATACTTATGATGATGTTATGGAAGCGACAGAGACCCTTATTAAAAAAATTGGGAAAAAGTTATGTGACCCTGAATAGTTTTAAGTCATTTTTTGTACAGTAATTATTAATTAGTCATAGTTTGTATCATTAAAATTATACTGTACTTAATAAGTCAAGAATTATTATTTTGTTATTATTATTTTAATAGTTTTTATTTTATATAAGTAAGCCAATTGTATATTATCTTTATAGGTATAACTAAGAAGATTAAAAGGGACGTATGTCTGTCAAAAAATAATAAATGTTATGGCTATCAACTATTAAAGTGTTTTTTTTTTTTTTTACTTGTTTTCACATTTGAGGAATATATAAAATAAGTCATTTAAACACTTTTTCTTTAATACAAATCATTTATTTCATATAATATAAAAATACATTTAGCCTTATACATGCTTATTTACCTTAAATTAATACATTGCAATCTTAGGGTGAGTTGCACCATTTAACGATAACCAATCCATAACCAGCCGTGAAATGATCGCCTATTGATCATTTCGACAATTTGACAACTGTTAAGGGCTTTGTTATAGTTATAGTTAAATGGTGCAACTCACCGTTATATAGCACTCAGTTAAAATACTGTTTTATGATGCCCCCAAGGCAAAGTTTTACAACTATCTTCCATTATTTGTCTTTTATCATCATCCCTACTCAAAACAAGCTTATTAATTTTTTGAGTAAAAATATTATGATTTTTCGACTTTATAATACACATGTCATCTCTTAAGCATTCATTGTATCGTAGAGCTCGTTTATATTTTTTAATATCTAGTTTTTTCACGGCCGAGTTTTTTACACCTTTTGCTTTGATAACTGAAGAAGCCAGTGTGTCTATACAGTACAATTTTGCTCTTAAACCTACAAACTCGGATATAATATCACCACCCATTTCATCTTTAAAAAATCCAGGTATTTTAGAATTAGCTTTATGTATATTAAATTGATTTCCATTTTCAAAGTTGCTTGTATCAAAGTATTTTATATTTTTTCCATGTCCTCGTAAAAATTTTCTGTATATATTAAGTACAAAAGGCTGTCTGTGTCAGTATAACATAGTTGAATACGATTTTGATATAGAGGTTTCATCACAGAGTAATGAAAAGAATACAAATGACTCTTAGCCAATTCCAATATTGTGAAACCAATGTAAATTGGTCTATCAAGCACGATTTTCGTTTGTTGTAACTGAATTGCTACTAAAGAATCGGAAAATATAGATACGTTTTTGAAATTTGGAGGACTTACATATTTATCAGCTCCACAAATTTTGTTAGTTTTATTGTAAATATCTTTCCATACATTAACTAGTTTGATGTCTACTTGTTTTCTTTTGTTTTCAATAGTTTTTCCAAATATAGAGTTGTTTTGTTTTTTAAAAAAGTCTCTTTCAAAATCGGAAGACGCTTTTTGTCTGAGAGTAGTATTCAACAGAATATAGGGAGCCAAAAATGCACTTTGTTCAAATGATAGTATTCTATATATTATCTTAAGTAAAATAAGTCCATTTTTTATACATTCTTTTAAATGAACATAGTGAATGATATATTTATGTTTATCATAGAGATTAGCAATTAGTTTAGTATTTCTACTACCTGGTGGAGCAAATTTTTCAGCGGCAAATGGTAAATCCGAATGTGCTTCGTGAATTTTATAGGGATACCATAAGTCAACTTCTAAAATAAATCCAGTTTTACTATCATTTAAAATATGCATTACTTTAAAATTATTAATTTCATCTTTGTTTAAAAATCTAAAGTTTCGAGTAGGAAGCTGTTGCATCATTGCATGTCCATATAAATTTACGCAATCAAGATAAATTAAATAGCTATCAGGTTCCTTATCGTTATAATTTGGAAGGTGTTTATTATTTGCCTTTGCATATCTTAAGGAACACTGGGCAAGGCCACCCCTTATGCCTTTTTCTAGCATTTGATAAATATCAATATCAGAAATTAAGTCCAAATTAATTTTAGTGTATAATAACATTGCATCCCAGCTCAATGATGGAGATGATACATAATAACAAGGATCAAGGTTATAATATTCTAAACTCATCGTTCTAAACTTTTCAAAAACATCACACAATAGTAGGACATCACATTTCAAATATAAGTCTGTGTACTCCCCTAAATTAGAAATATTAAATGCATTCCACACTTTTAATGCATGATTATAATCTTCATCGGAAATAGATTGGGATGTGAGTTTATTATAAAATTTTGATGAACCTGGCAATTCAGTTTCTTTATACCGATGCCATGAATTCATGTAATCATAACAGTATACACCTTTTTTGCATGCTAAATTAAATAAATAATCATCTTTAAAAAACTTTCGTAAATTTTGAAAATCTTCCGTTCTCATGGTTTTTATAAGATTATCTAGACTTGAACTTAAAAAATTGAAAGAATCTATAAACTTTAACTGTGCTACATTTTTTTTATCAATCGGGATAAATTTTGTGAACGAAATATATTTTGCTTTGTTTTTTGGAATGAGATTTATACGACCGCAAACAGCTGACAGCTCCTTTATAAACAAATGACAGTCATAACCAGAAAGATTATGAAATATGATAGGTATAAATGGACAAGATTTTGCATTTAAATTACATGTATTATGTGCTGGTCCTCTATACATTCCAGTGAAATGATCATGATCTGCAACAACTGAGTCAGTATCATTAAATGATTTTCTACATATGTGACATTGTTTAGCATTTTTTAAAGCAGCTTGTTGATCTTTGTTAATTATCAGGGGTTTTATCTCTGTCATTAGTTTATAAAGCCTTATTACATCCCAACTTATAGTTTCAATGAACTTTTTGGAGCAGTCTGGCCCCCTATATGATCTAAACTTATTTAATTCAGGTTTAGACTGACAAAAAATGTAATATCCATAGCAACTTGCCTCATGGATTTGTATATTTTCAACACATGGGGACTTATTTTTATCAGAATATTCCCGTAATAGACTTTCGAAATCGCCATATATAACAATTGGAACTCTTTGAGTCCTATTAAAATTTGAAAAGCAGAGTTTTGAGTTTTCTTCGGGAAGTATAGTCTGCACTCTTGCACAGCTATGATTCAATTGTTTTTCTGATGTTTCAAAATACATAAAACATTCATCACATAAATATATTTTAGACTTATGTTTTGTAAGTTGTCGGTGTACAAGCTTACTAAAATATTTAATTAAACAGAAATGACTTTTATCGTTATCATTGATGTAAAGTAAATTAACATGAAAAAGTTTTCTCTTTAAAGTTTTATATAACGGTCCTGTTACATAGTCATTCTGTTCCAAACCATAGACATTCACACTTATGTTCGGATTTAAGTCTTCAAATAATTTTATATCGTCTAAAGTGGGTGGAAATGTCATGTTTCCTATGTTTAACACTTTTGAATAGTGAGGATATGATGTTACTCTATTTGAGTTATGCTTTGCTGGGTACAAATAAGCTACAATGCTCCAAAGAAAACAATAATTGTCTTTATTGACTATGTTTAGACATGATTTTGTATTTTGAATTCGATTAGGTAATTTGAAATAAGAAGCGACTCTCAAAGGACTGTATTTAACAAAATTAATTTCTAAATGACTTATGGATTCAATTGTCCATCCTGACTCACTTAGTTCGAACTCTGAACATTTATTTAATATTTTTTCCGCAAATGCATGATAAGTGGATAATATATCTGTGCTTTGAAGTATAACTGTATATCTCGTGTTAAACGATTTAAGACTTATTTCGTTATTTTTAGGTAAATTGTACGAAACAAAAAGTTCGAAATTGACTTTTAAAGAAACATGTTGTTTTAATAACTCTTTGATAAGATAGCAACATGTGTCTGAAATTTCAGTTAAAACATTTCAGGAGTAATAGTAAACCTTTGAGGGGTTATTCTATAACTGACTATTTTGTTTTTAAAAGCACAAGCTATTATACGAATATTATCAAATTGCGTTTTTATGAGGTTATTAGATTTATGGATGTTGGTCTTTTTGTGAGAAGAATAATTGTGAACGTTAATGTTACAATCTTGACAAAAAAACATTTTGAATAATTTCAGAAAAGCTTTAGGTACGTATTTCTATTTTTCTTAATCAGAATTTTTATTTTTAGGTTTTAGATTTTATTTTTAGGTTATTAATGATTCTGTAAGAGAGCAATGCATTTATTAATAATGATTTATACAAAAATACATGGTTAGGTTATGTGGCTATTATATGGCTCAATATAAAAAAGCTTTAGGTACGTATTTCTATTTTTTCTTAATCAGAATTTTTATTTTTAAGTTTTCGTTTTATTTTTAGGTTTTTATTTTATCTACTAAGTAGATTCTGTAAGAAAATACACGTAAAATTAGGATTGAATCTTAACTTATTTATAGTTTTATCTAACTCTATATGGTATTTTTTATGTATCAAATAGATTCTGTAAGAGAGCAATGCATTTATTAATAATGATTTATATAAAAATACATGGTTAGGTTATGTGGCGATTATATGGCTCAATATAAAATAATTATAAAAAACTCACAAAGGGGTTTGGGGGTACAAAATTGGGTGGATAGAGGAGTAATCCTCTTTAACTGTTCCAACCAACTGAGTAACCGCCTTCCAAGTTGGACTATCGTCATTCACCGCTGTTTTGAAACACAGCAGTGAATGTTTCCAGCGGTTAGTTGAAATAGCCTCCAACTCCCGACAATTCGAGATGCGGACCTCAATGTAAAATTCTCCTCGTCTTGTGGGGTCACTTTGCATAGTGTAACCAGAACCCACTCGTCGAGTTAGGTAGCTCTTCAGCTTTGCTGCGCAAATTGGTTCACGTTGCTCTTCATCCTGGAAACAAATAAAATAATAAACATTAGTTAATGTAACAAAACAATTTCTCAAAATAAATACCTAACTGTATCATAATCTGATGATTCATGACAATCATCAAGTCCCCAATTAATGTGGGTAAGTATTTGGGACACAAACAGACGATTATTATTATAAGCCATCATAATAATATCTCAGGACATTGGCATTCTCCATTTAAAATGTATTTATTTCGGTGTAGCGGCACTACAACTACAGTGCCATAACAAATCCTACATCTCTCAAGCAAAGTTCTCCGCAACTTAGAACCTATATAGAACATTCCAACAAAAACTGTCAGGCAGTAGCCCACCGGCCAAAACACTCGAGCGCTTTACTCTCTGTGCTTCATACACCTAAATCGGCTTAGTAGATATAAATTAAATCTTGTAGATCTTCAAAAGTATAGGTAAACCGTACAGAACTCCGTTGATAAATTATAAGTTATTAGGTCGACTCAAACTTTTGATTTATAACATTCAAACAGCTTCTATAAAAATTGTTCTATAAAGTTAATCCAATTACTCTTGGTCAGACTTCATACTTATTAGTAGGTAACTATGTTTTACACTACCGCACAAAAAAAGTTTGGTCTGTTTTTCTACATGAATTATTAAATGACAATAAATTTACCTCCGAATCAGGGAATATGGCTCGTTTTCTTTTCTTTTTATCAGTAGACACAGAGGCAGGCGTAATCAGAAGGTCAGCCTCTGATTCAGACTCACTTCCGGCCGCAGTCGGCAACAGTTGTTCTTGCGCCCGTTTTTTAGATTTTCCCTTCGGCTTGGACGGCTTAGGTGTTAAAGGCTTTGAAGGCTTCCGCTTTTGTGATATAGGGATCACTTCAGTCAAATGGATTGGAAAACCTGAAATAAAACAAAATTATAAAACATTAAAAAGCAGGTCTACTTACATTTATTCATTTGTTTACAACTGTTATCACCCCCCCCTATTCATGATAATATTAAACCCCTTTAACCAGACAAGCTATTTTCCTGCATGGGAATCGAACTCATAAAATCACTCTCACTAAATATACTCGCGACCTCTGAGCTTATGAGGCGCGGCCACACCAATATGCATACACTGATCACAAAATTAATAGAGTTAAATGACACGTACATACTTACTGTTTTTATTATTTATTAAACACACTGATTAAACTATATAGATGACTATTTAGATGTAAATCTATAAAGAACTGCCTGCAGAATGCGCTGTTAAAAATATGCTGTGGGATCCCAAATGACACTGATTTTATACCCTCCAAATTGTAAAACGGTATACACACTTGAGAAATGATAATTAGTTACAATTTATTTAAAAGAAGTCATACATGCTGACAAACACTTTTAATCCTTATGCATGTAGTACATAAGATTTATAATCACTTATTTTTTTAAACATCATTGGTACTCAATTGAGTATATATAATATAACTTCGCCTTTACTTACCGTTTTAGGAGGATACATTATACGGCGCCACGCTGTCGATGAAAACTGAGACGAAATTTTTATAAGGTAATCGCATGTACTTGCATACAAATGATCTTTCTATCATGAACAATGCTGGAGACCAACTACAAATGGTTACTTCATATTAACATTGAAATTGACTTTTATAAATTGAACTTTGAAATATTTTATTGAAACGTAAAAAAATATATTTTATAGAAATAAAAACATTGTTAAACAGAACGTGGTTTCTAAAAATTGCATCGTTATGAAGCCTCTTATAGTTTATTTAGTATACGTGGAAACATAAAGTGAAAAGAAAATGTTACATAAATAATATTAAAATTATCTGTATAGTTTATTATTGAGATATTGTGTTTGTGTTAAGATTTATAGCACTTAAATATTTTAAGTTCCTATTTTAGTGACAATATTAATGAATACTTTACCTTCTCTCGTAATACCTAATAATGGATTCATACGTCATCTGTTAAATACTCAAGCATCGTATAATTGATCAGTAATGATTAAAAAATAAATATGACACTCGAAATAAATATACAAATTAAAATGTTATATAAAAATATGTTATAGAGTTATTGCGTCTACATCATAATGCTGTATACCGCCCGATTGCGAAGTTCTTTCTTTTTCTAAAATTTACATCGTTATAAAATACATATAATAAAATGAAACATTCATCATCAATTCATTAATTCCTCGCACAATGAGAGTGCTTGAGTCATAGTCTACCACACAAACCCAGCACAGATTGGTACTCTACACTAGCTGTGTCGAATACAGGTTTTCTTTCGATATTTTTCCGTTACCGTTTAACCAAGTGATCATTTATAAATTATTTATGTGCACATGATTTCGAAAAGTCGGATATGCCTTGACTTCCATCATCAAACCTAATAATTAGCATTCCCCAGCCATACCACTAAGCTTTCACTGCTTAATTAACTGACACATTAAGTGATTACTCAATAAAAGACTCTATAATAATCTTGTATCTCTACTCTACCTACATCGTTAAGAAATAAACAATTCTTATTAAGAATAGATAATCTGCTTTTGTTGTTACATTGCGATAATTCTGGGGCTTGAACAGTCAGCACGTACATGGTAACAATTAGAGTTCTGTACTAAGAATACTCTATGATTCAATAAAATAAATGTCCAAGATGCGAAAGAAAAGTTCTATAATACAATAAAATTACAGAGTTCCGCTTATATCAAATTAATTGTATATTATTACGCATTAATTTAAGATTAAGACTCTTTACGAAGATGGGTCGATGTAAATATAATAAGTTATTATGATTACAATTCAAAACAGTCAACAGTTAGTCGACCGCATCGAGAGGCAACGTGTCATAACATACACAGAATTCAATTATAGTATTGTGGGTTTAAATGAACAGACAGTATAACTAATGATGCAAGGCACTGCATCGCACCATCGATATCGGATAGGCGCCGTTACCCGATGAAACAAATGCAATCTGAGCGGTCGCTATTCATCGGCGCATGAGTCAACAATTGCAATACGATGTGTAGGACCGAAATAGAATTGGGGGTTCTGTATCACGGCTCGAGCGAAGCGAGAGCAAGTGATACAGAACCCCCAATTCTAACTTACTCGCGTGACTACTAGCCGTCAGGAGAGAAAACTTATCCGAGAGTCTGTGAAAGATAGAAAAAAACTTCTTCGGAGCTTGCTGTGGCTTTAACTGAAGAGACTGGACATCCCATAAGCGCACGAACTGCAAGACGAAGGCTAGTAGAAGCCGGCTTAAAAGGTTGCAAAGCTAGGAAGAAGCCGTGGCTATCCGCAGACAATAAAAGAAAACGATTTGATTAGGCTCTGAGACACCAACATTTCACAGAAGAGGATTGGTCTAATGTGCTGTGGTCTGACGAATCAAACTTTGAGGTAAGTTTTTTTAGTGAAGTCTATACCACAATTACAACGATCATTGTTGTGTTTGTCTTCAAACTCAAATGTTATAAAAGTTTGTAATGTGTACTTTTTTTTGGAATCTACAGGTATTTGGAACACCAGGTGTGACGTTTGTGAGGCGACGCAAAGGCGAAGAATATCACCCAGATTGCGTAGTACCAACCATAAAACACGGCGGAGGCAGTGTAATGATTTGGGGTTGCATGGCTGCGGATGGAGTCGGCAAAATGTTTGTTTGCGAAGGTCGCATGAACAGTGAAAAATACATTAATGTACTGGAAACTGCTCTCGTACCTTCGCTTTCGGGTGTTTTTGGTGACACTAACTTAAATGGTGTGAAGTTCCAACAAGACAATGCTCCGTGTCACAAGTCAGCTACTACGATGCGCTGGTTTACTGAAAATTGTATTGATCTGTTAGATTGGCCTGCCCAGTCCCCGGATCTAAATCCTATTGAACATTTGTGGAGTATTTTGAAGAGAAAAATAAAAGAGCACTCGATAACATCAAAAACTGCTTTAAAAAACGCGTTAGTGCAAGAATGGGATGCAATTTCTCCAGAGGAATGTGCGAAACTTGTACGTAGTATGCCCCACAGAGTTGCTGCTGTCATAAAATCAAAATATTGATGTTTTTACAATATTCTAATGGAAATAAAGTACTTTAATCATTATAATTAGTTTTATTTTTCTCTAAGCCTGAAATATGCAGTAATTTATAGGGTGCCTAATACTTTTGGCCAAGGCTGTATATTAACTCTTTGTTTTTATTATAATTTACAGTTAGTGTGTCTATGTTGTAGACACCTAAAATAAGTATTTTTTTGTTTGAGTGTCGGGACCGAACAGTCTGTTTAAATAACAGCAACTCAAATTTATTCATAAATATTTCAATATTTCCATTTGGCGTTCTATATAGACATATGATAAATTACTTCGTTTCAGGAATTGTAATACCACAACGTTCAAAATGCAATTCAACTAAAAGTCCACCTATCCAATCCAACTTTCGAAAACATATATAATTTTTTGTTTATATACATAATTATACCACCCCATTTTCTAGAAACAGAGACTATTTCTAGAAAAGTGTGCAGCTGTCCTATAACCAGATAAACTAAATATGTACCTACGGATTATCATTTTTCAAAAAAGCTTCATTTACACATAGTATATCGATATTTTTAGTCGATAGATAAAATTTCAAGTCGCTAGGTTTGGATCTTATAACCTGTAATTATTATGTAATATAGTGAAATTATGGTTGAGATCGAAAAAAATCCTGAGTTGTTTCTGTTTGAATGCTTATGTCAGATATAGTTTTATTACAAAGCGGTTCAGTCTGAATACCAGTCGAGCGGACAACCATGCTATTTGTTTTATTATTATAATCATTTGTAATTTATTTCTGTTTTATATATTGTTGGTATTTATATTTATAACCAACATGTAGTTTGTTTCTTAACAAGTATCTCGACATTGAGCTATTAAACATTTGGTATGGTGTATTATAATCTAAGTTTACAAAATTACAATGAGAACACATAAATAACTAAATAATTGATTGAGTTTTAGTTCGCTTAAAATACTGTTTTTTTTTTACATTGCATATCAAAACATTTGTATGGCTTAGCTCATCCAAAAGACTGTATAGGGAGGACTGATATTGCAGGGGATTTTTATCAGTATTACCGCAAAAGATAACCATATAATCTAATTTGTTAAAATTGCACAAGTTGGCACAGGATTCTAGGAAATTATAGCTGGTGGCAGCTGGTTTGCTGAAGCAGGATACAAGAAACGACGGCCCTGCGATGATTTAGCATATTTTTTGTGCTTGGAAAAAGAATTAATAAACTTTTCCAAGTTTAACAAGGACATAGAACGCTTCCCTGTGGTACACCAGCAGACGTATAAGGTAAATAAGTTTACCAAACGCTTAAATAATGGCCGTCCTTTAACAGCTAACCAAGAAACCAGTTAAACACTATTGGAGATACATACTATGTGTTTTAGAGAGTTGTATGGCAAGCAGAATTATTTTGAATTGATTTTATTGATTACTACCGTATGATTGAAATAAGGATTGTTATTTTAGGTCGTATCAACCGTAAGGACGAGGCTGATTGATATTTTTGATCATATGATCAATTTTGTGTTTGTGCAATCTTGTGTTAACAAAACACGATCCGTAAAAGTAGGAACGAATCAACAACATAACATTATATAATATAATAGTAAAAATATAAAAGAAACGATATAAAGCACAATGAGATCCCAAATTGTAAGTACAAAAAAATGAAAATAAAAATATAAAATACTATTACAACTAATTTTTTTTTTTTTTCTTTATTTAAGGGGTTTTATCCTGTTTTGGATAAGCCAACCCCATAGTATCCATCATACATTAAACTAAAAGATGTTAAACAAATCTCAAATTGTTTTGAATCATCGCAAGGACACTGAAGCCAAATAACATAACAATCTAGCTGCTTCTGAGTTGGGTTCAGAAAGAATACTCTGCACAATGCCAACATCATTTAAATTTAATTTCAGTGTCCTTGTTAAAATTTCTCTTTCAGCTTGATTTCTGATACATTCCAATATAATGTGATGCACATCTTCTACAAAATTACAGTTATCACACTTCGGAGAATCTACTTTTTTCATTAAATAATAAAATTTCTTAGATGGTATGTGACCGGATCTCAACCTTAAAATTAATTTTATGATATGTCTACTGCGTTTATAATCTATAAACCAGGGTATACGAAGAGGCTCTGACTGTATCGTTCTGTACCAGATACCTTTCTCCTTTGATATATCGTTAAAATACTCCTTCCACTTATTGTAATTATGTATTTTAAATTTATGTAATGTTTCCGAGTAGTCGGGTAAAATATCTAATTCTATTCCTTGAGTACATCCCTTTTTAGCTAGTTCGTCAGCCTCTTCGTTACCAGGAATACCAGAATGTGCTGGAATCCACTGCAATTTCAAATCCCTACCTTTTTCTTGCAACTGTAAAATTTTATCAAGAATAACGTAAGTTATCGAAACACCTCTGTGTCCAGAGGCGCATCGAGCCAGGTGTTGTAAGGCACTCTTACTATCTGATAAAATTACAGATCTATTCCAACCTTTGTCATTTATAAACGTTAAAGCTTCTGAAATTGCAGTGAGTTCCGCTGACATAATAGTAACATCAGATTTAATACTAAAACAAGTACGATATGCTTCTGATACAAATGCCGCTCCCAGTGTATTATCCTTTTTTGACCCGTCTGTAAAAATTTTATGCCATCCAGAGTATTTTTTTAATAATTCCTCAGTGACGTTAAATTTTAAGGAATATAAATTATACTGAGTCTTCTTCTTATTTATGCACTCTAAATCAATATTTAAGATATTCCTAATATCTAAACGTGAAACCCATATATTAAGTTTAAACATTTGGTCTCATTGTACATTACGGACATTAAAGGTTTCTTTTTTTTTCGCCAATAACTTAGATTACTTAGACTATTCAGTTCATTAATATATTCTGTTGTTATATTATTAGACCAAGATTGACACTTCAGACAGAATTTATATGCAAGATATTGCCTTCTCAACTGAAGAGGTGGTAAACTAAGTTCACTTTCCATCACATGTATTGGGGAGCTTTTAATAAATCCACCGATTATACGTAAAGCCTGATTCTGGACTTTATCTAGTTTGGCAACATGACTTTTTGCACTGCTATCATATAAGAAACATGCGTAGTCCATTCGACTTCTTATTATTGAGATATAAAGTCTTCTTACATGCTTTTGATGAATACCCCACGAGGAGCCTACTAAAACTTTTAATAAATTCAAATATTTTAAAGATTTTTCAACCACTTCATTTATATGTTTACCAAATCTGAGGGAACTGTCTAACCACATACCTAGGTACTTAATACATGATGTTATATTTAATGTATTTCCAGAAATCGATATATCTGGTACTATTCTTCGATACCCTCTGCTGAACACGCAATACTTTGATTTGGATGCAGATAATTGTAAGCCTATTTCTTCTAATAGAACTATTAACCTTTGTAAAGCACTCTCTATCCTTACTTTACATAAATTTAAATTTCTATCACTTATATAAAATACAAAATCGTCCGCATATTGGGATACCATAACTTCACTAATTTCATGGCATATCTTATATGTGACTATGTTAAATAATAAGGGTGAAATCGGATCACCTTGGGCTAAACCATTAATAACCAATCTTGTATTTAATGACTGTCCCATTTCATTTTGGATAGTTAGATATCTTACACTTAAAAAATTCCAAAAGTAATTGCAAATACGCGCTCCTGCTTTAATTTTATCTAAGGTTAAAATTACTGCTTCAATTGAAACATTATTGTAAGCACTCTCTATATCTAAAAAACAGGCTATGGTTGGGGTATTTTCTGAAAATCCTATTTGTATATGTGCTATTAACCGAGCTAAACAATCTATGCATGACTGAGATTTTCTGAAACCTAATGTATATTTAGATAAAATTTCGCTTTTTTCAACATACTATTCTAATCGTTTACTTATCATAGAATGGAATATTTTACACACACATGATATAAGTGATATAGGACGCAGTTTTTGTTCACAGTTTAAATTAACCTGTTTTTGTATTGCTACTACTTTAATATCCCGCCATTGAGTTGGTATATATCCAGTACTGAAAATTAAATTATATAATTTTAACAGAAATTCTTTCGCATTCCTTGGTAGATTGAAAATCATAGAGTACGCAATGTTATCAGCGCCAGGAGAAGTATCCTTCTTTTTCAAACATTGTTTAAATTCTTGCATAGAAAACAGCAATTCCAAAAGATTATTTGATGATTTTATTTCTGGGGTCCTATTTAAAACTGAATCTGGAGTAAGAGAAATTAATAAATCTATTTGTTTCTCCACTGGTATATATGGTTTACCTGTTTTATATCCTTTTACCCATCTCATTTTGGCCCACATTTCCGAGGCTGAAGTGGTTTCATCAACTGAGTCACAAAATGTTCTCCAGTTTTTATTTTTAGCTGTAGCAATAGCTTTAGAAAATTCTTTTTTATATCTTTTAAAAATATTTAAATTTGCTGGGGTAGGGTTTCTCCGAAAATTTTTCAAAGCTAACCGGCGTCGCGCTACAGCCAGAGATAGCTCAGAATTCCAATACGGTTTTGGTTTAAAATGAGACGTAGGATTTGAACATACTTTAATTATTGGAATTGTACTGTCGGCTGCCTTTCTAATTTCTTGTATGAAATAATCATACATTTCTTGAATATTATGAGAATAACAATTGCTAATTATATCATTTGTGAAAGCTATATTAAGATTATTTCTATACATTTTCCAATCCGCTAGTTTTAAGTTAAATTTTTTCGCAGTGTCTAACCTATTTTGAAAATAGTTCATATTCATTTTAATAATAAGGTGATCACTTCCTAAGTTTTCTTGCAACACCTGCCAAGTGAAGTTTGTGGCTATATCTATTGATGCAAACGAAATGTCTGGCGAAGATTGTCTCTGTACACCTTCAATTAATTTCACCCTAGTGGCTTCGCCATTATTAAGTGAAATAAGGCCATATTCCAATGATGCGTCCCATAATTGCATACCTCTGGTATCTGTCTTATATGACCAGTTCGTATGATGCCCGTTAAAATCACCAGCGATTAACGATTTTCGTTGAAATTTTGCGAATATATCTTCCCAATCTGTAGTTTGAGTTTGTTTGGCTGAAGGACAATAAATCGATACTACATTTTCTAAACTATTACAATTTGTTATTCTAACGTGTAATAATTATATTCCAGAGTTATTTATATTAATTGGATTTGTATAAGCCCTAATAGATTTGTGTATAATGATAGCAACGCCACCATACGCATCTAGTCTATCTCGTCTATATATATTATATGAATTCATATTAATATTTTGTTCATTTTCTAACCAAGTTTCGCTAATTATCGCTATATGTATCTTTTCAGAATTTAAAAGCTCCCCAAAACATAGTAATTTAGGCTTAAGACTTTGGGAATTCCACTGAATAATATTAATAACTGAAATTTCTCTATCACTATTATCCATTGAATAGATTTTTTAATATATTTCCATTCATGTAGACACTACATATAATATTTTTAACCTCTTCAACAATTAACTTTAAACACAAAACAATCTTTTCTTCTAAACCCTTCTCTGACCAAAGAATACTATTAAACTTAGACAACATTTTTTTAAACTCGAACATATACTTATCTCTTTTCCTTTCGTAATTTGTGTCCTTCTCACTACTCAATTCATCTTGAGATGACATTGACACGTCTTCTACCAAATGCACCTTCTCCTTTTGTTTTTTTTTAGTTCTCTTATATTTGTTTTTATTTATAATTCCTTATTGCTCCATGTTTTTATGCTTTTCTGGAAACTTTCTACCATTAATTACAATGCTACTATATGTCACGTTAGTCTCATTTACTGGTATACACGTCGCAGGTTCAGTCATAGGTTGCTCATTTTCGATGATGTCTGTTTCTTGAGTGTATTGTTCCTGTAGCTCAGTTGTCGAGTATATTTCTAAAGCTTTCCGGTATGTAATATTTTTCTTAGCCATAATTTCTCGAATATCTTTCTCTTTTAGATATATTGGGCATTGTTTGTCCAATACTAGATGAGTTCCCTGACAGTTTAAACATTTGTAATCCTTTATTGCACAGTTCTCGTGTGGACCACCGCATTTAGGGCAAATCTTTTTTTTCGAAGGGCAATACTTAAGAAAATGACCAAATTGCCAACAGCCGATACATTGACTAACTGGAAATATAAAAGGATTTACATTGAACCGGCATCCATATGCGTAAACATATAATGGTAACTTGGCACTCTCAAAACATATCCTAACTGCCTCACTATCGACCCAGTCTTTATTTGATCCAATTCTCTTCAGTCTTTTAATTGAAATTATTTTATGGTCAGATTCCAATATATTCAAAATTTCTTCTTCTTTTAAGTCAATGTCAACCCCTTTAATTATGCCAAAAGACCTTGTAGATTCATTTGCCAACTGTAGTTTGTAGCCTAGTTCATTAATTTGTTTACTATTAATCAGTAATTCAGCATCCTCTTTTGTTTCGAAACGAATAAGAACTTTAAATGGACTTCTATATCTTATCCGAATAATATTTTTAATATTTGCATCACGTAAAACCCTCGCAAAAGCCATTTGTTTTGGCAAAGCCTGTGTATATGATATATACACGTCATGATATTTTTCTTCATTATTTTGTGTTTCATCTACCCTCATTTCATCTTGTGAGTTACGATTACTGCCTGTATCTTTAGAAATACTTCTAATTAATCTTTTAGGTCGTCTCCTTGTAACAGTTATAAAACCATCCTCGCTGGCTTCCTCCTCGTCCCTCTCCTTCCGTTTCTCGGCATTTTTTTTTTCCAAATCATATCAACATCTGTGACAGGCGCTCCCTTTCCTGTTAATTTATTTAAAGCTTGTTCACATTCTTTTAGTATTTCCGCATCACTTTTATCACTATCAATCACTAAATCATCCTCTTCAATATTTTCATCCATTTTAATTTATAATTACTTGTTGTGGGTAGTTCAGTAATCACAGTAAAACGTAGCGATCACTTCCAAGCGTGCGCACGACACAACAAACCGCGCGAAACTGAACTAATATTTTTATTAATTAATTTTATTAGTACTACATAACTTGTGTTTATAACAAGTTGTTGATCCAGCTCATGTAGGAACCCGGGCACGCCACGATCGTGGCGATAAGTCCCGTGTTTGAGGAGTGGCTGGAGAGGCGGCATGGCGCCCTCACTTTCCGGCTGACACAGGTAATGACTGGCCACGGTTGATTTGGCCAGTTCCTGTGTCGTATACGCCGGCAAGAGACGCCCGGTTGTCACCACTGCGGCGACTGCCGCGACGTTGTTGAGGACACGGCGCTGCACACTTTGGCGGTTTGCCCCGCCTGGGCATCGCAGCGCCGTGAGTTGATCGCGGCAGTCGGATTGGTTGCCCTCTCGCTCCCGACCGTAGTTCAGTCTATGGTCAGGAGTGAGAGGTCGTGGAACGCCGTCGCCTCCTTTTGTGAGGAAGTCATTTCCATCAAGGAGGCGGCGGAGCGGGAGAGGGAGCGTTTAAACCCTCTCCCCAACCGCAGAACCGGGCGCCGGAGGGCGCGAGATGACCTCCAGCCACCCTGAGGATTGACCTGGGGGTGGTGGGCTTTGTGGGCCTGCCCGCCATCCGTTCAGCACCAGGTCCGAGAGGCGGCGTGCGTGTTCCCACGCGCGCCTCTGTGTTGAGTCCGTCTCCCCTCTAGGGGGGACAGTAGGGATTATTTTTGCGAAGTGCCTATAGGGTAGGTCTTATCGGGTAGTGGCCTGCCGTTTCATACGGCGGGCCGAAACCTCGGCGGGGTCGCGACTGCATGCGCAAGTGTTTCGCGCGGCCCCGTCGATAGTGGTTTTGTCGAGGAACACCGTGGTAGGTTTAGTCGGTATTCCGGGAGGTACATTATTCTTATTTCATCTTTCTTTTACCCCGGCGAGTCCGACATAACCCCTCCGCCCGCCCCCGCGGAGGGGTATGCGTCACGCATTCCACCACGTTAAAAACAAAAAAGCTCATGTAAGAAGTATCTCTGACGAAAGCAGCAGGAAAACTAAGAGTGCAGCCCCTAGCAGAACCGAAAAGGGTCAATCCAATCTACGAAAGACAATATAGTGTTATTATAATACAAAAGTAAAATATACTTGCTTTAAGCTTCCTAATTATTTCCTCATGTATAAACTATACTTCTACTTCTCATATTTATTATATTCGCATACATAAACTAGGCTCATACACTTTCAAACTAGGATTTGTCCGATTACTCTTAGTAATGGAAACAAAAAAGCTATTAATAGTATGCCGTAGTAGAATAACGGTTTGAAGATGACAGAAATTTTCGTCCCATGTAGAAATCTAACTATCGTTACGTAACGTAGTAGATGCAAAACGTTGCAGTTGCTCGTGCAGCCAGACTTATAGGAAAAAGAGACAGTGAGGCTGTCGTTTTATCCAATCGAAGAGATTGCAGTATAGGATTGTCAATTTAATACTACTACTTTGATCTGTCAAAAGAACTACAGGCCATGTAACGTTCTTATATTTTCCATCAATGATTTTGTCATTAGAAGAAATAGATTCCAGAAATAAATAAATCGGTAAGAAATAATAATTTGGTAGCTCTATCTAATTTTACAATGAAAACCTAGTACAAAACAAATGCGTGTTTCATCTAAAATATCAACAGTTCTAAGGTGTTCGTCTTATTTAAAAATGGCTACATTTCTTATCCATTATGAACCGGTCTTTTAGTCTAATTGTGTTATTTCGTCAAGATAAAAGAGTATGTTGGGTTTCTCTGGTGAAACGTTATTTTAATTTAACTTATTTTTAAATAGAAAAGAAGACGTACCAATAAAGGCCTGTTGTTCCTGGTGATGGTGAGGGGGCCACCAGAGTTGCCATTAAATGTTCTCCTACCGCCAGCGCCGCTGATGCAAATGTTAGAGGCACGATGTTCAAAGAGAATGAGCGGAGACACTTAGCGTTGGTGATCACAGGCAGATTGGCATGTACCTCATAACAAATTCAATCACATGATTTGGTGTAAAATTCCATTACCTTTAATGTTTACATAAGTTAAATGCTGCATGCTTCATTTCTATAGCATTACGTTCTCATGCATTCATTTCTAATACCGGAGTCAAATTTTGAAACGATACCTTTGTAAGAAAAGTGGACTTACTTGACTTATGCAGCTATAGTAAATAAATGCTCTTATACAAAACATAATTATAGCTTCATAATGATTAGCAAATTATAATAGAATTATCAAATTTATAATCCAAATAATAATGAATATAAATAATATTAATAAAACATAAAGGCTGCAACGCAGGAACAACTACAAAAGTCAGAATAATTGTCAAATATTTGTCTCATTGACCATACTATAATTTAAGGGTCTCCTATGCGCCAATGACCTTGAGCGTTTAACGTTTGCGACTCACTTACTGCCACGTAGTGAGATGTAGCTGTACTATGATAATTTACAGACAATCCAAAATAAAGAAAATGTCCTATACTACTATTAGACTAATTCTAAACTATTTATTATCTTAGGTTAATCACATACACTCAAAGATTGATAAAATTACGTAAATATACGAGAGCGTTATGGGGAAAAAATTGCATACGTCCGATCGTCACAAAGGCTGGCGCATGCCGCCCGTCGCCCGCGCAGAGACCCGCTAGAATGATTCGACCGAAAAATCGAGAAAAACAATTTTTTTTATGAAATATCAACGCAAATAAAAAAAAAATTGCACACGATTTACAATAAATGTATTGTCTACATATAAATGTGAGTTTTATATTCATACCTCTACAGATGAGGAAGTTTATACATAAACTTTGTGAAATCAATCATTTTTAATATTGCTTGTATATCTCATAAAAAATAAAATATAAATAATATAAATGTATGGAATTAAAGTTTATAATGCGAAGTATTGTTTAAATGTTGTTTGAGAATTTTGGGACATCATTTAAGGTACTAGATACGTGTTGAAAATCGTGTATATTTTACGTTTTGTGGTAGGAGGCCCTTAAGAAGATATTTCATTGAAAAGATTATTTGAATCTAATATTCACACTATATATAACGAAGCATTAGGTCCAGCAGGGTTTTTAAAAGCTATGACGTCAGCAGAGCTGATGTCACTATTCTCAATAGATGGATCACTCATTGCAAATAATAATGATGACGACCTCGATGGCGTAGTGGTTAGTGTAACCGACTGCCACGCCTGAGGTCGCGGGTTCGATTCCCGCACAAGTCAAACATTTGTGTGCATGAACATGAATGTTTGTCTTGGTCTGGGTGTTTCTGTGTATAATATGTATGTATTTACAAAAAAAAAATGTATATATGTATGTTTATCCATTGTCTAGTACCCATAGTACAAGCTCTGCTTAGTTTGGGCTAGATGGTGTTGTGTGTATGTGATAGAATATTATTATATTATTATTATATTATTATATAATGAAAGTAATGAAATACGCTTTCGATAGTAAACACTTATAATTCTTAAGCACAATCTTAATCTTAACTATGTAAAGCAACATAGTAAAATCAATATTAAATTTAGTACTCACAAGATTACAATTTTATGAAGAGCTCTTGCCTCCGAGATATCTCGTAATAGAATGCTTCACTTTACAACGCCAAACGCGCTCAAGATGGCGGGCGTTGGGAGTTCAATACACAATCACAATATTTCATTATTATTTTAACACACACTTCCTAATAGCTAACCTAATCCACAATAGCTAATTTAATTACGTTAATTCTTTACAAAAATCAACAGACCGCTTTCAATATTTAGAACATTTTAACTTCAGTTCAAATATTTGAATAACCGACTGTTTGACTCTGCAATTTAATCTTGAACTCCAAAGTATTCGAATTACTTTAAACTCAACAAAAATGTCTAGAAATCAATTCGTTATTGCTTAAAAATCAAGTTATGAATTTAGCAATTGCTTAATTACTTCAAAACGAATGTTTAAATTATAATGAGTAATAGTTTGTCGTCTCGAACAACAACAAACCATTACAACTCTTATTTAAGCAATAACTGGTAAGACTCGCATAAACAATGTGGTAATCATTGAAATAATCTTAGTAAATAAATAGAGACCTGATTATAAGTCAATTAGCGGTAAATAGATGTATTAAAATAATTGGTTATGTGGACTTCCGCCGACATATATAATTATAATGTGTGCCATAAAATTAAGAGTGAAACCGCGCGCATCTATAGTAGACGTAACGGATCAGATAATATGAGTGCACATCGGATACCTATTGCGACACAATAATGGAATGCACAGTTATAAAAAACAATCAGAAATATAACTTAAAATGATAATGATTTAAGTTATATATCATTTTCTAGTATTATGTTTCAGTTAAAATTAAACTTTATACATCTAATGTGCACAAAAATAATAGTAATTACCCACGGCAATATTCATAAAAAAATATGTCACATAGTCACCATCACCATAGCACGATTTCGAATTCGCTTCAGCATGTCGACACCTCCTTTGCAGGCACTAGCTCTTTGGTGTCTCTTCATGGCTCATGGCTTCAAGTCCAATGGCAATAGCCTCCAAGTCAAGTGGCAATAGCCTCCAAGTCAAGCGGCAATAGCCTCCAAGTCAAGCGGCAACAGCCTCCAAGTCAAGTGGCAATAGCTTCCAAGTCAAGTGGCAATAGCCTCCAAGTCAAGTGGCAATAGCCTGCAAGTCAAGTGGCAATAGCCTCCAAGTCAAGTGGCAATAGCCACCAAGTCAAGTGGCAATAGCCTCCAAGTCAAGTGGCAATAGCCTCCAAGTCAAGTGGCAATAGCCTCCAAATCAAGTGGCAATAGCCTCCAAGTCAAGTAGCAATAGCCTCCAAATCAAGTGGCAATAGCCTCCAAGTTAAGTGGCTTTATAAACCAGCAGTGCTTGTTTAACAAAGAAATTATCTCAATACTACAAAGGCATTTGCAAGGCTTTTACCTGTCAATCTACATAATAACACTACATTCGAGCCAAACACTTCTGAAGAGTCGCCTCAACCAAGTATCCGGCAGGAATATAATGCATTTTGAAAGATAACGACGCATGATAGGGATATCCCAATCACGCGTACAAATCACTCAGAATAGGTAAGCGTAAGCGTTCTATACCTAAGCAAACATCGGCACTATGCTGCAGCAAAAATACTGACGAAGAGTAGCCTCGTCCAAGTATTTCACGCAAGAGCACAATGCACTCTTAGAACTAAAAAAAACACTATCATATATATAAAACAAGTTTCAAAAAAATTATAGGTTATATGTTATTTTATCATCTAAGCGCTGCTAGTTTACAATGCATATGCAATGAAATAAATTATTTACACTCGTGCATGTAAAGTTTTCAACCAATAGGCAGGCGGGACCCCTGGTTTGTCGGCATGGTTGCCACCAGAAAGTAAACTTTACTCATTAGGTGAATATGTAGGATACACTGAGGGTATTCCCCAACAGCACTCCAGTTAAAGAGTTACTAAATGTATTTCAAGGTAACCCTTCAGTTTGAACACTCGAAAATACACTAAGTTATGATTATTAAATTTGTGTAGTGTATTGTAAAGTGTAATGTACAAGTCGACACATCATGATGGCGAATGACAATAGGTTATACTAAAGTATTATACTTATCGGTTCGTTCGCAGTTAAACAATCAAATTTAAAATTTTAAAAACACGAAAGAAATATCGCCATTACAAAAAGATGATTATCGAAAATGTTTGCGTGTACTTACTTATCCCACTTCCGAAACATAATGAAACTCACTCGTCTAAAATATTATAGGTTTACATTGCCAAATTCACAGCAATTACACGGTCTGTTGAGACCGTCTTACTAATTTGAATGCTCGTTCCTGAATGCTGAGCGATCTTTCGCTGAGAGACCAGTTACCTTTTTTACCCTTCCACAATAACCCCACTATTTAAAAATGACGGTTGGCTGTATTGCCTGTTGGGTAAATTAAAACTCCCGAACACAAAAATAAGAAATCATGACACTACCAAAAATGTTTCGCGAGGCTATTGAAATCAATAAACATCCTAATTTCAATACAGAAGATGGTTGGAATGTACCACCAGCTTGTGATCCAGTAATTCAAATAGTCAAACCCAAGAAGAAGCAAACCACAGCTAGATTTCATGATTCTCTGAGCTCATTCTGCGTAAATAGAAACATCAATGATTAAGTTATGTTCGGGTACTTTGAAATAACTACACTGGAACACTGAGACAGCTACCATCTTAGTCTCCACGTGACCATAGCTGCTGAAAAGCAACCGAAATGTCGGGGAAAGTGTAAACTGAAATATTAATAGTTTTAATAGATTTAATAATTTAATTAGCTTAAAAATTAGTAAAGTTTAATAGTATCTAGTAGTAGTGTAACAGTTTCTAAATTATGTAATAAAGTGTAAAATAAACAACACGATAAAATCCGTATACAGTAGTTTAATTTCAATGAATAACAGTCGCGTAAACAGAAGACAATATTTTGTAACAGTACTTATTTCTAGATGAAACTAGGTACCCTATGTCCTCCTGTTATCCTGCCAAAGTGTATGGGCAATTTCACGATGATCGGTCCATTAGTTAAGGCGTGGAAGAGGAACAAGCAAACTAACATTCGCATATTACGTAAAAAAAAAAAATTTCGGGTCGTTTTCTTTTTTTCCCAATCATGTAAGTAGAGAAAAAAAGCTGCCTTTTAAAAAGAAAACGAGATACGGTTTAAATCCTACCTACTTATTATCATATCTACATTAATTACATTTTCTTAGGATAGCGCTAAAACCTAAGTAGATTGTAATCGTACGATAGAACAGAAAATAATCTTATACCATGCTTATTTATTAGATTACAAACCTAACCTACATTTACGCGAACAATTCCGCGGATTAGATATTATAGATATTAGATTATTCTTAAACTTTTATATTATATTTTATTAATATAAGTCAAAAATCATTTATTCATTTAGGTCGCGAAGTAACACTTATAAACGTTATAGTTTATGAGTTTGTAAGTTTACTAAATTTACATTAAAAATAGTTGCTAAGTTTTGGTAACGGAACTATGAGAAGAAACCTGCAAGAACCTCACGGCCACTCTTAAATCGCCATTCCATTATAATTTCAGTATTTTATAACTCGAATGTATGTACATACAAGGTCCAGTCATTATACCATTCACTACTGAGAATAAGAAAATATTTAAGAAAAGTAAATGCTTAATTATTAGGATTCAATCAATTCGGGTTCTGTAGTTAATGTTTAATAGACAGTACCGTCGTATGAGGGCGCACAGTCCAAATATAATCAGTCACAGTATTTGAATTAATTTGCGCAATCCTCCTTAATTATAAAAATAATCTAACTACATAGATATGATACAATACCACAATAGATATGTAGATAAAGCAAACTGAAGACTATAAATACAAATCAAAGCACTAACGAATTCATTCAAGACAATCATCATGAAGGTTCTGGCTGTGACACTCTTGGCGCTGGTGGCGGTTGCCTCCTCCAAAAACATCAACTTGGAAGATGTGATCGATCTGGAGGACCTCACCGCGTACGACTATCACAACAAAGTCGGAATACAGTTGGCCGAAGAGATCCGCAAAACTGAGGAAACTGAAGCGGCGTCCAGAATTGCTGGTGGCTCTCTTGCTACTCTCGGACAGTTCCCTCACCAGGTTATTTTACAATTTATAGCATTAAATGTATTCTTTTGAATTTCTTTAAATTCGTTTGTTATACCTACATAAGTGTGAAGTTGTAAGCGATTTGACCGAGTTAGGACAGGCAGGTTTGTCTGCCAGAATATTCTCAATAGCAGTCGATTGATTCTAGGTATGATAACAGCCTATCCTGGCTGCCTGGAACACTGACAGATTTTTTTAAGATATCCTTACCATGACTTCAAAGCCCTGCGAATTTTAAAATGTTTGGCATTCTAACAATTTTTCATTAATTATACTAGCTAAAAAAATTATTTTAAGATACATTTATGCGTTATACATTTAAGACATTTTTCTTTCAGGTTGGTCTTGTTATTGACCTAAACGGAGGTGGCCAGAGCGTTTGTGGTGGTGTAATTGTTAACCAACGTAGAGTACTCACCGCTGCTCATTGTTGGTTTGACGGCAGGAGCCAGGCGTGGAGAATCACAGCTGTCGCTGGTTCAATCACCTTGTTCTCTGGTGGTCAAAGAATTCAGAGCTCCGACGTCGTTATGCATGGAAGCTGGAATCCCAGTCTTATCCGTGATGATATTGCTATGATTAGGCTGCCAGCTGCCTACAGTTTATCCAGTAAGTATTATATTTCTACATCTAGCGAGTCAAAAGTCGGACTATACGTCGACTTGTACAAAAGTACACCAGTCATCAGTCAGTATAGTCTATATAATGCGTAACAAATATTTGTTACATGTTACGTGTAAAGATTGTTTTGAATTGTTCGCTTCGAACCCCCTTTTACGTTTTTTTGACACAGTTATGAAATATTGTCTTATGTTTACGCGAATGTAATAGAAAGAAAAAAAACACACACAGAAATGAAACAAACTTTATATATTTATTAAAAAAAATAAACATCTCGATAAAATCCGAATAAAGTTTGTTTTATTTGAACAGTTATGAAATATAGTTTATACACGCATTGCATTGCCGAGTACTAAATAAAGCACAAGTGGTGCGACTTAATTAAGTACACGGCATGCAATCAGAATCACAAATAATACTTAAAATATTTTTGTTTGCAGACACTGTCGCTGTCGTTACTCTGCCTTCTGGCTCTCAGATCAACGAGCTCTTCGTGGGTGAAACCGCTACTGCTTCTGGTTTTGGCCGTACCGGCGATGGTAAGAATATTCCCCATATCGCTTGCAGCACCATAGGAAAGACTTGCGAATCGCAGACGCTGCAAAAACTAAATCATCTTATTTTAGTACTAGGAACAGCTAGTCGCCTTTAGATAACACAGTGCCTACTCTATCTTAGACATCAAAGGAACATACAAGGCCATGGTTTAGAGGATAGAGACCTTGCCCAGCTAAGCTACTCAATTTAATCATGAAACCTATTAATTAAAGTTATTTTGCTAGCTTAGAATTATTTATTTTGGCAGTGACTAATTATATTTCACCGAATATTACTTTATTACTTTATAAGAAGACAAAATCATTTTCTACACAGGAATTTTCGGTGGCATCACCACCAACCAGAGGTTGAGCCATGTCAACCTGCCTGTGATCACCAACGCTGAGTGTCTGCGTTCATTCCCCTGGAACGTCGTGGCCTCCAACATTTGCGTCAGCGGCGCTAACGGTAGGAGCACATGCGGTGGTGACTCCGGCGGTCCCCTCACCGTCAACAGGAACAACAGACCATTACTGGTACGTTTATTTTTTCATTATTAATAAGTAACATTAAAATAATAATTTGACTAGAGAAATCTAACACACTCCTTCGACTTAACCCAAATAAATTTCGCATAAACAAGTGTAGAAAGTTTTATACGATGACTATAAAACTGTAACAATTTCAGCATGTACCTACACTAATTGATCTCTTCTATACTCGTTCCAAGTTAATTGTTAATTTTTTTTGTAGTTTAAGCTGAGAGTGAATTTTGTCATACTTTTAAGTTGTTTCGTTACATGCTGTGTTTTGAACTGCCATGCGGTACAAAACATTTCTTCAGCTTCATATTCTTACTTCAAGTATCTTTATGATTATTGTTCTCTCAAACCATGCCACCAAAGGACGAACGGCTTATTGAAGAAAATGTGTAAGTGTATGTGTTCTGATATTCAGAGCATTCATATCTTTAGTACCCTAATAACATATGCCGTTTTCTTTCACAGATTGGTTTGACCTCTTTCGGTTCTGCTAGAGGTTGCACTCTTGGTTTCCCTGCTGCTTTCGTCAGAGTTACTTCCTACAGCAGCTGGATAAACAACCTGCTTTAAACGTTTTAGTGTCACCTACTACATATTAAAACATTTAAATTTAAATGGTTTTTAATTATATTTAAAACTAGCTGTGCTAGTTAAAATACCTATGTGTTAATCGAGGTCTCCAGCTATCTACATACCGAGTTTCATCGCAATCGGTTTAGAAGTTTTTGCGTGAAAGAGTAATAAACATCCACACAACCTTTCAAATTTATAATTTTAGTAGAATTTTATTCCTTATATCATTTGATATTCTTTTTAGATATTGATATTAGTACAAATAAATTTTATCTAATTAAGTAGAAGCATAGTGGCACTTATTGATTCATTAACTGACGTAACACGGAATCTTAAAAATCTTAACCTATGAAGCTGTAAACTTTGGGCATGTTATACATTTCTTATTGGACATAGGACGTTAATGTGTAGCAAGTGATTTTACAAGCGACTTTTATTTATATTGTAATACGCATCAGTGCTCCCACTAATGTTCCTTAAGCGTTATAATAGATAAATTGCAAATTGATTGCTCTTCTTCCAAAATCCTACTGACCTTTATAAGAAGAGCAGAAAGGGCTTGTTGACTCATACGCCTACTTAGTATCACGTCTATATCCCCAATGGAGAAGGCAGAGGTCGTACACCCACATTTCGCCAGCTATGATTTTAGATAGCACCTAGTAGGAATCGAGCCTATTGCAGTCAACCAGGCACAATCTCAGTTGCTATTAAAACCGCTGCAAAAAATAAAAATGTAGCAATGAATAATCTATTAACATTATCTAATCATTGTTTGTTGCCTACGACTTATCTACGTACCTGTATTTTATTGCGTAATAAATAATAGTAAAGTTGTAATAGTATGGAACAAGTGTCTGTATAGTATTTGGAAAAGATTGAGTCATCACAATTTTAAACAGATGATATAGGTATGGGCATGGTTTTATTGGCTGCACAGTTGTTACTTGGCCCAACTGTGCAGCCAATAAAACCATGCCCATACCTATATCATCTGTTGGGTTGGGTTGGGTCCGGTGTGGTGACGAGGTGTTCCTCGTCACCACACCGGACTTAGTGCCTAGGACCTAGTGGATTCAATGAATCGCGGGAAGATATGACAGGAAAGAAGATAATTGATTGCACAAAGGCGTAGTGGTTCAAGTGGTCGTCTCGCCACTGCCGATCTGTCGAGTGTTCTGGGTTCGATCCCCACACGGGACAAAAATGTGTGATCCACTAATTGTTGTTCAGAATCTGGGTGTTCTTTGTGTCCATTGTTTCAATATTTATAAGGTCCCACGCGACATAGGAATTATTCCTAATTATTTCTAGTGCGGCATATGACTTATTAAAAAAAAACAGCCATTGACCGCTCATCCCCTAACACGAAACAATTTTTTGGAACGAGCTTGTGTCTGTGCTCTCTATAATTACACAATTGTAATTATCAATAAAAACGTAATAATATGCGATGTTGATATCCGCGTAGTCTCTGCTTAGTTGAAAACCTGCGCTAGATTTTCTAAATCTGGTACAGTAAACAACATTAGTCGATACACATTTGTAACATTAGGATTTTATAAATTATAGAAACTTTAACGAATTTGTTAAATGTTCAGATACTTACCTAGCTGAATGTATATACAGGACCAGTGATTGCCCTGTTTTACAAACAGTGATACAATATAAAAACGACTTGTGTTATGCTAAATGTTTTTATTTCCGTTAAATCTAATAAATAAAAATTGCCAATTTAAGACAGAAAAATATTGCCAATGTTACTTATATTAATACCATAATTAATCTTGTTTATTAAGAAGTAATAAATAATCTTGTTTAATAAAAAATATTTTTATCATGTAATATGTAATTTTCACTAAACAAAAAATATTATTTGTGTCCAGAATCACCTGCAGCGCTGATTTCTTATCAGTGTGAGTAATAAAAAGAAATCGTAGTTACACATAATGATGTATATTATCATTTATAGTTCACGAGCAGAGTCCATCACACCACGTTCTTCCAAAAAGTGATGTCAAGGTCTCAACTCTGACGGCCGAAGGAGGTGCTTTTTCGCCTCGCAAGAAGCATCACGTGTTTTAGGTTTTTTTTTTCTTTATTCATTGCAACATATACCACTGTATTATACATTACAACAATTTTAGGGGTAAAATTATAGAATTAACAAACACACTGCTCATGACGTTATCCACAGATTACAATGTTATATAGTATAATTAACAGTTAAGACAAACCAAGTGCTATAAATATAAATACTTACTCGTTTCTCAGGTATGTCTTGACATTAAGAATTGGATAAAGATTTAAGATATTCGCCATACAAATAATTGATTAAAGCTTGTAACGTAGACATTTACTTATTTAAGATTCGCACAATGCTATTCTTTAACATATTCCTGCTCAAAAATATTATATCGACAGACCTAAATACATAAAGACGATGCATGGGTGAGCGTACGCCAGAGTTGCTACGACATAAATTGGTGGCAAACAGATGTCTTGTGCGAACTTCACGGCTGCATATAATACGAGGTACCAGGTTACACCTCCACCAATAGCACATACTGTTCACAAGATCAGTGCAGTCAGTCTTATTGGGGCATAAACTAAAAAGAGTGGTCATATCAAGCAAAATGCGTCTGGATTGGAGGGTCATAAGATTATATGTTTGGAGCAGGGATGGGTAAGAGGCTTATCTGCGAAAACATCTATAGTGCATTACACGTAGGTATTTGCGTTGTACAGCTTCTAGAATTTCAGTATACTTATTGTAGAAGGGATTCCAAATGGGTGATGCGTATTCCAATTGTAGCCAAATTAGTGACTTGTATAGATGTAGATAGGTGGAGGGACGATAAAATTCTCTAGATGCACTCATTACAAATCCAAACATTTTACATATAAGCTTTGTTAACCATTTTATCTACATGAGCATCGAGGTGCAGCTACGAGTCCAACTGAACGCCAAGATCTCGGAGACAAGTAACGTTATTTGAAACAGTATCAGAAAAACAATAATTAAATTTGGTAACATGTATCTTTTTGGTAAATGTAATGCTAAGATATTTAGAGAAGCTAAGGTAAAGTTTGTTATAAGAGCAGTAATTTAAAAAGCAATCGAGATCTTTTTGTAAATCAGTACAATCAGATATATGTATTAGTGATATATTTGTAAATTTTAAATCGTCCGCGTATAGAAGAAATTTCGATTTTTTAAAATAACTATTAATGTCATATATATATAAAACGAATAGGAATGAATCCAGGACTGATCCATGTGGCACTCCTGATGTAACTTGGGTATAACTAGACTCGTAGCCATTAATAACCACTTTTTGAGTTCTATTAGTGACGTATGAAGCAAACCACCAAAGCAAATCACCTCTAATACCATTAAAAACGATTATGTCGAGTAATAATTTGTGACCGACTTTATCAAATGCCTTTTAGAAATCGGTGTACACTACATCAATTTGCTGTCTGTTATCGATGCTCTTGAATAGGTCTGATGTAAAAATAAGAAGATTACTAACGCAGGACCTCCTTCTTACAAAACCGTGTTGTTCCCTAAGAGTCACTCACCACATAACGGGATATACCTCATTGTGTACTAGTTTTTCAAAAAGCTTAGAGAGTGCTGATAACAGTGATATGGGGCGATATGTAGAAACTTCATTTTTAGAACTGCCTTTATGGACAGGTATAATATAAGCACGTTTCCAAACATCAGGGAATATGCCATGAGAAATACATTTATTAAGCAATATAAATAAAGGAAGGTATATTAATTCACAAGTATTTTTTTTAAATATAGCCGGAATGCCGTCAGTCTCTGATCCTTTAAATGCATCTAATAATTTAAGTTCTCTCTTTATTTTATCTATAAAAAAATTTATATTTCAAAGATTGACATCATTCTGAGGATTAGGGAGCGGTGGTTCCCATGAAGTTTGGTCAAATAAAGAAGACTGGAAAACCGAATGGAAAAATTTTGAGAATAAATTACAAATAGTTGTGGGATCATTAGATCATTCTTGTTCATAATTAACTTAAGAGGGGACAGTATTAGTAGATTTACGGCTAGAGACATACGATACGATACGATACCAAAATGCTTTAACATTGGTAGTCACGCTATTTTCTACCATAATTATCCATGTATGTTTTATAGCAGATGTCAACCTCTTTTTAAATATAGCTCTATATTTAGAAAATATTTCATAATCACTAATGTTACCATATTTTTCCACTTATTCCACGCATGAATTTTCTTGTTAAATGTATGAAATAAAGATTTAGTAAACCGACTAGGGATTTTATGACTTCTAGACTTATGCAAAGACGTATGAAGCTTGACAATTTCATATATTTTTTCGTTAAATGTCGAAACTGCATCAACAGGAGGCTGTTTTCCCAGTATATCATGCCAGTGAAAGGATATTGGAGCCGTTCACTGGCATGATATACTTACTGTATTTACAGTATTTATAGCAACGTAATTAGATTTGTAATAATTAAATAATTTCTTACTGCGACGTTAAGATACTTGTGTTAATTTTCCCAACTTAATTAAATGAATGAAAGAGGTATCCATCAAAGTTGTTGGAACTCTTGCTAATCGAGCTCAACATGACTAAGCGCACTCAATATAATTAGTAGACCTGAAACAACAGTTAATAATAGAAACCTCTACATTTGGAAGAACTAAACTTAAACACGAGATTAACGAGCCTGAAAGATTATAAGTGCTTGCGTTCGAGCAAGCACTTATATATATATATAGTCATGCTATTACTCTTTTGCTATTAAACTTTCCTGAAGGTATTTTCGGGTGACCTAAGGCGTAATTCTCGTACTAAAAGCTATTATTATATCAATTGCGGTTCCGATCTAATCTCAGTGTCATAAATATATTATAATATATTCTTGAAAATTACGATAAACGTCAAATGCACTTCAGTTCACATATTTTGACGTTTAATTTAAACAGTTTTATTACTACCTTAGGTGTATCACACTCTTGTTGCAAATATTGCAAAATGAAGATCCTGCGCTGATCTATTGACTCACGTAACACACAAACAGCACATTTCTCTCATACTGCACGCACGAGGGTCACTGATACCGTAAGTCTTTTAGGGTGTACTAAATTCGTTATGGTAATTTACCATACATATTATATATAGAAACACCCAGAGCAAGATTTTTGGTACAATCTGTGTTCATGCACACAAATGTTTGACTAGTGCGGGAATCGAACCCGCGTATACTAACCACCACGCCATCGAGGCTGACTGAAAAACTATTTAGTTTTTGTCTTTTATTTATTGTATCAACTTAATGTATTATGATTAATATTAATTAAGAAAATAAATGCTTAGTATGAACACACTTCAGCCTATTGCAGTCCACTGCTGGACATAAGCCTCCCCCAGGATGAGCCACAAGGCCCGATGTCCCGTTTTCGCCATCCAGTTACCTCCAGCTACCTTTTTCAGGTCATCGGTCCATCTGGCCGGAGGGCGTCTTACACTACGCTTGCCGAGTCGTGGTCTCCACTCGAGAACCCGTCTGCTCCAACGATCATCGGTTCTGCGACAGATGTGACCAGCCCACTGCCACTTCAGCCTGCTACACTTCTGAACTACGTCAGTGACTTTGGTTTTTTGTCGGATAATCTCGTTCCGGACTTTGTCCCTTAACGAGATTCCGAGCATACACCTTTCCATAGCTCGCTGAGTGACATGCAATCGGTGGGCTAGTTTCACTGTCAGGTTCCACGTCTCGGCTCCGTATGTCATGACCGGCAGGACGCATTGATTGAATACCTTGGTCTTCAGGCATTGTGGCAAGAGTGACTCAAAGATGTGACGCAACTTTCCAAACGCTGCCCGGCCAAGCTGCACTCTTCTGGTGATTTCACCCTCAAAGTTGTCTCTACCCAGCTGTAACTTTTGTCCTAGGTAGACGTACTCCTGGACAACTTTAAGGGCTACACTTTCGACGGAAACGGGCTCAGGGACGATGTGCTCGTTGAACATGACCTTAGTCTTGTCCAAGTTCATCTCGAACGCGTCTCGAGGCAGCATTAAGACCGGACAGCATTTTCTGCAGGTCTTGCAGCGATTCTGCCATTATAACTATGTCGTCAGCAAAACGGAGGTGTGTGAGATATTCACCATTGACATTGATGCCCAGTCCATTCCACCGCAGGGTCTTGAAGACATCCTCCAGAGCATTGGTGAAGAGTTTCGGGGGAATAACGTCACCCTGTCTTACACCTCTGAGCAACTGGATGGGTCTTGTTTGGTGGTTCTGCACTTGGACGGACATCGTCGCCTTTTGGTAGAGACTTCTCAGCACCTCCACGTACCGCCAGTCGACTTGGCATCGCTGCAAAGACTCCAGAACAGCCCAGGTTTCGATGGAGTCGAAGGCCTTTTCGTAGTCCACAAACGCCAGACACGGCGGTTGGTTATACTCTTCGAACTTCTGTATAACCTGCCGAACAGTATGGATGTGGTCTACGGTGCTATAGCCTTTACGAAACCCAGCCTGTTCCGGTGGCTGAAAGGCGTCAAATCTTGATGCCAGACGATTCGTGACGACTCTCGAGAACAGCTTATAGACGTGGCTCAGAAGCGTGATCGGCCTATAGTTTTTAAGGAGCGTTTTATTTCCTTTCTTGAAAAACAATGCCACTACACCTCTGCTCCACGCTTTCGGGGTAGTCCCATTGGTTATTACAGAGTTGAAGAGCCTGTTCAACTCCCCAAGAACAGGTTTACCCCCAGCCTTGAGGAGCTCAGAGGCTACTCCATCTTCACCGGGAGCCTTCCCATTACTAAGCTGTTTGAGAGCCGCCTCGGTTTCGTCGACATCTACGTCTAAGAGATCGTCAGTAAAGTGGCGGGTAAGTGGGGCTCTAGGGTCTCTCGCGTCAGGTAGAGGTTCCGGTGCATGCGAGGCATACAGATGTCCGTAGAAGTCCTCAATTTCAGCGAGTATCCCCGGGACTGATGTGACGGTTTCACCATGCGAGGTAACTAACAGTGCAGTGTCTTGGTGAAGACCTTCGACCCCCGATTTTGCTCGATCGCCTCATATACTAGGCGAGTGTTCCAGCTGCGAAGGTCGCGTCTTACCTGAAGTAAGTTCTTCCTTACTTAAGTTCCTGATTTTCTTGTAGAGTGACTGGGGATCTGACAAAGATTCCTCTGGTGTCTCACGTCTAAATCGCATTAGATCCAGGGTCTCGTTAGAAAGTTTGGACTTCTTATCTAATCGCCTTTTCCAAAAGTGCCTCGTTCCCACTTCGTGTATCACCCCAATTATGCCGTCCAGGTCCTCGTCAACATTTGCCAGGGTCTCCAGTGCGGCGATTCTATTTCGCAATTCCAATTGGAACGCATCATGGCCAGCCTGGGGCACATTTGGACGAAGAACAGACCTCACCATGCGACTACGTTCGAGCTTAAAATTGATATTTAGGGTGCCTCGTACAAGCCGGTGATCGCTACCGGTATTAAACCTGCTGATCACTGAGACATCCCTAAATATATTCTTCTTGTCGGCTATGATGAAGTCAATCTCGTTCTTCATCACACCGTCGGGGCTCTTCCGGGTCCACTTCCGTTGGGGCTTTTTCTGATAAAAGGTGTTCATACAGAACAGCCCCTGCATGCTAAGGTAGTTGACCAGCATTTGGCCCCTATGGTTTCTGCGTCCATAGCTATGCTGTCCCAAACAAGATTCACCGCATTCTTTTCCCACTTTGGCGTTGGAGTCCCCCATTACAATTGTATAATGGGTTTTGGTGGTACGATGCATGGCCTTTGACACATCGTCGTAAACGGCCTCCACCTCTTCATCTGAGCTGCTCGACGTCGGCGCATATACCTGTATGACCTTGAAAGAGTATCTTTCGGTCAGTTTCAGTACAAGGTACGCTACCCGGGTCGAGACGCTGCAGATCTCCACCACGTTGTCACGGAGGGCTTTGTTGACGAGAAATCCCACGCCACCCTAGGATTTTTGGCTCCCTTCCCTGAAGTAGAATAGATGGACTGACTCAAAGGTTACCGTGTCCTCTCCCTCTCTACGAACTTCCGATAACCCGAGAACATGCCATCGTATCTTCTCTAATTCTACTTCAAGGATCTGGAGGCTTTCGTCCAGCCGTAGACTGCGTCCATTAAATGTAGCCAGGATCAATTGTTGGCAGCCGTCCGTAGCCCAGGGATTCCTAGCACCCCCTATCCTACCGTAACCAAGGCCGCTGCCGTGACCTGGAATAGTAGGGCGGCCGGGAACTGGGGGCCGTTTCTTTTTGGGACTCATCATGGGGGGTTTGCCCTAGTCACCACGCTGGGCAGGCGGGTTGGTGACTGCAGTGTATTGATATGGACTGTGTTGTCTACGCAAGAGGCGCTGCTGCCTACCTCTCCGATGGTCCCTTAATCGCCTTCTACGATACCCACGGGAAGAAATGGGGTGGTGCTATTCTACTCTGCCGGCACCACTCGGCTAACGGCTTAGTATGTACGTACATGTTTAAACAAAATATCTATGAAAAGAAATATAGCATGTATGTCTACGGTAATCGTAAAAAAGTAAATTTATCTTATGGACCATGACTCGGAAGCAGGTACATTATTCAATGACATCGATAAATATTTTCTCTATTTGGTTGCAGAATGCACAAAAAATCCGTACCATTACAATAGGTATAGAGTTCTTCTTAGACCTGCATTTGTTTTAGAAACATGAATAGTGTTAATCGTTACGCGTCTCGTAGTGGGCGTGCCTGCTTACACATGTCTTTGTTCAGGGTAAATAATAACACTTAATTTGATAATTTTAAACAGTCATACCTGTTATGAACAATACCATGCAAGTACCTAGTTCCAAGATGGCGCCTTCTGTCTATCAAAGACAAAAAAATGAATTTCTAGAGAAGACTGATAGCCACGGCAACAACTATAATGAAGTGACCGCAAGATTTTTTCTTACGATTTGACTTATTTCTTGTAATATGAATTCCAGATCATGGCAACAAACTCAGACAAAATCTTACTAGCGTTACGTAGGTGTAAGTGTCAAAATGTAGCTTACAATCAAGATCGATGCCTAGGTCTCTAGAGCCTGGTTCCCATATTCAAGAAACGAGTAATTTTTAAATCTACAGACAGTTAAAAGAGTTAACTGCCCGTAGATAAAATGAATCGTTTGTCGTCACATATATTTAACATATACATCACACTTTATTTACGTATTACTACTACGTACTTTATTTATTTGTATTTAATTATTTTAGTGCGTTTTATTTGGGTGCCTAACGCGCAGAACCGATGACCGTTAGATCAGAAAAGTTCGTCAGTGATGGCCACGCACCAGAAGACGAACCTGGTAAGGGTCGCTGGAAGCGGTTGGATACGGGTGGCCAAGGACCGGTCTGTGTGGAAATCCTTGAGGGAGACCATATCCATCAGTGGACGTCTTTCGGCTGAGATTATGATGATAGTCTATTTTGCTTTTTGTAAAATATATTGTTTTACATTTAGGCAAGCTCAAGAAGAGAATAATCTCTCTACAATATTTTATCTCCCGATTTATGCCACTTTGGAATAGTAGGATGTCATGAACATGATTGGTAGTGTTGTAGGCTTTTAGATCACACGCGTATATCAGATAACGGGAATGTAAAAACAAGAATGGATCTCGTTATTAAATAAAACGAATAATAATGGACCTCAAATAGAGCCTTGGTGAAATCTAGATGTGATGAAAATGTAGTCTGATTAAAATCGATTAACATCAACTTTTTATGTAAGGTTAGTAAGGTAGGAGATAGACCACCTTAAAAGATTAACACGAATGCCAATAAAGGAAGAGGAACGAATTTGTGTAAGAACATCTCATGGTCCACCTTATCGAATGCTTTTTGGAAATCCGTATCAGTTTGGTACCTAACATCCATATTTTCGAAATGGTTTAGTGCTTTTATGTTGGTAGCTATCGAGCTCATATGTAGATGGTCCGATTTTGTGCACGTGGCTCTTTTATATAATTTAATTATTTACGACATTATTATCGATAATTAAATGATAATTAATTGGTAAGCCTTATCTCTAAATTATCTTAAGCAAGAGACTATATAAATATATCAATTATACTTAAAATGATTACTAGTTATTCAAGTCGTTCGCTATGAAGGTCCTTGCTGTGACATTGTTAGCGCTCGTGGCGGTTGTCGCCTCCAAGAACATCAATATTGAAGATGTGATCGATTTAGAAGAAATCTCCGCATATGGATACCTAACCAAAGTTGGCATACCATTGGCCGATAGGATCCGTAAAGCCGAAGCCGAAGGACAGTCCACCAGAATCATCGGTGGTTCTGGTGCTAGACTAGGACAGTTCCCTTACCAGGTGATTACTTTGATTACATACTTTTACATAATATCCTTGATTTATTACAGCTGGTCAATATAATTTTCCAATTAAACTTACGTAGCTAGACTAGCTAGTAGCAGACAGATATCAATATCTAATCATATCACGCGAGACCTAACTATAGCTGATACAAAAATGGGTGCAAACACCTCTGTTACGTAAGCAGAGGTGTACACTTTAATCACTACACGCACAATCCAGGGATAGTATTAGCGATCTACGCGGACGTATTGTTTTATGTCAAGATCTCACCTTTGCCGTCTTTTTTAATAAAAAGTTTGCTCTAAGCCAGATTTCTATAGACGCTTACTGAATCAGATCATATGAAACACAATTATAGATGTCGTGAAGTGGATGCGAAGACGTCTGACTAACTCTGATGCTGCATTTATACATTGATCCAAATAAGTACCAAAAATACTCATTTCTTGACTGGCTTACAGGCTGGCCTCATAATGGATTTGCAACAAGGTCAAGCTGTATGCGGCGGTTCTCTACTTAATGCTTGGAGAGTACTTACAGCCGCCCACTGCTGGTGGGACGGTTTCAACCAAGCTTGGAGGTTCACTGTTGTTTTGGGCTCAGTAACAATATTCACAGGCGGCACTAGGCTCCAAACGTCCAATATAGCGATGCACGAGAATTGGACGCCTAATCTTGCACGAAATGATATTGCTGTGATCAGACTTACCGCTGCTGTTAGTTTTACAAGTAAGTATAACTTTATTCTTGAGTAACGAATATTGTTTATAATCTTCTTAAAGTGATGTCATAATTATATAATCCTTATCCTTTATGCAAGCAAGTTGGCAACAAGTATACAACCAGACAGATTGTAAATGGCTTCCGTAGCTTCCACTTCCATAGTTTCAGCTTTCGGAAACCTTGTTGCCAGTTGCCTTTACGAGGTTAATACAACTTCGAGCCAGCTCGGCTATCGTCGGCATTTTCAATGAACTATGCCGGGCATTGTGTAAACACAACAATATTCCGCGTCTCTAATAGAAAGACGTACTTACTAGGTAGGCAACGTACTACCTGGACCAACAAGATAACTAGCATATACATACATAGGTATGTATATATGAATCAGTTTCTAAATTTTTCTTTATCTGTTTGCAGATAATATATCACCAATTGCCCTACCTGCCGGCAATGAGATTAACGACGACTACACTGGCAGCACCGCTACTGCTTCCGGCTTCGGAGCTACACGTGATGGTGAGTCAATTTGTATGAATTCTTCTTCCATACAATTTCTCAATATATACCTAATCAAACAATCAAATCAAATGAATAAAATCACATCATTTAAAATAGTAGTTGACAAAGAAAGTGGATCCTAAAAGGAATGTTTGTCTGCACTAGAAAAAGCAGATATACGTAATCAGAAAATTTTGTATGAATTCTTCTTCCAAACAATTTCTCAATATATACCTAATCAAACAAATCAAACAATCAAAGCAAATGAATAAAATCACATTATTTAAAATAGTAGTTGACAAAGAAAGTGGATCCTAAAAGGAATGTTTGTCTGCACAAGAAAAAACAGATATATGTAATCAGAAAATATGAGTTTTGGTGACATATGTAGAACATCTTAAAAGGAATAGAGTAATTTTACAAAATAGGCGTCAGAACCAGCTCAATAAGAACAAGAAATATCATATTATGTAAATATCGCATAATAAATATTTAATCTACTTTATGAACTTTACAGGTAGTGGCATCAGCAGTACTCTGAATCACGTTGACTTGCCTGTGATCACTAACTCTGTGTGCTGGATCTCATTCCCTGGAATTATTCAGAACAGTAACATTTGTACAAGCAGTGCAGGCAACAGAAACGTCTGCGGTGGTGACTCAGGCGGTCCCCTCACTGTTTGGAGAAACAACAGGCGTATAGTGGTATGTACTATTATTTGAATTTAATAAATGTAGACCTGTGTTACTAAACAGGTCAACATTAACTATAATGAAAGAAAAGTTATCACCAGTTTCAATAGGATTCCTGTCTGATAAATCACATAATGTGTGTTTCATATTATGATACATGATATTTTTATTTCTTTCAGATCGGTGTTGCCTCTTTCGTACACATTAGCGGCTGTGAGGCTGGTTTCCCTGGAGCTTTCGCCAGAGTCACGTCCTTCGTCAGCTGGATCAACAACCAATTGTAATAATTATAATTTTAAGATTTAACCATGTTAGTTGTCTGCTATGTTAAGCAATAAATATATGTGAAATCGAATGTGAACTAGTTTTGTAATACCTCTGTATTTTAAGTTTAGTAGAACATTTCAGATCTCCACACTGCTTTCTCATCTTAACGTACACTGTATAGTTATAAAATAAATTTAAAACATTTTTCCAACCCAGCAGCAACAAAAAAAATCATTTAAGTATATATATGCGATGTGTCAATCTAATAATAATTTTAATGTTTATTTAGTAGCGCCATCTAGTTGCAACTTTTAAAACGAGTCTTCGAATAAAAGCAATTAGCGCTGTCTATCACGATCTTAATTAATATTATAAATTCGAATGTGAGTTTATTTGTTTGTTACGCTTTCACGCCTTAACTACTCGATCGATCATCATGCTATTTCGAATCACATTCGCATGTACACGTTGTCAGAGGTACCTACATAAAAGGACATACTTTAGATCCAGGAAAAAGGCCATGTTCCGGAGCGATATAAGTTTATTGATAAAATCGAATGTTTTTAACAAAAAATTACACTAATTTAGTAATCTTTTAGGGCACGATTTTAATTAATAGCCTCTCCATGGCGTGGTAACCTATGGATATGAAAAATTAAACAATCACTTGTGAATCACACAAATGATTGTTTAATTATCTCACTAGACTCGGTATAGTGGCAATGGCGAGGCGACCAATTAAAACATTACGCCATCCTGCATTAGTGCAGTCAATATATTAACAATATTTGTTATGTTATGTATGTTTATTATCAAGGCTTTTGCCATGGATGCCGTATTAGTAAGATCATGATGCAGTTGTTTTTGTTGACTGAGATGTGTGTCACAAGCCTTGCGAAAAAAATCCAGCCCCTAAAACTTGGCTTTGGATCTAACTGTGGCTGTGAGGCTGCCATACACGCCTTGTCAACATACCTTGGCTGTGGCGGCGGTGACGTTATATTGAAGGTTGACTTAAAGAATGCCTTTAACTCAGACATCGGGACATTTTGTTGACACAAGTAAAATTAGAAACTCCCAAAATTTATAAATTCATTTGTCAGTGTTACAGGTATCCATCAAAATTAATCTACAAGGAAAACCTTTTGGAATCAGCCATTGGTTGTCAACAAGGTGACCCTCTTGGGCCAGTAATTTTTAGTTTAGCTATTCACCCCATCATTCAATCATCAACAGCTAAATTCCAAATTTAATATCTGGTACCTAGACGATGGTACCCTAGGAGGAGATGTGGACACAGTATTACAAGACTTAGCGCTTTTAAAAAATAAATTCCAATCAATAGGTTTGGAACTTAATCCAAGCAAATGGGAAATTTTTGTCGGCAGTAACATCAATAAACTATCAATAATAACTAAATTTAATTCTTTGGCACCTAATATTATATTTTTAGATAAAACCTCTCTTCACCTCCTTGGGTCCCCAATTTTAGATAAAGGTTTTGATAATTTTATAGAAGAGAAAATTCAAAATTGAGTCGTCGTACATGTTATTCAAAATTAATATAATATACATTCGGCTTTTACAATTATCCGACACTGTCTTTTTGTCCCTAAATTTACGCATGCCCTTCGATCTTCACACTTTTGGTAACATTTGACACTTTTAGAAAAATTTATAAAATTATACAGAACACCCTAAACCACAAAAATTTAATATGTGGCCATCAATGATCGGGCATGGCTACAAGCGAGCTTACCAGTTCGCTTGGGCGGCCTTGGCATCCGAAAAATTACTGATGTAAGTCTACCAGCGTTCCTGTCTTCGGTCTATAGCACGGAGGAATTGACCAGGAAAATCTTGGCACCTACACTTGTCAATTCTGAAGTGCTGTGCATGGCCGACGGTGTGAATGCTTGGAGACTTGCTTGCCCAAGCACTGATTTACCCGAAAACCGACTCTCACAGAGACAGTGGGATAGGCCGTTATGCAGCATAGTTCGAGAAAATCTCATAAATACATCGTCCTGTGCTGCTGAACGTGCCCGCTTGCTGGCTGTGGGGGAGTGGGAGTCGGGCCTTTTAGCTTCAGGTACTACCATCGTCTAACATAGATACCATGTTGGACGATACGACCTTCCGCATTGCTTCCTATTTGCGCTTGTGGAGGAACGGAGTGTGATGTCCCTCCAACACAAAGGGAGGATCCTCCGACCAGGCTGGTTGATCGTGCCTGGCGGGCCGCGGCCCGACGGTTGATGTCGGGTGCTTGTATATATGTATAGTTAGTCGCTGTGTAAACTCTGCTTGCGCGATGCAGGATTGTGACGTCATTTAGCGTATTTAGCGCTATCTGTTAGATGTAGGCGGAAATGTAGGCGGAACTTACTTCTTCGTCTGTGCGGAGTCGCCACAGTATTCCCCCCAAGACCGAAGGTCGATCAGGTTGATGAGACAGCTGTCGATGCTGCTGAAGAGCGTTGCCAGTGCCAGTGAAAGATACCGCTAGTTACAGTGTGTCGGAACTGTATGCCGCTAGTTCCAGTGAGTCGGAACTGTATGTCGCTAGTTTCAGTGAGTCGGAACTATATGTCGCTAGACCTCAGTGAGTCGGGTCTGAGTGCGATGAGCGTTGCGTGTGTCCCAGTGAGTCGGGGTCGAAGTACGGTGAGCGGTGCGTGTGCCCCAGTGAGTCGGGGTTGTTGCGTTGCAGTGTGTCCCACAGTGAGTTGGGGTTGATGCTGCGTAGTTGCTGCGTCGTGGCTCGCTGCTGCGTTGACGGTGAATGAAGTGCCCTGCTTGCGTGGACCGTGTGTGCAGTGGGTTGAGCCTTGACGCTGGTGAGGCCGTAGGGAAGACCAGGCTGCGCGTTCGCTGCAGGCGTGTGGTGGTCCCTGTCGAGGCCGAAGATGCTGGCTGGCTGCGACTTGATTACTGCTCATCTGGAGAGGTGCTGTGTAAGAGGAGTGAAGATGATGGCGATGTTTGCTGCTGCTGATCTGCTCCGTGAAGGTTGCTTCCAATCACGTCGGGGTCACACACGCTTAGGTACTCCGTGTGTTTCTCCGCATCGGTGTCTTTGTGGAGAAGCCGTCGACAGTCTTGGTCAACATGGCCTGTCATGCAGTAGGAGTGCTTTGGGTGTATCACGACACGCCAACCTGAATAACATACTCCGTCGGGCTCTTATCACCGCTGGCTTTTCGGCTCAACTTGAACCACAGGGCTTGGTACGCGACGATGGTAAGAGACCAGATGGTACGTCATTACTGCCATGGAAAATGGGTAGGTTATTTAATATTTTATTATTATACCAGCATTATACGGATAAACATTTATGAACGCGTGCATAAATCAGAGTATCTTTTTTACTCTGTAAAATATGCTTTGCGGCATGTATTCGGAAGATAATCCAAAAAAGAAATGGTATACACAATGTCACTTAAAGGGGGAACGTATTGGAGAAATGAAAAGCATAATAATATGTAATAAAAAGCATCGTAAACAAGAAATATATTTTCTAATTATTTAATAAATTGGTAAATAATTTAATCTACTACTGACTATTCAGTTAATTTTAGATAAAACCATATTTTACTTTATTTTTATTTTTATAAATAGGTATAGTAACAGACAACAGATTAAGTATTTACACATAACTCAATTGAACATTAAATAGTTACCAACCTCAAGTCCAATTAAAACTATACGTCACATCATTCAGTATTTAAAACTTTAGTGAGCTAAGTAAACAATGGTAAAAAAAGTAAAAAAAGAAAGAACAAATAGAGCACATTATTTCAAACAATTTTCTTTACAATGGCCTTTTTAAACACAGTATAACTATCGTGGCAAATATCCTACTCAGAGCAAATGGAATTGTATTGTCTAAACATTCGTGAAATTGGGTTGTTAAATGAAACATTATTATTACTATTAACTTTAAATTTACTGTAAGTTTAATATTCCTTTATATTTATAATTATTAATCGAGATCGTGAAGTTTCTTGCCTGCTCCTTCTCACGTAAGCTCTACTACTTAAACTGGCTTTCAGTTTCAATATGCAACTATACAGTTTTTCATTTACTTGCTTTTATATTTCGACGTGTCTATAATATGACTAACAGTGACATATCTACTCATGATTTAAGTCATGATATAAAAAATATTCTGCAAATTAAAAATAATTAGAATAATTTAAATTATATTATGCGACATAAAGAACACCTCTTGCACTAATAATTCAAAATCAAAAATAACTGGCCCAAGATGCAATCATCTGTAAATAAAATATGATTAATTTGATAAAATATCAGAAACATAATGCACAAAGATTTATAAATGGAATTGTTCATTAACTGGAACGCTATTGTCATTTATTTATTTATTTTATTTTGAATCTCCAACCAGAAATACACATTTATCACAAGGCACGGGCACACTAAAACAGGAAATGTGTTTCCTCAATAACAGGAGATTACAACATGCAATATAAAAGACATAATAATATATTATAACGAAAATACAACAATGTCAATTATAATAATTACAAGTATACATCAATTAATAGAAAATTATATAAAACTTACAATACTGTGAAAGTCAATGAAACAAATAAATTATGAAAGCAATGGATTAGAAAATTAAAAATTACTTAGAAAATAGGATTATAAAATACATTAAAATAGAAATAATTGATCAAAATATTTATATGATAAAATTTAAACACAAAATTATATCAAATGTCAAATATATACGTAATCAAGAAATAATAATAATAAATATATTACCAAGATTAGTTCGCTGTCAAGGAACTCTGAACAGCGAGAACGGATAACGAGGGTCAATACCTGAGTCTAGAGGGTACATTGACACATATTTTTTTCCAACAAATGTGAACAGTCAATTTTATTGTTGAGCGACTTACATAAAAATAGCAAATCAGAAAGATTATGACATGTTTCCAAAGAAAACATTTTAAAAAATTTGAGTCGTTTGACATAAGATCTTGTGGACCTCATAACACCTGTCCGAAACGCTAGATGACGCAGCAGACCCTTCTGAGTGCACTCTATTATACTAATGTGCACGTGGTAGCTAGGATTCCAGACAGTGCTGTAATACTTTAACTTAGTCCTAATAAAGCTGTTATATAATATAATTGCGGTTGATGGTTTTTTAAATTATCTCGTACAACGAACCCAAGTGCTCGGTAAACTGAAGCCAGTATATTGTCATAATTTTCGATAAAACGCAGCTCGCTATCCAGATAGACACCCAAGTCACGGATAATAGTCACTTCGGTTAAAGCATTTCCACCTATATTATAACTTGACTGAAACTTGTTGCATTTCCGTGTAAATTTTATATGATAACATTTGGTACAGTTAAGATGCATCATATTATGATGGCACCATTGATTTAATTTATCAGTATCAGACTGTAGCTTATTAACATCTGATATCTCTTTTAAAATATGGATTAATTTTAAATCGTTAGCGAATACATAAGGGGATGCGTGACTAAAGATGTCTGATATGTCATTTATAAATAAATTGAAAAATAGGGGTCGTAAATTAGAACCTTGTGGTACCCTGGTACCTTGCGGTAATCTTAGGGATGGATCTTTGCCGCACCCTTAATCCGAAAACCTACATCGAGAGCGTCATCAAGCAAGCTTCGCGAAAACTCGGAGTTCTGAACAGGGTAAGGCGGTTCTTCGCGCCTGGGCAGCTGTGCCTACTGTATAAGGCGCAAGTGCGCCCTTGCGTGGAGTACTGTTCTCATCTTTGGGATGTCTCCGCGCAGTACTTGCTGGACGCTCTCGACAGGTTACAGCGGCGGGCTGTCCGTATCATCGGCGATTCAGAGGTCACGAGATCACTAGAACCTCTGCAACTCCGTAGGGACATCGCCTCTTTGGCATGTTTCTACAGAATATACCATGGGGAGTGCTCTGAAGAGTTATTCCAGCTTAGCTCGCCCTTCCCTTTACTATCCAGAACAACACGTGTTGGGCTCAGATGCTGTCCTTACACGGTAGAGTCGATTAGAGCACGCACCAACAAGTTTGGGTCGTCATACCTCTGCCGAACGATCAAGGCATGGAATTCTCTGCCAAGGCACGCGTTTCCTTCTTCCTTCAATCCTGGGTCCTTTAAGCGGGGCATGAAAAAGCATCTTCTTAGGCCGTCAAGGTAAGGATCTCAACCTTGCCTCAGCTGCTATGAGGATGGTGTGAAGGCCACTGCTCTTAGACCACATGATCGCTTACCATCGGAGTGTGGTCATTTTGACGAGCAATATAAAAAAAGGGGGGAAAAAGTACTTTTCGGTTAACAATTTCCACATCTAAATCCTTGTTTAAGTATAGCGTTAGCCTAGTGGGAGACCGTTAAACTGCCACGCAGAGGTCTTGGGTTTGAACTCGAGACCTCAATCAAGTTGAGAGTCAGAGATGCACGCCTTGGGATCGATCTCGTGCATCTCTGACTTTTCCAAGTTATGTGTGCATTAAATAGTTAATAATGATCGCTTGCTTTAACGGTGAAGAAAAAACATACATATATACATACATAGATTCACGCCTATTTCCCAGAGGGGTAGGCAGAGACTACGGATTTCCATTTGCTACAATACACGCCCGTCGGTTCAAGGTGCTCTTAACCTGGCCTTTGTCAAGAACGCCTCCGATCTGATCAAGAAACGTTCGCCTAGGTCTTCCTCTTGCGACTGTTCTATTGCCACTAGCCTTTAAACTTCACATATCTTTGAAAAAATCAATTTATCAAAGATATGTGAAGTCTGCCAACACGCACTGAGCCAGCGTGGTGGACTATGGCCTTACCCTTCTCACACTAAGAAGAGGCCCGTGCCCAGCAGTAGGACAGTATAATATAGGGCTGATATTATAATTATATCCTTCTTTGCTGTTTTGAAATAGGTTAATTGGCTGCTGATAAGATTAACCTTTAAGTCATAGATAGCATAAAATGTATTTGGACAAATAAAAATATGTAAAAAGAATATAAAACGAAATAAGGAACCAAATTATAAATATAATAAACAACCGAATAAATTGCAATGTTTTATAAGTAGGTAATATTAGAACGTTTAAAGCAGATTGTTGATCCAGCTGATGTAGCAAGTAATTCTGATGAAAGCAGCAGAGAAGCCAAGAGTGCAACCTCTGTCAGAACCGAAAGAGGTCAAACCAAAAATTTCGAAAGCTCATCATTGGTGCATAAACCAGTGCTTATACGAAGTGGCCTGTGTGAGCATAAAAAATCTCTATAACATAGGGGTCCACTTACTCTGGTTATTGTATCTACGCTTAATTACTTACGTATAGACTATTAATCGGATCACCTGTAGATAGTATAGGATTAAACCATAATTATCTATATTTTTAATCATTATTTGTTGCACACTGAATCAATTTTGGAGATCCGTCATAACTATAATTAGCTACTTGGGCTTCGTGTTTGGGTTTTCGATTTAGCAAATGCGTACATAAGGTAGTTTACCTTTAAATTATAAAGCAGCCAGAAGCAGCTTTGTGTATAAACAGCCCTTAAGAAAACTGGATGCTCCCAACAGGGAATCTTTGTCTCTTGTGTTATTGGCACAGTGAATTTTTTAAGAGCTGCTATGCGCAAGGGATACTTTTGTGTTTTATATCTCATACTTTTGTTGGTTTAGGTTGGTAAATTGTTAAAATGCTAACAGCAAAAATACAAATAATTTCTGTCACTGCAATATTCAGCTCTGTCACTACTTTTCACCGGACGGTAAACGTGAGAGTAACTCTCTAATTTGTGTATAATAAGCTACTATTCCGTGGTTCGTTCGTTTCGCTTGATTAATTTAAAATCCTACATAGAAAATCATCAGAAACGAAATCATATAAAAAATAAAAACGTATCTGATGCAGTAATCAAAGAAATTATACAAATATTTTATAATCCTTCATAATTTATCTTTTTATTATCTATAAGGTATCTAAAGCAGTATAAATACCGAGACCTATCGAAGAATTCACCATTGCAATAAAATGAAGTTTTTGGCTGTGACATTGTTCGCTCTGGTGGCGGCAGTTGCCTCCAAAACCATCGACTTCCAAGATGTGATCCAACTAGAAGATATTTCTGCGTACGGATATCTAACTAAAGTCGGCATTCCTTTAGCCGACAAGATCCGTCAAGCTGAAGCCGAAGAACAGTCCACCAGAATCGTCGGTGGCTCCGGGGCTAGTCTTGGACAGTACCCTTACCAGGTAATTGCAACATTATATAAATATTTTGTATGCCTTCTTTATGTTACACACATACATGACTTTCGCTTGAATCCTCGATGAAGTAGTATAACACCCACATTTCGTCAACTATGTATAAGGTCCCATGTAACAGAGACTGAGTTTATTGTCATCTACAGCTACTATGATTTTTTTTAAGATCATCGTTCATTAAGTGCTTCTTCCGAGACTACATACTTAACCACCGCAATTACTACTATTTCGCCACTGAGGTTGACGTCAATGCTTCTTAATATTAAACAATAGTATTTACATTATTTCGGGTTCTTTTTACAGGCTGGTCTCGTCATCGACTTGCCACGAGGCCAAGCTGTATGCGGTGGATCTCTGCTTAGAAACAACAGAGTACTAACCGCTGCCCACTGCTGGTTTGATGGTCAGAACCAAGCATGGAGGTTTACTGTTGTTCTTGGCTCCATCACCATCTTCTCAGGTGGAACCAGAGTTGCTAGCTCCGATGTCGTCATGCACAACAGCTGGGTACCTAGTCTTGTCAGAAACGACATTGCCATGATCAGGCTTCCTTCTGCTGTCGGTTTATCTGGTAAATATGTTTATTTAGAAAATTTATTATAATATTCATAGAAAAGTTATGTGATCTTCTCTCAGGTATAAAATTTCCCTAAAACTATAAAAACAATTGGAAAAATATAACGAATAGCACGAAACACGTAACATCTTTTCTGCTTTAAAAAATGTGTCAGCGATTTGTTGGCACACAGATAGACCATATCCATATAAGATTGTTCATACCCCAGTAACACGGTCATGAGGGATTCATACTCTCGAAACCGCGTGCAGAAAATAGTATTAATTAACACTAATTATTGAAATTTGAAGGAGTTAATTGTAAATTTTTGTCTATATCTTTTACTATTCGTGCACAGGTAATATTGCTGTCATTCCTCTGCCTTCTGGTAATGAGGTTAACGAAAACTTCGCCGGCACTGTTGCCACTGCTTCTGGCTTCGGAGTTACGCGTGATGGTATGTTATTATTTTTGACTTTTCACTTAATATCTTAGCGTGATTGCCTCATCTGTCTTGCAGCATCAGTTATCTAACAATTTATCAAATTAAGTTAGCTTTTTAAATATTTTTGGCGAAATCTGGATGTAAAACACCCCTAAAAGCTTAAGAGATCTTTATTAATGACTTTATGTATATTAAGACGTGACAATTTCTACTTAGATGATGATATTTCAGTAAAATTATTTTCACGAAAAACATAAATGCGTAAAGGAGTAGAATACTCACACATTCATATTCGTCGTCTTATGCTTCAGGTTGCTCTAGATTCACTCGTAGTCTTAATTTTAATTCCTCATTGTTTTAAATATTAAACTGGAAAATAGAAACTCGATATCGAGATTCCCTTAGATAACAGAGCTCCCTTTGCAAGCAAACGCATTTGAATTTATATTTCGACAGTGACAAAATTCGACAAGAGAGATAGTAATTTCTCCGCAAAATACTAAATACAGATGTATTTCAAATATACATATACATTCTACTACACGACAAAGTATATCTTCCTGCCGTGCTCGACAATAAGGCGTCATAAGCGAATTCAGAATTTGTTGTTCTAGGCAAAGATTTAATAGATACGCTTACGTTCAAATATGGTCACTTTTCTGGACGTTAAGTTGTCATCTGACACACAATGCTAACATGACATCTGAATTATAAAAATAGTATTATCACGCTCACTCATATTTAATACCGTTGTTTTCTATCAGATAAATTTAATGTGCCACTCATCTTAGAGTGAATACTTTTCGTAAGATCGAGTCTTAGTAAAGTCAATCTATGATTTGGATATCTAGACTTATTTAAATATAATAACCTTTGCAGGTGGCGGTGTAAGTGCAACTCTTAACCACGTCAACTTGCCTGTGATCACCAATGCTGAATGCATGCGCACATTCCCTATTATCATCCAGGCGAGTAACATTTGCACCAGCGGTGCTGGCGGCCGAGGCACTTGCGGAGGAGACTCAGGTGGTCCCCTCGTTGTATGGCGAAGCAACAGACGTATTCTGGTAAGATATACATATGTACATTTTAACTTAAGGCAAATTGAAAATTGTTTAGGCGCTCAGTTCGTGTATGCGTTGTACGCTTTGTGATTGCCGCGTACTACTCGTATTTTATTAAATATTGGTGGACCAGGCAGAAGTTGTTATGTCCGAACGAAAAAATACTACAATACAAAATTCGGGCAGAATCGAGTCTATAAGTATGAGACTGAATTTTAAATCTAAACTATACTCAAACACACACAAAAATATTCATCAATATCAGACTAGCCGTTTAGGAGGAGTTCAGTGACATAGACACGTACGGCAAAATTATAAATGTATATAAAGATAAACTAACTGCTACTATACTTTGGTTTTGCGTTGAGCATCGTAGCGTGATTCGCTTGTCATCTGACCGACGCAGACGCGGATCGGATCGGATTGCGTGTGTCGCAAGCAACATACGCACCGAATGACGCACAACCGAAATTAACACTTTATTTACTAATATTAGTAGAATTATTTTGTAGGTCACAAAGTAATTCTTATGTATTACTGCATATATACAGATAGCCTCGTTACAATTTTATTATATTTATTATCACTCGCTCCGCTTCTAAGGGTTGTAGCGTAATGTTAGCCTACCACCTTCGTCAATACATATAAAATGTATAAAGATTTGTCGAACTTAACTGATAGTTCCAAGAAAGGCGCAGTCAAACAATCTATTCAGATTTATTTTATTAGTAGGTATAAATATATACAAGTATTTATTGATTGATTAATTATTAATATTTGTGTTTTTAATAGGTTGGTGTCACCTCATTCGGGCACATCAGCGGTTGCCAGCAAGGCCACCCTGCTGCTTTCGCTAGAGTTACTACCTACATGAGCTGGATCAACGGCCTATTGTAATTTAATTACATTTGAAGATATCAAAGGATGTTTTGCTATAATGTTGTTAAATTATAATAAACGAGTTGAATAATATATAAATGACTTTAAATTTACTGTAAGTTTAATATTCTTGTATATTTATAATTATTAATCGAGATCGTGAAGTTTCTTGCCTGCTCCTTCTCACGTAAGGTCTAGGTACTACTTAAACTGGCTTTCATTTTCAATATGCAATTATACAGTTTTTTCATTTACTTGCTTTTATATTTCGACGTGTCTATAATATGACTCACAGTGACATTTCTACTCATGATTTAAGTCATGATATTAAATATTCCGCAAATTAAAAACAATAACTATATCCAAATTCAAAAATACGTGGCCCGAAATGCAACAAACTGTAAATAAAAATACGATTAATTTGATTTACTAGAATATAATAATATCAGCCCTGTATTAAACTGTCCCACTGCTGGGCACGGGCCTCTTCTCAGTGTGAGAAGGGTTAGGCCATAGTCCACCACGCTGGTCTAGTGCGGATTGGCAGACTTCACATAATTATCTTCGAGAACATTATGGAGAACTCTCAGACATGCAGGTTTCCTCACGATGTTTTTCCTTCACCGTTAAAGCGAGCGATAATTAACTATATTTTAATACGCACATAACTTCAATAAGTCAGAGATGCGCGCCTTGGGATCTAACTCGAGACCTGTGCGTGGCAGTCCAACGGTTTCTCACTAGGTTATCGCTGCTGTTTCCAGTGAATATTAGAGACATAATGCACAAAGATTTAGAAATGGAATTGTTCATAAGCAGCAACGCTATTGTCATTTTTTATATTACAGAACATTGGCTAAAGAGGATCCACTTTATGTTCAATTTTGACAATCATAAGGTAGGAAACTTGTTCAGCATAAAACAAGCAGTAAATGGAGGTATAAGGATTTTAATGAATAAACAATAAAATTTAAAGGGCACCATGATATTGTAAGTTTGTCTGTTGAGCGAAGTATTGATATTGCCTGTGTAGAATTACAGCGGTTCATTGTACTAAGTGTATACAGGCCTCCTTCAGGTTTGTATGATTGCTTCGAGCGATTGACGAAGAGAGATTTTACCTAAAATTATAGGTAGCAAGCAAAGTATCATTGTTTGCGGCGACTTTAATGTGAATTTATTAGAAGAAACTGATTTGTGTAAAATTAAAAGCGCTGTTTCAATCAAGTCCTAACTAATATTATAAATGCGAAAGTGAGTATGATTATTTGTTTGTATGTTTGTTACGATTTCACGCTTTTAGTACTCGACTGACCAGCATGAAATTTCGCATACAGGTTGTCAGGGGTACAGAATAGGATATAGGGTAACTTTTATCCAGAAAAAGTACTCTTACTAATCCAACCTTACCTACATTTACGCGAGCAAAGCCGCGAGCAAAATCTTGTAAACTATAACATTTCTTTAGAGCCATCTAGTAGTACGACCACTACTGTCTGCTTTAGATCATATATTTACATACATTTTAATTCATGATACGAAAGTATTTAATACGTAAGTATTTTGAATTTTAGCTTTTGTGGCCAACAAATCTTCTTTCACGATAAAAATAAAAAATTAATATTTGTTTATTGCCAAGTAATTTGACAGTAATACAGTAATATTCAGTGGTCCCACACTAGGCAAAGCCTGTCCTGTAGGTACCTGATTCGATTGTAATTTAAGATTCACTGTTCTTCTAAACAAATGATGATTAAAAATAAATGATTTATTTATTCATACAACTTACAACATTACAGGATAAAACCTATTGCATTAGTGCGAATTATATATACATATGTTAAAGCCAAGGTGATTAATATAAAATTATACATAATGACTGGTCAATATATAGGTATAATTACTAAATTGTCTAGACAATTTGATAAATTAATCACTTCATCTGGATTATACATAAAACCAGACCAAAAAAGTCTAAATAATATTTACGATACGAATTTGGCGGAATCGCGGTGTGACTGAGACAGCATGATGCACTTGCGCGAAGAGTGAGAGAGAGCGGTGCGCGGCTCGCCCGGCCGGCGCATCTACTCGTGTTCGCGCGAAAATTATCACGAAAGTCAATTATTGCTAAGTTAAATATCCTAATAACTGAACAACTTCACTGAATCAACACTGAACTCCGTTTGTACGAAGTCACACTTAATCAAAGTCCATTTTTAACACATTTTTAATACTTCATACTTCGAATACCTATATACCTTGTTTTCTTCTTTCTTCACCAGTGAGTTCCAACCAGTTTGGTACAACTGCCACGCAAACTTCTTCCCATAATGATTTCTTCAAATTGGCGTCAGCATATTCCTTGAGAGATTTTTTATACAAAGCCGGCCACTTCTCTACTTCTTCGATTAATTTCGTAGTTTCCACACTCGTTATCAATGACATTTTGTAAACGTCGCCTACCTATCTCCCGCGCTATTAATCGAATCGACTGACAAGTGCGCGCACAATCATACTGCGTCGTACTGACTGTGCGATCGGTCGATAGTCATGCACATATGCAATCGGCCAATAGTCGTTCAATAGTTTGATCGAGTAGGGATCGGGCAGTCGGATACGATAGTTCGGTCGTACAACTTTTAAACTTCAAGTGCGCACACTTCCATATAACTCTATACTGATCCCTCTGACCGATCAAACTATCGACCAACTTTAATCGCTAGTGCGCGCGTGGCCTTACAGATAATTGACTTATGGTCGGGTCTCTATTTATTTACAAAGATTACTTCATGATTACCACATTGTTTATGCCAGTTTTACCAGTTATTGCTTAAATAAGAGTTGTAATGGTTTGTTGTTGTTCGAGACGACAAACTATTACTCATTATAATTTAAACATTCATTTTGAAGTTATTGAGCAACTGCTAAATTCATAACTTGATTTTTAAGCAATAACGAGTTGATTTCTAGACACTTTTGTTGAGTTTAAAGTAATTCAAATACTTTCAAGTTCAAGATTAAATTGCAGAGTCAAACAGTCGTTTATTAAAACATTTGAACTGAAATTAAAACGTTCTAAATATTAAAAGCGGTCTGTTGATTTTTGTAAAGAATTAACGTAATTAAATTAGCTATTAAGGAAGTGTGTGTTAAAATAATAGTGAAATATTGAGATTGTGTATTGACCTCCCAACGCCCGCCATCTTGAGCGCGTTTGGCGTTGTAAAGTCAAGCATTCTATTACGAGTTCTCACGGAGACAAGAGCTCTTCATAAAATTGTAATCTTGTGAATACTAAATTTAATATTGATTTTTACTATGTTGCTACATAGTTAAGATTAAGATTGTGCTTAAGAATTATAAGTGTTTATTATGGAAAGCGTGTTTCATTATTTGCAATGAGTGATCCATCTATAGAGAATAGTGAAGGCAGCTCTGCTGACGTCACAGCTTCTAAAAACCATGCTGGACCTTATGATGTGTTATATACAAGAATATTAAACTTACAGTAAATTTAAAGTCATTTATATATTATTCAACTCGTTTATTATAATTTAACAACATTATAGCAAAACATCCTTTGATATCTTCAAATGTAAATAAATTACAATAGGCCGTTGATCCAGCTCATGTAGTTAGTAACTCTAGCGAAAGCAGCAGGGTGGCCTTGCTGGCAACCACTGATATGTCCGAATGAGGTGACACCAACCTATTAAAAAAACAAATATTAATAATTAATCAATCAATCAATAAATACTTGTATATATTTATACCTACTAATAAAATAAATCTGTATAGATTGTTTGACTGCGCCTTCCTTGGAACTATCAGTTAAGTTTGACAAATCTTTATACATTTTATATGTGTGTTCCTCTGTGGCCGGACCACAGTTTAGTACTCAGATGCTATAGTTCGAAATAATACCTACCTAAAGTCTACTTTCATCGGAATCTATATATATTTTTAGTACCTCAAGAGATATCTTTTTAATTAACAATTTATGTGGTCCGGCCGCCAGGCAGTGCTCTCTGGCCGCGCTACCTCAAATTAAATAGAGTATAATGAACTATTAATAAATCAATATCCCGAAAAAAACTACCTAAAGAGTACCTTGCATACGACAAATATGGTCCAATAAACCCCTTTAGTTAAGGAGTTATTGGTCCTAGGGTGTGGTCCGGCTGGAAGGTATACTCTGCAGCATGTCAATTTTGCAATATTTAATATTAACTATCCATAAATCAATTTATATAATAGTACCTTTTTTCTACTCTTTGTTGATACTTTTTTCTCTCAAGAAACTATTCATTTTGATTAATTAATCTTTAATGTATGTGGCGCGGCTAGGGAGGATTACTGTAAGCAAATATAACGAAATATGCTTTATTTCTTTATGCCAACGAAAACTGCATAATAAGTACTTTATAAAAAGACCTGGACTTCATCTATAAACTTTTATTTTTATTACCAACAATGATTTTGAAAAAGGTGCACTTTTTAGTTTTTGTTTAGCTATCTACCTAAGAATAGGTAGTTAATTTGACGAAGTAAGTGAAAATTTTGGTTTAAAATAAACAATAAGTATATGAAAAACAAATATATATTTTCATAATCAAATATAAACAATAAACAATTGTTAATACAATAGGTTTTATAAATTGCGGATTAGTATAAATTTAAACGCCTTCCAATATTTTGTGAGCAATTTGTATTACATGTTAATAGAATAAGCGTTACAATGTTAGCAGAATGTGCAAGCGTTATTACAATAGTTTACGTACGGGGGGGTAGTTTGTTATTATTTTATTATCATAGTTTGAATATATTTGTACTTCAGTAGTTTGTTCCTACTATTTTGTATCGGCCATTATAACAGCGAAAATGAGTGAAAACAAGAAAAAACGCGGAAAAGTGCTATCAGTTTCCCTTGATGAACAAAAATCTGAGTTCGTGAAATATGAAGACCAACTTAAAGATAAAGATTTGCTGCCACCACCATCAAGTAAGATTTTTCTTGATATTCGCAAAAACTTATCATGTCGAATGAGCGTGAAAGCTATTTATCTTTCTTTAAAAAAGAATTTTGATTATTTCTTCAATAATACAATGAAACAGAGTTCTTCTCCAGAATATGACGATAATTTGACATCTGAAGACTTAGATTCACCAAAGTCTTCTGTACAAGATAACTATGCCGTTGAGACTTTTGAAATATCATTATCCGATTGGCAAAATATAAGACCAGTCACTAGCTATTGTTCGCGAACAGATAAAGATAGACCATCAGTAACGCGGCACAAGAAGACAGTTTTACCTCAACATAAGTGGACAAACGTTATGAGTGAGATTTTATGGAAGGAAACAAGACGAGAATGTACTTGGATATTTAAACGCAGTTCAGCTGTTGATTACAATATTCGATTCAGTGGATATTGTAAGCAATGTGGCGCTAAAATTAGAGCAGAGTCAACAGAAGCGTCAGAAACTCATGCTAAAATCAAATGTATTATTGAGGTAGGTGATTTAAATATTGTGCATGATCCAAAGATTAAAAATAAATTGACTAAAAAGAAAAAAGAAGAGCTGTCTGAAAAACTGATTAATGAACATGCGATCGCAATTCGGAACAAAATAGTAAACAAAGTCATGAACGAAGATGACACCTATGAGCCACCATTTATACCATCATTAAAGACATTGCAGAATATCAGGCAACGATCTAAACAAGAAGCTTATTTGGACAAGAATGTTGTACTTTCATTATGGATTATGGGTTTATACAAGAATGTGATTCGATTATTTTGTGTTTTGCCTTTCATTTTATATTATTGGACGGATCTACAAGAAAAATATTATTGTCATCTTGTCAATTGTAATAAAAGAATAAAGCTAAGTATTGACGCTACAGGGTCAATATTTAAAAAAATAATACCTCCTAGAGATCCTGCACAAATATATGTGGCTAAGCACATTTTTCTTTACGTGGCTGTATTACTAACAGGAAATTCTTGTGTACCGGTAACTCAAATGATAACTGATTTGCATACGTTAGAAAATATATACAAATGGCTCAAACAATGGATAGGCACCAAGAAAACTCCTGATGAAGTAGTTTGCGATGATTCGGCAGCATTAGTTGGAGCAATCATTAAAGCTTTTACTGACTTTGAATCTACCAAGGATTATATTGCATATTGCTTTGATGTCCTAATGAAAAAAGAAAAAATAAAAACAAATCATTGCCTTATTCGCTTGGACACATCGCATTTTGTGAAAACACTTTATAATTACCAATGTTTCAAATACGTTGACGAAAGGGTTATGAAATTTTATATAAAATATATTTGCAAAATCAAAGATTCTTCATCGTTCGGCGAAATCAAATTGATAATGGAAAATCTTATTGTTATTGCACTTAATAGATACACAGGAAAAGATTCTAACGGCCATCCTACGTTATGTAACCAAAGCTTACAGGAGTTGCTACAGACAGACACAGATAATATAAATAGAGAAGACGAAGATGATGATGAGGTCAGGGTGAATGAGGAAGTGAATACAATTATTAACGATCTACTCAACTCAGAAGAAATTGAAAATGTTACCTCAGACTTTATGAAAGAATTTACCATGAAAGTTGACAAAGTTTCACTTGAATTACAATTATCTGAGATAAAAACGATATATGAAAATTTATATTACTTACCTGATTTTATTAATACCTTCAAGAGGCTAATGTCTAGATTGCCAATTTGGTCAAATGTGATGTTATCATTTGTTTATACAGAAAATGTGACATCAACCAGTTCAGACGTGGAAAGTTATTTCAAAAATATTAAAACACTTTTGAAAAGTCCCAACGACAGACTACGGGTGGACGAATTCCTAATGAAGCACCATAAATATATATCTGGGGATTTAAAGAACAAATTCAGTTATGATATTAGTAAACAAAAAACAAAGGCTACTGAAAAAGCTAAAGTTGAGTCAAGTGACTTTTCGCAAGAATCTGTCATGTCTGATGAACCCATCCTTGTAGAGAACTGGCGAGGCCTGACTATAGGAAAACAGGAAAAACAAAAGCGAGAGATGCGGTCCAAAAATAAGTCGGTCGATTTTTTGGTAAATGGAAGTAGTAGTTCAACTGGTATTAAAGGCGTAGTTGTAGAAAATACTTGCGCTTTCGATTGTCTGGTGCAATCTTTAGCAGTTGCTTATATAGATAGAATGAACATCCGCAAACTAATAGAAACAAAAACATCCGGTTTTATGACGCTTATTAAGGCTCTTGCTAATAAAGATCCCATAAATTTATACAGCATACGAGCCAATATTATAAACAAATATTATTTTGACAAAACAATCACAAATGTCTTGACGATCGTAAATTGTATGTCGAATATTACTTTTGTTTTAGACAAAATTTTATTAAAAGATATTCCTATAGTTATATCGGAAAAACGATGCACAAATACACAATGCAGTCAGAACAACTCCACATCTCAACGAGTATGTTCGTACATGCCACTGAATGAACTAATTTTGTCTGATAAAGGCATTTCAGGCCTTGAAGAATCGGCTCAAACAATGTTAGAGATTGATTCAGGTGTGCTATGTGTTAAAAGCAATGACGACGGTGTAAAATGTACCGGTAAACAAATTATTAACTACACATTGAATGATTTATTAATATTTGACATTGATTTAGGCGTTGATTTAAATGACATTCCAGACACTATGACATTACAAGGAAAATTATTTACACTGTTATCAGTGATTGAGTATTTACCAAATATTCGCCACTACGTCGCTCACTGCAAGCGTCTGGATGATACTTGGGAAACATATGATGATTTAAGTACTAAAGTTACAAGGACTAAAAACCAGCAAATGAATGTTCATTGTATTTTATACGCAAAATTGTAAATTATAACATATTTTTATCAAAATGTTTATTTTTAATTTAGGCCTTGCATAGCAAGTTGGAAAATAACTTCAAAACTCCTTTATTTGTAATACTGATTGACTATATTTTTAATACGCGGTTTTGGTACAGTGTTTTTTTCATTGTTATTTCTAGTTTAAAGGGTTAAATGGTGAAATTCAATCTATTGACTTTAGTTTGGTAAAAAAAACACTTTTCCGTCATTTACAATACCTTGTATTAACAATTGTTAATATTTGATTATGAAAATATATATTTGATTTCATATACTTATTGTTTATTTTAAACCAAAATTTTCACTTACTTCGTCAAATTAACTACCTATTCTTAGGTAGATAGCTAAACAAAAACTAAAAAGTGCACCTTTTTCAAAATCATTGTTGGTAATAAAAATAAAAGTTTATAGATGAAGTCCAGGTCTTTTTATAAAGTACTTATTATGCAGTTTTCGTTGGCATAAAGAAATAAAGCATATTTCGTTATATTTGCTTACAGTAATCCTCCCTAGCCGCGCCACATACATTAAAGATTAATTAATCAAAATGAATAGTTTCTTGAGAGAAAAAAGTATCAACGCAGAGTAGAGAAAAGGTACTATTATATAAATTGATTTATGGATAGTTAATATTGAATATTGCAAAATTGACTTGCTGCAGAGTATACCTTCCAGCCGGACCACACCCTACGACCAATAACTCCTTAACTAAAGGGGTTTATTGGACCATATTTGTCGTATGCAAGGTACTCTTTAGGTAGTTTTTTTCGGGATATTGATTTATTAATAGTTCATTATACTCTATTTAATTTGAGGTGGCGCGGCCAGAGAGCACTGCCTGGCGGCCGGACCACATAAATTGTTAATTAAAAAGATATCTCTTGAGGTACTAAAAATATATATATATTCCGATGAAAGTAGATTTTAGGTAGGTATTATTTCGAACTATAGCATCTGAGTACTAAACTGTGGTCCGGCCACAGAGGAACACACATTTTATATGTATTGACGAAGGTGGTAGGCTAACACCACGCTACAACCCTTAGAAGCGGAGCGAGTGATAATAAATATAATAAAATTGTAACGAGGCTATCTGTATGTACAGATAGCCTCGTTACAATTTTATTATATTTAGTGCATATGTATTATTTACTGCATATGTATGCAGTAATACATAAGAATTACTTTGTGACCTACAAAATAATTCTACTAATATTAGTAAATAAAGTGTTAATTTCGGTTGTGCGTCATTCGGTGCGTATGTTGCTTGCGACACACGCAATCCGATCCGATCCGCGTCTGCGTCGGTCAGATGACAAGCGAATCACGCTTCGATGCTCAAAGCAAAACCAAAGTATAGTAGCAGTTAGTTTATCTTTATATACATTTATAATTTTGCCGTACGTGTCTATGTCACTGAACTCCTCCTAAACGGCTAGTCTGATATTGATGAATATTTTTGTGTGTGTTTGAGTATAGTTTAGATTTAAAATTCAGTCTCATACTTATAGACTCGATTCTGCCCGAATTTTGTATTGTAGTATTTTTTCGTTCGGACATAACAACTTCTGCCTGGTCCACCAATATTTAATAAAATACGAGTAGTACGCGGCAATCACAAAGCGTACAACGCATACACGAACTGAGCGCCTAAACAATTTTCAATTTGCCTTAAGTTAAAATGTACATATGTATATCTTACCAGAATACGTCTGTTGCTTCGCCATACAACGAGGGGACCACCTGAGTCTCCTCCGCAAGTGCCTCGGCCGCCAGCACCGCTGGTGCAAATGTTACTCGCCTGGATGAGGAGAGGGAATGTGCGCATGCATTCAGCATTGGTGATCACAGGCAAGTTGACGTGGTTAAGAGTTGCACTTACACCGCCACCTGCAAAGGTGCAAAGGTTATATTTAAATAAGTCTAGAGATCCAAATCATAGATCGACCCTACTAAGACTCGATCTTACAAAAAGTATTCACTCTAAGATGAGTGGCACATTAAATTTACCTTATAGAAAACGACAATATACGGTATTAAATATGAGTGAGCGTGATAATACTATATTTATAATTCAGATGTCATGTTAGCATTGTGTGTCAGATGACAATTTACGTCCAGAAAGGTGACCATATTTGAACGTAGGCGTATCTATTAAATCTTTGCCTAGAACAGCTAATTCTGAATTCGCTAATGACGCCTTACTGTCGAGCACGGCAGGTAGATATACTTTGTCGTGTAGTAGAATGTATATGTATATTTGAAGTACATCTGTATTTAGTATTTTGCAGAGAAATTCCTATCTCTCTTATCGAATTTTGTCACTGTCGAAATATAAATTCAAATGCGTTTGCTTCCTAAGGGAGCTCTGTCATCTAAGGGAATCTCGATATCGAGTTTCTATTTTCCAGTTTAATATTTAAAACAACGAGGAATTAAAATTAAGACTACGAGTGAATCTAGAGCAACCTGAAGCATAAGACGACGAATATGAATGTGTGAGTATTTTACTCTTTCACGCATTTGTTGTTGTATGTCGTGGAAATAATTTTACTGAAATATCATCTAAGTAGACATTGTCACGTCTTAATATACAGAAAGTCATTAATAAAGATCTCAAGTTTTAGGGGTGGTTTACATCCAGATTTCGCCAACAATATTTTAAAGGCTAACGGAATTTGATAAATCGATAGAAATATTGTCTTCTATTTACGCGAATATTATTCATTGAAATTAAACTGCTATATACGGATTTTATCGCGTTGTTTATTTGACACTTTATTACAAAATTTTGAAAATTGTTACACTTCTACTACTAATAAACTTTACTAATTTTTAAGCTAATTAAATTATTATTAAACTATTTAGATTTAATTTATTTTTACACTTTCCCCGACGTTTCGGTTGCTTTTCAGCAGCCATGGTCACGGGGAGACTAAGATGGCAGTTGTCTCAATGTTCCAGTGTAGTTATTTCAAAGTACCCGAACATAATTTAATCATTGGTGTTTCTATTTACGCAGAATGAGCTCAAAGAGAAACATAGGCACCCGCATAAAAGAACACATAGCTGATGTAAAACACCAACGCTCGTTGAAGTCTGCTGTGTGTGAACATGTGCAACAGGGGACCAACCACTACCTGAGATTTGACAAACCACAGATTCTCGCTAAAGAACACCAATTCCTACCAAGGATGCTTCGCGAGGCTATTGAAATCAAAAAACATCCTAATTTTAACCTCTTGTATGCCGGAATACCAGACATAATAGAAAAAGCATTGTGTCTCGCGTAGATCCACGTTCCGGCATACCACAGGTTAATAGAGAAGATGGTGGGAATGTACCACCAGCTTGGGATCCAGTAATAAAAATAGTCAAACCCAAGAAGAAGCAAACCACAGCTAGACTTCATGATACTTTGAGCTCATTCTGCGTAAATAGAAACACCAATGATTAAATTATGTTCGGGTACTTTGAAATAACTACACTGGAACATTGAGACAACTGCCATCTTAGTCTCCCCGTGACCATGGCTGCTGAAAAGCAACCGAAACGTCGGGGAAAGTGTAAAAATAAATTAAATCTAAATAGTTTAATAATAATTTAATTAGCTTAAAAATTAGTAAAGTTTAATAGTATTAGAAGTGTAACAATTTTCAAAATTTTGTAATAAAGTGTCAAATAAACAACGCGATAAAATCCGTATATAGCAGTTTAATTTCAATAAATCGATAGAAAACTCATGCTGCAAGACAGATGAGGCAATCACGTCAAGATATTAAGTAAAAAGTCAAAAATAATAACATACCATCACGCGTAGCTCCGAAGCCAGAAGCAGTGGCAACAGTGCCGGCGAAGTTTTCGTTAACCTCATTACCAGAAGGCAGAGGAATGACAGCAATATTACCTGTGCACGAATAGTAAAAAGATATAGACAAAAATTTACAATTAACACTTTCATAGTATATACTTTTGTCACCAAATTTCAATAATTAGTGTTAATTAATACTATTTTCTGCACGCGGTTTCGAGAGTATGAATCCCTCATAACCGTGTTACTGGGGTATGAACTATCTTATATGGATATGGTCTATCTGTGTGCCAACAAATCGCTGATACATTTTTTAAAGCAGAAAAGATGTTACGTGTTTCGTGCTATTCGTTATATTTTTCCAATTGTTTTTATAGTTTTATGGCAATTTTATATCTGAGAGAAAATCACATAACGTTTTCTATGGATATTATAATACATTTTCTAAATAAACATATTTACCAGATAAACCGACAGCAGAAGGAAGCCTGATCATGGCAATGTCGTTTCTGACAAGACTAGGTACCCAGCTGTTGTGCATGACGACATCGGAGCTAGCAACTCTGGTTCCACCTGAGAAGATGGTGATGGAGCCAAGAACAACAGTAAACCTCCATGCTTGGTTCTGACCATCAAACCAGCAGTGGGCAGCGGTTAGTACTCTGTTGTTTCTAAGCAGAGATCCACCGCATACAGCTTGGCCTCGTGGCAAGTCGATGACGAGACCAGCCTGTAAAAAGAACCCGAAATAATGTAAATACTATTGTTTAATATTAAGAAGCATTGACGTCAACCTCAGTGGCGAAATAGTAGTAATTGCGGTGGTTAAGTATGTAGTCTCGGAAGAAGCACTTAATGAAAGATGATCTTAAAAAAAATCATAGTAGCTGTAGATGACAATAAACTCAGTCTCTGTTACATGGGACCTTATACATAGTTGACGAAATGTGGGTGTTATACTACTTCATCGAGGATTCAAGCGAAAGTCATGTATGTGTGTAACATAAAGAAGGCATACAAAATATTTATATAATGTTGCAATTACCTGGTAAGGGTACTGTCCAAGACTAGCCCCGGAGCCACCGACGATTCTGGTGGACTGTTCTTCGGCTTCAGCTTGACGGATCTTGTCGGCTAAAGGAATGCCGACTTTAGTTAGATATCCGTACGCAGAGATATCTTCTAGTTGGATCACATCTTGGAAGTCGATGGTTTTGGAGGCAACTGCCGCCACCAGAGCGAACAATGTCACAGCCAAAAACTTCATTTTGTTGCAATGGTGAATTCTTCGATAGGTCTCGGTATTTATACTGCTTTAGATACCTTATAGATAATAAAAAGATAAATTATGAAGGATTATAAAATATTTGTATAATTTCTTTGATTACTGCATCAGATACGTTTTTATTTTTTATATGATTTCGTTTCTGATGATTTTCTATGTAGGATTTAAAATTAATCAAGCGAAACGAACGAACCACAAAGTAGTCGCTTATTATACACAAATTAGAGAGTTACTCTCACGTTTACCGTCCGGTGAAAAGTAGTGACAGCTGAATATTGCAGTGACAAAAATTATTTGTATTTTTGCTGTTAGCATTTTAACAATTTACCAACCTAAACCAAAGAAAGTATGAGAAATAAAACACAAAAATATCTCTTGCGCATAGCAGCTCTTAAAAAATCGCTGTGCCACTAACAAAAGAGACAAAGATTCCCTGTTGGCAGCATCCAGTTTTCTTAAGGGGTGTATAAGACTGCCGGAACATACATCAAGCTGCTTCTGGCTGTTTTATAATTTAAAGGTAAGCTTAATAAGGTAGGTAGGTAAGGTAGATAAAGGTAGCTTATGTACGCATTTGCTAAATCGAAAATCCAAACACGAAACCAAGTAGCTAATTACATATAGTTATGACGGATCTCCAAAATTAATTCAGTATGCACCAAACAATTATTAAAAATATAGATAATTATGCTTTAATCCTACACTATCTACAGGCGATCCGATTAATAATCTACACGTAAGTAATTAAGCGTAGATACATTAACCAGAGTAAGTAGACCCTATGTTATAGAGATTTTTTATGCTCACACAGGCCACTTTATATAAGCACTGGTTTATTCACCAATGATGAACTTCCGAAATTTTTGTTATAAGTTCTCACATAATATTATCTTTCAACAATCACAATGGTTAAGGTAACAAACAAAATAAGGTAATTATTACAGCTTCAACATTATTTAACAGTCAAATATCTCGTTTCTAAAAGGTTAACCACCATTAGCTGTTACCAATTTAATCAGCCAATCACAGCAGTTGACATGAGTTGACTGTAAATCTGCTTTTAGAAACTAGGGTAACTACTTTAAACACACTTTACTTTTAATTTTAAATACCGACACTGTTTTAGTTATTACTTTATAATAATAATGTCCTCCTAACCGAATTTCAGCCACGCGACCAGCCTTAACGGAGACTAGCTATCTGCGCAGGAGATATTATAGTGCACAAGTGTGTGCGCAAACACAAGTGCACTCTCTGTTCCCTAACTCTCACGAGCCGATGGGACGGTAATTCCATACGGCCGGAGGAAGATCGGGCGCAGGACCAACGGCTTTGCGTGCTTTCCGAGGCACAGGTGTGTCGAACACCGCCAACTTCCTAACTCCGGGCTGCTATTGAGATTTCTTAACAGAAGAACCCAATTACTTTTTGTTGGCCTGACCCGGTATTCGAACCCGAGACCTCATGCACAGCAGTCGCATTCACTATCGCTGTGCCACGGAGGCAGTACTTTATATTTGGAGAATGGTCAGGTCACTCACATTTTAGGACTTGTATAAGTCATGCCCAATTTTCCATGATGGCAGTTGCCAGATTGCCTAAAGTTTGAGGGTCTAACTTTCAGACACTTCCGTTACTCTTGCTGGCAACAACACCTCAAATGCCGATTCTTCAGTTTGGTTGTGCGTTTGCTCAAAAGTTTTACTAATATAATTAACGCATGGCAATACATGATGTTCTTTTTTTTTTTTTTTTTTTTTTACGTGGGGGAATGCATGACGCATACCCCTCCGCGGGGGCGGGCGGAGGGGTTATGTCGGACTCGCCGGGGTAAAAGAAAGATGGTAAAGATGTTAAAGTACCTCCCGGAATACCGACTAAACCTACCACGGTGTTCCTCAACAAAACCACTATCGACGGGGCCGCGCGAATCACTTTCGCATGCGGTCGCGACCCCGCCGGGGTTACGGCCCGCCGTATGAAACGGCAGGCCACTACACGAAAGACCTACCCTATAGGCACATCTAAAAACTCCCTACTGTCCCCCCTAGAGGGGAGACGGACTCGACACAGAGGCGCGCGTGGGAACACGCACGCCGCCTCTCGGACCTGGTGCTGAACGGATGGCGGGCCGGCCCACAAAGCCCGCCACCCCCAGGTCAATCCTCAGGGTGGCTGGAGGTCGTCTCGCGCCCTCCGGCGCCCGGCTTTGCGGTTGGGGAGAGGGTTCAAACGATCCCTCTCCCGCTCCGCCGCCTCCTTGATGGAAATGACTTTCTCACAAAAGGAGGCGACGGCGTTCCACGACCTCTCACTCCGGACCATAGACTGAACTACGGCCGGGAGCGAGAGGGCAACCAATCCGACTGCCGCGATCAACTCACGGCGCTGCGATGCCCAGGCGGGAATACATGATGTTCTTATATTATCTTCGTTATGTGTCACATTGCATCGTTAACACACCGTCGTGAGAATGTGGCTAACTTGTGAGGATTTAAATTATTTATTGTGTAATCTGTTACTTATTTGGTATTTGATATTAGCTCAGCAGCATCAGCAGAGTGTAGACAGAGTATTAACCCATATATGTGGTATCCAGATAATAATACTAATCACCACAGACTAAAAGATAAAGTATCTTATCAGTTGAGTACTAGGTCAAAGAAGAAAGATCGCAAACTACTTTTTACACCGGTCGACGATCCAACCTTTGTAGTACTATTATCTATTCTGTGGCATAACAGAACGTGACGCTGCTATCTAGACAACACGCTGACGTTATGCACACGGCCAATCATCAGTTTCACTAAAAACGTCAAAGAAAAGAGCATTATTGTTTATTTGATTGTAAATATTTTTATTTTACTTTGTTACTGTACCAAGACTGTAATTTTGTGGACGTGAATGCGAGTCACATCTGTGAATACCCTGGTGCGCAGCCAAATTGTTCTCAGGCCCTTTTATAAAGGTAAGAAGAGTTATCAGCACGTAAACAAAGACCAAGAGTTTACTAGAACAAGAGTTACTTCGTAACCGCAACAAAACTACAGTCATCGCATGCAAAATCCTTGCATTACAAATTCTCTTTCCAAATTACAATTGGCTCGTGTAGTCTAAATTACATTTGACTTGATTAAAAATCTACTCTAAGTACCGCTGCATATTTTTTGCTGTCGTAGGAAAATAAATTAGAGCCTGGGAACAATTCTTTCTAATTTCTTTATAAGATTAAACAAATAAACAAAAAATAGATCAACATTTAATATGTTTGTTCACGTATCTAAAACTGTTTCTAAGTTGCTCAGGTTTCGGAATAATTCACTAATATATAGAATCTAAAGTAAGGAAAGATAGCATTAAGCGAGCGTCTAGGAAATTGTATAAAAGCGATGTGATGGCGCATTACTCTTCAGACACACTCGCGAGTCTGCAGAGTAAGCAATGAATGATATTTATTCTCTCGGCATTAAGAGTCCCTTTTGTAGTCAGCTCCTTCTTGAGAAGATCTTTTAACTCCCTCGATGGCTTGACGCCATTTAAACGTATATAAGTGCCGATGAGGCATTCGTTATGCTCATGTATGAACTGACTAAGTTAATTTGACTTCTAATATGAATTATATTATAGTAGCATACATCTTATTGCCCAATGTATACTTATAAATTATGACTGGGTTTATGTCCAAAGATAAGTCACGTATTTAATGATTGTTTTAAAGAAGCAGGGCATTTAAACGTTACAAAGCACAGTGTGTTTGTATATTTTATTTTATATCTTCTGAGCTAGATTAACAGCGATTTTAATATCTTTCAACTTACAAAGACTTCGAAATATAAATATAATAGTGAGCTTCTGCCGTGACAATAGTTGTAGTCTGTAAGACTAGAGATGCAAGGCCTTCGTTATTTTAGTAAGACTTAGACTTTTACAGTTATTGTGCAAATTGTTACATACTTTGTGTGCATTGGCACACAAAGTGTGTAACGTATACCTAATATGTGTATAAGAGAACGACGCTGTCAACAAAATTGGTACACTAGACAATCCTAAACATAAAAATCAATATTTTAACTTTTCCTAAGTAATCTAAAGTAGCAGAATAGGAATATAAACAGTGAACTATGCATACACAACATGTTCAAGAAAATCAATATGAAGGTTGACGCTGTAGCATTGTTAATGCTAGTGGCTGTAGTCACCACCAAAACTACCACTATTGAAGATTTATTAAATTTCGAAGACATTAGCGCATATGGATATCACAGCAAAATTGGCATACCGCTGGCAGATAAGATCCGGAAAGCAGAGGATAAACAACCGTTCTCCAATATCGTTTTGGTATCTCGTGGTTATGCTGCACGTCTTGGAGAAATACCTTACCAGGTTATTACCAGTTTTATTTTTATATCGTTGTATCTTGACGCTGCCAACCATAATTGTATCTCTAAAACAACAGTTGCTGTATTAAAACCTTAGAATGGTTGCACACTGTGATTGCACATAATGAACTTAAATTCGGATGCGCTTTCCAAAAATGTCTTGTCTGCCTTTCATAGTTTGCAAGTTACTCATTTTAGAAAATAATACTTTTGAGATACAGTTTTGCTTTTCAACGTCGATATTTTTATTGCATACATAGACATTTCAATGTTTTAATAGTTTTCTGCTTCTAATTTCTCCAGGCTGGCATCCTTGCAGACTTAACGAATGGTCGGAAGAGTGCATGTGGTGGATCCCTACTTAATGCCGGAAGGGTACTCACTGCCGCGCATTGCTGGTTCGATGGCATCAGACAATCGTGGAGATTCATCATAGTTCTCGGTTCTATTACCCTGTTCTCGGGTGGACAGAGATTCATTGTTTTCGATACTATAGTACACCATGGCTGGAGTCCGAGGCGTGCTGCTAATGATATTGCTCTGATTCGGTTGCCTTCGCCTGTCATATATACAGGCAAGTATGTCTAGTTTCTGCCCGTAGTTTCGCCAGTGTAAATCCTAGGGAAACAGATTTTAGGATAAAACTAGTCAGTACTGCTACGCGTTTATCCAGGGTATGGTCTGTCTGTAACCTAGTTTTATCCAAATCCATTCAACGGTTTACGCGTTTTTTATATACAACTAAGGTGGCAAACAGGCAAACGGCCCACCTGATGGTAAGTGGTCACCGTAGCCTATAGACGCCTGCAACACCAGAGGCATCACTTGTGCGTTGCCGACCCTTTAGGAAAGGAAGAAGAGAAAAAGGAAGTGGGAAGGAGTAGGAGCGGGACGAGGGAAAGAGGGTGATTGGACCTCCGGCACTCTCACTCACCGAACGAAACACAACAGTAGGAATACTGCTATTCACGTCGATACGCTGTGAGAGGTTAGTCCTTCCCCGGCCAAGTCGGCCCATTCATGCTAAAAATCAGCGAGGCTCTATTGATTGAGTTCTTCAAAACATACAAAACTCCAAACAATTTTATAAGCTTAAGGATTTATAATATTAGTAGGATAAAATAAATGAAAGATATTGTGATTAAAATGATATTGTTATTAAAATATCTCTACAGTGAATGTCGCTCCGATATCGTTGCCTTTTGGCAGTGATATTAACGAGACCTTTGCTGGCTGCATGGCGACAGCTTCTGGCTTTGGAGCTACGCGTGAAAGTAAGGATTCATTCAGTTTCATTTTTATATTTTAATATAGTAGCTTCGCTTTCTAATTATTTTAATATTTCTGTGAGTACCAATTAACCTCCCAGTTTAATCATGTAATGCTTAAAAATATAATTATTGATATATTTGTAGTGCAAACTTAATACAATTCTAGGTATCTAACGGGTCTTACTTGCGATAAAGTATTTAAAATGTAATAAAGGTAATAATAATAATAATAATAATAATTTTTATTGCCCAGAAAAGTACATAGTTTAAAAAACAGCAAAGTTAGCACAATATTAGGTGAAAACAATATTTGTTCGAACACTGATACCCAAAGTAAGATTTAACTTGTGTCATGGGTACCAGGCCCCTCTCAATTTATTTAATGATATTTTATAATCTTATTCTTGCAATATACAAAATAGAAATAGAAGATGATTAGGGTGTATGTGTCATGTGTTTGATGGTGGGTGTATGTATGTGCGTGCGTGTGTGTATGTATGGATGTATGCTATGTGCGTGCCTGACATTTTAATTACAGAGTGGTTATTTTAATTAGATTTTCGGTCTCTTCATAGTTTTTGCCCAAAAGCCATTCAGATGTGAAGAAGGTATGTATTTGTAGTACTTTATATTAATATAATTATTAAGCACTAGATTTTGTCCGCGTTTATGTAGATTTTGTCAATAAATTGATATCATTCTCTATGTCATTTTCTGTGCTCCTGACAACGTGTTTGCAAAATTCCATTGAATATTAGTCAAGTAGTTGAAGCGTAAAAGCGTAACAAACAAACAAACTCATATTCGCATTTATAATGTTAGTTTATTATATTAAAGAACTATTTTGCCCGCGGCTTCGCTCGCTTAAATGCTTAAATGCGAATGTATGTTTGTTTGTTTGTTACGCTTTTACGCCTTAACTGCTTGAGACCGATCATCAAAAAATTCCGCGTACAGGTTGTCAGGGAAACAGAAAAAGAGATCAAGTTCCTTTCATTCAGTACTGTTCCAGGGGATGGAAATTTATTGACGAAATCTAGATACACGCGTGCAAAGCCGCGGGAAAAATCTAGTATATAAAAATAATAACATTAATGTCCTCCAGGCCGAATTTCGGTCACGGCGGCCAATCTTAACGGAGACTGGCCATCTGCGCAGGAGATATTATGGTGCACAAGTGTGTGTGCAAACACAAGTGTACTCTCTGGTCCCTAACTCTCGTGATCCAATGGGACGGCAATCCGACACGGTGTCGAACACCGCCAACTTCCTAACTCCGAGCTGCTATTGAGATTTCTTTACAGAAAAACCCAATAACTATATTTTGTTAGCCCGACTCGGGATTCGAACTTGAGACCTCATGCACAGTAGTCGCATTCACTACCGCTGCGCCACGGAGGCGGTTATATACATTATCTAAAGTAGTATTACATCCAGAAAAAGCACTATTACTAATCTAAACTTAATTTACGCGATTGAAGGCGCGAGTTATATCTAGTATTAACTGAATTACATTTCTTAAAATTCACAGGAGGCAAAGTCAGCCCCACACTGAACCAAGTCAACCTACCGGTGATCAGTAATGCTGAATGCTTGCGCACGTTTCCACACACAATCCGAGGATCTAACATTTGTACCAGTGGCGCTGGTGGAAAGAGCAGTTGTGGAGGAGACTCGGGTGGTCCTCTCGTTGTTTGGAGGAACAGCAGGCGTATACTGGTATGTATTATTGTGACGTGAGAAGGCCACTTTCAACGTACGGCGTATCTTTTAAATATATAAAAAACGGTTTACTAGACTGACTGATATTTATTTATTTCGATTCTCTTGCAAGAAATACAAAGTGTCTCGATCATTATTCATACGTCTTGATATTTAAAATAAGGTCTCATGTTATCTTAATTACATGAGATCATGACATGCCAAAAATTAAATACAGGCAATTAGATAACAAAGAAAGTCAAATTACAGAAATTTAACATATGTATAGTCTATACAAGAATTAGTAATTTAAAAGGTATATACAAATACATCAACGCAAAGGCTACACCTCTGGGTCTAGAGACTTGAAAATGTTCGGCGGTTCCCTATAGGCGATCACGAATAGGTTATTTTTAAATTATCTCCTAAAAGTCTGTTGAAGTATTTAAAAGTATGATTGATTGATCATGGGACAGCCTAAATTGCTAAGTTAGGAAGCCTAAAATTTTGCACCAAGGTTCTTTATACAGTGATGTGATCCACCATAAAATACAAGCCTTCAAGGGATGAAATAGAAGTATGCGTTATTACCGAATACTTTGGGGACGAAATCAGTCGTAGCCAACAGGTCCTTATTATACAAAAACCGGTAAATTCTGTATCCAACTCGCAGACGATAAATGCTGTACTTTGAAATTCACCATCTTGGTTTTTTATTATTTATTGTTATAGCGGCAATAGAAATACACAGTATAAAAATTTCAACTCCCTACCTATTATGGTTCATGAGATACATCCCGCTGACAGATAGACGGACGGAGAGAGAAATAATAAGGTCCCGCTGGCTACCTTTCGGGTACCAATCCTAAAAAGGAAGACAATTCATATTTTCACACGGTAATTTCTTATTAAAGATATTGTATTTTGTGTCATGTTTTAAGCTCTTATTTTCTTTTTACCAGATCGGTATAACCTCCTTCGGACACAGCCACGGCTGTCAACATGGTTATCCTGTCGTATTCACCAGAGTCTCTTCGTACGTAAACTGGATCAACAACTTTTTGCAGTAATCTAATATCAGAGAATATTAAACAAGATATAATTATGATAGATAATAAAGAAGTTAAGTTATAAATACAGATCAGTTTTAATTTAGAAATGGTAGTAGAAATAGAAATTATCATTCAAAGAAACTGTCTTGAATGTGAAGTTGTATCAAAAGTTTAAACTTGTATTAATATTAAATAAGAAATCGATTTGCGACCAGAATAAGAAACGAAAAATATATTAAAACTAATAAATATATTTTTTGTCGCGTTCAAATATTTAGCGAATATTTGAATATATGCTTGAAGATTTTTCATGATTTAGAATGGATAGTATCTCCTCGTCCCCTGTATTTATATGCTGTCACGTGAGTGGGCACGGTCTTTACTGCAAGGCAATATGAGATTATAAAAATAAATAACAAATATCACTATGAATGCCAAAGCACGAGAGCTTTTATTGATTCTGGAACTATTCATTTTGACTGTATATATCATCACTATTGACTGTTTTATAAGTAATACAAAACTTATTATTTACAAAATATCTGGAAAATCTATATATGTTAAACGTTGCTTTGTAATTCTTTAAATATCATAATAATAATATTAATAGTTGCTTAAATAAGCAGTTCCTCAAAGAAAACTGCTCATTAAAAAAGATTCCAGGTGGTCCTACTTAGTCTAACACACATAGTGGCTCTTTCCTTTTTTAATTTTACTAAGCAACCTAAATCTTACAAAGACCAACAGTCGTAAATAATTTTTTGGTAACCCTAATCTCTTACCGAGATCTTTACTAAAGCTTTTTATAACATATAAAAGATATTAATATTCGACTTAAAGTACGCGGTAATTTGTTGCTAGTTCACCTACGGTAAAACTTCCACAATAATATGACCTAATACATTTTCTGCCACTGCTATGAGAGACTTGTGCATTTTTTATAAGTGACACTAATGTACATGATCGTTTGCACCGGGGGAATCATTTTACAGGTCGTCTCAAAGTTACAGAACATTATTTATTTTACATCAAATAGAACGACTTGCGCCAATTATACTATTTAATCACAATAATATAACATAAATTAAAAATTTAGCTTTCTCGCGTTCTGCTCACTATACATTCTAATAATAATACCTTCCATTCATAGTCAAAAATATCAACTTCTGGGTTAAAGTCCAAGAGAGCGTTCAGCTTTGACCGAGGCATGTGGTGAGTTAAAGCGTGCCACGGTACGGCAATATAATTATAATCGTGTAACAGAAAATACTTCTATTAGAAATTCTTGCTATAAATAATATCAGACAACGGGTCTTACTCGCGATAAAGTATTTAAAATTTATCTATTGATCAAATCAAACTGTGACTACGTTCGATGCAAGTCGGTCAAACTATCGTGCTATCAATAGGTATTTATAATACAAATACTTTATCGCGAGTAAGACTAGACAACGAAGTTTTATATTACCCTTATTATGCTTAAACCTGAAACCCGTTCGTAGGTTAAAGTTGCCACTTACTATCAGAGGGAACACTTGCTTCTCACCTCAGTTATATAAACGCTTTGACAGGCTCAAAGAATTTTCAGATTGATATATGTATATACTTACATTAAGATTTTCTTTGATTTAATGTTTTAGCAGCACAGCATGTTTTAGCAGGACCTGTATTTCAATTTGTTTATTTTTTTGCTATCAGAAATGAGGTATAACTTATTTTTATTCTTTAAATATTAAATTTCAAGTCTGGGCTAAGTGCTATTGGATTTTCCTGTCAATTCATTCTCAGTACCAACACGCAGTCTGAAACTGGGCCTGCTAGACTACACTCGTACTCTTTCCTACCTACTCTTCAAATCCTGTACTTTTTTATTTTCCTTAACCTTTCAAGTCGCACCGGCACACCGGCGTCTTGACACAATAGGTTTTTAATTATGTCTAGTTTTCTAAGACATGACAGGTTAAATAGCTGGTGTATCTAATTTTCACCTGGATTTGATGCCTATATCAGCATAATTGCTTAATTATCGAAACACGTACATTAATTATTTATAATGGCAAAAGATAATTATAGATAATTAGCAAACTAATTTATTTACGTCAACGGATTAAAAATGTTATGCCATATTGATAAAGATACTTCTACTATCTTGTTACATAAGTTATCACATGGCATAAGTTCGGTCTAGTTCTCTGACCGAATAAGATAAAATGTTGATTTGATTGTTCGAAGAAGTTTATTAAATTGCACGGTAGACGAAAATAAAAGATAACTTCATGAATTTAACCGTCAACCTTCGATAATGGAGAGGTAATCAAATAAGAAAGACATGGAACTACTTTTATTACCTATCTTAGAGCTGTGAGCATTGTCATGCATTGACAGTGCTCATCATGCGCGAGAATGAGACAACGCATTACAGGTTATAATGTAATTGTATCTCTTTCTCGCGTATGCAATGACAATGCTTAAAGAGGATCACCTCTTAGTGTTGTGTTAGTTAGTAGCTTAGGTTCTTGACCATCAGGTAAGGACCCTGAACATAGTAATAAGTAAACGTGGGTGCAGCTCCTGCCATATTTGAGGAAATTTTCCACTGTCATATTTCCTTCCCAGAACAGCAAGAGCAGGGCCTAGGTGTCACCTTTACATGGTAGTACTAATTAGAGCCTATCTCCTATCCTATATCTTTGCTATACTATCGAAACTTGAAATTCTCTACCGAAAGACGTGTTTCTTCTTCCTTCGATCCTAGGCTCTTCAAGTGGGTCTTGAAAATGCCTTTAGTACCCGTCAAAGTAGAGGCCTTGGTATCACTCCAGGAGTAATAAGGACGTGGTGTGTAGTGCTCTGATTGTAGACTACACAAGTGCTCACCATCAGGTGGTGGATAATCATTTTGACTAGCAACAATAACACAAGTTCTTGAAGGCGTTTAAGGAGGCGTGAAGGCTGTTTAATTCTAATTATATGTAGAACAAAAAAACAAATATTTATACTTAGATCAATTTATAAATAATAATACTCGGCTATACAATTAACTATCTATAATTTATATTTAATCGAATATATCTGGATTTTCTTGAAGCAGCTTCGCATCGTTTGGACAATACATGATGATGTCGGCGACAGTGCATGCGCGCAGGCAGCACTCCGACGCGACTTGTCTGCGCACGCGCCGCCATTGACCTGCGTCGACTAGTCGTCGCTTATTGGTCTCTTGTTGTAAGTCTTCTGGAGCCATTTTCTCTGTAAAAGAAAGTCTGACATTGTAACTACTATGATTATGAGAGTAAAAGGCTCGCTGGATGGATATTTTCACTTGGAAGATATTAAAAAACGTCTCTAACATGACCAACGATTGATCAAAAACTAACGAATTACTAGATCCAAACTATGACAACCTTACGTCAGTAAATATAATCAATAACTTTTTTGCAAATGTTGTAGCCAGACTCGCTAATGAAACTGCATTGAGCCCTACTAACTATAGCAATTCATTACTAAACAAAATTGGAGAAGAATACCGACAGCGTGCTATGCTTAACTCAATGGCTATTACTGAAATTGATGAGAAGAAACTGGAGCTAGTTATCCTTAATTTGAAGGATAACTCTACTATCGGCTGGAATAGAAAACCTATGAAGTGGAAGCACTCTAGTAAAGACGGCTAGGCATACACTCATACCTATTTTAAAACACGTACTAAATTTATGTTTATCAATTGGCACTTTTCCCGAAGTAAAGGCCTATTTCTGTGCTGTCGACATTTTCCAAAATATTAGAAAAAATCTTGAAAAGAGATAATAATAATATAATATTCTACCACATACACACAACACCGTCTAGACCAAACTAAGCAGAGCTTGTACTATGGGTACTAGACAATGGATAAACATACTTATATACTTTTTTTTTTTTTGTAAATACCTACATATTATACATAGAAACACCCAGACCAAGACAAACATCCATGTTCATGCACACAAATGTTTGACTTGTGCGGGAATCGAACCCGCGACCTCAGGCGTGGCAGTTGGTTACACTAACCACTACGCCATCGAGGCCGACTAAAGATGTGTCCTAAAAGTCATGACTTGTAAACCTATTAAATTCCCTACTTTAGATACTACTACTACCTACTTTACTACTACTATTCCTTTCCCATTTTTTCTCGTCGGTTACTTTCACAATCTTTTCAATTAAAACATTCGCATACAATTTACCGACGACGCTTAGCAAGCTAATGCCTCTATAGCTTTTGCAATCTTGCTGTGAGCCTGTGGGTTTCCCTTGTATAAAGGTACTATGACGGCCTTGCACCAATCACTTGGTACACGGCCCGTATTCCAGCACAAGTTAAAAAGGCACAACTGATTTACTATGAGATCCTGTCCAGCTGTCAGCATTTCGACTATAATCCTATCATAACCAGCCTTTCCTAATTTCATGCTTTTTAATGCTTTTACTATTTCATCCATACTAATAGGGCTTTCATCATTACTATCATTATCATTCATTACGAAACTCTGCCTTTGCCATTCCTCTCTTTCAAATAAACTTTCAAAATATTCCTTCCATCGCTTCAGTACGCTCTTCTCTTCATTTAATAAACTTCCATTCTTGTCTCTTGTCTTCAGCTCTGTGGTTAGGGTTTTACCTCGAACTTACCTTGGGGTATAATAAGTTATGCAATAGTGTAACTTATTTTACGCCAAGTCCAACGCCTTATCTATTAGAGATCGTTGGTTTGGGTCCTACGTACTATCGACGTGAGGCCACTTCTAACACAGAGGGTTGAGTAGAGTTTTTCTAATAGAAAATTTTTTAGGAGCGGCACGATATTTGATACCATGCCCAGTAGCCAATTGGCAACTATTATGCGGGACCTGTAACTATATTTGGTTAATGAACTACATCCATGTAGGTAATTAATACACCTTTGTATGTAATGTAATGGTAGTAAGTGATTTAAGTGGTCGCCTTGTCACACAAAAATTTGTGTGATCCACAAATAGTTGTTCTGAGTCTGAGTGTTATTTGTGTTCGTTGTTTAAATTCTTGTAAAGTTTCGAAACAGGAATTGATCCCAGTGCGAGAGTAGTTTTTTAAAATTAAAATTCGCCTCAATAATCGGAATATAAATCGAAAATTGAAATCGACAATGATGTATGTATGTACTTACCAATCATGAGTGAGGTAGTGTCTCTCTTCACAATCTTGTAAGTATTATTACAGAAATTAAATATGATAGTGGACAGCCAACCGCTGCAGCTTAATACTGTGTCGTTGATACTGTATATCTTCTCGGTTTCAGCACGGACCAAGCTAATGTTGCTGTATATGATCATCATTATGTAAATCTGAAACAATAACAAAATGTTATATAAATACTAGATTTTGCCAGTAGTTTTTTCGCGTAAATGTAGATTAGGTTAGGTTACGTTAGTAGCAGTACTTTATCAGTGCGTGCGCCGGAGGGCGCGAGATAACCTCCAGCCACGCTGAGGTTTGACCTGACTGAGGTGGTGTGTTTCGTGGGCCTGTCTGCCATCCGATCAGCACCACTCTGTATTGTGTCCGTCTGCCCTCAAGGAGGATCAGTAGGGCTTTTAAAAAGTAATTTGTAACTCAAGGGTAGGTCTCTTTGTGTAGTGGCCTGCCGTTTCATACGGCGGGCCGAAACCTCGGTGGGGTCGCGACCGCATATGAAAGTGATATGCGCGGCCCCGCCGATTGCAGTTTTGTCAAGAAATACTCAAAAAAAAACTTTATCAGTGCGTGGTAGCCAAAAAGCAATGATTACGATTGGGAGCGTTCACTATATCTGGTAAAATGTAAATGTAATACACCATTATGTAAATTATGTATACCATTGTGAAATTATGTAAATACTAGATTTACTTTAATCCAGATTTCATTTCATCGGGAACACTTTGTTAGTGGATGAAAGGTACCCTATGTCCTTTTCTGTACCCCTGACAACATGTTTGCGAAATTGCATGAAGATTGGTCGTGAAAGCGTAACAAACAAACAAACACACATTCGCAATTATAATATTAGTAAGAACAAGGTTTCCTAATAATCAGGTCATCAATCGCAACTACTTTCAGATAGATCCAGCTATTCCTAAGAGCCTTTAGACAAACAAACTCTTCTGCTGAATTATATTAGTGTAAATATGTTATTATTATGCTGTAATCAATAATAATAACGTTCTCCAAACCAAATTTCGGTCACAACGAATAATCTTAGCAGACGCGAGCTATCTAACAAGGCGATATTATTGAATGTGCGCAAACACAAGTGCACTTTGTATATCCCCATCGTGATAGTCTGAAAAAACAGTAGTCTGCCACGACTGGCGAAGTACGCCTACACTAGCGCACTCAAAATTTCTCCATCATCTTAGTTCGATAAGATCAGGCGCAGGAGATCAGGCGCAGGACCAACAGCTTTATGTGATCTCCGAGACATAGGCACAGCGTATCATATACATACACTTTAGTCAAAATAATGATAAAGAAAATCAATCTATCACATTAATACAGAGATGTATATTTAAAAAAACATAATTATCACCAGAAGCTTTTATCATACGGATTAAAATGGCAATCAATCAAAATTGACTGAACTAATCTAATAAATGGGTTTTTCCAGTTTTACCAAGTACCTATATTAATACTATAATAAATAATGATAAAAAATAGGTATTTAGCCATTTTATTTTTAAAGTCGGCCTCGATGGCGTATTGGTTAGTGTAACCGACTGCCACGCTTGAGGTCGCGGGTTCGATTCCCGCACAAGTCAAACATTTGTGTGCATGAACATGTTTATTTGTGTTGGTCTGAGTGTTTCTATGTATAATATGAATGTATTTACAAAAAATAAATATAATATGTATGTTTATCTATTGTCTAGTACCCATAGTACAAGCTCTGCTTAGTTTGGGCTAGATGGTGTTGTGAGTATGGGATAGAATATAATAAACAATTTTTTTTGTTATACTACAGTCGTATATGACCTGATCATGCATTACGTTGTAATAATTAAAAATTATTGAATATCCAGTTTATCAAATAAGACAATATTATATTTCTTTGAATAACATAGAGGGAAGCTTATAGCTTGTTTTATGTTTAAAAGTAAGAGAAAGTCAAACTGATAGAAAGTGCCTTCTTCTCTCTTAGCCTTTATTATTCCCAAGTCACTTGGGGTCGGCTTTTCTAGTCTAACCAGATTTGACTGGATATCAGTTTTTACACGGAGCGGCTGCCACCCGACCTCCGCAACCCGAAGGCTAACGATACCCTAAGGCTAGATATTGTAAGGCCAGTGTCAGGATATTAGAGGGTACTGACTTTCCCAATAACAACTGCCATAGATGTTCATGGCAGCCGGGACCAACAGCTTAACGTGCTCTCCGAGGCACGGAGCACGCGATAATTGTCAATCAATACGCACATAATTTCGAAAAGTCATATAACTTCCGAAAGTCACAGGTGCGCGACGTGGGTTCGAACCCGCGACCCTCTGCATTGCAGTCTGTTGGTCTCCCCACTGAGCTATATATAATCTGATAAAAAGTGCCTAACTCATATAAAATATTTGATACTGCAAAATTGACAACCGAAATAATACTTCGAATATGAATAACCTACTTGGAAGTTTAACAGGCATTTAATATGAATAAATATAATAATAATAATACTCACCCATACCTCGGTCACTAAAGCAGCTTAACGCTCTCTTGGACTTTAACCCAGAAGTTGATATTTTTGCGGATGAATGGAAAGTATTATTATTAGAATGTATGAGGTACTGTGAGCACTAACGCGTCAATGCTAAATTATAAATTTATATTATATTATTAAATAAATAATGATTAAATAGTGTAATTGGCGCAAGTCGTTCTATTTGATGTAAAATAAATAAATAAATGAAATACTTACTTTAATTTAAAAAATCTTATCAAATACTTCGAATTTCCTGGTATGATTGTTCCAAAGAAACCCAATAAGATATGTAACGTAACACTCCAATCCAATCCAAAAATTTAAAATATATAGTAAACATCTGGAAACATAACGAAGCACTATTATGTTCTCACAGATCGAGTGTTCAAACCAACATTAACTAAGACTTACTTATTGAGTATAAAGAAATAAAAAATAATGAAATAAGCATAACTAAACACAGAACAATACTAACACAGTTATTGCAAGATAAACGCTGCAGTTTTCATAAGATAGCAGACAAAACAAGTACTCGTTAAGGTTCAAAATAACTTTACTTAGGAGCCGTCTATTAGGCAAAATATACCAATGTTTATTTGATTTTATAAATAGAAACCTAATTATAAACTTGTAGGCAGGTGTGTTTTTCCTAAATAAGAAACAATACAAACTGAAAATAAAACAATAAAAATAATAATAGTGCTACTTAAATCTAAATCAACGGAGACAGGATTATCCAAAAACTGTGAGTACGAAAAGCACCGAAAAGCTCCAAATACAAAACTTAAACAGAACGCAAATAAAATAAAAACAGTGAACGTACATAATATCGAAAGTTCATCCTTAAACTTGTAAACTTCACAGGCACTTGAGACACTTCCACAGTATGCTTGGTCCGTCAAAGGTACCTGATGAATGAAGCTGACAATACAGTGCAGCTCTAAAGATACTTCAACTAAAACTTGTTTACATCGATAACAGCGTTTACAAAACATTGTCATGGCAATAAGATAATGAGATTCTTCTAAACATACACGTCATTTATTGACTCTTGAAGGGATTCGGCTGATTTAGAACCGAACACTCATTGTTTATTTATAAAATAATGTTCTTTTCCATTATTTACTTCAAGTCTTTACTATTTCTCAAATCCTTTGTGTAAACATGATATGTTTATTTGTTTTGGCCAGATCCGAATCCTTTGTATTGTTTTTCTTAATCATGTATGTTGTATTAATATTAAGCAGCGATAGCTCAGTGGGGTGACCAACAGACTGCAATGCAGAGGGTCTCGGGTTCGAACCCACGTCGCGCACCTCTGACTTTCGGAAATTATATGACTTTTCGAAATTATGTGCGTATTGATTGACAATTATCGCCTGCTCCGTGCCTCGAAGAGCACGTTAAGCCGTTGGTTCCGGCTGCCATGAACATCTATGGCAGTCGTTATTGGAAAAGTCAGTACCCTCTAATATCCTAACACTGGTCTAACCTTAGGGTATCGTTAGCCGTCGGGTTGCGGAGATCAGGTGGCAGCCGCTCCGTGTAAAAACTGATATCCAGTCAAATCCGGTTAGACCAGAAAAGCAGTCCCCAAGTGACTTGGGAATAATAAAGGCTAAGAGAGAAGAAGTTGTATTAATATTCATTACAAACTAATACTCAATTCATTATTATTAATAAAATGATTATCCAATTGCTAATTTCAATTATCTAACCAAGAAAAGGTCGTGCAATAATACGACCTTTCTCATTATATTGAATAAGGTAATTAATTATATTGCAATTTTTGTCAACATAATAAATAAAAGGCAACATCTTAATGATGTTTTGATCCGAAAAAGTCAATCACCTTAAAAGCTCACTAGACTGCAAAACGAAAATATAACAATTGAAACGAAAGGGCTATAAAAGTATTGTTAAGTCTATATTTCCTTATCTTAAACGGTATGTGCACATAGCAACAACAGTTATCTCTCAAACATATGTGGGCAGGAAGTCATCGGTACACTTAACATCTAAAAATAACGGCGTGGGTCATAGGTCACCGTATACTCACAACGTAGAGTATGTATCGATACGTTGATACACATAGACATGTCTTTTACATTATGTCCCACATATTGATAAGGCTAAGCTCGCTTGTCTACGCGTCTTTTATTTGTAGTTTTATTTTTATACTTTGTACGATTACTTTATATACAGTAATATTATAAACAGTGCCGGATTAAGCCAGCGCTCTACCAAAACATGGCGAGAAAGCGAGAGAGGTTGCTCTTTATTATACCACAAAATATTACTATTAGAAACAACGTCCTCGACTTGATTTTATTGGTATGTGTGTGTACAAAATAGTTCAGGCAAGATTTTATGCGTTACGCATGAAAACTTGCCTCATTTGTGTTGTTAAAACGGTACTTCTTGGTTTTGTGGCGCCACTTGGATGCGTGGGACCGTAGCATTTGCTGTTTCTGCTATAAGGCTGGTCCAGCACTTTAAATAAAAATAATTTATTACTTTGATAGAATGGATTTAAGAATCCACATGGCATAGTAGTGTAGGTACGGTTACGTTAATTCAAAACCAATGTGATGAACTCTGCTTGGCATAGCTTTCCTGCCACCTCGTATGTTTTTTATTATGACAATGCTAGCCATCATCTATTCTGACGCCTTGAACTCTCAATTGTGCCTACCCGTGATGTCAGTATACTTTTCATAAGCCTTGTACGCCGGGCAATTAAATTAACTACCACGCTGGCCCAGTACGGATTGACAGATCTTACATGTCTCCGAGAACATTACGGAGAACTCTCAGATATGCAGGTTTTATCATGATGCGTTCCTTCATCATTAAAGTTGGCGATATCTTTCGTTTTATAACAAGGCTAAAAAGAAGTGGTATATATAAACGTATTTTTACTTTCTAACCTATGTATCTTATATGGGGACCAGTCAGTGCAGACCGGTGACACTTCGACCCAGTTAGATCTTTTGTGTCGACACTCTCCCAATAACGACTGCCATAGATATTCATGGCAGCCGGGACCGACGGCTTAACGTGCTCTCCGAGGCACAGAGCAGGCGATAATTGTCAATCAATACGCACATAATTTCGAAAAGTCATGTAACTTCTGAAAGTCAGAGGTGCGCGAAGTGGGTTCGAACCCGAGACCCTCTGCATTGCAGTCTGTTGGTCTCCCACTGAGCTATCGCTGCTGTTCTAACCTATACTTTAGGGTTGAAACAATACGCATAGCAAATTACCTAATTAAAGAAACATAACCTATTATTCCACATACTTAACGCTGAACATTACATAACATAGACAAATAGTACATAACTATATTATTTGCATATTGTTATATACAGAAAGCAACTGCAACAAACAGACAATAGCGTGTATTTATTATTAATTAGTAAATTGACCTAACCTTAATTTGTTGTTGTTATTGTACGGAGAGGTATTGATAAGGAGTGAGACATCCCCAGTGAACGGCGCCTGATAGTAGCAAGACGTAAACAAGTCGAACGCAACCGTGCGCCCGCGCCGCGGCCAACAGATAAAAGATCAATTATTATATATTAAGGATCGATTGACACACTTCTTCAAATGAAATTATTATGATCACGATCTGTCGTGACCCCTGTATCGTTCTGATAAAGCTATGTTGACTCATTTGCGAAACATTCTCGTTTTGTAGAAGTTTCGCTCGAACGCTTTTATTATATACAGATAGACTTGTAGGTAATGTTGATTTATTAACCTCTGAGGCTTCTTCGAAGAGGTTAATGAAAACACTATGTGGGTCTGTATGACTGTCTGTTAGTGACAGTTAGATAGTGACAGGCATAGCTCCGGAACCACTGGGCCGATTGACTTGTAACTTAGTGTGCAGATATTCCTCGGTTGAGTTTGAATATGGGTCCTGTGGGTCAAAAGACCCTCGAAATATAGGGGTCACAAGGTCATAAGGTCAGGAGATATCCACCAACAGAGTGATTTGGAAGTCCAAGGGCTCTCCCTTAGACTTCGTAACTTCGTGACTTTGTAATGTTTCACTGCTCGGCAAAAGCCTCTGCTTTTGCCGAGCAGCGAGACATTACAAAAACCTGATGGAAAAAAAAAGGTCACATGAAGACGAAGAGTTTGAACCCTGGTTTTTTACACCCATCTCGTTTTTTGTGCAGCTAAGACAACAAAAGTATGTATGATCTGGCTGGCGATAAGATTGTACCGTAGCCTATAGGCACTTGCTAAGTAGGGATATAGATCGAGTTCTGCCGCTCCTTCAAGAAAAGACTCGCTAAGCCTGCTAGTGCAAGGAAGAAAGGATCAAATTGATCCTCTGCTTATTAAATAGTGATAAACTTCCTAAATAATATACAATGTTTAGAGATATCTTTCTTCCTCTCTCCTAAATTGCTATGCCCGATAGAATCCACGATGATCAAACCTTACCTTTGTACCTTGATAGGTACGGTCAAAGACAAAAGTCGAGTAGCATCTTAAGGTACACATTCGCATAATGATCCGAGCGAATATCTTTGTGTGTGTGATGTTTTGACGCAAACAATGAAACATTTTTCAATGTAATGATAGCAGGTGAATTTTGTCATACGCATGTGTGCAAGGCGAGATGAAAACGAGTTCTTGTATATCTTCTATCTATATATATATAAATCAATTGCTGTTCGTTGTGTGATTTTGGTTTTAAAATGTTTGTCGTAGTCCAGGGAAGGTTTAAACAGTGAGAAAATATAGAAAATTCGTTAGGATAGGTGATACGAAGTACACCGGGACATCTAGTATAATTATAATAACTACTATCCCTTATATTCAACAACAGCGTCTCTGTTAGTCCGCATTTACAATTAATGCTTAAATTTGAACTATAGTATCCCAGGTTACGACAGCGGAGCGGTCAACGTGTCTTCTCACTATAATATAATGACGGTAGTTCAAATCCTGGAATCCTCTACTTTCACATTTTGTTTTTTTATTACTGAAATTTTCAAATAATAGAGTTATACGTTATTTTTGTCTACTTATTACGCTAGAGTAATAAAAAAACACAAAATGTGTTTTTTTAGGAATTAAACTAAAATTTAAATTATTTTATTATTATAATAATTATTGTTTATCAGAATTAGTTTAATTACTAAATAATCACATTTCGTTTTTACTTTAATAAATAAATAAATAATGCAAATTATAATCAAGAAAAACAAATATTTAATTAAATTTATAACAATAATATTTCATTATAGAAAACAATGTCAAAATATGATTACCTAAAATGAACTTTCATAAAATTTTCCGTAAATGTTTCAATACTAGATATATAATAAAAAACATATTTAGTCTTTACTATTTAGATTCATTGTACTCACAAATAATATTTTACAACTATAATAACAATTGAGGTTACAGCTTAATTATTCTTTTTCACAAGAAAAAAAGTATTGAAACTTAACCTCAATTCTAACATCGTCAACCAGCACGTCCCCTATTTGAAACAACTTTGTTTAATATTTAGGTTGTTCTTAATACAGCTCAAGAGACGTCTATGCATGGAGGTCACAATATTAGCACACATAGTTCGCAACGGTCTCGTCGGTATAATACCCTTTGATTCATAAGCTTTCACCATTCATCTTCACTGAGTTTGGTGAATAAGAAGTCTTCCACTTCCCGCCCGACTTTTTAAGCTCCCTTCTTCTTCAAAACGTTTCACCTAACGACTTACAGTATTTCTAAGAAATAAACTAAAAAAAAAGAAAGAGCAGCGATAGCTCAGTGGGGAGACCAACAGACTGCAATGCAGAAGGTCTCGGGTTCGAACCCACGTCGCGCACCTCTGACTTTCGGAAGTTATATGACTTTTCGAAATTATGTGCGTATTGATTGACAATTATCGCCTGCTCCGTGCCTCGGAGAGCACGTTAAGCCGTTGGTCCCGGCTGCCATGAACATCTATGGCAGTCGTTATTGGGAAAGTCAGTACCTTCTAATATCCTGACACTGGTCTAGCCTTAGGGTATTGTTAGCCTTCGGGTTGCGGAGGTCAGGTGGCAGCCGCTCCGTGTAAAAACTGATATCCAGTCAAATCCGGTTAGACCAGAAAAGCCGACTCTAAGTGACTTGGGAATAATAAAGGCTAAGAGAAAGGAAGAATCGTAGATAGCGATTCCTTAACAGCGAAATCGTAAATCACAATACCATAACATAATATTTAAAAATAACTTACTCTTAGAGTTCAGTCCAGTTTCGTCGGCAATTTAAGATATATTAAGGCCATAATTGTGCCATATATTTGCCTTGGATTCAATATTTATATTAGTTTGCATTTTAAATGTAGACTTTCAATCAAAATATTAAAAAATGATTGCAGTAATAATGACACAAACGCTCGTAACAAAGATCACCAACCAACAAAATCACATAATTCTATTCAAGTGAGAAATTATTATATTTTTTAAATCCACCGTCATCTTTTGGATGACTGCGGTTTAGATAACTCTTATAGTAAAGTAACAAGTCATTGATGTTTCAAATTTAAGAAAAAAAATATAAAAAGATTATTCACTTCCTAGGGATCGCACTATTAGCAACGTGAAATTAATACTCGCAATCATAATTAGAACAGGTGACAGTATAAGTAAGGCGGGTTTATGTGTATATGTGTGCAATGATTTTATTGGAAAAAGGTCGTAAGTACAACTTATTGTGATCCTATTGCTTTGTAAAATTGCTACTAGACTTTTGCACCTGACCGTACAAACTGCAGGGATGTTGCGGATGCAGATATTTTGACATCCGCGGATGGGGATGCGCATACGGATAATTAAAAACTCACATTCGCGGATGCGGAAGTCCAAATCGATGCGGCAGCTCCGCAATTGCGGATGCGGATGTTGATAAAAATAGTTCATCTTATGTTTCTTAATTATTTAATAAAAATTATCTAATATATCACCCCCTTCGCAGGTTCAAGCCTGTTTTGCAAAGGTTCATAAATTAAACACGTACTACTGAACAACTGTTTTCTTTCTTATCGTAACCCAACGCTATATCTGGATCCGCATTAAGATCCGCGTTAATTTTTACGGATGCGGATGCAGATGTACAAAAACTCCGCAATTGCGGATGCGGATGCGAATATTCGCTACATCACTGGTACAAAACTAAGTTTTGACGTAAGCTTGTTGCGTGCAATAAACATATCGATTCTTTAAAACAGAGTCTCTTATTGGAGCCTGGCAACTCTACTTATCACGGAACAAAATTTAAGGTTGTTTTAGCACCTTAGTTTATATCACGTCTTATGTGACGGTGGCGCAGCGGTTTTGATGCTACTGCTGTGCGTGAAATCTCAAGTACGATTCCGTGTTTGGCAAAGTACCTACTGTTGGTTGTTTTAAGATTTGTTTTGTGGCATGTAACTTTGTGCGATACACATCAATACTGTTATCCCCTGTTAAATGGGACCTTAAACATAGTTGACGAAATATAGTTGTAATACACCGGCTACCCGTGCGGTACATACAGGTTCATTCCTATGTCGTGGGGCCTTTATAAACATTCAAACAATGGAAACACAGTAGACCCATTTTTTTTTCATCTGTGACGGGTGAGCCACCTGATAGTAAGCGGGAACCGTGGCTCATACACATGACTGTGTTTTCTTAGCATTACAGAAGCAATGTCAAAAAAAAACAACCAAGTCGCTGCCTACCGGAAGGAAAAGGGAAATGGAACAGGATAGGGGTTTGGGAAGGGAAGGTTGATTGGGCCTCCGGCGCTATCACTCACCGAACGAAACATAACAGATACTGTTATTTTACGTCGATCTTCTGTGAGAGGGTGGTACTTCCCCGGTCGAGCCGGCCCATTCATGCAGTAACCAAAACTATTTGTGGATCACAAAAATTTTTGTCCCGAGTGGGGATCGAACCCACAACACTCTGCGCAGTGGCAGCGGAGAAGCTACCATTTAAACCACTACGTCATCCTTGCACTTATTACAACATATACCACAACTAGATGTGCCCGCGGTTTCACCCGCGTTTATCGTTACTGCGCCGCCCCCGTGGGTCGTATCGTGATGTTATATCACGATATAACAGGATAGAAATTAAACTGCTATATACGGATTAATAAAAAAAAAACCTTTAGTAGCAGTTTAATTTCAATGAATAATATTCGCGTAAATAGAAGACAATATTATATAACAGGATAGGTTTCCGCAATAAAAAGGCTATCCAACACTAAAATTATTTTTCAATTCTAACCATTAGTTCCTCAGATTAGCGCGTTTAACCAAACAAACAAACTCTTCTGTTTTATAATATTAGTATAGATAACTAAATTAAACTATGTAAATCATTATTCCAATTTGTAAACCAACCCTTCAATTCATAGCGAACCTTCAAAGTAATCAAAACAAGATGAACACATAACCATTTAAGATTAAATTGAAGGTGAAGCGAGGGCGTAGCACCAGGTAGTAGGGACCTACATACCAAATGGTTAATACAACTTGGTCTTCAAGTAAAGGCTCCAAGGGTCGTGTAATACGCCGTCTTTTATTAAGGTAAGTTAGTGAACTAGCGAACCTAATACGAACAATTATTCCCGCTGCCATTGTACTTATGTTATATTAAGCTGGCCTTTAAATTCCAATATAATTTACATAATGATATTGGAATTTAAATGCCAGATACTAGACAAACCATCGGATGTAATTTTGGTTGAGCTAATAAATAATATTTACAAATGTGTCAGTAATAAGCAATAGATAGAGATATGTTTGGTTAATAAATAACTGTGAAAGTTGAAGTTATTTAGATGTATCTTACTACTTGCTTCTATATAAATATTTACTTTATCAATTAACTCGCTTTTGCCCGCGGTTTCCCTCAGGAATAGTACTTTTTGCTAGTTGATCTTATCTTATCTTATGTGGGGGCCAGTCAGTGCAGACCGGCGACACTTCGACCCAGTGGGATCTTTTGTGTCGACACTCTCCCAATAACAACTGCCATAGATGTTCATGGCAGCCGGAACCGACGGCTTAACGTGCTCTCCGAGGCACGGAGCAGGCGATAATTGTCAATCAATACGCACATCATTTCGAAAAGGCATATAACTCCCGAAAGTCAGAGGTGCGCGACGTGTGTTCGAACCCGAGACCCTCTGCATTGCAATCTGTTGGTCTCTCCACTGAGCCATCGCTGCTCTTTTTTTTTGCTAGTTGATACTCTATGTTCTTTTACTCTACTTACCCATATATATACACCTTGTATATCACGTTTCATGATGATCGATCAAGTTGTTTTACATTTATAATTTTACAAGACATTGCCCGTGTCTTCACAGTAGTAGGGATAGCTCAGTGGGGAGTGGGGAATATCAATTCTGCATATAAACTGATCCACTGACTGCTGGGCACGAGCCTCTTCTCAGTCTAAGGGCCAAGTACGAGGTAGCAGACTTCACATATCTTCGAGAATCTTATGGACAACTTTCTGACCTGCAGGCTTCCTTACGTTGTTTTCCTTCGCCGTTTAATTAAATGAACGATAATTAAGTCATTAATAGACAAGTAACTTCGAAAAGTCAAAGGTGTGTTTGTGTGCTTTGGGATCGAACTCGAGACCTCTGCGTGGTAGTCCAACCGTCTCTCACTAAGCTGTTTACATTATATTATGATTGCCTATTTCCGAAGTGTCCAAGCCCAAGGAGTTAAACATGTCCCACGCTCACGCCAAACAATATTATGGTGTCGGGACTCGGGTATGTATTAACAAATAAAGTAACTTATATCATAATGCTAACATAACGCTAGCCTTGGTTAATTTACGGAAGATTTAACAGCTTTTGTTTACACTGCTTCTCATTTAAAAATGGTGTACTAACTCGTACATTATAATTTATGCTGAGTACGCTAATTTGGCGCCTGCGTGCGTTATATATTGAGTTCAATATGTAATATTTTTAGTGGACAATAAACACTCGTTACATAAACATAATCTATTTTTTACTACATAACACAACAACATTCCATGTTGGGAAGACTACAGCCCCAACATTTTGGTCCTTCGAGCTATTATTTGTGAAGTGTCGTAGTGTTGAACTGTGGTAGCGAATCGGTCGACTGGCCCCCACAAGCGGGTCTCACCAGATCAATTGAGACGAGACGCACATACCCAGGTAAAACTGCGATCACACGAAAACAAAGAACAAGCAATACATAGCGTTTGTGATATCTTACAGGATTCACAATGGAAAACTTACTGCAACAACAACAAATCATCTCTGAAAGTCTCAGCAAGGTTTTGATAAACTTTAAAAAGGATTCAGCCAGGCGAAAAAATGCTGATTACATCAAGAAGCGACTGAATGCGGTTGAAGAATTGTGGGCTGAATTTGAACTCAATAACACCTTACTCGCCACGTCTTCGGGGAGCAAGACCGATGACTACTTTACCAGCAAGGCGTATGAGAAGGTCAAGCAAGAGTACAAGGTCATTCTCGAGTTGCTGACAAACTGTCAAGTTGCAAATAGCGAAGAAAAGGGTGTACCATCTAAGACGGATGAGCTTATGACGCAACAAAGTACAAACTTTAGAGCCTTCATGCGAACCGTGAAAAATATTAACATCTGCGATATTCAGGAGCAGTGGGAGATAGAAGATAAGATCAACGTGTTGCAGGCTCGCTGGAAGACAATTATAATATAATAATAATAATATAATATAATAATAATATTTATTTAAATAATAGGTACAATAATTTATAATAAATGACTAATTAATTTATAAAATACATTTGTTGTTGTTTGCCCGAACTAGATTGAACCTGTGGCTCGGGCGAAGAAGTGCTTACAAACTATTTTAGCAATATAAATTTACATAACTACAATTCAATAATAACATTTTAATAATAATTGACGACTTGCACTGGCAGATTGACAACCTGTTAGTCGGCGCTGACGTGAATTACGAACAGGAATATACGAAGCATGAATCCGTGTTTGAGGCCTCGAAACGAGAATTGAATAGTGCTTTAGATAGTACAAAACATCGGTTTCAATCTGTGCCTAAAATCGAAATTCCAAAATTTTCTGGCAGTTACGCACAGTGGCCAACATTTATGGACTTGTTCTCGGAAGCGATTCACAATAACCCAGTGTTAACAAAAGGTCAGAAAATGCAACATTTAAAAGGAAAGCTCCGAGGAGAAGCCGAGCGTATCGTTCAACACTTAAACGTATCTGCCGAAAACTATGATACATGCTGGGAGATACTTACTCACAGATACAATAACATTCAGTTGCTCTTTACCAAACAGATTCAAATATTTATGAATCAACCGTCTGTGCAACAACAAACAGCGTTTGAGATAAAACGTTTACATGACACTAGTTTGGAAACGATCCATGCCATTCACAACTTGGGTGTCGATACTTCTACGTGGAACCCAATCTTGGTTCACATTCTGACAGGAAGACTGGACCCTGAGACATATACGGCCTACATGGAGATGAGAAAAGCTCCGCGAGAATTGCCGTCATTTGATGAACTAATAGGGTTCCTGCAGGCCAAATTTACAGCTTTAGAACCTGTCAAGAAAACTAACAACATTTTACCCAAACAAAATAATGCGCCAACAAAGGAGTTCGCATTAAAATCTATTAACAGCAATGGAAAGTTTAGATCAATGCCGAGAACACATCTTACTCAAACAGACAGAAACTGCCCAATTTGCAAAACACATCACATTCTAGTACAATGCAAGGTGTTTCGCAACATGGCGTCAGCAATGAAATTAAAAACAATCGAACAATTGCGTATCTGCCAAAACTGCATGTATATTCATAATAATGCTGAATGCACCTCTACTAAAACGTGCAAAATATGCGGTAATCAGCATCATACGATGTTACATGACGCATTCGATACAAATAATTTTATAGGCGAAAGGTCGATGACCAATAATACGGCGTCCTACAAACAACCATCAAAGTCAGACTCCTTGCAACTGAAAGCCAACCACGCATCAGCGAGCCGCACAGAGGTTTTGCTGGCCACGGTACAACTCAAGATTATGGCAGTTGATGGTACATATGTGCTGATGAGATGCTTACTTGATCAGGGGTCCCAAATCAGTCTGATAACTGAGTCAGCTGCACAGCGCCTGGGACTACCGCGGCGTAAACAGAATGCAACTGTATTAGGCGTCGGGATCTCAGCCACTCACAGTAATGGAACCGTCCGTCTAGCCTGTGAATCACTGTATGGAGGCTATGATTTTACTACTGATGCATTGGTTATGAAAAAGGTACTTAACAACTTACCAAACTACTCGTTCGAGCAACCAAGCTGGCCGCACCTACGTAACATTAGTTTAGCCGATCCAGATTTCAACGTTTCGCGTCCCGTCGACATCCTTTTGGACGCGAGCGTATACGCTCAAATAATATTGGAAGGCGTTATACGAGGTCCGCCGCACGCACCTATAGCTCAACAAACAATGATCGGATGGGTGCTGCTGGGGGGGAACGTGGCATCGTACAACTGTCACGCTGTACTGAATAGCTTGGATGAAATAGCACTATTTTGGGAATCTGAAGAGATTACTGAGAGCCAAGATATGAACACTATGTCGGCTCAAGAAGAATTTTGCGAGAACTTGTACCAGACTACTACGAAAAGACTATCAGATGGTAGATATGAAGTACGGATTCCAATGAAGAAACAATTTGAACAAAAGCTAGGCGCATCTAAGTCACAGGCCGTGTCACAATTCTGGCAGTTAGAAAAGCGTCTAGCAAACAATGAATCATTAGCTGAAAGCTACAAAGATTTTATTCATGAATATCTAAAATTACAGCATATGAAGGTGTTTAGTTTGCCAACAGAACCGAGCTATTTTTACCTCATCATGGGGTCTTAAAACTCGACTCCACTACAACCAAACTACGCGTAGTGTTCAATGCTTCAGCTAAGACAAGGTCAGGCTTCAGTCTCAACGAGCTAATGGAACGTAACCCCAACAAATGGAAAAATGATATCTTTGCCAGCCAGACGGCAAACAGTACAACTAAAAAGATTTGATTACAACTTATTTATAAGAAATACGAAATTATATTATCTCTGACCTATTACTTTGCATGAACATAAGTAACGTATTAAAGAATAATCCACAACGTCCAAGTACAGACAGATGCGGCGGTGGACTTTGTTTAATAATAATTATGTAGTGATTTACTGAGAAACTTGTCTTTAAATAAATTTCGGCATTGGTTGCATTCTTTAGATAATGAATTAATGAGCTTGTTGGTTAACATTTTTGGAATTTCGAATTGATAACACTCTCAATTATAATGAGCTTGTTGGTTATCAATTCGAATTAATAACCAAGTCAATATTTAATTTAATTCTCACTATTATGATAGTAAGAATTAAATGAAATATTGACAAGAATTTCCATTTCCAATTCCAAAAATTGTAACCAACAAGCTCATTTATTAATTATCTAAAGAATGCAGCCAATGCCGAAACTTATTTTCAGTTTCTAACTCACTACATATTATGTATAAAACAGAGTTTACCGGCGCATGTCTGTCTGTCTATTAGCAATAAACTCCAAAACTACAGAACGGATTTCGATGCGGTTTTCACTAATAGACAGAGTGATTTATAAAGAAGGTTTAAGTGTATAATTTGTTAAGATAGTGCGTAAATTGTTTCTAATAGGCGACGATCGTTGAAGATTTCGAGCAAAAATCAAGGCGTCTTGGAGCCCTCATCGAAAATGCCGCCCAATGTCTTTGAGGTATAACAAAACAATGTATCGTGGGATTGTTTCTCTTTTATAGGTCTACAGAAAAGTCTGTGATATGTCTATATTTTAAGTATGGCTTACTATATCTAATATTTTTAATAAAAATTATCACATATGATGTGGTATGTGACAATCTACTAAGTCAAATACAGTATTAATCCTTAACTATCAAATTAAATACGCTAGTTACCTTAATGATTTGGTGATGTTATGATAGCCCTGTAACCCATTCAATTTAAATTAATATCTCAGGAGCTTTTTATAATTATCTTTTTTAGTTATAGCAAATAGAAACTATCACGTGAGAAAATATATTCAAGCGGTCTCACACCGACAAGACTTACTTTTCACGCCTCAACTGCTAGACTACTCATCATGAAACGAGAATGCCCATTGAAGTATGGAGCATGGTTTCACATTTCCCATTCATGAAACCTTGATTTGTTAGATTTTAAGTGTATATTCTAATACAAAAAAAAGATATCCCTTATTCGACGGGTTACTGCACAAAAGGCTTATGAAGCTCGTTAAATTTGGTTATTTTTCACGTGGAAACAGCATATGTTTTTCGTTTTAACGTGTGTTTTCGCTTATATCTTGCCAAACCTTTTTTTATATGTTACAGTGAATATCCGAGGTGTAGTGTAATGGGCATACTCCTTTAGCATTCACGTTTTCAGGGGTACAGAAAAGTACATAGGATTTATTTCATCAAGAAAAAGATTATTTCCGTGGGAGTGAAATTTATTGACAAAATCTACAGAAACGCGAGCAAAGCTGCGGGCAAAATCTAGTAATCGATATACCGATGTATTGATAATCGATATACATATTATTAGATTCAACCATACATGCCTTTCATGGCCTTTCATGTCGTAGCGTTAGCTTAGAGATAAGCAAACTGTGTAATAAATGCAATATCATTATATTTATAGTCGGTAACTATGTATGTAGGTAGGTAAATAATGAATCGATGGTTTTAGATGCGTAATAGGCATAGTTAAAGGATAGCTGTTCAGGTTTAAGATAATTTATTTCTCATAAACAATAACGTTATTCACTTACATGAGAAAAACATATGAATAACACTTCTAATAATTTGGCGGCGATACAGTAAAATAAAAGAAAGTTACGATATTAATAGAATTAAGATAACAACAACAATTTCTTATAAAAATGTAGTAAAAGGAATCCTAAAACAAACATAACTATTGGAAACATTTGTTCAACCATATTTGCAGTAAATACAAAGATCGAGCGTAGGTACTTAGAAGCGACAACAACGGTTTGTACACACAAATGACACATTTAGTTCCAGTAATAAATTATTACTAATTTTAATGTATGAATACTATTATTTGCTTGTTATTATGGTTAATTTAAGTATTTTATTATGTATTATTATATTCCATCTATAATACACTTTTATCTTAGTCTGTAGAGAGAACATATTTTTTAATAATTCCCCAATATACAATTACTTTTAAATACCTTGAAAATAAACTGCTATATACGGATTTTATCGCGTAGTTTATTTGATACTTTATTACAAAATTTTGAAAATTGTTACACTACTACTACTTTTAAACTTTACTAATTTTTAAGCTAATTAAATTATTATTAAACTATTTAGATTTAATTTATTTTTACACTTTCCCCGACGTTTCGGTTGCTTTTCAGCAGCCATGGTCACGGAGAGACAATTTTCAAAATGTTGTAATAAAGTATCAAATAAACAACGCGATAAAATCCGTATATAGCAGTTTAATTTCAATGAATAATATTCGCGTAAATAGAAGACAATATTTTAAATACCTGTTTAATTTTGTTCGTGATGTTCATATGCGTTACCTTGTGACCTAAATAAATAAATGATTTTTGACTTTGAATTAAATATGACAATTATGTATGTGCGTGCGTAAAATTTCCAATGACAACATAAGATACCAAAGACATTTAAAAAATTTACTCCATTAAAAATTTTTTATACTGAATAGTTTTAAAAACATAATAATCTATTTATTTCTATTGATGTCGGTCGTAAATAAATTAAACATCAAAATAAAATAATATTTTACCACAATATCATGGTTACGTACTGTGGTATTTTTTTTTACTCTTAGCCATAGTGACACGACACCATAAATCGGATACAATCGACCCAATTCGATCTAAAAATAATTGTCCGAGTAAAAGCTTTTGTAAATTTGTTTTTAGTATATTTTTTTTGTTTTGCGACATACCTTATATTCCATTATATGTGGCTCTCAATCTATTTTCTTTATCAACCAATGGTTTTAAAGATAAGATATTGGTCTTTAAGGTTTCAAAATCCCGTAGCTTTTAAAGACTAGCTGCCTTACTAACAAAATTATATTATAATATATTTATTTCATCCTTTTAATAAGTATAGTTATATTTTGAATAAATCAAGAATAAGCCAGGCATATTTTTGTACAAATAATTCCGGTATAACTATTCTATTGATATGCCAAACTCACGTGCCTACAACAGACAGGCCACAGAAAGTTCACTATTATAATCAAGACAAATAAATTTCAACTCAATTGCATATTATTGTCTTCTGTTTACGCGAATATTATTCAATAAATTAAACTACTATATACGGATTTTATCGCGTTGTTTATTTGACACTTTATTACATAATTTTGATAACTGTTATGGCTGCTGAAAAGCAACCGAAACGTCGAGGAAAGTGTAAAATAAAATAAAATCTAAATAGTTTTAATAATAATTTAATTAGCTTAAAAATTAGTAAAGTTTAATTGTAGTAGTAGTGTAACAGTTATCAAAATTATGTAATAAAGTGTCAAATAAACAACGCGATAAAATCCGTATATAGTAGTTTAATTTTAATCAATTGCATATATCATAATTAAAACATAGATAAACGAAAAGACTTGACGAAAGAGTCTCACATTAGCTTGCTGCGTCCCTGTCATACAAATAGGTTGTCATTGTTTTGTTAGGAGAATGATTATCAAAGTGTACAACCAGCATAGACTATTCTTAAAAAACGTGTTACATTATGAATTACAAATAAATTTATTTTAATAATTATACTTTTATTTAATTCTGAGAGTAAATAAAGCTTAAGAAAATTTAGATTTCATCCTAATTTTACAGGAATGTATTTACAGGACGGTCTGTGCCGGTAGTAAGTACGTATTTAACCTACTAACAAAACCATGCCTACTTGTACATGTGACAAGGACACACCAAGCTTATATGTATCTCTCTTTAATTATGAAATACACATAAATCCGTGTAAACCGTGTAAAGAAGACGTGGTATTTTTAATATTTTACTAAGGTTATACCAGGGTGCGAGTGGGCACGGCGGGCCGAAACCTCGGCGGGGTCGCGATTGCATGTGAAAGCGATTCGCGCGGCCCCGCCGTCTATGCTTATGTCGAGGAACACCGTGGTAGGTTTAGTCGGTATTACCGGGGTATCCCTCCCCGGTGAGCCCGACATAACCTCTCCGTCGCCCCGCGGAGAGGTATACGTCAAAGTACTCCCCCAAGTGAAAAAAAAAATAAAACTGTGCGAGTGGGTATAACTTTGGAATAACGTTTGTATAAACTAAAATGTCGACGTTATACTAACGACGGTATAAGTTATTCTTGATTTATTAGTAGTTAATTTCTGTACTCTTAGTTTATACTGATGTATCCCTTTTACACCACGTTTATTTGTAAGGCTGTAAAAGTCTTTGGCAATGGAAGATTTCTGTTATAGCCTACTATCACAGAAATCTTCCTTTGCCAATTACCTAGGGGTAATGTTTTCAAATAAGTTTACAATTCTACCTTTTAATTTTAGCTTTTATTTGTATGTTATATATATGACATTGTATGTTTTTCTATTATTTAGAGAAGTTTGAAAATTTGTCAAATAATGTGAATAGTTATTCACATTGTGAACTAGTAATTAAACTTAATTTTGTTGGCGGTAATATTATATAATATTGACTGAGGCCGTTGTAGCAGCGATAGCTCAGTGGGGAGACCAACAGACTGCAATGCAGAGGGTCTCGGGTTCGAACCCACGTCGCGCACCTCTGACTTTCGGAAGTTATATGACTTTTCGAAATTATGTGCGTATTGATTAACAATTATCGCCTGCTCTGTGCCTCGGAGAGCACGTTAAGCCGTCGGTACCGGCTGCCATGAACATCTATGGCAGTCGTTATTGGGAAAGTCAGTACCCTCTAATATCCTGACACTGGTCTAGCCTTAGGATATCGTTAGCCTTCGGGTTGCGGAGGTCAGGTGGCAGCCGCTCCGTGTAAAAATTGATATCCAGTCAAATCCGGTTAGACCAGAAAAGCCGACCCCAAGTGACTTGGGAATAATAAAGGCTAAGAGAGAAGAAGATTGACTGAGGCCGTTGATCCTCAGCGCTGACCAATAAGTAAGGACCACTTTTAGTTCTTATGGCTTAATTTCTTTTGTATTTTCTGTTTTCTATTTCGATTCTAAACCCTTCTTTTGTAATTTGTTTGTAATGTTAATTGGTAATCGATATCGTGTTGTATCGAATGAAATGGTCTCTTCACTAGTGCTCTTCAACGATGATCTGGCAAATGGGACTTAATATTTGAAACGGACTATAAGTGTTAAAAGTAACTTTAGATTATTCTCACTTGTAAATTTGCAAACGTGTATGTAAGATGTCGCTCGTGAGAGAAGCAAGAGGGTTGTGCAGATGTAGTCAGTAGTGATTAATGTGTGACGTCAGAGGGCGTTCGCATCGTCTTGGACGATTAACTTGATTCACGTGAAGCGCTTGTGGTTCTCAAACTGTTAGTGGGAAGAACACTAAAGTATATTTGGAGTAAATAAAGTTAGACGAAGCATATTTTGGATGGTTATCAACCATTGTAGTAAACAAATACATGGAATCGGTGGAAGGAATTGGTAATGCAGATTATCACATAAATTAATGAACAGTCAAATTGCCTTCCGATATCGTTTATTTTTTAATATGGATGAAATTCTTTCTGAAACAATTTGGTATTCACTTGGCATATAAATCTAAATTGTCGGCCTTGATGGTGTAGTGGTTAGTGTAACCGACTGCCACGCCTGAGGTCACGGGTTCGATTCCCGCACAAGTCAAACATTTGTGTGCATGAACATGGATTTTTGTCTTGGTCTGGGTGTTTCTATGTATAATATGTATGTATTTACAAAAAAAATGTATATATGTATGTTTATCCATTGTCTAGTACCATAGTACAAGCTCTGCTTAGTTTGGGCTAGATGGTGTTGTGTGTATGTGGTTAGAATATTATTATTATTCTCTTTATTACTATTTTTCTTCTAATTATTACATTTTTAAATATAACTATAAAAACATACATATTTAAAAATATAAAAACTGAAACGACCCACCGGCATCGAGAACAGGGTCCAAGCTGCCGGTGGTTAGGATTCCAGAGACAGGAACCTCCTCACAATGCGTGCTGTATCTAATAGCACTGCCTTCTGCATCAAACACCCGATCCAAGCACCTAACGCGAGCCTCTTTAGATGGTGATCGAGGCTCTTAGCAATTAGACCATTGACCGATATGACTATCGGCACAATGATTGCCGAATCCACATCCCACATGTCGACAACCTCGCGAGCTAAATCGAGATATTTAATTTGTTTATCCTTTTCAGCTTTCACGAGATTGCCGTCATGCGGAATGGTGACATCGATAATCATTGCACGGCGCTCTGATCGATCTATCACCACAATGTCAGGTTTGTTGGCCACAACAGTCCTGTCTGTGATGATAGTTCGATCCCAGTACAACGTGACATGACCATTTTCGAGAACTTATTCAGCTACATACCTGTAGTACGGCACTTTTATTATTATTATTATTATTATTATCTAAATCACGATCAGACTAAATCATTTCAGCCCCTATGAACTAACTATGTTAAATTTGTTAATTATGAAAAGATCCTATCGTCCTTTAAAAATACAGTATGCTTAGACCTACTGCGGTTTTTCGGTAGTTTAATGGATCAGAGTAACAAAGGTTTCTGTATAAATTATCATCAAAACTATTAACTGCCTTCAACCCGAACCTTTTCTGGACCATCCTGCTGTACCTAGAAATAGTTCAAGGAACCAACAGACACGATGTACATCGAGTCAAGCTCAACAAATTCCAAAAATGCAAATCAGTTTCGCGAGGTTTATCCCATTGATAGTACTGATGACTACACAAAATACTGCTTTATCTGTCTCATACAAGCATCCAACTACTACGACACTGACATATAAAAAATCTATTCTTTTTTCACAGCGCTAACTCCAATTACAGGAAAGTTCACCATTTATCCAATTAGTGTTGCAATTCTAGTCGCAGTCCCCGAAATGTGTCCTTTAATACGAGTTAACCCTTGGTTCATTATCGTTTTTGTTAAAACGACTAGAGGTACTAGTTGGGAATAGCTGGGACACACTCGGGAACATTTAAGTGTACGAAATTATCTCAGTCAACGTTAGGAACATGTCTTGCGATTAATCGCAGGCTTTATATTGATGGACGATCGAAATATTTCAATGGTATAGTCGATTGACAGGGATTTTAACTTATATATATCACGGCAAACGAGGTTAATGAGTATATGCTCAGCGTTTACATAGCTTTTTGAAAGGCTTGTGTTTTCCGTCAGGTTGCACTGACCGTAGTCATAGGCAAACTTTGCAGTGACCTGGGCTTTCAGAGAAAGGTTGATGACCCTAAAGATTGAGAAAGGATTATGTGATATTTTTGTTATTAGTTATAAAATCAAATAAAATGTGTTGTGTTTTATTTAAACGTTACAATATTTTATTTTAAAAATTAGTCGTCAAAAGCGTTTAAAAATATTAAAGTATAAGTACTCACCGTTATCGGGAAAACTCCCTTATAATGCATGTTGTGTCTATTAGCATAGCCTTCTGAATCAAATGCTTGACCAGAGCACCTAACACGAACCTCTTAAGGGGTAGTTGGGGCTCTAAGGAATTAGGCTGACAAACTGAACTGAAGACTGTTAAAACTATTCGCACGATGATGTCAACAGTCTCGTAAGCTAAATCTAGATATTTGAATTTATTTATTTAAGGATTTCCAACAAAGGAATATACAACAACATACAAGTACATTATAAAGCAATAATTAAGGTCTTAGCGTGTATAGTCCCTCAATTATAGGAAACCACAGCTTGCAAATTATAATTACAACTAAACTAACAACTTAATTAAAGACATAAACATGGAAAACATAAAACATAAAATTTTTAAACATAAAATTTTAATCTTTGGAGTAAAACAATAATAGCTTATTAAATAATAGATTTATATAAAATATGTACAAATTTAATTAAGAATAAAAATAAGTGTATGTAAAACAAAGATAACAATTTGCGAAGACACGTTTTAAATTGTATTAAATTGTTACTTATGTCTAGGTCGGTGTTAACAGAAAGTGCATTGTATTGCCTACAGAGCCTGGATACAGCTGCGTATTGTTCGAGATTTGTTCTTGAGCGAGGAATATGGAAAAGCTTGTATGTGTTAGGTCTTGGAATACAAGTCGGAATATTAATTTTGAACGGGGAGACTTCCCGTAATCATGGCTGCTGAAAAGCAACCGAAACGTCGGGGAAAGTGTAAAATTAAATTAAATCTAAATAGTTTTAATAGTTTTAATAATAATTCAATTAGCTTAAATATTAGTAAAGTTTAATAGTAGTACCTAGTAGTGTAACAGTTTTCAAAATTATGTAATAAAGTGTCAAATAAACAACGCGATAAAATCCGTATATAGTAGTTTAATTTCAATGAATAATATTCGCGTAAACAGGAGACAATATTATATAGACCTTCATAATTATTTACGTTTTGCAGTGAGTGGTCCCGGTAAGCGAGATGGTAGAGGAACCGCGTCTGGACCCGTTCAAGATGCTTGATGTAGATGTCATAATGAGGGTTCCACACGGCAGAGTTGTATTCTAGGATTGGGCGAACTAGTGTTGTGACGCGGACCGGTCGTTGCTGAGCGGCCGTGCTCGCGGCGCCCCTCCATCGGCTTCTCCTCCCCAGCAGCGGCCCTATATATTGGCAACGCGTCCCGGTGCCAGGCTTCTTCCGCTGCGCTGCCTACCGAAGTTAAGTGGTCCATTTCTACCCGGGACCACGTAACAAGCCTTCATCTTGAACCACGCCCTGAACTACCACTAAATACCTAGTTGAATATAATTATAGTTCTGTTTGTTTTCATACACCTTTTGTAAGTGCAAATATATGCTTATTGATCGCGTTGTTTATCTTTAATTTCTATTAAAATCCTAAGTCAACCACGCCTGTAAAGCTGGTGGACTACCATAACGTTACAGTGTGCTGTAGAGCAATGTTTTGGTTGATGGTTTTTTTAATTCTTTACAGTTACGCAGAAAAATCGTTTATTTATATCTTTCTCAGCGTTTAAGAGGTTGTATTTTCATTACTAATATCAACCCAACTTGTAAACTGCTAAATCCTCTCCTTTTTCCAAAACGTAGATCCATATATTGCAAGCGATCTTAAACAACAATAGTCGCTTACCGTAAAGATGTTGTAAAACATTGTTTTAAAAATATCAGAAATGGTAGAGTTTAACACTAAACAATATTCTAGAAGTGTTTTATGACTAAAAGTCCTTGTCGTAATTCTGTTTGTGTAAACTGTACTCTACTGAACTAAATAATTTTTTAACTATTACTTCTACGAAATACTAAAACCTGTTATCAGAAGCATGAGAGCAGAATAAATGCTGTAGAAATGAGAGCCCTGAGAAATATATGTGGTGTGACTCTGTAAGATAGAATAAGGAATAGTGTGATTAGAGAGAGATGCGGCATGGAAGTAGATATAGTGACAAGAATAGAAAAGGGTATGTTAAGCTGGTTTGGGCATGTAGAAAGAATGGACGAGGAAAGACTGACTAAGAAAGTTTATAAGGCTAGTGTGAATGGAACATTCGCAAGAGGAAGACCTAGGCGAACGTTTCTTGATCAGATCGGAGGCGTTCTGGACAAAGGTCAGGTTAAGAGCTCCTTGAACCGACGGGCGTGTATGAGGAATGTGATGAAAGTGAATGAAGCCAGAGAAGTGTGTCAGGACCGTAGCAAATGGAAATTCGTAGTCTCTGCCTACCCCTCTGGGAAACAGGCGTGAATCTATTTATGTATGTATGTATGTTATCATTTTGAAAGAAAGCGGCAATCGAAACCTCGCAGGTGTGTATCGACTTATGTTGCTGACTATACCTAAGTTCGGAGAGCACGTACAGCCGTCGGTCCCGGCTGCCATGAACATCTATGGCAGTCGTTATTGTGAGAGTGTCGACACAAAAGATCCCACTGGGTCGAAGTGTCGCCGGTCTGCACTGACTGGCCCCCACATAAGATACATACATACCTAAGTAATGTTAAAATGATATCGTTCGCCAAGTATTTCGCGTAAAGCGATACTGTATTCATTTCTCATTTCCTTATAGATAACCTAGATTGTAATAATAAGTAACGCTTTGAGGAAAACGAGCAATCTTACACAGGCTATGTCACAGTTCAAGTAAAGGATCACTTTACAATGTAGTCAATTATAGTAAACATGTGCTATAGCCAATTGTTCAAAAAATAACTGTTGGTTATTGGAATAAAGTTATATTTTAGGGAAATACAAAAACCGTCTTCCGTATTATACCTATATGTACAAACTTGAACGACTAAGTAGACAATACAAATCTTTTACTGTAGGGAAACACAAAAAAATTTTTAGATTTTGAATAACTCTTATAGAACAGTTTTGTCCGTCCGTCCGTCTGTCTGTTATACAACTTTTAACTCAAGAACCGTAACAGCTAGAGACTCGCGGTTAACGCCATTCGACTCAGCATAGTCGATATATCCCCGAAATGACTATGACATATGACCTTTGACCTTTGACCTCAAGGTCACGTGGTATCACGTGACCTTTGCATATTACTTGAGCCATTTTTTCGAACTCTTAGATTTACGGCAATTCATTGTCGACTCTCACTTGTTTTAGGTTCGGATCCCATACGGGACAAAAGTTCCTGAGATTAGCGCGTTCAACTAAACTAACAAAAAAAGGAACAAACTCTTTAGCTTTATAAATAACTAGTTGACCCGCGCAACTTCGTCTGCTTCACATAAGAGAATTTTCCCTGTTTTTGTAAAATTTTTCATTGCTGCTCCACTCTTATTGGTCGTAGCGTGATGTTATATAGCTTATAGCCTTCTTCGATAAATGGGCAATCCAACAATAAAAGAATTTTTCAATTCGGACCAGTAGTTCCTGAGATTAGCGCGTTCAAACTAAGAAACAAACAAACTAACTAACTCTTCAGCTTCATAATATAAGTATAGATTTTTTTTCTTTAGTGTAGATGATATCAAACATTATAAACATTGCCTCGTAACGAAATAATTTTAAATCCTGTTATTACAGCATTAATCTCGCAAACAAAACAGAAATGTCATCACAGATCTTTATCGTTCGACCTAATTTACGTACGAACATTAACACCTTTTAAATGGTACAAAGTTGTCTTAAGCCACGTATTATACAACAGATAGGGTGCTTTACGAAACAAACGCGCCAAAAAACTCGTATAAAACAAAAACAATGGCTTTGCGAACGAATCCAGTTGCATATTTGATGGCTTTTCACAAGTTGTTTTTTGTCAAATTGGTAAGATATGACCGGAATGTGAAATGTCGTATAGGTACTAATATAAATAGCTTCGACTGCATGGATGGTGTATTGGTTGAAGTGGTCGCGGTTGTCGGGTTCGATCGGGACAAAAAATTTTATGATACACAAATAGTTGTTCCGAGTCCGGGTGTTCTTTGAGGCTGTTGCTTGTATGTTCGTAAATTCCTGCGACAATTTCCCCGACACAGACTTTATTTCTGATAAATCTGTTATTTTTTTAAGCCATACAATATTTCAGTTTGCCGTATTTAATAGTTAGCGGAGCTACTATGATAGCGTGCAATAACAGGGGTGTTTTAATCATGTTGTCTCCAACATGTTTATGCAGTGGTTACTGCATTGAAACGTGGTCCTTTCAAAGAAGTAGCCACCGCGAAGACACAAAATAATACGAAGGTGATGTAGTTTTAACATAACAAATTCTAGGTTAAGGGTATCACACCACATCTATCTGTTTTATTGGTTCTGCGACATAATAATGATGTGCGTTAAGAGGCACGAGCATGTGTAACACCGCCAACATTCTAACTCCAGGATGCTATTAAGAATGCTTTGCTTCATAAAAACTCAAAAACCTTTGGTTGGTCCGACCTGGATATCAAACCGGAGACCTCACAGCACAGTAGTAGCTTTTACTAGTGCTGCACATAATTATTATGGCTGCAGTTAGGAAGTTGGGCGTGTCACGTTGAACGTTGAAAGACACATATCTTTGTGCCTCTTAACGCACGTAAATCCGTTTTACTCGGTTCAAGAGTTTTTAAATCAAAACAGTACTTAGAAACGCTTATCCGAAGTAATCCATACACAGAAACCAGTAAAAATATTGTAATGATGTACTTAAAATATTATGCTTTTCCGCTTTAACATTTGTTAATATTTGCCTGCTGTATTTATAGCTAAATAGGCTTGTTCTCTTGAAAACAAACCACCTTATGTATCACCCTGTTTAAAGCAAATAAATAATTTCTATTTCTATTTCTATTTCTATTTCTCCTGCGTCTGATCTCTCTTCAATAGTGACGAATTACCGTCTCATTTATCCCTGAGAGTTAGAACAGAGAGAGCACTTTTGTTTGCGCATACACTTATGCATTATAGTATCTCCTGATAGAATTGCTAATCTCTGTTAACATTGATAGCCGTGACGGAAATACTGTCCGAAGGACATTATTTGTATTATCATTAAGTATAAGCTTAATTACCAATTTTTTGTATAATTAAAATGCTTAAGATACGAAACAAGATATCGCTGCAATTGATAATTATGTAATTATTTATATCTACTTAAATTATTAAGAAATTTTTGTATGTTTATAATACTTTCATACGAAAACAGAGAACGGATACGAATTAAATTTGGAATGGAGATATATTAAAACGTTGCCAACGATATATTATTATTATTATTATCAGCCTGTATTTTCCACTGCGGGGCCAAGGCCTTCCTCTGCCAAGAATATAGGCTGCTTTAAATATGCGAAAAATGTCTTGGGTAACAATTGGTATTAAAACATTATCTGTATATTATATGTATGTATATCTGTATATTATATAATGTTTTATAAATAAAACATTATCTGTATATTATATGTATGTTGTATGTACGTATCTGTATGTTGTTTTGTTACGTATAATCTCACACCTATATCGCTTACAGGGTCGGCAGAGACTTAACACCCACGTTTTAGCAGCTATGATTGAAAGTGCCACATAATAGACAAATCTCGTCATCTACCAGCCATAGCTCTCAATTGACTGCTGCTACCGAAAATTGCTTTACAGACTTTTTTCCCCACTTTACTTATGCACATCATTCGAATTTACTACAGCCGTGTCACATTTTGAGATATTTTGTAAAGAAAAATGTATTTCACGGTACGAACAGTCGGCCCGAAACTTCGGCAAATACGTTTCATACGTAGGTCTATTAAAATCTGTAAAATGCTAACTAATATTATAATAGTGAATGTAAGTTTGTTTTTTTGTTTGTTACGCTTTCACGCCTTAACTAGTCGACCGATCTTCATGAAATTTTGCGTACACGTTGTCAGGGGTACAGAAAAGGACATAGGGTAACCTTCATCCAGAAAAATTCTGTTCCCGAGCAAAGCCGCAAGCAAAACCTAGTAAATAATATTGTAAACTTGGCGATAAAAAGAGTGGTCATCAGTTTCTTTCCAATTCTTTTCATAAATTCTAAGCCCTTGCGTAGCTTAATATGACAAAAAATAAATACACGTTAGTAAGTGAACCTTTGACGTTCATATGTGTTTTTTATGGCCTAAATTAATAAACGTATTTTGATTTGAGTTAGTATCGTCATAATCATCATCTAAACCAAAAGACGTCCACTGCTGGACATAGGCCTCCCCCAAAGTCTTCCACACAGGGCACATAGCGCGCAGAACCGTTGGCCGTTGGGACAAAAAGGTTCTGGAGTGGCGGCCACGCACCGGAAGACGCAGCAGAGGCAGGCATCTTACAAGGTGGACCGACGACCTGGTAAAAGTCGCGGAAAGCGGTTGGATGCGGGTGGCTCAAGACCGGTCTGAGTTAGTATATACACAGAAGAATATAGACTATTAAAGATGCGTGCATGATTCGTAAGGGGTATTAACGTGATCATGCAAAATGATTGCCTTTTTGATGCTTGACGTTTTGACCGGGTTATAATGTAATGTAATTGGACTCCCTTTTCCGCATTTGAACTCCAAGTTGGTCCATTATGTGTGAGAGTCGGCCGGTTATAGAGTTAGCCAGCCCAACTCCGACAAGAAGCACAGAACTTTCCTGGGGTCTTCGCAGGCTTCACGGAGTGACCTCGGGTTGTTGAGGATTTCCTTACGCTGTGCTGTCACTCCCACACATTCCAGGGCTACGTGGGCAGCAGATTCTTCATCGGTCAGACATCTCCTACAGAGTGAGCTGTCTGTTGCTCCGATGTTTTTTCAGGGGACAGTGTCCTATTAGGGTCCCTACGATAGTCCAAAAGTCCAATCTTTGTAGGTTGAGCAAGCGGTGTGTCAGACGTGGTGAGATGGCCGGCAGGGCTGCTCTCGATTGTTTCACCCGGTTACAACAGGTGTGGTCACAAGCTGACTAGTACGACAATGACATTTCATCCAGCCTCACGTATATTTTTATTTTTCCCTATACCATCATACATTTATCATCATACACAAGCAGCGATAGCTCAGTGGGGAGACCAACAGACTGCAATGCAGAGGGTCTCGGGTTCGAACCCACGTCGCGCACCTCTGACTATCGGAAGTTATATGACTTTTCGAAATTATGTGCGTATTAATTCACAATTATCGCCTGCTCCGTGCCTCGGAGAGCACGTTAAGCCGTTGGTCCCGGCTGCCATGAACATCTATGGCAGTTGTTATTGGGAAAGTCAGTACCCTCTAATATCCTGACACTGGTCTAGCCTTAGGGTATCGTTAGCCTTCGGGTTGCGGAGGTCAGGTGGCAGCCGCTCCGTGTAAAAACTGATATCAGTCAAATCCGGTTAGAACAGTAAAAGCCGACCCCAAGTGACTTGGGAATAATAAAGGCTAGGGAGAAGAAGACTTATCATCATACACGGTATCCCTATTACGTATGATAATACCCGTTACGAATTATACACCTACATAGCATGCAACGCGAAAGTTTAAAAGATATTATTAAAAATGCGGACGTAGCGGCGGGTTATCAGTAGTGTTATTATTTGTTAGGTTACATAGTTGATAGGCGCAACGATAACAATGGCTTATAATTATTAATTACGATTAATTATCACGTAATTATAGCATGTGTTCAAAATAAGGATTTATTTATTTAGGTGACATAGTAACGCTTATGTATATCTCAGATAGACTTATATCCATGTCCTATGTATTATGATAATAATAGTAATATACACAAATAAATAAAATTGGAGTGTGTGTTTGTAATATCAAAATAACAGATTTTTACTTAATGCATATGAAAGTATATACGGTACAAATAAGAAAAATCAATTGTCAAAGTTTTGTTCTGGCTAATCTCAGAAATGGCTGGACCGGATTTTCCGGGAATTTTACTGGCAGATTGTTGATATCAACTTACGCTACTTATATTAAAGAAAATAATTAGAGTGGCGCGAAATAAGGATTAAATATTTTTTGTTAAATTCCACGCGGCCGAAGTTGCGGGTAACTGCGAGTAAATAATAAATATCTTTATTAACATATTTTTTACTGTAATTGATTGAATAGCTGTCCTCTGAACTAGTCAAGGACTATATTACAGGAGCCGGTACATTGCCCTTATCACATGTTACAGTAATGCTAACATCTAAAATCTATAACAATTTAAGGTTAATTATTATTGGCATATTGGATAAAAATGGAACTGCTCAATGCGCTTATGTACACTGAATGTCCCGTGAGGAGTAAACCAGCGGGGTTTGGGGGATAGAGGACCTTATTATCTAACAAAAACATTAAATAATATTGTCTTCTGTTTACGCGAATATTATTAATTTAAATTAAACTACTATTTACTTTATTAATATATTCTGCGTAAATAGAAACACCAATGATTAGATTATGTTCGGGTACTTTGAAAATGTAAGCGCCAATTATCTACGAATACCGCTTACCATTAAAAGGGCCGTATGATTGTTTGCCGCCTTAGTAATCCCACACCTGACTACACTATCAGGCACATACGCGTGAGACTGTATGTATACGTAAACACACGTCGACGGCTGTTTAAAATATTGTTACTAATGTGTCACTAATGCGGCTTGTCTGATGGTAGGCGGTAACCATGACTAACGTCAGGGGTATCACTCGCGATTTACCGACTATTCTAAAATTTCAGCGCCATTTTGCCAGCACGAAAGCATAGCACTATTTTAGTTCGTTTAATATAGCAGCGCTGCCTCCGAAGCAGCGGTAATGAATGCGACTGCTATGCATGAGATCTCGGGTTCGAATCCCGGGTCGGGCCAATAAGAAGTTATTAGTTTCTTCTGTTAACAAATCTTGATAGAAAAAATTAAAATTAATAATTTAAATTTTTACTTGTTCCACGCTCATGAGGTAACAGTAAACACAACCAATATATATAAGAACAAATAAGGTCCTGCGTCAGCAATATTGCAGTATATGCACAACGCTAGTATTTTCGCAGAGCCTGCATGATTTCGGTGCATGTAGGCAGTAACATACATACATAAGTAAAATTTTTTTTTTTTTTTTTTACAATTATTATTGAAATTAAACTGCTATATACGGATTTTATCGCGTTGTTTATTTGACACTTTATTACAAAATTTTGAAAATTTTTACACTACTAAGTACTACTATTAAACTTTACTAATTTTTAAGCTAATTAAATTATTAATAAACTATTTAGATTTAATTTATTTTTACACTTTCCCCGACGTTTCGGTTGCTTTTCAGCAGCCATGGTCACGGGGAGACTAAGATGGCAGTTGTCTCAATGTTCCAGTGTAGTTATTTCAAAGTACCCGAACATAATTTAATCATTGGTGTTTCTATTTACGCAGAATGAGCTCAAAGTATCATGAAGTCTAGCTGTGGTTTGCTTCTTCTTGGGTTTGACTATTTTTATTACTGGATCCCAAGCTGGTGGTACATTCCAACCATCTTCTCTATTAAAATTAGGATGTTTTTTGATTTCAATAGCCTCGCGAAGCATCCTTGGTAGGAATCGGTGTTCTTTAGCGAGAATCTGTGGTTTGTCAAATCTCAGGTAGTGGTTGGTCCCCTGTTGCACATGTTCACACACAGCAATTATAATTTAAAATAAATATACAATTATAATTTAAAAATTAAAACACAACACGAAATAACAATTTAAATAAATTAGGCAGAAGGAGGTCTTATGTGGCAAAAGTAATTTTATACTAAATAATAATATTGGTATTTATATAATACTTATATGTATACATATTTATAGAATTAAAAGTATATTTAAAATAATAAAAAAACAAATATAATATAGTAAAGCTTCAATCAACACATACTTCAAGCCGCCAACGAAGATAAGTCAATTTTTACCATCCGTCAAGTGCCAACTACCTTTACAAGATGCAGGGGTCTATAAAATACATAGATTGTGACTGCGGACTCTCATACATTGGTCAAAACAAGAGAAACATAGGCACCCGCATAAAAGAACACTCTCTCACCATTGCCGACCTCGATGGCGTAATGGTTAGTGTAACCGACTGCCACGCCTGAGGTCGCGGGTTCGATTCCCGCACAAGTCAAACATTTGTGTGCATGAACATGGATGTTTGTCTTGGTCTGGGTGTTTCTATGTAGAATATGTATGTATTTACAAAAAAAAAAAGTATATAAGTATGTTTATCCATTGTCTAGTACCCATAGTACAAGCTCTGCTTAATTTGGGCTAGATGGTGTTGTGTGTATGTGATAGAATAAAAAAAAATTAAAAACAACACATAGCTGATGTAAAACACCAACGCTCGTTGAAGTCTGCTGTGTGTGAACATGTGCAACAGGGGACCAACCACTACCTGAGATTTGACAAACCACAGGTTCTCGCTAAAGAACACCGATTCCTACCAAGGATGCTTCGCGAGGCTATTGAAATCAAAAAACATCCTAATTTTAATAGAGAAGATGGTTGGAATGTACCACCAGCTTGGGATCCAGTAATAAAAATAGTCAAACCCAAGAAGAAGCAAACCACAGCTAGACTTCATGATACTTTGAGCTCATTCTGCGTAAATAGAAACACCAATGATTAAATTATGTTCGGGTACTTTGAAATAACTACACTGGATCATTGAGACAACTGCCATCTTAGTCTCCCCGTGACCATGGCTGCTGAAAAGCAACCGAAACGTCGGGGAAAGAGTAAAAATAAATTAAATCTAAATAATTTAATAATAATTTAATTAGCTTAAAAATTAGTAAAGTTTAATAGTAGTAGTAGTGTAACAATTTTCAAAATTTTGTAATAAAGTGTCAAATAAACAACGCGATAAAATCCGTATATAGCAGTTTAATTTCAATGAATAATATTCGCGTAAATAGAAGACAATATTATGTAAACATAATAAAATAATATAATAAGAAAGACGTTATATTTTAATGTTTGAGCGCAGCATATTAACGATGTGTTACATTTCTGAACGACCCCCGCTCTTGTCAACAAACATGACACTGATTGTCATCAATGTCATCTAATCATTCTATTTCTAATATCAAATTATCAATTTCAAATTTATAAGCATCCATCGGCGTCTGCGCAAATACGGAAAAGAGGCTAGAATGATATTATATAGTAGGTAATATTTATACTTATCTTGCATAATAGACGACTATGTAGTGCAATCTACGTATAATTCCAGTTTGTGTATGGACCTGTATATTTAGGTTATGACAACAGTGAAGCAATACTTTACAACTCGCGGTATCATAAAGTTAAGTAAACATGCCGCTACTAAAATTACTTTAAAGTTCTTTGGGAACTTAACAAAATATGCTTGAGCTTGATTTGAAATGCATGTAACGATTTCACGTTCCAGAGTAGTGGCGGCAGATCATTCCAAAAGCATACCTGAAACTAACTCTAAAAGCAGTAGTCCTATGCTTCGAAGTAACCATAAGAAGTGATGAGGCTCGTGTGTTATATAGTTTAACATCTCGATACCAATTCAGCTTATTATAGAGATATTCAGATTTTTTGTGTAGTTTATTGCCAAATAGTAAGGTAGCTAACTGAAGGCGCCTACGTGCTGCCATTTTCATAAGATTACCATTGTTAAGAAATGGTGTAACATGGCTACGAGGTGGTATATAGCAAAACCTAGCATAATTATTCTGTACACGCTGAATCAAACTTTGAGTTCTTTTTAAAATACAGCCTAGCGTTTAAAAGTTGGCGATGTTGGACAACCCCGTGCCTCGGTAAGCACGTAAAGTCGTTGGTCTTGCACCTGAACTCTCTCCGTTAAAAGTGTTAGAGAACAGAGAGAGGGACATTATTATAACACCATTATGGTCGAATCTTCATTGATTTACTTGAAAAATTCAGTATGCGATAAACGGTTATTCTGTTACATCTGTCGGCTCCACTTATCTTATCCTATCTTGTGTGTGTGGGCCAGTCAATACAGACCGGCGACACTTCGACCCGGTGGAATCTTTTGTGTCGGCCCCAAGATTAATCCCTTAGCTATCTCCTTATGAATGTACAGCATCAGCTGCAGCGTACACTTCGGAGGGAGAAGCCTGAAGTCTTCAGGGTTTGAATATGTCAGTCCCATCAGACCCATCCTCAATCCAGCCAACGTCTCACATTCACACAGTAGGTGCGATATGGACTCGTCCTTTTTACCACAGGCTCTGCAGATCGAATTGTGTGCCAATCTCAATCTGCACAGGAAGTCGTCGGTGCCAAAATGGCTAGTGAACGCTCCTGTGAGCAGGCGCATTTGGCTCTTGTTATACCCGCAGAACTTCCGGGTGAAGCGTGGTCGGCTCCGCTAGTAAAATATAAATATTTCAAAATTAGATTATTGTGGTAATTATTATAAACCGCGATAACATTCATATAAAGTAGTTTAATTATTATATATAACATTCACGTTTTTTTTTTTCATTCATTAAACGTAAGACAATATTAAGAAGGGGTATTTACTAAGCTGCAATATTTCTTTTAAAACGTCGTTGCGTGCAATTCCAGGATTACCACTACCGCGCTGCAAAGTCTATCGACGAGGTATGAAAAATGAGGCTATGACACGTTAAGTTAGTAAGAAAATGGTTTCACCCGGAAGTTTTGCGGGTACAACAAGGGCCAAATACGCCTGCTCACAGGAGTGTTCACTGGTCACTTTGGCACCAAGGACTTCCTGTGCAGATTGAGTTTGGCAAACAATTTGATGTGCAGAGCCTGTGGTGAACGGGGCGAGTCCATATTACACCTACTGTGTGAATGTGACGCGTTGGCTGGACTAAGGATGGGTCTGATGGGATTGGCATATCCGAACCCTGAAGACTTCAGGCTTCTTCCTCTGAAGTGTACGCTGCGACTGATGCAGTACATTCATAGGGAGATAGCTAAGGGATAGATCTCGGGGCCGACACAAAAGATCCCACTGGGTCGAAGTGTCGCCGGTCTACACTGACTGGCCCCTGTAACAAGATAAGATAAGATAATGGTATTGGAACGGGCTAGCCGCCCATACTGACCGTCACCTAATAATTAGCAAAAGCGGCCTCTTCCACTAATAATCTTTTAAGAGTGAATTCAATGCTCATCCCTCCTTTTTTACAGATGCGGTGTCTTTGTGGATGTAAAGATATGACTGTATCTTCTTAAATGATTATAGTTTAACAATATCATAGTTCTAACTTCAGGCATCCTTGGTTATGTAAATTGATATTAAAATTCATCCTACGTATTCGCATCTCCATTTACATATTTAAATATCTGAGCAAAGCCCGAGTAAGCCTCGGATATACGCGTTATAACTACTGCTAGTATACACGTGTTGAAAGAAATTTGGATTCTAGGAGTTCATTATCCGCCATCTTTACGCGTAACCGCAGCGGTTGGAGTAAGAGACGCTATCTCATAAGTAGTGTAGCTTTAGAAGGTGCCAGTGACGGACTCTAAAAAAAAATATATTAAAGAGGCTTCTAAGCGGGCAATATTGCATTATGTCGCTGCAATGTTACTAGCTATAGTCGACAATGTTGCTGGCAAATTATAAACGTTTTGTCATAAAAACATTGAATGCGTTAGCCATTTCAAATATAATTTTCTGCAGGCATAGGCGTATATATGTAAACGATTTACATGCCACGCAGAAGTCTCCCTGTGGCGGACCCAGGCACATAACACATAGTTATATTCAATTCAAGTAAATAATGTTTATATATCATAAGCACATCCACAAAACATTCATACATAATAAGTACTTACTCACACATCTATACAGCACAACCTTACATATAGTCTATCTATATTTATGTAGTTATAAAATATTATTTAATAGTCTGTCTGCCGTGCATTGATAATGGTTTCTGGTGACGTAGTGCATTCCAAGCGCGGCGCGGCCGCAGCGACCGTTAGACTCCCGCCAGTCACTTCCTATGCTTAACGCCGGACGCACGTTCGATTTGTGCTCGCGAAATACGACACGACACCTTACGCGATATTGGTTACCGGGACTCTGCTGTGTACAGTATATATTATCATTTGCTTTTATACCTGTTACTCTCCTGTGCTTTTTTTATGAAAAATATACGCTTCAAAACTGTCAAGCTCTCTCTCCTTCATCTCTCTACACATTATTCATCCTCTCCAAACTCCCGATTTATCGTAAGACACCCCTGTGTTTTTGGAGTTATACAGAGATCTTAAGTTCGATCCTAACGCACCTCTGTGTTTTTGGGGATATGTGCGTATTAAATAGTCAATTATTGCTCGCTCTAACGGTGAAGGCAAGCATCGTAAGACGACCTGCATGTCTGAGAACTCTCATATTTGTAGTGGCGATGGGATGTGTAAGAAATGATGGTCACATTGATATATACTTTCTTTACTGGTACCAGAAACTTATAATTCTTCTTCACCTTCTTCACCTTAGCCTTTATTATTCCCAAGTCACTTGGGGTCGGCTTTTCTAGTCTAACCGGGTTTGACTGGATATCAGTTTTTACACGGAGCGGCTGCCACCTGACCTCCGCAAGCCGAAGGCTAACGATACCCTAAGGCTAGACCAGTGTCGGGATATTAGAGGGTACTGACTTTTCCCAATAACGACCGCCATAGATGTTCATGGCAGCCGGGACCGACGGCTTAACGTGCTCTCCGAGGCACGGAGCAGGCGATAATCGTCAATCAATACGCACATAATTTCGAAAAGTCATATGACTTCCGAAAGTCAGAGGTGCGCGACGTGGGACATGGGTTGGTACAGAAACTTATAATTGATATACAGAAATAAACGACATAATTAGGTACGCGACATAGCTGAGCGGGTGTGGGGAGACGACTGCTGCGCTGCGCACACACTGCGCGCCTTGTATATAGAATTAATGCGTCAGCAGTCTGTCTTAACACAATATGTGTCTCTACAATATTATTCTCTAAGATATGTTAAGTTTTTCAACCTATGCTGATTCAGCGTAGTAGACTATGGTCTAAACCTTCTAATTTTGAGGAAAGGCCCTTATGAAAAGGGCTTAAAATGATATTATTATTGCCTTGTTAAACTCAACATACTTATTACATTTGCAAATATACATTTATTAAAAAACACATACTGATGGCGAGCACAGGGACGAAGCCACCGACAGCTAAGGCGTCAAAGAAAGGAACCTCTGTAAAATACGTGTCATGTCGAGCAATACCTTCTTCTGCATTAAGGAGATGAACCAGCCATACAATCTGAGTCCCTTGGGATGGTATACTATATTTAATTTTAATATCATTTTAACATCGAATACTAACTTTATGTGTACTTAATTATGATTATAGAATGAAAATTGTTTTGCATTTATTAGAAAACTATTCAATAATTGTAATTGAACTTTAAACTCGACTTATTCTCTTTCTAATAAAATTGTATTTACTAAAGTGCCTTTACAAATAAAATCCACTTGATTAAAACGCAATTATGATGATCAAGATAATAAATCTAGGAGCTTAATTTAAATTAAAGTAACGTCTTGACTGATGTCAATGTACAATCTGCCATCGCATGAAATAAATTCTACATACGTAGCGTCTATCTCCCTTAAGTCTAAGGAGTAGACAAAGATGTTGTAAACCCACCCTACGCACAGCTAATAGACTATTTGTTCACTTTCTAGCGAACAACAAAAGGCAGAATCCTATCTAATACTACAAATGAGAATGTGAGTTTGTCACACTTTCATGCCTTTGCGTCAGCGCACAGAGCAGAGCAGAGCATTTTCTGAGACTACTGAAAAATTACATACATTGCAAAATTAAATACACATCCAAACTTGATGCTCAACCATGCTCGAGCTTGCAAGATGCGTTTTCGAGTATGGGTTATACATGCGCGAGCGCGCTTGAGCCGCCGCCGCGTGCCGCCCGCGCTCCGTATTGCCACAGCGAGAAAACTGTCTGGACGTGTGTTTACTATTTACAGCGCAGCCGGCGTCAGTTGGAAATCATGGATCACACGTCTTATTTTATTTACATGTTCTTCATGTTCCTCTTCCTCTGCCAAAAGGATGATAATTACTAAGTCCCAATCAACCATATTGAACACGTCTGCCAACGTTGGATTTTGGCATCAAACTGGTCATGCATGCCCGCCTGGCAACCCAGAGTATTTTCAACGGAGCTTGCTTACGGAGGGGTGAGCATGCCGTCTGCATGGTCAAGCAGTCAAATTTTTTCTCGACCATGCGCGATCATTTTACAGTTCGATGTGCGCTGACCCTAAATTAGACGACCGATCGTCATGAAATTTTGAATACACTTTCTCAGAGGTCTCACATCCAGAAAAAGTACTGTCACTAAGCTAACCTAACATTACCTACGTTTACGCGAGCGAAGCCGCGGGCAAAATCTAGTATTATATACTTTATCCTGTATAACAACTGTCGTACTGCACTTCTGAAACTTCTTGAATGCAACATTATGTATCAACAGATAGCACATCTATAGTATTTTTACCGTGGGAGAGCCACGCTTCGGCACGAATGGGCCGGCTCGACCGGAGTGATACCACGGCCTCACAGAAAACCGGCGTGAAATAGCTCTTGCGTTGTGTTTCGTCGAGTGAGTGAGGATACCGGATGCCCAACCCTCCCTCCCATCCTGGGGGGAGGTCAAATTTTAAAGGCTGGCAACGCATTTGTGACTCCTCTGGTGTTGCGGGTATCCATGGGCGGCGGTAATCGCTTACCATCAGGCGATCCGTATGCTCGTTTCCCTCCGATACAATAAAAAATAAGTGGAGATACGGAATAGTGGAGTCCTCATTCATTATACGTATAACAACCAGTTAGAAATACATTTCGAAACCGTATAATTGAAATTGAAGCATTTATGGTTTTTCTGATGTCCCAGATTCCCCAAGCAGGGAACGTTTTTCCTGTTATTAAATTTGGATTTATTGCGCCTTTGCCAACATGATCGGAGTGAGAGGCGTGATACTGCGTATATTCTACATTTTAATATGGAAATCCGGGCTTAAGCTTAAACTACAGTCAATGATTCCAAAGTATGCACACAGATCATCCGAAATTGTAATAACTATAAGTGTAAGACCGGTCTGTGGGGTATTAATATTTTGGGGTAATTCAACAAATAAAGATATATAGCATTTAAAATTCAGAAACGCTGCATACATGCTATGTTTATAATTTAAAGTACAGAGAGTTGTAAACCATTGTTTATCAAGTACCGGATTCTAACACTACCGTCATTATATATTTTTGAAGTAGCTATATTTGTAAGAAGTAATCCTCATTTATTTCCAAAGCTGTCTGACACAGTCAATCGAAATAGACGTGATAATAACAAATTACGTATTCACAAGTCAAGGACCACACTTATGCATAAAAGCATAATTTGTATGGGTCCAAACATTTATAATAAAATCCCAAAAGAGTGGAAACAGAAAAACATAAACGTATTTAAAAATCTGTGAAAGAGCTTTTTGGTTGACAAGGCTTATTATAATGTTATTGATTTTTTGAATGACCATTTGTAATGCTATCATAATCATAACTTCGTTACATATTTGACATTTTACTCTTATGTGACTACTGACTTTAAGTAACTGACATATTACCTTTTTAAATTTTACTTTATTTTTGACATGCATATTTTATAATTTTAATGATATTCATTGAAATTAAAATACTATATACGGATTTTATCGCGTTGTTTATTTGACACTATTACATAATTTTGAAAACTGTTACACTACTACTATTAAACTTTACTAATTTTTAATCTAATTAAATTATTATTAAAACTATTTATATTTAATTTAATTTTACACTTTCACCGACGTTTCGGTTGCTTCTCAGCAGCCATGGTCACGGGGAGACGTTACGACGGTTTAATGATATTATTGAAAAACTAATCTTTATTTTTTAATTTTACTTGCATGCATTATATTATGAATATTATTAATAATACTGTTTTCATTTTTAAAATGACACGTTTGAAATTTTATGTGCGTCAAATAAATTGCTTTTAGTAATATAATTTGAATATTTGTATACCCTAAGGGTAAAACATGATGAGCCGCATGTTCTATAACATCATGCATTTTATGTAAATATACTCATGTTTCATACAAATAAACTGATCTTTATCTTTATCTAAAACTAAAATAAGTAAATCAAATTTCTATCGCCGTTTTCACGAAAACTATACGATTTGGTCTGATACATATTCTGATTTTTTTATATGTAAATAAGACATTTGCCAGTAAGATATCTGTCAATCAAACTATCGCAATTTCACTGCAAATAATATTTAGCATAATAAGTGCCAAGTAAAAATACACTTCAGGTTCCAGTAACTTTATAAAACAAAAAATTGTTTGGCAAGGATTCAGAAAAAACTGTTATTCTCGCCGGCGCGACCCTCGTATAATTTGAAATAAGCAAACCCGGTGAAAGCGAGACTCAGGTAAAAAAGAATCACTTTATATAAAAGGATCGACCCAAGCTTTCTTCTTGGCCCCAAATATGATTATTGGATCATGATTATATGATTATCTTCGTACTTTGTTTATTCTCTGCAGATTCAGCTGAAACCAAAGTCAATACGACGCCGCGTCCTTCAGTAACTTTATATTTATCATTTTCGATCTGTTTGGCTGCCCTGGTCTACTATAAGTTTGCACTTTATAAAGCTTAACAGACCCGGGACCGTATCGGGTTAATTGTCATTGAGTTCTCTGTAAAAACATTTTCAGTAGAAGGCTTTGAGTTAATATAATAATATGCTGTGATTAGAGGAGATAGATTTTTGTGTAGTAGCAACCTTTCAGGCTCTGGATGTACGCCATTATTTTTTTACATACTTATATATAAAATATACAGACATGCGTCTCATACGCTTTGATCATAGTTTTGATAGGGGATTGACATGTGGGGCATCTCATGTAGAAAGTTGGTTGTGTCATGCTAAAAGAAGTATTAACAATCTAGCAATTAATAACGACCCACAGAACATAGGTGAAACGACCTATGTCATTCACAGAACTGTTATGATATAATTAAATCTAAACAACAATTTGGGTTTCTATCAAAGAGCCTAAACGCTTGTGACGCGAACCCGTCGTTGCTGAGCGGCCGTGCTCGCGGCGCCCCTCCATCGGCTTCTCCTCCCCAGCGGCGGCCCTATATATTGGCAACGCGTCCCGGTGCCGGTCTCCTTCCGCTGCGCTGCCTACCGAAGTTAAGTGGTCCATTTCTACCCTGGACCACGTAACAAGCCTTCATCTTGAACCACGCCCTGAAATACCACTAAATACCTAGTTGAATATAATTATAGTTCTGTTTATTCTCATACACCTTTTGTAAGTGCAAATATATGCTTATTGATCGCGTTGTTCATCTTTAATTTCTATTAAAATCCTAAGTCATCCACGCCCTTAAAGCAGGTTGACTACCATAACGTTACACGCTTAACAAAATATTTAATTGAAATTAAACTTCTATATACGGATTTTATCGCGTTATTTATTTTACACTTTATTACAAAAATTTTAAACTGTCACACTACTGCTAGATACTATTGAACTTTACTAATTTTTAAGCTAATTAATTTATTGAAACTATTAAATCTATTTATATTTAAGTTTACACTTTCCCCGACGTTTCGGTTGCTTTTCAGCAGCCATGGTCATGGGGAGACTAAGATGGTAGTTGTCTCAATGTTCCAGTGTCGTTATTTCAAAGTACCCGAACATAATCTAATCATTGGTGTTTCTATTTACGCAGAATGAGAATGAATACTGAGAGAATAAAAAATATTTAAATTAGTAAAGAAGTTGAATATTAATTGAGTTCCTTAACTACCAACATTATTATTCGTGTTATTGCGGAATAAACGAAAATTAAAATATATGTAAATAGTCTGCGAGGCTTCCATGGCTAGCGATATATACAACTAGTTTTACCCTCAGCTTAGCTCCCTTGCTTCTTATCAAATTAAAAATATGATTATTCATGTAGGTCACAAAGTAACAAATGAATGTCAAAGTTACACTTATTAATGTGAATTTACATTTATCATTTATGTTCGTCAAAGCAAAGCCAATATTAATAATAATATTCTACCACATACACATAACACCATGTAGCATAAACTAAGCAGAGCTTGTACTATGGGTACTAGACAATGGATAAACATACTTATTTACTTTTCTTTTGTAAATTCATACATATTATACATAAAAACACCCAGACCAAGACAAACATCCGTGTTCATGCACACAAATGTTTGACTTGTGCAGGAATCGAACCCTTGACCTCAGGCGTGGCAGTCGGTTACTAACTACTACGCCATCAAGGCTGACAATGGACAGAACTGGCAAAGAACTCACGTTTACTCTTTTTAATCACCAAGCTTATATTATTGTTTATTTTACAATTTTTTTCTGTAATGAGCTGCAATCATTAAACCACGACACATATTATGATAAATTATTATACCAGTTACCACGTTCTATCACGGAAATCGAGCAATTTCAAGATAAAATTTGACCATGTCATTCTCCAGACATTATTCTAATATATAGGCTCAAACATCAAACCAAGTATCGGCAGAGATGTATTACACGCAAATCTATATACATACATGTGTTTTAGGCCCCAAGTAAAAAGGGGCGAGTCTATCCCGTCCACGGGTCCATACACCGTACTACCACTGAAATTCTTTTCAATAAACTCAGTAACATTTTCCCCATCAGAAATAAGCCCCAGACACAGCAGTCACAATGAGGTAATTAGCTTCGTCTAAGAATTTATTTACAGAAACACCTGTAATAACACTAACGTTACAAACTCAGTAACTTATTGTAATAAGATGTGATATTCGAACTAAGGCCTCTTGCTCCGCACCCGTACACACTAACACTACGGCATGGTTTCTATTGAAACAAGCAACGAGTCGTTGTTATTATGGACAAAATAACAATGGCAGGTCTCCATACTAAAAAATGTCTGGGATTAAATGGCAGCGTCCTGTCATGAAAAATATGTCAAAAGATTCGGCGTTAGTTCCAGGCTCTATAAGTGAAACTATTTTCACTTGGTAAAGCCGAAAAAAATTAATATTGTGGTTTGAATTGTTTAGGTTACGAACTGTGTACGAATATAAGAATTGTCGTAATAATCAAAAAAACATTTTTTATCATCAGTTCAATCAAAAATAGAAGAATTACATTGCATATTAATAAAGATTCAAACAAAGTCAATTAATCCATATCGATCATTCGTTTAATTTAATCGATACAGATAACTATAGAATACTACATGTACTTACACCCCTATTTGTATGATTGACATTTTGAAGGTAATTCGTAATTCGTACATATGTCATTTAAAATACTTTTATTAACATAAATAAGCTTTACGGCTTTTAGAAAAATGAATGAATATTTGATAAATCTTAGTAAATTAATTTTATTTCTTTGCTATAAATGAAATCTACGGACGTCAAAAAAACACTAGACAAAATTCTGCCATTGTTCTTTACATATTTTTCATAGAATACGTGTCAAAATTAACTTTGCGTAGGTAAAATGACTCTGCAGCGACACTGCTGACGCTTTAGTAAATTATAGTCAGACGCACGTAAGCGATAGTGCCGCGTGGCAATCGTCTCCCTGCAACCACTTACTTAGGTCGTAGTCAAGTATGTATTTATTTAATTTATAACTGGTACCAGTTAATATAAATATGGATATCTACCATGAAACATTTCATTTGTACACCTACAACAACACTTCTAATTACGCCCTCGTTTCTTGGCGTGGGAACCGGGCCCAAGCCGACGATGCAGTCAATAAGGGTATACATATATAACGTTTACACAAACACATTCACATCAGACAGAAAAATACAAAAGAAATCTGGAAATCGAAAGACAATGAAAATATTATTACTACGCCGGCAAGGATAATAGTTATCTTGGAAAGGAAAATCTGTCGTGTTTCCCCCAAATAGGCACTCCAAATTGTTTGTTCAAATAACGCATCTATGTGTAATGTTTATAGAGTACATTATCTAATACAGTTGTATAATGAAACTCACTTGTATAAAATATTATGTGACTATATTTCCAAATTCACAGCAATTACACGGACTGTTGAGAACGTCTTACTAAGTTGAATGCTAGTTCCTCACTACCAAGCGATCTTTTGCCGAGAGCCGAGTAACTTTTCCCCCTTCCACAATAACCCCACTATTTAAAAATAACGGTTGGCTGTGTTGCCAGTTGAGTAAATAAAACTACCGAACAGAGTTATTAACAAAAATAAGAAATCATGACAGATGGTCGTTTCTTTTGCAATATTTGTTTATAGTTTGGCTTGATTGACTATAGGTTGAGTCGCCTTGGCACTGTCAATGTATTGGATGTTGTAGATTTGATTCCCATATGGGAATATACAATTGGATCTTGAGCAATTCTATTTCGCTGCTGCTGTTTCAAAAGTTCATAACCCAAGAATTATGATTATTACGGGCAAATATATATATGCAGTGGCTATGTATCTAATTCCCTTATCTCTCTCCCTCCCGAAAGAGTAGGCAAAGATGTATATTGCACGCCTACATGTTATGGTTTCTAGCCCCACGTAATAAAAGGGGAGCCTATTGTTGATTACCGAGCACAGTTCCAGACACATTACTACTACTGAACATTTCTTAATAAAAAAACCTTAATAACACTAACTGAGACCTCATACACAGCACTCCCATTCATTAACGTTAAGCCACTAAGGCAGTTTAATAATATTAGGATAATTTGCCCTGTCAAACAAAAGCTAAAAGTCAAAAAGAATAGAAATCGTTTAATGATCACAGAGGTTACAATTCCACGGTTACATTACCAGTTACAAAATCCCCTACAATAGAATAGAACAAATTGTTGGCAACACGTACAAGGATAACGAACATTACACCTCTGAACCTCTTTTATTAGTCGTAACAATCTCTTCATCACTTTCCATTCCTAGTCACGTTCACGTTCAAATGAGAGAAAATCTAATCTTTTTTCTACCCCTCTGAAGTGATTGGGGGCCGAAGTATAAAGCTAACCACTGACGAGACGATCATTTTGTACGGGAACTTCAAAATTGACGTTTTATATCGATCGATTTTAGATTACAGCAACATCTATACTAATATTATAAAGCTGAAGAGTTTGTGTGTTTGGTTGAACGCGTTAATCTCAGGAACTACTTATTCGAATTGAAAAATTATTTTAGTGTTGGATAACCCATTTATTAAGGAAAGCTATAAGCTATATAACATCACGCTACGACTAATAGGAGTGGAGCATCAATGCAAATGTTACAAAAGCGGGGCAAATTCTCTTATGTGAAGCAGATGAAGTTGCGCGGGTTAGCTAGTTTATGATATTTTGAGATGACGATCTGATGGTCAGCAGTAACCGCCGTAACTTTAGCTTTGATGATGTTTTAATTGCAGAGACTATACAATGAACTAAAATCAAGGGGCTTTAAAGCTAACCATGCAAGTTGGACTTCCAGCAATACTGTGAAACCTTACTTTAATATTATGTCGTAAATTTTGCATGATATGCTTACAAACATACAGACATGTGCAAAAAATCTGTACATAAATGTTTCGACTTCTATAGCTCTTATAAAGATCCCTCACATTTTTTTGTAAATATCTCCTTTGTTCAGATACTCGTATCTTTTACTTGCAATTTTATTACATATACTTAGGTATATTGATTACACCGCTTACTGTCAGGTGCTTGTTAAGAATCTCAGTTGTACAAAAATAAATGTTTTGGAGGACCGCAAATCCATTTGGATATGAAGTCCGTTCCGTCAGTGGCCATCTTAAAATATCTCTCAGATGGACGTTTCTCCAATGCCATTTGACTGCGAGACCTTTTACAAAGCTGGATTAGATCTCGTTTGCATAATCAGAGTCGATTCGGACGAAATCATGAATTTAACTTAAGTTATTTATGTGAGTAAGTATCGCAGTTGGAAAGTCGTTTAATGCCTAATTTTGGTATATGGTAAAGAGTATCAAGACGAATTGTGTCTTGTTGTCTGAGTATCATATGTGAATGGTTAATCGTGGTATCCTGAATCCGAATTTTAAGTCGTACTGTTATTAAGTTTTCCGATAAGGAATGTTTCAATATCAGCACGCAGCAAGAAACAGTGGCCGTCAAATAGCAAACGGCACGCCAAGTATTTCACGAGACCTAAATGAGAGAAAATAGAGGTGTGTAACCTCTGCCTAATGCGTTTAAAATGTATGTACTGACACAAACGGCGAGTTCGAAAATTAATTTTAATATCAATGTAACAGAATAAAGATTTTAATTTATCGAATTTTATTATCATCGTTCATCTACTCATTGCTAGGCATAGCACTCCTCATGAGCTTCGAATTTGTACCTGTCTAATCTATGTCACCGCCATGACATTAACTATGTGATTGATTCACGTCGCCTTAAACTAGAGATCAGTGATACTTGTATTTGATTCAATTTCTAGTAACGTAATGGAACGTAAATCAACGATCTGAGGACGGAACAAATCCTAACTGCGAATATGAGTTTACTTGTTACGCTGTCGCTAACTACACGAATTCAATCATGAAATTTCGCATACACGTTGTCAGGGGTACAAAAAAGGACATAGGGTAACTTTCATCCAGAAAACGTATTATTAAAAAAATTTTTTTTTGTCCTGGGTTAATGCATTGACGCATACCCCTCCGCGGGGGCGGGCGGAGGGGTTATATCGGACTCACCGGGGTAAAAGAAAGATGTTGAAATGTTATTTAACTATAAAATAATTAACGTAGTGCGAAATATGCTTCCATAAACTTATTGCCTTAATACCGTTCACACGCCTGTACTTAAATAGTGATTATGTCAGAACCGAGTACACCATTATTTAATTATAATTATACATCTTTTGCCAACAAAAACATTATGCACTTACTTCGTGGTGATTCCAGAAATGAAAGACATGTCTTTTTATTTGCTTTTTAATGAATTTAAAAACATTTGTATTGTGGATATTGCGTAACGAAACTTATTACTTTTAAAAAATCTATTAAATATCCAATAACGCGATCACTGCGGCCCGATTCATATTTTTTATATTAATACAATTAATATAATAACCAGCAAATCACTGCGATGCAAGCTTTCTTCGTGTTGAAATAATCTAACTTTTGGACGTCCAGAATAAAATCGTAAAGGAATATTCGAATATTTTCGCCTTTTTTAACTACAGTTTAGACATCGTGGTTCTACTCGTACTGACAATTTATTGACAGAATTAGCACAGCAGTCTCATTCGCTTAATGGCCCTAAATATTATATGCAGTTCAAGGTATTACTTATTCATGGGGTCCATTGTTTGACGTTAATATCACCAAAGATTGCTGTTTCACTATAAACTGTGTATGTATACAAAATGTCTGTGTAATACAATTTCTCTTGCGTATTTGGATTAGAATCTTTGCCGGAAAGTAAACCAACAAAATTTAATTAAGCTTCAGTACAAGCGTACAATTGTTTAATTACATCAAATTGTGTCGTTTTATCCGAAAATGTATTGTTTGATAATGAATGCTCATATAATTTCAAAATCTATGTATGTATGTATGTATAATTTCAAAAGGCGAAAATATTCGAATATTCTTTTACGATTTTATTCTGGACGTCCAAAAGTTAAGTCGAACTTATTGCCGTCTAATAGGCACATCTAGAAGACGGCAATAAGTTCGCCGCTCCTTACGTGAGGCTTAAAAGTAGCTGAAGAAATTTGACGGTAATACAGCTCCTTCTACCCTTTGAGGATATACGCGTCAGACTATGCATGTGTTAAGAGAAAAGTTCCAGAGTTATAACAGATTGAAATTTATAATTACTTCTGGCGATTACACCCAAAACTGGGGCAACGCGATTGGATAAATACCATCAAATAATGTCCTTACAGAAGATCTTCAGTATGACAGAGTAGACTTGTTACTGCGATGAATAGGGTATCCAGGCGTCTTCTGTAAACGGTATACTATCATCGATAGAGCCAATGGAATCTTTGCCCTTTGCGTTATTAGCATATGCCTTCTATTTCTAAGTTTTTTTGATTTTTAAAAAGACTTTCGTTAATTATCTGGTCTGCTATATGCTTGTCTGCAGATGATACATGCAATAACTTTAATATACACCGCACACCTTTACTATTTCCATTCCAGGATTTGAGACCTATTTATTTATTATATGTCTAAAGTATTTTATAAATGCAACGAGGCTGTATCTTGGAGATATTTTTTGCAAATTAATTGTGGGTTCAGTTTTTTTTTTTTTTGTTTTATTGTGTCGAAGTCAATGCAAAGGTCGTAAAAGGATTATATACAGTTCTAATCTTTAATTAGCTATGGGTTCAATTTAAAACCTGTCCCATAGTGGAACTGGGACTGCCACGCCGAAATAGATTTACTTTTATTATTTTTTAATTACGAAGATTTTATAAAATAAAAAAAACTACATTAGAGAAATACAGATAATCCTTAAAATGGGATTTTAAACAGTCCTTTAATGCCTGCTTCAAATTTTGCACGGATCTAACAGCTGAAACAAGCACACGGCAGTTTTCTAATGAACCAGTTACAACAGTTTTAAAACGTGATTGAATTCCGGAGGGAACAGTTGAATGTTAAACGCTTTATGCGAAGTAATTCGTATAAAGAGTTTTTATTTAGATCAATCCATAATACTTGTATAAAGAACAGTATACAAATCTTCCTACTTATGGTAGGCAGAAGTGTTTTTGTATTTTCATAGTCATATGATTCACGCGTAGTAATTTTTATCACGCATAGTTATCTGTATCACGCACAGTCATTTGATTCAAACATTGACCTTTGATCCAAACATAGTGATTTGATTCAAGCATAGTCATTTGATTCGAGCATAACCATTTGTGTGACGCATTGTTAGCCTCGATGGTTTAGTATTTAGTGTAACTGACTGCCACGCCTGAGGTCGCAGGTTCGATTCCCGCACAAGTCAAACATTTGTGTGCATGAACATGGATGTTTGTCTTGGTCTGGGTGTTTCTATGTATAATATTTATGTAATTACAAAAAAAAGTATTTATGTATGTTTATCCATTGTCTAGTCAATAGTATAGTATAATAGTATAGTATTGTATTGTATAGTATAATAGTACAAGCTCTGCTTAGTTTGGGATAGTTGTGTGTATGTGATAGAATATTATTATTATTCTCGTTATTACAATTCTTTTTCTAATTATAAAATTTTTGAATATAAATATAATAACATACATATTTAAAAATATAAAAACTGAAATGACCCACCGACATCGGGAACAGGGTCCAAGCTGCCGGTGGTTAGGGCCCCAGAGAGAGGAATCTCCTCACAATACGCGCCGTGTCCAGTAGTACTGCCTTTTGCATCAAGGACTTGATCCAGCCATCTAACGCGAGCCTCTGCAGGTGGTGGTCGAGGCTCTTACGTATTAAACCATTGACTGTAATGACTATCGGCACAATGATCGCCGAGTCCACACGCCACATGTCGACAATCTCCAAGTATTTCAACTCTTTTTCTTTTTCAGCTATCACAAGATTCTCGTCATGCGGAATGGTAACATCGATGATCATTGCTCGGCGCTCCAATCGGTCTATCAGCACAATATCTGGCTTGTTCGCCACAATTGTCCTATCAGTGATGATAGACCGATACCAGTACAAAGTATCACGACCATTTTCGAGAACTGGATCGGGCACATACCTGTAATACGCCACTTCAGATTCCACAAGATCATACTTTAAGGCAAGTTGCTGATGGACAATCCTGGCTACTTGGTTATGTCTATGCAAATACTCTCCATTGGCAAGACGAGAACAACCGGAGATAATATGTCTGAGAGATTCTCCGGGCTGGTGACATGCCCGACATATGTCAACCGTCCCATCCTTCAGGATATATCTCCGGTAGTTGTTCGTCATAACAACTTCGTCCATTATTGCACATACAAAACCTTCGGTCTCAGCAAAGAGATCGCCGAAACGTAGCCAGGACACCGATGACTGAAAATCTATGTCGGGCCCATTCAGATCCCTGCGCTCGTCAGTTCCAAGCATAACAGGTTTGCGTCAGTTCTCCTTAATCAGAGCAAGCGGGGTAAAGCCCGTATCCACTGCGACTACATCGCGATGCACGCCCACATCGGTTCAGAGAAAATATTCTCTGAGATTGCACACTTCACGGTTGTGGAGGGTCTTGGCATTTAAAAAACCGCGACCCCCACACTTCCGTGGGATGTACAATCTCATTACCGAGGAGCGCGGGTGGTGCATTCGGTATGCAGTCAACAGTGTACGGATCTTTCTATCCAGGGCATCTAATTCCGTTTGCGTCCATCTGAGTATGCCAAAGGAGTACATAAGGATCGGCATGGCCCAACCGTTACAGGCGCGCACCCTGTTGCCGCCTGACAAAAGTCTTTTCAGTATTTTTTTCAAGCGGCCAAAGAAGCGCTCCCGCAACGTCCGTTTCATACCGTCCTCAGTGATACCTAATGCCTGTGACATACCCAGATATTTATAGGTTTCGTTTGCAGAGAGAGACCTAAGTCTAGTAAAATCTGAGAGTTCAATGCCATCAGATTCCACAACCCTGCCTCGCTTTACATACATAACTGCACACTTGTCAACACCAAACTCCATCCTGATGGAATTACTGAAGGTTTCCGTTACCTTAAGTAACGCCGTCAGTTGGGGTCTGCTGGAGGCAAATAGTTTTAGGTCATCCATGTAAAGAAGGTGGGATATAACTTGACCATCTCTCCGCAATCGATAGCCTAGCCCTGAACTCTCCAGTAAAGTACTAAGAGGGTTCAGCGCTAGACAGAACCATAAGGGACTCAAACTGTCGCTCTGGAATATACCTCGCTTGATCTTGATAGATACACCGCTTTCCCCGATCTGGCGACATCCTCGATAGCGTAAAACCGTTCTCCACTGCCTCATACACGACTTCAAGAAAGTGCAAAGAGTTGCATCAACTTTATACAACTCCAGCACCCTCAAGAGCCATGCATGAGGTACAGAGTCATAGGCTTTCTTATAATCTATCCAGCATGTCGCAAGATCTTTCTTAAGGCGGTGTATTTGTTGACTGATGGTTATGTCAATTAGGAGTAGCTCTTTAGTACCACGGGCCCTACTTCTACATCCATTTTGAGATACAGACATGATGTTATTCGCTGTAATATGTAGTGAAAGTTTAGATCTCAAAATGGATGTAAGAAGTTTATAGACCGTCGGTAGGCATGTTATCGGTCTATAATTTTTTGGGTCCGTGACACTACCTGATTTGTAGAACAGATGAGTGGTGCCAGTGGTCAAAATCTCAGGCAGCGATCCTGATTCCAAAGATGACTGGAATAGGGATGCCAAGCATGCTTGCGCACTGCGCATTTTTCATTTTTCATTTCAACCAGAAGTTGTGTAGTCCGTCCGGTCCCGCTGCTTTCCAGTTTGGTTACGAACGAACCGCACAAGAAACGTCTTCTGGTTGTATGTTAATTGGCTCCATTTGCGGTATAGTGTCACATGCCTGCCTAACATCCCCAAACCAATCCCCCTCTTCGTGGTCGACGGGCGTCGACCAGATACTACGCCAAAAAGCAGTCGTGGCTTCTGTATCTGGTAGACAACCATCCCCACTAAAATCAGGCTGCTCCCACCTTCTGTACACCCACCTTTCATCTCTCTGGAATGCACGATTTTGGGCATATCGATCAGCTCTTTTTTTGTACCGCCTCACTCGGCTTGCCCACGCACAAATTCTCTGCTTCAGGAAGTCGATGCGTTCTGTAACCCGGGCGACATAATCTTGGGGACATACGTCAGTCCCTGCAAACGCCCGAGTCACATAACGCATCACTCTCGGGCATTATTATTATTATTATAGTCACTTGATTGACGCATAGTAATTTGAGTCAAGCATACTCATTTGCTTTAAGCATAGCCATTTGGAGGAGATGTCGACATAGTCATGGACTGGTACCATGGCTGTGTCGACATCTCTATGTTGGCAATGTCCTGTCGCTGCCGGCCGTAAGCTTCCGTGATCGGCGGCGAGGAATTGGGTAGCGGTCGCATCCCAACACAATGTCATCTCACGGAGGAAGGCGGCGGGGCGTATCCGTGATTCTTGCGGATCCGGGTCGCCGCCGGCAGACCGGGTGGCACATTGTGGTAATTCGCACCTGATGCTGCCACCGGATCGCCCACCCACAACCAGTGAGTTGGAGTGACACCCTTTGTTGTGTCAGGGCATGGCATGGCACGTCGCCCATGAGTTGTCGCCGCGGGTGCTAAACCTGCATAGGGCACATCGTGGGGTTTTAGTTGCTAGGCCGAAAGTCTCAGGAGGGACCAACATAACCCTCTCGTCTCCCCCCTAAAAAACAAAAAACAGGTTAATATCAGTTATTTTATTCTGAGTGAAAGTTGTCGTATCTCTCTTCATGTTTTCTTTACAACGTGTATGTGTATGTGTACGTGTGCGATATTTCATCATGATCGGTCGAGTAGTTAAGGCGTGAAAACGTCTCGAACAAAGTCACTCAACTATAATATTATTTAGGATTAGTAACGAGTATTAACGCGATCATGCATAATGGTAACATTTTTGATGTTTGACGTTAGGGTCAGGTTACACCGGCCGTGGTCACAAGCTGGCCGCAGCTTGATACTATGCATGATTGCGTTAATACCCGTTACGAATTATATACATATATATATGTATATATATATATGTATATATACTAGATTTTTCCCGCGGCTTTGCTTGCGTAAATGTAGGTTAATTTAGGTTAGGTTAGTAACAGTACTTTTTTTAGAAGAAAGGTATCCTATGTCCTATTTTGTACCCCTGACAAGTATGCGGAATTATATGATAATCGGTCAAGTAGTTCGTTACGTGAAAGCGTAACAAATAAAGAATATCACATTCACATTTATAATATTAGTTAGGATCATGAAACGCGAAAGTAGAAAAATTATTACAGTGGAGAAGTTTACAAACAAAATTCATAAATTACTAAATTGTCGAACTGACGATGCTGCTTGCGGACGCCGTCGTCTGTTACACAGCACGAATATTTTTATTCCTTTCATCTTTACCAGAAACCCAGCAATACTCCATACTTTATAGATACATATATATGTATATACTTAGCTCAAAATGGGAGGTCACGCATAAATAATATTCAAATACCGCAATATAACCATTTGATAAGTTATAGAAGCTTAACTGGGGATTTGCATAAATTCAGGTGGCATCTGCAAGTACAATTTGGTTATGATCTCTACGGCCGGGGTGGAAACTTTACAACTGACTTCGCCGCACTCAGCCGCCAACTTTGAACGTTAGCAGCTGTCAAAGAATATAACGATTAATTCATTTCCATTTAGGCAGAGACTATTGTTTTTTTTTTAATACAACTACTTTGGCAGACAAGCATACGGCCCACCTGATGGTAAGTGGTCACCGTAGCCTATGGACACTTGCAACACCAGAGGCATCATTTGCGCGTTGCCAACCCTTTGGGAAAGGAGGAAGTGGGAAGGAGAAGGAGCGGAAAGGGGGAAAGAGGGTGATTGGGCATCCGGTATTCTCACTCACCGAAAGAAACACAACAGTAGGAATACTGCTATTTAACGTCGATATTCTGTGAGAGGGTAGTCCTTCCCCGGTTGAGCCGGCCCATTCACGCTGAAATCAGCGAGGCTCTACTACTCAGGTTTTCTTTTAATATATTATTAAAACGAACATTTTCACACTAGGTATAATTCCTGAACAACTTTTCGTAGTGATCCAACGCGTAAAAACTTATTTGGAGGTTCTTTGAGTCCTTAGTTTTCATTTCCCACATTAGAACTTTTCCTTACAGTCAAAGAAAATATAATCAAAAGGAACAAATCCAGTTCCTTATTCTTATAATAAGCGACGTTTTATTATAGTTGTTCGTAATTATAGTTTGATATTAATTAATACATGTAATATTCTCGGCTTGTTAATCGGAAGCGGAAGCAACGTGGAGGAAAACTTGTTCAAAGGGCTAATTAACCCACACGTTACATTATGTATGGAATATTAGTAAGTTAAAATACGAACTTTTATATTAATTATATTATTATTTTGTTATCAAAGCTTCGGCTAAAAGACAGTATTACAGTTATAAACAATAAAGTTTAAAAAACTATAACCCAACTACTTGTTTCGTCCTTTTTAGACCTTTTTTTTTACGTAGTCGGGTTATAGTTTTTTAAACTTAATATTTTTATATAACACTTTTTCGTAAAATTTATCACCCGGGCTATTATTACGAATCTATTGACACCTCATTCATTAAAATCGGTTCAGTAGTTTAGGCGCTACAGTGGAACATACAAACATACATACACAGACTGCCAAAATCATTAACCTTCCTTTTGGCTTCGCCGTAGTCGGGTAAAAAGGTAACGCTGCGTTTGTTATATTAATATAATATCAGCCCTCTATCATCTCCCTAGCCTTTATTATTCCCAAGTCACTTGGATCGGCTTTTCTAGTCTAACCGGATTTGACTGGATATCAGTTTTTACACGGAACGGCTGCCACCTGACCTCCGGAACCCTAAGGCTAACGATACCCTAAGGCTAGACCAGTGTCAGGATATTAGAGGGTACTGACTTTCCCAATAACGACTGCCATAGACGTTCACGGCAGCCGGGACCGACGGCTTAACGTGCTCTCCGAGGCACGGAGCAGGCGATAAATGTCAATCAATACGTACATAATTTCGAAAAGTTTCAGCCCTCTATAATAAAATAACTAAAATACTGAACATTTATCCTCTCAACTACAAGAAATGTAAAAGAAAATTGATGGTCTGGCTCCAAGAGCAGAATTATGAAGAATCGGAATCTCTCAACTACCGCACATAGCTAGATCGAATCTTTTAGATGGCTGGTGTCTGAGATACAGGTTTTACCTAGTTCGGGTGCCAGTGGCTCACTATGCATTGTTACACGCACTACCTCTATTGTTCATTATGTAATGTCTTGTATATTGTATATTAAGAAATCAATTTCTATTATTTATTTATATAAATTGTCTCACTGCTGAAATAAGCCTCTTCTCACTGTGTAAATGTTTACGCTATAGTTCACAATGCTGGCCGATTGCGAGATGGCAGACTTCACATATGTTCGAGAATAGTGTGGAGAGGTCTTAGATATGCAGGTTTCCTAACGATGTATTTCTTCGCCGTTAAAGCGAGCGCGAAAATCTGACATTTCGAAGTCATGTCATTAAAGAGATAGTTATTTCTTTAATGACATGACTTCGATATGTCAGAGGTAGGCGTGCCTTTATATCGAATCTGTTATGTTTACAAGGGACTAATCTAATCCGATTTTAATGCAATAATAGCTTATTGCACTTTAAACATTCGCTCGCTAACTTAGACTATAATCTGGATTAATATGTAGAATTATTTTTACCCTACTACGGCGAAGACAAAAAGAAGGGTAATGATTTTGGCAGTCTGGGTATGTATGTTTGTATGTTCCACCGTAGCGCCTAAACTACTTGACCGATTTTGATGAATGAGGTGTCAATAGATTCGTAATAAGAGCCCGGGTGACATAGGCTATATAATTTGTCCTTTATAGACTCCTTTTTTACGTGGTCGGGTTATAGTTTTAAAACTTTTCGATTTCAATGAAAACCTGTTAGTCTGGAAAATCTAACGATACTCTTACAGTACAATGTGTTACTAGATGGCGTTAGGCAGAACCTGAGAGGAAAGGTAGTTAATACATATTTAGCTGAACACCTGTATTTTTGAAGGGGTAGGCATAAAAACCGCATATCACCGCCTGTACGTGCTGTACATTGGTGGGTAAACTATTGAGTTTTCCCACGTAATAGTGGGTGTGGTGGCTATCGCCGTTTACCGAGCATCAAATTTATTGTACAACAAATATATGTCGGAGAGTCAAGAAAATAAATATTGTATTGCAATTTATTTCTGTAATTGGAGTTGAATAAAGCGCCATCTATTGGTTTGTTTCGCAACGTCAAGCGTAAGCTTGAGTGAGGTCTCCATAGAGCCGATGTGTCAGTTGGAGTGACAGTTATAACTGTCAGTGTTATATTGACATTATATAAACGCCGGAGACTCATGCGCGGACACATTCGGGTGACAAACTTGCTGCGTTACGGATCAAATCAGAGATAATCACAGTCAACCTTTATTGTATTATTTCTCTTGTATTTGCCTATCATTAGTATACGTACGAAGTATAATACCACGCCTATATTTTGTTTCTCCAACATATATATTAATCTTAATCTTACAATATTTATATTGTCTGGGAAGGTCCGTGCTGCAACTATGAATTTTCTGACAGTAAAACCAAATTACACCGTACAACCTTAGTATTTAACCCGAGACCGCAGGAGCAGCAATCACATTCTCAACCACTGCATTACTTAGGCAGTCAAAAAAGATAGCAAAGCTAAGCAATACATCTTCATTTAAATTAGACGCGTTAAGAGAGTCAAGGCTCAAACAATGTCTATGTTCAGACTGTATCCTCCTAACTAATATTATAAATGCGAAAGTGAGTTTGTTTGTTACCTTTCATGCCTTAGCTACTCGACCGGTCATCATGAAATTTTGCATACACGTTGTCAGGGCTACAGAATAGGAGATAGGGTACCTTTCGTCCAGAAACAAGTGAGAATGCGGCCATGAATTGCCGAAAAAACTTTATCACGTGACCTTGAGGTCAGAGGTCAGAGGTCATAGTCATTTCGGGGGTATATCAACTATGCTGAGTCGAATGACGTTGACTGCGAGTCTCTAGCTCTTACGGTTCTTGAGTTAAAAGTTGTATAACAGACGGACGGACAAAGCTGTTGTATAAGTGTTTTTTCGAACTCTAAAAAGGACTGTTAATAACTTAACCTAGCCTACATTTACGCGAGCGAAGCCGCGGGCGAAATCTAGTAGACTATAAATATAAAACACTAGCTTTTGTCCACGTATTTGCTCGCATAACGGTGGATTAGATTAAGTTAATAAAGTAGTATTTTTAAATAAAATATGGCCCGAGTTACTCGGTGATAATATAGCTTTCTAATGATGAAAGAATTATTAAAATCGGTAGATTAGTTTTTGTGTTAAATCGTTAGAAACAAACAAAACATAAATTTTTTCCTCTTTATAATATTAGTATAGAAGAGGAATATCAAAACTGAATTATAACTCTCGTTTACAAATGCGATGTGTAGTAAGTTAGAGGTAAGTCGGGGTCACAGCTGGGTGCTGGCCTAATCTCTCACTTATTGCGAGAGCCGGCCGGCACAGGTGTGCTAATTACACACCCGTACCTTCGACTGAGTTATATTTTTATAGAAATACCAGAACATACTGAAGTACTAAGCGAATTAATGACTACGCTAGTGTTGTGGTCGAATTTTGGACATGTTTTAATTTAATATTGGTTTTCTTTGTTGGTATGACAATTGACTGGCCACAAAAATAAAAAATAGCTAGCTATCCCTTGGAGAACAGTATTTTTTCCTGGATGAAGGGTACCTTATATCCTGTTCTTTGATGGCCGGTCGAGTAGTTAAAACGTGAAAGCGTAACGAGCAAACTAACAAAACTTATAATAGCTTAATTTAATATTAGTTGGGATGTTTCATATTTTTACTCAAAAATATGGATGATGTTCCTTTGCTTTTTAACACGCTTTTATTAGCTTCACCTGTATGTTTGTTTGTTTGTTAATTTGTAACCGACTCCTTTGGACTTGATTTTGACCCACTTCAAACGGTCAGATTTCATTTAACGAGACATTCGACGATTTATCGAGGACCTGTGATAAATCAAATTATTCTTTTCAATAATTTAGAAAAGAAAATAATAGTTTAAAAGACCTAAAACCACGCTTTATTAAAAAAGAAACTAGACGTAGAAAATAATTTAATAATTTTAATGTAAAAAAGCGTGTGGTGGTAGTTATCAAAATATCTTAGAAAGACCCCACGCATTTTTCATTAAATTATTTTCTACTTTTTAGTTTGTTTTTTTTAATAAAGCGTGTTTATTAAGTAATTTTTTTATTTTACCATTTAGGTATTCATGTCATTTCACACGACGATCTAGAGGTTCTGGGCTTACAAATGTTTTTTTACCATCAGGCTATTGATATATTGATTCTCTATTACCAGTTTAGTCGCAAATAGCAAACAAATCAACGCAAGATTAGCAAAATCATTTAATCAAAGCTAGATGCCGCTCGCATCTTTACATTAGCTGTACAAATCTGGGACATAATCTAGGTATCTGTGTGACCATCTAAATAGAGCAGCAATAGCTCAGTGGGGAGACCAACAGACTGCAATGCAGAGGGTCTCGGGTTCGAACCCACGTCGCGCACCTGACTTTCGTAAGTTATATGACTTTTCGAAATTATGTGAGTATTGATTGACAATTATCGCCTGCTCCGTGCCTCGGAAAGCACGTTAAGCCGTCTGTCCCGGGTGCCTTGAACATCTATGGCAGTCGTTATTGGGAGAGTGTCGACACAAAAGATCCCACTGGGTCGAAGTGTCGCCAGTCTGCACTGACTGGCCCCAAGATAAGATAAGACCATCTAAATAGTTCAACGGCTTACGAGTGATTGAATAGAAAACATCCAAACCTCTTCAAACACTTAATATTAAATATAATATTAGTAGGGTTATTTCTACATCATAATTATTATAATATGTATATTGGTTCATTTCCTACATGTATACAACTATGTTACGACCATCAGCCTATTATAAATTAAACATCAAATCATAGCAAAATATCGTGAACATAGCAACACAAATAAACAATTTTGAAATATCTTACCTAGTTAGATATAAAAACAGGTCAAGTACATTATACGTAGATAGAGCGGTGTGGTCATTATTTGTGTCACGAGGGCACATATTAATATCATTTTTGTGTATAAGTAATAATAATAATAATAATCTTTATTGTTCAGAAAAAATACATAGCTAATACAGATAAATCACTAGGATTCTCTGTGTCTTGGAGACCAGTCTCTTCCATCGTGGTTCAAAAGATATAATATAACATATATGTACAATAAAGGAAAATTAAACCAAAACAGAAATTATGTGATGAATACATGGCGTCTTGCAGTAATTGCGTACGAAAGTATGAGTAGTGAGTAGTGTGATGTTGGTGTGTGTGTGTGTGTGTGCGTGTTTGTGGGTGTGTGTGTGTGGGCGCGCGCGCATGTGCGTGTGAGCGCGCGCGTGTGTATGTGTGCGTGTGTGTGTATTTGTGTGTATGTTTGCGTACATATGTGCGTGCGCATGTCATGTCTCCATAACGAAATATATCATGATAGTATGTAATAAATGGTTTAAGAAGAATTTAATAGTTTCTCTGTGTCGTATTTATATAAATAGGCAATATAAAAACCTCAGTGGCGCAACTTTAATGACAACGGCTTTTGTGCGAGAAGAACACGAATATTGATGATAATTGTAATCAATTATATTTAAGAATTAAAAATTACAGAAGTGAAATAAAAAATGTGTCATATAAATAATACGTCATAAAACATATGAACTTTATATTTATAAACTATCATCTTGTTAGTTTTTAAATCTGCCAGCAATAAATTGAATAAAACAGTTATCAAAATGTAAATGAAACTAATAGCAACTAGTTCAGACAATTGTACGCAAGCTAGCGATTAATATTTAATAATCTGCCATCTCTCTATCTATAATAAACTGGTGGGAACTGGGTGGCGACCTATTTAAAGCATATATGTACTACTAAGTTGTTGTGATTAATGTTTATCAAGCGTAAAATGAGAACTGTAATCAAATTAACACGTGTTTATAATATTCGCTACTACTCAGAGACTATTGGAAGACGCTTATTTTTTTATATAAACCTAAAAGCTTTTACTGTCTTGGAACTATTAAGCTAACAACCCGTAATATTTTCATGTGTAGTCTAGGATCTAAGCAATCCATCAATCGAATAGACAAGTTGTTCTAGTTAGTTCTAAGGAAATTATGCCTGTGGGGTGCCCCACATAGGCATAAGTTACTTAGAAAGATTTTATATATAATTACTTACTATCTATTCGATCGATTCTAAATACGGCAATTATAACATTTGTGGCAAAAATAAATCTTCTAAATGTTTTCATTTATATGGCAGCCTCGATGGCGTATTGGTGAGTGTAACCGACTGCCATGCCTGAGGTCACGGGTTCGATTGCCGCACAAGTCAAACATTTGTGTGCATAAATTTGGATGTTTGTCATGGTCTGGGTGTTTCTGTTCCTAAAAAAAAGCATATATGTATGTTTATCCATTGTCTAGTACCCATAGTACAAGCTTTGCTTAGTTTGGGATAGATGGTGTTGTGTGTATGTGATAGAATATTATTATTATGTTTTTCTTATCACAGGTATTTTCTAACATATTATATTATAAAAATACCTGGCCGTTGGAAGGCTTACATGGAGACATGGGTCCAACGTGAAGAGGCCCTTCGAGAGTTTTAATCAAAAGTGGGATGGAACACCTACAGCGGCACTAGCCGCAGCAGGCGTAGGACTATTGCTACGTATGGATTCTAATATATGGGCTATGGGTATGGGTGTTTGTTTTATTATTATGATGTTTCTCTTATCACAGGTACTTTCTAACATATTATATTAGAAAATACCTGGCCCTTTGAGAGGCTTACATGGAGACATGGGTCCAACCTGAAGAGGCCCGTCGAGAGTTTTAATCAAAGGTGGGATGAAACACCTACAGCGACACTAGCCACAGCAGACAGGACTATTGCTACGTATGGATTTTAATATATGGGCTATGGGTATGGGTGTCTGGTGGACCGGTATATTGCTAACTATGGATGGAAAACGGCGTCTGCCCTGAATACTCTAATAGCATCAATGCAATGGGCAGACGGTGACTCGCCAACTCACTAGATTGGCCCCCTGAATAGCCACTATAGGCATACACGCCTGCAGCAGAGAGCAACACCGGTGCGAGTGGCTAGGGGTGTCGAGCGGTGCGGCGCCGGTTTCACCAGTGGGTTTGCCCGTAGTTATGCCCTTGAAAATGACACTGCCACCCCCAAGCATATAGCTCTAGCTGCCTCCCACTGCCCGGCCGACCAAGGCAAGCCAGAGTTGAGAGTCCTACGGGCACTCTTGTAGTTTCACCCCAACCAACCAGTAACGGCAAGCTGGGGACGAGGCCCTAACCAACTCTCTGAGACATTCAGGACCGCAGTGTCGCCACTCACATTCAGCTCGCCACAAGCTGCCCTGCGGTTAGTGCGCTTTTATTTAACCTGTTGATACATTTTTTATATCACAAGGCGAAGGTGATAGTTTAAAAGCTAGTGTACAGCCCTCTGATATCGCGTTCGTCTCATGATGAGATAATGACATTATTATTATTATTTATTATGTGGTAACCAATAAAGTGTATTTAATACCGTACTATTCCTACTATATTATAAACGTAAAAGTTTGTGATGATATTTTGATGTTTGAAACTTAATCTCGCGTAAACAGTTTAATGCATTTGGATGAATGTGTTCCATGTTCTGAATTAGTATTTTCTAATCTAAAAATTCAGAACACATTTATTTTCCTTTTATCTTGAAGATACTTAATAGGTACAAATAAAGCTTGCATGCATTTTTATGCCAACCTTGTATATCATATAAAAGATTTTTAACTCCGTTGAACAATGTGTACCTAAAAATAATGTATTCAGGCGCAATTAGGCGTTTCTTTTACATCAAAATCCAGAGCACAGTTACGGCACTCGTCAATAAATGGATTACACAGCTAAGTCAAATAGAAGCACCTGTGACAAACTTTAAGGTCGTCCTCTACTTTCGTTTCGTTCGTCACTTACTTTTGTCTTATGTATATTGTATTTGCGAACCCTAATCTTAAATTATCTCGCCCGAAACGTGACAACTTTACGCGAACAGGAGCGTGACACACTTCCGTCTGAAAGGACAAATTGTGCTGAATTGGAAACGCACAAATCTACACGGTGATGGCGACGGCGAGGCAGTTAATTTGATAATGTTCGTGTCGACATATCACATATACGATAGAAAAAAATGTCTAACGTTGTAAAATGACGTAATCGAATTTAACAAAGTCTCGCTCCCGCCTGTCTTTTTGCTTGCGTTGTATTTATTTATAGGGGAATTATTAACCATGCGAATAAATAATATATGGATGACTATTAATTACACCGTATTGTAAAGCTTAATGTGCTGTCAACTGTATACACCATACAGTTATTTTATAAGTTAGTTTTAGGTTTTATTGTGAGTCTTTAATGCATTGCTCCACATGATATATGAAACACCTCGATTAGGATATAACGCAGCACTCTTGGAATGAAGTATATGCTGCAAAATTGTTACGGAAATGGAAATTTGTGCGCTTAAGAATTATTATACTGATCGTTCTGAATAACTTGTACCTCAAATTCGTATTTGTCGTCGTTTTCAATATTTGTGTTCGCCTTCAGTCTTTCGCCCACTTAGTATTTTAGTAGGGAGACCAACAGACTGCAATGCAGAGGGTCTCGGGTTCGAACCACGTCGCGCACCTCTGACTTTCGGAAGTTATATGACTTTTCGAAATTATGTCCGTATTGATTACCAATTATCGCCTGCTCCGTGCCTCGGAGAGCACGTTAAGCCGTCGGTCCCGGCTGCCATGAACATCTATGGCAGTCGTTATTGGGAGAGTGTCGACACAAAAGATCCCACTGGGTCGAAGTGTCGCCGGTCTGCACTGACTGGCCCCTTACATAAGATACATACATACATAGTATTTTAGTACGTCATAATCAGTAATTTTGACACCCATAATTTGAATTTATATTCGCTCGTTACTACTACCCTTATTTATATTGCTCTAGCAGGCAAGTTCATTACCTGTCTGCCGTTATGCAATAACGGTAGCCTATGAATGTTTGTAATCTATAGGAATCACTCACGCATTGCCGACCGAAACTGAGTCAAAAAGAAGTGTTGTATTGCCTGCGCAAGAGGCATTTATTTATGCTACGCTTTAGATTTAAGTGATATAGTCATATGAGCGCCTGTGAATAATTGCAAACCAGTTCGATTTAGATTGGTTAACCTAAACCAAACTGGTACGCAATTCTCCACAGGAGCTCGCAACAAGATATTGTACATTCGAAAAGTGAGATCCTGACAAGCGATACACTGCATTTGAATGATATTCGAATACAATTTTGCTTAACGCTTAATTTGAATAGTCAGGGACTCACTACACGTACCTATATATGTATAATGTTGCCAACACATTCGAATATAATTTGAAGCTTCGTAAGCTATTTTAAACTCGCCTGCCGTGAAAAATTAAACGATAACCTATAGCTAGATTTCACGATACACATTTCTCGCTTTTAGAATAGCATATTCAATATTTAACTATCGCTTGTTTAATAAACGGTAAAGGAAAATATCGTGAGGAAACTTGCATGTCATGTCAATACTCCACAATTTGTATAGTCCGTCAAATCAGACTAAACTACACCAGCGTGGTGGTCTATGGGCTTACACTTTTGATAATAACAATAGCACTGATATTACAATATAATCTAATTAAATAAAAAATGTGCTAGCTTCAGAAATTATAAGCATAAGAAACTGCTATAAAATTCCGGTAAAGTATGACTATAAAATGAACGTAAATTTAAAATACACACCGTAGATATTCTGCGGGATTAAATGAAAATACTATCATATTTAATCACTTTTGCTATACCACTTTCCACAAAGATAAAAAAGTTAACCAAAACAAAAAAATTAACAAGCTTAAATAATATGATATTCTATCACATACACACAACACCATCTAGCCCAAAATAAGCAGAGCTTGTACCATGGGTACTAGACATTGGATAAACATACATATATACTTATTGTTGTAAATACATACATATTATACATAAAAACACCCAGACCAAGACAAACATCCATGTTCATGCACACAAATGTTTCACTTGTGCGGGAATCGAACCCGTGACCTCAGTCGTGGCAGTCGGTTACACTAACCACTACGTCGTCGAGGCTAAATTGCATGCGTACTGCAGCTTATCCTTGAGCTGTAGTACGCATGTATTGTTATTTAATTACGTCGCTGATTTCTTATACGACCGCGTGTAGGTTTAAGTCTTAGTCGTGTAATAAGAGCAACCAATTTCAATATTCGTAGTTATGTATGAAACCAAGTAATGAGCTTTGAAAGTTGGTAAAAAAAGGATGTTAAGCTTAGTTAACAAATATTGTCTTCTGTTTACGCGAATGTTATTCATTGAAATTAAACTACTATATACGGCTTTTATCGCGTTGTTTATTTTACACTTTATTACATAATTTTGAAACTTTTACACTACTACTAGATACTATTAAACTTCACAATTTTTGAAGTTAATTGAATTATTAAACTATTAAAACTATTTATATTTAAGTTTACACTTTTCCCGACGCGACGTTTAGGTTGCGATTCAGCAGCCATGGTCACGAGGAGACTAAGATGGTAGTTGTCTCAATGTTCCAGTGTCGTTATTTCATAGTACCCGAACATGATTTAATCATTGGTGTTTCTATTTACGCAAAATGAGATCAGACTTACTTACTTACTTACTTAACAACTTGCATCATATTGTCTTCTGTTTACGCGAATTTTATTTCCTGAAATTAAACTACTTTATACGATTTTATAGCGTTGTTTATTTAACACTTTATAACATAATTATTATTTTGAATAACTGTATCACAACTACTACTACTACTATTAAACTTTACTTATTTTAATCTGATTAAATTATAAAACAATTTTTATCAATTACTTACTTTTTATATCTTAGTATAAATAAGTCATAGGTATAAGTTTATTTATATTTCAACTAGATTTTGTTCGCGACTTCAGACGGTTAAATGTAGCTTAGGTTAGGTATGTAATAGTACTTTTTCTGTATGAAAGGTACCTTCTGTCCCATCCTGTAACCTTGACAACGTGTATGCAACATTTCATGATGATTGGTCGAATAGGTTTTTTAATAATAATAATAACGTTTTTTTTCTCGCCATAGTAACAGAATGAAGTACATAATTATCTTGATTGATAACCAATATACTTAGGGTCTGCGCACACCGAACTGCAAAATGCTCGCGCATGGTCGAGCAGAATTTTGACTGCTCAACCATGCAGACGGCAAGCTCGCCCCTCCGTAAGCAAGCTCCGTTGAAAATGCTATGGGTTGCCAGGCGGGCGTTCATGACCAGTTTGATTCCAAAATCCGACGTTCCCAGACGTGTTCAATATGGTTGATTGGGACTTAGTAATTATCGTCCTTTTGGCAGAAGAAGAGGAACATGAAGAATATATAAATAAAATAAGACGTCATGATCCATAATTTCCAACTGACGCCGGCCGCGCCGTAGGTAGTAAACACATGTCCAGACAGTTTTCTCGCCATGGCAATACTGAGCGCGGGCGGCACGTGGCGGCGGTTCAAGCGCGCTCGCGCATGTATAACGCATACTCGAACACGCATCTTGTAAGCTCGACAATGGCCGAGCATCAAGTTTGGACGTGTATTTAATTTTGCAATGTATGGAATTGTCATAAGATAAAATTTTCAATAGTCTCAAAAAATGCTCTGCTCTTTGTGTGCGCTGACGCATACTCGTAAAAAGATACTATGCGGGGTTGATACCTGAACTAGGATGGCTCCTGTATCTCAGGTTACCAACCCTCCACTTCATATAAGGGGTCTTACATCTAATGAGTTAAGGTGCGAAAGCGTAACAAACAAACTCACTTTCACATTTATAATGTTACTAGTTAGGCAGTTAGGATAATATGCAATGAAAAAGTTAGTATTAACTGTTTATGAAATTTATTTAAACTAGCAAGATATATTATGCAAATGTATATACTACACACGCATATAAACCTTCATATCTATTAATACGTAGAACAGTAGCACTCATATTACGCGTAGGGAGGTTGTTTTTCCAACGCTACCAGCGGCGTAGCAAACGTGTAGCACCTGCTACGGCTACGCCTACGAATCATTTACTTTAGTATGAATGGAAACCAGTCCCAAATTGCACGCAGAATATGTAACTGTTTACACTAAGACTTTATTGTTTACAAGATCTCAAGGGGCGAGTGATAGACGTAGACCTTTAGATAGTATACCCTTGTCCTCAAATGATGAATGAAATAGGGTATACATAAAAACCAATGTCCTTTTTTATGTTTCACAAATGATCTTCTCTTTTCAAATGTCTGTCGGTCCTGTCGCATAAGTTTAAGCTTAAGTTTGCGGGAAAGGTTCAAGGTCGGGCAAAATATTTAAAGACTTTCTGACGGAGTTGGTAATCGGTCATCTCACACAAATTAATATTCTAATTGGATGGATGTATTTTGTGTCTGTTAAATAAAAGTTGGTAAAGTCTCCTGCGATAAATTGGTAAACATCTAATTCACTTACAAAAAGAAAAATAACGGGCTGGCGTAAGGATTTTCTTTCTTTGTCGTTCCCTCACTAATGAGGATCGTGACTATACACTAACCGTCTGCATTTGCCTCTATCCTGCGCCAGTTCAATAGATCGATGTACAGTTTCTCCTGTTGCCTCTACAATACTTTGCACCATCGTGTTGGAATTCGGCTCGTGGAGCGCTGTCCCTGCATTTTTCCTACGATCAACTGCTTCTCCAACTCATGCATATGTAACCGCATTATACGTCCAAAGAAGCTTAGTTGACGTTCTCGGCATAGAGAGGTGAGTTATTTTTTGATGTGGAGCTCTTGTAAAATTGATACGTTTGTTCTCATGGCTGTCCATGGTATCTTTGGCATTCGTCTCCAGCACCACATTTCAAAAGTGCTTATTTTGCTTATGTCTCGACTTTTAAGGCACCAGGTTTCAGCTCCGTACAGAAAAACAGAAAATACTAAGGAATGCACTAAACGTATTTTGGTAGCTCGACGTATACCCTTGTTCCTCATAAGGATTACTTCTGGTATTGTAAACTGTCAAAGACTACGGTAACTTAATTACGTGCGTACGCTTGTTTGTCATATCTATCTTAATATGATAAAGGGGATATATTTGTTTGTTTGTGGAATAGATAATCTCTGAAAATACCAATTCTAATAATAATTCTTTCACCATTAAAACGTTACCTAAAAGTAACATAAGTTTTATAACATCTTGCTTCAAGACATGGAGCGGGGCCAGTTATCATAAATGTAGGTAAAACCACGGGGAACAACCAGCTAATAATAAAAACTCAAGATAAACAAATATAATACATGTACTTTTTAAGTACAAACGACGTATATTTTAAATTACATTGTAGGTACTCATTTTAGCTAATTACGCTAAGCTAATTAAAGAACACGTTTTTACTGCTTTAATTAAGTTATACGTTCTAAGTTACCTTTGTAGTAATTTATTAAAGTATCATATATTGTGCTCGTAAAACCTTTTGTCGTAAACACGAATTTTACCACAGTGCCAGCCTAATAGGCGCTATAGGCAAAAGTTGAGTATGCATCTTTTCATGAGTATACTGGATGTACATATATAATAATAATAGCAGCCCTGTATTAAACTGTCGGCTGCGGTGGCGTAGTGGTTAGTGTAACCGACTGCCACACCTGAAGTCGCGGGTTCGATTCCCGCACAAGTCAAACATTTCTGTGCATGAACATGGATGTTTGTCTTGGTCTGGGTGTTTCTATGTATAATATGCAGGTATTTACAAAAAAAAAAGGATATATGTATGTTTATCCATTGTCTAGTACCCATAGTACAAGCTCTGCTTAGTTTGGGCTAGATGGTGTTGTGTGTATGTGGTAGAATATTATTATTATTAAACTGTCCCACTGCTGGGCACGGGCTTCGTCTCAGTGTGAGAAGGTTAGGCCGTAATCCACCACGCTTGCCCACCGTGGGTTGGTAGACTCCACATATCTTCGAAAACATTATGGAGAACTCTCAGACATGCAGGTTTCCTCACGATGTTTTCCTTCGCCGTTAAAGCGAGCAATAATTAGCTATTTAATACGGACATAACTTCGATAAGTAAGCGCGCCATGGAATCGAACTAAAGACCTCTGCGTGGCAGTCCAACGTTCACCCACTAGGCTATCGCTGCTATAAAAACATTGAAAAGGTAGGCATCTTCTCAAGGATATTCGTAGCTCTATCTATTTATGTATTTCAGAAGCAGTAGTATAGTTCTTGCAACTCACGAAGGCGAGCGGGCTATGTATATGTACCACCATGTACTCCAAACGCTTCTTTTGTCACCTTGGCCCTTATTTATATAAGAAAGTAAATGGATTATTACCAATTTATGAACTTCAAAAAATCAAGTGCAAAATGAAGTTAAGCGACTGGCTCCAGGATCAAACTTACCATGACACTGAAAAACTTCTCGCTGTATTGGTGTAGTAAAACCGTTTACTTTAGAAATTACATACTTACTTTTGAAATGATTTAATCAAGTATAATTTTACCTAAAATATACGCACATATAATAAACAAACACACATACACACACACACACACACTCACACGCACACACACACGCACTCTTACACAATCCAATTACCTACTAACAAAAAATAAAAAAATACCATAGTAAAAAAGGGAAAGAAAATATTGTTCAAACATTGTTACAGAATAGTCCGTAAAATATGAGTACATGTATAAAACTGTAAATGTCCGCCAGGGGGCAGACCTGGTGTCCTGAAATACAGGCCTCAAGCCTAGTTTAGGCACCAGTCTCCCACAATATACAATTCTTTTTATTTGTTAATGAAATGTTACTTATGATGACTATACCAATGTAACTATATTGTGGAGGAAATAAATAAAAATTATTATTATTATTATTATTATTATATGTGTGTGTAATTGTCGCTCGCAACTGACCGCCGCGCTCTGTTATACACGCACACTACCGCACTGTGCATGTACACGTTCAACTACAAGTAAACCCCGCTCGCCTTCGTGAGTTGCAATAACTGTAATAGCAGTAGTATTGAATGCGCCTGCTCTGCATGAGGTCTTGATTTCGATTTCCAAGTCGGGCAAACAGTAGTGGTTTAATAGTTTCATAATTATGTAAAAGAAGTCCTTTTCAAGTAAGTAACGCGATAAATTCCGTATATAGTAATTTAATTACAATGTATAATATTCGCGTTAACGAAAGATAATATTATGGAAATAAGTAGATATGCTAGATTAATAAATTACTGTATTTTCGTTTTAAATATATTTACAACGAAAATACCTATATATTCTTAAGTACCCTCTGCTTGGTTACGTAAATGAATTGGTATATATTCCAAATAATGTTTTCTAAATTGTCATTCAAGTTAGACATCTTTTGTGAATATAAATAAGTTCTCTAACAGAATTTATAAAAGCTATCTATAAACAAAAATGTCAAGTTGCACGTACGACAAAAGTTGTTGACGAAGGCTTTCAAATTTATTTTTATTTAATTTAAAATAAATAAAGGAATGAAGATCTCTCCATTCTCAATTATTTGGGTAATGAGCCTAATAACTGCACGGATGGTGTAGCGCTGTAAGTGGCTGCCGCGCTACAGCCACTACAGAAAGGTTCGGTACTTACAAGAGACAAACATTTATGAGACCCACAAATACTTGTTGTGAGTCTGGGTGTTCTATGTGTCCATTGCATAAAGCGTCAGCGAAGTAATGTGCGTATTAAATAGTTAATTACCGCTCTCTTTATCGTGAGGAAATCTGCATGTTGAAGAGTTCTCCATAATGTTCTCGAAAATATGTGAAGTCTGCCATCGCGCACTGGGCCAGCGTGGTGAACTATGACCGAACCCTTTTCACACTAAGAATAGTCCTGTGCCCAGCATTATATAATTAAGTAAAATCGCTCTGAAGCCCTCTTTATTTCTTAGTTTCACTTACTGTTGAGGATGTGCTCTCCAAAGCACACTGAAGGCATGACAATACATCAGTAATCAAACATTTTAATAAACCAAGGCGTGCTTCTAGGCTTAAAGAAGGTACCTCTAGCGTGTATACTGTAATAAAATAAACTGACCGTAAAATGTGTGTACCCATTAATCACGTTCGCGAAGTTGTTCGGTCGGCTCTGCGTCTACTTTGTTTGCGAGTTGTTCCCCGTGGCCATTATTTTCGGAACAATCATAACAAAACAAAACTACGGTGTTTTAGCTCGCGAATGGGACTGTCAACGTAATCCGTACAAACGAGCTTCCTAAACAGAATCTATTTGAGTTCGCAGCACCCGTAATCTTTATCGCTATCGCGGATATAAGTAAATATAAAATATACAACGTAAGGATTACTCATATATTTAGAACTTATACACCCCCTGTTTCTAAAATGCTAATCACCAATGTATTATAGTTATATTCATGTCATTAGATGTAGTTGTCTATTTCTAATTCTGATAGCCAATTCCAGCAGTTGATATGTTTTTGACCGTCTGCTAAGCGTTGTTTTGCCTTTTACAAACCGGAGGAAAGTGTCTTCTAACTTTCGCTTATAGGAGCGGGCTTTTACGCAGTATGAAATTTGGCTAAAATCTACCATAGTGAGGAACTCACGGACATGTAGGTGATCTCACGATATTTTGCTTCACTGTTAAAGTAGAAGTGAAGGGAGCGACAAATATTATATTTTTTTTTAATTTGTGAATAGAGTATTGTTTTCTGTTTACGTGAATGTTATTTATTGAAATTAAACTTCTATATACGGCTTTTATCGCGTTATTTATTTTACATTGTATTACAAAATTTTGAAACTGTTACACTGTGTGTGAACATGTGCAACCGGGGACCAACCACTACCTGAGATTTGACAAACCACAGATTCTCGCTAAAGAACACAGATTCCTACCATGGATGCTTCGCGAGGCTATTGAAATCAAAAAACATCCTAATTTCAATAGAGAAGATGATTGGAATGTACCACCAGCTTGGGATCCAGTCATTCAAATAGTCAAACCCAAGAAGAAGCAAACCACAGCTAGACTTCATGATACTCTGAGCTCATTCTACGTAAATAGAAACACCAATGATTAAATTATGTTCGGGTACTTTGAAATAACGACACTGGAACATTGAGACAACTACCATCTTAGTCTCCCCGTGACCATGGCTGCTGAACAGCAACCGAAACTTCGGGGAAAGTGTAAACTTAAATATAAATAGTTTTAATAATTTAATTAGCTTAAAAATTAGTAAAGTTTAATAGTATCTAGTAGTAGTGTAACAGTTTCAAAATGTTGTAATACAGTGTATAATAAATAACGCGATAAAATCCGTATATAGTAGTTTAATTTTTGTGAATAGAACTCTAGATTTTTACATGTCCATCCGACGGTCATACACTAGATCACCTTCATGAGCAGCAATACTAAAACTCATAATAATAGGCATTTATTGAAAGAAAATCAAACTCTTTTACTAGATATTGTTACATGCTGGGTTAATGTAAACAATATTACCGACTAAAACACGTCTTATTCTAGCACACAATTAAATGTAAAACAAAACAAACACTAGTTTACACTTTTCCACTGTAACTGCTTCAAACTCCGTAGTATTTTCGCCTCCGTACGCTTCGATGAATACTTGACCGCTTACGATTGTAAACTGCCTTGGCGGTGCGCGTGCGCTCTATGTATACGCGGGTGAAGCGTTTCTTAAGATTTCTAGAAAAGCCATACCCGGTATGTAACAGTACGAAGATTGTAGAAAGTTCCAGTGTTCTCTTTACTATTCGCGTACCGACAAACTACGTAGTTCCGTAAGACGTCAATAGATGACGCTATAATAAATTATTAGACGGAACTGTCTAGTCTTCCCCACAATGCCGATAGATGGCACTGGCTGTAAAAATATATTATATTTTTTATAAATACATCTCACGCACTAGGAATAAATAATAGGTGTCTCGGCATTGATTATAAAAAAACCTATATATCAATGTGTCTTGGAGAGCTTTACAAACAGTCAAACAACGAAAACCCAAACATAGAACTACAATTTGTAATATACACGTTTCCCGGGTGAACACCAAAATGCGCGCCTTGCACTTTGCCACTGCGTTGAATGTTCTAGGTTCCGCGGTACAAAATGTTGTGTGAGCCACAAATAGTTGTACCGAGACTCGAGACTGGGTATTCGATATATCAATGAAAATATTTAGGTGGATCACACAACAGACACATGACTGTTAAAAAAGATGGTAGCCAAATTTAACAACGAACATTGATAACTAAAAACTTCAGTTATTATAACTCATCCATTCGAAAATTCACAATTCATCGCAATAGAATGAATTTATATAATTATGTCATTATTAAAAGAAAATGATAAATCTTAAAATAGCATGGATTTAAAAAAACGTAAATAATGGAGATACGTTTAAGTACCTAAGTGGATTACATTAAATGTTTGAAAATGCACTTTCGAAAAATATAATAATATTCAAATAAAGGTACGCATTAATATAATGCCTGGTCTAATTTGAATAATATTAAAAAGCTATTTTGAAATCTACGCATCCATTCACTATGTCTATATACTTTAAATAATGAATCAGATTAATTTTCTAACGGATTATATGCTTTTATTTAATTAGAGTTAAAAAACTTTGATTGAAAAGTATTTTTTCTTTACAAGGTTTCATATTTTTTTATATTAATAGGATGTATAGTTTGTAAGCAGATTTGTGAGTTTACAGAGGATCTTTGTTACTCAATTACGCGTAAGACGTTTAACCGACTTAAGTGAAACTCAGCACGCCTATGGACCGTGTTTTGAATTAGCTTTTGTACGGTTTATTCCCGACAACTAATTATAAATATTTGGTTGATGTGGACTATTTATAAAATAACTATTTAACAATATAGCTAAGCTTAGCTTTTCTATATATCGCAGCATATTATAAGAATAATATAAATTAGCTTGATATATTTTTAGTTACTCCTAAGGATTACAAATATTTAATATATTTTCAATTAATAAATTTAAGAAATAGGCTAAAGTAGTAGCTGGTTTTGGTTAAGAGACCTCTGAATAGGCTTCAGAGGTCTCTTAACCAAAACCAGCTTTTATAATTTTTGTCTGTCTATATTCTGTCGCTTCGTTTTTGCGAAACATCTAATAGTATTTGAAGCAGTTAAGTAGTACGTAGTCCAGATTAATATTCACATTTCATCCAATTTCTTATAGTAGAAATGGTGATCAAATTATATTAAACTTAAATTATTTGTTTAACACAGCCTTAGAAAAGTTTACAAAAAATAAAAAGTGCAGTTCTGTGCCTTGCCAATATTGGCATACAAATATTTACATATAAATAATAAACTGTAAGTAAAAATAAAACCACAAATAATAAAATATCAATAAAATAACAAAACTTAATCTAACACATTAAAAGACATTTTTTTTTTAAATTGTGTCCTTTAGGAAGTCTGTGATGGAATAGTAACACATAAAAAGTGTTACTATGCCAACAATATTCTTAATTTATATCTAAAAAGGTAATGTTTTAATTGTCTCTGACAGTCTGTTAAATATTTTCCGTATTAACCTTAGGAATACATAAATTGTTTTACGTCTATTGCGTATGACAACATCTGATAAATTATTAAATAGATGCGGATTTGTTTTGACAATTAACGCCAATTCAAATATAAATAAAGATGGAAGTGACAAAATGTTATATTCAGTACAATACGGTCTACAGCTATCCGTAACTTCAAGGCAAACACAGCACTAACAACTTTTTTTTTAATTTTTAAATTTAGAAGCTGTGTCCTGGAGCGTAGAGTTGCCCCAGAAAATAATACCGTATCTAAGAACGGATGCAACAATACCATGATTAGCGTTTCCAGCCAGTTATTAGCGCTTCTGTATTAACTACTCAAGATAGTTTTCGTACAGCATAGGACGAACTACTCATTCTTTCGCAAAGTACATCTATATGATCTTGTGCATAATATGATCCATGCATAAACGAACCTTTCAGAACCGCTGTGATATAATTAAGTCTTAATTAAGACAAAAAGTATAAGAATTAATAAAACTAGCGGTCGTCTAGTGGTCGAAATTCGACCATAATTGATTTAAATTTTAAGTTTGTTAGTTATTAAGGTTTTGTTGTCTAGAACTATAATCACATTTCATTTAGATTTCGATCTATACAAGTTAATTTACCTATCTTTGTCAAACAAATTATTATATTGATATATGTAACCATAGTTACGAAGAATAGTACGACTGCGTGTGTCAAATGCCTGGTTGTGTGCGTGTAGTGCTTTTTCATTTAATGTATTTCTAATGCATATTTTATATAAATATTAGGATTCGCCCCTCCTTCTCCATATAAACTTTAACTGTGCCAAATTTCATACGCCTCCGTCCGCGCAATTTTCGTTAAAAAGGGGTACAAAGTTTTTGCTTCACATATTAATATATAGATAAGTATAGACAGCACCAAATGCCCCAGTTAATATGCCATTAAAAATCTTACAAGTTTTAATAAGCAAATGAAATTTCGCTCAACAAACACGGAAGGTGGAAATCGGGTTATAGAATACGTTCACAATATTTACATATTTTGAAATATATCACGTTTTATCTGTTAATTTATACGTGAAGAGAAACCTTTGTTTTTAAGCATACTGCGCAATCGAAGGAGTATCATTTTTGGCATCTGTACTAGAATCTACAAGAAAGTGTATCTAAAACAAGTGAGAAAATGAATTGTCGTAAATCTTAGAGTTCGAAAAAATGGTTCATGTAATATGCAAAGGTCACGTGATACCACGGGACCTTGGGGTCAGAGTTCAAAGGTCATAGTCATTTCGGGGTATATCGACTATGTTGAGTCGAATGGCGTTAACCGCGAGTCTCTAACTCTTATGGTTCTTGAGTTGAAAGTTGTATAACAGACAGACGGACGGACGAACGGACAAAGCTGTTGTATAAGAGTTTTTCGAACTCTAAAAAGGGGCAAAAAGTGAAAACTTATCAAACATATATTGCTCAGATGGTAGTGGTTAAAATGGTCGCCTCGCCTTTGCCGCTGTACTGTGAATTGTGAGATGATGTCAGGACACAAATTTTGTGTGATTTACAAATAGTTGTTATGAGTCTGGGTGTGCTTTGTGTCCGTTGTTTGAATGTTTGTAAAGTATCCTGCGATATAGGATATAACTTAGTGCAGGAATAATCATTAAAAAAAAACTAATGTCTTATTTTATCCATCGTTTTAATTAGGCCAGTCACAACCGTCCCTGTAGCCCAGATTTACTAAGTTCAATATAATATATGTATATGCATACATTTCTATTACCTACATAGGTAATAGAAATGCGTAAAAATAAAACTCTCTAATAGGCACATAGAATTCCTCAGTCGATTAAGTCCCATATAAAGCTATACCTGCCATGATTAAAAATACTTTAACTAAGTGACTTATAGGTGCCATCGTGCAGGAGTCACAGTGGAACCATATGTGTAGGTATCAATGTAACCCTAAAATACCGAGTATTTTTTAACTGTAAAACGTTAAAAAAATATGCGTGAAAAGAAAAACATAACGTGTATTTTTTACTCATAATAAAACGTGATCTACTTTTTTAATATTACAATTACAAATGTAGGCTCACGCCTGTTTATTCCCTAGGGGGTAGGCTCTGAGACAGAGGAACATTCTTTTTTTTTTTTTTTTTTTTTTTTTTAACGTGGGGGAATGCTTGATGCATACCCCTCCGCGGGGGCGGGCGGAGGGGTTATGTCGGACTCGCCGGGGTAAAAGAAATATGTTAAGAAGAAAATGTACCTCCCGGGATACCGACTAAACCTACCACGGTGTTCCTCGACAAAACCACTATCGACGGGGCCGCGCGAATCACTTTCGCATGCGGTCGCGACCCCGCCGAGGTTTCGGCCCGCCGTATGAAACGGCAGGCCACTACACGAAAGACCTACCCTATTGGCACTTCTACACTCCCTACTGTCCCCCCTAGAGGGGAGACGGACTCGACATAGAGGCGCGCGTGGGAACACGCACGCCGCCTCTCGGACCTGGTGCTGAACGGATGGCGGGCAGGCCCACAAAGCCCGCCACCCCCAGGTCAAACCTCAGGGTGGCTGGAGGTCGTCCCGCGCCCTCCGGCGCCCGGCTCTGCGGTTGGGGAGAGGGTTCAAACGTTCCCTCTCCCGCTCCGCCGCCTCCTTGATGGAAATTACTTCCTCACAAAAGGAGGCGACGGCGTTCCACGACCTCTCGCTCCGGACCATAGACTGAACTACAGCCGGAAGCGAGAGGGCAACCAATCCGACTGCCGCGATCAACTCACGGCGCTGCGATGCCCAGGCGGGGCAAACCGCCAAAGTGTGCAGCGCCGTGTCCTCAACTACGTCGCGGCAGTCGCCGCAGTGGTGACAACCGGGCGTCTCTTGCCGGCGTATACGACACAGGAACTGGCCAAAACAACCGTGGCCAGTCATTACCTGTGTCAGCCGGAAGGTGAGGGCGCCATGGCGCCTCTCCAGCCACTCCTCAAACACGGGACTTACCGCCACGATCGTGGCGTGCCCAGAGGAACATTCTACGTCAACATTGCACAGCTTTATTTTTGGGTTGTTCCGGCGTCATCCAATGACATTTCATCCTACACTGTTTTTTTTCCTTTTTTTTTTTTTTTTTTTTTTTTTTTTCGCATACCCCTCCGCGGGGGCGGGCGGAGGGGTTATGTCGGACTCGCCGGGGTAAAATAAGATGTTAAGATGATAAAGTACCTCCCGGAATACCGACTAAACCTACCACGGTGTTCCTCGATAAAACCACTATCGACGGGGCCGCGCGAATCAATTTCGCATGCGGTCGCGACCCCGCCGAGGTTTCGGCCCGCCGTATGAAACGGCAGGCCACTACACGAAAGACCTACCCTAAAGGCACTTCTACCACTCCCTACTGTCCCCCCTAGAGGGGAGACGGACTCAGCACAGAGGCGCGCGTGGGAACACGCACGCCGCCTCTCGGACCTGGTGCTGAACGGATGGCGGGCAGGCCCACAAAGCCCGCCACCCCCAGGTCAAACCTCAGGGTGACACTGTTTTTTTTTTTTTTTTTTTTTTTTCCTAACTCAACCTATTTACGTTCCTTACTCAACCGACAGCAATTATTTCATATTTAATTATTTATTTACCTATAAGTATTCATTTTTTTTTTTTTTTTTTTTTTACGTGTGGTATTTCATTGACGCATACCTCTCCGCGGGGCGACGGAGAGGCTATGTCGGGCTCACCGGGGGAAAGATACCCCGGTAATACCGACTAAACCTACCACGGTGTTCCTCGACATAACCATAGACGGCGGGGCCGCGCGAATCGCTTTCACATGCAATCGCGACCCCGCCGAGGTTTCGGCCCGCCGTGTGAAACGGCAGGCCACTTCACAAAAAATACTTCCTCCACTGTCCCCCCTAGAGGGGAGACGGACTCGACATAGAGGCGCGCGTGGGAACACGCACGCCGCCTCTCGGAGCTGGTGCTGAACGGATGGCGGGCAGGCCATCCTATAAGTATTCCTATCACAACCGATGACGAAATTACCCAAAAACTCTAAGGTTTAGCTTAACGGTCTGAACAAAAAATACTGTTTTAGTTATCTATATCTATACTAATATTATAAAGAAGAAAGATTTGCTTAACCGATTTTACAAAATTTGTCACCATTAGAAAACTTTACTATAACATAGGCTATTTTTTTTAAAGTACTTACTGTTACTAACCTAACCTACTTTTACGAAGCCAAAGATTGTTTTGCTATCCATACTTTTTTCTAATAAAAAACTTAATTAAAATAATGTAATCGGACCAGTTAGGCATTCTAGTTTAGGATGAGTAAAGAAATAGGATAAGACGTCATATGATGAATACGGAACAGCCCTTATTTTGACGTAACATGTATAGGGCGAGATTATTGCCGTGCTTCGTTCTACTATTGAGAATAGCCTATCAAAATATCTTAATAACATATTGCTTTCCAGGAAACGAAACGGGGATCTCACGATCTATTCGAAACTTAAACGAGTACGTTTATCTTTTGCCGCATGAGTAAATCGGCACACAGCGGGAAAAACACTGGTAGATTTTTATTTTATTTGTATTTTGAAACATATAAGTTATGGTCATTTCTATGTATACTATGTACGTATTTGCAAAAAAAAAAAAAGTATATACATATGTATGTTTATCCATTGTCTAGTACCCATAGTACAAGCTCTGCTTAGTTTGGGTTAGATGGTGTTGTGTGTATGTGATGGAATATTATTATTATTATTATTATTATTATATTATGTCGTAACAAATTTAAATCAGTAGTTTCTAGCTACAGCTCTGGTAAACAGTCGTGAGTTTAAGTATTTAGCAATTATAAACGACTTTGTCGCCCTGCTCAAGATTCAAGAGATCTTTAAGAAAAAGGTTCACACCAGGATTGTTGTCTAGCCTATTGCGTCGCAGCGGCGCACCGGCAACCAGATATAATAAGCTTTCAATTATGCCTGGTATTCCAACTTCTTCTCTCTTAGCCTTTATTATTACCAAGTCACTTGGGATCGGCTTTTCTGGTCAAACCGGATTTGACTGGATATCAGTTTTTACACGGAACGGCTGCTACCTGACCTCCGCAACCCGAAGGCTAACGATACCCTAAGACTAGACCAGTGACAGGATGTTAGGTACACGGTACACGATAGGGTACTGACTTGCCCAATAACGGCCAATCCCAATAAATGCCCAATAATGGTATTCCAACTATTGACAGAAAATTGAGAATTAATAAAGCAGCCTCTACTCAAAAGTTTATTCTGATTGTAAAATGTCCAGTTATAATTCAGGTGATTCGGTTTGGCGACCCCACCACGACTACTCTTGCAATTGGTTACAGTAACCGTTTACCATCAGAAGAGTCGCGGTTATTTACCACTTTGGAAGACGGTAGTCGATACTATAAAAACTTTATTGAAAACTAGCTGTTGCCCACGACTTCGTCCGCGTGGACTTTAATTTATTACCCAATTAGGTATTTTTAATTTGTTATCTAATTTTAATATATAAAACTACAACTAAAGAAATTAATAAGTCTAACTACACCTATATAGATATAGTTAGCGATATATAATTAAAAAAATACATATGGTATCGCGGACTTTTTTGTAGATATTGATACGTTCTAAAATACTGTAGAACATTTTTTTGTTCTATCATCAATAGTTTCCGCAGCGCACGCGATGACAGATTTTTTATGACAAATTTTTTCTCACCTTGTGTTATATTATTGCATTTTTATTAAGGATCCCTCTTTTTTTTGAAAATGTAATATAGACTATGTGTCACTCAGTGAAGATGCAGTTTTCTAATGGTGAAAGAATTTTTGAAATCGCTCGAGTAGTTTTTGTGTGAAAACATTACAAATGTAGAGACACATATTGTGTAGAGACAGACTGCTGACGCATGAATTCTATATACAAGGCGCGCAGTGTGTGCGCAGCGCAGTAGTCGTCTCCCCACACCCGCTCAGCTAGGTCGCGTACCTAATTATGTAGTTTATTCTTGTATATCTATAATAAGTTTCTGGTACCAGTAAAGAAAGTATATATCAATGTGACTATCATTTCTTACGCATAACGACGCCCCCTACACAAACATACATAAAAAAACACAAATTTTTCCTCTTTATAATATTAGTTTAGATAAACGCCTGCATATAACGTCACAGCAATATGTACGTTTAAGTATGTAGTTATTTTGAATATAAAAATAACAGTAAGGAGTACAAATTTCACCAGTGAAGGTGACACTATCTTACAAAAATATATAGGCTATATTCTTCCCCAAGATTCAAACTACCGTCATGCCAAATTTTATCGTAATTGGTTTAGCAGTTTACTGTATCAGTGCAGCAAAATAATAATTCATTCGTCCTTTTAAGTTTTAGAGTTCGAAAAATCTCTTATACAACAGTTTTGTCCGTACGTCTGTTATACAACTTCCAACTCAAGAACCGTAAGAGCTAGAGACTCGCGGTTAACGCCATTCAACTCAGCATAGTCGATATACCCCGAAATGACTATAAACTTTGACATCTGAACTCGTGATACCATTTTTTCGAACTCTGAGCGTTACGGCATTTCATTGCCGTTTCTCACTGGTTTAACGATGTAATCATTGCACATTGCTACGGAGAAGAAAAATGGAAGACTTGTTTATATCTTGCAATCACGAAAGCAAATTTAAATACTTACAAAATAGACTTCCTGCTGCTACTTAGAATTTCGTAACAGAAAACTTTAGTAGCAATCTAAGCTCATTGTAGAAGCCAACAATGACATATATGGAGAATACACTATCAGAACCATACCATACCATAAAATTACTTGCTTTCTATGAGCAAACTTGGGATTGATCTGGACTAGGCAAAGTTATGAACTTATGGTGAGCTTCGATCAAATAATAATTTTAGCAGGATGATGAGGCTGAACACGTACGTACATACATAGATTCACGCCTGTTTCCCAGAGGGGTAGGCAGAGACTACGGATTTCCATTTGCTACGATCCTGACACACTTCTCTGACTTCATTCACTTTCATAACATTCCTCATACACGCTCGCTGGTTTAAGGTGCTCTTAGCCTGGCCTTTATCCAGGACGTCTCCGATCTGATCAAGAAACATTATTACCAATTTTAATAACTAATATCTTTTATAGTGTTTTGTGCTCTGCTCTTGTTCAAGTGTAGGAAAAATACTGAAATATTATATTTTGCGTTCAGGTTCAACCAAAAAACCTAAGTTTGGTTTTACCTAATTGCGTTAAATTGAAAATTAATAATTGCATAGTACGAGCCACGTAAATTTAATTAAAAAAGAGCACCTAATCCAGGCGCACGAAGCCACGGGGAAATACCAGTTCACTATATTAATCATGTTATATAATTGCCGCCGACCGTACTTCATAGAAACGTTTAGACTCTTCACAAATTGAAATAAAGTTACGAATCTCTGCAAGAAAAGAGACGACAGTCATTTATTAACGTTCATTTAATTTGTATAATTGATCACGAAAGTTATTTGAAGGCGCTCGCAAATGCTAAAAATAAATCTGTTTTCGTCAGATACAGGGCAATTCTGCGCTACTGAAAACATGAAACGAATATTAATTGATAAGAACTGTGTAAATAAGGTTCAATACAAATCCAGTTTTATTATTGAACGAACGGCTAAATAAAATAGGAAAAACTGTATTATCTTAAGACGATGTAAGTCTAGCTAGTCTAATAATGAATACAAGGCTAAATGCAAATCGTTACATGTTAATCACCCCACCACTAGCTATCATGACGCGAACCGCGATAAGCATGTATCGCAATAAACATAGATCTCTGATAACATATCACCGTACTTTATTTTTAATGTCAAAAATGTTCGTAATATTCAACTAGTGGTTGTGTTCAGTGTTAAGCCTGCATACGTACATATGTACTTACGTTTCGTATTCATGATGTTATGAACACGATTTAAAGGCTGCAAAAATGCCGCATTGGATCACCGTTTTTTGTTTATTTGTGTTTGTGTATGCACAGCCGAGCAGTGATAATGAAGGTACGTTTTATTGCCATAAAATTGTAAATTTCTTTCAATATAATCACGGGTAGATTCAAATGTTCATTACTTCAAAATCTTCGCATTATCACAAATTACCCTACATTGTATTATAATTATGGTTCATTCTATTAAAGTATAGATACGCTGATAAGAATCTGAATCGTCGGGACAATAGTTTGTAAAAGTAGGTACTTACTTTAATTTGTGTAGCTTAGCAGTTCATTGTCTATAGAAACATGCAATTAGAACTGATGTTCATCAAAAAACATTAATATCTTGATACTTTGATAATATGGCGGCCCGGGTAAAATCAATGTTGTTGTTTGTATAGGAATTCAAATCAGTATAAGGCTAACTCTGTAGTCATCACTATAACTAAATACGACATGTTCAAAAAAAAAAAACCTTTGAGTTACAACGGCACACCGGCGGCCAAGCACAATAGATTTTAATTATATCTAGGATTTAAAGACTTGACAGAATAATAATAAATCTTTATTGAAGTAAATTATAACTCATTATGTTAGTAACAATATCTCTTAATACTATTATATTTTACTAACTGACCCGCGCAACTTCGTCTGCTTCAGATAAGAGAATTTTCCCCGCTTTTGCAACATTTTTCCTTGCTGCTCCGCTCCTATTGGTCGTAGCGTGATGTTATATAGCCTATAGCCTTCCTCGATAAATGGGCTATCCAACACTAAAAAGATTTTTCAATTCAGACCAGCAGTTTCTGAGATTAGCGCGGTCAAGCAAACAAACAAACTCTTCAGCTTTATAATATTAGTATAGATAAGTTGTCTATTTTAAAACTTAACATAAATATAGCAATATTGTTATGTGAACCTTGACTACAAACTGAACAGAGACGTGGAAAGCCTGCAGCAACGATTCACATACATACAGTCGAGTCTATTCGCAATATGATTCAGGCTGCTGTTGGGGCTGGCCTGCACACGGCGCAACAGGGATGCGCATCGTTGCTGCATTTTAACCGTTTATTTACCCGTTTTAGTTTATATAACACTAGTAGTTTGCCCGCGGTTTCAGTATTTTTATTTTCTTATATCTTATAATATCTTATATCTTTAAAAATATTCTCAATATTTTTATTTTTATTATTTTATTTGAATATACGGTATTTTGTAACCCGTATCTGCAAGGGGTTATTATATTGTGGTTATTATAACGGTACGAATGTGATTGGGTAACAAATATTCAAACATCAGGATGTTTGGTGCATTGCATATCTATATGTACACACAGCGACACATCAACCTAGACTGTTTATACTTTGAACTATTAGAAGTTGAACGCTGCGAATCGTGCGAGAGAGTGCGTTATGTTTTTGTTACGCTCTATCCTTATCATTACATCGACACCACTATGCACACAAAGGGACAGTGGTCCCTTTCCGCCAATTCTCTATTTTGTATGTAGCGTAGTTATGCGTATATAGGGTGTCTAACTTGATGTATAGCCGTGTGTACTATTATGAAATCTCTTAGCTCCTTCTAATCACCCTTTGTTTTTATGTTGCGACACACATTTGGTAACAGATAAAATTATCGGAGGTCTACTAATGATTTGATTTGATTTAAAAAAAGACAACTACCGCACTAGGAATAATTCCCGTATTGCGAGGGACTTTACAAACATTCAAACAACGGACACAAAGAACATCCAACATCAAAAACCATATGTGGATCACACAAATATTTGTCCCGTGTGGGATTCGAACCCACAACACTCGGCGTTGTGGCAGTGGCGAGGCGACCACCTCAACCACTAAGCCATCCGTGAAAATGCTGTTTGGGTAAATACCCAAACAACATTCAAACAAAACTCCATCAATTACACCGAACAGATTTTGATGGAATTTGGCTTACGGGTAAAGGTATACATGATTTGAGTTGTCATATAAGCTACTTGGCCGTGGTTCAGTCCATGGTCTGGAGTGAGAGGTCGTGGAACGCCGTTGCCTCCTTCTGTGAGGAAGTAATTTCCATCAAGGAGGCGGCAGAGCGGGCGAGGGTGCGCTTAAACCCTCTCCCAAACCGCAGAGCCGGGCGCTGGAGGGCGCGAGATGACCTCCAGCCACCCTGAGGTTTGACCTGGGGGTGGTGGGCTTCGTGGGCCTGCCTGCCATCCGATCAGCACCAGGTCTGAGAGGCGGCGTGCGTGTTCCCACGCGCGCCTCCGCATCGTGTCCGTCTCCCCTCAAGAGGGGGGGATTTAAAAGTGAGTGGTGACTAAAGGGTAGGTCTTGTTGTGTAGTGGCCTGCCGTTTCATACGGTGGGCCGAAACCTCGGCGGGGTCGCGACCGCATGTGAAAGTGATTCGCACGGCCCCGCCGATTGAGTTTCTATCGAGGAACACCGTGGTAGGTTTATTCGGTATTCCGGGAGGTCCATTATTGTCATCATTACCATCTTTCTCTTTACCCTGATGAGTCCGACATAACCCTCTGTCCACCCCCGCGGAGGAGTACGCATCAATGCATTCCACCACGTAAAAAAAATCATATAAGCTACTCAACATTTCGGCAAAACAAATTAACGTTATGTTTCACCGTTAACAGTATAACTGGCACTATTGTACGTTTTGTTGCAATAAGCGGCATCGATCCGGGAGGCACACAGAGAGAAATCCTATTATATCAGCCGGTTACTAAAATGCTAATCAACAACGTGTCAAAATCAAACGCACGTCAAATGATTTAATTGGCTGTTACTAATTCAGTCAGCCAATCCCTGCATGTGATATATGTTTGACCTTCTGTTAACAAATTTTTGAGCTGACTTGCTTTTCAAAAACCGAATGCTAATTAATATGTTAAACAGCTATCGAGTTCTTTTGTTGTTTTATACCTAATGAATGTTATCTTTACAGTTTCAGACAAATGTCAAGCAATAAACTGCGTCGGCGTTGAGTACGAATGTGTCAATGACAAGTGTTACTGTGCTGAAGGCTACGTGCCCAACCACTTACAGACCCGGTGCCTGCGATGTCCAGGTAATGCCCTTTATAGTGTTAAAATAAGAATCAATAGAAGCATAATGCCCATGGGACAATTGGTCGTATTGGTCGAGATTCGTGGTTGCCGTGTTCTTAGACGCTTACTCATGCTGCTGATTCTAGACAAAAAGATGGCCAGCGTTAAATAAGCGTTTCTTCTGCACACAACAATCTTGTACACTTCTCCCTAGCCTTTATTATTCCCAAGTTACTTGGGGTCGGCTTTTCTAGTCTAACCGGATTTGACTGGATATCAGTTTTTACACGGAGCGGCTGCCACCTGACCTCCGCAACCCGAAGGCTAACGTTACGCTAAGGCTAGACCAGTGTCAGGATATTAGAGGATACTGACTTTCCCAATAACGACTGCCATAGATGTTCATGGCAGCCGAGACTGATAGCTTAACGTGCTCTCCGAGGCACGGAGCAGGCGATAATTGTCAATCAATACGCACATAATTTCGAAAAGTCATATAACTTCCGAAAGTCAGAGGTGCGCGACGTGGGTTCGAACCCGGGACCCTCTGCATTGCAGTCTGTTGGTCTCCCCACTGAGCTATCGCTGCTACAAGAATCTTGTACACATATATAATAATTGTTTTAATCGTTAATTGAATATTAGTATACCTACTTTTGTGAGCGGTAATCATAATTTAAGACATTTAAAACGGTTAAACTGACATATCTTTTTGACTTTGTCCAACTAGTTTCGAACCCCGACTAGGTTCATAATTAAGAACACCGATTGGTTTCGAAACTAATCAGACCGTTTAAAACAGTTTAATCATCACTATCCCTACATCACTACATATTATAAAACAAAGTCCTCCGCTGCGTCTGCCTGTTTGTCTGTTCGCGATAAACTCAAAAACTACTGAACGTGTTTTAATGCATTTTTCGCCTATAGACAGAGTGATTTATGAGGAATATAATTTGTAGAATATAATTCGAAGCCGGACGGATCGCTAGTAGAGCATTATATAGCAATTAATGAACATGTAAATACACAATATATCATGAAACTATGACTCAAAGAAAATCGGTATCTTATTGTGATAGATAGCAAAGATAAACAGTGAAAGGTGGGAAACACGCTGGAGCTCGAAATATATCTGGTGTTACATATTTGCTACTCACAAATCGAACCTTATCAGTATGTTACATCAAACAACATCACCATGACATCACAGAGGAATACATGTGAAGAGAGAATTGCGCAAATACGCAATTTAAATCACAATTTATTTTTATGAGATCGAAATTTATAGTTAGATTAAACTACGGACTACAATCATGCCTTGTCTTGATTATTAATATACATGTAAGTGGATACTCCTATTTACCATACTGCTGCTTTAGAGGCTACCATCAAATTTTATTAATGCTATATATATGCGTGTAAACTGAAATATAAATAGTTTTAATAGTTTCAATAATTTAATTGGCTTAAAAATTAGTAAAGTTGAACACTAATACTAGTGTAACAGTTTTCAAAATTACGTAATAAAGTGTCAAATAAACAACGCGATAAAATCCGTATATAGTAGTTTAATTTCAATTAATATACATATTTTCCATTGTATGTGCTAAATGGCAGTCAATGTGTTAAGGAGTCTGGAAACTCCTCATAGGAGAATTTGTATACCGTAGCAATTACATTTGTTTGAAGAAGCAACATCAGACTTTAAACACCGGAAACATGCGTCTATAAAATAGGCCTATATATATATATCTTAACTTACGTTTTCGCGATATATGTATATACTCAAAAATAATCTTTTTAACTAATCAAGACAATTCCCGCATTTCGAATAATTCCTGTGTCGCGGAGAACTTTACAAACATTCAAGCAACGGACACAAAGAACACCCAGACTCGGAACAACCATTTGCGGATCACACAAAGTTTTGTCCCGTGTGGGATTCGAACCCACTACACTCGTTGCAATGGCAGTCGCGAGGCGACCACCTTAACTGCTACTTTATAAATACATCAAACTAGTTTGAAAAGAAAAAATACTGCGATTAAATTTCAATGTCCCATAAATATAGTTGCCAGGTCGTAAAACTCAACATCTGCATAGCATCTTGAAATGGCATGATGTTAATAACACGTAACTAAATAGCTATTGAGTATTTAGTCAAACAAACCCATAGCATAACAATACATAACTTTTGTGTAAATCAAAGAACTGTGCGCTCAACAAGGCAAATAGGTACCTACAGAATGATCTAGTACATTTATATTATTTAAAAGAATATAAAATGAAATGGATTTCATATAAAAACGACGTCGTTTCGTTGTCTTATATAATCCTAAATAATATTATAAATGTAAAAGTGTGTTTGTTTGTTTGTTACGCTAACACACCTTAACTTCTCGACTGATCATCATGAAATTTTGCATACTCTTTGTCAGGGATACAGAATAAGACATAGAGTAAATTTCATCCAGAAAAAAACTTTGTTCCCGAGTAAATGAGAAATCTAGGTTAATGCAAGCGAAGACACTGATAAAATCTAGTATATAGTATGACCAGCCCAGTCTAGCATATTATTATATGTTACTAGCTCCGCCCCGCGGTTTCACCGCGTAAGTCCCGTTGCCGTGAGAATATCGGGGTAAAAAGTCAAAAAGTCAAAAAGTGAACCCAAGTCTCCAGCTATCTACATACCAAGTTTCATCGCAAGCGGTTCAGTAGATTTTACGTGAAAGAGTAACAAACATCCATACATCCATACTCACAAACTTTCACATTTATAATATTAGTAGGTACAAGTATTAGGATTTAAACCAAATACGCGTAAGGAAACCTGAAAAAAATTATTAAAAGCGTCGGCGCTATTTATTGCAATAGTCTTCAATATTTCTGGAATTAGTCGAGTCTTGTTTAATTTTGACTTTTAACCGATATATAATCTATATAGTATACAATATAGTCTACGATACGTGAAAAGAAAACGTCCTACCTTTTTTTACGCAAAGGTATCGTGCGCATGGCGGTGTGTGAGATTTGGTATAGTTCAAGTTTATATGGAGAAGGAAAACAAAAGACAATAAAATTAATATAATAATAAATATTTAATGATTTTTCGACCACTAGACGGCCACTTGCACCTGCACGAAATAAATGAAAAATTATTTGCATTAACTTCAATAAATATGGCGCTAAATTTGCGATAATCTTTAAGGCTGATGACAATATACCGTAACGGTTAAAAAAATACTCACCTGCTTAAAAGATAATAATAACATTATATAGCGGTTATTATTTACCTTCGACGTTATATTATATATATATATACGTTATATTTATTATGAAATTTTGACTAAGTATTGACTCATAAAAGTATTTTATTAGTTATCATCTGTGAAGTTTTTAATACAAGAAATTATCGATCGATCAATTAGACCTAGTTATGCAATATTGCCTTCACATTCAGACTACTGTTCCGCTACCATAGCTCGTAGCGTGAAGTTATATAGTCTACAAGTTATTACCCGCGAGTTCGACTGCGAGGAATTTAACAATAAAATCCGTATATAGCAGTTTAATTTCAATGAATAATATTCGCGTAAATAGAAGACAATATTAAATAAAAGCCTAAATTACTCCCTATGACATCAGCTATCTGCCAGTAAAAGTCCCGTCAAAATCGGTCCAGCCGTTTCAGAGATTAGCCGTAACAAACAGACACACAGATTGATTTTTTGATATAAGTACTTACCGCATTTAGTAAAAAGCTGTTATATTGACACTTCAATTTTACTTATTTATATAGATAATACTTCTCGATAAAGAAGTTATCCACAGGCCCTTTTTATTGAACATTTCTTTATTTAATTTATTTAAATTTATTAGCATTATTACATATAAACAAGTGAGAATCGACAAAGAATTGCCGTAAATCTTAGAGTTCGAAAAAATGGTTCAAGTAATATGCAAAGGCCACGTGATACCACGTGACCAGAGGTCAGAGGTCAAAGGTCATAGTCATATCGGGGATATATCGACTATGCTGAGTCGAATGGCGCTGACCGCGAGTCTCTAGCTCTTACAGTTCTTGAGTTGAAAGTTTTATAACAGACAGACGGACGGACAAAGCTGTTGTATAAGAGTTTTTCCGAACTCTAAAATACTAATCTTTTCTTTTTGTATTAGTGTAAGATGTAGATATACCGAACTTATAGAAAACTAGATTTGGCCTACGGCTTAGCTCGCGTAAATATAGATTAAGTTAGATTATATCAGTAATAGTTCTTTTTTCTGGATGCAAGGTACACTATGTCCTTTTCTATGCTCCTGACAACGTGTATGCGAATTGCGAATTTCATGATCGGTCGAGTAGTTATGGTTAGAAGTTGTAACAAACAAACAAACAAACTCGCTTTTACAATATTATAGGATACATTACATTTTAAGAAAATGTCGTTTGAAAGATGACTTTTGAATGAATAATTACTTCATCAATTGGTGTTATAAATACCACTGTGTAGATTTTCATTTGAATAACAAACATACCAACATTCATTGTAAGTAGCATTTCGTAGACATGGTCGTTTCTTTATTGTGAACTAAGAACTACTAAAATATATATTTCCTATTATTTACATAACCAAAGGCAACAATCATAAATTACAACTAAATTTATATTCACAAACTTAACTACTTATAAGTAAAACAAAATAAAATGGCACAAAATATAGAAAAGTAAATTTAAAAAAGAAAGATAAACAATGTCGATCAGGAAAGTGCCCAGAAGACTGCCAGCATAGGAGCAGTCCTTTAACAATAAATAAAAAAAATAAAATCCTTTCAACACTTCGGTACGAATCCCTAAATAAACTTAGGTAGGTACTATATCATCAGGCAACCCGTAAGTATGATTTCCAAACTGATTGAATAAAAAAACTTATTTAAAAACGTCAGTCATACATTATGTCAGTATTTTACCAACTATACAACTGATTTCTGAAGGTAACGCCAACTCACGTCCATCAATCATTACGTTTTGTGCTACAGATATTTTCTTTGCGTCATCGTGACAGTATGCAAATTAAAATGCTAATTAACGTTGATAATATAAATTTGTTTAACATCTAACGTCTTTTTGTCTTTTTGTCTTTTTCTTGTATTGACTATGATGAGTGTTTGCCATCACAAATTGGCGGGACGAATGCGTGTCTTGTAACCATGCCATAGGTTAAAAAATATATATCTGTTTTAGCAGTTTCTTACATTATATATTTCACTACTTATTATAGTCATTAGTTTAGTTTTTAAAAAGCATTAGCTCTTTTAAAAACAGAACTTAAAAATATAAAAAATAAACAAAAATTATTAATAATATATTCTTCTAGACTAATAAAAGAGGAAAGATTTTATTATTTGTTAATTTTTTGTAAGTATCTATCTCAAAAACGACTCAACCGATTTTAAAAATTATTTCACAGTAAGAAAGCTATATCACACAATAGGTTTTCAATTTCGACTGTTCGACTGCACGGATGGCGTAGTGGTTTAAGTGGTCGCTTCACCGCTGCCACTGTTCCGAGTGTACCGAGGGTTCGAATCCCACATGGGACAAAAAATTTGTGAGATCTACAAATTGTAGTTCCGAGTCTGGGTGTCCTTTGTGTCCGTTATTTGAATGTTTGCAAAATCCCCCGCGACACAGGCTTTATTCCTTCTACGGAGGTTGTCATTTACGAAAAACCGGTTAATAAAGGTACAATAATGTTTCAGGCTTAGGAGAGAAGTGTTTCGGGCCCTGCTGCGATAGATATGGTAACGGCACGCTACAGTGTTGGCAAGGAGTCTGTCAGCAGTGCTACGATAGCTTCGGTAAATGGACATGCAGGTTCGTATGTTTTATTACCGCTTACCTTTTCCATACATAAACTCACGACTGTAGAATCCGGAAGGGGAAGGCAGATGTGTATTATTAACAGCAAAATAGCTTATTAGAGAACTGTTAAACGCAGAGGTATCGAGTGCGATCTAATAGCATTGTTTCTAAGTTTTTGAAGTTTTATTAAGTAGTTCATTATCGCTCTCTTCAACGGTGAATAATCACTCTGCAAATTAAACATTGTGGAGAAACCAGTATTGAGAGTTCTTCATATAAATATGGAAGATAATATTGTGTAGGCAACCCTTCATTTGGCCAACGTGGTGGACTATGGTGCTAACATTCGTCATATTGAGAAAAAGCTCGTGGCTCAAAGACAGTTTAATTAATTATTATAGCAATGTGCACAATGATTTCAATTTTGAATCGTATCGTATTCTAATGTATTGACGTACTGATAACACTAATCTCGTGTATTTTGGTGTATAGTGTTGTCAATACTTCAGAATGCGCTGTGTCTTTGACCAAACATAGTTGATAGAGCGTTTTACGCAAAGGTATTCGACTATCCGAACACATTACTAATATAGTATTTGATACATACCTACTACCTTTACCTTCAAGAAGGAGACACTTAGTCCTTCCTGTACCTTACGTCTAGGCAGTTGCCTAACCACAGCCGACTTGCTTCTTTTTCATGCCTCCATTTTCTAATCTTCTTGCCTATATACTTACTTCACCTGCTTATCTTGCTTCTACCTTATGTGTTGTTTATTTATTTCTATATGTCTATGCTTTTTCTTTAATCTATTTTCGTGTTACGTTACTTACAGGGAGTCGATAGAACAAATTCTTCTGATTTCCAGTACACAGGTGGTGATGGGTACGGCGCTTGTCCTCGGTATTATAGCCACCTTCGTTCTACTCTACAAGCTTTGGGGCACTGCCAGTTTAAGGTAAAATTAAGAGCAATTATATATTTTTACTTACCACCTGCTTCACATGGTAAGCACAAACAACTGATTATGTTTATAGCGTAATTTAAATCTGCGTTATCTTCTAAAGTATTGAAATAATGTACAAGGCAATAATGATTATTCATTACATACCACTAAACGAATATTACATAATAATATAAGTATACTTATATATAATATTGTCTTCTGTTTACGCGAATGTTATTCATTGAAATTAAACTACTATACACGGATTTTATCGCGTTGTTTATTTTACACTTTATTACATAATTTAGAAACTGTTACACTACTACTACTAGATACTATTAAACTTTACAAATTTCTAAGCTAATTAAATTATTAAAACTATTGAATCTATTTATATTTAAGTTTACACTATCCCCGACCTTTCGGTTGCTTTTCAGCAGCCATGGTCACGGGGAGACTAAGATGGTAGTTGTCTCAATGTTCTAGTGTAATTATCTCAACGTTTAAACTTTAAAGAACTGTATTAAAGTCAATGAAGATGATTTTGAATGAGCTGCATATATTTTTAATGTTATTTTATTAATGTATATAAACTAACATACATAACAGTAATAAATGTTTTTGGGAATAGAAAAAATAAAATTTTCTTGTAACAATATTTATGGCAAGACTAGGTTCCTATATTATAACACAAATAAATTACTAATATTAATAGGTAGGAGTACAAAAGTCATATTAAAATATATAGGTGTCATAGAATTCCTTCGCAACACAGTCATCAGTGAACGTTTAAAAGGCTGGCAACATTGCTACGGAGAATGGCAATGCTTATTCTTGCCGCGAAATGGAGGCTAGCTAAAGAACTAGGAAAAGGCTGACCGAAGCGTCAATTAGCCTTTTCCTATGTAGAGCACGAGCACTGGGGCCCCATGACCCTAGCATTTTGACCCCAAACGGTTCAAAAGAAGAATAAGAGTCTTTACTGTGATTCAACCTTAGGAGATAGATATATGCCATCACGGCGCAACGGAAATGATGAGGATAGACACATTACTTGTTAAAGATAACAGCTATCTTAAAACTTTACCAATATCGCCAACGAGCCAGGTACTTACAATGTATGTAAATAACATTATTTACATATATTGTAAGCAGATGCCCAGCTTATTATAGTGCACAAGTGTATGCGCAAACACAATTGCTAACTCTGTTCCTTAACTCTCATGATCCAATAAGACGGATATATATATATATATATGCCATCACGGCGCAACGGAAATGATGAGGATAGACACATTACTTGTTAAAGATAACAGCTATCTTAAAACTTTACCAATATCGCCAACGAGCCAGGTACTTACAATGTATGTAAATAACATTATTTACATATATTGTAAGCAGATGCCCAGCTTATTATAGTGCACAAGTGTATGCGCAAACACAATTGCTAACTCTGTTCCTTAACTCTCATGATCCAATAAGACGGCATTCCAACACGACCGGAGAGAGATCAGGCGCAACAATATATGTATTACACAGGCAAAGCGATTTATAATGTCTTTTTTACAGACCTCTAGGAAGGACACCGAATAGCGATGGTCGACTGTCAATCGGCAGTCTGCAGATGTACGTTGATGAAAGGTTACGAGACGCACCACCGAGGTATTATCACTATTCCTGAAATTATATTTTTTTTTGTTTAAAAGACAAATCTACTCCTGCACTACGAATAATTACTGCGTCGTGGGAGATTTTACAACGGACAAAACATTCAAACAACGGACACAAAGAACACCCAGACTCAGCACAATAATTTGTGGAACACACAAATTTTTGTCCCGTGTGGGATTCGAACTGACAACACTCGGCGTAGTGGCAGCGGCGAGGTTATCGCTTATGCCACTACGCCATCCGTGCAATCAAAGGCACTTGTTTCGAACCAGGGTAAGCATTGTTTGTAAAGTCTTCCGCTTCAGTCCTACTGCGGGAGTTGTTAGGCACAGCTGGATTAAAAATATAATTATGTATGTATGTATCTTATGTGGGGGCCAGTCATTGCAAGCTGGCGACACTTCGACCCAGTGGGATCTTTTGTGTCGACACTCTCCCAATAACGACTGCCATAGATGTTCATGGCAGCCGGGACCGACGGCTTAACGTGCTCTCCGAGGCACGGAGCAGGCGATAATTGTCAATCAATACGCACATAATTTCGAAAAGTCATATAACTTCCAAAAGTCAGAGGTGCGCGACGTGGGTTCGAACCCGAGACCCTCTGCATTGCAATCTGTTGGTCTCCCCACTGAGCTATCGCTGCTCTAAAAATATAATTAACTAATGGCGCCTCGCGGTTTCTCACGCGTAAGGCCCGATGCTAAGGTTACATTAGAAAAGTTATATGGTCGTTAACATTTCTTAAATTTTCTAATTTTGCGAGCATCTTTCTTATTTTTCCTCTCATAAAAACCTTCTGTGAATAACAAAGACAACAAAAAAGAATTAGCGAAATTGGTCCAGTCGTCCACGCGTGAGCCGTGACCAAGGGCAATAGGGATTCATTTTTATATACAGGGTATCCCAGAATATGTGAATCAAATTGTAACGGGAGATTCCTTAGGTAAGGACCTTTCAAACGTGCTAAATAATAATCTCCCGTTAAAATTTGATTCACATACTCTGGGACAACCTGTATATTAATATGGAAATAAATGTTGGCGCCGACATTCTTAATAACTTGACCTTGACCACGATTTACCTACACACCAACACTAACATACATTTCCACACATATCTTAAAGTGTTTATTATTTAACACTCTGCACCATTCAAACAGAAACCCCGCTACATTGATATAACATGAATGTGGCTCACCAAATATTTAATCCATTACCCCAGAGAGCGTGCAAACGTACCGACTTGCAATAGACAAGTACTTGTTCCAGACCACAGATTAAATAATAATTACTGCAGGGCCACGTTACATGCTTTGGGATTAGTCAGCATGCCTGAAATAGTGTTTGTAGACGTCTGATATGCTTTAACTTGCAGTACGGTATGTAGGTATTAATATGTTATGCCTACAGAGAGATGGGAATACGGCATAAGAAGTCCTGTTATGTCGGTTGAAAATTATAGCGCGAAACTGGAAACGTTTTTGAGGTTAATTTATAAAAGATGGCTATTTTAGCAACGAATACGTGTAAATAAAAATACTTAAACGTTTTTTAATTATATGTTTAGAAAACCCTTAAAATATCAAAATTACTTGATTTTGCCCGTGGCTTCGTTCGCTCAAAAACAGTGCTGTTTTTCTGTATGAAAGGTACCCTATGTCGTTTTTGTACCCTTAACAATGTGTATGTGAAATTTCATGATGATAGGTCGAGTAGTTAATACACGATGTAATGCGTAAAAGCGTAATAAACAAATAAACAAACTCACTTTCGCATTTATAATAGAAGTTAGAATTAAATGAAGTCGAACAACACTAGGTACAGTACAAAGCAAAGTGAGTAACCTATTCCTTAAACTTTGATGAAAATTCTGCTATAATTAATATTCCAAATAGTACCTAATAATAGCAGAATTGAAATATAACCACATTTTCAAAAAAATATAAGTAATAGAAATTGCTATGGTTACGTTATTGTTAAAAATGTAAACATTTTAATTAAACTGGTTTTTATCGATGAAATCTATCACAATGTTGTTTTGCCTGGAGCTAATGATGCCTATAGTCAATTCAAGGTTTTTACATGCGGGTAATAACTATACTTAATAATTAATTATTTATTATACTTCTGGTTATAGTGTACCCACCTACTTAATAATAAGTATATATTTATTATAGACCTATGTACATATATATAAATATAATTATACTATCATTGAATAACAGATAGGTACTAATTGAGAAGATTATGTTGAAATGTCAACAAAGGAAAAAAGATGTCCGAACAGTTTTAAGCTTGTTTTAACATACTTACTTCGCTTGTTTTTATCAGACTAGATATTATTAGACTAGATTTATATTCAAATTGTCGTTCTTTAAAAGTAATTCTGAGCGTGTAGCGACATCTGTTGCTTTTATTACGAAGCATTATACCCGCAAGTCCCCAAACGCAGCAGTTTGTACCAAAACTTCGCATGGTAGGGCTAGACATGCTATTTAAAAGACTTCTAGCGCCACTCAACGTATCTCTGGCGTCCCTAGTCTATTTGGAAGATTTTCACTAAAATAATTCAAACTACAGGACCACCTTTCTACCCTATTGCATTATTTAGAAGTAGGTATTTAATAGATACCCAAAGACATATTGTAAATACCCTTATAAAGCTTGACCCATAGAGTCAACATCACCTCCAAATCGTGTATCGAGAGTTAATGAGCCAAGACCTTTTTATATTTTTTATAGAACCCAACACACAAAGAACGCCTAAACTTGAAACCACTATTTATGGATCACAAATTTATCTGCCACAAGGCGCGAGGCGACCATTTGAACCATTACGTTATCCGTGCAGTTAAATCATTCGTATATTAATATAATAATTACTTTAACTTTTTCTTAACAGTTATTCGAGAGCGCCGGCAGCCGGTTCTGCTACATATCCTGCTATAACATATCTGAACGCCGGCTTTGTAAGTTCCTACATTTTTGTTTACAATGTCAAAAATAGGGCATTGCCGATCCTTAAAAAATACTAGCTGTGCTGCTAGCTATCAGGGGACACAGACAGAGCCTAACTGACACCACAGCATCTTCTTAATCATTATTAAGAAGCCTGAGCCTGGAAACCGTAACCCTGAAAATACACGTCGCTGGGCGGCCAAGGAAAAGGACACTGGATACTGGTCCCACTGCACCGTTGGTCGCCGTAGGTACACAACTCACGATTTTGGTTACGATTTCCTTTAGGCTGAATAGATTTCCCCAATTATGCTGATACAGAAGTGGTCCGTGGTCCTTCAACCCTTTTAAAACTAAATAATGTAGAGTAGAAATCGTAATGAATTTAGAGGTTCATCGTAGAAAAATAGAGATGTTTTCTATAATTTAAAACGATAGGTAGGTATGGGCATCGTCTTCTATTGGTCCGACATTTAAAGCGGCTCAGTTTTAAGATATACCGGAACAAGAATATCAGTCGTTGTTTTCCTGCATAGTTATAACAACTGTAGAAATCTCAGCATTACTAAAATGATAGTCTAGCACCTTAGGATCTTGTTACTTTCACTTAACGGCGTAGAGGATTTGTAGTCACAGGACTAAACAATGTCTAATAAAATATAATGTGATTTCAGATCCACGATAGCAGTATTCCACCACCGCCATACACGTTAGAAATAAAAGAGAACGAGACCAGTCAACACAACAATCAGAACACAACTGTGCATATATGATAATGATAAAACATTAAAGTATTATTTAATTTAAACACAGCTTGTGTGCTCATTTCTGTGTAGGGGGAGCTTTACAAAGATTGAAAGAACGCAGGATTATCAATTTAAGAATTAATTTAAGCATATTGCATGCTAAACAATAATGTTAATTGAAACAAAACGAGGGACTAACATCCGATTTCTGAAAGGCAAATCAACGTCGTGTCAAAATGATTTGATTGCCTTTTACCAAATCAGCCAACCAATCACATCAGTTGACCTGCGTTTAAACGCCTGTCAATGTGATGATCTGCCTTTTAGAAACCGGTTATTATTTCAAACTATAATTTGAATTCATGCCAAGTCTGCGAACTACTAAAAATCATTCTTAATATCCAAAATATTAGGTCCCGTTCATCATTAACGGTAACAATTAATACTGTATAATAATTGCTGATTGTAGTTCTCTAACTGTTCGATAGATGGCGCCTAGCATTGCCTTTAAATAAACTTGCAAAGCAAATTTCAATCCGTCAGGTCCATTAATAACTTAGTTAAAGTCCTGTTTTGGCATAATTATGTATGCTGGTGATCAATCATTATGGTTTAATAGGGAAAAACGTTTACCATACTTACCACGCTAGTTCCAAACTTGTATTGAGGATAGCACGCCTATTGGTCCTCTATTGAAATGGCGTAGACTACAATATTTTACCTATTATATTATAGTAAAATAATATTATGAAGATGTACTTAAATGTTGTGATAATAAAGATAATATTTCCTGTATAATATTTTATATGTGTTTAATATTTTAAGATAATAAAATAAAATGAGATTTCATGTCATGAATTTTATATGGTGCGCTAACATATTAAATTCCCGATTTCTATATTATGTCTTATTATTTAAAATACTGTGTAACTAGTGTGTTGAGAAAATACATGGAGCAATAGCCGATGTGTTTCAGTGACAGAACACATTGTAAAGTTTTGTAGCTGGAACCTGACATTGAAGACAGATTTGGGTATACTGAAATCACGAAACTTAAGACTCGCTGAATACAACGCATTTATGCGTAGCACGCGTCTATATCATGCGTAGTGGCATAGTAATTCGGATCTAAAATAAAAGAGAACGCACCCTTGTGTTCAACAATTTTCAGGCGTAGTATTGAACCGAGCTTCTGGACCTTTTCTACATAGGTAGTTTGTGGTATATCACCTGAACACTACATCAAAACCATCAAAACCAAATCTTTTAATTAATTTCTAATGAGCCCTCGTACTGATAAGTCACTGTTCTTGCCGGCCAAACCAGCTTAATCAACGTACAAGGCAGAACACGGCAACTTCCTATGCACTTGTCATTTATTCTTAATCAGTTGAATGACAAGTGGGTCTCTAGTAGGTGGATACATAAATATGCTAGCTTCACACGGCGCCGTCCAACACTTGACACAAGTGTAATTATCACTTCCGTGGAGTGGAGCGAAATATTCCGTGCTCTATGTGACAACTGTATGACATCAACAAGAATACAAATAGCAAAGATTTAGAACATAGAAATGCTCGCAATTAGATCTTAAAAAGTGTTTACACTAAGGAGAATGAGCTCACACATTACATTCACGCAATAGAAAACGATAGTATACAATTTTCAATAGGAGTAAGCATGTTCATACTATATAAACTCATGTTAGCATTGTGTCGGGTGACAACTTGACATTCAGAAAGGTGACCATATTCAGACAGTACAGCACATCTATGGCTTAAATCTTAGCAATATAAGATGGCTTACAATTTAGGTTACAAATTATAAGTGTTCTTGATAACCCCTTCACATAAGCTAATATGCTAGTGTTAGGCCATCTGCTGCGTTAGGCGGGTGCACGGAGCGGCAGCGCAACGGACGCCCGCCTCTCGCAGCGCCAGCAGCGAAGCGGCGCTCGCCGACTTCCTGGAACAGCTCCGCTCGCGTGCTCCGTCGCGCGGACCTGTTGCCGGCGGCGGCGCCGTCGCCTGCGCTGCGTGCGACGGGAGACCCGCTTAACGCAGCGGACGGCCTAAGGAGTGGATTTATAGTACACTAGACGCGCCCGCGGTTTCACCTGCGTTTATAGTTACTGCGCCGTAGCGTGATGTTATAGGTATAGGTATAACCTTCGTCGCTAAATAGGCTATCTAACACTAAAATAATTTTTCAATTCGAACCAGCAGTTCCTGAGATTAGCGCGTTCAACAACACAAACAGACAAATAAACAAACTCTTCAGCTTTATAATCTTTATATATATAATTCTGCTGTACGTGTGTATGTCACTGAACTCCTCCTAAATGGCTAGACCGATTTTGATAAAAAAAATGGTGTGTTTTTGTGGATTCGAGGATGGTTTAGATTTGGGTTTTTATTTTCTTTTTACTTTTTTTCGTGTGTACAGTACAACGTCTGTCGGGACAGCTAGTATTAGTATAGATTTGGTGCAATTCAAACACCTGATCGCATTTCTAATGCCTTAAACGCAACCACTGCTTAATGTCAAACAGCTCCGACTATAGCTTTACTCAGCTATTATATTGAGTCATTCCTCTCTTTCTATTTCATATAAACTGACAGTCAATGAGAAAGGTACACTATCAAAGACTATGGTTGAATACTGAAAGACGGGTGTATTCTTTTGAGTGGTTGTTTTTGCTGCTTGCACTTGTAATTTGTAGTTAGAAGCTAACACCTGGTTTGCGAAAGGCTACCCAATTACATGTAAAATCAAACACATGTCAGGTGACTTGCTTTGTTGTTGCTAATTTAGTCAGCCAAACCCAGCAGATGACATGGGTTGTATGTCTGGTAGTCTGTCATGTTTTAGTATACCGGACATAATTAAAACTCTATAGTGTCTGGACACCAGTGTGCCACCTCTTAGAAATTTGGTGTTAAATCAATATAAAAATGCCTTATTGGATAGAAAAATCTATTAAATTTTTATATGACAATCAAGTGAAGATAACTTTGCATATTACATTAATTTGTAAGAGTGGTCAGCGCTGCCACCACATCACCTCTGTGTTCCCTTAAAGTTCTTTCTGCTAATGTTCTTGATATCTCCAGTTCTTTAACCTGAAAACATTACAGTTGATGATTAATATTATGAATATATACTCTAAAAATAGCAGTACACACTATGTGGTCTCTATTTATTAATTATAATACTCTTATAGGTGTCATATAAAGTGCCTGTCCAATTTAGTACTTGGATATATATATACTAAAAATGGTGCAATTACTGTATATTATTATTATTATTATTATTAATTACACCATTTCTAGTATAACAACCAAAACAACCAAACTATTATGTTTATAACACACAATCACATGCATTTTATAAACTCTACATAATTACTTCAGATTATTAACTTATATTTGTAAAAACAATATTCAACTCCATCCATTCCTAATTCTATCGGCGATCTCTGCTATTAAAATTTTATTATGTTTTTAAATAGTCTTGTATATTTAACGTTAAGTTAAGGCAGTAAGGTTTAAATTGCATTAATGAAGTATGAATAATAGTTAATATAACTACTTTTATGCAACTGGGGACAGTTTTAAGTGTTACATAAGTATTGAATTGTGTATCTAGGGTTTTTATTCATCAATAATAATAATAATAATAATAATAATAATAATAATAATATTCTATCACATACACACAACACCATCTAGCCCAAACTAAGCAGAGCTTGTACTATGGGTACTAGACAATGGATAAACATACATATATACTTTTTTTTTTTTGTAAATACATACATATTATACATAGAAACACCCAGACCAAGACAAACATCCATGTTCATGCACACAAATGTAACGTAACAATCTATTAAAAAGTTGCTAATAAAAAAGTGTCTTTTTTAAAAAGTTGCTAGTAATATAGTCTTTTTTAAAAAGTTGCTAATAACATAGTCTTTTATAAAAAGTTGCTAATAATATAGTGTGTCTTTTAATCATGTAGCAGAGGCCATATTATTAAAATTATTTTGTAAAAGAAATGCTATATACAGTCATACTTACAATTAATTCTATATCATCTTTTTTTACTGAAACTTTTTGGAGTTCCTTCTCTTTTTCAAGACGTTCAGCAGCCTCCTTGTTTCTTCTGTCACCTATTAACGACAGAGCCTGGAAATTGAACAAATTGAAGGGTTAAAATAACAATATCGCACTTTTTAACTTATTGTTCAATAACGATGTGATAACTGATAATTCATAGAGCAACTCAGCTTCCAATTAGTAAAACGTAAACACCGAATAAACAATAATTTTGCTACACTTACTTATAATAAACATTCAACTAACGAAGAGAGAAGAATCTTTAGGTTGTGTCTTTAGGTTACGTGTTTGGCATGCTACGACTTTAAACCCTAATTAACATAGACAGATAGCTTTGATTATTATAGCGTACCCCAGATATGTCCTGAGAAGATATTTCCTTCTCTTCTGCATAGTCAGTGACCTTCTCCAAGTCTGCTACACCACTATCGTGTTTTGCAGTCTTCTTTTGAGTTTTATCTTTATCATGCTGAATATCGTCTGTATCACCATTAATTTCCTCGTCCGCCATTATGTGTGTTTAATTATTGCTAAACACGTAGTTATTTATTTAATTATTCCGACTGAAATTCCCTAGCATTTTTCAGTCAAACAAAACACTCATGTCAAATGAATGATTTTTTTAATTTTGGGGTTATTTTCACGTGTCGTTCAGAAAGCGGCAGATTACATATGTTACACTTTTTTACGAACTGTACGTTTATGGTATCTTTGAAGAGGGTTACTTTATCAATATACTTATATTATATACAGGTGTCCCAAAATATGTGAATTAAATTGTAACGGGAGATTCCTTAGACAAGGACCGTTCAAGTGTGCAAAATAAAAAATAAAAAAATTATGGCATTTGTGTAAAAATAAAGAAATCTAAATTTTGGTGGAAAGAAATACACCATAATAATGATGCGATTTAAAAATTCCATCAAATTTAAAAAAAAAAACGTTTTTAGTATGACGTCTCAATCCTTCACAAATAATAATAGTGAAAAGTCGTACTTTTTTAAAAACATAGATTTTTTATTTTTATACATACGACATAATTTTTTTAGCACGTTTGAATGGTCCTCACCTATGGAATCTCCCGTTATAATTTGATTCACATTTTCTGGGACATTCTGTATAATATATATATTCCATTATGTCTACAATCAAAAACAATAATTGACCGCTAGGGCAAAATCTTTTGTTTGTCAGAAATATAGAGAGATAGCGGCTTTGCAAAATTATTAAACAATGCAGGAATTGGCGTTGTGTTGCATTTGAGGCCATAAAAACACTTTAGGCATTTGAGCCAACAGAGTAAATCAACAAGATACCAACATCTTTACTGCTGATAAGTGTCTAAATTTATTCAAAGCTGTTTAGTAGTTTACGCGTAATTGACTAACAAACATTCAAACATATACAAACATATAATATTAGTAGGAATAGCATAAATAAGTCTTTTAGTATAGTGTGTTATGGTCATTGCATATTTACAGCAAATACTTATTTATTTTTCTTAAAATCGGTTATTATAATAAAAAATACATATTTTAAAGTATAATACAGTATGTATACATGCAATTAAAAAATATAAAAATCCTTGTATCCGCAAGCAGAATGACTCTGTTCATGCTTGATTCGAACTGCCTCGCTTAGTGTAGACTAACTTTTAAGTTCATTATAGACATTTAGATCCTAGTGAAATCACTATAAAGAGCATCTAACTTATTACAATCGTAGTACATCCAAATAAATTTTAAACGCAAATAACAACTTTATTTTATTCAGCTGTTCATGCTCTTGTTTCTATATGACCGCGGACTTTTTGCTAAAGATTAGTCAGTTTATGAACGCGTGGATGATTTGAAGTATTAATTTCAAGGGTGGATTTTATCCTTCCATCACCTGATATCTTTTTTTATTCTAGGGAACCAATATTATTATGCCTTAGATGGCAAATCCATTATCAATTCTATTATTATAGCCAGAATATATTATTATTATTATTATACTTCTAGGCCATACATCACTACGAAATAGATTACTAAAATAATTGCTGTTTGTTTTTTAATTTAAAATAGATATTGTCTCAAAATACTATTTTTCATTTAGTTATAATTTGCAATATTCTAAATGGTTATCTAAAGAAAAGTCCATTTTTTATTAAGAGTAAGTGTCCATTTTTAGTTGGCTAAACTCTTGGTTTAGTCAACTAAAAATTGGTTGTGAATGGGATGTGTACTATGATGTGTTTATATCGTAGACAGAGTTCTATAGTCAGAAATTGTCTATATTATTGCGTTACAGAACATTGACTTAACTTGACACCTTGACACTCTTGACAGCCTATGCCCTATGCTGTACATTACCCCTTCCCTAGTGCTGTGTATTTCTACTTCTTTTGTTTTTAATTCCTTATTTTTAAAGTACACTGTAATAATTACGCTATTTTCCTTTTTAATTTATGATTTCTAGTGTGTAGTGTTACAGTTAATCAGTGAAAACGGCAGAAATTGGTAAGTGGGTAAATTTAGATTTAGCGAATTGTCAAACTAATATTGGTATTTCGCCCTTGACGTTTGATTTTATAGATTTTTAAACTTTTATGAGCTTTTTTTTAATATTTATCACAAATACATTAATTACAAATCATATTATTAATTATTGTTTGATAATTCGATGTGACGTCAAGGCAATATGGAGATTTTTACGTTTTCATTCGCTGTAGTCAATCTCGTGTTTGTATTGTTCTCACTACATACTTAGTTAATGCGATATTGAGTATTTATTTAGGGACCATATTTATTAACCGCATAAATTAAACACATTTCATATTTTTCAGCCATAGATTTATTAATAGTGGTTAGTGACCTTGCATTATCTCCATACAGTGGTTACATTTTACCATGTGTGCAATGAGTCCTTCTAGTGCATTCATAGTTTTTTTTATATTAGATCTACTACCAAACTTTAATGGTAACTTATAAATCAATTTCTAAATATATCTGATCTTGTACAATTCTCCACATTCAAATGTTATTTTAAATTGTATCAATAACTCAAATATAATATTTCTTTACCAGTGACTGAATTACATTTAAGTGGTATTCTTAAATAAAAATGAGTATTGGCTTTAAAGTTACATATACATTTACCATTTTCTTTTACATTCTTAGAGATTGTTTAAAAGAATTCAGATTTTGCCTTTAAACATTTATTCATTAGTGTACTTCTAATTATTATTAGGGTTTTAATATTGTACAGAATCTGTATTAGCAAGACTTTCATGTTGTGTGTGTTTATTCAACCTGTTATCTGCTGAAATCTCTATAGAATAAAAATGCATTGATCCTCACATAGGTCAGGTAAGAAATCCTAAGGTAGGATTAACCCTACCTATATTGGAAAACATTTCAGGTAGGTGGAGTCAAATTAGCCTGTACTAGATTTCATTAGAACTAGAAACAGTATAATAGCTATGAAAACATAACAAACAGACTTTTGCAACATATATAATATGGTTTATGTTAACAACACATAGATTCCATGACAATCACATTTAATTATTCCTCATTTATAACATATGTTTGCATATGAGGCATAATTATTAAAATAATTCTTAATATATATCAAATTTCATTTTAATATTACACATAGCCTTCTTATTATTGAATCAACCATATCATATTTATGTGTGTATTAAGTTATGTGATATGTTCAACAAACATAACTAAAATATTTTGCTGTTTTTAAACAGTACAAGCATAATACCAACTTTTAATTGGTTTGGAGCAGAGTTTTTGTATTATTCTGTAAATAAATTTTTAGTAGAGCTTTAAATGGAATTATGCCCAGTAGACAGCAAAAATGTTTGTGTTGTGTGCAAGTGATTTTCCATAGACTAACCACAACCAAACTGGGCAATACAAAATAGTATATTATTTCTATAATAGTAATATAATAATAGTATACTAAAGAAAGAAATAAGGTTACATGCTATCTCAACAAAACTTTGACTTGTGTGTGTTTGCACTGTATAATTATGCATTCTGCTTTATGTTATGTAATTAATGTGAGGTGATGTGTAAGGTTGTTAAAATCTATCTTTGAAAGTCTGAAGTGGCTAAGATCATCTAACAGTCATTAACTATTTAATCATTTTGAAACCTAAATACCAATTTATAAACATCTCGTCAACAAAAAATTTCCTATGTTGATTCTAACTGTTTGTCTGTATTTTGGTTAGCAAAATTACCAAACAACTCTGTATGATTGGTTATTGTTATTGGATTTCTTTGTGAAGTAGGAGTATGGTGTCAAGAACTGTGCCTGATAGGTGCCATTAGACTTACAAACTATTAAGAAATAATAAATTATAGTTTGCTATTACATATAAAAACCTAACTGATTGTAGTTGTTATGTACACTGCCTAATCCTTTAACCTACTGTTATAAAGTAGCTGTACCAAGTCTCCCTGCAGCATTTTAATATCAAACATGCACTACTTGAAAATTGCAATGGATTTTTATCATACATTTGTAACACATGTTTTATGCATTTACTGATAAATTGTATGCACTTTCCCACTTTCTCCTTGGCCCCACTCCTGATTCAGTCACGCATAAATTTTTAATTGTGGCTGCAAATATTTTTATACAAACATTCAGAGATAAACATTGAATGTTTTAATGTTTATTGATCTAATGGTACAATACTACAATCTAGTGTGATCTTTGTTTGGAATTCTAGAATGTGGAGACAATGTTCACAGTAATGTTTGTTTCATTTTGTGATAACATCAACTAGTAGATTTTTATATCGAAATATTCTACTACCAAGAATTTTCAAGGATTAACTGTGTAAGAGTGTGTGACTGTTCTGAAGTGTAAGAAGTAAAGTAAATTGAATTATAAAAGCAATACTGCAATAGTTTGGACATGTGAAATGAGTGGACCACATAAAATTGACGAGGAATGTATATATGTAATTTAAATGTGACATTTGGAAACAAACTTACACAAATGATTTGTTGAGACTAACCCAGGTTGGGAGTACACTAAATTGAGTACCTATGAAGAACGTGGCAAGAGTTAAGGAATCGAGAGAGGTAGGTTTGAATCATACAAAATGGAAATTACTTATTTACTTTTTTGAGACAGGGATATTAACTAAAGCCAGCCACACTCCTTTTTGGCGCAGTATGTTTAATTACTAGAAATTTTCGTTCTCATGTAAACTTAGGGATTATTAGTGTAGGTATGTATACTTATACAGAAATGCAATGCGGTAAAATTTTTAACCTAAGCTAATATGTACATCTGCTAACTTTCGAGTTTTGCGGTAACAAACATACAAAAGTAAAAATGTTTTATAGGTATAAAGATTATTATCCCGCCAAGGAGTTGGTAAATAATAATTTATTATTAATTAATTACAAACAAAACCACCATAAATATATTGCGGTAATAATATATTTATTCAACAAGTGTATGTACCAAGTGTACCAACGATATTAACATAATATAGTTCTCATATTTTATCAATAGATGGCTTACAAAGTTCTAAAAATAGTATGTATATACAATATAACAGTAATATAAAAGTGTTAAATGAAAAACGCGATAAAATCCGTACAAAGTAGTTTAATTTCAACAGTATTTAATTGTTAAGTAAAATGTATATTAATGCAGAATAAAAGATAATTAAATACTGGGTCAATATCAATAGTTTTTTGTTTAACATTATCCAGTTAGTAATTACAATATATTTTATTTGTTCAACTACAATTACCGCTAATGCAATTTTAACAACTTAATAAAATGGAATGCCTTTTTATTTGTGCTAATGTATCAATTAAGGTAGTCAAATCCAGTTACTAATTGCCTTTTATAAAGTAGAGGTTAATTCATAGTCTGCCAATATATTTAGTTTATGTTAAAAAGTTATACAAATTTGTCACTAGGTGGCACTACTGTCACTGTTTTAACCAGCTATTTATTACTTATTAAGCATATCAAGGAATGTATTTTTCTACACCTGACATATTTCTATAGTGCCGTACAAAGATAGAAAAAACGGCGCCCTTATAGTGTGACTTTGACCGTCTGTCTGTCACAGTCTCTGTTTGTTATTTTCTTTGGAATACGACGATCGAATAAAATAAATATAAATGCTCCCAAAGCGGTAACTGACATTGAAACGAGAACACTTTGATGAACAAACAAATACTTCCGCGTTTATTGTTTTAATTAGGATGTCAATATAAGATTATTTATTACTTCTTCAAGGTTTTAGTTACGAACGCATTATTATTTACAAAGATTTAATAAAATTTGGCAAAGACTTACGATCGAATTAATAAATAATTAATCTCATTTAAAATCTTTAGTTTTACATACATATTTATATTAAACATAGTCTCAAGTATTTAGCCCCGGATATAAGCGTGAGAATATTTTATGACATTTATGAGGTTAGCGGAATGCACTACTCACATATTACTACACTAGATGTTTCCGCCGTTTCACCCGCATTTATCGTTACTGCGCTGCCCCCGTGGGTCGTAGCGTGATGTTATATAGCCTTTAGCCTTTCTCGATAAATAGGCTATCCAACACTAAATTAATTTTCAATTCGAACTAGTAGTTCCTGAGATTAGCACGTTCAACCAAACAAACTCTTCAGCTTTATAATATTAGTATAGATATGGTTTTAAGTCCCACATAAAAGAGAGTCAGCCTGCCGGCTACCAGGCACAGTTCCAGATGCCTTACTGTTAAAGACAATTTTTTTTTTAAATAATTTGTATAGTATTTGGCTTATTTCTTGTCTCGGGGGACTTAACCAACATTTAAACAACTGGCACGAGGAACAACCACTTGTAGATCACATATTTCCCGTGTCTACCATACTACAATCGGCGCAGTGGCCACTACGCCATCCGTGCATTTTTGACTAAAAGAGTTTGAAAATAACTCTAGTATCTTGTATCTTATGCCAGTCAGTGACACTTCGACCCAGTGGGATCTTTTGTGTCGATACTCTCCCAATAACGACTACCATAGATGTTCATGGCAGCCGGGACCGACGGCTTAACGTGCTCTCCGAGGCACGAAGCAGGCGTAATTGTCAATCAATACGCACATAATTTCGAAAAGTCATATAACTTCCGAAAGTCAGAGGTGCGCGACGTGGGTTCGAATTCGAGACCCTCTGCATTGCAGTCTGTTGGTCTCCCCACTGAGCTATCGCTGCTCATAACTCTAGTAACTGCCTGACTCAGAAACAAAACCCACAAGCAGGTACACAGTAGTAGTGTTCACTATCGCTCCGCCACAGAGGAAATCATTAGAATATTGAAATCAATATGCAAAGACTTTAGATTAGATATATTATTCATTTAGACTGTTAATCTACATATTATACGTGCAAAGCCATGGGCAACAGCTGTACCGTATAATTATTATATGAAACTCGGCAGGTGTATAATTGTCGACCCTGAACGCGTAGAAAATCTTTAACATCCATTTCATTCGTTTTACGAGTTTTAACATTAAAAACATCATGAAAATATTTGCCTTGGGAATTTAAAAAACAATTGCGTGACGCTACACGTGGAATTGAGCACTTAACATTGTTTAATATTGTTGTGTAATGTTGTTGTCATGCTCCCGTAATAATTTGTTATTATTTTTATAACAATAAATATAGCGTACTGTATAATTTACATTGTTGTCTGTTACGTACACTAGATGGCGTTGTGCGTTGAATTTATACCTGTAGAAAAAGTGTCCGTCTGTAAAATCGACTTTATTGCCTTTATCTAAACTCTGAATATTTACATGGTACAAAACTATAAATAGTAATTTTTTTTCTGTCTGTATGTTTGGATGATTGCTGAAATGGCCAGACCGATCGTTATGACAACTTAAACACAGGACTGGCGACGAGTAATCTTGAAAACTGAATTTTATTACCTATCTGATTTTTAAAACTGTACACGAAATCGCGAATTAAATCTAATTATTAGGTATGTTTTGTAAATACTATATAGGTTTACTACAGTAGAATTTTTTAAATTAAAGGTATTCATAATAGCGCATTTTCGGGTAATAGATTCCTTTGCCCAGCATTGTCTAGAGCTTTAGAAGGGACATCGTATTCGTTACCGTTACAAGAAGTCCTTTTATTGCCAAGAATTATTATTTAAAATTAAAAGGTTGTGTTGCCATTCTAAAATTAAAACAATATATTTATTGCATATTAATAGTAAATTTAATTAGAAATGGTACATGAATTTAACATCTGTAATTCAATTCAATATCTTATTTGGATTCCACAATTTCGCTATTGACTGCGTTAAACTATCTAATTTGGACTTGTGTGGAATAGTCGTAATATTTACTGACTGTCAGTGTTTCCAAACACATTATTTAATATATAATCCTACTATATTTTGGAACAACATTCTATAGGTACACTGCTAGAAAAGTATATAGTTATCAAAACTATATTTCATCTAGACAGACTCAACAAATTCCTGATCGTTTCATAATGTAAATGTAATTATATCAAATGAATCTCTATATGTTTTATGTTTTTTGGCACGGTAAATAAGAGTATTAGAGCCTCGCTGATTTCAGCATGAATGGGCCGGCTCGACCGGAGAAGGACTACCCTCGCACAGAATATCGACGTGAAATACCAGAATTCCTACTGTTGTGTTTCGTTTGGTGAGTGAGAGTGCTGGAGGCCCAATCACCCCCTTTCCCCCATTCCCGCTCCTCCTTCCCAATTCCTTTCGGGTCGGCAACGCGCAAGTGATGCCTCTGGTGTTGCAGACGTCCATAGGCTACGGTGACCACTTACCATCGGGTGGGCCGTGTGCTAGTTTGCCAACTTAGTTGAATAAAAAAAAAAGTTAATACTTCCTTACCCCTTACTTTCTTTGTATTATAAATGCGAATGTGTGTTTGTTTGTTACATCTCCACACCTTACTATTCTACCGATTAACATGCATTTTCGCATACACGTTGTCAGAGGTTGTCCCGTATTCATCCTATGACATCTCATCCTTTACTCACCCTAAACTAGAATGCCTAACTGATCCGATTACATTATTTTAATAAAGTTTATTTATTAACCGAAATGCGTTCCTTACTCCACCCGTGGCAAATATTACCTAAAAAAGACGTATGAACAGCAAAACAATCTTTGGCTTCGTAAAAGCTAGTTGGGTTAGGTTATAACAATAGTTTAAAAAAATATATAGCCTATGTTATTAGGTTAGGTATTTAACTAAAGGTAAACAATCTTGATGTGTCTTTTAAAGGAGTCTGTCCACTACACTGTCTCATACCATGACCGTGCTAGGAACGTATCAGACACGAAAAGCAACACGATACGCCCTGCTATAGGAACTGCTGGTCGGTGAAGGAACGGTCTAGTGAGCATAGTCTTATACATTTCCTTACAAAGAATATTTTTTTGCCTGGCACGTTCCTAGCACAGCACGGTCATGGTATGAGACGGGGTAGTGGACAGACTCCTTTATCTGAAAACTCAGTTTAAAAGTAAAATACTGCTAAAGATCAATGTAAATACAACAATAACGATTACTAAATTAATTGAACCGTTAGTTTAAGCAGTAGTTTACCTGTTTCATATGTGTTTGTGTAAAAAGTCACATCAAGATTGTTCACCTTTAGTTAAATACCTAACCAAATGGAGTATAGGTACTCGGTAGTAATAAAGCTTTCAGTGATTTTTTTAAATCTCTCTTTTTAATATTAGTAAGTATAGGTATGTGTAGATTACGAAAACAGTAATTTTTGTTCAGACCTTAAACCCAAACCTTAGAGCTTTTGGGGTAAATTCGTAATCGGTTGACCTAGGAATACTTACAGGATGGTCGCTGAGGTAGTTTCTTTACCAGCGGCCCATCCACTATACAAGGCAGTGAAGGGGTACACAGTGGGGTTTTAGTCCGTATGCCTGAAATATAGGAGCGCTGGACATAACCCTCTCGCCTCCCTTAGTGGCGGAGAAAATAAAAAGAAGGTATACTTACAGAAAGAATAAAATATAAAAAAATTGCCGTCGGTTGAGTAAGGAACGTAAATAGGTTGAGTTAGGAAAAAAATAACAATGTGGGATGAAATGTCATCGAATGACGCCGGGACAACCCGTTGTCAGGGGTATCTACAGAAAAGGACATAGGGTACTTTTCATCCAAAAATATGTACTGTTGGTAACCTAAACTAACCTTTAAAAGTTAACTTTAACCTAACCAATCTCCTTAACTTCATGACCACGGTGGTGCCTGCGGTGGACGCGGGGGCGCAGGTAGATGTCGCTTACTTAGATATAAAAAAAGCTTTCGATACTGTCAATAACGACATACTTTTAATGAAGCTGGCTGAGGTAGGATGCACACCACAACTTTTAGAGCTGTTTAGTAGTTACATGAGGGACCGACAACAATACGTAGACTACAATGGTTGTGAATCAGAGCCCTATTTCACCAGATCGGGAGTAAGTCAAGGCAGCAATTTGGGACCTCTTCAATTTATTATTATGATAAATGATCTGCCTGAGGTGGTCCACAATGGATCATGTCTATTGTTTGCCGACGATTTAAAGCTGCTGCATGAGGTACGGAATCTGGATGATTGTAAAAGATTACAGGAAGATATAGATAGAGTGTTAGAATGGAGTGAACTAAATAAACTGTATTTTAATGAAAATAAATGTTCAGTTATGAGTTTCTCTCGCGCTCGTACACCTCTTAGCTACGATTATGTGATAGGCACAACGCTAATACAGAGAGTTACCCAGGTACGGGATCTTGGAGTCAACTTTACACCGGACCTCACATTTCGTGAGCACATACAAAAGATTTGTAAAAAGGCGTTTAGAAACTTGGGATTTGTTCTGCGACAGGCGCGACATTTCACCAACATGTCTGCTGTTAGGGCGCTGTACGACGCACTAGTCAGGAGTAATCTGGAACATAGTGCTGTCGTGTGGGCGCCTCATGAGCGGAAGTATTGTGTCATGTTGGAGCGTGTCCAGAACAAATTCACAAGACATTTATACCACAAGTATTATGGAGTATACCCTTTTTACCCCCTTATGTATCCTACACTGTTTGTCCTGGGCATGGTAGGATATAATGAATTGAGAGTACGTAGGGAGGTCCATCTCGTTACATATTTAGTAAGGTTGTTGCGTGGGACTGAACACAATCCTGGAGTACTGAGATGCCTTAGGCTTTGTGTACCAGATAGATACGTATGGCGCCGGCGACGTCCACCACTCTTAGACGTACCAAACGCCAGGACCAACTTACTTGCGAAGTGTCCTATATCCAGGTCTATTAAAATTATAAATATAATAAGTAATAATGTTGACATATTTTGCTGTCACATGAGTGAGTTGACAAAAATTACTGTTTACACTGTGTCCTATTTTTGTTCCTAGTATTGTAAGTAGTTATAAGTTAAAGGTTTATTAGTATAATTGTTTTTATTTTTAGTTTTATTTTTATTGTTTCTTTTAGTTACTTAGTTGTTTTTATGTAATTTTTTTTTTCATGCGCACTATCGAATTGGGTTCGCCTGTAATGATAGTTGTAAGTTTAAAATAAATAAATAAATAAAAAATAAAATAAATAAATACACTTACGCAAGTGATGCTGCGAGTTAAATCTAGTTTTTTTAAATTCTTTTAACATGGCAAACAAGCATACGGCCTGCAGTCTATATTCCTCTTGGTATTTATTAGCCTACCCTACTTACTACTACTAACCCTACTGACTTCTTCTTCTTAGTCGGGCACTCTTGTCAGAGTAGTCACGGCTATCATTGATGGACAGGGTTGCGGCGCAATGACGTCATTTCCCGCACGTCGAGCGCACCCTACAGACAATTCAGACCTAAAACCAGTTCCTCAGAAACGAAGTCTCAATCACAAGTTAAATTAAGCGTAACTTTATACCACTGCACGAACGAGACAGTAACAAATTAACATTGAGTAATTAACGCAAATTAAATTCAGTATTATAAATGAGAGTTTTAAAATTGACTTAGTACCATGTCCTTCTGTATTCGATATATGTAAATATATATTCATGTCAGGGTTTGCAAATAACTGATAGATAAAATGGCTGCAATATTATACGTTCATTATTTATTAATAATCGTGACCGGATGCGTTTTTAATGGACAAATAGTATCATCATAATTTAGGTTATGCTAGGCCATATGGTGTGCTTGATGCTATAGAGATTATCAGTAGCATGAGTTTAAATCTGTATTAACCTGTCAATTGTTGGAATACCAAATATAATTGAAAACCTATTGGCTCTGGCCGCCGGTGTGCTGTTGCTATTCAATAAGCTAATACATAACGAGAAAACTTTGTAGTTTTAAAGTATATTGCAAGCACGGAGGTGTGTGAGATGTGGTATAGATAAAGTTTATCCGGAGAAGGAATGCAGAAAGCTAAAATTTATAAACAGAAAGTATTTTTTTAAATTCATTAGTAGCCCTCGTATTACGGCCATTGGGCGGGTACTAGTATTTATTAAATGGGTAAATATCATTGGCTTTTATAGTAAAGGAAATCATTGTCATCGTCTGAGAGTAGGTAGGTACGTACTAGGGATGTTGCGGATGCAAACTTTAACCATCCGCGGATGTGGATGCGGATATGGATATTTGAAGACTCACATCCGCGGATGATACGGATGCGGATGTCCAAATCGATACGGAAGCTCTGCAATTGCGAATGCGGATGTTGATGAAAATTGTTCATCTTATTTAATAAAAGGTATCTGATATCACCGCCTTCTTAGGTTTAAGCCTATTTTGCAAAAGTTCTTAAATTAAACATGTACTACTGAACAACTGATTTCTTTCTTATCGTAATATACACTATATCTGGATCCGCATTAACATCCGCGTTGATTATTGCGGATGCAGATGTCCAAATCGATGCCGAAGCTCCGCAATTGCGGATGCGAATATTCGTAATATCCCTGGTACTCGATAATGTTTCTGAAGATGTTTAAAGAATACTAACCTAATTAATCTAACGCGGTGCACTATAACCTAGTCTCATACAGAGAAGCACCCTGTGTCAAACAATCGGACAGTTAACAACAGGCTGATATTATTATTAACATGTACGAGTAGTCTAAAACTGTGCCCCGCTATATCTGTGTGCGTGTGCAGACGTCAATAAGTTCTACTTCTATTACTTGAAACTTACAACTGGTTAGTGTAATGTGCATGTAGTGTATATACATAATATGTACAGTCACCTGTAAAAGTGCATGGATATCTTAAGGTCCAAAATCCTGTGAGCACTCGAATTAGAATGAATATGAATGAACTAGATGGCGTTGTTTTTTAAATATTGCAACGCGTACTCATTTTAGCAAATAGCTGAAATTTATAAGAAATTATAATCTCAACCGAAAAGGCACTCGAACATGGGACAGAATAATGTTTGCGTACGAACAGAATTATAGCGAGTCATCGAAAGTATCTATAAAATAAACTACCCACTATACATTTTTAAATTAATTGGTAATTCTTTGCTTCTTGTTTCACCCCGAAATGTGTTCCTTTTTTAAATAGACTATTGTGAATAGAGATAAAAAATTGTTTAAAGTAAATTTATCAAAATATAATTTATTACGATATAAATAAAATACTAAACAATTCTTATATCGATTTCCGTTAGATGACGTCAATAACCGACTTATACCATTTTAGTTTTGAAATGGGTATGCATTTTTTGCAGCTCACTGAACATGTACATAGTCACATCTATATTTCCTTAGAAAAAGTTAGAGATGTATTTCATCCGCATTTTGACAGCTATTTATGTTTTCAGGTGCCCAAGTTATAGATGCAAGCCTTTTGTTGTACTGGGCACAGTTTTAGACTTTGTGTTATAATATCACGGTCATCTTATCATTCTATTGCTATACGTGAGATTTGAACATGACTGGCGAATTGTAGATTATTTATTACTAGGTTAGCCCGCGATTTCGTTAATCTAGTTTTTGTCAATAAATTTATGTCCCTCTGGCACAATACTTACTTTTTTCTGGGTAGGCTCGCGTAAATGTAGGCTAGGTTAAGTAATTAACAGTCCTTTTTAGAGTTCGAATAAACTCTTATACAACAGCTATGTCCGTCCGTCTGTCTGTTATACAACTTTCAACTCAAGAACCGTAAGAGCTAGAGACTCGCGGTCAACGCCATTTGACTCAGCATAGTCGATATACCCCGGAATGACTATGACCTTTGACCTCTGATCTCAAGGTCACGTGATAAATTTTTTTTGACTCTTAAGTTTTCCGGCAGTTCATGGCCGTTTCTCATTTGTTTCTGGATGAAATGTACTCTATCTCCCTTTCTGTACCCCTGACAACGTGTATGCGAAATTTCATGATGACCGCCGAGTAGTTAAGGCGTAAAAGCGTAGCAAACAAACAGTTAAAACAAACTCACATTGGCATTTATAATATTAGTTAGGATTAGGATAAGTATAAGAAACAAGGTTATTTATTATATAGTTCTACAGCTCTGCTTACCCCTTTAAAAGTACTACACAGGCGTTATTATAATATGCTAATTTGTAACGGTCCATTTCGAATATAATGCATTTGTTGGTAAAATCTATGTGGTGCCCAGTGGTCCACCGTCTACAGCCATAAATGTTCCCACGAGAATTATCTATCTTATTACTTATGCACTGCGACAAAAATTGTAACTTGTGACATTAGCATATATATATGCTTAAGATGATAACTTTCTTAGAAATTTTATACATTTATGTACATACGTAAGTGATTTTATAATATATTTTTATGTTGATCGACATTGTTAATTATCTTTTAGTGTATGTAATCTCAGGCTTCCCCGATACTTTTTTCTTTCCTTAGCCTTTCGTTATGTCCCACTGCTGGGCAAAAGCTCTACCTTGGACTGCCAAACTACGCTGTTCGATGATATTCTCTGGCATTCCCTTTGAAGGCGTTGTCAGGGTAGTCATCTTTTGTTAGGTAGCGTTCTAAGTTCACATATTGAGAGCGAGCCCATTGTTTTTACCGGGTTCAGGTCCAATAAGCCCGTCTCCTATTACCAAGATGCTCTGCAGCTAGCGAAATATAGTTGTACTGCACCTCTGCCTTCACTTTCTGGGATATGGGATAAGACAGGAGATTAGGTATATGAATACACTTTTGAATATTAATGCTTGACCTGTTATAGCAAATGTTATAAGAATTATATAATATAACTAGCTGATCCACGCAACTTCGTCTGCTTCATATAAGAGAATTTCCCCCGTTTTTGCAACATTTTTCATTGCTGCTCCGCTCCTATTGGTCGTAGCGTAATGTTATATACCCTATAGCCTTCCTTGATAAATGGGCTATCCAACACTGAAAGAATTTTTCAATTCGAAATAGTAGTTCCTGAGATTAGCAGCTATAGCGATAGCTCAGTGGGGAGACCAACAGACTGCAATGCAAAGGGTCTCGGGTTCGAACCCACGTCGCGCACGTCTGACTTTCGGAAATTATATGACTTTTAGAAATTATGTGCGTATTGATTGACAATTATCGCCTGCTCCGTGCCTCGGAGAGCACGTTAAGCCGTCGATCCTGGCTGCCGTGAACATCTAGTGCAGTCGTTATTGAGAAGTCAGTGCCCTCTAATATCCTGACACTGGTCTAGCCGTAGGGTATCATTAGCCTTCGGGTTGCGGAGGTCAGGTGGTAGCCGCTCTGTGTAAAACCTGATATCCAGTCAAATCCGGTTTGACCAGAAAAGCCGACCCCAAGTGGCTTGGGAATAATAAAGGCTAGGGAGAAGAAAAGTCAATTTCAATACAACAAAATCAAAAGGTACACAAACGGTTCATTGACATGACCATAGACATTTTAGTGATGTCCAATTGCAGCGTCAATTATAAATCAATTAATTACCTAATCGAATCATTCGATTTGATGCACCGAAAAATTTAGAAATGACATAAACACTGCTACAATTATATCTTACCGCGCTATAATTGTGCCCATCATTCGATGTCCGCAGTTTACCAAACAGAATATAGTAGATATATACAAAAGTAATAGAGCACCCGAACACATAAAAAAATCAGCGTAGAAAAGTCAACAAAATGGCAGTTTTCTTGACGATGACGATATTTTTTAAAATGTTCGAAATATATTTATATTTCTATTTTTGAATTTTTGTTTTCCGGCTTTCACCATGAGTTGCAGTGGGCTGCCACATATTTTTTTTTAGCACCCGCTTTATGTTTAGATCTTGTGTACCATTAGTTAGTAGGTCTTTAATGCCAGTAATTTACTTCTATTATATAATTCCTCTAAATACCGCGTATTTTATTGCAAATTAATTTTCACTTTCTTTTTGTTGAACATATTTCGATTAACTAATCAATTACTAAACATTTTACGACATAAACGAGTTTGTTTGTCGTACAGTCTTAGGCAATCATAAATTATAGATATTTTTCATCTGACAAATAACCCCACATTTCGTCTAAGAGTTTTCTAATCAAATAATTATTTATTAATCAAACGACAATTGCTTTAAAATACACTAAGATATCATGTGAAAACGTTGCAAATATGGATAAATGTGTTACTTATTCCATTTACTAATGAATTATGTGATAAATTTAACAAATTTAACATCAATTTGGTTTGTATACATGCATCTTAATGGATTGAACTCGACTATATCTTAACTGAAGAAGCTTAGTCATTTATTAAAATGTTTAAAAATGTTGTCAGTACTTTGTATTTACATTGTTTTAGTCTATTCACAATTTAGGCCTTATAGCACGAATAGCGAAGTTGTTTTAGTGGTCGCTTCGCCAATGCCACAGCGCCGAGCGTTGTAGGTTCGATCCCCACACTGAAAAGAAATTCTGTGATCCACAAATGGTTGTTTCGAGACTGAGCGTTCTTTGTGTTCGTTACTTGAATGTTTGTAAAGTCCGCGCGGCATAGACATTATTTCCAGAGTAGGAATTGACCTTACTTATAAGGAAAAACGAAAAGAAAACGTTCCCAAAATAAAAAGAAAATAAAAATAAACCATATGAAAGGACTGACGAAACATAGGTACTCAAGAGGTATTCTGAAACACGGATATTTTAAAAATAGTAATCACACGTCATTTCTTTTAAATTAAAGAGCCCTATTTGGCTTCTGTTCTGACGTCTTTAACCACGTTGGACCCACCAAGGAGGATAATTTTGACACTCTGGAAACTTTGTGTGTAAGTTTATAGCGAGATTTTGCAACATTTTTGCTATTGTGACGTTAATTGACGAAAGTTACACGCCTTACGCCTCGTGGCGAAATCTGTTTCTTTGAAGTGTTTCTTTCTCCATTTGCTTTCATCGCAGTAATGTTTTATAACTAGCTGAGGATTTTATTTGTTTTTATTTATTTATACACATCATTACACTATATTTAAAGGTTAATATCTAATTCTATATTAAAGAAATACTTAAATCCTAACAAATATTATAAAGTCGTTTGACGCGCTTCCACGCCTTAACCACTATGTACCTATACAAAATTTCATAATTATTATTCACCATCATTATGAAATTTCGTATACACGTTGTCAAAGGTACAGAAAAGAACATACATACCTTTAATCCAGAAACAAGTGAGAATCGGCAATAAATTGCCGTAAATCTTAGAGTTCGAAAATATGGTTCAAGTAATATGCAAAGGTCACGTGATACCACATGACCTTGATGTCAGAGGCCAAAGGTCAAAGTCATTTCGGGGTATATTGACTATGCTGAGTCGAATGGCGTTGACTGCGAATCTCTAGTTCTTACGGTTCTTGAGTTGAAAGTTGTATAGCAGACAGACGGTGTCCTTCCGTTGTATAAGAGATTTTTCGAACTCTAAAAAGTACTTAAATAAACTTAAATATAAATAGTTTTAATAATTTAATTAACTTAAAAATTAGTAAAGTTTAATAGTATCTAGTAGTAGTGTAACAGTTTCAAAATTTTGTAATAAAGTGTAAAATAAATAACGCGATAAAATCCGTATATAGTAGTTTAATTTCAATGAATAACATTCGCGTAAACAGAAGACAATATTATCTAAAAAGTACTGTTATTAATCTAAACTAACCTACATCTACGCGAGCAAAGCCGTGGGCATAATTCAGTTGCAAATAAATTTACAAATTAAAAATGAAAAACAATCTAAGCACTTGATTCTGGGTGCAAATATTATCTACGGTACGGCCCAAATAAGCAGGCCACTAATCATATTAACATATACAGGATGTCCCAGAATATGTGAATCAAATTGTAACGGGAGATTCCTTAGGTAAGGACTTTACAAAGGTGCTAATTAAAAAAAAAAGTTGTTGTTAGTCAAACTTACAAGATTTACTTTGGTGCAAGAAAAATGCACCATAATACTGCTGCGTTTTCAAAACTAAGCCAGTTTTAAAAAAATCATTTGACGTTTGACGAATCAATCCTTCACAAATAATTAAAGTGGAAAAATTAAAATAAGTCATAAACGAAGCACCTGTAATTGAAAGTTAAAAATTTCGTACCTTTTTAAAAACTTAGTTTTTTTTTATTTTTACATAACGGTCATTATTTTTTAATTGTTTTTATTTAGCACGTTTGAAAGGTCCTTACCTAAGGAATCTCCCGTTACAATTTGATTCACATATTCTGTGACACCTGTATATTTATATTGTCTAGTACCCATATTACAAGCTCTGCTTAGTTTGGGCTAGCTGGTGTTGTGTGTATGTGATAGAATATTATTATTATTATTAATAATAATCGTCTTTTAATGCGAGTAAAACCGTAGGCATAGCTAATGTATAAACACAGTTTTATTCCTAACAAGCCGGTGTGTAAGTCAATATTTTAGGTTGCTACGTAAGATTCTATTTTTACTTTCCTTTACATTTATCAACGAAGATTATGTCACCGTGGTAGCATATTGTTGCATAATGATAAAAATATAAAGTATGTTTATTTGGTGCTTGACAGATTAAATTGATTGAGAGCGGGTTATTTTTTTATAATTATTATCGTGCTTGGAATAATTCGGATCTCATAGAATCTTACAAATAATGAAACAACGGACAGACTCGAAATAATTAAGTGTATCATGCAACATTATTGTCGTAGGAATCGAAACCACAGCGCTCGGCACGCAGTGATCACTTTAACGACGATGTACATACGTTATCATCTCTGTCGAAAGACGTCCACTGCTGGACATAGGCTTCCCCCAGGTTTTCCACACAGACCGGTCTTGGGCTACCCGCATCCACCGCTTCCCGCGACGCTTACCAGGTCGATGGATTACGATGTAGATACTGTGTAGAATGCAATCATTTTGTAATATATTAACTTTATATATATTATACTATCGATACCAATATTATAAATGCAAATGTCACTCTATGTTCTATTTTCACTTGTAAACAGCTGAATCACTTTTGATAAAACCACTGTATCTATCGGTTTTGGTAAATGGTTACAGAATACCAGCCTACTATTTTACATCACCCATTATAACAAAGCACTAATTCAAAACTAAGTCAAGGGCAATAACTTTACGTAATATGATACAATTCTATTAACATTACCTTTCAATCAATTTACATGCCGAAATTGGATTCGTCCCAATATTGCCTCATGATCGCGAAATTTTAAGTGAATATTGTCGCTAAACCCTTACCGGTATTCGCTTACCTAAATAATCTTCCGTAACCTTGTTTAAATAAGCCGAATCTACGGACCGATTGTACGACTAGTTGAACATCCGTTACGAGGTCGGTTAGACCTTGTATTGTGTATGTACAAGGACTTGTGCTTATTCGAAGGATGTTTTCGGGATCCGGAAGGCCTTGAATAACTTTTGTCTCAAGGACTCGGAGGTTTCGAGTGATAAATGTAATCATTCCATTTTGTAGGTCATCTACACCCACCGGCCTGAATACAGATATTTGTGTCAAACAATGTAGGACAATGTATCATTTTTGTATTATCTAGACAGTTTTGTTGCTAAGGCGAGTTTGCCCTTGCTTTGACGCCGATTGTGGGATTGATTCTGATTTCAGGTAGGTTCAGGTATTGGATTTTTCTGCTCGGAGTTGCTTAGTAGCGATTCGCAGTTAGAATTTTTGTAAATAGAATTTGCATGCATACAAAGTTTTGGGCAAAGCTAGCTAAAATCAAACAATATTAATTATGGATATTGTTATGGTTTAGCATTATTTTTATATCTTTTATTTATACTTGCCTTATGTTTTGGATGCTTTGCAGCTTCTATATAACAAAGAGGCTGATTAATTGCATTTTTATTCTAGTATTTAAAGCAGCAAGAATGCAATTCCAAACAAACCATTGCAATGCGTTGAAAATTTGTTTCTTGGAACATATAATCGGCGAAATTAAATTGGTAAAATACATATAATAGTAGGTACTTTGATAAAATCTATTTCGAATTAAGTTTAATGAAATTGCCTTATACAGAAAAGAAGCATATCTTTAAAACATCTGATATCTGTTGAATTTGCATATAAAAATATACGATAAGTATTTATAATTATAAATAGTAAAAAGTAATTATAAGTATTTATAATTATATATTTTAATTATAGTCTCCAACGTATCCACGCCTCGGTGGCGCATGTATAGAATACGGTGTATAGAATGCGACGTTTTTGGGTGAAGGGTTACTGAGTTTTCAGTCGAGAAATTCTTAGTAGCCTAGTACTGTAACTGTTCTCGTTGGACGACAATAGAATCGTCTATTACATGGGTTCTTAAATATCTACTAAATATGGGTGCTACACACCAATATTTCTTCAGAATAAAGGCGTGAGTGAGTGTGAGTGGAGTGAGTGATGAGACTAGGCAGTTATGGTATGTATGTTAATTATAGTCGATTAAAGATTGACGTTTTATAAACATCGATTATTAAATATTTTCTCTTTATGTACTTAATAATAAGTAATCGATATCAAACAAATATATTTATAAATCGATTATTATTACCATTCATCGATACGATAGATATTATCTTAGTAAACATAAACTCTGTCGGGTCATCTATTACTCTAAATCAAACGGCTGGACTTGTACAAATTATGTATTGACGTTAACTATTCCCATGTCATAGGTTAATAGGGCGAATAATGGATGCCTTTATATCTAAATTGTAGGTTCTGACTTAGGTCTTGATGGATATCAATAATGTATTGCTACATGAATTATACATAGTAACAGTAGCCCAGTGGGTAAGTAAAGTAGAGGTGCAATAAAGAGGTCGAGAATTCAATCCCTACCCTTTGATTTATCAATAAGCACTTTTTTGTATAGTTAAGACAGAGCACATCTTCACATTCTTTAAAATTAGTGATAGTGGGAGACCGTGGGACTAGCCCGTAGAGGTCTCGAGTTGGATCCAAAGGCAAGAACCTCTGAATTTTTGTAGTTATGTGCGTAGCTCAGCTCATTTTAATGGTGAACTAGAAAACTGTTGCGTCTAATCCGCTAAACTAATGCTGATGATAATAGTTATATTGAGATTTGATTGAATACCTTGAGACAGCTATAGGCTACTTTAAATACGATAATATAATTTCGTATATACCTACTACGTGGGTTAAAACCTCGATTATCAGTGGACTTGGCACAATACTGACCTTTCAGCATATTTTTTTACACCTACTTAATATGCACTTAAATTATTACATGTAATTATTCAGCGATGAGGTCGCTGTTTATATCCTGTGAGGCCTTTGTCCGTTTTCTGTTTATTTCATGTAGTGTTATTGGGTTTGTTTGTCAGGGAATGCTCTGTAGCAGAACGGAAACTGCTACAGTTCTTGCAACTCACGAAGGCGAGCGGGCTTTACGTGCACATGCACAGTGCGGTAGTGTGTGTGTTTGACAGAGCGGTCAATTATGAGCGACACTTACACACACACATACATAGCACGCTCGCCCTTGTGAGCTTTTTGTAATGTCCCACTGCTGGGCAAAAGCCTCTTCAGGTCAGGTATGACTCCAAGGTGTCTGCACACCAAGTTACAAGTCAATATTTTTTTCTGTTTAAAATATGTGACCCCTATATCACGGGGGTCTTTTGACCCACAGGGCCCATATTCAAGCTCGACCAAGGGATGAACTTGGCCAAGGTGTCTGCACACCAAGTTAAAAGTCAATCGGTCCAGTGGTTCCCGAGCTATGCCTGTCACTAATAGACAGACACACAGACCCACATAGTGTTTTCATTAACCTCTTCGAAGAAGATTCGAGAGGTTAATAACTCTACTGAGTGTTACACACAACTGCCTTACCGCTTCAGGGATATACACGCGTGAAGTACATCTCTATGTAAATCATTACATACAATTATTCACCGATAAGGCCATCTTCTGTTCTCTATAAGGCCTTTATACATTGTCTGTTTAATTAATGTGTAAACACATCGTTATATCTATTTAACTTGTGTTATGTGTACTGAACGTGTAAATCATTCGATTTTAAATAACGTTTCGTTATCGAATCGATATACGTGGTACCGATGACCCTGCGAATGTGTGCGTAAGAGATAACAATGTTAAAATAATACTTCCTTATGTGCTTAAACTGGTAATGTAAATAAAGCTATGTATTTAGTGCCTTATTGTTATGTAAGTCTACACGGCGTCCGCGCAGATCGCACCGCAAGGTTAATCGAGTTTGCCACAGTATTGTTTTTAGATCGGTGGCTGTTTAACAAACCAGTCACACCCCTTCCTATCTTGGTAAAGTCAAAGTGATGCATATGACAGCCCTGTATAAAACTGATCTACCGCTGGGCTGGGGCCTCTTTTTAGTGGTAAAAGGATAAGCCACAGTCCATGGTCACTGGTCCATAATATTTACTCATTTACATCTTTGTAATATTAGTATAGATTACCGCAATTCTTATGTAGCATGCGATTAGGCAATTATTACTAATATCTACATTCAGGATTTCTGAAAATTCCCCCGAGTTTTAAGGAACTATAGTTTACTAGCTGTTCCGACAGAAGTCGTCCAGTACACACGGAAAAAAAAAACCCTAATCTAAACCATCCTCGAATCCACATGAAAACACACAATTTTTTTTATCAAAATCAGTACAGCCGTTTATGAGGAGTTCAGTGACATACACACGTACAGTATATATATATATATAAAGATAGTGCTTTGTAAAACAAAACACTTAAAAACGAAAGTTCATGCACTTGGAGTCGGAGTCGCGGGCAATAGTAAATAAGATCCCAGCTAAATAATCTTATTTAGCATTTCTTTAGTGGGTAGTGTTTCCAACGCTCCTTAATACTTTAAAGGCCACGCAGCGCACTATATAGTAAACCTATTGTTCGCAGACATCTGGTAAACGCAGAGGCGTTCTACGTCTTAAATCCCATATACACGAGGCAAATTCCTTGAAGCAATGTTTCTGCCTTTGTCTTACTTGGTGTAACTAACAAAAATAGCATAAAAAGATAGCAGAAAATTGCCTCGTCAATCGGCCTTTATGGAGGTTCTGTGCAGTCAGCACAGCGCTTCTTTACTTTTTCATAACTTGTTCCCATAAGTGATTCCCTTGCTTTTGCTAGTGCCCGAATACAGTGATCATCTACCATCAGCTCGCTGTTACTCTTTCTGCCATCTAAGTAGCATAAAAAGTATCTGATATTAAAAGCAGTAGTGTGATAATATTAGCCTTGTTTATGAACTCCCTACTGCTGGACACAGGCGATTTTTGTGTATGAGATGGAATAGGTCACAGTCTACCACGTTGGCCTGCTGCGGGTCAGTAGACTCCACTCCTGTTGTATATAGGTTAACATTAAAAAAAACAACATCCTTTAAGGAGGCTGCCCACTACACCGTCTCGTACCATGACCGTGCTAGGAACGTATCAGACACGAAAAGCAACACGATACGCCCTGCTATAGGAACTGCTGGTCGGTGAAGGAACGGTCTAGTGAGCATAGTCTTATACATTTCCTTACAAAGAATATTTTTTTGCCTGACACGTTCCTAGCACGGTCATGGTACGAGACGGGGTAGTGGGCAGACTCCTTTATAATGTCCTATGGAAAGTTGCATGTCTGAAGAGAATCGTTGTTAAAGCGAGCGATAATTAAGTGATGAATCTGGATAGGAATCGAGACCTCTGCTTGTAAAACCAGCAGCCAACCACTAGTCACTAGGCTATCGATGCTTTATGTAAAAAAGGAAGCGATTTTATCAAAACCACAAGGTTTCAAGTCAAAATAAGGTAGAAAATAATCAGTTATGCATTTATATTATGTTCTGTTAACAATAAATGTTGACAAAAATATTGTACTGGTTGCGAGTGATTTGTCCATTGAAATTTTTTGTTACTTACCTATCTCCAAATATTTGTATTGCCTGTTGACTTGGTTCTTTGTGTCCGTTGTTAGAATGTTTGTTAAGTTGCCCGCGACACAGGAATTATTCCTAGAGCATGCATTTTCTTAAACGAAAAATAAAAAAGTATATAAGCATGATTTAAAATTAAAAATAGAATACAATAATTAATGCCAGTATTATGGGCGAAGATTCATAAATTCTTAGTACCCAATCCATATTTCGAAATCGTTTAAAAATACTGTTATTGTTGTAACAGTGTACTGTTTCGCACTGTAACACTGATATTCGTTATCACATGTGTTATCGTGTTTGTCATCGCTTTACCTCGATCCAATTCGGAACAACGGCACTACTATCTAATAGACGTTTTTAGTTTTTAGGGCGATCTATCGCCTCTGGTTAACTGTATGCCGTCGCTAACTGTTAGTTGCCATTAGCGCGATACGAATCCTTTGGACTGGAAAACGTGCGAGTAACCGCATTGGTTATCTGATGGAGGTTATAACAACCACATATAAATATACACGCTGCTTTTTGAGCTATCAGTCTAAAAATATTAAAAACATTGTCTCTGGATATCGGCATCAGTACGTCGATGGAAGAATTAAACAAAATATTGTTTTATCTTATATGGCTTTGATACATTGATACTGTTTCTAATATTATAAATATAAAAGATTGTAAACATGTTTGAAGATTTGGATGGCAGTTAAGCATAAACCGATTTGGATGAAACTTAGCAAATTGATAGGCTTTTTATCCCGGTATGCGTTACTGTGAGATTCCCGCGGATGAAGCTGCTGTTTCGGCTACGAGCCCGTACGCCCCTTGACTTTCGCCCTTTTCATAGAAAGACGGAACCCAGCGAATTTTAAGAAGAAACCTAATAAATACCTACTAAGGGGCGAACAGGCTCGTAACTGCTGTTTTATTCAGAGCATTCTATCAAGTTCTTTGCTATCTAAACCTACATATTAACACTGATTTTTATATATAATGTACTAGCTTTCTAGAAAATATAACTAGCTATAGTCTATAACTCTATACTAATATTATAAAGGTGAAGAGTTTGGTTGTTTGGTTGAACGCGCTAATCTCAGAAACTACTGTTCCGAATTGAAAAATTATTTTGGTATTGGATAGCCCATTTACCGAAGTAAGCTATAGGCTATATAACATCACGCTACGACTAATAGGAGCGAAGCATCAATGAAACATGTTGCATAAACGGGTAAAATTCTCTTATGTGAAGCAGACGAAGTTGCGCGTGTCAGCTAGTATATTATAAAGTTAGTATATTTGAAAAAAGAGCAGCGAGATAGCTCAGTGGGGAGACCAACAGACAGCTATACAGAGGGTCTCGGGTCCGAACCCACGTCGCGCACCTCTGACTTTCGGAAGTTATTATATGACTTCGAAATTATGTGCGTATTGATAGACAATTATCGCCTGCTCCGTGCCTCGGAGAGCACGTTAAGCCGTCGGTCCCGGCTGCCTTGAACATCTATGGCAGTCGTTTATTGGGAGAGTGTCGACACAAAAGCTCCCACTGGGTCGAAATGTCGCCGGTCTGCACTGACTGGCCCCCACATAAGATAAGATAAGATAGTATATTTGAAACCGCGGGTGGTTTCATCTGCGTGCATAATTACTGCTCCGCTGCCGTGGCTCATACCGCACTGTTATATAGCCTTTGTTACTTCTGGATGAAGTAGTTTTCTCATGGCAGCAAAATTTTATAAAATCTTTCCATACTTTTTGAGTTTATTTATGATTAGTTTGTTTGCATAAAAGTATGTTAGGTTATACTAGTAACAGAACTATTTCTTTTTTTAAATATAGTTTATCTTACTCCTTGATAATATAGCTTTCGAATGGTAAAATTTTTTTTTTAAATCGGTTGTGTTATTTTTAATTTAATTCCTTACAAACAAAAAATTTTCTTAGACCACACGACTGCTCACCATCAGGCGGAGTGTGGCCATTTTGACGAGCAAAAATCCTCTTTATAATATCAGTATAGGCAAACAATTTTTTTTAGTATTTTTCTTAATAATATTAGTGTAGACGAAGACATTGCTTCCTGTAACGCTTATAAAAACAAACATTTTAATCTCGGATGCAATCTACAACTAGTCCCGGAACAGTGATCTGTGGATCACATACACTGTTGCTACGTGACAAAATAGACAACTTTTCCAAGCCAACAGACAACAACTTCTTGAACAATGTAAACAGTGTAGTTAATGATTTACTTAAGTTTATTGCCTTTGTTTAATTGCTTAGTCATCAGAAACTCGAGTGTTGATGATATAATCAATACATAGTAAACTAGCCTTTGCTCGCGACTTTGCCTTGGATTACAGTTCGCGATGTCATTTATGTCGATCACACTGTGGCCCGTATCTCCTGCTCAATTACTTAAAACCTACCTACTGATCTGTGAAAACCGCATTAAAATCCGTTAAGTAGCATAAGAGTTCAAAACAGATAGGCGGGCTGTCATGCAAAAAGTCTAACAATCATTTTAAAAGTTTGTATGTGTCGGGTGATCTCCGTAACTACAGTGCCCATTTAATAACTTTAACTATTTGTAATATACATTATTCCAGATGGATATAGGATATATATTATATACATATATAACTTCTGTAAATAGTTGATACTAATTAGTTTCTAAAAAATATCTGTAATGTGCAGATACGGTTTCGTTCTATTTTTGTAATAGATAGTAAACAAATTCACTAAAGCAAGTTAGCTTTCCATCTGTCTGTTACGCTTAATTGCGAAACTACGAAACCAATTTTGAGGAAGTTTAGATGGCTTGAAAATTCGGGCAGAAGGCAAATAAATAGGGTTTTCTCTACGATTCTACTCATTTGCCTGCTTCTTCACTAGACACGGACGACTGGAATTCCCTTTTTCTACATTAATAACAAAGACACAATCTGGTACATGAAACGTCTAGTTGACTATTTCAAATAAAAACAATGGATATACATGACTTGTGACCGTCCGACAGGCAGAGGGCTGGCTGTTGTGTTGCAAATGTCCAGCTGATTGCAACTTAAAATAATAAGATACAGCGCTGCTAGCCGACAATTCCTATAAAATTTGTCATCATACGTTTACTTAAGAATAGTGATTAAATTGTCTGTTTATCTATAAAACGCGCCGCTAATGCGTAAACACAATAAAGGTATGCGGAAAATTATTATAAACATCGCAAGTATTTTATTGATTTCGCAGCAGTATTTAACCTTTTTTTATCACTAATAATAATGTTTTTATCTCATGGCACGTGATGTTTGAAATATTAAAAGTGATACTTATTGAATTGTTCTTCAAAATTGTTTATACGCACGTAACTTCCTGTATGAATATGCCGTTGATATCTGCCTGTATTTGAACTTTCAAAGTTGTGGTTGTTCTAACTTTGGTCTTGTGGTAACGTAAACTAGACTTTGAGTTTATGTGTATTAGGTTGAAAGTGTATTGTTGATAGGTGGGCACCAGAGGGGTCAGTATTCCGCGGTTAACTCGTCCGCCGGCAGGGCGTCGACCTCGGATTGCACGCGGACCAGGGCCGCCTGGACACTTGCATTGTCCCATCAACTCACTTCGCGGTAGGGTTGTCCATCTACACGCATAAATTGAGAACATTCATTTTTATGACGTCATTTAACTATAATTGCGATCTTTCAATAATTTAGGTAATTGTCATAAGAAACGCATACTATTGTTATGTCTCTCTTCATAAGAATATTGTATCTACTTTGCTCCAAATGAAAATCGTGTTTAGTTTAATATCCACTAAAACAAAGAGCACCAAGAACTCCCGTCAATGCGGAGGAAATAAATCTGTAGACCGTAATAGTTTTAGGCCTATCATAGATATAATAGTGAGATTTTGGCAGGCCTAAAATACAATATACTTAATCATTGCATCGTTTATGTGAGGTATAATTAAGAAAAACGGTATCAAAAAAAAGGCGGCACTTTCAAATGAAATGTAAAATTTGCTCAAACATTTTCAAAAGCTGTTGTAACCAACTACACTAATTATAAATATTTAGATCTCTTTCTTGACCAAATACAGAAAAAAGTTCGAACTCTATTTAGTCCATTCGTAATCAAGATAAATTAAGTCTACACTTAATTGCACCTTTCTAATTCTGCATCAACAAAATATCGACAGACAATTTGTACAGTTTTCTTTTATTTGTCCTTTTTTATTCTTTTTGCTATAGAAAGGTATATAAATAAGAGAATGGAATCTTTATACGACACCATTTACGGTAACTAAAGCACAGGTAATTATGCCAGAATATGAAATACGTTCTCTTGTAGAGTCGACAAGAAGAAATTTGTCATTACAAATACTTAGGTGATATCAACGATCGTGTCCCAAACACGATATATTTCACGCGGTCACAGCTCACAGGGCATCGCCCCACTGATAGTAAACAAACACACGTTTACCTAGCAGAAAAAATACCCACGTGTACTAGAGCCCTTGAATATATTGCATAATTCGCCCGTTTTAACGGTCCAACTTGTACATAAAACGAGTCAATAAAATCATCGTGAGCGAGCGGGACAGTGTGGTACGCAGCGAGATACGCGTACTAATTAAACATTAGTTAATTCGGTTATGTATCAAGTGAATCATGACTAGTGGTGTTCGAGCTGTGCATTCAGGTTATCGATTGGTTGTAGTGTTAGCGACGCAGGCCGGGCGTCGACCCTCGCTGCACGGGCCTGGCCACTTGTGTCGAGGCGCATCGTGACCCTAGGACTCGGGATGAGTGTCTGGATCGCATAATAATACCAACCAAGGTTTGGCTAACAACTTTATTGTGTTTGTTACTGCACGACAATTGTTACAATGCACTCTGTATTTACTCAAGGTTTGCATCAATCTAGCTATTACGTTGATTATTTTGCGCTATTTTTTTCTCAGCTGTAATCCGCAGGGTTTTATATTAAAACATGATGAGTTCATAAATAATTCAGATGCCGGAAGGCGTTCAATAAATGATTTCTTTAAATGACTTTTTTTGGTTTTGCGTGGGCATTTTGATACGGCTATACTTGTTGAAATTGATCTAGAAACTGTTTTCTACAGAGAACACCCGTATAAAGTATAATGCTATTCCGTATAAATAGTGTATGTAGACAAAATTGTGCTCATCTATTGATTCGTGCTTTCGCCCGGCGAAAAATAACGGTGCAATTGATTTTTAGAAATTTAATGAATCTAAGTAGAGAACGTAATGGGCGTGATTAATCGGTCAAATTTACCGTAGTTCGTTAATAAAAATTGAAGGGGTATTCTGAAGTTCAGTGCGCTTGAACTCATGAACTGGAGCGTTCTAACTACGAATACATGATTTCTTGATAAACGATCACCGTTTCCGCCCTATTCAGTATGTATAGTGCACGCCAACGATGAAAGTTATAAATGTAACTGAATTTAAGTTGATGTCGATTACGTTTATATAACAAATATTAATTTCTAAAATTTATGTTTTATCTATGAAGAGAATGATTCTTTGAAAACGTCATATTAGTGCACTTATTTATAGCTTATAGATTATAATTTCATACCAAAGCTTAAAAAATGGACTAATTTGATAGTGTTAAATATCATACCTCGTTTTATTGTTAGAAAGTGTTGGTATAAAAGTGAAATTAAACTATAAATTGTGTAAAGAATTTTGACACCATTATCAATTAAGGATTCTAATACAATTACCAATTTTTTGGTGAATCAAGCAGTGATAAATCAAAGTCTTTGGATTTTCTCCGTCATAATTATCGAGCGTGCCTATTCAGAAAGTGCAACCTAGCTGTCTGTTATCTAATAAAGTTTAGCGAAGCGGGGCCTCAAAATACAACGAGAGGTCGGAAGGGAGGGGGCTGGGTCACGAATTTTACGGGTACGGGTGCTCTCGACCCCAACTCAGTTGGTGTAAGTGTGCCACCGATGTATGTAGGTTAACATCGGACGCGCTCGATACGCCACCGCCGCTGTTGCTGATGTCGACCACCTAACCTAGATCAGGGTGCGGAGAGATCGCTTATGAAATCTGGCGCACGCTCACTGCATAAATGAAAAGCCATTCTATATGTCCGTTTGAGTTAATTTGATACACCGTACATATCTTTCGGCAGCCATTTTACGACCTTTGACTGGCAAACATTTGTATTATTTTTTATTTTGTTAACGTATAAAAATCAAACTGTATACTGACACACGTGCAACTTCATTAACCTCGTTTTTGCAGCCCTCGATTTTCTGACTTAGAAACTTTGTTCAGGAATATTCTCCTGTATGTATACTCAACCTTAATTCAATTTAGAACCTTCATAAACAAACCGCTATCAAATTAAAACTCTATACATACAGATACTGAGCTACTTAGTGTTTACGAATTTTCATTACGATCCTGGTATAACTCTCTTGGCTTCCTTCACTCTAATTACACTTCATGTACAATCGCCGGCTTAGGGACTTCTTGACCTTGAAAATTGGAGAAAGGCTTCTCCTGAATCTCCTAGATTTGAACAGAGAATCATTCATAGGTTGTATTTTTTTAACTGTATTTATAAAAACGTTAAGTTGTTATACATTAACAGTAATATATTAATACATTAAAAGAACTACGTAATAATTGCGTTAATTTGAAAATTGATTGCATGTCAGATCTAATTAAATATAAATTTTCTGTCCGCTGGCTGTCAGCTCAAAACGTTATTTACCATTGCATAATATTTTATAACAACCTACTTTATAATTATTTTATTATTTCCGGAATACCAACAGCTTGAAATACAAAGGATAAAAACTAATAAATAGCATCATAGCTATTGAGAGGTATTCGCAATTTGTAAATTGTATTTAAAATATATATTAACAGCAGTTACTATACAACGTTACATTTCATTCAGTTTAAATGTCGTTGAATGTTCTTGCTAACCCACACCGCAGAGCTGGCGTAATTATGTCACATTCTCTATACAGCTGCTAATGTAACGAGAATTGCAAAACTGAGGTTTAGTCGCTACGTGTACTGTGTACACACTTTAAGCAAAACGTTAACTGTTTATACGTAAACTTTACCGTGATTAGGCAAATGGAAAAGATCAACACGCTTACCTTACAAGAGGCGTTCTCACGGAAACACTTATGAACTTTATCGATAACAAAATGAACATATATTTGCGTTTTGTTTCTTTCTTTTTAATATTTCTTTTTTTTTTTTTGAAGAGGCTTCTCCCACACTAGTTATAATTCCTGTGTCAGAGAGTCTTTATAACCATTCAAACTACGGACACAAAGAACATCCAGACTCAACACAACCATATTTGGAGCACACAATTTTTTGTTCCGTATGTGATTGAACCTATGGCATTCAGCGTAGTGGCAATGGCGAGGAATACTTTTACTATCTTATCTGTTTCTTAGCTGACCCGCGCAACTCTTTCGGTTTATGCAACATTTTTATTGTTGCTCCGCTCCAATTGGTCGAAGCGTGATGTTATATAGCCTATAGCCTTCCTCGATAAATGGGCTATCCAACACTAAAATAATTTTTCAATTCGAACCAGTAGTTCCTGAGATTAGCGCGATCAACCAAACAAACAAACTCTTCAGCTTTATAATATTAGTATAGATTATCTTACGTTTACACAAATGTTATATAATCGTACCCTAATTGCTCTTAATCTATTCGAGTCGGTGTTCTTAGCCTCTTGAACAGTAGCGGTCCGGCGCCGCTTGGACACAATTGGTTTTCAATTATGTCTGGTATTCCAGCAATTGACAGGCTAGTATAACCAGACACGGCTGAATATAGGCTTGTTACTTTACTATATAATTAAGGATTGTGATTTTAAGTTAGACACCAATGCTGTAATTGTTATGAAAGTGAATGAAGCAAAAAGATTGTGCCGGAATTGTGGTGGTAATGGAGAGGGCAGTAAGTCAGAAAAGGCAGTTTTAGAAAAAAGCGCGCAAATATTTTGCGTTTTTGATAAAACTCTATACTCGATTTTTATGTTCTATATGTCAAAAGAAAGGAAAAATATATGTTGTTTACAGTAGAGAAGCATTCCGAATAAGTAATTTTAAAAAATGGACGTCTTTGACTTACTGCCCTCTCGATTACCACGGCAGAATTGTAGCCTGGTAAATCAATAGTCGGCGCCTATCCTTCTCTGATTTTCCACTAATACTATATAACGTATCAAGCAGCGATAGCTCAGTGGGGAGACCAACAAACTGCAATGCAGAGGGTCTCGGGTTTGAACCCACGTCGCGCACCTCTGACTTTCGGATTATGTGCGTGTTGATGAACAATTATCGCCTGCTCCGTGCCTCGTGCCTCTAATATCCTGACACTGGTCTACCCTTAGGGTATCGTTAGCCTTAGGGTTGCGGAGGTCAGGTGGCAGCCGCTCCGTGTAAAAACGGATATCCAGTCAAATCCGGTTAGACTAGAAAAAGCCGACCACAAGTGATTTGGGAATAATAAAGGCTAGGGAGAAGACTATATAACGTATCAACGTTGACTACATTTGGCCCGCGGCTACATTCACGTTAGTGTACATTCTGTCAATAAATTTAAATAACCCTATGTCCTTTTTTGTACCCCTGATAACGTGTATGCGAAACACGTTGATCGGTCGAGTACTTAAGCCGTAAAAGCGTATCAAACTTACATTTGTATTTATAATATTAGTTAAGATTATAGTGATAAAACCAGAATGCCTGAGAGCTCTCCATAATGCCCTCGCAGATATGTCAAGTTCTTCCGTGGTAGACAATAGCCTTACTACTGTTCACACAGAGAAGAACCCTGCTGTGACTATCAACGCCATAGTTTATAAACAGATCTGATATCTATACTAATATTATAAAGCTGAAGAGTTTGTTTGTTTGTTTGAACGCGCTAATCTCAGGAACAGCTGGTTCGAATTGAAAAATTATTTTAGTGTTGGATAACCCATTTCTCGAGGAAGGCTATAGGCTATATAACATCACGTTGCCACCAATAGGAGCGGAGCAGCAATGAAAAATGTTGCAAAAACGGGGAAAATTCTTTTATATGAAGCAGACGAAGTTGTGCGGGTCAGTTAGTAATTTATATAATTGTAGATGTAGTGACTTATAATAATATTCGCCCTGTATAATTAAATGTCCCACTACTGGACACTGTCACACTGAGAAGAGGCACGAGTATCTCTCAGTGGTTGTTCCAGTGCGGGTTGGCCGACTTCGCATTTTATAGAGAACTCTCAGATATGCACGTTTGCTTCCGATGTTTTTCTTAAGACTGCGCCGAACGAAATGTGCCAAAACAGGCGGTCACAGTTAAGTAAATAAAATTAACACTTTTTGTTTAATACAAATATAAAATATACATTTACCATAACAATGAATGTGTATACAATTACTCTGTGTAAAAAACTTAAAATAATTAATATTTCCGCCTACAAAATTACGTTAATTTGCACGAAAAATGCAAAAACGTAAGCTCGTGTTACGTAATTTTTAGATTATAACAGTAGAAATCTATCCCATTTTACAGCTTAAACGAAACATAAATAGTTATATTACAATTTGACCGTCCCAAATATTTAAGTCATTGGTTGACAATAAAGATACATATTTATCACGAAAGCCCTTCAAATCCTCTATACAATTTTACTATGGCTGCCGCGCGCCGATTTGAATATGCGCCGCACGAGCTCTGTCATTATCTGTCTTACGCTCGGCGCAGTCTTAATTATTAAAGCAAGCGGTATTTACTATTTATTTTGCATATAACTTAACGTAAAGGCAGACGTGTCTTAGTATCGACCGCGTGGCAGACCAACGGTATCCAACTATACTATCGTGTAAAGGAAGGGACAATTTTAAAAAGATCACTGCATGGCGTTGTGGTTTAAGTAGTCACCTCGACACTGCAACTGCGGTGGGTGTTGTGGGTTCGAATCCCACACAGAACAAAAAATTATGTGATCCACAAATGGTTGTTTCGAGTCTGAGTGTTTTTTGTGTTCGTTGTTTGAATGTTTTTGAAACCTACAGGAATTGAGCCGAGTGCAGCAGTTGTCTTTTCTTATTGGATTTGATTTACTACAAAACATGTGAGCAAATAAAGTAGGTACCCCTATATTGGAGAATGTAGATAGAGAGAGTCAAATCTAGAGCTCTAGGCGGTTATTACTTTCATCGTAAATTACAAGCAAGTCTCTACATTTTAACGAAAGAACATTTCTACTTCTTAATTCAATGTAGTTAAGCAATATACATCAATATCTACCTTCTATATTTTTGTACGCTTAAGATCGGTCTCCCTGGGTATGTTTCTGGTACGGCCATTAATTTTTTTGTTCTTTTTTTAATTTGTCAATGGCCGCACAAGATTTCGTGCGCTCGTGATGTCTTAGTTTCGATTCTCGGTTTGACCACAGTGATATTCTATGTCATGAAAATGGTTAGTAGAGACCACATTAATATAATAATAGGTCGCCTAGTATTATTATATCATGTGTCCTCCAGACCGAATTTTGGTCACGGCGGCCAGCCTTTATGGAGACTGGCCACCTGCGCAGGAGATATTATATTGCACAAGTATGTGCGCAAACACAAGTGCGCTCTCTGTTCCCTTATCCTCAAGATCCGATGGGACGGATAATCCGAAACGACCGGAGAGAGATCAGGCGCAGGACCAACGGCTTTACGTGCTTTCGTTCTTTAATATAGTAACAAAACGTGGATACAAGCGAGTGTGAATGTGTTCAAAAAGATATCAGAGAATAGAAACAGCTACTCTGTGAACAGATGATAAACATCTTTACCTTTTAATACGATAACTTCAGTCTCGTTCAGAACTATAACACAAAAGGCTTTTTAGTTAAAAGCATCAATGGGAAAGTGAAGGAAATAAAAAAGCGGGTCATTGAAGAAAGTTAACTAAAGAACCATCTGATGAAAAGGAAAAAATGTTTGTAGACTGATATCCGTTCTATTATTGATCCTTGAGTTCTGAAATGATAGGTGAGGAGGTGTATTAGACCCACATTTTGTTGGATACTAGCTTTTGCCCGCAACTTCGTTCGCTTCGAGACAGTACTGTTTGGCTGGGAGAAGGGTACACTATGTCGTTTTCTGTACCCCTAACAATGTATGCAAAATTTTATAATGATCAGTCAAGTAGTTAAGGATTGAAAGCGTTACAAAAAAACAGGAAAACGCACATTTATATTTGTAATATTAAAAGAGTTTGGAGCTTTAAGTTCTACGTAACAGAGCCACGTGCCGGGCACTTCGCTGTAGTTTTTAACCTGTCAATTGTTGGCATGCCTGACATAATCGCAAACCTATTGTGTCTGGTCGCCGGTGTGCCGTTGGGTCTCAATAGGTAAATAGAAATAATAAATTTTATTTGACCATGAGAATGAGACACAAGCTCATTTAGGTACACCCAGCACTGCACTTCGACTATTACTAGAAAAATATTATATAGGTATTATGCAATTTAAATAATTATACAGTTATATTTTCTATAGGGCTTACATTGCTCAGCGCCAAAGCCTTATAATATTTAAAAGAAAAACAAAAATAATCTTGAAATACAGAAGGTCCTTCTTAATTCAAAAATCTACAAAAATCTATTTATACATTTTTTTAACAATGGCGCATGACTCGCGAAGTCTGACGTTCATGCAAAATTAAAACGAAACCTGTTGATATATGCCGCCTTGTAAAAACCTGTTTGTTTATGGTAAAATAAGATGAAGTACGGGTAAATGGATTCTTCTAAAAAACTGTAACGAAGCTGTATTTGTATATTCGTTATTGTTTTTCAATCTGAACGGAATCTTGGCTCTGAAATAAATAATTTTAGATTCGTTATTTCTTTTACACGAAAACCACAAAACTAAAATCTGATCGGTTACTAGTTTGTGTTTACCTTCAAGTCTGAGACAAGTTTATCTAATACTAGGTCTTGCTCCGAGCTTCGCTTACGTAAAAGTAGATTAGGTTATGTTAGTAACAGCTTTTTTTAAAAATATACTATAGCCTTTGTTACTCTGTACTAATATAGCTTTCTTACGGTGAAATAATTTTAATAATCGGTTACCTTATTTTGATTTAAATCCTTGCAAACAAAAAACCTTTCTTCTTTAGAATATTAGTATAGATAGATAAGCCCAGTCTCAGGCGAAATGAAATTTACGCGCTTGTACACACAGCGACGCATCAACCTAGACTGTTTGGACTTTGAACTATTAGAAGTTGAACGCTGCGAATCGTGCGAGAGAGTGCGTTATATTTTTGTTATTTTGTCTAATTCACGTTAAACGGGACGCGATGCACCATTACATCGACACCACTATACACAGTCCCTTTCCAACAATTGTCTATTTTGTATGTAGCGTAGTTATGCGTATATAGGCTGTCTAACTTGATGTGTAGTCGTGTGTACTTCGGAAAAAAGGTTAGCAAGTGAAATAAGTACCCATTTAATTGTACTACTCGTCCTGATGATGATGTACAGGAGATGACATACAAAAAATGTCTCATATATTCACGGAGGGTACAAAAAGGTGTTTTACATGCATATTACACTCGCTCTGCTTTTAGGCTCCACTGAATAGGGGCAAGCCAATTACGGTCGACCGAACAAAATGTTCTAAACTTCGTACTGCTACTGAAGATTTTTGACAGCAATACCCAATATCACAGCCTGACCTCAGGGTCAGGCTGTGATATTGGGTATAGCTGTCAAAAATCTGGTTATAATTGCTTTGAAATGCTATATTATAGGTTATTATAGGTTATAATTGCTTTGTTTGGGTTCGATTTCAGAATCGAACCCAAATTTCAAAGCAATTATAACCACTGCGTAACAGTCGCAGGAAATAATATTATGAACTCAAATAAAGAAATATTCAAGGTTTTATACGAGCCTGCCGGATATAAATTCATGGCATACATGTGCAATGAAGACGCGAAAAATAACTTTGCAAAACGGTTAAGAAAACATTACACTTGCGGCGTCTACTCTGCCTGACCTCGTTACTGCAAATGACCGTGCAGATGCTTATTTTAGTATGAGAACTTTTTCTCTCTATGATTATAAATATAAAATAATTGTGCTTAAATATATGTACTAGATTTAGCCTGCTCCTTCGGTCTCGTTAATGTATATTATATCAATTAATTTCTAGCTGAGGCGCTCATAGCCAGTTGCACTCACTGATCGGTAAACGATTAGCGAGGTTAAGCAACGTTGGGTATGGTCAGTCTATAGATGGGTGACCCGGGCACGCCACGATCGTGGCGGTAAGTCCCGTGTTTGAGGAGTGGCTGGAGAGGCGCCATGGCGCCCTCACCTTCCGGCTGACACAGGTAATGACTGGCCACGGTTGTTTTGGCCAGTTCCTGTGTCGTATACGCCGGCAAGAGACGCCCGGTTGTCACCACTGCGGCGACTGCCGCGACGTTGTTGAGGACACGGCGCTGCACACTTTGGCGGTTTGCCGCCTGGGCATCGCAGCGCCGTGAATTGATCGCGGCAGTCGGATTGGTTGCCCTCTCGCTTCCGGCCGTAGCTCAGTCTATGGTCCGGAGCGAGAGGTCGTGGAACGCCGTCGCCTCCTTTTGTGAGGAAGTAATTTCCATCAAGGAGGCGGCGGAGCGGGAGAGGGAGCGTTTGAACCCTCTCCCCAACCGCAGAGCCGGGCGCCGGAGGGCGCGAGACGACCTCCAGCCACCCTGAGGTTTGACCTGGGGGTGGCGGGCTTTGTGGGCCTGCCCGCCATCCGTTCAGCACCAGGTCCGAGAGGCGGCGTGCGTGTTCCCACGCGCGCCTCTGTTTCGAGTCCGTCCCCCCTCTAGGGGGGACAGTAGGGAGTGTTAGAAGTGCCTTTGGGTAGATCTTTTGTGTAGTGGCCTGCCGTTTCATACGGCGGGCCGAAACCTCGGCGGGGTCGCGACCGCATGCGAAAGTGATTCGCGCGGCCCCGTCGATAGTGGTTTTGTCGAGGAACACCGTGGTAGGTTTAGTCGGTATCCCGGGAGGTACATTTTCTTCTTAACATCTATCTTTTACCCCGGCGAGTCCGACATAACCCCTCCGCCCGCCCCCGCGGAGGGGTATGCATCAAGCATTCCCCCACGTTAAAAAAAAAAAAAAAAAAAAAATACATGGGTGACCGCTTAGTGGTATTTCATCTGAGCGTCTCCGTGCTTCGGAAGGCACGTAAGAAGTCGGTCCCGGTAGTTGTCAAATTGACAGCAGTCGTTACGCCATGTCAGAGGCCTACGAGCGGTTTGAACAACTCTTGACAACAGGTTGGCCACTAACCACACGAAAAGAAGAAAGAAGAAGATTTCTAGCTCAGTCCAGTACCAGTTTTTTTTCTGAATGAAAGGCCATTCTCTGTGCCCATGACAATGTGTAGATGTTCGAAATTGCATAATGATCGGTCGAGTAGTTGAAACGTGAAAGCGTAAAAAACAAACTAACATTCGCATTTATTTATAATATTACTTAAGCTAATTTATTGTATAAAAATGTATCACTACATATGCTCCATCATCCTTACATACTATTTTATTCATCTCATAATTTTATGACTTGCTTTTCTTAGTATTAGCAGACAACGTAAAGATTGTGTTGTGTTCTAGATATTTTTTGTCATATAACTTTGCACATAGTAACATATTGTAATAGCTTGTGTTACAAAACTATTGTCTTACAAACCTTTAAGTAATTACTTTTACATATTAAGTCGGACTTGCTATCGTCAGATAGCTCTGTTTAAGCTTCCCTAAGCAATCAATTTTAATATCCGATTAAGGTCTAGACCGAGACCGCGAGTTTATAAAGCCAAGAATCACGACGGTTCCGTCCAAAACCGAGATCGAATTTCTAAACGGACTTTTTAGCCAAGAATAATCAACATTACGACCGATATTTCCTTAACAAAATCTGTCTAAATTCTAGTTGAGTTTATAGTTAGTTTAACTCTGACGTATGTACATGTGCGCAAACTCAACCTCATGCCACGGGATTACGTCGACAGTCTATTACAGGTCAACCAGATCATCCGTGGTTAAAACGCGCAATCGTCTTATTACCAGCCAGTAAGATTAGGTAACGCTCAATTATTTATTTTCCATTTAGTTGTAGTTTTTGAAAGTTGTCACGATCATCGATCACAACAAGTAGAAACTCTTTTTATCGCAAGCGCACTTTCAATAAAGAGTGATGTTTTCAAAAAAAGAATCTCTAAACACGAAAGTTTTTACGCGATTAATTTCGGCAATTTCTACTAGTTGGTAAATGTTTTTATAAGTTATTAATTGTACCTATTTGACAGAATATTTTTTATTGTAGATATCTATACTCAATTAGCAATTGCAAAAGTAACTGTGTGTGCTTGTTACGTGCTTACAATAAACAGCTGATCAGATTTTAATGAAACTAAGTAAATGCATGGCTGCTTTAAAGTTAAACTTCTTTATTGAAATTAAACTGCTATATACGGATTTTATCGCGTTGTTTATTTGACACTTTATTACAAAATTTTGAAAATTGTTACACTACTACTACTATTAAACTTTACTAATTTTTAAGCTAATTAAATTATTATTAAACTATTTAGATTTCATTTATTTTTACACTTTCCCCGACGTTTCGGTTGCTTTTCAGCAGCCATGGTCACGGGGAGGCTAAGATGGCAGTTGTCTCAATGTTCCAGTGTAGTTATTTCAAAGTACCCGAACATAATTTAATCATTGGTGTTTCTATTTACGCAGAATGAGCTCAAAGTATCATGAAGTCTAGCTGTGGTTTGCTTCTTCTTGGGTTTGACTATTTTTATTACTGGATCCCAAGCTGGTGGTACATTCCAACCATCTTCTCTATTAAAATTAGGATGTTTTTTGATTTCAATAGCCTCGCGAAGCATCCTTGGTAGGAATCGGTGTTCTTTAGCGAGAAAAATAAATGAAATCTAAATAGTTTAATAATAATTTAATTAGCTTAAAAATTAGTAAAGTTTAATAGTTGTAGTAGTGTAACAATTTTCAAAATTTTGTAATAAAGTGTCAAATAAACAACGCGATAAAATCCGTATATAGCAGTTTAATTTCAATGAATAATATTCGCGTAAATAGAAGACAATATTATGTTAAACTTCTTTATTTATTTAACAACAATTTTTAGCATTCATACAATTTTCTGAGCTTACTGACTCAAGAAACATAATTTAGTGTGACAATTAATTATAGGTGCATTGGATTCAGCTGTGCACAGTTAGTTAAATTATATAATTTAATTAATTTGATAACAATGGAATAAAAAATGTAATATATTGGAAGTAGTCAATTAGGTAACAATTATATATGTATATGATAACTAAATATTAATGTAAGAATAACAGCGTAAATAACAACTTTATACAGTTTTATCGCAGTTTATTTTCAAAACCATTACGTACATGCTATTTTTAAACAATTAAAATTTATATTAACACTGCCGTACAAAGTTGTTTAATTTCAATATACAATATTTGCGTAAACGTAAGACAATATAACATAGGCTGCTTTTAAATGCGAACGAAGTTGCTTTGTAACGGTAATAGTATTGGTACTTGCGAAATTAAATATCTGTTGGTTACATTGTTATGACGACAATTCAGCATGGAGACTGCTTGAACCCTCAAGGTGAACAACCCATGTAGGGTTGTATACTTAAAAATTAAACGAATTACCTATCATAATTCTACTAGATGTACTAGCGGTTTTTACTCGCGTTTATGGTTACTGCGCCGCCCCCGTGGGTCGTTGCGTGGTGTTATATAGCATATAGCCTTCCTCGATAAATAGGCTATGCAACACGAAAATAATTTTTTAATTTTAGCCAGTAGTTCCTGAAATTAGTGCGTTCAACCAAACAAACAAACTCTTCAGCTTTGTAATATTAGTATAGATATGTATATTTGTTACATACATAGACGCCTGTTTATACATATTATATCCCAGAGATTACATTTCTCCAGCTATTTTTTAATTCCCACGTAATAAAAGGCGAGTCGATTGTGGGCTACCAGGCACATTTTGAAACTCCGTGCTGCTACAATGAACACAAAAATCCTATAACACTGTCCGCCCTAGTAATGGAACCCACGCTCACGTGCAAACATAAGCGCATAAGTAAAATATAACCGGCATTGCTTGTATATACTTTCAGTTTCTCTCCCCGATAAGTTTTCTCGCCTCCTATAAAACTAAGGCTTAAAGACATAGCTAGCGAAATATGGCAATAATACATCTCTGCCTACCCTTTCTGGACTTATAGGCGTATGTTTAAAAGTATTTACTGAAGCCTATAGGTAATGTACAGGCGGAGAGTATGCGTTAGAGCAAGGAATGCGCGGCCGAGTGTTTGGTTGCAGCCAGTCCGCTTCTGTCTCGATACGGCCAATTGTGCGAGCCGATTTCAAAACGAAAGTACCGCGCATCTAGGACGGTGAACGTATTTCTCGCTGAGTTCTCTTGCAATTTACCATCTAGTAGGCAGGCACTTTGTAAGAGTATGCGCCGCAGCCAGATCGTAAGATATTCATAACTTGCAACATATTACAACTAATCAACGGCATTAGAAACTTGCAAAACGAGCTAGTTTCTAATCTGGTCCGTTTGTTTGGTTAACGTGTGAGCTTTTAACGTTATCTGTGATCCATTTAGCCGACGGGACGGCTGACACTTGTGATTACAACCTGTCTCACGTTCCATCCCGGTTTGAAACAAACTTGATTCAAAGTTGAAATTTCTTTTTAAAAAATTGTATCACTGGGAATAATACCAGTATTAAATTGGACTTTACATAAATTCAAACAACTGACGTAAAGAATACTTGGGGGTATTCTTTAATCAGAACAACTATTTGTATATGTTTGTAAAGTTCACCCGGGACACAGGAAAAAATCTTAGAGAGGGAGAAGTTCTTTAAAAAAATGAACAAGAGCAGAGAGAAAAATAAAAGGTTTGTGGATGGCGAGGCAATGACTTAAACGCGCAGCGGTAGTGAATGCAACTGATGTGTATAAGGTCTCGATATCGATTCTCGAGTCGTGCAAAGTGCTATCGTGATTTTCTGTCAAGCGTTTGTCAGTAGCATCACGGCGCGGCGTTTGGCAATATGACCGTACGTATGTATGTAATCTCAAACCACAGATGACAAATTGTGGGTGAATACGCCTTGTATCTTTCCCATTCGGGGATATAGACGTCACACTAAGAGAAACTTAATAATACTATGCCTGACCTCGAACCCCTGACCTCACGATCGGAAACATAAACCCTTACTTAAACCACGGGGCCAGTTACACAGACATGTTATATAGCATTAAATAAACCTTTTACACCATGATACGTCAGTACTTTTTGTAACTAAGACTAAAAATATAGTTTCCGCTTGAAATCATTGTGTATCTATATATATGTGGCATTGTAACTCGTAAACGGATGAACCGATTTTGTTGCGATGTACAAGGCTGGTTTGTAAATCTGTTTAGTCATTTAAAGGTCATCATTGACAAATTATCTTTTACATTATACGCTTAAAGTGTTTACTAAATACTAATATCATTATTTTATTCAACAGAACTGATGATCAAATAAACCAAAAAGTTCTTAGTAATTTGGAAATAATTATATCTATATAAGTACATCGCCTTTGTATCCCCAGAAGGGTAGGTAAAACTATCTTAAATCTACATTTGCAAGCTCTGGTTTTATGTTTTACGTAATAGAGAACTAACCCAATAACGTCTACATGATAACTCCGTGCTACTACTGGAAGTTACCGTACAGAAAAATCGAATAATACTGTCTATCACGATTTTACCTCTGACTTTTCGAAGTTATGTGCGTGTTAATTAGTTAATTATCGCTTGTTTTAACGGTGAAGGAAAATATTGTGAGGAAACCTGCATGTCTAAGAGTTCTCCATAATGTCATTAGGCTAGCTTAGTGGCCTATGGCCGTACTCTTCTCCCGGTAAAGAGGCCCGTGCTCAGTAGTGGGATAGTTTATATACAGTTCCATGTTTCCTAATTAGTATTCAAATTAGTGTATGATACACATGTATACATAAGTAAGTTAGTACACTATGCAGTTTTTGAAAGGGTGTTATGAGGGGCGAATAAAAAGTTATCCAGACTCCGTGCGACTACTGAAAGTTTCTAAAATCCTTTAACACATTGCAAATGCTTTTACTACCGCTGCTCTATCGAAGTAGGTTTTTGGTTATTTATTTAGGTTAATATCCTAATATTATGTACTTAGTAGTCAAATTAGTGTAGGATACACATGTATACCTATGTAAGTAGATAAACTATGTAGTTTGAGAAGACTGTTACGGATAGAGCACTATCCAGACTCCATGCTATTACTGGCAATTTAATAATAAGAAAACGCAATAACACTTTACTCCAGTGTGTTTAATCATATATACCAATGGTGCCTACTTATTGTCTACCGGTACGCCATCAAAGTAGCGTTTTACGTATCCTACTCGTAATTGTCCAACAATAGGTTGGTTACTTAGGTAGGTAGGTTAATTTCTGTCTCCGTTTTAGTGCTTATTCAAATGAGTGCGGGATACACATGTATACATAAGTAAGTACACTATGTAGTTTTAGAAGGGTGTTATGAAAGGCGAATGGGGCGTGAAATCGCGTTGTATCGCAGTGGTGCGACCGCTGCCGGTTATATCACACGAGATATCGTAACTTTTGCTGGTTACTTTTGTTCACTGTTCTATTAGAAAGTGTTCGAGCCTCTCGCCTTTCTGATACTATTTATTGCCTGAGTTTCGAATGAGAACGTTTTCTTACAATGAATTACGGCTATACACACTGGATTTATTTAAAGTTGTTTTTGTTGGTTCGAAAGTTATTGCATTTCTATTTAATAAATAAAATTAATATGCAATTAAATATGTTTCAAATTATTTATTTCAGGTGATTGATCCAAATTGTACACTCCGGGCGCGCTAATATGATAAAAACGGTCTGCGGTTTTCTCTTTCTTACTTATTAATATATAGATATACAACATGTCACAGATGTAACGCACAACCTCAAACACCCCAATTAGATTATTAAATCGTAATAATAATATAATCATTAAAATGTTACTTTTATGTACTTAAATATTTTAATTTAACAAATTATTTCTCCTTATTGTGCGCGATAGGTTTATTGTAATATACCCATATTACAATAAATCTAATATTATTGCCTTTATTGCATTAAAAACCTTATTGCCTTGAATTATGATACATTTTCGTTTATTTCAGCTGTTTAATAAATGGGTGACTATAATTTAATTCGTTTTAATTATTTTACGTAGAAAAATATACCTATACTTATTAAAAATTGCTAGAACTGATTCAGTAGCCGACTTTGAACAAAATACTTTCAGGATGTGCGTTTATTATGTTACATGTTGTATATAGCCTCACGCCTATAACTTTGAAGGGGCAGGTGCTATAAACCCTCATTTCGCCAAGTACGGTTTAGGTCAACGTAATAGAAAGCTAGTCCATAGCTACCAGGCACAGCTCCAGAGTCAGTCCAGGGAAACCCAATTACACTTTCTCCTACCAGAGATTTAAACACACGACTACACAATATTCGCATTCATACTGCTGCACCTAATACACATATTTAGCCATAAAATATTCTAAAATTATGCAGGTATCAAAATAGATATTGAATTATAATTTATGCTAAACTCGATCCGATTAAGCCGGTGTTATACATAACATGTAACTTTCAATGTTGTAACTCTAAAAAAATAGTAACACAGTGCTATTAACGTCGGGGAAAGTGTAAAATTAAATTAAATCTAAATAGTTTCAATAGTTTAATAATAATTCAATTAGCTTAAAAATTAGTAAAGTTTAATAATAGTAGTAGTGTAACAGTTTTCAAAATTATGTAATAAAGTGTCAAATAAATAACGCGATATAATCCGTATATAGTAGTTTAATTTCAATGAATAATATTCGCGTAAACAGAAGACAATATTATATAAAAAATCGTTATTAGTCTCTAATTCAAACAGTATATTATTATTATTAAGCCTTTATTACTGAAGAACTAAACAAGTATAATCTAATAGTATTAACCGGTCGTATACCGCCGGCTCGCATACCAGCCGGCAGATTTGTACCCGTCGCACTGTGGGCTGAAAATCGACCTCCATAGACATAGAAATGAAAGTTGCTAGATGTTCGTTTTGTTGACGGATATGGCTTCTATTAGCTATTATACACATAACAATGTCATCTGAGCTAACTCCGCACAAAAATGAATTTATTACAAGGTTTTTTCGAAAAAAATGTATGGAGCTAGCATGAAAAATCTGAATATCTCTGAACTTGCAAGGAAAACCGTAATATCCTCAGAGATGGTTATAGGACTAATTATTTGTGATTTTTTGACATACTTCATATAACGGTACCTGCTGCAGAATTTTTTTTAAAAATCATCGAATTTTTAATTAATTTTTTTAACATTAAACGATTTGTTTTGGTGTATAAGTAAAGAAACAACACGTTATATGCATATAATACTAAATCTTCGCCAGTTATTTGTTAAAATATCAAGAAAATTATTTTTGCCTAACATAGTATATATGTTTTAAAACAGTTAATTGGATACCATTACTGAACTTTGCATACAGGTAAACTACTGAATAATAAATTAGCCTTCTAATGAGTTCCGAATAAGAGATTAAGTGATTTGCAATGTCGCACAATGGTAACTACGGATTACACTAATTAAAATCTTACAGGTAAGTACATAAGTAACTTAAATAGTTAATTAGACATGTTACGAGTTCTAAGAAATATTTTCGACAACTGTCTATTGAGGTCGTTAACTAATGTTGGACTGAAATATAAAAGGGTTAACATTTTGCATCATAATTTAGTTTATTCTAAGCTTTGTTACCCCTAACATATCACTGTGAAATTTTATAATGGAAAGTTTAAATACCAATTTAGACCTATTCGTTCTTCTAAAATGTAAGAGTACTTCATTTGATCATGAGGTATTGTTTAGTGAAGTTATATCCCGCCTAGACGTTTGTCTTTCCGTTGAAGATCAAGTGACTCTAAAAGAATTTTGTCAGAGATTTGTACGAGCTGCATCACAAAGGTGGCAAAAATCTCACCGAATTCTTGAAAACAATACGAAATTTGGCTGCAAGTAACTATCGATTGGCCAAGTTGTATAAATTTAGTCGCTCAAGAACCAACTGTTGCTGAGGGATCAAGATCAATCTCTCCAGAACCCTCAACATCATACTCTGTTGGTACAATGACAAAGAGGTCACGAAAACCATTCGAAGATCTGGGAAGCAAACAGAAGAAGAGAAAATCTGATGAGCATAAAACTGACAATCCCAGTGAATTGGCACATACAGCAGCAGCGCGTTTTAAGGAAGAAGGTTGTGAGGATATCGCATCTGTAATCGAATATATGCTGAAACATCCTGAAGCAGCCTCTAAAATTAAGGAAACGCTTAAGCAACCGGTGAAAACTATCTTATTTACACCAGAAAAAGCACTTGGATTACTCCTTTCATTAAAATTATCAAAGTGGCAATACATCACTTTACGAGAGTCAGCTATTCGGGAAGGTAGAAAGGATATTTATCCATCCTACTATAAAGTGCAACAAACCAAGCTGGCATGCTATCCTCCGAAGCAATCAGTGTTAGTGACCGATTCATCGGCAAGAATAACCCTTCAAGCTTTACTCGACATTACGGTCAAAAGAATCCTCCAAAGTTTTCCTAACGATGATGTGCAAAATAAGGATTTAAAATTGATATCTAAATGGGGTTTCGATGGTGCGTCAAACCAAAGCCGATACAAGCAGAAAATGGATAGCGATCAAGACGATTCAAGTATTTTCATGACTTCCTTGGTGCCACTAAAACTGACTGATGGAGACAATACTTTGTGGATGAACCCAAAACCATGCTCAGCAATGTATTGTCGTCCAGTTCAATTTACTTTTGTGAAGGAAAGCGAAGCAGTAGTCATCGAACACAAACGACAAATGGATGAAGAAATTAAGGCTCTCATTCCTACAGAGTGCAATAATAGAAACAGGGTGAATCATCACCTAATGATGACAATGATCGATGGTAAAGTCTGCACGTATTTGTCTCAAGCCAGATCAAGTTCATCATGCTATTTGTGTTTGGCAAAACCGACAGAAATGAACCGTTTGGGTGTAGTAACAGCAAAGACCGTATCTTCTGACATATACGAGTTTCGATTGTCATCTCTACACGCCCGTATAAATTGTATGGAATGTTTACTACATATTTCGTATAGACTAGATTTTAAAGAGTGGGCTGCGAGAGGTAACGAGCACAAAGAAATGCTAAGTAAGAGAAAAAAGATTATTCAAGACAAATTTAAAGACGAATTAAATCTATTGATTGACATTGTTAAACAAGGTTCCGGAACTACTAATGACGGCAACACTGCAAGAAAGTTTTTCAAATTTCCCCATAAAACTGCAGCCATTACTGGGTTGGACGAAGAACTAACACTTCACAGTGATATGTTAGGGGTAACAAAGCTTAGAATAAACTAAATTATGATGCAAAATGTTAACCCTTTTATATTTCAGTCCAACATTAGTTAACGACCTCAATAGACAGTTGTCGAAAATATTTCTTAGAACTCGTAACATGTCTAATTAACTATTTAAGTTACTTATGTACTTACCTGTAAGATTTTAATTAGTGTAATCCGTAGTTACCATTGTGCGACATTGCAAATCACTTAATCTCTTATTCGGAACTCATTAGAAGGCTAATTTATTATTCAGTAGTTTACCTGTATGCAAAGTTCAGTAATGGTATCCAATTAACTGTTTTAAAACATATATACTATGTTAGGCAAAAATAATTTTCTTGATATTTTAACAAATAACTGGCGAAGATTTAGTATTATATGCATATAACGTGTTGTTTCTTTACTTATACACCAAAACAAATCGTTTAATGTTAAAAAAATTAATTAAAAATTCGATGATTTTTAAAAAAAATTCTGCAGCAGGTACCGTTATATGAAGTATGTCAAAAAATCACAAATAATTAGTCCTATAACCATCTCTGAGGATATTACGGTTTTCCTTGCAAGTTCAGAGATATTCAGATTTTTCATGCTAGCTCCATACATTTTTTTCGAAAAAACCTTCTAATAAATTCATTTTTGTGCGGAGTTAGCTCAGATGACATTGTTATGTGTATAATAGCTAATAGAAGCCATATCCGTCAACAAAACGAACATCTAGCAACTTTCATTTCTATGTCTATGGAGGTCGATTTTCAGCCCACAGTGCGTCGTAGGCCGGTGGCTCGCATGCGAGCCACCAAATTGGTTTTACGTTAGCTTAAGCTAAAGCGAAGGCGGCGCGCGGCGGCGTTTTGGCGCCAATTTGGTGGCTCGCATGCGAGCCACCGGCCTACGACGGGTACAAATCTGCCGGCTGGTATGCGAGCCGGCGGTATACGACCGGTTAAAAAACTTAAATGTAACGCATAGGTTTTCCCGGTTTAGTGATCAGGGTGTCCTGTGACACATAGGCCTCTTCCAGCTGTTTCCATTAATTTCTGTCTCTAGCTTTTCTAGACCAGATAACGCCTCCAATTTTTCTTATGTCATCTATCCATCTTTTTGCCAAACGGTATATAATTACCGTCAATCGAATATTTTTAAGACTCATTCGTTGCAGCATTTCTCTCCCTTAAATCTTAGTTAGTTTAGTAACAGTACTTTTTTCTGGATGAAAGGTAGGTACCCTATGTCCATTTCTTTTCCCCTGACAACGTGTAAGCGAAATTTCATTATGATTGGTCGAGTAGTTAAGGTGTGAAACCGTAACAAACAAACAAACTCATTCACATTTATAATATTAGGATAAATCCTTCAATGATGTCGCAGGGGTAGTGACTGTGACAGCTGTGCGTAAAGTCTCGGGTTTGATTCCCGGGGCTAGGAATTGTATGTTTCTGTCTAGAAATTCTCAATAGTGGTGCGAAGTTTCAAATTGTGCTCTATAAGTGAGACCTGAAACAATAGCTGAAATTTGGATGTAATAACATCTCTGCTGAGCGCTTTGAGCGCAAAGATTATAGTCGTGAAGCTAAATACCCATGTATTTATAAACATTAAGCATGCTATCGCATTACGCATGTTATGTAAAGTCATTAAACAAGTCATTAATAGTCATAAATTGCGGCATAATAAAGTCCATTATTGACAATCACAAGGCATCTTGTACCTATGAGTTAATGACTCTTTGTGATATACGAGTGTACTAGGCGTGCGTTCTCTCAACCTACTTCTTGAATGTCGCCATCTAGTAAACAGAAGTCGACTCTATTTTAAAGTATATAAAGATTAAAACATTATTTATTCACTAGCGTTCTCAATCCTACATTTAGGAACTGTTTGTTTTATTCCATCGCATTATCAATTTTAACATCAAGGCATAAGGTATAGAATAAGCTGCACGATGTTGTTTGAGCACTGTACATGTTCCATTCAACCATGAACTCCTTTGAGGAGCGTCCCGCGTTGAGACCTCAATTTTTTAACTCTCTCACTTATTGGTCAATCCGCGTGACATTTGTATGGTATGGTATTACTATTGTTGCTATTAAATCGGTTATTGCCAAAATAACTATGTCGTGTAGGTGGTAGGTACGATTTTGATCGCCAGTACCTACTATTAAAACAGTCAATTACGGTAACTTCTTATCATATTCAGGCTTGAAAATTACTTTTAAAAATGTTTGCTGTAAGATTAATGAACTTATTTTATGTTTTTGAAGCCTGAACTCGACTGTACTTGAATAATTTGGTATTAATTACTTTTACAACTCTGTTAAGGCCTGTATCTACGTAATTTATTGATGGTTAAACGTTTTCCCACAAGACCACAGAATGGGGTTCTTCAAAAAGGACGTTAAAAGGTTTTTACAAGGTCGGCAACGCGCAAGTGATGTCTCTGGTGTTGCAGGCGTCCATAGGCTAAGGTGACCACTTACCATCAGGTGGGCTACGTTGCTAGTTTGCCACTTTAGTCGTACAAAAATAAAAAAAATATGCAAGTAAAATCATGGGTGCTGGAAATTAGATTTACGCTGTTATCGCTTGATATTGCATACCTAATGAATATGAAATTGATGGTAGTGAAAACGTAAGTAGAATGCGTTTAATACTCGTTCATTCAAATCAGACTTAAAGATTGAGAATGTATTTGTTGCGTAGTAAATCGTTTAAAAAAATAATCTTGGCTTGTCTTGTATTATTGAAAGCGATTGCTTTGTAACTGGTCGTAGGCTCTCTAAAACTATAGTTGACGAAATGTGGATATAACACATCTCTGCCAACCCCTACGGGAATACACGCTTGAATCTATACGCGTGTATCTATTTATATACTAACTGGCGCAAGGACTGATCGCCGAAACCTATAAAGTACTTTCCATTGACCTAGAATTTTAAAAGTTGGCAAGAAAGTACCTACGTCTTACTTTTATGGCAATAATAAAAAAGAAATCTGATATACCTACCGATCTTTTTATACAACTATTCTAGTAAACAAACATACGAACCGGACCATCTCATAATAAAAGGTTTCCGTAACCTATTACCATTTGTAAGATAATTAAGTACAGAACCGCATTGCCGACTTAACAGTAATAAAGTAGGAGTGCAGTCAGTGCATAGAACCACAAACGTAGAATACTATTCCTCTGTTGACAGCACAGTATGTTCTTAAGGAGGCTGGAAACCATACTCAGCTTACCAACAATGAACCACTTCGTTCATATATCATGGTCCATTCTACCAAGATCGCTGTTAAACAAAGTGACATTTGGACGTTTGTGACCAATTAGACTGTGTTAGTCAGCACGTTAGTGTTGAGTAAAATGCTAAGTTTAAGTATGAATTGCATTGTGCACTGGGCTTTCTTGTTTTATTTTTACGTGGGAGAATGCATTTATGCATACCTCTCCGCGGGCAAAGAGGAGCGGTGAGGTTATGTCGGGATCACCCGCGGAAAGAGTGCACGTCTCGGGTAATATATTACGGGTATCACCGACTAAACCTATCACAGTTTCTCCTGCCTTGAATGGTGGGTGGTTCGTCGGCACTGAAACTACTTGAGAGAACTATCCGCCAACGCTCAACAGATTCAAACATTCAAAGTAATATTGACGTAGTGTCTTATTTTTACTTAACTAAGGCTTGATTTCTCAAATGTCAGGTAAAAGTTATGCGTAGAATGAAATACGGCATGATCAAATTGAGAATGACAGTGGTATTAATAGAATTGGTCTTCTCTTTTATGTTCAGTTAGGTCAACGTTTTATTGACGGATAACTTTTAACTAGCTATTGAAAACTTGACCTGAGGCAATGTCTACAGACACTTTATATTTAAAAAATCTCTCTTACCCCGATGCTATGGCTGCAGTGTTTTGCTCCAAATGTCTGTCTGTATCCATCCATTATCAGACACTGGACTCTTGTTTAAATTATAGGGGCTGTACTACGGTGGTAAACGGTAGTTGGAACACGAGACACCATTTTAAGAACGGTATAGGAGGCACATACTTTAGTCACGATAATTAATTTTCTTCGTCGGCAAAACGCGTGATAATGAATTTATACGCATGAAAGCATCGAACTAAAAACTTTACGAGCGAAACGAGTCAAACCTTCATATCCACCAGGCTCTCATAGATATTCTATAACAACATTACGTTAAGACTTACCCGACAATAGGTTTCTGAATCAAATCTAGCGCTGTCTCGGCCACTCCCAGCGTGAATGAAACAGATAGCATGAACTTTGTTGGGAGACACTATCCTCGCAAGTCGGCATTTACGGACGCACGTACTAGGAGGGATAACACAATAATTTATCTTTACTAACATATCTTCCTGTTCATCCTGTGCTATTAGGGGATTAGCATAGTATATTATTTAAGGATAAGATAGAGGTTTTCTTCTAAACTATTATTTTTAGTTTCCGGACTTTTATTTGTAATATCCATAATCCAATTAATTGTTTATTCGCTTTCAGACGTATTCATTATTTAATAAATAGAAATGACAAATCAAAGACAACACATACATATACATATGGATCTCTATGTATTGTCTAGCTATCTGTACGTATATATCTGTACTATATTTGTTTACTAAATAAAGCAAGTAAGAAACATAGACTAGGGGTAATTTTAATTATATAAAATCATAAACAACGTAACTTTTTTTATATTGCTGCTGGTGGCATACGAGCTCGCAGCCTACCTGCATAAGCGTAACCATCGCTTATAGACATGGTCTAGTTGGCCAGTGTTCTTTTATTGGTTTTACATATTGTAGCACTACAATACGATTTTATTTATCTGATTTACTATTAATCTTATCATGTTGAAGCACAACTAATATGGCGGCAGACATCGGAAAAAGAAAAAACATGCGTGGCAGTCTTTGGGGACTGCCGATAGAAGTGAAAATTAATAACTTGTGAATTGTATTGTCGAGCTATTAGATTATTAATTTTGAATGCGTTGACTGTGACGATGACGCGAGTTCCATGATTTTTGTTCACGCAAAAAGTGCTCAAAGCGCCTAAAGAAGTATTCACTTCAAAAAATTATATGAAATCTTTCAATTTACTAAACATATGATTTCTTATTTTGTCGCATTTGCAAAATGTGTTACTAACTTTTAACTAGAAATAAAGTATATTAGGGATGGACAAGACAATTTATCAGTATTCTGGCAAACTAAACAAAAGTTGATTTTGTATGTTTTGAATATAAATTGCTTGGATTATTTTTTATATAAAACTAAGTTAGGTGTTACTTGGTGTAAATCATAATACTGTTTTTTAATAGTATGTTCATCAAATCTATTGACGAGTCACTCGCACGTATCACTTATTCATATGACAAATATGAACTATATTTACTGAAATATATTTATCGCAATCTCAAAATATACAAGTAGGACATTCTAATATAATTTGTCATCTACTTTAGTACCGCGAATAATCCATGTTTTCCATTGTGATTATTATTATCATTGTAACACATTTTGTACTGACCACGCATCCGTCGCGACGGCCTGTAAAACCGAACAGTGTCAAGGCGGCTTGTATTGATTTCGAACTGTTAATGAGTATATAACACAATTGTTTTTTTTTTTTATTATTGTGTGTCGCACGTTTGTATAATATATTGTATTGTTGGCTTGATCTTGGTAATGGAATCTAATTATAATGATAGTTTTTAGATGCGATATCGCAAGTGTAATAGTTCTGTTTTCGTGTTTCACGTAAACGTTAGGCATATTATGTAATTTATTTATTTATTTGCTAGAAGCACGGTACAAAGATGTTACATACAATTTTAGTCCATCATGTTTCATCGACACAGCGGCATGCAAATGTATTATATTATATATTTATTGAAATTAACATTATACGTCAATTGTTGCTCTTTATAATGTACTAGCTGACCCGCGCAACTTCGTCTGCTTCACATAAAAGAATTTTTCCTGTTTTTGCAACATTTTTCATTGATGCTCCGCTCCTATTGATCGTAGCGTGATGTTATATAGCCTATAGCCTTCCTAGATAAATGGGCTATCCAACAATTAAATAAATTTTGAATTCGAACCAGTAGTTTCTGAGATTAGCGCGTTCAACCAAACAAACAAACTCTTTATCTTTATAATATCAGTATAGACTAGATGTGCCGGCGGTTTCATCCGCGTTTATAGTTACTGCGCCGTGCCCGTGGGTTGTAGCGTGATATTATATAGCCTATAGCCTTCCTCAATAAATAGACTATCCACCACTAAAATAATTTTTCAATTCATACCAGTAGTTCCTGAGATTAGCGCGTTTAACCAAACAAAAAACTCTTCAGCTTTATAATATTAGTATCATGCCTATATCAAAGAAGAGGTATCCTGATGATTTTCGATTCATATTTCGCCAGCTATGGTTATGGACGAGGCTATTGTCGTCTATCGGGCTTCGGTTTAGACTTTATACTCCTACGTATGTTACTGAAGAAACATGTTTTATAGTCATTTATGGCCAGCTGTGGTTGTATGTACCCTGTGATACGCTTATTGCCCGTTTACTGGGCAAAGTTGCTAGTATTCTCGTTGATTCCTTCAGCTAATGTAATAGGCTTGTATTAAAGTGAGAACCAACGATCTCTCGATCGTACACCTAACACCTTTCGCGACCTTCTATTACAAGTATTTTATATGCCTAAAAGGAGACCCTAACCACTGCGTTAAGAAAGACCAAATGTTTACGAAAATAAATATATTTTATTTAATTTTTATTTAATATTGTCTTCTGTTTACGCGAATATTATTCATTGAAATTAAACTACTATATACGGATTTTATCGCGTTGTTTATTTGACACTTTATTACATAATTTTGAAAATTGTTACACTACTACTACTATTAAACTTTACAAATTTTAAGCTAATTAAATTATTATTAAAACTATTTAGATTTAATTTAATTTTACACTTAATTGTTATTATTAATGCATTATTGGGCTACTGCCGTCTTTGTCCAGTTTAAAAACGTAACAGATAGATTTTATTACTATCATTTCACAACATAGACTTACGATACTATTCATATATCCTACTCATATTAATAAATCCTCATTTCATTAGATTTAATTTAGAAAAATAACTGTTTGCTGTCTATCGGTCATGTTACTGGATGGAGACCACTACTACCAAAAAAAAAAACAATTACACTTTTAACGACATAGGAATTAAAAACACTAATCCTCGCAACATGGAATCATATCTTCAAAGAGGAAAGTTTGTTATTTCGTCGCAGAGATAAGGAAAAATCGGTAGAGAAATATAGAGCAGTGTAGAGTTATGTCGGAGAGTATTGGAAATACTTACTACAGTATACCAATAGGGGATATTGCATTACGTACTCTACGTAGAGGCGGATTGAAGCTCAGTGAATATTTGATGGCGTTTGATTGGAAAACTTTGTAAAACCAGTAATATCGGGTGAAGGAAGATTCCTTTACCCGATATTACTGGTTTTACAAAGTTTATATTGATAGCCGTGTTTAAACGCTACCTTTTTTTACATTGAGATGAAAGTGTACTATATCCAAATTTCGCCATCTATGAGCGAGCTAATAAAGGACATGTCTATTACTCAACACTGGGCGCAGTTCCAGTACTGTCACTAAGATAGTGTGCGTCTCGTTGTCTTGAAGTTTTTTATTTGAAAGTACCCAAACATATTTAAATTTTTGGTGTTATTATTTACTTAATGTATCATGAAGGATTGCAGTGTTTTGCTTTTAAAGATTTAAAGCATAGAATAGCTACATAGCGTTTGAAAATATGGTCTCTTTTTTGGATCGTTAAGTTGTTATCTGACGTACAAAGTTAACATGACATTTAAATTAAAAATATAGTATGATCACGCGCAAGAGCAGCGATAGCTCAGTAGGGAGACTAACAGGCTGCAATCCAGAAGGTCTCGGGTTCGAACTCACGTCACGCACCTCTGACTTTCGGAAGTTATATGACTTTTCGAAATTATGTGCGTATTGATTGACAATTATCGCCTGCTCCGTACCTCGGAGAGCACGTTAAATCGTCGGTCCCGGCTGCCGTGAACATCTGTGGCAGTCGTTATTGGGAGTGTCGACACAAAAGATCCCACTGGGTCGAAGTGTCGCCGGTCTGCACTGACTGGCCCCTACATAAGATAAGATAAGATGATCACGCGCACTTATATTGAAAACTGTACAGGTTTTTCATCTGTATAAAATGTGTGAACTCACTTTACTTAGTGTTAACGTGCTCAGCTAAGGGCTTATCTATGGTTTAAATCTTTGTTTGATTAAATTAATTATTGGATACCAGGCCTTTTTATGTAGGTAGTTGATTAAAAGTCTTAATTTTTTTGTTGCAGGTGTTAATATACCACACTGGGAGCTCAATAAAAGTGTAAGTATTTCTACTAATAACTTATTTCTGTACTGTAATGCCTCGTATGTACCGCTATGTAGCACGCTCGTAATGATTCGGGTTCAAATTCAAGATCAGACAATATGTTGTTGTGTTTTTTTGTTAGGAAATTATCATTAGCAACACGGATTTAGGGAATGTTTCCGGTAAATGGCGAAAATCTGAATACTTATTAAAATAGAGTGTATATTATTAACAGACTTGTGTGCACCGTTTGTGCTGTAAAAAGGTATTTCCCTTGTACTAAACCTACCCACCTACCTCTATAGCAAATTTTATCAATGTTGGTTTTGCGGTTGTGTAAAAAATGTAACAAATAGAGATAAGTCCAACAAAACTATATGTACTATGTACATATAGTTTTGTTGGACTTAGTGTTATATTGTAAGAACTACTATGTACCTTTATTAAATAAATAAATAAATAAAAAAATAAAAAATAAGTCCACGAATAACTGATTGCATGCAGGTTGCTGTGCGGAGGTTTAAATGGTGTCTACGCCTTAGTCACGACTAAAGTTAATGTGATCTACAGTTGGCATTATTTGTGTCCATAGATTTAACGTTTATACAACTTTGGTGATGCAAGCAGGATTATACAATAATATTGTCTTCTGTTTACGCGAATATTATTCATTATAATTAATCTACTATATACGGATTTTATCGCGTTGTTTATTTGACACTCTATTACATAATTTTGAAAATTGTTACACAGGGAGACTAACCATGGTTGCTGAAAAGCAACCGAAACGTCGGGGAAAGTGTAAAATGAAATTAAATCTAAATAGTTTTAATAATAATTTAATTAGCTTAAAAGCAGGATTATATGAATTATTTCTAATGTGTTTTTAACCGACTTCTAAAAAGGAGGAGGTTCTGAACTCGATTGTATTTTTTTGTTTGTTACCTAAGAATTCCGTGATTCATGAACCAATAGGTAAAAGTCTTTTTTTGTTTGGAAGGTTACACTTCCCGTTTGGTACGAATAACATTTGAAGAAATATAACCGCAAAGGATGAAAAATAGGTTAAAATTCGATATTTTTTGCTAAATTGTATTTATAAAATTAGTCCTATTTATACAACTTATGCTTATAGTTTATTTAATGTCTGCCATTATGGCACATAAACAAGTAATCGGTCATAGGTTACGGTAACCGCTTAACATATAGCGCTCCATATTATTGTCTAACCTTTTTACACAATACAAACTTGTAAATAGGTGGATTTAATGTATAAGCTATGAAATATATGCCACACAACTGCTTACCATAGTTAGTTAGTTAGTTACTTACTAACTCCTTACCATAAGGCAGAGTGAAGCCATTACGACTGGCAAGAAAAAAAAAGCAAGATTAGATATATTTCTCTATTTTTTTTTAAATCTTTTCTGTATAATATGATTATGTTAATAGTGGGACATATTTTATAAGCTAGGTTAATTAGATGCATAAAACAAACATTATTTTTTTATTTTTGGCGCATTATGATGTTAACATAATACACCGAAAATAAAATCTATTATTGATTTTATCGCAAAAGTCTATAGATAGACTATGTAAATTAGCTATGTTTGTTTAATAAATTAAGTATAGAAAAATGTGAAACGCTAAGTCGCTTTCAATGCCAATGATGCGTTTCTATTCTCCGAGTGCACAATAAACCGACAGGAGAGCAAGTTGGGTAACATTTTAAGCGACAGGCGAGTACACACTCGAGTCACCCGAGCCGCGTTATGTTTAACGAAGAGCCCGTACACCGTGTAAATGGTTGTGCAAGCGCATTGTAAAGATGATTGCTCAATCAGATGCATCTTGCTTGGTGTATCCATGCGTGAGAGTCGAATTTCCCAATAGCTAGACGTGTAGTGAAGTCGAGTGCTTGCCGCAGTGGTTTCCCAATAGAAAGTCCTCCGATGCAGGAAGCGCAGCGTTGCAGCGCACACGTGCATTTGCTCGCTCCGCGGCGCCTGGCGGGGCGCCGCGCCGGCCGATGCACTTTCATGCTGGTGACGTCACATCTTACCTTTCGTCAGCGTCATACCGCAGCTCGTAAGAGCTGTTACGCAATCGACGCACGCCACTCAACTTTCCAATTTCGACAACGTGCTATTGTGTAGCGCTTTCAAATTTTACTATACCTTCGCCCGCTTCTTGTTTGGCGCTTTCTTGCATTTCTCTCTCTTTTTAACTGCCGCTGAAAAATGCTCTAAACTCGGTGCGCGGACGCATTTCGAGATGCACTTTCACTGTTGCGCTCCGCCTCTCGGCTCTAATAAATAACAATTAAGATTGTTAAGTCGTTATCTATGAATTAGTATTGGATGCTTCGGTCTTGTTAGAGACCGCCATAATTTTCTACATAACTATTTATTTTTATTTTGCGCTCCATAGAATTTGAATTTGGAAGATGGTCTGTGATTTTATTTGATTTTTGAATTGGTTCGAGAGCGCTAACGACTTGTGTCGAACTAAAAGCATAGGTAATAGTTAACATGTACGATATTGTAGGATTTTCACCTAGACGTGATAGCGAGCTTTCCACGACAGCGCGAGAGTCGAGTTGAGATTGAACCGCTGCTCTCTCCACACTTTAACACTGCATACATATTAATAAAAACATTTAGAACGATAACAACTGTGTAGGTATTTGACATCGTTCATGAACTAAGTGCTCTCTATATAATAAAATACTTATTTCTCAATGGCCTCCTTTCGCTTTATGTAGGTTATGAACTAAAATTGAATTTTCACAATAACACTATTATGCATGTATACACAATTCACACATTCAATCTGGCAAATTGCTAATTCAGTTAAAATAATCTTCCAAAAAGCACGTATTATTTTTATAAAAATATTTTACTGTTTTTAGAAGGCCTCAACTGTCGGATAGCAACGCTTACGCACAAGCCAAATTAACGCTTAGGTTCAACCCCTAATTCAAATAAACTAAACTTTCATTTCTTTGCAATATTGTTATGATTTACCCTTTTTTGGAGTGAGTGCCATAGAAGCGAAAGGTCAACTCGCATTGTAAATGAGAAAGTTAATCGTGGAAAGTGCGAGCGAACGGATCTGTGGCACCTGGTGCAGTTTCTAAAAAAATATTGTGTACCTGGGTAGCCTTTCGCCCCATCGCCTTTTTTTGTAATTAAATGAATACCGTCATAATGCAAAAATAGGCTCAATATTACAGAGGGCCAATTCTCGTAATAAAAACTGACGGAAATAGTGTTCCGATCTACAGTCAGTGTCATAAATTTCACAAAATGTAACCTTTTAAATTAAAATAACCGTCAAATGTGAACATAAATTGCATTTCAGTTCACATTTGACGTTTACTAGGCTAACATTTAAAAAGGCCTCTGATCGGCCGTTACTATTAAAAAATAATTTGTTCTCCGTTCGAATTTAAAAATCAGTCTAAGTTAGTTCTATTTTCAAAAATGCATAATGGCCGTTATTGGATCTAGTTCGGTTCATGAATAGAAACCTAACTTCCCATTTACGTTTCTTACGATATTACAGACTCACGACCGTTCTAATTAGATCCACAGCTAGTTTTAGCAAATAAAACCATATTTGACTCAGTAAACAAGCCTTCCTATTATCTACGACGGAACAAGGCGACGATCTTTTACCTATAGTACAGTTGGTCCGGTCAACCGGACTACAGATAAAATAAATTATCCATGGTACAGTTAACCGGACTACGGAACATTTTTTTTTATCCATAGTACTGTTGTCTGGACCACGGAAGATCTAGTGCTTAGGCTAGATAACCTTTTTGATAACATTTTAAGGTCTAGTCTAAACTAGAACAACCTGAAACTATTTAATATTGACATTATGTTGACATTAAGAAAGAAAGATATACTAAAAGATAATGCAATAAGGCATATTTAATTGCAGTATATTAGCGAAGAAATTATTTTAGACTGGTTTAGAAAACTAGCTAATATTGAATAATGTTAAGTTCTATATAGCCTTATTCATAAAACCAGTTCAAACAATCAGTTGAGACCGGGTGGGTGCCGAATCCATATCGTGATACAGGCAGAAACACCTTGTCAGGGGCTTACGACCCAAACATACGTTTTAGTACCACGCGTCAGGCTTTACCGTCGGAAGCCCTGACGCGTCGTACTAAAGCGTATGTCAGCGCTCGGCTCCACCGCCATCAGCTATGTTCCTCCTCCACCTAACAACCAGATTAGGTAAGATCCTATCAATGCTCCTTTGGATATTTGTCATGGTTTCAGAAATAGTTATAACATGTTGCTCAGCCACAATCTGATACTGTTTCTCTTACCCAGGCATAGACAGTAGGTAGCATTTTCGTAATAATAAAATAATATCCTCCTGACCGAATTTCGGTCATGGCGGCCAATCTTTAACGGAGACTAGCTATCTGCGCAGAAGATATTATAGTGCACAAGTGTGTGCGCAAACACAAGTGCTCTCTCTGTTCCCTAACTCTCATGATCCGATGGGACAGTAATCCGACACGACCGGAGAGAGATCAGGCGCAGGACCAACGGCTTTACGTGCTTTCCGAGGTGTCTAACACCGCCAACTTCTTATCTCCGGGCTCGTATTGCGATTTCTTAACAGAAAAACCCAATAACTTATTATTGGCCCGACCCGGCATTCGAACCCGAGACCTCATGCACAGCAGTCACGTTCACTACCGCTGCGCCACGGAGGCAGTCTAAAATTTCGTATATATGTACATATGTATTTCCTAATACATACATATTAAAAGAAAATTTTATAATATTACATAACATTTGTCTATAAGATTATTCACATAAACAAGGCAACCGGACCATGTAAAATACTTAATTTTTCTGGTGTTTACACTGATTTTGTATTTGTAAATCATATATCCACGGAAAATTAATATTTTCCGTAGTTCGGTTGACCGGACAACTGAACTGCACTACGGGTAAAAGATCAAGCCGACGGTGACGTGACGTTTAGTAAGTTCCAATTCCAAAATCGATTCCATTACCGAAGCTATAACGTTTCGTTAACTCGCACAACTTTGCTATGTAGCGCAATGGGAGTTATGCGACCTTATTGTAGGTAAAAAAAGGTAATGGAAGACGGCGGGATGTTTAACCAAATAAATTTTGGCCGTATTTTTATACTACCTATTTACTACCAATTTAGTCTCCTAGGTCATAATAATATAAAAATAGGCCTACCTGATGGTGAACTAATGCAACCTATGATTGCATACACCAGCGCTAGAACTTACACGCTGCCGATCCTTTAAATATATGTATAATATGTATGTATTTATAAAAAGCAATATATATGTATGTTTATCCATTGTCTAGAACCCATAGTACAAGCTCTGCTTAGTTTGGGCTATATGGTGTTGTGTGTATGTGGTAGAATATTATTATTATTTAAATATAAAAAACGCTGTGCTGACAGCTCAACAGACAACGAACACATCGCTCTACCTATTGTGAGTAGTAGTCAATGTAAAAATCGATTTGTTGAACCGCTGTGCTTAAAAAGACTGATAAACAAAAACTTTCATTCATAATATTAGTTAGGACATGGACTTCACATGGCCGGAGTCGCGGGTGAAACTAGTTTTGAATATACAAATTCCAACAGTGTTTTCTCCTTTTAAAATATATCAATGTACTTGTAGCACTGCTATAAATTACTTTCCCTTAAGTTAACTCTTACCAAGCCCTACGTTGAATGTTCATTATAGAGTTCACTGTATAGTCTAATTTCTACATACTTATATAAACTCAAGCCTGTATAAATATACAGGCTTAAGTACTATTTACATACAACATAATCAATATTCGACAGTTTTTTTTTTATACAACTAATGTGTCAAAAAGCATACGGGCCCACCTGATGGTAAGTGGTCACCGTAGCCTATGGACGCCTGCAATACCAGTGGCATCACTTGCGCGTTGCCGACCCTTTAGGAAAAAAAGGAAGTAGGAAGGAGAAGGAGCGGGCAGGGGGAAAGAGGGTGATTGGGCCTCCGGCACTCTTACTCACCAAACGAAACACAACAGTAGGAACACTGCTATTTCACGTCAATATTCTGTGAGAGGGTAGTACTTCCCCGGTCGAGCCGGTCCATTCATGCTGAAATCAGCGATGCTCTACTACTCATTTCATAGTTTTGTTTATAAGTCCCACGGAATTGGTGGCAAGTCTTTTAAAGTCTCTTATATAGAGCCTATTGCAAGATATCGACCTGCTACTGATATTTTTTTAACAGGAAGATCCAATAAACACTACCTTACTCGGAAATTAAATCCGAAAACGCACGGACTAGCGCTATGACATGTCACTGGATCAACAAGTCACCCCAATTTCTGCATGTAGTTAATCTTAAATAATATGCCAGCCAGTTATTAAACGCTTAAGTTGTAGACAAATGCATCTTAGCGCCTGTCCACATCATAATGTCCGTCGTTCATAAACAAACACACATTATGCAAATGGCTGCCACACGCTACACACGAATAAATTATGTCTTTTAGACGCTTTAACACTAATAGGTCCACGGATTTTCACTTCGATGTCAACAATGAATTTTTTGGACGAGTCACGTGGTTTAAATAATTACGAATTTAATATAATACACTGGTACGAAATGGCAATCCTACATATGGCCTGCTTAGTAATAGGCTACAGACAATTGCGACACCAAGAAAAAAAAAAAGGAATTGGTAAAAGAAGCCAGCGCAAGAGACAAATGCTTCTGATCTTCTGACAGTCTAGGTACCTTGCGAACATATGCTTGGTAAGAAGCAAGATAAAAAACAAAAGATACCATACTTTAAATATCGACGTACAGCCAGCGCAAGGGACAATGATTACTTATCTTGTGATAGTTCAACGCCTCCTTTACAGTTTAGAAATTCTGCACAAAACAGGAACACAACAGAAGCTTGTCTGGCTGCAATTCTCCGTAGGGAGATGTCTCCCTACTCGGGCTGCACCAATTTGGGCAAAATGCCAGCTTTAAGTGAGTTTTGTATTTGTATTTTGTATACTTACTAGCATAATTTCTCACAAGCACTATCCTATCGCCTGTTTATGTTAATCTATTGATGCTTGAAACATCAGATGAATGACTAGCCTTGCAAAAAGAGTCTCTGTCATACTGGTGCAAGGGCACAAAGACCTCTGGACCCACGTTAGCAGCACAATGCCCTGCTTAAAAACTTCTAAAACGCCTTCTCACCGTTTAGTTGACTCCGATCTTCTTTAAAGTGTACTCGGTCGCTCCATGTACAATCAATAATTCAATATATAATCTTACTTGTATAAAGAAGCAAAGGCCGATAGTCTTTGAAAATATCGAATTAATTAAAATTTGTTTAATGGAATGTTTTTGTCTTTGATTAATATTCGAGTGATGGTCAAATATTCTAATGATATTTGATGACATTTTCCAATTTGTTGTACCCAATTTGACTTACTTTGAAAACCTTCTGCTTATGCTAAATTACTTGTGCATTTAGAATTAACGACTATTAGTTTATTTTGCTTGATGCACCGGTATTCAATATGCGACTATAGATTCGTTTATGTACTACTAATACATAATCCATCAACAATTGATACATTCGAATAGCGAAGAATAATTCGAATACGATAAAAACACTTAACATTCCAATAATTCAAAATGTTAATCTATAATCGAACATCGTTAGTATAAAGTGATTACCTACTTAATTATAATACCCATAAATGACTTTGCAATTTATGAAACTCAGAGATGAAACTCATTTCAGCACCGTAAAACTCACTGGATCTTCTAAATTCTTGTATATCATAATCCAATAATACATAGATTTATTGATACTTCATTAAAACAATAAGAATGTAAAGTAAGTCACTAAACTAAATGCAAAACTAAAAATTAATTAGTAAAGTCCTTAACACAAGCCTTGTATAGTTTGAAGCTGTCTAAACTCTAACGATTTAAGATAATTACGTATTGTTAAAAGTTGACTAAGTAGTCCATTCGTAGTAATAGTCAATCTTAACTTAATTACCTCTTATAATTTCAATGGCAGTTATATAATATATTACGTATTCAAAGTATTTTCTTAGAAACACAATACCGAAACAATTCAATTTAAACAAAGGAGCGAAGAATCTGAGCAGGTAAGGTGGGTTGTGGCATCCGAGGCCGAGGACTTTTTCCCTTCGGGAGGTTAACCCTGAAGGCCCGAGCCAAGGTCGACGGGTGTTTGAGACGCGTTTGAGGGCGAGATGACTCGATGACTTTGGCTAACCCTTGCGGTCATATTATTTATATATTCTGTTGTAGCAGCCAATGCACGCGTTATGACTGCAGCTAACTTCACCGTTTTACCAATCGAATTCACCTTTGAATCGAATTGAAGCGGGCCTCTACCTACGTATGCCATACATATTTTAAATACAAAGCTTGTTTAAAATGTAGTTCTTATCTAAGAACAGTTTTAATCAACTGTATAAACGGTCCCAAAATTATTGTCCCAAGAGACAAAAACAACAAACTGATTATGTTTTCAAAACAGATAAATGCTTTATTTATTATTTTGTACATAAATTAGACGTGCGTTGTACTTTAAGGGTATTTATTAATACTGAATATCAAACAATATTATTTTCATTTGTGTCCATTCTCTTAAGTTTCTGCTTTTAACTTTTTATGGAAATTAAACTTATTGTAATTTATTAAAATTGAGTGAAATTTCTTTGATAATCTGTTTTATGCTGAGAGAATTTGTGCGTAATATTAACACGTGATCTTGATTTGGTTTGAATTTACATAAATGTTGGTAATATAGAAGCAAAGTATGTATATTTAATAGATATGAACACAAATTTGAACGTAACTCATGTATATTTGTTAGGTGCGTCGAGCAGGGCGGCTCAAGGCTCTCCTCGGGGGCAACAACTTCTCCCTACGTGCACTGAACTAAGCTGCACTCAATGTTTAAGCTTCATATCTCATTGTCCGTCTGCTTTAATATGTTTTGTATCTGTCTTATTAACAACAATTCTATTGTCTTACTTGTCCTTTAGGACTTCATCTAATTGACCAAGTTTATCATGTAATTAATTATAATCTTCAACATTTCATTCTCTTTGTTATAAATTTGTTCTTGAGCTCTTTACTGACACATTAAACTCAATTGAATAAAATTTAAATATGTCACTTGAACTCGTTAAAATTAGGTTTTGGTTGAACTTTAATAATCTCACATCTGTCAAAATCGTGTTAACCATATGAACAGGCTAAAGCTTTCACCAATACAATGGAGACTGAACGGAGAAAGGGTCTGTGGTGCGCAGCTGTCCCGCGGGCGCCCGTAGTCGGGCGCTCCGCCCTCGCTGACCCCGCGCCTCCGCTCCGCACTCCGCGAGCAGCGCGGCGGCGACGAGAGAAGCGCTCACATTCACATTACAAGTCGACTCCCCCCAGTGGCGGCATTTGAGAGTCGAGTACAGCCGCGCCAGTCGGCCGTCACTCGTCGAGCGCATCGTACGTCTGTCACGTCAACGCGCGCAACTTACCAGCCATGTGGTGAAGTGAAACTGTCAAACGTGATACACTTTCGCATACCGGTGTTATTCGGTTTCAGTGGACCATTATACTTTTTTATAGCTTGACTTGTGTTTGTTTGTGTTATCGAAGTGGTGCAACTATTTTGGAAAATTGGATTATACGAACGTATAATGGCCTTAGCCAGGTGAGCTATTTTGGTTGTTGGAGTCAACGCGGAACTAGTTTATTTTATCATGTTCATCGAAGGACTTTTCGTCGGTTGGGTCGTTACATGATTTAGAACACTCACGTGTTCGCGACGAGCAGATTTAACAGGCACGAACTTGTTTCATGTATGATTTATTAATAATTGACATTGATTTACATGTTGTGCACTGGCTTGTTTGCTTTTCAATGAATATTGTGTGTTCAAAGTCACGATACTGTGTTGATTTCATTTGGTACTTACTATCTCTACAATGGGCGAAAGTTGCTTAGCCCCGCACGCGCATTTAACTTTCCTTGTTGTGTAAGCTGAACGTCAAATGACAGGTAGAGGGAGCGACTTAGAAATCGAGTCACTTTTACTGCAACCATTATCATTATTGCATTAGTAATAATGAACATTTCTAAATCGTTTCATAATTTACTGGTACTATTTGTTTGTTAACATTGCTTCAGTTTGTCACTCCCACAGCACCCTCAAACGTTCAGTTTACGGTGTCTCGTTGTTTTTTTCATTCATTCGTTCGCACCCTCGTACGCCAAAGTAACCCCAACCATGGACCCCACTGTTGCTTGCTTGCTTCTTAGCAATGCGTCGATTCAATATCGTAACGTTTATTACTATTATATTATTTGTATTAAAATTTATTTGGACATTATATTTACAGGAAAAGAATTACAGTCTTTGCTTTGAGATAGATACATTGTTTTATTTATGTCAGATATTTGTTATTGTCAATAAGGACTAAGTGCTTTTGAATGTTACCTGTGTTGTTGTAGAATGTATAGAAAACGAGATCTGTTTCACAGATAATTATGTATATCGAGGTACGTATAATAAAGAGTGTCGTAACTATAACGCATGGGTTCCTTTAGCAGGTAGTCAGTCAGCCGAGACCGGAAAGCGCTCACCTTCTGGGCTTCCAATACTTTTTTTATCTGCCTTTTTTATACACAAAGATATAATATAACATTCAGGTTTATCATGACATCACATACATTATGAATCCTCTATATTAACGTTTCGCGAATATGTAAACTAGACAAAACTCCACTTTCTCGTTGTGCAAGCAGTGCAAGTACATTCGGTACAATACAGAAGATTAACCTACATGTTAATGTAATACATGAATACGTACACGCATACATACGTTGACTACTAATTTCATAACGGCCGCATAATATTATACCTGTAGTAGCTTTCATTATGAAACCTAAAGGCTATGCATTTACGACTCGATATAACTGGCAGAATGCGGCTCTGTTGTCTTTCGGCATGTTTAATTCATCCCAGCCACCTTAAGTCTCCCCTAAAAGTTTGTCGTCTATACGAAGTTAGAATTGTATATCGGTTTAGGAAATAAAGATTTGCGAAGATGCTCCTTGCGGGTCGACGACCTTCCTCCGCGCAGAATACACGGAGAGCATAAGTGTGGGTAGATAGATGCCTTCGTCTCGACCCTCTTTACTCTTATTTGTAACGAACACCTCGCGGCTCTCGCACCCCGGATGTATAAATAACAATGATCTTGAACTTAAATTTAAATCACATTCACTTAATGCGTTCCTCGATAATCCTTCACATATAACTAATTTCCTGCAACTCTCTTATTGTTTCTGCGGTACTGTTTAAATAATCATGTTCAAATTACATTAACAAGATATTATTTCTTTTTTCTTTTAATTCGTCAAGCTTCCACGTACTTAATGTTTCATGTTAGCAACGTTGTAGCAAGCATTGATAATTCTAATCGATAACCAAGATGCACCTTGTGCACGGCTGGCAATAGTAAATTATAGGTTTCGCCTCGCATAGGCCGTTCTATTAAATTCATAATGCTATACTATATAAACAGAAAACATTATCGTATAACTACTGGGAATCGAGTACATATCTTTACAAGAAATAAATGCGTCACTTAATACACGCACATGTATAATATTTTGGGAATAGACGCTACTGAAATTTAAGGAAGTGTGTCATACTTTTGCAGAGACAAAGGAATGACAAATTTTGGTTGCATCTATTCCGAAAACTGTTTTAATCAAATAGTATATGTTATTGCAACAGTCCCGTACGTATTTTAAAAAAAAATGCTTCACTTGACATTCACAAATGTTTTGAAGACGCCACCGAAATTTGCACGCATGTGTCATCCTTAGTAAACAAAGGCATGAAACATCCCCTTAAAGTTCGGTAGCGTCTACACCAAAATTGTTATAATCGACTAATTCAGTGTAAATGTACATGAAACTGCAACAGCCTAGAATGATTGTTTAAATATTGGGCGAGGTTATTTCGCAAGAATGTATCAATTTAGTCGAGGGCCGGTGAGCGTGTACAAAGCGAAAGATTGCGGCCGAGCCCGCTCTCGTTGCTCCTGTTTCGTTGACAGCGGAATGCGATAACTAAGTGGGTTTTGGCGGCACCAACCTCTTAATGCCTCGTACTTTGGTTACGATAACGGCAGGTTAAATAGAACTGTCCGTTACCCGAATAGAAATAATGTTACACTATCGTAAAGAATGTAAACCTCATTGAAATGATAAGCTTGTTAGCTCTGGCATCAATCCAACTTACTCTAGTGTCTGTACGCCGACGGTTATGATATGATTTACGTTATATTGTATAACTTTAATGGTCACGTGCCTCACGTGTTCAGTTCGACAAATGGAAGGTTATATGTGATAAGTTTCTAATAATTCTGTTGCAACGTTTTATGTGGCGGACATGAATCCGTTTATCGTGAACACATGGTCACCATTTAAATATGAATGTTACAATAACACTTCCTGATTAGCCTTACATCTAGATTTTTCTTGAAACGTGTTTAATGCAATTTGGTATTTTATGCCTAACGAGGTTTTTGAAAATATCGCTATTATGTCACGTATAATTAGTTAATTACACAATACTGTTGATTTAGATAGCACATTTATTGATACAGTCATTACGTATGTATTTCAAACTCTTCCTTATTATCGTGTTGTGTATATTACACAAGGCCAAGGCCGCCAAAAGTATACGCCTGAATCTTGTTTGGGAAATCAATTTTATTCTTTCCCGTTCTTATGCCATCGTAAAACTTTATATCAAAACGTTGTTTTGATCAATTTCCGATATTAAGGTCGCTTAGGCATGAGCTATCTATAAATCAATGTCACGAAATATCGCTTTACGACGGAATTCTCCAAGTTCGGTAAGATTATTAACTGAAGCGTGTGGGTTTATATCGAGTATGTTACCGATGCAGCATAGATTTAAAAACGAAACCGGAATGAGTAATTTGTATCCTACAATCTATTGTTGAACTCGTGTATTTCACTTTAGAGAATACGGAGAGAATGGCTGTAATTTGTTATGTGGCCATTTCTTTGGTGAAACCTCATAATTTGAATATAGCGTCTTTGTGGATGGAAAGTACGTCGCTGCGTCTTTCTTCGGTACGGTGCGTGGCGCCTTCTCTTTGTGCGATGATCTCGATTAGTTTCACCAACATACGACATTAAACATGTTAGATTTCTTTTAATAGCGCATGTTCAATCGTTGAATATGCCACTGTTCTGTTGCGACTTTTCACGTTCAACAGCTGGTTATTGTTTAGAATAGCTGACATTTAGACAGTGCATTTCATTTGCACTGTTTTACTCAAATTTCTATACATGCATAAATTTTGTTTGCTATTGACGTACATTTTTTAAGAATATTTCACATCAAGTATTCTTTTGTCGAAATAAGTTTGAATACACATTAAAGCTGGACCAAATAAATAGCAATAAGATTCATCAACTGTAAAAGTAAAGTACAGTCAGTTTTGTAATGGTAATTGTACAAAATAATCAAATTTGTCATATCTCATTCTCGTTTCTTTGCATAGTGGAGCGAGAGAGTGTCGCAACTCTCGGCGCCTGTAACGGGCCGATGCGATATCATTACTCACCTGAAAGTAGTTCATGAAACTATGGCAAGACCTACTCACATCAGATTTGTTAGCTCTGACCCCTTTACGCACTATTTATATGGCTATTTATTTGATATACGCTAATGAAAACTTAAGATAGTCTCGGTCAACATCTAGAGAATTTTATTGTGCTAGTAGCATTCTGGGTCGCCCAATACTTGTATTCTTTAATCTAAGATAAATGATTAGGATAGGAAACGTGGACCGATTATCTCAATAAAGCAATGGGTGGGATTCGTACTAATAACTATGTGATCGCCGGACCGCGTTAACCTTTTTAAGCCGAAGCGATTCGGTCCCTGACACCGTTATTCTTATGATTATAAGAGCTCCGTTCGAGCTCCAAACTAATCCGTCATACTCCAACATAGTATGTAAGTCTAGTAGCTTTTACATAATATTGTAATGTTGCATCTGAAGGGACGTCAAGAACAAGAGAAACCGTGTACCTAGGTTTAAGCCATTATTGCAGTCACAAAGGAGTACTACACCTCGTATAATTATGTACATATAAAGTTAATAAAAGCGCGCTACCGAATTAAGTACAATTACGTTAAAGTACTTGTCGATAATCAAGTGTCAGGTATAAAGCTGTTATTTATTATTTGATCCGTTGCCGATTTGGAGCACAGTAGCGTGAGGCGTTAATTTGCCGAGGGAGCAATTCGGAACGGGGACATCGCGCGCACTCCAACTTGGTCGCAGAGACGAGCGCGTTGACCCATTTTGTGCGTAACGCGGTATGGTGCGTGGAGGAATCGATGATATAGCAACCGAATCTCGAGGCCTTCGCCGCGCTTTACTGATGAGTTTGGATCTGTGTCAGGGTCCTCCCCCGCGCGACGGTCCCTACGCCTTTCGCGCCTCTTTACCTCCCACCGGTAGGCAGCCCCTGCCTCGGTTGACCCGTAAAACTCTAGTATTTGTGTTACACTCTCCTTGGGCCCTTTAATGGGTTTGCTGTTAGCATTGTTATACACCCATAATAAAAACATGGACAGCAACTCTGGATAATGTATTGGATTTGATGTATTTAATATCATACTTGCGAAACGTTTCGAGTTGCTGAATAATGAAAAAGATACTGAAGGTTGTGGTTGAATTTTATGCTGTACTACATGATCATAGCAACTGAAATGTCATGAATAACACCCAAAGCTGTTGAAATTCATCCATAATGCATAAACTAATAGCGCGAATAATACGTTGATTTTGTTTAACTATAAATTCTTTTCGAGAGGCTTACCTAAGCTAACTCACAGAGAGGTCACTTATTTTGGGGCAATGCATACTTGACCAAGTTTTTCGTATTCATAATGCCTCTATAAAACACGCCTCTTGGTATTGGAATTACAAATCCCTGAGGTTATAGATCTCGGCCATTCATATACTTACATTTCGTTATTTAATTATGCACTTTATACAACCAAATTAATACGGAAGTTTAATCAAATGCACAGAAATATGTTTATATGGCGTGGCGTTGGTTAATTACAATTATAAAAGTTAATTGCGAATTTGTAACAGTCTCGCTTCAGTTGGTATACGTAGTTCGTGACTAAATAGATGAAATATGACACGTGAATGCAAACAGGCATCGGGTTAGCTATGGAGTGGTGCTCGACCTTTGCAGATCCGTCACCTTCGCAGCAGCCGACAGCGCTGTTGGCATTGTCGCCTCGACGCCAATAGGAAGCAACGCCGCAGATCGCTATTGGGCTTAAGGCCGTTCTCAATGCACCATCTTTTACCTTGTGCCCCTTACTCTACCGAATGACCCGAAATCGGCGGTTGTAGAGCGAACATCTACATACGTTTTATCATCCAATTTTAAAACGAATTGTCATGTAAAATGTATCGTAATACCTCCGTTATCAAAATTTACTTTACATTGATTAAATATAGAATACGTGTTGGCTCATTACTCATTACATTTAGCTCATTATCTAAATTGAAACACGTGAAGATAACATTGGTTTTCGTTGACCAAAACGCCTTGTAAACTGTTGCCCTACAAATATAGCTGTATAACACACGCGTAGGCCTTGCCCAATTTTTTTTCAAATGCCTGTCTTTTGCCATGTAGGTCAAATGCATTACGATGTCAAATTTGACCCGGTTTTTTTCCTCTAAGGAGGAGATTTTTGAAAGTCTTTATATTCAAATATTGTTTTAATAGCAATTTCTTGCAGCATCAAATTTGTGAATATAGACTGTTTGAGAGACGAAGATTCAGACAGACATTTACCGTAGCAACCCATTGTCTTATTGAAGCTAGTTATTATTGTCGATAGATTATTTGTACGCTGCATATTGTATGGTTCGCATCGGCGCCAATTAGTTACTTCCAGACATATTGGTGATTAACGAATTGTTAAGATGTAGGAAAGTAGAACGGGGGCATCAAATTCAAGGTTGTACTACGTACCTGAACAAATTTATTTTGAACAGTCAAATTCGGTTTTAACATAAAAATACCTTGGAAATATACATCCCGTATGACATACACGTATGTATTTTTATTAGAAGATTGTTTGTATTGAAGACTAACGAGGTCGCGCACAATAAAGGCGTAATGCTAAAATTAAGTCAAGCTCTTGAAATTTGCATTAGGAAGTAGACAAACATCGTCTCTTTATAAACACCATTTGAGGTCATAGTTTCTATCTTAAGTTATTTTATTTACCAACGATTTTTTGCAATATGCAAAACACTATGTTCAGTAAAATATCTAACATTGCAGTAAATACTAGCTGAACTAACTCATCATCATTACGGAACACCTTGTCAACTCGTAACAATGTCCAGAAGGCCGCAGTTTACGCCAGTTGTATTTCAAAATTACGATAAAACATGAAGATGTGCAATTGTACATAGTGCATAAATTATAAAGTATTGGTTTATACCCCCTTTTCGTAATTGTCGGACGTTTAATATCGTTTTTGTCTAGTGTTTCTTAATATACACACGGTGCGCATACGAAGACTGAAAGTGTACGTCCGCCTGGTTGTGTGCGCGGCCTCAACCGAGTTTTGTCGATGCTTTCTCGAGTGGCGAACCGGGTCGCGTTCTCGATGCCCCGTGCTGAGCTGGCTGGTACCAACTGCTGCCGCTAGTGTCGACGAGCTTGACACACGCACACCAGTGCGCACTATCTCTCTCTACTCGCCGTGTTCACACCTACACCCGTCGAGCCGGCGAGCCGACGAGATGTATTGTGTCAGGGCTAGTAAATAATTTTAATAACCGAGCTCGACGAGAGTTCGCAATGAGAATAACTCAAGCTACCATAGATTGCTTATTCTGCTGAATAAGTACTTGAAAAATTGCAAATATGAGGGCGCAGCTACATTAACATATTTTAAGGTTAAAGGTAAAGATAGACTTTACCTGGACGAGTAGTTCAGAGTCGACAAGATTTATGTTCTTTTAATATCAGATGCTATCTGTGCTATACGAATTTGGCATGCAATTATGTATTATAAATTGTTGTATATTTCAATGATTGAAAATGACCCCGGCGGTATAATAGCTTCTATTTGCTAAACAAAGCACAAGGTTTTAGTGTTGTGTTCCGGGTCGGCGTGTGTTTAGATGTGCTGACCTCGTGTTCTCCTCGTTGATATTGGATCCTACTGGACTATATATAATCGTTATTCTTTACCACGTACTACGTTTTGGTCTGAGGGTTAAACTTCGAGGTGACGCCAATGGTATCATCTAGTTCCTGTATAATAAATATAAACCAAACAAAATTATGACATTGTTGTGACATTAATATGATATCAATGAATTAAACATCCATTAAAATAGGTATCTGAATGGCCATCAAAATTGTTAGATAGAATTAAAGGCAATCGACAGTGACGACCCTCGCCAGTGTAGGAAGTGGGGTCATACAATTTATATTAGGCTGAAGTCAAGGTTTCGCCAATCATTTTAGCCATCTAGTAATTCATAGGACAATAAAAGTTAAGGCCAAAGTAGTTCAGACTTGTCATTTCATAATGAGTCGAAAGAACGTCACTCACTTCCTGGAGAACATCTGTCGTTTGTTCTTACAGTTGCTAAATATCTTTATTGGTTATATCTATTTCTGATTGCATATTCATGTTAAAACAATGTAGAACTCGTTGTAGGGCCGAGGTGGCACAGTTTCTTGTTTGAGTTATAAATCAATCTGTCCTAGTTAGATTAGTGTCTGCATGCGGCGTTACACACTCATCGGTGTCTTTGCTTTCCAATAGCAGTGTTGCCAAATACTGATGGTGTATTTCGTGGCTAGGCTGTCGCGGACCGTGTGTCGGTTCCATTTCCCCTCGTTCGCCCACCTTTACGTGCATGTGTTGCGTTGTTACATAACCTGCCGCGCAAACACCGCACATCACTCTTTGTATTTAAAACGTGTTAGCTGACGTGTTAATAAAATTTCACGATGACGCGTGCGTTTTGTCTTATATATAGGACTCTAGGCTGCTTAAATTGTGTAACAGCACATACTAACAAAAGCTAACGTTATAATTGAACGTCAATGTAACATTAACGTCCATCGCCTTATTATTAAGAGCAGAAACATAAAAAGTGTGATGTGGGTTTACAATGTAACGGTTGCAGGCGAACCGCTTCAGTTGCCGTGTGTTTGTCGGAATCAGAATTGGCCGTTCGTCCTCGGCCTCGCGAGAACGCTTCCGCCTTACAGCTTATCCTCGCCCGCGGTGCCCATGATAATATTTTGTAGTACAAGCCTTGATCCTAGGCCTCTCCGCCAAAGTCATCGTCTATTTATCACTATAACAATATTGTCATTTCATTTCTAGGTATAATCAGCAAACCGCGCGCGCCTCGTCGTTGAAGTACGTAATATTTTTAAGTAATTTATTTATTTTAACCATTTAAATTTAATAGAAACTCTTAACATATTAAAAGTAAATGATATATACTATATATTTATATATGTATATTATTTATAGTACATATTATGTTTATCAATTTAAATAAGTCGTATAAATAGCTCTACATCATTATTCAGTTTATGTTAAATATAAGTACAAAGAAAAGTAAGTAGTATTTTCAATAGCGATTTACATGTGAACAGTTTCACTAATAACGTTGGTTTATTGAGCCACGTGCAAACAGGTAGGCGTGAGTGTGCCTACGTCACAGCACGAGCCTATGAAGGTCATGACGTAACGGCGTAGTCTCACCATTATTCAGTTTGTCGATCCATCGCTCGATTCCTCACGAGGCCAAACGTTCTATTACTCGACAGCAGAGGTTATGCGCGCTTTTATAATTCTGTCTCGTTTCCTTAACTTCAAGATCGTTCGCCGGCACTGGCTCCCGGCTTTTAAGCTTGATAGTAACTTGATTTTACAACCAGGAAATGTTATGTCGCGAGGACAAGATTGCGCGCTCTTAATCTTTTGCAAATTAGATATTACGGTTACTTTACATGACGTACGCTCTGAATCTGTATAATATGTTTTGTAGTCACAATATGAAATAAAAGTTTGAATATTCTGTGTATAAGTTTCGTAATATTGGAGTAAGGAGAGCTCAGTGAGCTATTGGAGCGATGCCAAGTCTTACTGACGTTGATCTCTAGAGGAGGTCCGGAATCTAGTATAAACACACACAATGTAAACTAGATATAGCTACCTACTTGTAAGAATACGCCCTTTACCAATTGTTGTACTGTTCTCTTCGAAACCGCAACAGCAACAATAACTGTAGAAAACATATTATTAAAACAATACAGTTTTATTTTGCTGGCCGTGAGCAAAAAGTGTTAATATGTGACGCAGGCAAAGTGTATAATGCGTCGTATTACAAACCTCCCACAAGTTAAACAGCTGACTGTGTCACGTTTCATGTTTAAATAAATGTCAACCGGTCACAATGGAATAGTGAATGGTTAGATATAGATAGGAGCGGCCGAAGGGAACTAAACGGTAAGCTTATAAGCTAATAAACGAAGCAAATGAGTTTATTTAACTACCTAGTTTACAACGGCAATCTCCAGAGCTGCGACGCGGCTTTTACTTACGCTGGCGAAATCCTATGTCGCTCATCATTCATTTATAGTACCTAATGCAAAGCTTTATTAAACAGTACGCGTTTTGACCTGAATAACGGTAAATAACTAAAAGATATGATCACGTGAATTTCCATTTCGTATGAATGTACAGTGTTTCATAACGGCTGGGAGTTCTCTATTCGTAATACCGCCGGTTTTACAATTTGACTGCGACATGTCATATTTGGCTTCGCGAGTACAATGTATGACGTACATACGTAATCTTCACTGTTACACTTGATTTTATTTAATTCTATTTATTCCTCTTAACGGAGAATTACATACATAGTTTTACGCCTGTTTTAGGTAGAAAAGAGTGTATTATATGCACATTTTGGCCAGCTGTTTTTAGGTCCTGAGTAATAGGGAAATAACCTATTGCCGTTTACCGGGCACAGCTCCAGACTACATGCTGCTTTTTTTATTTTTCTTTTTTTTTTTCTGGACAGAAAACCCTAAATAATACTACGCCTACACCTTCAGATTATTCGAATCAAATATTAGTTTTTATACTTTCTAAAATACAACAGAATACATTGCAAATATAATAGTAAATGAATAGCATACTAAAACTATAATTGTATTGGACGCACAATCTATAGACTGGAATTATACATTTGGCGTATATGATAAATTTTTCGTTTACCCCACAACATATGTACTTGTGTCATACGGAAATGGTTAAAATTATCTACATAACCTAGGTATAGAGTGCCGATAAAGCACTGAAACGAACCGTCGTACCATGTCGTCCATGATGATATATTAATGATGACTTTCATTGATTAAATTATCTTTCAATGTCAAATCGATAATGTTTATAGGTAGTGGTGGAATTGTATGCTTTTGTTTCCTGGCTATATGTGTTACCTAATCTTCGATTGTCAGTTTGTCTTTAGATATCATAGTGTATTAATAATTTTCCTGGTACCTAATATTGTCAAGCACGTTGAGTGCTGGTTTTAGTCTTAGCTTCAATAATATTGTAAACTATATTACGGCTGCAATCAGGGGTCTTAAAACCATTTATAAATTTGTCTTTACACGTACAACCTTCCTCTTGGATAGAATGAATTAAACGATATTGTTCTTGTATTGTAGTTTCCTTGCAGGTCTGTAGGGACTAAATAACTAGACCACTTAATTTGAGTTTTTCATTTTTGCTTGTTAATTTTTGGCATTAAAAACTTACTTTATCGTATGACTCGTAATGGAATCGATCAGTAGTTATCTTAACTTTCTGAATCAGCCTCCAGAAACTGTTGATTATCAGTTTCTCCACTAAACGATTGCCAACTGACCTCCGCAGCTGAAAGGTTATCCCTTTCAGTTATTATATATACCGATATCCAAAGGTTAGTCGTTTAATAGTAAAATGGTTCAAATTATAATAATTTATAAAGGATGCTGTCGAAATATTTTATTGATATGAAACTTTTTGCTAGTTGTATATATATTCGTAACGGGGATTATGCCATCATACATATATGTATATACATACATACATACATACATACATAGATTCACGCCTGTTTCCCAGAGGGGTAGGCAGAGTCTACGGATTTCCATTTGCTACGATCCTGACACACTTCTCTGGCTTCATTCACGTTCATCACATTACTCATACACGCCTGTCGGTTCAAGGTGCTCTTAACCTGGCCTTTGTCCAGAACGCCTCCGATCTGATCAAGAAACGTTCGCCTAGGTCTTCCTCTTGCGACTGTTCCATTCACACTAGCCTTATAAACTTTCTTAGTCAGTCTTTCCTCGTCCATTCTTTCTACATGCCCAAACCAGCTTAACATACCCTTTTCTATTCTTGTCATTAAATCCACGAAAGGTAAACAATATATATGTATATTGTTTACCTTTTCTGTTCCCGACGTTTCGGCCAGGTCGCAGTCAGCTTATGATCACGGCCGATGAAACTTGGTCACACCGTCAAACACACAAAGGTAAATATTATGCATGATCGCGTTAATGCCCGTTACGAATTATGTTATGCAACGTGTAGGTTTAAAAGTTATCTTTGCCCTCTGGCTACCAATAAAATGTACTGATGCTTTGAATCTGACCATTCGCTAGTAATCTAAGAAAATAAAACGCTGATTTTTGTGACCTTTGATTGATTCAAAGGTACTACAGATTACTAAGGCCTCAGTTTCCCTGTGTCTATGAATCAATTAATTAGCTTGTTGTAATCCACAACTGGACATAGGAATCATATAATTTGTGCCCCACACCCAGTCCTTGGCCTTCGTTTTGTATATCTATTATAGTTATCATAATTGTGGATTTTGTTTAACATTCATGAAGAATGTTTACGAAGACCTAACATATTTCTCTTATTTCTTTCACTCTCATTATATTTTTCATACTAAATCTTTGGATTGGGCATTCTGAATCCGTTCTTTTCAGACCGTCTAACCAAAATATACCAAATTGTTATGCAATTAGGCAGTCTTTGTAGTCGTCTGATAAGCGCCTATAATGGCCGCTTACAACAGAACATGAATCTTTCGCGTAGACTACATTTCAAAAAGGAATCTATGTGTTGCCAGCTTTAGAAGCAGATATTACTAATGAATACTGTTGACGCACGGTAACACTTTAAGGACCCTGGAAACCGTATTCACCGCAGAAACGTACCACAAGGATTTTGTTGCTATGTGAATGTGATGGTACTTACTCTATTTTGCTAAAGCATACTTCTTTCCTATTGATACATTTGACTTACATTATGTACGTTTATATAGTCAGTCGATCTAATCTAAATACTATCTAGTTTTTACGGTGATCACAATTTCCATTATTATTTTATTACCGTTGGTAAACTATTATAAGTACGTACGTATCAATAAAAGCTTGGCACGTGTTGAACTCACGCCATGTTTGCCGATGACACAATCACTTATCTTTCTATTCGAGAAAATTGAATGATATTATTTTGTATGGAAACTTAAAAGGGAAAATGAATCGTTTAAAAATATCTGTCATGTAGTATTAGGATGGCTGTTTTTATCTTACCTTTGGTAATTATACCTTTTATTTATAAGGGTAATAACAATAAAACCTGCAATATTAAAATACGTTAGGTGACTCTTTTAATTTTAGGTATTCTCTTTTTAATTTTTAATAATTTGGGTGGGTTGTGGTTCGTAGGCAGGTATGAAGCTTTAAGATATCCATTCATACTCAATAACTATGCCACAACTAGGTAGCGATTGGAATCACAGACAAAAGTAGGCTATACATATCTCTTAGATTGGTTAATCATAATTAATTCTTACTAATATCATATTCATACCCTTAATTAATTACTAATATTATTAATGCGAAAATGTGTTTTTAAGATTGTCCTATTTTTTTCGCGCAGCTTGCGCGCGCTAGTGCGCGATTTGATATGATTTTTCGAAGAAAATATTTTATGGGCCAGAGCGTAACGTAGGCTACTTTTAACCTAAAAACTACGTGGTGAAGACGAAGCTAGTTAAATTAACCGGCGACCAGACACAATAGATTTTTAATTATGTTTCGTATTCTAAGACTTGACAGATTTAGAATAAACATGATAAAATCAGTATACAGTCAATCCAATTTGATCTAGATACCGGTTATTAAGAATATTTTGCAAATTTGTCCATACACGCACACATATACACACACGCACACACGTAGAGCCGTCATCTGGTATTGTCACGTCCGTAGCGCGGTCACCTTGCGCGTCCCCGCACATCTCAGACAAATAAAGGTGGTGTGGCGTTTAGTTCCGCGTTCACTTGCACGCTCCAACTGCGAAATACTATATTTATGTAACTTCGCTTTACGTGCCGCTAACATTTACTGTTTCTGAACTGCATATAGAAAAATTCTGTGTCCGTAAGTTTGTGTCCGCAGAACTCGAAAACTTGTCAATATATTGGCTTGAAATTTTTACACAATGTGACATTTCTATATAAGTGTTTTTGTATACTTTTAACCGGGAATTAATGTTAGACTGAGCCATAGCCAAGCGTCACCGGCTTTAGCTAATCTTTCATAATTTTAATTAGGTATACATATTCATTATAGATTATAGATTCTCAAAACCAATTGTTTATATAGTTTCATATTTCTTACTTTATAACAGATGAGACTAACGCAACATGCTAATAAAGTGTCTTGGTTCACACATACATAAAAAAACATTCACACACACATACATACACTCAATCAAAATTTTATTCCTTTACTAGAGACTATTTATTATGTATATTGTTCTAAGCCTGTACCTACAATAGTCTTTTTTTATTAACAAAGACCTCTGCTCGTTATTGTTGACACTAGGTCGTTTTCTTAAATAAGTCCGCTGACAATATTATCCGTTTCATTATAAATGTGATCAACAAAGGGAGAATGATAACAAATAATGCAAAGCACGATGCGGGGGAGGTACTAAACTGAAGGACATGTGCAGTTTATATTGATCCTTATGCAGTTGGTATAAGGACTAAGTTTACGGAAGAAAAGGAAGGAACTGTTGGCAGTGGTCTCCAATCCCCCAGACTGTCTCGCTATCGATGTTGTGAGCGTTGTACCTGTCCTTTTCTTCTCGAGCTTCCTTTTCTGCTCGCGACGGACGTAACTGGATGAAATTGAAGTAATATTTTATGAGCTTATACTTAGTTGAGCATTATGCACTTCCACAATTCATTTCGGTGTGCTGTCATAAAGTGTATTGGATGTGTTCTTTCTTATATTGTTTTCAGATGTATTCGGGTTATGTAATACAATTTTGGATTATAAACATTATTTAACTGGTAAGTTGGATAATGAACAGTATTCTTGAAAAATAAAAAATGAATCTTAAAATATTTGTTATAATCAACTGTATAGCCTCCATTTTTTTTTTATTAAGTATCCTCTTTTCACTAAATATGAAATATATTACTACACCTACTTAGTAATAAGTGTGAGTTCACTCGTTAGAGTAATTAAAACCTATTATTAATTTTCCATACAAATATTGAACTATACACCGGACATTTTCGTTTAGTAGTGTTTCATATTAAAAATAATACGTAGCAAATATATTATATGAGTAATGTTATTATTTTGTCAAATAGTCGGTACAAACTCTCATACGTCAACCCGATTTTATATATTTTTATCTGCCACTCAAGTTTTCTATATCAGAAGAACTATTTTAGTTAAGCTAGTTGTGTTAGCAAACAAGACGTACACGAAAAAAAAAACAATTTTTGCATATTCAAATCAATACAAATATTTAATTCTAGAACGGCAATTTTAATTTAGTTGTGTTAGTAAGACGTGGTATAGATACTAATAAAACCGATTTTATATATTCAAATTCTCTGTACTAATATTACATTGTAGAACAACCATTTTCTTTAGTTAACAGTGTTAGTAGGTACACTAATATAACCGAATACTAATCTTCCATGCTAAAGACTAAGAATATTCAAATTTCGAACAGCTGTTTTTATTTATTTAGTTGTGTTAGTAAATAATGGTAAATTTAATAGTGTTAGTAATTATAGAATGACAGTTTTCTTTAATGTCAGAATAATTCTGGCATTGAGTCGTTATTGTTATATTTACAACGGACTATGAGACGATGACGGCCGGCGCAACCTTGGAATACATCATGTGTTTGATTATTCAACACGTCACATGAACAATTTGCGCTGTTTCTAGCTGTCCGATATCCAACGGACGGTTATTTTCATAATCTAAATGCTTCCTTTCGACTATACTTGCATAATCTTAAGAAATCTATATTTACTTTTTGGCACCATCGCTTTTTAAATGTTATTAGAAAATACCTATGCGACAAATCACTAGCACTTTTTATATTGGAATGGCATTGGCACCCGACTTTGTGAAAAAATGGACTAATTAACACGTATCGCCCTACTCTACATGTTTACCTATTTCTTGTTATTACTAGCTGTATGTGTAAATCTTGCTAACCCGATTTTGATGACATTTCGATCGGCGGGCAAGAGCTTGTGACAATTTTTAAAGACATTGCGAATGATGTCTCTCTATTGCTATTTATTTCACTTGTCTATGAAAACAGTGTTACCATTTAAATAGCAAATATACACAAATAATAATAATAATGGCAACATTGTAAACCACAGATACGTATTAGAACAATATTTACCAATCTCTTTACCGAGTTTGCCGTAACCGTAGCTTATTTACGAGCGCATTTACCACATCTTTGAGCTGCGATGACCGCAACGTAGCCAACATATATTTAGAGCATTCATACACTCACGTAGTATATTCCAAAGGGCTAGACAGTAATGTAATTTGCATACATCTATACTGATATTATAAAGAGGAAATATTTGTGTTATTGTTTGTTTGTTTGTTTATAACGATTTAACTCAAAAACTACTTCATTGATTTTAAAAATTCTTTCACCATTACAAAGATATAGGTATTATCACCGAGTTACATAGGGTATTAGATATTTTATAAAAAATAAGCTGTTTCTATTTCAACCTACTTTCACGCTAGCGAAACCGTGGGCAATAGCTAGTATTACATACATGTTATTGGTCTATCGTAAGAGTAAGCCTATTGTCCTCTAATTGGCACAACGCCATATATCGTGCTGATACTGAGAAATTTTTAAGGAAAATCCAATCATTCCCGATACACAAATCAAATGTGGGAATACCACACGATAGTCATGTAAGGGAAGCCTTTACCACACGTTCGTTAACAACAAGTAACTATTTATATCAAACTGAATGTGTTTTAAATGAAAAAGTAGGTATATTTGCTAACAGACAGTCTACTTCGATAGCGCAGCGGTAGTGTATACGATTTCTGTGTTAATGCACAGCAGACGCATCAAGTCTTGATGATATTGGGTTCGATTCCTGATTCGTGAAAAGAGTTATTAAGTTTCTCTTACAAGAAATTTCCAGTTCCACGGCGCTTAGAACTGTGCCCGCAAAACAGCAATGGCTCTGCCTCCTATTAATATGGTGACATCTGGATGTAATTTGCCTCTCCTTACCCCCTCAGACATATAAGCGTGATACTATGAATGTATGTATGTAGGTATTTGCTAACGAACAGCAGCTCAATCGTATGTAGGGCTGACAAAGAGTTCGTTTCCATTGCCATACTACGTCGCTGAACAATAAAATTATTCACTAAAATTAGGTTTTGTCGTCCCATATTTGGAACAGTGCGGTGTCTGTATCGCATAGGTAACCTCGACTTGTGTACTCGTTGCGTCACCACCGGACATGATACAATACCTCTATTATTAAAATGTCCACAGAACAGTGAATCGTTTAGTCGTATTGTGTAGAAAACGATGCGGCCTCGCTTCCACTTAAAACCATCTTCAGTAGAAACGCAATAAGCCACTCTAAAACCATCTTCAGTAGAAACGCAATATGCCAAGAGTGGCTACTAGAGTATATCACAGTATATGTACTACAGTACTGCACAAGCTGCTGTCTCAACGGTAGTCAATGCGACTGATTTGCATAAGTTCTCGGGTTCGAATCCGGGCAAAATGTTAATGGAGTATTTTTTCTGCACGGTGTCTAAAAATGTGCTCGGTCGGTCAATAGACTCGACTCCTATTACGTGCAACCTAAAAGAATAATTGGCAAAATGTGTCTAATATACCTCTGTATGCTATGTACTGTATGGGTTAAATTATGTATGGCCTCTTTATAAAGACGAAGAGAATCGTAAATAAAAGTCAACGCACATATTATGCAACTAGATTAAAATGCAGTCATCAATTAGATCAACAACTATTTTTCCTGTACCTATGAGACATATAAATTCCTTTAATAACACTGCAAATGTGCATGTGTACATATTCCAACCATGCAATCGATTGTCGACTCAGTTTTTCCATTGTCCCATTCTAAGATACGACATAACTTATACAAAAAAATGTTTCCAACATGCCTGCTATCGTAGGACTGTATGCTCGCGGTAAACAAATCGTCCTTCAGATCCCAGTCGAGGACCCTATAATGTCGGGTCGTCCTCAGGGCGTCTGAGTCACAACACGCAGTCATCGTAAAGAGGGCATTGCTCACTTGGTTACTCCCCCCTTTACTCGCCCGCTGCAGTAAGCAACCGCCATTTGAAAAAATAAAACCACTCATATGCGTATCACTTTACTCATTGTTCTATCGTCCTTATTCCGATTCCATTGTCTCAACTCTATTATTATTATTGATTGCAAATTTATGGCTGTACTTCTTTATTGTAAACCTTTTCAGGGTTTAATGTTTGCAGGACATGTTAATGTAATAATAGCATTTATTTTATTATCGTGTAGCGGAAAACCACTGCTTTAATTGTTGTGACTAAAGTAGGTGGGTATAATAAAACCGTTGACGAGTTAATTTTGTATTTAATAGTTGACGCTGGATTAGAAATAAGTGTTTAATTGAAAATATACATACATAGATTCACGCCTGTTTCCCAAAAGGGTAGGCAGAGACTACGGATTTCCATTTGCTACGATCCTGACACACTTCTCTGGCTTCATTCACTTTCATCACATTCCTCATACATGCCCGCCGGTTCAAGGTGCTCTTAACCTGGCCTTTGTCCAGAACGCCTCCGAACTGTTCGAGAAACGTTCGCCTAGGTCTTCCTCTTGCGACTGTTCCATTCATAGTAGCCTTATAAACTTTCTTAGTCAGTCTTTCCTCGTCCATACATTGTCCATAACGGACAAAGTAATTAAAGTTAATAATATGTTCAATATCGGTATTTCTATTTGCTTATATTAACCGCCGAAGTTATCTTCGTTTAATAGTTAAAGAAATAATGTAGCAGCATGCAGTCTGCAACTGCACCAGTAGCGAAATCACCATAGTTAGGTATTACGTAGGATTGACACATAAATTATACATCCCTGCCTAACCTTTCGGTCATATACAGGCGTGAAGCCAAATATGTGCTTATATGTATATTTCTGTATGCGTAGGTAATTATACGGTGACTACGCAATGATTGTAGCGTTTCTTTGTTATGGTAATAAAAGCTTTCACATAGCCGTACCAAATTTGAAACATCTAGATAATTACATACGCACAACTCTGTTCCTGATTTGTACCAAAAGTGAAATCGGCTGTCGTGACGCAACAGATGTCCGCTGTAAATGTGACGAACATCACCGAGGAGGCATAAGTCAGTCGAGTGAATGCGACAATGTCTCCGTCCCCCGTTTTTATAGCGGCTTACGGCTTGAGATTTACCAACCGATCGCAATGATGCAGTGAAACGACGTCGGTAGAACTTAAATATAGAAGAGGATGCGAGCAGGTCGGGTGACATCTATAATAAGACCACGGGAGACCGATGATACGTACTACGTAGATTGCTCAACATTTCACGGGTTGTTGACTTCTTAATTCATATCAACCGTTTACTTATTTCGGGTTTTAAACAGGTAAAGCTGGACGCGCGTTTTGATTTAAAAAGTTTAATAGAGAAATTGACGGCGCAGGGCCAACAAAATCAGACTCAGTAGAATTATTCGTAGGTTGCAATTCAATGCTATGTATCGTGATAAAACCCCAAGAACTGGCAGAGACAAGATGACCTCTGAAACAAACATTATTTTAATCCAATATGTTAATAAGATAATACGAAAAACTATACATAACTCTTTGATCAACAGCTTTTAATCAGCTGGCATACCTGTATTTAATCCGAAACGACCATTGTATAAATAAATTAGTCTCGTCTTGACAATCTGCTATCGTTTACTAATACATAATAGTCTTTTTTTGTCGTTATCGAGGTGGTCTTGGCGGTGGGTGGTCGACCACAAGGGCCATCCGTCCCGCCGCAACCTTTACATTAATATGTTACAAATCAACGAGATTCTACTCGTCTTACACCAAACGCGTCATAACTATACGTAATATGTAGGGCATTTTTGATGTAGTAACAAGAATCGAGAAAGGCAAGCTAAGATTGTTTGGGCGAATGGAAAGAATGAAAGGCAAAGGGTATCGAAATATATTTGCAAAATGTGAATGGGGTGAGTTGGATGAGAATAATTTAGATCATTAGTTCCCAAAGTGGACTCCAGGAGTCGTCCACAATTCGTAAGCCAGGGGGTCCACGAAAATTTATTTTCTTTCGATAGTGAAGAACTAAAATTTTGGCTTGACTTTACCTATCAATGTAGGCAGATAATATTTTAAGAAGCTCTGCTAAGCTACCGAAAAAAAAAGGTCAGTCCATACAGATCTAATCAAATTCTTTTAATTGCTTGAACTTGTTTTCACCAATAAAATACGAATGCCAAGGATGCAGGGGATCAACCGGAATCTGCTAAATTTTGAAAGTGGTCTATGAGAAAAAATGTCTGGAAACTTCTGATCAAGATGAATGTTTTTTTGACTTGATCACACATTTGCAGAAGAAACAGCTGAAGAATAGCGTAGCAAAAAAGAAGATCAGGTTCGTAACAAATAAATATCTGTAGTCTCTGTTAACCCCGAGGAGAAACAGGCGTAAGACTATGTATGTACGCATTATGTAGGACAAGAGTAATAGATGAGTTGATATGATGATTCACCTATTGTTAATCGTCATAGGAGCGGTTTACTGAAGCTGAATGTAGGTCGGTCGGGCCGCTCCATTTGCCACAGTGGCAAATTGTTGATCGACCTCGGACTGATCGTTGCGCATACGATATCTTATCTACGACCCAACAATATCAAAAGTTATCCACCTATTATTAGCTGTTACATTGTAAAATATTGCTATGAACGTCACTTTCCAATGTTCTCAACTCATATGCTCGGAATATTATAGATGATTAGCATATTTGACATAATTAAATATGAATATATCAACATTCATGCTACTAGCACGTAAATACATAAAATGTTAATTTATTAGGTGTTAACAATATTAGTCTTCTTCAACATCACATCACTAAAGACTCGACTCTCTGCAGTCGCAGTTTCTGGGTCGTGTCGATTAATTCACTTAGCCTACTTTTATTTAGTGCTGTGACACTTTTTTATGTTTGACATACTTATTTTCATTGCTCGAATGCAGACCAGTACTGTCCGTTCTGTTCCAGCTATTCCTATGTGGGTTCCGCCCTCTTTCGTTTTATCTATTTTGAATTATATTTATTTTGGACCACGTTTGTCATAAACAGTCGTTATAAATTATTTCGAGTGAGTCAATACACGAATATTCCAGTTAATCGGTCATATGGCGATTAATCCGGTCGCACATCTCACAATGGGTTGGGTATGTCGAATTCACTGGAAATCCAGAGTATTCTGTTATCAGTAAGCCGTGTACGCTGAAACGCGTTTACCAACAACATTGTCTGTGACTACGCGTCGCTTTCGATAAACTCCGGGTAAATAGTGGCCAGTTAACACAATACTTTATGTAATTTGTTTTCTATCGACCGATAAAGTTGGTGTTTGTTTAGTCTCAAACTTGTAATGAGCTTTTCGCTTAGTAGAACAGCTAGTACTGGTGAAATCTATCACGTGTTAAATCATCAACCATAACATAACAACCGTTACAACTCTGTTCGACACAGGTCACCGATAAAAACGTAAAAGCTGTTGTACACCCGACTAATAACTACATACGATAAATTAAGTGGCAAATAAAATTGGAAACAGCACTAAATCCCGGCGCTTCAGAGTGATGACTTCTTTGTTACAAAAGAAAGCAAAAAAAAAATTTTGTTACAGCAAAAACTTTTTCGAGCCTTCCACTGAAAATACATATAGAGCTAACCGAATAAGTATCCAGTTAGTTGACGGTATGATTATACCTTCACAAAAAGCGACCGCACGCGGACTGTGAACGGATGCAGTGCGGTGATGAAACTGACACAGATTCTAACGCGTATTTGGTAATCGAAATACAGTTCGTGAAAGTCTCGCAGGACGGTCAAATCTCGCGCATTGTAAGTGTCCCACTTGGAGATATTCTCGACATTTTGACGGCACCGAAACCTAAAAGCCGAAAGATACGTGTAACTCTTCTTTCGACGGATCATCATTGTTCGCGAACAGCCGTCCTCGGTGCGCGCGTACCGATCGTACATGTATAAAGTGAATATAATGTATTGTGTTCGCGTCCCAGATTTGGGAAACGAAACAACGATCGTTGATTGGCGATTACAACGTTGCTACATTTTCGCCTTGCATTCAATTCCATGAGAAGTTGCAGGTATTGCTTATCGGCCACTAGGTCACTCGTTAGCGTATCGTATTTATTACATTCGGCTATCTACAATTATGTGCCTAAAACACTACATTTTATCCGTGTTAGAGTTTTATTAGAACAGCATAACACTTATGTATAATTGTCTGCGAAACAAACTTAATCAATTAACTTGTTCGTGTTACATTTTTAGGTCTCCATCCGTCTACATTCTTGTTTGTGTCATCATCTTTAAGGAAAAGAAAAGTAGATTTCTAATGTAGATATATTTATTTTCGCTGAGAAACTTGGACAATTGGTGATTGCCCAATAGGTTCTGTAATCCCACGCTTGACTCTATTGAAGTGAAGTCTTTGCATAATAATGTATCTTGATTATATAATGTGCAACCTATAATAATAGAAATCTTTTAAAAGAAGCTAATCACTAACTAATACTGCTTTTAGGCAGCGTCTTATTTATGCCTCTTGCATTGCCAATGAGCGGCAGCTAATTCTTATCATCACTAAAAACAAACTTGCATGTTTTCTGACGTGTTATGTACACATACAGATCTCCTAAACTACATCGTGTCAAAAGCACAAGTAAGCTATCCACGTGGTCTCGCCTCTCGTCTAACTTATACCGGTTCTGCGAAAAGCACGATTTATCCGTAACTTAAACGTCTACCCAATCTTTATAATTATACGTGAAGCAATAACTTTGTACCCATTTTTAGGAAAATTGCGCAGATGGAAAAGTATGAAATTTGGCACAGTTAAAGTTTATATGGAGAAGGCAAATCCTAATATTTTATAAAATATGCGTTAGATATACATTAAATTAATGAAAAAACACTACACGCACACAACCATGCATTTGACACACGCAGTCGAATTCCGTTCGTAGTATTTCGGCATAGTTCGTCTGACGTCGTACAATTCTTTGTAACTATGGTTACCTATACCTTATTTAATTGTAAGAAAGAAAAAAAAAACAAAGTTTGCTACTTTGCTTAGGAATTTTGATCTAATTTTGACCACTAGGCGACCGCTAATATATAACCTAATGGTTAGTATAAAATCACTTAGGATGCGATCGTTCCTGAGCTGAGCTAATTAATGCTTCATCAATATTAATCGCTACCTCATAAAGGTCTGCTATGTTACGTAAGCCTTTATTTACCACCACACCATAACATAATTACCCACGAAGTGCGCGTTGCATACCTATTAGTTTCCATTATGTGCAATACTACTCTAAGGAACTATTAGAAGCAGTACACTCAGAATACTGATACAGATATTAAGCCGAATTTAAATCTGTGACATACCTGTCTTATTTGACTTTTGATGGAATTTAAACTTTGTTTATGCTTTTAGAGTTCGAAAAAACTCTTATACAACCGCTTTGTCCGTCCGTCTGTCTGTTATACAACTTTCAACTCAAGAACTGTAAGAGCTAAAGACTCGCGGTCAACGCCATTCGACTCAGCATAGTCGATTTACCCCCGAAATAACTATGACCTTTGACCTCTGACGTGGTATCACGTGACCTTTGCATATTACTTGAACCATTTTTTCGAACTCATAAGATTTACGGCAATTCATTGCCGTTTCTCACTTGTTATATAACATCATCGTTTGTTTTTAATAGGCAACTCTTACATTTGAAGTAATCCTTTTACAAATAGTAACGAAACTCGACACAAATGTTTTTGTTTTTAATTATGTTTGTGCATTGATACTCAACACTTCACTCAGTTTACCACTAAAATCACAGCACCAGTCTTGCTCTAGAGACAACTTTAAAATTGACACTACTTTAAAATGTAGTCCCGCTAAATAGAAATATAATTTGTATTAGCTATGTAGGTATTGGATCTAATCAAATTCGGTTATCGTATTCGAACTCGTTATTCACAAAGTAGTAAAACACACATTAAGGATTATTATGGGCATCTATGCCGAATGATGATTTTATTTAGTTTACATATTACTGGCACTAGAAAAAGGACTGTTGGCTGAATAGAACATCTATGTATATAGCATCAAGGTTCCAATACTTTTGCAATCTCACTCAGGATATGCCGCTCTGGTATACGCAGATCCTGTGACGTAGTTCAATCATTTGACTTGATCTGTTCTCATTTCCATTGAAGTAAGTTTTAAACGTAACTGTTAAAGTGAACAACATCGCAGTTAACTATTCCAGCGAGCTGTTACCTACTCAGCATTTATAAAGCAATCTTTTTGTTATTTCTTGTCATTGTGATGCCTCGCGGCCTGATGGTGAGCAGTTAGCGGGGTCAAATAGTAAATGCCAATATTCTAATCACACATTGCAATAGTTTGATTTTTCTGAATTAACAACTTTTTGACATTCCGCTTAAGGAACTCAAAATCTCTTAAGAGTTGCTATACACAATAACATATTCAGTTCGGTAAAGCCGGGTGGTTAATTTAATATATGCAGAGGAATGTTTGACAAAAATGCCATCCGGCATACCCACTCATACGCGTATTCGGGTCAGCAGCCGAAGTGCCGAATAAACCAACCCGAAAGTCGCCACTTTCCTGTCGACCAAAGTCTGGAATGAATTTGTTTCTTCATATCGGTTTTGATGTTTAATAAAGATTGCTGCACCGAGATTGTATATAGTAACTCATACTGGAAGGTATTGAAGGTACTTCGTTTTGGTATAAACTTATGCTGCTTCGAACTCGTGGTGTATAAGAGTCCTTACCAAGGGTACTTCGCTTGGCTTGAGGGAGTATAGACATATTCTATGCTGCACTTGTCTTATGTATGTGTTTCCATTGGTGCAGGCTCGGGTCGGGCAGCGAGTGCGGCGGTGGAGGGTCGGGCGGCGGCGCGCCCGCTCCTCAGTCGGCGCGCGTCTCCTCAAACGGCGCCGGCGGGATGGCGGTGAGCCGCGTGCCCAGCCCGTTGCACGACGGGAACACGCCCGTCGCAGAAAACTGGTGTTTCACACAGGTAACAGAGATTCTGATCAGACTGTAGCTGATGTGCGCAGAAGTTGTATTGGCCCCGGTTCCTATATTCAAGAAAAGAGTCGTTACCTACAGAAAGGTAAATTTGACACGTGTATGTCTTGGAAAATATGTCAAAATTTAACTGTCCGTTTATAGAACGCCTTTTTTCTTGATATAGGAATCGGACCTTAGAGGTCAGTTTCGATACCTACCTATTGAACAATTGATGTTAATCCACTCCTAATTCTTGAGTCAATGTCGTTGACTTTAGTGTCAACTTTTCCAATTGTCCTATCGATTGTTGGAATGCCAAACATAATTAAATATATATCGTGTCTAGCGGCCGGTGTGCCACTACCACTAAATAGGTTTAGCCAAACTCTTGAGTTTCACTTAGTTGGTAACATTACCAATTAACTGCCTCCGTGGCGCAGCGGTAGTGAATGCGACTGCTGTGCATGAGGTCTCGGGTTCGAATCCCGGGTCGGGCCAACAAAGTTATTGGGTTTTCTGTTAAGAAATCTCAATTCGAGCCCAGAGTTAGGAAGTTGGCGGTATTAGACACCCCAGTGCTTCGGAAAGCACGTAAATCCGTTGGTCCTGCGCCTGATCTCTCTCCGGTCGTGTCGGATTATCCATCCCATCGGATCATGAGGGTTAGGGAATAGAGAATGTACTTGTGTTTGTGCACTATAATATCTCCTGCGCAGATGGCCAGTCTTCGTTAAGGTTGGCCGTCGTGGCCGAAATTCGGTCTGGAGGACATTATTACAACATTACCAATTTACAAAACAAAAAATATCAATAATAATCTGGCATTTGACTACAGCTCCTTCCAGCCTCAGATACTTCACAGTTAAGCTAAATAGTTTTCATGTCATTAGACAATTTAATTAAAAGTGTCCAATTCAATACATATTTTTGTAATTCTGCTGAAAGGGCTTATTAAAAGATTTTAATCAACGTTCCAATTTCTAAGTATTGTTTGGTGTTTGTGGCGTTTACTTCCAATATTTCCTTTAAGGTGGTTCTTTAGAGGTATTTATTTTTCCCTTGTAGTTCTTTCACAAGATCGAACCGTGACTGCTTTTTCTCAATAGTTTCTCTTCATAATTATTATAAAAAGTAATATAAATGTAAGTGTAATAAATATTTCGCTATTGGAAAATGTAGCTAAGTAGTACCTTCAAAGGAATTTATATTGGAAATATTGTTAATAAAATATTTGTTTTTTATAAGGCCAGTTCTGCTTGCTTCTGTATAACAGTAACTAAAGGAGGATGTGTCTAATTAACATGACCTAAAGACCGAGAATGATATGTGTAACAGAGAGAAGGAAGCCAAGATTGTTTTCCTTTTTATATTTGTACGAGTTTTATAGTAAATCCCGGTTATACCATGATATGAAATCTTATCTAGCGGCCTACTATATACACACGGCTAAAGAATTCATACGTCAGCATACGTTTTAGTTTTTAGTAAATATTTATATACATCTATTTATAAAAACTTGTAGTCGAAAGTTTCTTTGGTTCGGTATAGGTACGTGCGGTAGTTAGCTCCCGGGTTCAATTCCCCGTTCGGACAGTATGATACCGTTTTCTTGTTATAAAATTATGATTAACAGAATGGAATCTGGATATGTCCTGGTAGAAGGCAATGGAATGCTACTCAGAATTTTCTAATAACAATTTACTTGACCCGGGAATCGAACCCAATATGTCACGATAGATCGTATATCTGTTAGAATAATTTTACTACGACAGGTAACTAATCATTTATGACTTTAATTCAATTAATCACATTCATTTACTTGTTCAGAATACACTTACTCTCGCTCAGTAATAACTTAATAACTGTCTTTCACGCGTCAATAATCTTATCATCAGCAGACTACTAAACAAATTAAATACTAAGTTAAGTATAAATAATTAGTCGTTTGCATACAGATCTACAAGTAGTAACTGGCTATACAAGTCATCTGTTGAGGAGGTACGAATAAGCGATAATATTGTTTACCGAGGCCGTTATCGGTGAACTTGAAATTGTTGCGCGCACATGCAGATTGTGCTAACACACACACACACACAGCCACACACAAACTAGGAAGCGATACACGAACACTGACTGGTTACTCAAACTGTTAGAGGTGACTCGCGCGTCACGTTGCGAGCCATCATGTACACACTTACTGTGGAACTATCCGCATAGCTATTTACATTATTGGAAAACCAATTTGAAAACTATGCGTCTGGTAATTTCGTGATAACTTAGAAACATATATCGCCCTGCTGACGTCACGTACACGTGTTACATAATGTTGGCCCTCACGGACGTCAATGGAAGGTATTAGTAACGGTATATCGGGCGATAAGATTCTTTAGCTGTCAACGAGAAATCTTTCTTACATTCTATCTCCACGTGTAAAGTAGTTTGTTCGCGAATATTATTTTCCCGACAAATGGTCATCGGTCAAGTAATTAGAACGACCGTTCGACGACATAGACACTCCGATCTGGTATTACCTTTTTTGATACTTTTTGCCCAAAATTCTATTTAGTTTGGCAGTAACGGTATTCTTTTTTGTTCGCTCGCAGGCTACGACACGTACCTAAGGTTATTAAGATCTGTCTCGAGTTTTAATCTTAGGAATCTGTTGTCGATCTCTATGTATATCTACCGTTATTTAACGGGGTATACATTGAAATAGATGTTGGTAATGTAAACGTGGTGTTTACGCGTACTTCAATGGTTCTTAGTTGATGAGACAATGATGCTTCCGTGTCGGGTTGTGGAGCGCTAGGTGAACACGTGCTGCCGGCCGCCGCCGTGGCCTTACAAACACGTGCCGTGGCGAGATAACCACGCTCGCGCTCTTCATTACTTGGAAACGCGTCAACAATAAACCGCGCATTTTATCGTAACAATTAATGTTCACTTTGAAGTCTAACACACGGTACACAATTAAACTATTGCATATGTAAAATTGTTTTCTTATAGCTCGTTAACATAACCAACTACCACATAAAATATGCATTGATTTTATTTCAATTACTTTCGCATAATATTGATAACACATCTTGGCTACAGTTTCAAACTTCTACACGGCTCGTGCGCAAGTTTTGAAACTTTAAAATGGCGAATTAAAAACGTGAGCTCACCTATTCGTCAAAATTATTTAAACAAAACATGTTCTGCCGTCTCGAATGCGTTCCAAAATCGGATTATAAATCTTGTGTCGTTATAATAGTGTACGTATAAGGCTTTTATGGAATCTGCGAACGGATGTTATCTGTGTGTCCGCGAATGCGCGGGGATGATGCGGGCGGCCTTGGTTCGGGTCGGCGACCGGGCGAAGACCCCAGCAGCACCGCAAGCCAAGCAACGGTCGAGGGCAACGACCAGAGGCGGCCAGGTTGCGCCCGCGGTGTCGCTACGACTATTCCTCCTCAGTCGCAAGTCCAAGTGTCCACCCCGCCGCGGCTCAGGGCCTCCGGCGCGCAGACAATCACGTACCATCAACTCGCACCATGCTAATTATATTGTTATGAATGAATTATAATTTGCGTAGCGATACAGGCGCGACATCCAATCAGTACAAACTTTATACATAATACAGCTCAACCATTATAATACGTCAAGATCAAACACGGTCAAACACAACGCTTGAAGTTCCAAAAAGGATAACAGAATGACATCCTTATGCATGAATGGAATATTGAGTGTTTTTATTTTGTTTAGTCAATTTTATTTGCAGTAAATAACTAATGTCGAGAACGTCTGTTTATCCTTTTTGAGCTGTCAGTGAAGCTGAATAGTGCGGGATGCCTCCCCTAAGAAGATTTATTACTCTGGAGAGGTCGAGCCACCTGTCTGCTCGAAGACATCTTTTGAAAGCGTCCGCTTCACTTACTGATTTATACTTTTACATTACTTACACATGTTACATCTGCCCGTAAGATACAGCATTCGAATATATCAAGAACACTATACATAAGTGCGTTCGTCAAGTTTTACACATTTGTATTCGAATATCATTCGAATATTTTAAGTTGGCAGTAGCCCAATGGATAAGGCATCCGACTTACGATCGAGAGGTTTTGTTTAAATTGTTTAAATCAAACTCATTGTACTCAGCTAATATTAATAGCTTTTAATAATCTACCTTCACATTCAGAGATCGATCTATTCAATACCAGCACACGACATATTCGAAAAATGTTGACTAATGAATATTTTGCTTAAACAGTTAATTAATTAAATAAAACAGTTAAACACTGAGATTACATTGCACGGTCCTGCACACTACCTTTTTTGTTTTGTATTCTGTACTACATTGCAATAGTATTATTAGACGACAACACCAATCTGTATTGCTAGCATACATTTTTTACTTATAAGTGAAAACTTGTATATATTTTTCCTCTGTAACTATCTTTGTATTAGTCTGTAAGCTTTCTTAAAACTAAATAAATAATAAGTGAATCCACTCCTAACACAAGCTATTGTCTTAGCTAGAGGGGTCATCAAAAATACTAGTATATTGTAGACTAGCAGTGATAGCTCAGTAGGGAGACCAACAGACTGCAATGCAGAGGGTCTCGGGTTCGAACCCACGTCGCGCACCTCTGACTTTCGGAAGTTATATGACCTTTCGAAATTATGTGCGTATTGATTGACAATTATCGCCTGCTCCGTGCCTCGGAGAGCACGTTAAGCCGTCGGTCCCGGCTGCCATGAACATCTATGGCAGTTGTTATTGGGAGAGTGTCGACACAAAAGATCCCACTGGGTCTAAGTGTCGCCGGTCTGCACTGACTGGCTCCCACATAAGATACATACATACATACATATTTTAGACTAATACAATATAAAACTTAAATATATATAATATTGTCTTCTATTTACGCGAATATTATTCATTGAAATTAAACTGCTATATACGGATTTTATCGCGTCAATCGTCGTTATTAAATATATATTATACATACTCGTTTCTCATCACCCCAGATATATCTCGGAGAGCCCTCAAACATGTCAATATCGTTGTTATTTCATATTTGAACGCATACCACCCATTCGTTTGAATATCTAGTAATGCTTCATTTTGTATTGTTACAGGTCAAAGTGGTTAAGTTCAGTTACATGTGGACAATAAACAATTTTAGTTTTTGTAGAGAAGAAATGGGTGAAGTGTTAAAATCATCGACTTTCTCAGCTGGTGCTAGTGACAAGTTAAAATGGTGTCTCCGCGTTAATCCTAAAGGACTCGACGAAGAGAGCAAAGACTACTTATCGTTATACTTATTATTAGTGTCGTGTAATAAATCAGAAGTGCGGGCGAAGTTCAAGTTCTCAATATTAAACGCGAAACGGGAAGAAACCAAGGCCATGGAGTCACAGCGAGCGTACAGATTTGTACAAGGCAAGGACTGGGGTTTCAAAAAATTTATTAGAAGGTGAGTTCAGCATGATGTTCATTATTATATAAGCTTGTATACACAGGCGTCCGTTTAGAGATATAGCCTTAGTTGACTATTTCATAACAGTGTGGTCAGTGGCCAAGTGCAAGTTGGCAGACTTTACATACTCAAGAATATAATGGAGCCATTTTAGAAACGCTGGCAATCGGACGAGCGCGGCTTCTAAGTTTAAAGCGACAAGCTTAGTTCTGCTAGCAGTCCAACGATCTTTATTTGTACTGCTAACTGTCATTGGTCTTAAGCTGCTTTATTGTTATGCTTATTTTTGTTTGCCTGTCAATAAACTCCATTGCGTATGATTGAAAGCGGTCAATGTGCTCCAATACTTAAATTCTTCCATCAATGACGTTGCGACAATGGCAGCAGTCTTCAGTTTACCAATCTCAAAAGATTTACTTTTTCATTTATTAATTATTACACACGCTGTTTACTTATCTCTAAATTAAAACAATATATGTTGTTTAAATTAAAAGATTAATATTATACGGCTGATGAGAAGTTATGTGACGGTTGTCACTTAAAAAATGTATAACATTATGTATTTGAGATGCTACCACATATTTTTTGCGATAATTGGTTTCGTATATGACTGTAAATGTCCTTTCCATCGATTTAGTCTCCCTACTTGATGTTTAAAGTCAAGCTGCTGAATATTTTGAACAATGTTCGTTTTGAGGGATGAAGGCATTATTTTACATAACGGGGGCGGACCCTATTTAACGACCTAGTCGCGTATAATTTTATTCCCTACTCATAATCTGTGGGTTTCTAGTATGAGGGCTGCAAACACCACATTGTGTTGACCCCTGGTGATACACGTATAATGTTTGTAGCAACAGCTGTCCTGTAGAACTGTTGTGTTATCAAGGGTCTGGCATTATTGGACGGGACGTAAATCAACCCCTTTGTAAATCACGTACTGAGTGTATACGTTTCACTCGATAACTGTCCATGGCTCACGTTTTTATCAAACATAATCGTTTCAATGCAGTTATTTTCTTTTTGTATAGTATAATTAATAGCTGTACTTATGCCAAATTTATTGTGGAATCTTTGTAAACAAACAACTGTCAAATTGCTTGAAGTGTAAATATAAACAACAGTTAATTTCTTAGCCAAATACTTTTAATATTGTATTCTAATTCATACGGCAAAAAAAAAGAATGTTACGAAAAGTAACATGGTAATTGTAACTTTAGAGACCACCATTTTTTAAAGTAAATTGCCATTGCATTCACAGGCATGAGACAGCTCGATACGAAATGTAAAACCTTATCCTGTTCTCGAGCATGCAATGACAAAGCTTTCAGTGATGTTAGTAAGGCTCTTGGGCCTAGGAAAGTAAATATGTAGTACCTTTAACATATTATGCATACCCCTTATTTTGAGTGTTTGATAACTATCTACTAACAAAGATTCTACAATGGATTTGGATTGAGCATAATACTACTCGAGTTTTTAAAATCGTTCTTAGAATATTTTACTTGTCAATAGAGGTTAAATACTAAAACTTGGACGAATAACATTATGCAGTTAGTTTTGATATTTTATTATTATTTTCCTGTAATGATGTAATGTAACAAATACATTTATGATCAGTAATAAAATGAACAAATGTTACGGAAAGTATTATCGGGTCAAGGAATTTGTAATATTTACAAAACTGACGTATGATAATCAGTTAGGAACAATAGTGTCACTCACAAAAATAAAATAAAGTTGATTCGTTCAAAAGGGGGAAGGGGGGGAACCTCCTCTCCCCTAAATAGGGCTGTCCTTAGGAATACGTATAGTTGTATTCGAAAGGAATTCGAATACTTACTTGTGAATACGTTTTTCTTAGCTTGGTCAAGAACGTATTGCAAGGATTTATGCATGATCGCGATAATACCCGTTAAATATTATATATATATATATATATATATCATGCAACGCGAAAGTTTAAAAGTTATTAATGTGTAGTGTTTTCATCATTCAAAAATATGAAAATAGTAGTACCAAGAAGTTACACTCATACTTTTATATAAATACATAAATAGAATTGTAACTGCAAAAATCATGGCTGTTTTGAGTGTGGTTGCTACAAAAGTTGGAATAAATGACATTTAGCCTTCGTGCTTGTGCTTAGAATGCTTTTAGCAGACTTTGCTTACTATGGAATTACTAAATTATCTAAAATTAAATATGTGAATAGCGTACAATAGATTTCTTAATACTTTAGAGTAAGGATATTATCCGATTCGTGTATTAATCGAATAACACTGTGAATCGGGTAACACCTTGAATCGAATAATATTAGATACTAGCAGTCGCCTAGTGCTCGAAATTCGACCAAAGTTTGCCTGTAAGATATTGCTGATATATGTCATTATATATTGATATATGTAACCATAGTTACGCGCTTCGACTGCGTGTGTCAAATACATGGCTGTGTGCTGCGTGTAGTGCTTTTTCATTAATTTAATGTAATTCTAATGCATATTTTATATAAATATTAGGATTCTCCCCTTCTCCATATAAACTTTAACTGTGCCAAATTTCATACGCCTCCATCCGCGCAATTTTCGTAAAAAGGGGATCAAAGTTTTTGCTTTACGTATTAATGTATATTATTAGATATTTGAAAATATATTTTTTATTAGAGCGTTATCAAACATAGTAGCGATGCCAGCCCTCGCTTAAAGTAGCGAGTTCGATTCTCGCTTGGAACAACCACATATCTAATACACAGATTACTTGACAAGCCTACAAAGCCTACTGTTATTCCTATGTCAGTAAAACTAACCGCGACATAGGGATGACGAGACTTGTTTATATGAAACAAGAACAATATATGAATGGCTCCGCGCGGGCGTCGAACCCACTCGCGGCGCAATGACCAGTCAACCTCTGCGCTACCCGTGTTCACTTTGGTGTCAGTTTATACTGTTATTTTATATTCTGCTGTTACGGTTTGAATTATTAATAATAACAATTTGTTTACGTCTTGCTGACAACTGTAGAATCAGATACGGTTATTTATAAGTTAGTTGTAAGTTTTAGAAATGTGAAATTATTGAAAGACTAGTTTTTGCCCGCGGCTTCGCTAGGGAACATAACTATTTTTAAATGAAAATTTGGAAGTAATGTCCTTTTCTGTACTACATAATGCGAGGTTTCGTCATCAACAAACAAACTCACATTCACATGTGACTACCGTATATAATATTAATAAGAATTAGGATTTTATTTAGTTTGTTGGTCCTATAATTTAATTTTATTTCTATTCAAGTTTCCATAGACATCATTGATCATCTAAAAACGTTTTATTTTTATTAAACTTAAATAGTTAATTGAGCCAGATTTAAAAATTATTTTGACTTTTTGTCGTTATCAGTTTAGTGTTAAAGAATATAAAATACTAGCTGACCCGCGCAACTTCGTCTGCTTCACATAAGATAATTTTCCCCGTTTTGCAACATTTTTCATTTATACTCAGCTGCTATTGGTCGTAGCGTGATGTTATATAGGCTATAGCCTTCCTCGATAAGTGGGCTATCCAACACAGAAAAAAAATTCAATTAGATCCAGTAGTTTCTGAGATTAGCGCGTTCAACCAAACAAACAACCTCTTCAGCTGTATAATATTAGTATAGATATAACATTACGCTTCGAGCCACGGGAGCAGTGCAGTATTTACAAACGTAGATCAAACCGTGTGGGACAGCGAGTCATTTATAAAACTATCGCTCTGGACGGATTCTCTATTATTTCCCCATAGGATAATACAGACTACAGACTTCAATCGCGTCCACGGTAGAACAAAAGAGTGAATACACGTGCCTCGCTAAGCCTATTCACTGTTGTGTTTTGTATAGTTTTACCAATTCCGTGCTAATAACTGCACGGATGGCGTAGCGGGCAAGCAGTTGCCTTGACTCTGTCGCCGCGATGTTGTGAGGTCGAATCCCAAACGGGACATTTTATGTAGGTAATCCACAAATAATTGCTGAGTGTTCTTTGTGTTTGTTGTTATGAATTTATCCTGTATAAATTCACCAATAATAATAGTGGGAAAAAATATTGCCATAAACGTAGCACCTGTAGTTGAGTCTGATTTTTTAATTATATTTTGCTCTTTTGATTCGTCCTTACCTAAGGAATCTCCCGTTGCAATTTGATTCACATATTCTGGGACACCTGTATAAAGTGCCCTATTGGTGACACAAATACGTCATATAGGTCCCAAAAATAGTAATACTATTGTTATAGCATCTTTATAGTATAGCATAGTACTGCCCTGTTCGAAAAAAGGGAACTGCAACTATTTCTATATCGTATCAATATTTGTCTTTGTAATTAATATTTATTATGTAACTTTAAAATACGTAAAATATAATTACTGAAAAATAACCAAAAAATACAGAATATATTTATATAGTGGTAATTCGAATGTGGTATTCGAATTGGGATTAGGACTACATATTGTATATGTTTCCCCCAATAAATCCTTAAAAACAATCGTATTCTTACACACAGCGACACAACAACCTAGTTTGGACATTGAACTATTAAAAGTTTAACGCAGCGAATCGTGCGAGAGAGTGTGTTATATTTTTGTTATTTTGTCTCATTCACGTGGAACGGGACGCGACGCACCATTACATCGACATCACTATGCACAGTCCCTTTCCAACAATTCTCTATTTTGTATGTCGCGTAGTTATGCGCATATAGGGTGTCTAACTTGATGTGTAGCCGTGTGTACAAAAACGCTCACATTATCATATTCTGATATCGATACTAATACATTGCATCGTCCAGTTAAAATCATAACACTGGCAACCCTACATGACTAATATACATGGAGCGGGCTTCTAACGACTGGCTTCAGGGTAAATCTCTCGTTGCGGTGTGCGAATACAACAATTAAAGCTCACTGCACGTACTTAGCCGCTTCTCGTGGCGTTTATACGATGACGTAAAAACATACCCGGTAACCAAAGAGCTTCGTAATGAGTAGACAAGTTTGTGCCAATTTTGTTTTGTTAATTATGTAGCGTCAGGATTCTGTTTATATAGGGTAGACAGAGATATAATAATAATATAATATAATATTCTACCACATACACACAACACCATCTAGCCCAAACTAAGCAGAGCTTGTACTATGGGTTCTAGACAATAGATAAACATACATATATACTTTTTTTTTGTAATTACTTACATATTATACATAGAAATAGCCAAACATCCATGTTCATGCACATAAATGTTTGACTTGTGCGGTAATCGAACCCGCGAACTCAGGCGTGGCAGTCGGTTACACTAACCACTACGCCATCGAGGCCGACAGTATGATGTATGAGACTTATATTTCGCATGCATTTTTAGGTGGGCGGTATTGCCATTTGCCAAGCAGTTCCATACTATACTGCCATTTAGAGTCAGCGTTTTTAGCAGTCGTACATAATTATATAAGCAATATTTCTGTTTATAATAGGTATTTTTTTTGGAGAAATAATCATTATTACTATTATATTATTATATTACAAGCAGCGATAGCTCAGTGGGGAGACCAACAGACTGCAATGCAGAGGATCTCGGGTTCGAACCCACGTCGCGAACCCCTGACTTTCGGATGTTATATGACTTTTCGAAATTATGTGCGTATTGATTGACAATTATCGCCTGCTCCGAGCCTCGGAGACCACGATAAGCCGTCGGTCCCGGCTGCCATGAACATCTATGTCGGTCGTTATTGGGAAAGTCAGTACCCTCTAATATCCTGGCACTAGTCTAGCCTTAGGGTATCGTTAGCCTTCGGGTTGCGGAGGTCAGGTGGCAGCCGCTCCGTGTAAAAACTGATATCCAGTCAAATCCGGTTAGACTAGAAACCCGACCCAAATGACTTGGGAATAATAAAGGCTACGGAGGACTATTATATTATTACCGAGAACTTTCTTACCGAAAATTTTATATAGGTTGCACAAATAACGCGGACGTTTTAGAAGTAGCTTCGCTATTGCCAGTACGATGATTATGAGTTTGAACCCGACACACAAAATTTAGTGACGGTTCAATTGTTGTTTCGCGTCAGTGCGCATCTTTTGAATCCGTCATTGGAATGTTTGCAAAGTATCACGCCTTTGTATTCTAGATGAGGTACACATCGGGCTACCTGCGCAAAGTGTATAGGAACCCAATCTTTTTCTTTGTGTTCAAGTTTAAATCCTATGTAATAGCGGACAAGTATATATCCATCTGCCATATCAAATTCCGTGTTTGTACTGTAAATTTCATAAAATGTCGATATCAATTTATCCTATCCGGCATCAAACCTCACGTGTACCAATTAATGTAGTTCGAGCTAATATCACTGTACTAACAAATCCGCTATGTTTTCTACAAAAATCTGTTACATGACCAAGTTGGCAAGGTGGTGCACGATTTCGCCGGATCGATTCCTACTAGAGGTCACATTTAAACGAACTTTTCCAATTTGACCTTAGTCTGAATGTTACTGAGAACGCCCTTACCTCCCTAAGCGTTTTATGGCTTGATGGCACAAGCCAATTATGTATAAACAACTGGAGAAACAAAACCACTTTATTGTGTAAATAAAAAACGTTGCCAATTCTTGATAACGGTCGAAATTAATTATTAATCTAATTACAAATCTTTAGGTTTTCGAATATTAACTAGTTCTTCTACATTAATCCTAAAGATCTTGGGTTAGACCGCTTACTTTTTGTTGATGTTAATAGCTCAGAAATTGACAAAAATTAGGGATAAAAATATTTTATCTCTTTTGATCGAGTTTTAAGTTCAAAGTTGTAGAGGGATAGCGTTATTACTTGAAATCTGTCAATAGGCGTCGGCCTCGATGGCGTAGTGGTTAGTGTAACCGACTGCCATGCCAGAGGTCGCAGGTTCGATTCCCGCACAAATCAAACATTTGTGTGCATGAACATAGATGTTTGTCTTGGGCTGGGTGTTTCTATGTATAATATGTATGTATTTCCAAAAAAAATATGTATATATGTATGTTTATCCATTATCTAGTACCCATAGTACAAGCTCTGCTTAGTTTGGGCTAGATTAGATAGTGATGTGTATATGTGATAGAATATTATTATTGTGTTATTATTTTCTTTAATAGAGGCTAACACTTGTAGGGTAGTTTCATATTTAGTTTATAAACGATAATAGTATATTGGAGATAAAAAGCAATACCCGCGTAAACAGAGAATGCAAATTAAGTAGTAATTCCAAGTCTTAGAAGATCTCAGCCATATAACCGTGTATTGTAGCCTGCCGTCAATAAAGTTTCTATAGTTCCATGCATTCTATTTTGCCAAAACGCTACCAGTTGTTCGTGTTCTTTCCGCTACCAGCAAGACATGATCACGTTGAAGCAAACAAAGTAAATACGGATGACGTGACAAAAAAATTCTAATTTCCACTTGCACAGTCCAGGCATTATATCTCTTGCTTTATTTATTATAATTTCAATTTAATTCTTATGCATGGTTATTGATTTGCAGAAAGTTCTGGTAAAAAATGCTGCCGCCCCCGCTGTTTTAATGCTTATGTAAACCCTATAACACAGGGACTTTGCCTAGTGCCTTTATAAATTAATAATAATATTTTTTTCTCCATTTTCAGAGACTTTCTGCTAGACGAGGCGAACGGTTTACTACCAGAGGACAAGCTAACGATATTCTGTGAGGTGTCAGTGGTTGCGGATAGTATCAACATCAGTGGTCAGAGCAACGTTGTACAGTTCAAAGTGCCAGAGTGCCGGTTATCAGACGACCTGGGCGCCCTGTTCGACAATGAAAGGTTTTCTGATGTCACGTTAGCGGTCGGCGGAAGGGAATTCCAGGCACATAAAGCCATTTTAGCAGGTAATTACTTATATTTTGTCTAATTTTTGAAGATACACAATTAAAATGTAGGACTCTATGGTCAGGATACAAAGTTAGTATAACTTTGACCCAATATTGTATTTGTTCTCAATTTACTCTAACGTATGTTTTATGTCATTTAATTCGTGTAGCAATGACAATGTAACGTCGACCCTGTTTTGCATTATTGTCAACTTACCCGTAACTTTTTTTATTATGCCAATAGTAATATTAATACATAAACTCTTTGTAATGGCATTCACCTTGACCATTTTGACACATCCATAGTACTACAGCATCTGTCAAACCGCTTCTTACAATTTCCTGTGAGACTCAACAACACATAGGTCATTGTGTCCAACGAGACAACTAATAATACATGTAAATACAAGTTAAAATATTTAAAGCATGTATTATATGTTGTCTATTTTATATCTCCATTGGATTTACCAAACTGCACAGGAAAATTATATAGGTACTAAATAACAAATAATACCTCAATAATTAGCACCAGTTCATAAATATTAATTACATTACTTAGAGGTTTGAATATTATTTCATATTTTGTTATTTGTGTAAACAATGACTGTTTTGCAAATGCGTCATTATACATTAGGAAATATAAACATTACGCTTAAGATTTATTTATTAAGTAATATTTATTTATATGAAACTAGTTGTCATCCCAGCTTCTTCAGATTTCAAGCAGTTGCCATATTAAATTGCTAAAATCGATGTTGTGGTTTATCTGTGATAACATTACAAACAGAAACAACATTATTTGCATATATTTAGAATACAAAAGAGGTTTGCAATTGCATGCAAATCATAATAGCTATGTTTAACTCTGTACTAAGTACACAATAATATAAATGATTGATTGGCTAATCAAATATTTATTTAATTGCTCTACTTTTATTTAAAGATTTAAAATAAAAACATATTTATTGACTGACCAAATAAATTCATTAACTTTAGTACAACAATACCAGTCCCACAATTGGGCGCTGACCTATTCTCAGAAGGGTTAGGCGATATTCCTATGTAGAGATTAAAATACAGTACGTCACAAAATATGTTATAAAATGTAGGTTGTGAACGATAGCGTACAATAAAGTTATTCCAGCGGTTTACCGCCTGTGTTTTTCCTTTGGTGATTATAATATAAAAATATGGTTTCACTACATACTGAATTATAGTAGAAATAAGCAGCTTATTATTTTCCTTATGTTTCATAGAAATCGTCACTATAATTAGTCAAATAATAATGCTTTTAAATAGTGTATAGGCATGTTTTATTACTTTTATATAAATAAATGCCTGATAAAATCGAAGGTCCAACAAGGACCTTCGATTTTATAATTATGATCACGTAAAAGTGAAGTGAAGTGATCATGGGCTTTTCTGGATCTAAATTAAATGTAGGCATAATAAAGAGAAATATTTTGATTTCATAATTAACTATACAGATCTTGAGGTTAGCTCAAGAACTACCAAGCCCAAGAATTGAGAGTTATTTATTTTAGATAACCCGTTTATTAAGTGTGGATTAAGGGTTTATACCATCACGGTACAACTCAAAGAAGCATACCTACAAACGCTATTACTTATATAATGTTATACTAATAAGGTATTGTATCTATTTTCCAGCGCGGAGTCCTGTGTTCGCAGCAATGTTTGAACATGAAATGGAGGAGAGAAAAAGGAATCGGGTGGACATCACAGATGTAGACCACGAGGTGTTAAGAGAAATGCTGCGCTTCATTTACACGGGACGCGCGCCAAACCTAGACAAAATGGCTGACGATCTATTAGCAGCCGCTGATAAGGTACATATACTTATTTATACCCGACAGCCAGCCAGGTTACTTCACTGTCCCAATTGGACCAGTATGGGCGAAATTGCGGTGTTTATATTCAAGTTATACGAATACAGATAAAAACAGACTTACTCATTGGTCTTAGAAATGCTAATGTAAATTCGTTTTGTTGTACTAAACCGCTGTTCCGGAATAAGAGCGCAGAAGGTTCAAGTGTTCGACTTTTAAAAGGCCACAAAATTAACGGCTAACCATTAATTTTTTAAAATTTTATATCAATCCGTTTGTCCTAATGCAGTAACATGCGTTATTACACTACAAATTGTACAAACCAGTTTCGATATAACTCATAAACTCGCACAAACAATGTTTATCTTGATCATGCAATCCTAAGATCAAACTATATCAAACAGATAACGAAGTTACACAGTCGCCATAAGTGTACTAAAAATGTTGTAAACTTACAGTTATCTTATTGAGTTCGTAGACCGAGAGTCTATAATGCTCATTGGTCATAACTCTAACGTTTTTTACCGAATGTTCTAGATTCATAATTACCGTTTTTTTTTTACTAATTATATAGCCTTGTGCCATATCACAGAATTACGATAAAGTTATCGAATGCGCGCATTTTTTGGGAATTCCCGTTCCTGATGAAGTATACTTTAGCCCAGTATCAAACAGCATTCGAATTAGGTTGTTATCCTTATTTACGTTCTAATCAAACTTTTAACGGTTTGTATTGCCAGGACGATGATTATTACGCCCTATCAAAAGGTTATTCTTAGAACAAATCTATTTTCTGTTATATTACTTAATTCGTGTTTTATTTTATTTATATTTATGACTTAATTATTGCTTATTAACGTATTGTTCAAAATGGCTTCGACATTATTTATCGTCTTGATTGCCGGACTGTATATATAGGACTGATATTATTATTAATATTTTATTTGGTTCCCGATACTTGTATTTCATGAAACTAATAAATGTTTATTTCTATTTCAGTACGCGTTAGAACGACTAAAAGTGATGTGTGAAGAAGCGCTGTGCCTGAGCTTGTCGGTGGAGACGGCGGCGGACACACTCATACTGGCCGATCTGCACTCCGCGGACCAGCTGAAGGCACAGACCATAGACTTCATTAACACGTCAGTTCTATTTATTACTAGATGTGCCCGCGGTTTCACCCACATTTATGATTACTGCGCCGTCCCCCTGGGTCATAGCGTGATGTTATGTACCCTATAACCTTCCTCGGTAAATAGGCTATCCAACACTAAAATAATTTTTCAAATCGAACCAGTAGTTCCTGAGATTAGCGTGTTCAACCTAACAAACAAACAAATAAACTTTACAGCTTTAAATATTAGAATAGAGCTTTACATACATTTTATTTTTACAAAGTAAATGTCCTATATTCTACAGTACTACGATTTTTACAATATTGTAGTTCAATAGTTTTGACTGTCAGCATATAATATGATTAAAAATGAGGTTTTAGAGTGTTACAGGCTCATTTCGAATTTTAATTTTTTTGTTGTTGTTAATGTAATTGTGACGTCACTGACGATTATAACGGTATTGTTATTGTGGTTAGTAATGACGTTGACGATGATAATAATAGTTTTATTAAGTTATTTAACTACGACGTCTATAGAATTATGATGTTGTTGGAGATGGTTTTGTTAACGTCCTTAACGATGATGTTGTTGAAACAATGACATTGATGATAATATAATATGCTTTATTATAGTCAATGATGACATGCGTAATAGTAGTATTTATACAAAATTAAATTACTATCGATATGTTAGAGAGACTGAATATAATAAAACACAGACGCAGTGACAGACAGACAAGACATTAAGATTGCGCCGAGCGTAAGACGCGGTTGGACTGAATGACAGAGCTCGATATTGAAATCGGCGCGCGGCCGCCATAGTAAAATTGTATGGAGGATTTGAAGTGCTTTTTTGATAAATATGTATCTTTATTGTCAACCAATAACTTAATAATTGGGACGGACAAATTGTAATATAACTATTTATGTTTCGTTTAAGCTGTAAAATAGGATAAATTTCTACTGTTATAATCTAAAAATCACGTAACACGAGCTTACGTTTTTTCATTTTTCAAATTCAAATTTACGTAACTTTGTAGGCGAAAATATTCATTATTTTAAGTTTTTTACATGGAGTAATTATAAACACATTCATTGTTATGGTAAATGTATATTTTATATTTGTATTAAACAAAAATATTGATTTTATCAACTTAACTGTTACCGCCTGTTTTGGCACATTTCGCTCGGCGCAGTCTTAAAGACCTTGTAATAATAAAAGTTAAATATTTTTTGACTTTACGGCTTGATACTGAGCCTCGTCGACTGAAGACAATATAGTCTACGAGTATAATTTTTGAAGGTAGAGGTGCGAAGTGGCAGGTAGTTAATAGTGTATGTTACGCTTCCAGGAGCCACGCGACGGACGTGATGGACACGGCGGGCTGGAAGAACATGATCTCGTCGCACCCGCACCTCATCGCCGAGGCGTTCCGCGCGCTGGCCACGCAGCAGCAGCAGATCCCGCCCATCGGGCCGCCGCGCAAGCGCGTGAAGCAGGCCTAGGGCTCCGCCGCCGCCCCCCCTCCATACCAAAGAGCGCGCGCGCGCCGGCGCCGGCGCTCCGAGTGACGTCAGCGCGGCCCGCGGCACGAGTGTTGGATTCTATTTTTACTTTGATTGATCTCAGGACGATATTCGATCCTAACGTTTGTTTGTCTCTCGCGGTCGTTTAGGGAGCCGCCTTCTGGTTACTTTTAATGTGTACGTCACGGAGCTGGACGCTTTTTGCGCGTTGATGTAGTTTCGGAGTAGGCTTCGGGTTAATATTTTGTGTATGTCGTTTTTGTGGACGTTCTCTTGCAGCTATGTTTAATGTAAATTATTACTATGTATTAAAAGTATGAGCTCGTATCTAGGACGACTATCCGTGTCTATAAATTTTATCCTGTAATCGTAATCGACTGTGACGTTCGTCGGCTAGTGGCGTTGATCGTGAATGATTATAATAGTGTTCGATGTACAGTTGAGTAATGAAATTTTTGATTATTTGAACCGATTATGCCACATTACGGAAAAATATTTAAATTGGACTCTTGGTGTTTCGTGTTCCCATAGAAATTACAAAAGAATTAATGTTAGACATTTAACGTAGGCATTTTGAACATATTTTGAAGTAGCGTGGTAATTGAATGCAATAAAGTTGTGTGTATCATAGTTTTGTACATAATCGTTGTAGAGTCTGCACGATTGTGTACAATCCTGTGTGACACGTAGACGCTGTAGGGGACTCGAGTGATTGTATAAGTCTATTGAAATTTTTGGTATTGTATATAGATGAGCTACGATCCCACCATTATAATATTTCTAAGTACTAACCCTTAAGTGGTATCACTGGTGACACCATTAATTTTTTATTGTATCTGTAGGATGTTATTCCAATGACATATTGTGATTTTTCTATCATATTTCCATAGGTTTAAATACACAAACGCTTTTGTTTTGTTTCAAATGTAGATCACCGGAATCATTTAAATTGTAAATGTATTATTGTTGTTGGTTTCGCTTCATCGATTGTGCATTACGTGTCAAGTCCGAGTCGACTTCCAGAGTCGCCCTTCAATTTGCTCACACCATGTCTTCTAAAATTGTATTATTCTAAATTACAAAAATAAATGTTTTTTATTAGTATTACTACTTATCATGTTTTTCATTTTCAATGACAACTTAGCAGATTTTGTAAGAAACTGTTTCTATTTCTTTCACGTTTGTAAAATGATGGTCCTACCCCATAAGTACATATTGTAATAATTACTCAATAGAAATAATATGTAATATACCGCGGCCAATAATTATAATATTTAATACCATTTTATACCCACTTCCCATTTACCACAGCTGACCGCTGTTGTCATGTAATTGAATATTACAAATGTCAAAAATAACTGTGATTTTCGAAATTGTCAGTAAGTTGAGCAAATAAATGAAATGATGATGATTTATTTACTTTTATTTAATAATCTATTTTGTATAATTTATTTCTGCATGTTTTAGTCTTTAAAGTGGGCATTGCGCCACTGTTAATGTGCCGAGTACTTTGGATTTGATTCCGATACGAAACAATTTGACAGCTTTATATAGTGCGCTGCGTGCCTGAATTGATGGCTGCCTAAAACAAAGCAATCAATATGGCGGCGATAATTTCAATCGAACCACTATGAACATTTGCATGATTCATAATACGAACAAGCAAAAAGTTATTACGAGTCTGGGTGTTTTTGTGTTCGCTATTTTAACATAAAGTATTCCACAACACAAGGATTATACCCTGTCAAAAATTAGTTGTTAAGTACCTAAAGAAGTAATAGTAAAGTACAGAGAAGATAAAAAATGTAAAGAACGAAAGAATCTTTTATAACATCATAACAGTGTGCTATTGTTTCACCTACATATTATACATTCTGAATAAGTCGGACAACTTATATTCCTTGTTTATGCTTTTTCATTGACCTCAAGGAAAGTATTAGCTGCATACATACATATTTATAAGCTACAGATACATAAATTAATAACGGTTCTGTATTAAACTCACATAAGATTTGTTGTTGTTGCTTACATTATTCTTTATTCTATAAAAGTCTAACAATTAATAATTTCTGCATCACGTAGAGGCTTTATCTAAGAACATACACAACTATTTATGGATCTTATTAATTTTTGTCCTGTGTGATGATAGAACTCTGTGCACTGGCAGTGACAAGACAATCTATTAAACCACTAAACCATTCGTGCAGTCAACTTTTTTGTGTCTTTTATGGTTAACATTTATATATGTATAATATATATATATATATAATATATATAATATATTATAATCCTTCCTTATTGCATGCGGCAGTAGAGATCCTCTATTGCCCATGATCACCTCCTAGATCTTAGGTGGTACACTTCACCTGGGTTGCCATATATTTTGGCATAGTTTACCTAAGTTGCCAATGGATAATATACATCTTTTCTGTAACATCTTTTGAATAGTTCACTGGAGTAGACTATGTGTATTTTATTTGTGTCCTGTAAGTACAAATTAGATATAAGAGAGCAGAAAAGACTGACTAAGAAAGTTTATAAGGCTAGTGTGAATGGAACAGTCGCAAGAGGAAGACCTAGGCGAACGTTTCTCTATCAGATCGGAGGTGTTCTGGATAAAGGCCAGATTAAAAGCACCTAAAACCGATGAGCTTGTATGAGGAATGTAATGAAAGTTCATTAAGCCAGAGAAATCGTAGCAAATGGAAATCCGTAATCTCTGCCTACCTCTCTGGGAAACTGACGTGAATCTAGGTATTTATGTATTGTCTACACGTCCAAAAAGCAGTCTGTTGCCAAATCAAGGAACAAAAGCCACTGGTATGCGTGTTGACAGCACGGCGCCTACAAAAATAAATCTTTTATCTGTTACCTACAGCTCTGAGAAATGGTAAGTACTAAACTATTGATCCCATAAGGTGAACCGAAACGAATAAGACGTTTTGGAAGTGAACAAACGTCCATACATAAGCGAACCTCCGGCTACAGCCATCGGTGGTTAGCGATAAGCAGTTCACAAGCATTTTCAATATTCTCATACGTTTGGTATGGATTTGGCGGTGAGAGATAGTAGCGGCGCCTGGGATAGCAGTGTCTGCGACACTCTTAATCAAAGAGTAAAGTAATATATAGGGAACTCTCAATCCACTTAACCACTACGCGTCATACACATTATAACTTCATAATGCAACTTGCAGTCATTGAGTATTGATACATTTATATCCAAAATCTAATTAGGTCTCGCTCTCTATGGCTGCGTTAATCAATTTAATATTTAAATTGACGAATATAGCAATATACACTTCGATTTTGAGACTGCATACAGAATGTTAAGTATTAAAATTAGTGGTGACCACTGACAACTTGTTGCGTTCATCCAATGACGGTGGCTATCGCTCGTCAAAGAATCGCTCGTTACCACAGAGGTAGCGATAGCCACTTTAAGATTGTCGCAAGAGAAAAAACACATAATTAATCAGTCAATCAACGCTCGGACGCCGGCAAGTGAACCAAGGCCGGGATCTTATTAACGGTTAACGTCGGTCAAAAACAGAAACTTATGTTACAGGATATACCATAGCATAGCAATACCATAGCAATAAAAGTTGGTAATCCCTACTAATATTAAAAAATGCAAAAGTAACTCTGTCTGTCTGTCTGTTACTCTTTCGTGCCTAAACCATTGAGCCGATTTTGATGAAATTTGGTACAAAGATAAACTAGACCTTGAGAAAGGACACTACACCTTTTTTGAGTAGTTAAGCCTCGCTGATTTCAGCATGAATGGGCCGGCTCGACCGGGGAAGGACTACCCTCTCACAGAATATCGACGTGAAATAGCAGTATTCCTACTGTTGTTTCGTTCGGTCCAATCACCCTCTTTCCCACTTCCCGCTCCTTCTCCTTCCCACTTCCTTTCCTAAAGGGTCGGCAACGCGCAAGTGATGCCTCTGGTGTTGCAGGCGTCCATAGGCTACGGTGACCACCTACATTCAAGTGGGCCGTACGATTGTTTGCCAATTTAGTTATATAAAAGAAAACTACTTTTCGTTGTAAAAAAAGGGATTCTGGATCCCCATTTATTTGTTACGCCGATGTAGACCTCGGTCGAGTCTCTCGTGGACCCCTGGACGTCCACCTGGACCACTTTGGGAACTTATGGTCCAGACTTTCGGCAAGTTTAAAGAAAACCAATGCAAACGGCCAATGTAGACGAGCTTTGTGGAGCTGTCCACATGTTGGGCGCTGTCAGTCTTTATTGAGCATTGAAACAATATGGTCGTTGTAAAAGTTATTGCCAACTGCTGGTATTTATTTAATTATGGCTCTTCAACGATTTATTCACGATTAATGAGCGCATATAATTATTATATCAGTATATACCGTAGTAGACTTGTAAAATAATACATTGTGTACGCATAACGGCGATGTTCGCCAAGCACGAAATGCAGCTGGACCAACATGTGGAGGCTATGCCGAGCGCAGGCCAACGCCTTTGATTTGTGCAGAAAAACCGACACCGCTCCGAAGTGAGACGAGTGGTCGCGAGCGACTGCAAGTTGTTACAAGCTACGCCAATTGAGCTCTATACACGTTGGCGCTTGCCTTCACTCGGCCAGCTAGGCGAGTGATACCAAGCACTGGCAAGGCAAAGCAAATACACCGTCTATACGTTGGCATGTGTTGTCACTCGGCAACGTTAAGCCAACGTGTATTGGCGGCTTAACATTAGCAAAAGCGATGAGCGCGGAAAAATGTTGCAGCCGTGTTAAGCTGTTGCTTTGGGATGAATGTACGATGTCCCACAAAAGAGCAATCGAAGCACTATATCACACCATGACAGTTATCAAGAATAACCAGGGTATCACGGGAGGGATGGTGGTGCTTTTAGCTGGTGACTTTAGACAGACCCTAACGGTTATTAATAGATGTATACCGACAGATGAAATAAATGCCTGTTTGAAGGCGTCTGTATTATGGGTATACGTAAAAAGTTTTGTCTGACTATAAATATGCGAGTACAACTACACAACGATTCTTACGTAGGGCAATATGCAGCTGCTCTTCTAAAAGTCGGAGAAGATTGTATGCTAACAGACAGTAACGGCATGATTACACTAAGACTTGAATTCTGTCAAATCGTTGATTACACAGATGATTTAGATAATAATGTCTATCCAGATCTATAAATAAGTATGGGCAATCGAGGATGGTTGTGTGACAGGTCAATTTTGGCGCTGACAAATGAGACAGTAGGCCAGATAAACGAACAAATAATGTCAGATGTTAAGGCAGATGTTGTCATGTACCTCTCAGTATACAATTTTATGGACACTGGACGAGTGACATCGTACCCTATAGAGTTCCTCAACTCTTTAGAATTATCAGGAATGCCTTCCCAAAAGTTAAGGCTAAAAGTTGGTATTCCAGTCCTATTAATGAGAAATCTTGACGCACCAAGACTATGTGATGGTACACGGCAACAAACTACTCATCTAGGACGCAATATTATAAAAGCTATAATCATGACTACAATGGCAAACGGAGAAAATATTTTAATTCACCATATTCCGATTGTGCCGACCGATTGGCCATTTCAGTTTAAAAGAGTGCAGATATCCCCAATAGTAGCATTTACAATAATAATAAACAAAACTATTTTCCGTGGGAACTCTATGGAGGAAAGTAAGAAAAAACAAAAAACTTTGTTTATAAAAATGTATTAAAATAAGCTATTTGCAGTAAACCACAGCATTTATAAGTGTATTATTTACAAAATAAGTTTCTAAAAAATAATGCTGCCCAAAGTAACTATTCCACGCGGACGAAGTCGCGGGCAAAAGCTAGTACATAGTTTATGAAGAATAGATGAAAAAAAATCGCTTAGATTATTATATTTCATAGGTTTATTATATTTCATTAATTTACCCTCGTGAAGTTTATTTTTTAAAGTGATCAGGAACTATAGTCGTATCTTTTTTCTAGCCTGTGACCACAATATTAACAGGCTGTGTTTTACGTCGGTCCTTGTGTAACTTTGTACACAAAACGCCTGTAATTAAACATTTTCGCTTTCTTGGATTGATTGATTGATTCTACCAATATCTTCATTCTTCATTAATAATAACAATAATATTCTACCACATACCCACAACACCATCTAGCCCAAACTAAGCAGAGCTTGTACTACGGGTTCTACACAATGGATAAATATACATATATACTTTTTTTTGTAATTGACAATTGATGTCATTGTCTAGCAGTTTTTAGTATTACCGGTAGAAAAGTATGTGTTTTTAAAAACGAAATGTGTGTGTTATTTCGGGTATAATGTTACTTCTTATCTTTCTGTTGGTGTAATACACCTCTGCCTGATCGATTTCCTCCCTTCGTTCAAACAGTAAAATGCATCGTTACCGCGCTGATTTACGCTAAGCTTATAGTCCAGCAGCAATATATTCTATTAAACTCAGTAGCGATCAAAGAATGTATGTACGTACTTATTAATGCCATATTTTATTTTTTTAGTCTTCGACGTACTGGATCAAGTATCATACAAATAAATCAATATTTCTTCATAGAAATATTAACATAGATTTGAGTATTTGTTTCATTGATTGAATAATAATGATTATTAAGTTGTTCCCGAATAGTATCCCTTTCAGACCCGGCGAACACGATCGTGATGTTTGTTTTGAGCAAAAAAAAACATAGTGATTTTATGAATATCTAAACGGGCCTAACACCGTACGATTGTGACGCGTATGCTCTTTCATTAGAGTGAGCGAGATAAGTAGCTTACCTCGCGTGATTCAAGTTTGAACTCGATAATTTTCTTCTCGACGCGAGCAACGGCCAGCCGGCGTGTGAGTATACATTTTGTCACATAGGTAATTATTCCATTAAATGTTATTGTTAAATATATTAAATAGTGAATATAATTATCTAAATACGAGTAAATATCTATATTACTTTAGGTATTTCTGATTAAAATCGTTGTCTAAAAAATTCCGTCACAATTGTATCGTACCGGGCCAAAGCATATAAAGTCGGCAGAATAACCAGTCGGTGGAATGCGATCAATGAGGACGAAATTGAGGAATTGTTGGAGTAATCCGATTTAAAAGACGTTGACGACGAGAATGACGAGCTATTTTGTCCCTTTGAAGACCAGTATTCTTCGAATGACTCCGAATCAGATCAAGAGAACGAACAGGCAATGCCAGATCTCCAGCCCCAAATTTCAAGCGAATGGTTATAGAAAAGGTTCCGCAGCAAGGAATTGCCTGAAGAATTGCCTGAAGAGCTACCAGATCCTAAATCACCAGCTGAATACTTTGAAGCTTACATTACAGAAGATGTCTTTGAGCGATTTGCTAATGCTACTTCTCAGTATTACAAAGCCGAAAACAGACTGCCTATGCGGCCACATTGTACTCCAAGCGAAATAAGAAAAGTTATTTAGAGTCCATGGTATGATGAGCATTATGAAGATATACTGCAATCAAAAATTTAAGAATGACCCGATAGCTAATGTGTGCATGTCTTGCGAGCGTCTTTTTCTATTGCGAGTAAATCTGCACGTTGTACATTACAACAACGTAAGTGACGAACAGAAAAAGCTTACAAGCTTTGCAAAATACAGCCAGTTATAGTTGCTGTAAGCAACCGTTGCCTTCAGCTGCCAAGCACGATCTACAGATCCTCCATCGATAAAAAAATTATTCCTTTTACGGGCAAAACATCTGAAAAGCAGTACGTACCCAACAAACCTCGACCAGTAGGTTTAAAAACTCTCTTGTGACGACTCCACAAGGATTGGTGCTGGACTTCGGGATTTACCAGGGTGCAACAACAGATCTACCGGACAGGTATATCGATTTAGGGCCTGCAATTGTATTAAGGTTAGCCAGAAAAAGAGGCTCGGTAACTAACAGACTGATTTTTATAGAATTTGTAGTTTATGATTACTTGATTTTTGATAATATTTTAATAAAGATTATTGCATACTATTGGTGACATTAATTTATTGAAATTACTTGTTTTAAATAGCACTATGTTATAAATAAATAATCAAGACCCATACCCGTGACTATTGTGCCACCCATGTAATATAGGTCAGCTCAACACGATTGTGAGCATCACAATTATGACGGTGGATCAAATAGGCCCAAGTTAATACAATTGTACGCCACCTGAAAAAGCAAGATGGCGGCCTGAAATCACTGAAATATTAAAATAACTGCCTACTTAGGGTCTCAAATAGCTCCAATTACTACTTTATTTCTATAAACTTTATTTGGTTATTCTTTGGGTCTGTAAGGGATATAGTAGTTTATGGTTTTTTTAGATTAAAAGGCATCATAAGGGATTAAAAAACTTCTGTTCAAAATAGTGTTCCGATGCTCCTAAATTAAAATAAACGTCAAATATGAATAATATGCATTTGAGGTCACATTTTTGTTAGACTGAGTTGGAACCATACGACAACTTTAAACAGTTTTGTCAGGGCAGTTGAGTCTCTGTTTTTCATATATCAGAATAATTGTTTAGCACAACTTTTGGTAGATAACAGACTACTTGAATGGAGAACTGGTGAACGCGTGGCACGGTATCAAACAGTTGGGACCGTGAATAGTATTCTTTAAATGCTTGTTCGCTCATACACAGCCAGCGTCTAGTAAATAAAAAATATTTTAAGGCTGGCAACGTTTCTTGTACGTCAATTTACTGCCGAGTGCCGTTAATAACTAATTTGTAAACATTACGGACTGAGGTTATGAACTATGTTTTAAACTTGTTTTTGAATAATCACGAAATAATATCGTATAATTGTTGATATTATATTAATATTAAACCTCAACCATTTATTTAGTTGATTAGTGCTATGGCTAGTGGATTTCGCCTTCGTTTTTCGTCTCAAACAACCGGTAAGCCGTAGCAAACTTTTTAAAAGTTGCTTTTACTAGTTATTTTGATTCTAGTTAATCGTGTTGTAATAAACGTATTTTAAGGAAAACAGTTGTAAGTTTAGCTAAATCTTACATCGTATGTTTCATATAATGAAACTGCCGTTTCATTTGTTAAAATTTTTTGGTCTAACCTTGTTTTTATATTAATTGCAGACAATAGTCAAGAGAATAGTGAATCACCTTCTAGAAGGACTAATAGAATTAGAAATAAACCTAAGAAGTTTGGTGACTTCCTAGAACTAACACCAACCAAACAGAAGTCCTACAGAGAAGTTTCTAGCTCTGATGAAGATGAAGCTCCTGATGAAAGCATATTACAAAAGCCCACAGGTATTACCGTATATATTAAAGTAAAACTGCAATATGAAATTCGCACAGATAGAAATATAACTATATATTCTCGAACATGTAGGTAGCAATGCATGACGACTCGATGGCGTAGTGGTTAGTGTAACTGTCTGCCACGCTAGAGGTCGCGGGTTCGATTCCCGCACAAGTCAAACATGTGTGTGCATGAACATGGATGTTTGTCTTGGTCTGGGTGTTTCTATGTATAATATGTATGTATTTACAAAAAAAGAAAGTATATATGTATGTTTATCCATTGTCTAATATCCATAGTACAAACTCTGCTTAGTTAGGGCTAGATGGTGTTGCATGTATGTGATATATATTATTATTATTATTATTAGTATATCTAGGCAGATTTTATAAGTTGTTATTATTGTTCTTAAGATAACTGATATCCTGGAATGCAGCACATAAATGAGGCATTGTGCTGTAATCCTGCAGTCTCCTTTATTTTAAGACTTCTTTCTATATTTACTTGTATTCTTTTAATTTTTACATCATTTTTAAATTTTGCTCTATTTACTCATTATAAGTATATACTAGTAATTTGGGTTGCAACTTACTAGTTGTTTTGTTACTCCCTTGAGCTAAGCTTAATGCTTGTGCTATAAGTGATGAATACAGCAAAAGAAACAATGAACATACCTCTTAGCACAGGCAAATGTCTTATCCTTTGCTGTAACTGTTCTAATCAGCTATCAACTTTTTGCTTCACTTTTTCTCTTAATTAATGTCTATAATTTTATTGGGTAGTATTTAACTGTTCCTCAATTTTTTGCCATTGTTCCGCCAAAAATACTAATTGCAGGCAAAATATGCTTACTAAAATATTTTAAAGAGATCAAACTAAATCGACGGAGCCTTGCTTCATGGGGCTCCTATTTTTGGGTGGGTTTAAGAAGGAACCTAGCATAACCTAACTCTTCTGAGATGGAATGCAGTGATTTGAGGCGTATAGGTGTTCGTTATGATATATTTTAGTAAGCATATTTTGCTGTGCAATTAGTATTTTTGGTGGTCATTATATTTAATCCTGATTTTATTATATTAGGGGTTAAAGTATGAAATTGCAGATTTGTACTGAAAAATTGAAACTCGGTTTTTTTTAAGATGTACCGTATTTATTTATTCGAAATATTTACTCTCATTATCTATACATTGTTGCCATATAAACGGAAATTCATGTATGCCTTTATGATAGAACTCCGGGGATCTAGATTCGACAAACTGTGTGAAAGCATTTTGTACTGCCTTCTGGAAATATATTTTTTTATCATGTAGACAATTCTCCAATTCATGAAAAAAAAATTGTAGTCTGTTGGAGCAAGGTCTGGCGAGTACGAAGGATGACGTATAGTTTCTAACTCCAGCTCCTGTAGAGTTACAACAGTTTCTCGTGCAGTGTGAGGTCTTTTTTTATTTTGCTCGTTAAAATGACCGCACTCTGTCTGATGGTAAGCAGTCGTGTGGTCCAAGAGCAGTGGCCTCCACACCGTCCTCACAGCAGCCGAGGCGATGTTGAGGTCTCTACTTTGACGGCCTGAGATGGTGCTTTTTCACGCCCCGCTTAAAGGACTCAGGATTGAAGGAAGAAGGAAACACGTGCCTTGGCAGAGAATTCCATGCCTTGATCGTTCGGCAGAGGTATGAGGACCCAAACTTGTTGGTACGCACTCTAGTCGATTCTACCGTGTAAGGATGACATCTGAGCCCAGCACGCATTGCTCTGGATAGGAAAGGTAAGGTAAGGATAAGGTGGAATAACTCTTCAGAGCACTTCCCGTGGTATATTCTGTATAAACATGCCAATGAGGCAATGTCCCTACGGAGTTGCAGAGGTTCCAGTCAACTCGTGACCTCTGGATCTCAGCTGATACGGACATTTTTTCTTTTTTTCTCATAGACCACCCCTGCAGCTACATTTCTACCATATTTCCTTGCCTAAAATTAAAAAATATGATCAAATCTCTACGGCCTTTATTTTTGTTTTAGAAATTCTCGGGACTAAACCTACCACGGTAGGCGGGCTGACTTTTTTTATTTTGTTTTTGTTTTTAGTAGTCAGTCTCTTTATCGTTTGATATTCCTCAAAATATCCGTGGATCGACGTTTATAGGTGGTGAAGTCAAGCCAACATTTTAGTTCTTCACTATCGAAAGCAAATAAATTTTCGTGGACCCCGCTTACAAATTGTAAACCCCTATTTTTTTGTCTTTGGGAACTACTGGTTTATACGTTCGCCCTTTACTATGAAGAATGTAAACCATATGTCCTTTATCTCTGCCTACTTCTGCTAGAATATAGGCGTGACGTTTTTAAAGGTAGTAGAGCCTCGCTGATTTCAGCATGAATGGGCTGGCTCGGCCGGGGAAGGACTACCCTCTCACAAAATATCGACGTGAAATAGCAGTATTCGAACTGTTGTGTTTCGTTCGGTGAGTGAGAGTGCCGGAGGCCAAATCACCCTCTTTCCCCATTCCCGCTCTTTCTCCTTCCCACGTCCTTTTTCTCTTCTTCCTTTACTAAAGAGTCGGCAACGCGGAAGTGAAGTCTCTGGTGTTGCAGGCGTCTATAGGCTACGGTGACCACTTACGATCAGGTGGGCCGTATGCTTGTTTGCTGCCTTAGGTGCATAAAAAAAAATACACTATGTAATTAAGACTAATAGCAAACTGTTTTAATATTGCAGCATTATTTGGAGAAGATGACGTGGAAGGACAAGACATGTTCAAATTCAAATCTCGTCATACGAAAAACGATCTACAGAAGAAAGTGTTGGCAGCTATCAGTAATTCACCGAACCCCACCGACTCACCACTGAGGACACCAAAGAGACTGCATTCTACAAACAGCCCTCTGTTCAAAGCATCAGAAGCCACGCCTAAACAAGTCAAAGATATTATTAAAAAAAGTAAGTAAACTAATTAAATATCACAAACACGCACGCACGCCCAACATACACTTATCACACATACTGACACACTCACTCACACTACACATCCACACAACACACCCACTCCCACACTCACACACCCACACGCTCACAATATAAACCCAGATGGAGATCCATCTGGGAAGAGTGTCAATTACCACGACTGAACACTGTCAGCCAAAATACAGGCTCTTTCCTAGTTTGGTAAACAGTCTCTGTACCTTTTAATTAAATACATACTGTATAGTTAATGTCTAAGAACCATGTAGGTACCCACAGTGAATGTATTCTCTTTTGTGTCAAATAAACATTTTTATTTATTTCAGTATGGACGCAGGTCTGTCATAAAGGTATAGCCAGCGAGTTAATGCGATTCTAGATATTGTTCGAGGCTTTGCTCGTGTAAATGTAAATTAAGTTAGGTTGGTAACTGTACTTTTTTCTGATGAAAGCTACCCTATGCCACGGTAATGTTATTAACAGTATTCTATCTTCATACAAACGATCTGAACTCGACTCATACCTACGCGCCTCGGCGTTGGTATGCGCTTGGTTCGCAACCAGTCGCGAATGCGCCGCAGTGACGAACGGACAGTGTGATTGTTTTGTAAGCAGTAAGCGTGCAATTTGTGATGATTTGATATTATTGAACACTTTCTATTTCATTCACTACGAATTCCTTTTTTTATAATATAATATTACAATCACTAAACTAGAAAGAAATATATATATAAGGAGGATATAGTATATCTTTCTTTCGCGACTTGGAGTATGTGTTGATTGAAGCTCGCTTCAAGATTGAGCCAATCTTGTCAGTGACACCCCTTACATATGGCAGTATGGCAGGCTGGCGCTCGACTGTGGCTGGCTTTTCTCGGGATCTGTGACAGCGTCGCGGCTGTAGGAGCTTGTTGTCTTGTAGTACTTGCTTGACATGTTGTAGCTCGGCGTCCAGGTGTTTCTTGTCACAAATCCCGTGGGCTCTCTGAAACAAAGACATTCCCACGATAGGTAACTGTTTAAGATGGTGGTGAGATTCAACGTTTAAGTACCTATTTGTATGGGTCTTTCTCCAATACACAGTGTGGCTCAAGGTATTATCAGGATTCCTAATGACAAGTACATCTAAGAAAGCTAATGAATTATTGGCCTCTAATTCCATAGTAAATTGGATGTTGTTATTAATGGAATTAAGATGTTCTAGGAATACATTTACACTATCTGTTGGTAATATCGTATAAGTATTGTCTACATACCTTTTATACCTGTGAATGGAACAGTCGCAAGAGGAAGACCTAGGCGAACGTTTCTTGATCAGATCGGAGGCGTTCTGGACAAAGGCCAGGTTAAGAGCACCTTGAACCGACGTGCGTGTATGAGGAATGTGATGAAAGTGAATGAAGCCAGAGAAGTGTGTCAGGATCGTAGCAAATGGAAATCCGTAGTCTCTGCCTACCCCTCTGGGAAACAGGCGTGAATCTATGTATGTATGTATGTACATACCTTTTATAAATCCTGGGTGTTGGTAATATTGTATAAGTATTTACTAAATACCTTTTATAAATTCTGGGTGTGATGGGGGCGGGCAGTCTCGGTGCACACAGTTTCGGGTTCGATTTCCAAGTTGGCCAAAGATTGTTTGGTTGGTCTGGCAAGAACTATGCCCGGTGGAAGCCAAATGTGGTTGTAATATACATTCTGCGACTACCCTGTGCTATACCTTTTCTAATTTAATAATTAAAAAAACTATGCATTAATACAAAATGTTTTCATGCGGCCAAAGTCGCGGTCAAAAACTAGTTAAAAACCCTAACTAATATTATAAATGCGAATGTCAGTTTGTTCGTTTGTTACGCTTTTACGCCTTAACTACTCGAGCGATCATCATACAATTTCGCAACATTTCGTGAACAGAAAAGTATATAGGATACCTTTCATCCAGAAAAAGCACTATTACTAATCTAACGTAATCTACTCTTGTATTTACGCGAGCAAAGCCGCGAGCAAAATCTAGTTAAATATAGATCGGCGTTTTAAACGGAATTATTAGTCTAGTCAACAAGTGCTTTCTTGGAAATTTTTTCAACAGTCTCGCAAAAATATGAAAGTGTTGTCACTCGATTCGGAATGGTAAGTAAATAATTATTTAAAGAATCAAGTGCTGCTTGCAAAAATTGCAAAATAATAAACAATTAACTAAAAAAAACGGAATATAGTTTTTTGCAAATATCTCAAAAACTAATTAAGATTTTTCAAATATAAAAAAAAGATTCAAAAAGAGAAGGAAATTTCCTAAAATAGTCTTGACTCCAGGAATTGTAGGACCAATATTTATAATTATCCCAGAGGGATGAAAATACGGCCAAAAACGGGTCCTCTGGCTTGCGCAAGCCACGCCTACTTCGGACATTTTTTAAAATCATTTACATGCCATTCCGAATCGAATGACACTACGTTCATATTTTCTAGAGACTACTGGAAAAAGTTGACCAAAAAAGCACTTGTTGACTAGACTATATTTGAATATATGTACATAACTCGGCAAGAAGTGCCCTTGCAGGCCGTCTAGTGACCCGTAGGTTAATATCCTTGACATTGAAACACAGCTGGTATATTGTGGGTAGAGTTGCCATCTTTATTTTAAATGCATAAAGTATATTTACTATATAAGGTAAAAAAAATAAAGTACAAGGTCTGAAAATAAATTGTTATTTGTTTAACCTGCCTTTTTATTACCATATTTTTGTTGATGCTAATGACATCTAACAAATATTTATTATCAAGGAACGTCGTAACCGGATCTTTACAATATACTTATGTCTGTATTAAGATACAATTACTTTTATTCAATATAGGCAATCTCTATAGCGTTGCTTTTACTAATCAATTAAATAAAACCTGACATAGGTAAAAATAATAAAGTATTTTCACGAACTTTATTTTCCTAATAAAGTACGTTTACCTGAAATAACGTACAATCTAAATGTTCTGTGCGTATGATTGTAATTAAACTCCTCTTAAACGGCTGGAACGACTTTGATAAAATTTTGTGTTTAAGTGTATTCGCGATTATTTGTTTTTTTTTTTTTTACTGTCCGTCATCTGTCGGGACAGCTAGTACTTTATTATAAAGCACGGTTGGCAACCCTAATTGTGGTTACAATACACCTTTTGTCTATTCTTTCGAATACGTAGAGGCGTGCATCTATGTTTAATTGTGTTCTTTTATTTTTAGGGATCATACGCGAGGTGGAATCTGACAGTGCTGAGAGCGATTTCTCTGGTAGCAGCAGTGATTTTGTACCTGAAGGCAGCGACAATGAGGTAATATACGAATTACTTTGTTTAAGCAAGCGACCAGTGCTTCTAAGGCTGCTAAGTATGCAAACTGCTTATGGTTTTGAAAGTATCCATCAATTGCTGACAACATACTCCACGGATGGCGTAGTGGTTTAAGCGATCACCTCGCCACTGCCTCTGGGCCAAGTGTTGTGGGTTCGATCCCCATACGGCACAAAAATTTGTGTGATCCTTAAATTGTGGGAAACCGTACGACTGCCACGCAGAGGTCTAGATCGATCCCAAGGCGCGCATCTCTGATTTTTCGCAGTTATGTGCGTATTAAATAGTTAATTATAGCTTCCTTTAACGGCGAAGGAAAATATCGTGATAAAACCTGCATGTCTAAGAGTTCTCCATAATGTTCTCGTAGATATGTGAAGTCTCCCAATCCGCACTGGGCCAGCGTGGTGGACTATGGCAGTAGGATAATTTACTACAGGGCTGATATTATGATATATACAGGGTGATTGGTAAAAGACTGGACATATTGATGGAGGGTATTCAGTACTCGATTCTGGACACGAATATCTAAATATAATAGGTACTAAAAATTTTACCTAGTTATCCAATAAAAACTTAATGTGTTGACACTCGTCGCATATACCACAGCTGTGTTACAAACGATGAGCCGATTGGCCGTGCGACCTTGGTAATTCCCGTTATTCCATGAAACGACTCAGTACAGTCACCAAAACTTCCGCCCCCCGACCCCCGCTACCGCACCCCGCACTCTCCCGAATTTGCACCCCCGACCGTCCTTTTCGTATCAAAGGTCATTAGCCTCAGAAGCGCGGCGCGCACAGCTGTGTGCGACCCGCGCAGTGTCCACATTTTATGGATATTTCATACAAATTTTCATAAATGTTTTCTTTGCAGGTTATACAGATTAATATTTATTTTTATACGTTATGTCTGACCATAAATTATCATGTCCATACTTATGGACATGATAATTTATGGGCAGACGTTAACATTGTAGGTACTTACCTACAATGTTTAACCAGTCACTCTGTATAAATAGTTGTTCTCTAATGTTGTAGATCTTCCATAATTCGTTGTGAATTCTCCCTCGATACAGAAATTATCCCTAGTGCCTACTTGTCTTTAAAAAAACATACTTAATGATTTACTTTTGGAGCTGACTCATAGGAAGTTATTGTCGTTTAAATATTCACTCAAAAAGTTTTTTTATTCATTTCAGTACTGACCATCAACATTAAAAAATAGTACAAAAGGTTCAATTTCCTTATAAATCAATAAAAACATGCTGATACACACACGTTATTATAATTTTAAAGAATTTTATAATGAAACCCAGTAGAAAAATGTACGTTCCATCTATATTTTTCATATTATGTTAATAAATTATGTTTATTAAAAAATTATGTTTATTATAATAATTAAAGTGTTGTGATATTTGCGCAGTCGAATGATCTTGTTTGAGGTAGTTTATAAAATTCGCATCAATATGTACTGTAAAAGTAGCTTAGGGGGAATCTTACGGCCACGCAGGTCTAAAGTTCCTCGCCTTTTACTTCTTTTTAAAACTAAATTTTCCGCTCTAGGAATACAATATCGCGAAATATATAATAATAATATTATAATAATATTGTTTATTTCTCTCAAAAAGGTAAGTACATTGATATGTTACAATAAGGTACAGCATGAACTAAAACCTTAGTGAAAGCTGGAGTGTGTCTGTGTGTGTGTGTGTGTGTGTATGTATATGTGCGTGTGAGTGTAAGCATTCGTGTGTGTGAGTGCGCGTGCCATATTATTTTAAAGTGCAAATAATGTTTTCAGTTTCATAATAATCTAAGTTATGTAACCAGTTGAGAACTGTTTTTCTACATTCCATTTTGGTCATGGGATACACATTTAAAATTTTGTTAACCTTGTTGTACACATAGCTACCAAGCATTAAACTACACATACACCGTAAACCTAGATTTGGAACTAATTGTGCTTCTTCTTTCCTTATACTTAAGAGCTTTACTCTTGTCGGTGGAGTATACGCCATCTTTCTCGATATTGGGCCAATACCTTGACTTCCTTATAAGACATGACCTTCGCTTTTTCTTTTATTTGATCTGTGAATGCCCCTCTGGGTCTGCCTTCTCTTTCCTTCCACTTTTCCTTCTATGATGTTTTTTATCAAGTCGTCATATCCTATAAGGTGGCCAAACATCTTACCTCTTTTTTTTTCAATTGTCGTCAAAATCTTGCGTTCTTCTTGGACAAGGCTCAGTACTTCAGCGTTGCTTTACTAATTGCGTATCACAAAAAAAAGTTTGAGGCTCGGATTGCGGATCCAGGAGCCGTGACGAGGCAACCATTTAAACCCAGTGGTTTTAAAGGTTGCCTCGCCACGACTAGTAGAGCATAGCTATAATTGAATGGATGGCGCTGTCCCATCCATTCAATCATAGCTATACTAAAATCTTGCGAGCATTATGCAGCAGCCTTCTCTCATATATTTATGTTTTATTACAGACTGATGTGTCCACCCCACCAGCATCTTCGGAAGAAGAAGAAGAAGCAGAAGAAGAAAAAGAACAACCAAAGAAAGCAGTTGGGAGAGCTGTCAGGAACAGAGACAGCAAATCAAAAGTCAAAGATTCCGAATACTTTGTCACCCCTGACAATTACTTTATGATGAATTCTAGTAAAAAGGTCAGTAAATATTTCTAAAATATTTTAATAGATTTTGACCGCGGTTTCGCTCGCGGCAATCTGGCAATAATTTTCTATCGCGCGGGAACAGTACTTTTTTCTGGGTGAAAGGTACCCTATATCCTTTTCTGTACCCCTGACAACGTGTATGCAAAAATTCATAATAATCCGTTGAGTAGTTAAGGCGTGAAGGAATAACAAACAAACTCACATTCGCATTTATAATATTAGTTAGGATTAGATCGCTTTATATTTAGGAAGGTTGATTAGCTGAAACTGAACTTAACTGTACGGAGAAAAGGCTTAGAAAATAATTTTTAATCTATCTATACCTGGCAATCATATTATCTGCCTGATGGTAAGTGGTTTCCGTAGTCTAGCCTACTGGTCTCACAAGCGTCTATAGCCTGGCACTCGACTGTACCAATTAGCAGTATTTGTGTTGGAAGCACATTGAGCAAATTTCTGGTATGCTTTTGACAACACAGCGCCAGGGAAACTACTCACACATGAACACAACACAAGGTTGTTTGGCTACAGTCTCCTCCAGAAGACTGTAGTTAAACAAAAAACGCTGGTCCCACAGGACCAGCGTTTCTATTGGAGTCAGGCAAGCTGGCAGGCAGACTCTTCATACTTAAGAGCTCTGCTCTTGTTGGTGAAGTAGGTATACGCAATCCTTCTCGATCTTCGGTTAAGAACTTGACCTCCTTATAGGACATGACCGTCGTCTTTTCCTTTATTTGGTCCGTGAATGTTCTTTTGGGTCTGTACTTTACACTCGTTCCACGTAGAAGGAAATTCTATGATATTTTATATGAATTCATTATGTTGTATAAGGTGGCCTAATCTCTTCTGCTGTCAATCGTCGCCAAAATGTTGCGTTCATCTTGGACAAAGCTCTGTACCTTCACATTACTTTTCTTTTCTGTTCAGCATCAGCTGAACAGATAAATGAAGATAGGGACCAGAAGATAGGAATCATCTTATCTTCAGAACTCGAGTAGATAGGATTTCGGGGGGAGAACTACGGGCCTCCCCCTTAGGGTACTGCGGGGTCAGGAAGCCCACTGCGCCTCGAAAGGTGTGTTCTATCGACCGCTGATTAGAGTGAGCGGTGCCTGACATTGGTGTTGGACTTGCAGGGGCTATGTGGTTAGCCGCTGAGGACGTCATGTTCGTTGCTCGGTAAGCGCTTGGCGTTCGAGCGTCGGACTCAGGCGCGGCTAGTGCGAACAGTCGGTAGCGCGTGGCACGGAGTTACAGGAAGCCCGCTGCACCTCGAAAGGTGTGTTCTATCGACTGCTGATTAGAGTGCGCGGTGCCTGACATTGGTGTTGGACTTTCAGGGGCTATGTGGTTAGCCGCTGAGGACGTCATGTTCGTTGCTCGGTAAGCACGTGGCGTTCGAGCGTCGGACTCGAGTGCGACTAGTGCGAACAGTCGGTCACGCGTGGCACGGAGTTATCTTTAGCGAAGTGGCAGTTTGGTTTCACTGCCACAACGCATCTCGGGCGCTTGCCTGCTCAGCAAGTAAGAGTCATAGCTGGTAGGCATGGAACATTTCACTTTTGACAGTGAAAAATCATATGAAATGATTTTTCATCAGTCACATTTGCTACTTCGCTTCATTACGCCTGCTAAAAATCACTCACGGTATGAAATCACAGATTGCCAAAGTGGTTACCTATACTTGAGGAATACAGTTGCATCAAGTAAGCGCGACGCCTAGCGAACGATTACAGTGCATGGTAGAAAGAGACAAACATTATTTTGTTAATTCGTATCTATTACCGGCTCATCGTATCGCCTCGCTTGGTGACGTATTGATGCACTATGACCTTGATTTGTTCGAGAGTACATACAAATATAGTCCTTACTCTCATAACATTATAAGGCTCGCTTTTCTCTGTAGTAAAAAGTAGCAGGTCGCAATTTCGCAGTGTTTGTTTACATTATAATTCTATAAGAAATTAAATTTCACAGTACGTGTTACTGTTACTTGAACACGACGTTCGTTAGCTTTTCTAACTGAAGTTAGAATTACAGTTAGTTACTCGTACGTAAAAGAGATTATTATTAGTGTAAATAAATCTTCATGTTAGTTTAAAATTGTATTAAGTGTATATAAGTTAGGTAGTAATAATTATTCTTTAAATATTATTTAAATTAAAAAAATAAGTGCATTGATTTGGAACTACTACTTAAAGAATCGAGCTTTGCATTGTAAGGTAGGTACGAAAGTACAACAAGCTTTCATTATATTTAATTCATTAGGTAGTCTTATGCTATAATTCATATATCATACTGAAGAAAATTGTAACAAATGCGAAGTTACTGCGACTCAGAATGAAAAATTATTGACTGTGAAATTTCACCTGTGAAATCACAGTGAAAAAGATTCGTCATTTCATTGAATGAAAATGAATGAAATGGAGCAATCATTTCCATGCCTAATAGCTGGAGTGACTCCGGCCACACCCGGCTTGTAGGCCTATTTGGGTAGGCGTATGGATGTACTTCGGGAATTGAGCGTGCCTTATACAGCTCCGGTACCATACTAGAGTTATTGGAGGCGGCTTCTCCATCGGCTTCAGCGAGGTTTTCGTTAGCAACGCCTAGAGTTGCGAGTGGTGAGCGGCTTTATTGCTCCGGTACCTATCTGTACAGCTACAAGGTACAGCGGCTCCCACTATTATAACCTGACGGTTGGTGTAGGGGAACGCTATATCATAAACTAGACTAGTCGTAGAGAGAGGGATCTTTAGCTGATTCTTTCCATGCGCCTTCAGCACCAAATTTCAAATGCTTCATGCAGGCTCATTTTAAATGACATTCTAGATTTAAGTTGAGATTCTGAGTCCTATAAAATTTGATGATATTTGTTACAGATAACAACATCAGATCACACATTAGCGAGACTTAAAACCCTAGATCTGCACGAGAACGAACTACAAGATATAGAAATATCAACGGAACACAAAAACAGAATTAATGTTCTGAACCAAATATACACACAGCTCTTCAACAAATGGCTTTACGTTTTAAGCGAGAATTTCAACATAGTCCTATATGGCATCGGTTCCAAACGATCAGTACTGCATCAGTTTCAAAAACAGAAGTTAAAAAACTTTCCTTGCATTGTGGTCAACGGTTTCTTCCCAAGTTTGACTATAAAGAATATTCTAGAATCTATAGTAGTGGATCTATTGGAGAATAAAAGTATTCCAACGAATTTAGGCGATTTGGTGAACTTGATTGATATGCAATTGACGGAGAACTGTATGGAATTGTTTTTAATAGTGCATAATATAGATGGGACCATGTTAAGGAATTCGAAAGCTCAGAGTACGTTGGCAAGCATATCGCAAATAAAGAATGTTCACACGATTGCTACTATTGATCACATTAATGCACCATTATGTAAGTATATATATTTAGTAAATGTACATTATGAAAGGTACCTTATGACCGTTTTTGTTCCCCTGACAACGTGTACGCGAAGTTGCATGATTATCCGTCTAGTAGTTAAGGCGTGCAAGCGTAACAAGCAAACAAACAAACCCACATTCGCTTTTAAAATATTAGTTAGGATTTTATGTATTAATAACTTGCCAAACATGTAGCCAGATCCTCCCTAATGGTAACCAGTCGCTAGTGATATGAGATTATCGATTTGGAATTAGATTTCTTCAAATTTACCGAAACTTCGGTTCATCATTTAAATGTATTAATCGATTATTAGCACGGTCGAATCGAATTACGGAATTAAGATGAAGTTAGTAAAATACACATCTATGAGGTGTTGGATCTTAAAATATCAAAGACTAGAATTGATTTAGAGATTAGCCAGAACAAACAGACGGAGAGTCAGATAGAACAAAAAATTAAAAATTGTTGTTTTGATATAAGTGTCGTATATGAAACTACACTGACGGACTCATATACTGCATCAAGACACCTTTAAAATAAACATGTTAACCAAGTATTCAAACTTTTTATACAAATTTAAATTGAAACCTATAGTTTGGTTCGTTAACTTTATAACAGCGTAGTATCATATCCTTAAGTGTATGTTTGTATACTGGAAAGGACCATTCAATTTTTTTGAACAAAAACGATAAATGTAACAGAAATTGGTTTTGTTTGGTATATTGAAAAATTGGATTAAACAATAAAAAAAATGTTGAAGTACCGGTTTTTTTTCTTTTAATAAGGTGCATTGCCTCCCCGTGCCCTTATTACAGATTCTAATCGGTGCCACATAGATCTGATTAGGGTTATTAAAGGGTCTTGCGGAATATTGTTCCATTCTTGTGAAATCGCTGTTCTTAGTGCTGCCACTGTTATGGGCACAGGATTTCTCGCATATACAGCTTTTTTTAAACTGTCCCAAACATGCTCAATGGGATTAAGATCCGGGCTGCGTGCTGGCCAATTCATGGTATGTATCCCAACTTCTTCGCAATATTGTCGAATTTGTGCATCGGCGTGAGGTCGGGCATTATCTTGCATTAAAGTAAAATTTTCGCCTATTAATCCCATGTAAGGTACCACGTGAGCTTCTAAAACCTCTGTTATATAGCGTTGTGCCGTCAAACCACCTCTTCTACCGTTTTGACGAACCATGTCGATGAACACAAGTTCCGTTCGCCCGATCATCGAAATGCCAATACGTCGACAATAGACTCTTCTGCGACCGTCTGCACCATTTAAATATGTCCTACACTCATCGGTGAACAATATGGAGGCCCATTGCTCTTCAGTCCAATTAAGATGCACACGCTCAAATCTTAAACGAGCTTGTCTGTGAGCTGCAGACAGCTTTGGACCATTTGCTGGTCTAAAAGGGGTGATTACCGCTTCCTTAAGCCTCCCTCTTATTGTTCCTGCACTCACGTTTACTCCACGCACTTCATTCAGCTCTGTTTTGATATTTACTGACGTGAGGAAACAATTTCGTAGGGAAGTTGAAACAATAAATCGGTCGTCACGACGGGTGGTTGCTTGAGTTCTCCTGGTACCGGGTCTCCTTTTGTAAGAACCTGTCTCTACAAACCTTTCGGTATACTCTAGAACCGTAGACTGGTTTAAATTTAAATTTTTAGCAATCGTTCGTTGATCCAAGCCTTCCCGCACCAATGCCACAATTTGAGCGGCTTGTTCGGACGAAGTATCTATATTTATGGTTACGAAACTTTTGTTGAGTTTAAAAAACTACTAATTAATCAATACTATTGGTAACAATAATTTAAATCGCAAATGAAAAAAAAAAGATTAAATTTCAAACTTTACTCTATAATAACACACGAATTTGAGACTGCATAAATTTTATTTTCCCGGCTATAATTTTATCTTTTACTGCAGTTCTATTTTTTAATTTCTTTTTTTCTATGTTTAATGACGTTTTCATTTAGTTTAATCTAAAAAGATAGCATACTCATCAAAAATATTAATTCGAAAGTAATCCTGAACTTTGATGCTGTTTATGAGTCCGTCATACGTATATACGCTATATAGTAAAAAAGCTGTTATTTTGACATTACAACCAGACACTTTAATTTTATATATTTGTATAGATTCATTGTGCATGCACATTTATATGTCACACCATTTAACCAGCGGTTTTCCATATTTATGGCTTATTTCACAATAATCAAGTAAAAGTTATCAGCAATATGAATAGTAAGTTCTTTTTTTGTTAGGTTAAATACGAGTAATAGCGAAGCTTTTATCTTATACTAGATTTAGGTCGCAGCTTCGCCCACATAAATCCAGATTTTGTCAATAAATGTCTATTCCTCTTGAACAGTACTTTTTCCAGGATAAAAGGTACCCTATGTCCTTTTCTGTACCCCTGACAACTTGTATGCAACATTTCATGAGGATTGGTGAAGCCTGACAGACAAATAAATTCACATTTGAATTTATATTAGATAGGATGTATACATTACAATTGGGGATTGTGAAACAGGGCTTTAATAAATGTTTAGTATACAACAAATAGACAATTATTTATTTTGTATAATTTCAGTATGGGACCACACAAAGCTAAGTAAATTTAAATTCACGTGGTGGGATGTGACGACATTCGTCCCCTACGAAGAAGAGACGTCGTTTGAAAACTCATTGATGACACATCACAGCGGTGCACTACAGCTGTCCTCACTCAAGAGTGTTTATCAATCGCTCACTTCTAACGCTAAAGGGATCTTCAAAATCATCATTAAGTATCAATTGGAGAATCAGAAGCAACATTATGAAGGTATACACACATAATTTATCCCTTTGACAGCCACTTCAAAAAAGCAAGTGTGCTCTCGGCGCCAAGCTACAATTTCATCCTTTAATTTGTCATGTAGTTGTGACCGTGGCGTACTGGACACATTTTGCTTTGTCATGTATATAATAATATTAATGTCCTTCAGACCGATTTTCGGTCATGACGGCCAATCTTAACAGAGACTGACCATCTGCGCAGGAGATATTATAGTACACAAGTATGTGCGCAAACACAAGTGCACTCTTTGTTCCCTAACTCTCATGATCCGATGGGACGGATAATCCGACACGACCGGAGAGAGATCAGGCGCAGGACCAACGGCTTTACATGCATTCCGAGGCACGGGGATGTCTAACACCGCAAACTTCCTAACTCCGGGCTCGTATTAATATTTCTTAACAGAAAAACCCAATAACTTTTTGTTGGCCCGACCCGGGATTCGAACGCGAGACCTCATGCACAGCAGTCGCATTCAGTACCGCTCATGTGTCCTCGTCCGCGTCATGTGACTGTGGCGGTCAAAAGGTTAATGAGATGTTTACTTTTTTGTGTCGTTCCGATAAAAACATACGGATGCCGCAGCGGGCACGTTAATTGTTTGGGTTCGAATCCCAGCACAATGTGTGATCCTCACGTGTTTGTTCCGAGTCTGGGTGTACTTAGTGTCCATTAATCGAAAGGCCTACAGGCCTTAATGATTAGGCAAAAGTCGTTTTAAATATAAACAGAATTATAAAATGTAGCCTATTTTGGTACGGAAATTATTAATGACAACATAGGTTTTTATTGAGATACATACCCGGTGGCCAAAAGATGAGCGGTCACCGTGGCTGATAGACACAGCAAAAATTAATATCTGTTATCAGCAAACACGACAATCACAGCTAGTAATCCACTGGTGCTTCCAGAAGAAATCTTTTTATAAAGTTCAACACACTAACACCAATAATATAAGGTTTATAATATTGTATGAAGGCGATCTTCAGTCGCGTTACTACTATAAACAACACAAGATTATGTTTCGTTATTTAAACAATTTAATTTCGTAATATTTTTTTTATAAATGCTTCGGTAATATTGAATCTTGGATATTTTCATAAAACTCTTGGCAACAATAAAATAAAAATACATATTGAAAAAAGAAGAGGTCAGATGTTAACTCTGGCAAGAAACTCGCAGCCACTCTTTTCTATCGCCTTATTTTCTTACCTGCAATTTCTAAGCAGGTACGGTAGGCGTAAGCTTTAAAGACACTATTGTTTTTCTAGTAATCTCTCATGTCTATAAATATTTTTCATAGTAGTATCTTTTATATATATACACTACCGTCCAAAAGTTTGGATAACCCTAATTTTTGTCGACAGAAAAACTATACCGCAATAAATCCATCAAAAAACGTATTGTTATTGGAGATTAGTACTTTTACGACCGTACTAACAATAACATTAAACAAAAACACTAATTTCTTATCAACATCCATTGTTTTCAAAAAAGTCCGACACGTGTTTTATGACCACTCAAGTTGCGACGTTTAAAGATTTCTTAGAATTGGCGCTTTTAAGCATTGTTGTAGTATTGAGTAGTGTCTAATCTTTGGAATATGGGTGTATTATAGCAAAAATTATTAGTTTAGAGTTCAGTGTGATTTGTGACGTTCATGTGAGTTACAAAAGTTCGCAAGCTCATAAAATGGCAAAAAGGAAACAGATTTCGCTTGAACAGCGGAGTACTTTGAGCGAAAAAGGCTATTCTATGCGCCAAATCGCAGAAAAGGTCGGTGTTTCATACAAAGGTGTACATTATACTCTTGTACGAAAAAAAGGTACTGGAGGAAATCAAAACCGGAAGAGATCTGGACGTCCCAAATCTACGAAAAAGCAGGAAGATAACTACGTTGTGACGTTATCGAAACGAAATCGACGTTTAACAGCACCTCAAATTGCCGCTACTTTAAACGAAACCCGAGAAAAGCCAGTTTCAATAACAACTGTAAAAATGCGTTTGCTATCTGCTGGTCTAAGAGAATGTGTAGCAGCCAAAAAACCCAAATTGACTAGTGTTCATAAAAGAAAAAGACTGGAGTGGGCCAAAACACATAAAAACTGGACAGTAGAAGACTGGAAAAAAGTCCTTTGGACGAATGAGTCCAAATTTCAAATTTTTGGATCTTATAGACGAGTTTTTGTGCGCCGATCAAAAGGGGAGCGGGCTTTAGAAGCGTGTACTGTGCAGACTGTTGAGCACGGCGGTGCTAGTGTGATGGTTTGGGGATGCTTTGGTAATAATTAACCCGGCCATCTGATCAAATCATCGGGCAACTGAATAAAGAAGGCTATCTGAAAATACTTGAAGGAAATGCCATTCCCTCTGGAATTAATGTGATCGGTCGAAATTTTGTTTTTCAACAATATAATATTTGTTTTTTTATTATTCATCCAAATTATGCTAGGGATTCTTAGAGCAAAAACGAAGTGAAAAAGTTTTGCAAATTATGAAGTGTGGCCCTCACAATCGCCATATTTGTCTCCGATTGAATTAGTATGGGATGAACTGGATAGAAAAGTGAAGAACCGGTGTCCATCGAGCTCAGCACAGTTGTGGGAATATTTACAGAGCGAATGGAAGTCACTGGACTCCGAATACTTCAATAAATTATTCAAAATAATAAGTAAAATTTGTGAACAAGTAATTAAGAATAAGGGTGGCTATTTTGACGAAGCCAAAATTTAACGAAGACTGTTGTTGACTTTTGTCCTTGTTTGTACTGATTCTATTTAACTGAATGGTAATCTAAGGTTTGATTTAAGATTTAAGTGTGATAAAGTATACTTTAAACATATTATAGTCGTTTTAATTAAAATTACCCTAGTGATTCCAAACTTTTGAACGGTAGTGTATATCTTATATTATATATATATATATCAACATAAACAATATTAATTTTAAATATGTCCTGTCCTATCTTTATATTTAATACATTTTCAGGATTACCATTCAAGGATTTGTATTCGAAATGTCGGGAACAATTTTTAGTCAGTTCAAATCTTGCTTTGAGGGCTCAACTCACCGAATTTCTGGATCATAAGTTGGTGAAGATGAAGAGATCGTACGATGCCAGTGAAAATTTAATCATACCGATCGATAAGGTTTTGTTACAACAGTTCTTAGAACAAGACAGTTGACACTGCAGTCTTTATTGTTATCATGTATTGTTATATTGCCCTGTGTTAGTTGCGAGTAATAAATCTCAGAAAATACTTATCTGTTTTACTCTTGTAAGCTTCTTTCTTATAAGAAAATAACCTGCTTTAGTTATACATATGTGTTTCCATGAGCGTTTAGATTATCTAATCTGATATTAGCTCGACCACGCTTCTTACCTGAAGTTGTTATTTCGTACACGTGTTCAGTTATTAAATCAGCGGGCAAGGCACAAGGATCTTAGACGTTAACATTTGTTACTTAATGACTATAAAGAAATGAAAGAATTCGTCATGTTTAGCTTTTATTTTTACAATCCCAGAAATAAAGTCTTAATAGGATTATATATAATATATATCAACAGGCCAAAGTTGTAAATTACTTAAACTTAATGACTTACACAATATAATAAAATTATTAACTAAAATTCTCTTCAACATATCTGGCACGTTCACCATGATGCATCAACCAAACATTTCATTGATATTCATAAGTGCATAAATTGCTCTTTTAAAATTTAAAAATATTGTAGAAAAATACTCTCTGAACTCATCAGACGTCAAAGATTTGATCTAATTAATCGGATTACGATATTTAACTACGCCCATTGGAATTGAATTTTTTGTTATATGTACTGAACAGGTTCAGTTATCATTAGTGAGATTACGAATAACGTTATATTTATATTGCATTGCGTCGGAGCAACCCCGCTACGGGACAGCACATTGCCGTCATATAAACTTTATTGTTATAATTATAATAGATGTCATAAAGGAATAATCTATCATATAAGAAATATTTAAAGTATCAAATAAAATAATTATAGCTATAAAATGAATCTGAGAAATGAAAATAAAAAAATATGAGGGCATTATTATAAGTTTGTCATTTGTAAAATTACACGGATAATCCTCTTGTTGTACCTTATCAACTGGAAACAGCGGTAGTCGATTCTTCACATTATTATAATATTTAATAATAGTAAATAATTCTCTACGTGAAAATTGACGTCAATGTCATAGTATTAAATTTTTTTAGTATGTCTTTATCAGTCTAACTTGGTCATCAAAAACAGGCGGTGCCCACATCAGAATTGAAGTTGTAATGGTTCCAAGGGCATGAAATAGTTTTTACTACCAATTTACTCATGTTTCTTTTCCACTTACAGCTAATTAATACGATTCATTATAACTGTAGATCAAATGAGAGCTATTTTTATACTATAATCATGCACTTCCATTTCAATGATTAGACTAAAATTAAGCATATCAATAGAATAAAAAATGATTATTACATAAACAATTTAATTGAAACATTAACTGTCGGACAACAAACTACAGATTTCACATAATGTCTAAAGAGACATCAACATTAAAGATAGAAAACATTTCATTATCAAATGGAACGTCGTCCAGGGGACGCGTGCAACGGTCACACACTATAGTAAAAGCAGTAGAGTCTAGCCTCAACGGGTGTCGGTATCAATCTCACGAATGACAACTAGTCTAGGGGGGTGACTGCGTATCGTGACTGTGAACAGGTTTATTGTCCGATGCATCGGAGCGCTGTACACTTACAAACTAGTAAGATAACTCCGCTTAAGGCAACACTCAATTGTCCTCCTCGTCCTCGTCCTCATGTTTCCGCTTTTTACCTCGAGTGCTCTCTTGTGGCTCACGGTCTGCCTCTCCATCTGTGCCACAAACAACGTGCTACATTGTACATCACTCGAAATAAATTTAAACAGTAATAAGTTAGTATTATTACACAGGCATCCCAACATAAGAAAGCTGTTTTAAAAACCAAAGTGTCACTTGTGTAATCCAATCGAGTCGCGCTGACAATAGTTAACTGACAGATAAGTTGACTCCAAATCGCATAGATTTCTTCGATCTTCGTCGCATATTACAAACATTCAAGTTACGATGCTCCAGATTGCATGCGAATCAGTGAAGACGTCGGATGGAGTCTATCAAGAAAATATTCCAATTGGACGCCTATACTTAATTAATGACACTAAAAGGTAATGAAAACATATCAAGCCATTGTAACTTGATAACATATTCCGAAAAATTGTATCGAAGGCGCTGCACGGAAGATTATTTAAAATAATTGTTAATAATTATTCTTTGTGAACATTGAAGCAAAACATCGTAAGGAAAGTTGGATAGCAGAAAAATCATCCTAAAAATTACAAAAATTCAAAATAAATTTATTAAATTTAGGTTACAAGGTAACACTTATGAATTTCAAAGTTACACAATGTTTTTCTGTGAATTTACATTTAGGTACTGCTACGTTCAGCAAAGCAAGGGTGTAGGGTAGGGCTCATGAGAAGAATGGACAAGAAACTCATGGCCACTCTTTTTAATCGCCAAGTTTTTCGTTTACAAATCACAACAGCTGTAAGGTGCTGCAACCATTTCTCCTATAACTACTATTGGATGAAAACCTAATGCTCTCAAACACGTGTCAAGTCTGCCAACCTGCACGAGGTTAGATTATGGAGTATTCTTTCACTTAAACCGAGAAGGCCCAATAGTGACACAGAATATATAAGGACTAATAACTTACTCGTGTTGCACAATAATAAGTGTACAATTGGGATTACTTACTACCTTGCACTTTGGAGTTGTGTTCGCCATCAGCGTCATTCTCCCCTTCGCCATCTTCCTCGTCTATATCTTCTTCTTCTTCAACGTCGCTACCGTCGTATAAAGAGCTCGCAGAGCTTTCCTCCTCTGAACAACACAAAATAAACATTGTATTATTTTTTACTAGCCTTTACCTGAGACTGGTCAGGAAAATTACTGTTTTTTTTTGGATGAAAGCTACCCTATGTACTTTTTTATACCCCTGAAAACGTGTATGGGAATTTTCATCATGATTGGGCGAGTAATTAAGGCGCAAAACAAACTCACATTCGCATTTATAATATCAGTTAGGATACAATATACTTTGTCAGTCTACATGGTCCTAATAAAGGGTAGCCTGTTATGTAAGTCGAAAAGGCTTGGATAATAGTTTATTCTGGTTAATTTAGTACTAATGGCCTCAGTATGCTTCATCCAGACATGCAAGTTAAATTGAAGAATAAAGAAGAAACAAAATGGATTTCACTTTATTGCAAAAATTAGGCAGTCTAGATGTTATATGTTCTTATTCGTTAGTCTGGGGTATTTCAAGGGAGTTTAATGGTTTCTACTGAATTGTCAACATGCTAATAGAAATCAGGTATAGTGATATTAAATATCGGGCTAAAAGTAGGTTTATTCTCTCAATTCTTGGAATGCCAGACATCATTGAGAATCTATTGTGTCCGACACGTTGCTGCTGCCACTCAATCAAAAGGTTAAATAGGAGAAAAGTAGTTACCAAGATTATCATTGTAGACTGCACTGAGTGACACCTCCTCATCATCATTATCTTCATCCTCCTCTTCCTCCACGTCTGACCCTAGAACAAATACAACAACATGAATTACTACTTACAAACATACCAACAGATAAATATACAACTTTGACTGCACGAATGTCATAGTGGTATACGTGATCGCCTTGCCTCCTCCCGCCGCGCCGAGTAATGAGGGTTCGATCCCCACACGGAAAATAAAGGAGACCGTCCATATTCGGCTTGAACGTGGACAATCGTCTTATAAAGAAAGTAAAATTAAAACTTTTGTTATAATATATAATAAATATTGGTTACTATCCAGTAGTATGAAATTGACGATATTATATCAAAATAATACACACAGCCTGGAAGCAATAAGGCAGTATTACTGCAAGTGCATAATCGGCCGAAGGACTGTTGGTTGCTGTGCTCACATGTCTGTAATATGGTACCAAAGCTGGGCAAGATACGAAAATATCACTCCACCAGCCCAGTTTTTGAAAAATATTTTAATAACTTATGAAGGTGATGGTGACACTTGAAAATAAATATCTATTTTAAACAATGTGTTTTATTTTATTTTTTAACGAACTTGATACTAAACTTCATAGAATAATGTTTTCTACTTAGTTTAGGCTACTCAAAATTAATATTGTTATTCCAATATATAATTGTTCACGCCCAGGCCAGGGTCCCATACAGGGTGGTCGGTCTCCTTTGTGTGACCCACAAATAGTCGTTTCGAGTCCCGGTATTCTTTGTGTCTGTTGTCCGAATGTTTGTAAAGTCCCCCGCGACACAGGTAGGTATTATTCCTTGAGTGGGGTTTGTTACGCTTTCACGCTTTAACTATTCGACCGATCACCATGAAATTTAGCTTACAAGTCGTCAGGGAAAACTAAAAAAACATTTATCCAGAAAAAAAAAGAATATAAAATTTACATAATCTTTTACGAGAGCGGAGCCGCGGGCAAAATCTAGTTCATAGTATTGCCAGTACAAATAAATACCAATTCTATTAGAATCAATATTACACAAGTGAGAATCGGCAATGAATTGCCGTAAATCTTAGAGTTACAAAAAATGGTTACAGTTATATGAAAAGGTCGCGTGATATCACGTGACCTTGTCAGATGTCAAAGGTCATAGTCATTTCGGGGTATATCGACTATGCTGAGTCGTATGGCGTTGACCGCGAGTCTCTAGCTCTTACGGTTTTTGAGTTAAAAGTTGTATAAGAGACGGACGGACGGACAAAGCTGAGGTATAAGAGATTTTCTGAACTCAAAATAAATCACAAGTATCACTGTTTAGAAATTATGATGCTTAATGTTGCTGTTCTATTCTAAGCCATGTTTTTTTGCAGTAGAGTACACTATATTGAAAGTAGTATACGGTATAATAGGCTCATACAATTTCGGTTTAATGATCATTCTATTCATCTGCCAGCCTCCAATCATGTCATTGGAATGATCGGATTTTTTGTCATACCGGCAAATAATAAGCCAAAATACGTATGAAAGTGTTTGGGTACTAGTATCGTTAGATTCTAACATCAACTGATTGTTTTATATGATTAAGAGAAAGCTCATCCTTATAAACTACGCAAGTAGAGGTGGAATTACACAGAGCAAGACTACCACTCGGAGCAATCATTCAGTATATATGGTCACAATGTGATGGATAAAATATGAAGTATAAATAAGATTAAACAGTACATACCATCCTCCTCACTATCATTATTTCCATTCATTTCATCTTCTTCCTCTGTACTGTCTTCAGCTTCTCTATCCTCTTTATCAAATCTGAAAATTGAGTAATTGGGTGAATTATAAATATTAGTGCACACATAGCTCATGTGTGAAGTAGATCCCTTTATTAACCTTTTGGTATAAGGTTTATTATAAGGTAAGCACACAAAGTATGAGGTCGAGAACAAAAATATTTCAGCCAAAAATTAATAAAGTCTAATGAAGAATTATTCCTCAACCCCCAAGCCAAATTGTGGTGCTGCCTAACTAGTATTTTTATTTTTATTGAAATATTACTAGCAATTTGGGTCATAAATCATTATACTCCATTTGGTTAGGTACTTAACTAAAGGTAAACAAACTTGATGTTTTTTATCTCTAACAATAAACAAAAATTCAGTTTAAAAATAAAATGCTGCTAAAGATCAATGTAAATACAACAATAACGATTACTAAATCAATTGGACCGTTAGTTTAAGCAATAGTTTATTTGTTTAATATGTGTTTGTCTAAAAAGTCACGTCAAGATTCTTTACCTTAGTTAAGCACCTAACCAAATGGAGTATAGTAGCCTTCCAGGTAAGCTAGAATGCTTGTGAGTGGTTTCACATCAGTAATGGGTAGTATTCGAACCTCTCAATTGCATGGCCAACACCTTATCCATAAAATATACTTAATATTACTGCCTATAATAATATGTCTTTTTATGCAATGTGTTATAGATATAATAATTTTCTAGGCCATGCTTATCTTATTATCTTCAGTTGACTTCTTATAATGATTAGTTACTGGTTTAATACAAAAGAAAATAAAGAAGAGTGATTAAAAGCAACACATTTCTTTAGAATTTTGCCTCTAGCACCAATGCGAATACATGCTTGTTTTAATATTATGCTACGATACTCATATGCTGGGTCAAATCATATATTTAATTTGAATTTATTAGTTTGCCGGCCTTGTAGTAGAGGCAATGAAAGTAAATAAATTAGAATGTATAATAAAATAAATAAATAATAAATGAATTCTTACTCGTCTAAATATTTTAATGATGGATGTAACGCAAACACCTTACTCCTATAATCTTCAATGCTAGTAACCTCATTATTAAACAGATCGAGATATTTTAAGTTCTCAAACTCTTCCAAAGGTTTCAATGTTTCTAAATCTTTGATTTTATTTCCTGATAAGTTGAGATGTGTCAATTTTTTACAGCCACTGAGGAAATTTAGTCCATTGGATATCCTGTTGTCAGAGAGCTCTAGTTTCTTGAGCTTGGGCAGTGTTGGGAAACCTTTGAGTGTGGTGAGACCAACATTATTGAGACTGAGGTTTTCAAGGTTGGTATATTCGTCTGAGAGTCCAACTATATTGGTGCTCCTGCAGTTGTCCAAGTTTAGCTGTTTAACCTGTGGACAAACAGTTCATAAATTATTATGTACTGTATTAATTACATAGTCCATTAGCTGGAAACTAGACACAATGGAAAGGGTATAGTGACTGTGTCCCAGAGACTAGAGCATTAGGCAAGAGATTAAAATTCAATTATATGTATCAAGGATGTTGCGAATATTCGCATACGCATCCGCAATTGCGGAGCTTCCGCATCGATTTGAACAGATCCTGATATAGCGTAGGTTACAATAAGAAAGAAATCAGTTGTTCAGTAGTATGTGTTTAATTTATTTATGAACCTGTAAAGGCAGTGACATTAGATACTTTTTTATTAAATAAGATGAACAATTTTAATCAACATTTGAGTTTCCACATCCATTTGGACATCCGTATCCACGGATGTCAAAAAATCTGCATCCGCAACATCCCTAATTAACAGTGTGTCATATTATAATACAATAAAGCTTATAATAATTAAGCATGCTATACAATTTTCATCACTTTTAAAATCCCATCTTTACTCAATATAAGAAAAAACAATGGTCAATCCCTATGTAAATAAAAGTAAGCCCTAATCAATGCTTTGTAAAATATGGAAGGTAATTCTGAAATTTTGCAGCAGTACTTTTTGCTAACACTGTCATTTTATAGTACAATAAGGCTTATAATTTAGCATGCTAAACAATTTTAATCACTTTTAAAATCACATCTGGACTCAATATAAGAAAAATAATGGTTGATCCCTATGTAAAGAAAAGTAAGCCCTTATCAAAGCTTTGTTAAATATACAGGGTGATTTTTATATTTGGTTTAATCATTCTGTATTCTTAGCCTTTTCTCCAGAACATTTTTAACTTGATAAAACTTTCCTTATTTTGTAGTTTTAGTGGGACTAGATAAAAAAGGTATATTTTTATCTAGTCTTTCTACATTATACATACTTACTCATTTTTGCTTAATTGTCAATTTATTGTACATTGGTGTATTTTAAAAAAGCATTCTACATTTTACAACCTTATATACTATGTTAAACAAATTCCAGTCCATTCCAGTTATTTATCTGCAGTAATATTTGTATTAGGCTCATATTTAGTATGCTGTAGAAACAGCATAATAAGTTATTGATAAAATATATAACTACAATAACAGCTATAGTAGTGCCATCTATATATATATGAGTGAAGTATTGAAAGGAAGTGTACTGTGAACAAAATGTATGGTTTGTATCTGTAAATATTATAATATAACTACAACACGCGCCATATTCTCGAAAGGTTCATATTTTGGTGCTAGATATTACTTATAAGAACATACAAAGCTTTCCATTTATTTCGTTAAGTAATATTTTATTTCAATAGGTAGATAGTTGAATCTGCAATCAATAAAAATATAGGAAGTACGTATAACATATAGGCAAGGAGGCTTATTTCCTGCTGTCTCTACCGATCTACAATGTTATGGCGATATCTACATACATTACAAGGTTATTTCGTAACCTATACTTTCTATGTTTACATACGGACCAGTATAAATACAATAAGTGCTTGGAAAATTATATACTTTTTTTAGAAACCTATTAGACCTCAAAGTGCTGTATATTATGACAAATTCATATAATGAGTAATGTAACTGGCTTGTTGAGTATTTATTGAAAGCAAAGTCAAGCCAACCAAAACGTCAAAATGGTGTTAGTTGTCAAAGATACAGGCGTAGTTCGCAAAATCTATCAAATGAGTGATTATTTCGGGCAAATATTCATTGAAACATGAAAGGGATGTGTTCGTATTATCAATTGTATCTCGATATGTATTTTGCCGTGTTGTAGTTGCGAATAATAATAAGATCGTTATAACTTTGCAATGGCGGATGACACGAATCATCGCGACGCAATAAAAATGGCCGCTATAGTGGTAAGGCGTGCGTCAATAATATGACTGCAGTTAGAAGTGTAAATAAACCAAAATAATAACAAAAATGTGCTGTGATGTCAATAAATTAATACAAATAAACCAGCCATCGTTACAAATAAATACAAATTGATAGTTTTGCGCACTTGGTGAAAGGGCGCGAAATTATATCATGTAGCTACAGTAAACTTGACTTTCAGCAAAAATAGGCTGATATTTTGTACTTGAGGAGTCACAATGATAGTCATTTACAGCATTTATATTTAAGCATCAATATCATACGCAAGTAATACACCGTAAACACTTGTAAATTTCGTAAAAATATCATTGACATTGACAACCCATTAATCAATGAGCCTTCTTTTCAAAGCGTTAAGTTTTCTAATAATATTACCTAATAATTAGGTACATATGGAAATCAAAAGTGATAAGCCCCGTTAAATCTAATTTGATTTTCAGCCATGTAATTAGTTTGCTATAGAGGGTACACAACACGTTCGACATCCATAAGTTTCGACACTTAACCTCAATAAGCGAATATTTACAATAGAAATGTTTTATCTGCTTGTATAATCCGAATAAGCAAGTACATAATTCACGAGGTAATCTATTGAAGCGTAGATAATAATTGTCTGATCAAAAACTTAATTAGAATGTATAATAATTATGTGCACATGAATGAAACGTAACAATCGGTAATGGCTAATTTCTATACATAATAATGCCACATCTTTAATTAGGACGTAGATTTGTGTTCTTGCACATATTTATGAGATATAAACCGAAAATCAGACTGATTCACTGACAATAATCACAATTTTTATGTATTACATCTAAGTACCTGATGAAATACGTATCGACAAAACATTCCAATAAATCGAAAAACTGATTCTATTTACCTGTGAAGGATTCCTTCCTCTCAATTCCAAGACGACTCTCTTTTCCATCTTTACGAAGCTGTGCATACACTTTTAAACACTTTTTGCTATATATTATTTCTCAAGGAACTAAATCACTAAGCTTGGGTTTCAAAACAGAAGGAAACTATAGATACACGAGTGACGTCGTACTAGAGGCGCTGTCTGGTGGCGAAATAAAGCAACCGGATACACCGCATAGTTGACCGATTGATTAAGTTTTCTAATCACGTCTTGTAATAAAATTGACATTAGATGATTGTTTTAGTTGCCTAAATTTGTAAAAATATTATAAAAAGCCTTCAATACTACCTCAAACGCATGTAATCTTTGTAAATTTAATATTAAGTTAGGTCGGTCTTTGTTACGTTGGTAGCTCTTCAGTTGCCATTTTGACGAACAAAAGGCGGCATTTTTAAATTGTGTTGTGGTATTTAGTTTCTTAGCCGGTATAGCGTGTTCATATTATTAAGTTCTCATACATAATATAAATGTGTTATTACTGAAATGAAGTACATTATTGTAAATAAGTAGAGTTGATTTCTTTAAAGGATTACATTTGATAATTTATACATGTTTTGTAAGTACATAATTCTAATGCAAATTGATTTACAGTATTGATTTTATAAATAAAATAGACAATAATATCTTTCAGGTATATCGATCGGAAACTTTGTTTATATAAATGCACCTGTAAGAAATTATACCATTAACTGTATTGTAATAATAATATAGTTCCTACATAATATACTAAAAAGCGTTGCGTGGGAAAATACGGCAGTCAGATAGCAGTGAAATTATAAACAATTAATAATTAAGTATTAGATAAGTTTAAATAGTTTTTATATATAGCTTAACTTTAGTCAATAATAATATCAATTATGCAGAAATGCCTATATATTTATTTATTTGTATCTAAACTAAAGCTGCTATATTAATCAAACATAAAGTATTTTTAAGACTGTTATGGCATGACATAATATTTCTTCTATGTTAGGTATTTGTGTGGTTGCTGATGTATTAAGTTTGAATAAGATAAGGCAAGATCGTTTTTTGCCACGCAAAGTGCACTGCATGTAAAAATGAATATCGTATAGAGCCTCACTTTGAAAAACATAGGTAGGTACGTAAAATAATTATATTTTTTTTTATTGAAATGAAACTATTTATAAAATTTAAAAATATTGTAAAGATTTAAATGAATTATAATAATTTATTAATATGTAGTTGAAATTTACTAATCCTGTTGTACTTCTTCAGAAAGAGCGTAATATGCGCGCCGTGCGGCTGTATCTAGAGACGCCACCGCCTCTTTGTGAAACAAAGCTATATACTTTGAAAGGCGCTGTCTCGTTCTGTCGTAAGCAATTGTAATGCTTCAATAGATGGTGGTACGGTTTTAGTTAAAGTTTAACCACCATGCATAAGAGATAGTTAAAGCATTCTTATTTGTTTGCTAATGATCAATTAAAATAATATTTCCCGGCATACATAATTATGTATAATATTGTCTTCTGTTTACACGAATATTATTAATTGAAATTAAACTACTATATACGGATTTTATCGCGTTGTTTATTTGACACTTTATTACATAATTTTGAAAACTGTTACACTACTACAACTTTTAAACTTTACAAATTTTTAAGCTATTTAAATTATTATTAAAACTATTAAAACTATTTAGATTTAATTTAATTTTACACTTTCCCTAACGTTTCGGTTGCTTTTTAGCAGCCATGGTCACGGGGAGACTAAGAAGGTAGTTGTCTCAATGTTCCAGTGTAGTTATATATACATAATTATGTAGTTAAACATTTACTCTTCCTTGAAGGTGTAAGTCAAAGTCAAAAATATTTTATTAATTTAGGTCACAATGGTCACAACGTTAATGTTTGAGTTAGAGAATTTACTTAATTTACATTTATTGTTGTTATATTTAGTTTTTGGGTTCAGACAGCAGCATCAAACCATTTATGTCCCGAGGGTGAGTTTATTACCATCTGTCGGTCACAATTCTTCAGACTCCGTTATATACTGCGATTTTTTTTATAAATCTCTATTTAACTGTAGGTCACGTGAGACCTTGTTTCTTTATTTTAAATATATGTATTTGTGGCATTGGTAAAAATTTAACACATTTTCATAAATTATAACACTTATACAGGTTTTAGTTTATTAATAGATATACTGCCTCCTGTATTGCCCTGAAAAGTAAGGCAGGGCAATACAGGAATGCCAGTAGGAATATCCTTCGTCAGCAGTATTTTAGCTCCCACGTAGAGGGGGCGAGGTTACCGATCGATGTTGCTCTCCTCCCTCCCTCACCCGCCTATTATTGTTCTACTCCTTTCCCCTCTCCTACCAATAGAAGTAGTTGGTCGCCCAGTGGTAGAAATTCGAAAGATTTTTTTTATAAGTTGTAGTTTTGCACTATTTCTCCAACTTCAACTAGGTATGTCAAATATCCGTGCGCGCATTATACCTACCTTCTTAAAAAGGTGTAGAACGTTTACCATCACGTATAGATCGCGCACTGTATGATGGCCGGTCTGAACATTGGGCGAGTGGCGTCGCAGTTGTAAGTTTTAGGTCTCTTTGGTAACAGGGGGCGGGGGCGGGATGCAATCCGTACTGACTGACAGACTATACATGCGCAACAATTCGGAGACGCTATGTTCAGTCCGGCCATCATAGATTGCACGATCTGTATTCATATATAGCGAATAAGATTTTAGCAATGTATACAATTCGCATTCTTAATAAAACAGCGACTTAACTCGAAATTTGAAAGTAAGCCAATTTGAACTCTAATTGTATATGTTAAATTCTAATATTATATTTGTGTTAAATCTTTTCAATAGAGTTCAAATTTGTTTAATCAAAAATACTGAGATAAGACTCTGTTTTATTAATGATGCGAATTGTATCTACTAAATTGACTACTACTAGTTTTAATAGTGACCTTGCCACTGTTACTGCGAAGAATCACACGGAATAAAAACTTGTGTGATCCACAAATATTAACTTTCAGTCTGGGTGTTGATTGTGTCCGTTGTTTGAATATTTGTCAACTCCCCCGCGAAACCCGCATTATTTCTAGTGCGGGTGTTTTATATAAAAAAGAAAACTACTTAAGTATGCGTTGTGTCCCTTACTCTGTGAATACCTACGCTCTGTGTTCTAAACCTGGAAGTGATTACCTCTCAGGGGTAATATACCTAGCTATACTGCGTGGGTAACCGAGTTGGAGCTGTAATGAAGTATATGCTACTGTCCGAACAGTAGTAGGTCACCGCTTAAACTAAAACCGTCACGTTTGAAGATTTCGTTTTGCACGTTTATCCGTAGTATACCTAAATAAACTCACTGAAGTAAAATATTTTAGTCATGAACAACCCTCACTACATCTGACATTAAAGGATAATAAGTATTCAAACACTTGGGGGATTTAGTTTGGCTATAGTGCTAACAAAATTAAAAAGTTTAGGGTTTGCTGCCGTTAAAATATGGGTATAATTTTATTTGGGTAGTTTCTTAGCAGACATTTGTTCATAAATTACTAGTTTATATTCTTGTTAATTTAACAGTATGTTTAACATTGACATTGTAACATTGAGACAACTGCCATCTTAGTCTCCCCGTGACCATGGCTGCTGAAAAGCAACCGAAACGTCGGGGAAAGTGTAAAAATAAATTAAATCTAAATAGTTTAATAATAATTTAATTAGCTTAAAAATTAGTAAAGTTTAATAGTAGTAGAAGTGTAACAATTTTCAAAATTTTGTAATAAAGTGTCAAATAAACAACGCGATAAAATCCGTATATAGCAGTTTAATTTCAATGAATAATATTCGCGTAAATAGAAGACAATATTAACAGTATGTGTTAAGGGTGGGTTTACGTCGGAAGTGCAATTGGTGGCATTTTAACTCACGATCTCTTTATCGCAAATCTGATTGCTTACCATAAGTACTTAATTCAATAAGTACAATTCTGCATAGGCAGAGTAGTAGAAATATAATTATATCATTTATATACACTAAGGGATAGCCCGTAGTGGATATAAATTATATATATACAAAATAAATAAATTAAATTATATTACTCTGAGGATGTTAGTCTACCTATGTATATATTTGAACTGCTGTCTGTAAGTTCACCAAAGTCACCGTCAGAGGGCTTGTTAGAAAATGTTTGAAGAGTTCTCAAGAGATGTCGTTAGCAGTGACGACATTTAAAGCTGATGTACATTCTCAAAACAAGTTCTTATCTTAATATCTTCAGTCAATCAATCATTGTATAGCTGTCCTTTATTAGACATAAGACTATTACATTTTACGCTACATGAATCTTCTTATGCGATAAAAACAAAAGTGTGAGACTTGCTTCAAGATTTTTTTTTTATTGTAGGCGCTTTTTTTTATCTATGTGTGTTTATATGATAATACGTACTAAGCTCGCTGATTTAGAAGAAATAGACCATCTAACCAGTTTTAAGCGTTCATTCTCAATTTTCCTTTTATTTATTTAATAAATCTGTTCGTAGCTGTTGTAAAATCTATAAATCTACAATAATACTAGATAGTTCAATATAGTGAGTGTTCATGCTATACATACTTTAACTCACAAAGCATACGAACACGCACACTCACCAGATTTACTTCATATAAATACGTACCAATCTCATAGTTTTCGACGTTTTATAATTACCTAGTTCGTTTTTATGGCACCAGGAAATAATTACATTGCACTATGCTATTCTTTTAAACTAGGTACAAGACCTTTATACATAGTTTAGGAGAATAAATACTTATATAATAAAAGAGCGAGCGCAAGTCTTCTTTACTCTTGTAAATGTAGGTGTGGGCGCGTAGAATTACCTCAAAAGCCAATATATGTATATCTTATTCGTAAGTACCTACGATAATCGGAAATAGCTGCAGTAAATTAAGGGGAATCCTGATCTGCATAGTTTTGCAGAACGACGAAATACAAACCCGATATTTCTGCCTATTACGGCTCGCCAGTTTTCTGACAGCGTTGATATTTATTACACCTGATGTCAAATGATCTTGATCACAAGTTAACACTTATGAACATCAAAATATGACTGCACGGATTGCGTACTGGTTTAAATTATCGTTTTGCAACATCCATCGCGCCAGTGTTGTGAGTTAGATCTACACGTACAAAAATTCGTGTGATCCACAAACGGTTGTTCCGAGTCTGAATGTTCTTTGTGTCCGTTGTTTGAATATTTTAAAGTCCCCCGCGATACAGGACCTATTCCCAGAGCGGGAATTTACTCTTAAAAAAATAGTAGTTAGTGTATTTACTAAAATATCTGTATATAACGGTGGGAAATTATCATCACAGTAGTTCTGCTTCGTCACTGCCGAGTCCTGTGGCATAAGATTACGCCAGATACTTTCAATGCCTTTGAATTAAGCTTACTTATATTTATCTACAACCGATATTGGGTTCAATTATCGGGTCCGACAAATTGTTATTGTTTTTTGTTGTTAGTGAATTTTCAACCGCAGCACTTACTTTTTACAGTACCTAGTCTGATTAGATATTTGGCAACGAAATTGGATGACTATTGTAGTACGAATTGTTGCTAAATTCAATATCAGCAATACGACGAATTAAAACCTTTTTGTAAAAAGCTTATGAATTATGTTTATCTTGGTCATAGCCTTCTATCAGTTTAATAAAAATCCTTATCCTATCCTAATCCTTATCCTTGGAATTTGACAGATTGTGATTATGTATAACAGCCGTTCTCGGATTTGTTTATATTTACATTTTATATTCTTTATTTATATATTTTTGTTATTATACAGTTATTAATATGAAGCGGAAAAGCTTACACGAACATATTTTCATATTAATAAGTATTATGTGCATATTCCTTATCTTTATAATTTCTACTGTTGATAAAACTGCAAAGATTCAATATGATCAAATAAAAAGTGAACTTTTCAAGTCTGTAACTAAGTTTATTGAATATGAAGAGCAAACGTTTAAAAATAAATTGCAAATAGAAACACTGAAGAAATTGATAGCAAAATATAATCACGAAGAAAAGATTCTGAATCTGGGCTTTTATGGGCTTGTTAGACCCGACGGTCCAATAATTGTTATTTTTGTTGAAAAATACAAAGCAAACTTGAAATTTCTTGTGGCCTCTCTACAGCATGTACCAGGCATTGCCGATGCTTTGATAATTTTTTCTCATTCGTATTTTGACGAGAACGTTAACCGTTTGATTCAAGCAATAGACTTTGCTGGAGTTCTACAAATTTTTTATCAATATTCACTTCAGTTGCATCCTAAGGAATTCCCAGGCTATCAACCAGGGGACTGCACACCTGATATGAGGTCAGATACAGCTGGAAAAATAAATTGCACGGGCGCTAAGTCGCCCGACATACATGGACGATACAGAGACCCTATGCTAGCTCAATTGAAACATTTCTGGTGGTGGACAATAAGCCATATTTTTGAGAAACTGTCTTACACGAAACATCATAAGGGTATTATAACTTTTCTAGATGATGATGTATTCTTAATGCATGATTTTATATACATGACATATCAAATGAGAAAAATAAGCGAATTATATCAGTGCGATTTTATATCCTTACATACAACAAAGGTGCCGAACTTTTACAAAACGAAGGCTTATGGCGTTGACATAAGAACTTGGGATCCTCAGCAACATTCCAGTGTGCTGGCTTTTGATTCGCGTGTGTGGAACAGCATTGTAGCACATTATCATCTTTTTTGCGGCTTTGACGATTACTCTTGGTCGCGTTCGTTACTTCATGTGTCTTTAAACAGAAAAAATGCAAGCCCCTTCAAAGTGATATCTACTACGATGCCTAGAGCGTATAAAACTAGCGCAATTAGTGGTACTTCTTACTTGGAATATAATATATTAAACGCTGTACATAAAGTTTTAGAGTTACAGAAACTATATCAAAATGATTTTTATCCAATCCAATTGCAAGTTTTTCTTGATATCAAGCTAGATTATAATGTTGGGGTTAGTTTTGAATACGCTCATCAAAATGGACGTTGGAGTGATCCAAGAGATAGGAATCTATGTACTAATATAACAGAGTATAAATTATAGCTTAAGCAGCATGTGAAGAATCAATCTGTCTATATTGCCTTGATGATAAGGATGATATATGGTGATGGAATACGGTAATCTGCGAGAACAAATTGATAATCCATTTATATATTATCATCTATAAAACATAATATAAATATTCTAAGCTCATACGCAATTGTTGTAATAAATGTGTTTTCATTGCATCCTATTAGAACACGAGAGTACCTACTTTAGTTTTACATCCTTGTTTATATACACATATACGGCGACGTGGCATAAGCTTGCACTTTTATGTAATTTTTCTAAAAGAAATTTTCAGTAGCAGCTTTAGTGGCAGTCCCCATGACTGGCAATATGAGTATGTATAGTCTTTTTTTTTTTTTTACGTGGGGGATTGCATGACGCATACCCCTCCGCGGGGGCGGGCGGAGGGGTTATGTCGGACTCGCCGGGGTAAAATAAGATGTTAAGATGATAAAGTACCTGCCGGAATACCGACTAAACCTACCACGGTGTTCCTCGACCAAACCACTATCGACGGGGCCGCGCGAATCACTTTCGCATGCGGTCGCGACCCCGCCGAGGTTTCGGCCCGCCGTATGAAACGGCAGGCCACTACACGAAAGACCTACCCTAAAGGCACTTCTACCACTCCCTACTGTTCCCCCTAGAGGGGAGACGGACTCAACGCAGAGGCGCACGTGGGAACACGCACGCCGCCTCTCGGACCTGGTGCTGAACGGATGGCGGGCAGGCCCACAAAGCCCGCCACCCCCAGGTCAAACCTCAGGGTGGCTGGAGGTCGTCCCGCGCCCTCCGGCGCCCGGCTCTGCGGTTGGGGAGAGGGTTCAAACGCTCCCTCTCCCGCTCCGCCGCCTCCTTGATGGAAATGACTTCCTCACAAAAGGAGGCGACGGCGTTCCACGACCTCTCACTCCGGACCATAGACTGAACTACGGCCGGGAGCGAGAGGGCAACCAATCCGACTGCCGCGATCAATTCACGGCGCTTCGATGCCCAGGCGGGGCAAACCGCCAAAGTGTGCAGCGCCGTGTCCTCCACTACGTCGCGGCAGTCGCCGCAGTGGTGACAACCGGGCGTCTCTTGCCGGTGTATACGACACAGGAACTGGCCAAAACAACCGTGGCCAGTCATTACTTGTGTCAGCCGGAAGGTGAGGGCGCCATGGCGCCTCTCCAGCCACTCCTCAAACACGGGACTTACCGCCACGATCGTGGCGTGCCCGGCACTGGGGTGCACAAGTCGTTCCTTCCAATTCGCCACTAGGACCTGGCGGAGCTCGGACCTCGCCGCCTCGAGAGCGGGAAGAGCCGGTCCTTCGCCCCGAGCTAGCGCCTCCCGGCGCCAACGATAGAGCGACGCCAGGAGCGCCGTTTCCAGGTCCCATGGCAGAGTATGTATAGTCTATTCCAACCCATTCTGATGAAAAGATAAACAAACCAAATTTTCATGTTAGCCTTAAATTAATAACACATTTATCTATATTTTTAAGGGTTTTACATGACATCTTAATGAATTTTATAATAATAATAATAATTCCTCCATACCGTATTTCGGTCACGGCGGCCAATCTTAACGGAGACTGGCCATCTACGCAGGCGATATTATAGTGCACAAGCGTGTGCGCAAACACAAGTGCACTCTCTGTTTCCTAACTCTCAAGATCCGATGGGACGGTAATCCAACACGACCGGAAAGAGATCAGGCACAGGACCAACGGCTTTACGTGCTTCCCGAGGCACGGGGTGTCTAACACCGCCAACTTCCTAACTCCGGGCTGCTATTGAGATTTCTTAATAGAAAAACCTATTAACTTTTTGTTGGCCCGACCCGGGATCCGAACCCGAGACCTCATGCATAGCAGTCGCATTCACTATCGCTGCGCCACGGAGGCAGTTACATTTACATTGTAGACGGCACTAGGAGTAATCGGAAATTACCAAGGATTTTATACATAGTCACTGATATGTTAGTTTAATAGGTAGGTACACACCCGCTCACCTCTTCAGGATTATATAGGGGCCATAATTATATGTCACTGTGTCATAAATTGAATAAATACTAATTCGTATAGTACGTTATACTTATACTTATAGTAAGTTCTTACGTAGGTACTGTTACTATACTCTATTCATTTCGTCTTGAGACAAAATGTAAACAAACAATAAAAAAAGGTTATTTAATACGTCACGTTTGTCTGTGAATATTATAAAGTTAGACAAAAATCAATAAACTAGCTAAAATATAATATTTATAAATATATTGTATCGCATTTAAAAGCAGCATATATACTAAAATTCAAATGTAAAATGTATTATTAAAATACATAACATTTTAATGTATTAAATTCTTTTAATTATTTTACGAGAATTTTAAAAACTCTAGTTTAAAAAAGTGACATAAAAAAGAACCTAAAAATGTAATGATTCTCAAAGTTAGAACGCATTATAGTACCGCTAAATCAAAAAGTACGGCTAATACAAATGTTCTGTAGTGAATGTATCATTTTGTTATAAGTCGGGTTATAGCCTTCATTTTCATTCCCTGTCAACTTGTTGATACGAGAGCGCACATTTGATTGAGAAACATTGCTTTCTTTGTTTACCTTTTGTCTCAAGCCTATTTGAATAGTGTACAGATACTTATAAATTCTATGCTGCTATAATTGTTAAGTAGTTCATCAAAGTGCCGCCAGAGGCATCTTTGGTAGTGTAGAAAGTTCTCAAGTACCTAACAGAAAAAGGATGCACAATAGAAATTGTGCCGTAACCGCTGTTTAAGTTTTTATTTTTCTTTTTATTTTATTAAATTATAACGGTTGTACACCAATTACAATAATTGAAGATAAGAATACATTAAACACGGCCACAAAAATTAAAACAAATACAAAAGACAATTGAAGCAAACAAGTTACAGTCAGGATTGGCGTACAGGAGAGCGTCGAGAGAAGAAAGCGAGCGCGGTATGGGCGACTTTAGCGCGCGCTACGGTGCGACATAATGGTACATACGGCAAACAACATGACGTGCCTTCGATTGCGACGGTAGTTATCGGGAACCAAAAATCGACACAGCTCGTCATGAAGATCTGGTGCATCAATATTTGCCCTAAGAATTTTGCACATGACTACAAGTTGGTGCATCTTCCGTCTGATTTCCAATAAGTTATACCCTAGACAATCTAAAAGAAACATTGTGGGATACATGTGTGGAAAATACCCATACCATAGACTCGCTTGTAAAGGTATCTGAGAAAGGCTTTCTGCACCATTTCAAACATAAGAGCGTATGTGCTCTCATGTGGGAGGAATATACCCAGTTATCGCCAACCCCTTATTTTGCAATTTTGTTAATGTCCACAAAAAGTTTTCTTTTAAGTGCTATTTACTGTGTTCGTATAAAAAAAACGAATTTAAATATAGGCATCGAGCCAATCAATCTGCTCTGACCATATTATATGAGTATTTCTGAATGTTCAGTATGTAATGTGTGGCTGATACCTGTTAGCTATCCAGCAAGTTAACAAATATACTATGTAATTGTAATAATAATTACACAAATACTCGCAGTATCAGCGGTTTTTAGTGGGAGACCGTTGGACTGCCACGCAGAGTTTTCGAACCCAAGGTATGTATATACCTCTGGCTTTTCAAGTTATGCGCTTACGGAAAAGGAAAACATCGCGCGGAAAGTTGTATGTCTGGGAAATCTCCATAATGTCCTTGGAAATGAAGGAAGTCTGCTAACCCGCATTTGGGCCAGCGTGTTATACTATGATCTAACCCTTCACACAATGACAACAAGTAGGTAGTTGTCGGTCGGCAATTCAAGGCTGATAATTCTGTGTTCTTCTCGATTCATTTTATTGGTCTATAAAAGGAGTCGAGAAAAATACAGACCCTTGGGCTTCCTTACTGACAGAGCAACGTTTCCTTTAGAGAGCTCTGTCTTACTCAACATTAATGATAAGGCCGTTTGGCGCCGAATTTTGTACACTTCATCTCCAGGGCTCAATGTCTTCTCCAGGACTCAGTTGGGCAGATCTCTCTGTCATAGGTTGGGGACTTTACTTCTCCTTATATGTCTGTGACCTCAGCTTATTTCTGAAGCTGAACATTTAGCAACAGTTAACAATACTATATATATATATGTATAATACTCCATAGGGGTTCGAATAGACCCATAGATAAGACATTATATAACTGGTAAACCTGTCTAATGTATACTAGTATTCGATTTGTTTCTATTATTATTTTCCCGACAGTAATAATAATAATAATAATTAATGGAGAGTATTTGCATAGACACAACCAAGTAGCCAGGATTGTCCATCAGCAACTTGCCTTAAAGTATGACCTTGTGGAATCTGAAGTATTACAGGTATGTGCCCGATCCAGTTCTCGAAAATGGTCGTGCTACTTTGTACTGGGATCGGTCTATCATCACTGATAGGACAATTGTGGCGAACAAGCCAGATATTGTGCTGATAGACCGATTGGATCGCCGAGCAATGATCATCGATGTTACCATTCCGCATGACGAGAATCTTGTGAAAGCTGAAAAAGAAAAAGAGTTGAAATACTTAGACCTAGCTCACGAGATTGTCGACATGTGGCGTGTGGACTCGGCGATCATTGTGCTGATAGTCATTACAGTCAATGGTTTAATACCTAAGAGCCTCGACCACCACCTGCAGAGGCTCGCGTTAGATGGCTGGATCAAGTCCTTGATGCAAAAGGCAGTACTACTCGACACGGCGCGTATTGTGAGGAGATTCCTCTCTCTGGGGCCCTAACCACCGGCAGCTTGGACCCTGTTCCCGATGTCGGTGGGTCATTTCAGTTTTTATATTTTTAAATATGTATAGATTTTATATTTATATTTTAAAATGTAATTATTAGAAAAAAAAGTAATAAAGAGAATAATAATAATAATAATATTCTCTCACATACACACACCACCATCTAGCCCAAACTAAGCATAGCTTGTACTATGGGTACTAGACAATGGATAAACATACATATATACTTTTTTTTTTGTAAATATATACATATTATACATAGAAACACCCAGACCAAGACAAACATCCATGTTCATGGACACAAATGTTTGACTTGTGCGGGAATCGAACCCACGACCTCAGGCGTGGCAGTCGGTTACACTAACCACTACGCCATCGAGTCGTAAATGGTCGATTGCGATTAAAATCACGACATGTAATTTTCTGTTACAAAGAGTAAAATAAAAATACTTCTTATATCTCTATGGTTGGTACCTCAATGCTTTATCACAGCTACTTACTCATTGGTCATGATTAAAGCTTCTAGCAAATAAACAGAAAAATAAATCATCTATCAGATAAAGAACACTCATAGTTATTATTGTTGTGCATAACCTTATTTTCTTTTCTATATATTTTATTATTTATATGTTTTATAATTTATTTTACCTCGTATAAATTTGTATCACTATGAAGATTAAACGAAAAAGTTTACGCAAGTATATACAAACACTGAAAAAAATTCTATGCGTATGTGTAATCCTTTTTGTGTTCGTTGTATTCAAAATTAGCAAGGATCATAATTATGAGCACGTTAAAAGCAAACTGTATAAGTCTGCGGTCAAGTTTATCGAGTTTAAAGAGCAAAAATACGAAAAGAAATTGCATATAGAGACGTTGAAAAAATGTATAGCAAAATATAATCACGAAGAGAGAATTTTAAATCTGAAGACTTACGGACACGTGAAACCAAACGCTCCAATAATTGTTATATTTGTTGAAAAATATAAAGCAAACTTAAAATTCCTTGTAGCATCACTGCAGCATGTACTGGGGATACCGGATGCTTTGATAATTTTCTCTCATTCACATTTCGATGAAAACGTTAACAATTTGATCAAAACTATAGATTTTGCTCGGGTTATGCAAATATTTTATCCATTTTCACTGCAAGTGTTCCCTGACCAATTTCCAGGTTATCAGCAAGGCGACTGCTCTAGTGATATGACTATGGAGACAGCTAAACATTTGAAATGTAGGGGCGCTGATTCCCCCGACATACATGGACGATACAGAGACCCCGTGCTAGCTCAGTCGAAACATTTTTGGTGGTGGACAATGAACCATATTTTTGAAAAATTATCTTATACTAAAAGTCATAACGGATTTTTCGTCTTTTTAGATGATGATGTATTCCTAATGCAAGATTTCATATACATGACGAAACAGATGATAAAAATAAGTCAATTTTTATTTCAATGTGATTTTATATCCTTACATACAAAAGGAGAGCCAGATTTCTACGAAACTAAGACGTTTGGCACTAATATAAGAACTTGGGATCCCATGAAACATTCTAGCGTGCTAGCTTTTGATTCAAAAGTGTGGAACAGCATTGCAGCGCATTATTATCTTTTCTGTGACTTCGACGACTATTCGTGGTCACGTACTTTATTTTATTTGTCTTTAAACAGGAAAGATGGACATCGGTTTAAAGTTATATCGAGCACGATGCCTAGAGCGTTTAAGACAAGTGCAGTATCTGGTGTCTATGATCGATTTCAGGAGTATAACATATTGAGTACTGTACGCAAGATCTTAGAGATGCAGAAACGAAATCACGGTAACTTCTTTCCAGCTAAATTGGAAGTTTTTCTTGAGATTGAGCTGGAGTACGACGATTTTGTAAGCTTTGATTACGTTGAAAACAATGGGCGTTGGAGTGATCCAAGGGACAAAAGTATGTGTAGTAATATTACAGAGAATAAAATAAAGAAAATCATATTGGACATGAATAGTCAATTTAATCACTATAGAAATGATGATGATATTGAAGACGATGACGATATATTGGGCATTGATCTGCCAGTCAAACCTTAATATTACGTCTTAAGGTTATTGCGAATTGTTTTAATAAATGTTTTCAACCATTTACCATATACAGTCATTTTAAAAGTAAAGGAACACATTTCACTTTGTATTTACTTCTTATAGCTATTGTGCAGTGCTTTATTTTCATTTACTCCTAATTTGGGCTAGAATCCCTGGTCTTTTGCTTTTTATATAGTTACTGTACGTTCCCGAAGCAGTACCATATCAATATTTCGTTACATATATTTTGAATCACGTAACAGGGCATCTACGCGGATCATCAAGAACATTGTCGGAATATTTTCTAACAGAAAAGCGCAATGCACTCAGAATACTCAGGACCTCACAACTGACGGTGTAAAGTTATGCCCACACAGGCATAAGTTTATTTAAGACAGTCTTCTTCGTTTCACATTCAGGCTAACCCAGTGATCTTCTTTATATAAAATGTACTAACTTGTCGGTAGCAGTGTACCGCCATGAATTCTTATTTACCTTAGAGATTAAAGCAAAGATTTGTAGTAACAGAACAACATTTTCAAAATTATATTTAACAAATTTCGAATTTGGTTTGTAAAGCTTCTATTTTGCTAACTTATTGCTCTACTAGCTTGTAGATACAGCTGCGTTTTCGAATCCTAAGTCAGCCTAGTAAAATAATCTAGATTAATAAAATTATAAATATATTTGGCTGGTTACTTCACTCTCCAGTAGTCAGTTGCGTATAATGGGTTTTAGAGCTCTGAAGTCTGGTCGGCATAAAGTATTAAGTACCAATTTCTATTACAAATCTTAGCAGCAGCCCGGAGTCTGGAAGTTTGCAAGATTTCATCCCCGTATCTCAGAAAGCCTATAAAGCCGATCCACTCTATTCGAACGCTCACCCTTAAATTATCTGTTGGCCACCCCAGGATGGTGGGTCAGCTCAAAATTCTAGGGTTGTTTGTAGATAATTGTTGTTTAGGGACCGTGCTCTTCCCGACAAAGACTTAAATACGGAGCAGGCGATAATTGTCAATCATACATACATACATACATAGATTCACGCCTGTTTCCCTATTCTGAACGCACATAATTTCGAAAAGTCATATAACTTCCGAATGTCAGAGGTGCGCGACGTGGGTTCGAACCCGAGACCCTCTGCATTGCTATCGCCACTATCGCTGCTATCCATCTAACAAGTAAGAGAACTGAATTATGATCAATATATGTAATATCAATATATTTCAAATATTAGGTTAGTTGTATCATCAGCACCAACTTCATTCAAGTACTCTTTTCACTTTCTTTATTCTTCTACGCCCTGCTATTTTGAAACATAAGCTTCTATCTCTTGAAGTACTCCAATGCCCTCGTTTATCATCGTGATTTAAACTAAGAGAATCGTTAAAGTCTATGTCGATATCAAGAAAAATTTCCATCTGAAACGGATAAAAGCTTCCATGATTTCGTTTCTGCAGATTAAGGATCTTATGTACAGAATTGATTATACCAAACTCCAGAAAGAGTCCAGGAGTATCAGAAGGTGCATTTGTTGTAAACGCTCTAGGCATCGTGCTAGATATCACTGTAAAACGTTGACCGTCTATCCTGTTTGATGATAAATAAAGCAAGGAACGCGCCCACGAGTAATCTTCGAAGTTACAGAAAAGGTAAAAATGTTTTGCAATTATCTGCCATACTCGTGAATTAAAAGCTAACACGCTAGAGTGTTGCTTGGGGTCCCAAGTTTTTATTTCAGCGCCATACGTCTTCGTTTCATAATAATTCGGAAATCCCGATGTGTGTACTGATATAAAATCGCAATGATATATGAGCTTGCATATTTCGTTCATTTGTGATGTCATGTATATAACATCTTGCAATAAAAATACATCATCATTTAGAAATGTGAAAAATCCATTGTGCTTTTTAGTATGAGATAATGTTGTAAACACGTGGTTTATCGTCCACCACCAGAAATGTTTGTCTTGAGCTAACGCAAGGTCTCTGTACCCTTCATGTTCTCCAGTTTTACACTCGTAACAATTACTTTTTGAAGCAGTATCGTTCTTCATACCGTAATCATGGTCACCTGTTGGATATTCCAGCAATTCCTTAGGATACAACTGTAGTGAAAACGGGTAAAAAATTTGTACAACCCGAGTAAAATCTATAGTTTTAATCAAGCTGTTGACGTTCTCATCAAAATATGAATGAGAAAATATTATCAATGAGTCTGATATTCCTGCAACATGCTGCAAAGATGCCACAAGAAATTTTAAATTTGCTTTGTATTTACCAACAAAAATGACAAATACTGCATCATTTGATCGTAGCGATCCATGAACATCTAGATTTAAGATATCTTCTTCTCGATTATATTGTTCTATCAACCTTTTAAGCGTATCTATTTTATGTGTATTCTCATAAATTTTCTCTTCAAATTCCATATACTTGGTGGCAGACGTATAAAGTTGACTTTTGATTACATCGTATTTCACTTTATTTATCTTGTAAACAACGAATATAAGTAAAATTAGAAATAAGCAAACAACGTTTCTTATAGCTACCATAATGCCCGACCTTTTCCGTTTCATTTTCATATTAGTGTAAGAAATGTATTCTAGATTAAAGAAACTGTATATAAAAATTTAGAACTGTTAATATTACTATAAAACTACGTAATTATAAAACTAAGAACTAAGCTAAGTAAATTGTTTACAAATCTAACATCATAATTGTCAGAGCCTGACTAATAAGCTAATAAGTTCTGGTATCTATGGCTATCTACCAAATAGTTTGTATTGTTCTCAGAGTAACTATAGACAGAAATTACTCTGTGAAAAATACGAAAATGTCTCCACACTACTTCTTAGCTTAGCTTAGCTGGAGGGATTAACAAAAATACTAGTAATTTGTTACCCAAAATGCTAGTAATCTCTGTGCGTGCATGTTGCGGAAAACCAATGCAGTTACCGCATTCCGTTGGGTAATTAGCGAAAGAACTAAATAAGTTTATTAATCTATTTAAGGATCGAATTCCAGGAAGACACTGGTTGAAAGTTTCCTTTATTGTAATAAAGCTGTAATCTAATCTCACTTTCACATGTTTATTATTATCATAACTCACTATAAAAACTTTATCCCGAAATAAGGGTCACGAGCTCACGAAATTAGAAGCAGAACCAAAATTTATCATGAAATAGGGTTCAAACAAGAGGTTAACAAATAAATTCGTAAAACAGTAAATTAGATCTAAAACTAAACAATTCGTGAATTAAATGACTACTTAGCTAAATATTAATATTAATAAAACTAAATCTATTAAACTGATAAATATTAAAGCCATAAGACACTTATGCCGAAATAGGGGACATGACCTTAGTTGTTTAATGTATCTTAATTAATAATACTATGTACTCATGTTTGTTGCAAACGTGCTTCGGAGAGCACGTTAAGCCGTCGCCGCGTCGGTCCCGGCTGCTATGAACATCTATGGCAGTCGTTATTGGGAAAGTCAGTACCCTCTAATATCCTGACACTGGTCTAGCCTTAGGGTATCGTTAGCCTTCGGGTTGCGGAGGTCCGGTGGCAGCCTCTCCGTGTAAAAACTGATATCCAGTCAAATCCGGTTAGACTAGAAAAGCCGACCCCAAGTAGCTTGGGAATAATAAAGGCTAGGGAGAAGAAGAAGATGTACTCATATTTATTACTAGGCTATAGCAATAGGTAAATAAATATAATATAATATAATATAAATATGATAATTAAAAATAATAGTTGTATTTTTAATTAAAGATATGTAATAAATAAATGTCTGTAGTGGGCACGTCTACAGAGCATGAAACTTATGCATCGCTTCTGACGTCATTTGGTTCCGTGGTCTTTGGACATTCCCTTCTACTATAGCCTATTGCTCGCATATACGAACTATAAAACCGATAAAAGCCGTTGCATATGTAATTCAGACAAAGGACTTATTGTGTTATAATAAATAAATATAATGTCCTCCAGACCGAATTTCGGTCATGGCGGCCAACCTTAACGGAGTCTGGCCATCTGCGCAGGATATATTATAGTGCACAAGTATGTGCGCAAACACAAGTGCACTCTTTGTTCCCTAACTCTCATGATCCGATTGGATGGATAATCCGTCACGACCGGAGAGAGATTAGGCGCAGGACCAACGGCTTTACGTGCTTTCCGCACGGGATGTCTAACACCTCCAACTTCCTAACTCCGGGCTCGTATTAAGACTTCTTAACAGAAAAACCCAATAACTTTTTGTTGGCCCGACTCGGGATTCGAACCCGAGACCTCATGCACAGCAGTCGCATTCACTAACGCTGCGCCACGGAAGCAGTTGAAACTGATTTGTGTTATACTATAACTGAGGCAAGGGATCCCAGAAGTATTTAGCGATTGCTATTTTGGCGACTCTGGTTTCATTTGTTATTTCTTATTTTTACGGCGACCCATCTCAGGACTCATTCCGAAACATACATAGTATTACTTCTACCTATAGTAAATCTAGTATTAGGACTTAAAACTGTGACATATGCATTCTGGATTAATATAGCAGGTCCTAGTCGGCCTCGATGGCGTAGTGGTTAGTGTAATCGACTGCCACGCCTGAGGTCGCGGGTTCGATTCCCGCACAAGTCAAACATTTTGTGTGCATGAACATGGATGTTTGTCTTGGTCTGGGTATTTCTATGTATAATATGTATGTATTTACAAAAAAGAAAGTATATAAGTATGTTTATCCATTGTCTAGTACCCATAGTACAAGCTCTGCTTAGTTTGGGCTAGACGGTGTTGTGTGTATGTGGTAGAATATTATTATATTATATTATATATGATCAACTTATAGGTACTCAGTTCATGACGACAGAATACATTAAAATATAATAATAATATATTCACAAAGGGAATTCCAATAGGGGCGTATTGGAATTAACATAAACTTATAATAAATTCATAGAACACCGGGAAAACATTATTATATAAAACTGCTGAGTTACGATTCACCATTAGTCACGAGATTTCAGTAAAGGGAGAAACATCTAAATAAATATAATTATATTATAACTATACAAATTTTAAACTGACTCGCTCTGCAAATTGAGTGAAAATGGCGAAAGTATTAAATATTACGGCGACGTGGAAATACGTGATGTTGTTGGTAAGAATATAAATTATTATTAACCTTTTGACCGCCACAGTCATGTCATACATGACAAAGCAAAATGTGTCGAGCATGCCACGGTCACAACTACATGACAAATTAAAGAACGAAATCGTAGCTTGGTGCCGAGAGCACGCTTTTTTTGACGTGGCGGTCGAAGGGCTAATAATTATTGATTTTACGAAATCTGTAATGACTTAAGCGGTCCTGGACACAGCTAGTGCACTGTATTGTGTGTTCTAACTTTTATATTTGTTCCGAGTCAAACATAGTCTTCAAAAGGGAAAGATTTTAAATTTGTATTAGATATTTTATAAAACGTAAAACTCGTTTCGGTTTATTAACAAGTACTTGCTCTTTATTAATATACATAAATATCAATGCTTTATCTTAGCCTATTGAACATTGCTCAATCTACTTTCTAAACATTACCACTAATGTGTTGAACTACATATCTGTAACTTATGAATCGCACATTATTTTATTACAAACATATTCTCTGTAGGTACCTGAATAGGTAGGCAATGTAATACACATATATTTAATTTGATTACCGGGAACAGATCCAGGCTCCTACATACGATCCACCCGATGATAATAACCTATGTTTATAGATTTAACATTTTTACAGATCGAGTCAATACCTTAACCAAACTGAGCATTTGAAATAATTAATAATAATAATCTCTATTTATTTCATAAAGCAATTGTAGTACATAATAAGTTTTCACAGAATTCTAGTACAATATTATAGTGCATACAATCTGTGGTTAAAGCGCTGTTCTCCTAGCTAGGTTATGGAATAACCTGTAATAAGGAGTAACAGACCCAAACCCCAATTCGGTGGTAGGTATTATACTATCTTAGAGTACTATATGCTTGATACAAACTTAAAACAATTTTAACATAAAGCGATTTTACAGTAATTAATAAAACAATGTGTGTGTGTGTGTGTGTGAGTGCGCGTGTGTGCGCGTGTGTGCGCGTGCGTGTGTGTGCGCGTGTGCGCGTGTGTGTGCGCGTGTGTGTGCGCGTGTGTGTGTGTGTGCGCGTGTGTGTGCGCGTGTGTGTGTGTGTGCGCGTGTGTGTGCGCGTGTGTGCGCGTGCGCGTGTGTGTGCGCGCGTGTGTGTGTGTGTGTGTGTGTGCGCGTGTGTGTGCGCGTGTGTGTGTCTGTGCGCGTGTGTGTGCGCGTGTGTGTGTGTGTGAATTTGTGTTTGCGTTTCTTACTTATGAAGAAATTTTTCGGTTTCCTCGTAGGTTTTATCTTGCAGAAATGTATTTAGTGTCTTTTTGCAGTTGTAATATGATAAGTTATAAATTGTACATTTTTGGCTAATTTTGTTGTACAAAGCTGGACCCAGGAAATAAAAAAATCTTTTAGTAAATGAAACCCTTGGATGTGGAATAGTACAAACTTTGTCCTTCCGGCGTTTGCTTATCTCCTTATGCGGCATATTATAGTGCTGGAGAAGAACTGTTTGATTAATAAAATGTTGCCGAACGTTTAGTACTCTGCATTGAGTGTATAATTTGCCAGTGGGGAACATAATTGGACGGAATGTTGCTACCTTTAAGATGGCTCTGTGAGCAATTTCAAGAGGTTTCATTATGGTTTTGGCCGCACCCCCCCAACATGAAATACAGTATGTAAGAATGGAAACACACAAAGCAAAATATACATTGCGGATTATTGTAGGGTTAGCTATTGATCTTAGAGTTTTAAAAATATATATCAATTTACGTACTCTACCTGTTACGAAATTGATGTGGGTTTTGAAATTCAGATTTTTATCTAGTATTATGCCGAGATATTTAATATGATCCACATGGTCTAGGTTGGGACAGTTGCATAAAGTTTTTGCTGATGGACAGCAATTATGTGCTTTTATGGAAATTGGGATTTGAGGTTGAGATACAGAACGAATAGTATATGTAAGTAATTTAGTTTTTGAGGTATTAACTGTAAGAGTATGTGAGTATAGCCAATTTAAGGCTGTATTAAGTCCACTCTGAGCGTAGTGTTCAAGCTTTGACCAAGTATCCGCTTGGAATGTAATAGCTGTATCATCTGCGAATGTCACTATTTTGGCATTCGGGATGTTAAGATCACAGAGATCATTTATGAACACCAGGAACAGAGTAGGGCCCAAAATACTGCCTTGTGGCACGCCGTAATAGATGGGAAGCTCGTCACTAATATAATTATCGATTTTTACAGTTTGGGTTCGATTCGTTAGGTAGCTCCTAAAAAGATCGAGTTGTTTTCCCCTGATTCCCATGCCTTCAAGTTTGTTTAAGAGGATAGAGATAGGAACGGTGTCGAAGGCCTTAGTGAGGTCCAGGAATATGGTAAGTATTTTCTTATTAGAGTTTAGGCCTTGTACGACGTGATTAGTCAAATCTTGTACAGCATCACAGGTGGATCTGTTCTTACGAAAACCAAACTGTTGTGGTGACAGTAACTTGTGGTGCTCAAGATAGTGGACAAGTCTTTTGTTTATCAGCCTTTCGAGTACCTTAGAAAATACACTAAGAACAGCGATAGGTCGGTAATTGTTAGGCATATCGCCATTTCCACCTTTATGGATAGGGTGAATAATAGCTTTTTTTAGCGAAGTGGGAAATACAGCAGTGTCAAAACAGAGATTAAAAATGAAGGAAAGTATAGGAGCTAGTAGAGCGACGTATCGTTTTAGATAATTCTAAAATACCATCCCAGCCAGTAGCAGCATTCGATCTGAGAGATTTAATTATAAGGGTAATTTCGTCAGGGTCTGTATAGTCCAGAACAAAAGATGATGCGGTTTTCGAATTTTGTAGCATTTGCGATGATGAAAATTGCCGGTTACGCAAAATATTGTCGGCAAGGTTTTTGCCGATATTGGCGAAAAAAGAATTTACATTATTGCAAGATTCGATGGGAGATAGAGAGGAATGGAGTAATTGAGTAGATATATTCTTAGGCTGGTTAGTGTGTGTGAGTCTTTTGATAGTGTCCCATAGAGTTTTTGGATTATTACTAGCTTGTGCTAATTGTTGTCTGTCAAATGTCCTTTTTTGTTTTTTCAATATAGTGGTACAGAAATTTCTATAGCGTTTATATGTGGTTTTAAGTATTTCGTTATCCGGTGATTGTTTAAGTTTCCTATGAAGCGCGTCCCTGTTCCTAATACACCGTAACAGGCCAGGCGTTATCCAGGGCTTAATAATTCTCTTTTTGGAGGATATTTTCTTGACTACAGTGTTTTTCTTAATAGATGATGTGAGTAGATATCCCAGTTGATCGATAGCAATATTTGGATCTGTATTGGTATATATAGGGGTAAAATTCAATTCTCTCATAGTTTCGTCTAGCCCTTTGTAGTCAATCTTAGTAATAGTAAGAATAGCAGAAACTCGTTTACGTTCATGACTAAGACAAAATAAAGATGAGTAGTGGTCGGTTATTGAAGTGTCATAAACAAAGCAATGGTTAGGGGATTTAGTTTAATATAGAATATATATATATTATTCTATATTAAAAAATTCAATATAGAAAATAATTGTTCTTAATTTGAATTAAAGACAATGCCCGTTCAAGGAATAAATTCTTTACCGCGTGGGATTTTACAAACGTTTAAACAACGAGCTCAAAGAAGTCAAAGTCAAAGTCAAAGTCAAAGTCAAAGTGTTTATTGCGAACTAAGTGTAGATACATACGGTGTTTAGTAAAAGTATAGTGCTTTAAACTTAGTGCCTTTTACAAGCATTGCAATATTATTATAATTAACGAATACTTAAAAATTATTATCTACCAACAATTATAATTAATGCTACTTAGTACTTATATCTAAACCATATAACATTATAAGCTTACACAACTCTGTTATTTTATTATTGCACAATATAATACATACGCTTACAAATAAAATAAATTTCTAAGATGTCAATTATGTTTTTTCTTTATTCAAGGATTATTTATTATATTTAGTTTATTTATTATATTGTTTTTACAGGGTCTTAGTCAAGGTTGCGGATCGTCATCGCATTTATTTAGGTGTTTATGTTCAGTGTTTTATTAATTTTTATTTATTTTCTAGGAATTCTGTAACTGAATAATAGCACGCATTCATTAAATAGGTTCTGATTTGCTTGTTGAATGAAGGTAGGGTAATGGCATCTTTTATAGTTTTAGGCAACTTATTGTATGTTTTTACTGCCATGTAGTTGCCAAGTTGTAGTATGCCAAGAACACTCAGGTTGACTTGCACAACGGCTTACATAATACTTTTAGCACTAAACAGATTTAAAACATCGTGCCATCTCAGTCATCTTCAAACGGTTAACAGCGACAGCATGATATTTTAAATCGGTTTAGCGTTAAACATATTATGTAACAAGTCATGCAAGTGACCCTTAGACTCGGAACTTGGAACAACTATTTAAGTAATAGTGTGTGTACTTACTTTGCCTTTTTTTTCTTAGATATTTGCGGGCCTGAATCTATCCAGTACAGCACCATCTACCTCAGGTAAACCCCATAAAATTGTCTTAACTTTTTTATAACTGCACGGAGGGCACATTGAATTCAATAGATACCTTGCCTCAACGTGAGTTGTCGAGGTCTTCCCAGGACAAAAAACGTTATGTGTCTGGTGTTCTTTTGATAACACAATAACACAAAATTGTGGGCTGTCTCACATCTCGCATTTCTTATTCATTTAAATGCATAGTTTCACGCCTCTATCACTGTATGGGAAGGTTGTATTGCACCCGCATTTTGCCAACTATGGTAGGTAGGTCCCACTTAATGGGTGAAAGCACGGGTTACCCACGAGAACACTGGCGTCGACCTGGCACAATGCCAGACTTCACGCTGCCACTGAGAATTTCTGGACAGAGAAACCAATAAACCAGTCATGATATAGTTACATTTGAAGTTGATGATATAGATTTTGGTTTGCGTTTTTAAGTATTTATTAATTTTCACCTTCAAAAAATTTATAGACAATATTTGTCGACAATTTCAAATTATGATTTTTTGTACAAAGCAAAAATGAAGCTTCTCTGTTTTCGGCGAATTTAGACTATTTTTCGGCGAATCTCGGCTATTTCTCGCCGAATCTCAGCTATTCAATCTCAGCAACGTCTAGATATATTTTGCTGTACGTTGGCGGAATTTGAGAGGGTGACGTTACAATATCAGTCACAAAATATATCAATGTCCACTATGTCACATTAGGTTTTCTTGTAATGACATATGTGATTTGTTTTATAAATGAATAAATTTCTCGGTGAATCTCGAATATTACTCGGCGAATCTCGGCTATTTCTCGGTGAATATCAGTCAAAGTTTTCTTTCACAGTTATCCAGGAAGTGCTTAAAATCCCTGACGAGTGTAAGAGACCTGGATTCTGCGCGATCAAACCTGAGGGCTACGATTTACTTGAACCCAAGATAAATGAAGCATTGCCAGACATATTACGTAATCTTGAAGAATCTTAGTATTTTTTGAACCTACCCTAATATTATAAGAAAAAAAGACTTTTTATCTGTATATACTAATATTTATAAAGAGAAAAGATTTGATTTTTGTTTGTTTACTTGTTTATAACAATTTAACTGAAAAACTACATAACCGATTATAAAATTCTTTCACCATTAGAAAGCTATATTGTCACTGAGTAACGTAGCAATATTTTATTTAAAAAAAAATGTATGTTACTAACAAAACCTAACTTACTTTTACGCGACCGAAGCCGAGGGCAAACGCTCGTAATGAATAAAAACAAAATCTATTGGTCCGATTTTGATAATACTCTTACCATCAGAAAGCTACTTTATCTAGTATTAATATAGGCTTTATAACATAATGCTACGAGTCACGAGAGCGGTGCAGTGATCACAAACGTGGGTGAAACTGCGGGAGACAGTTAGTTGGCACATATCCTTGTAAAATAATAATTACTAGCGGTCGCCTAGTGGTCAAAATTCGACCAAAATTCCTAAGCTTGCTACTTTGTTTTCTGTTTTTCTCTATTAAATATAAATAAGGTATAGGTAACCATTGTTGCAAAGAATTGTACGACGTCAGACGAACAATGTCGAAATACTACGAACGCGATTCGACTGCGTGTGTCAAATGCATGGTTGTTTGCTTGTAGTATTTTTTCATTAGTTTAATGTATTTCTAAACCATATTTTATAAAAAAAAGAAGATTCGCCCCTCCTTCTCCATATAAACTTTAACTGTGCCAAATTTCATACTCCTCCGCCCGCGCAATTTTCGTAAAAAGGGGTACTTCGTTTTTGCTTTACGTACTAATATATAGAAGACTAGTAGTTTTCCTGCGGTTTCACCCGCGTAAGTCCCGTTCCCGTGTGAATATCGGGTTTCACCCCTTTCACCGCCTTCAGGGTGGAATTTCCAAAAATCCTCTCTTAGTGCTCCTCTACACTCTCCAAGGAACATACATGCCAAATTTCAGCTTCTTGCGGTCAGTAGTTTCGGCTGTGCGTTGTCAGTCAGTCACTCAGTAACGGAAGAGTTTTATATATATAGATTATAATCGTATCAATGACGTGATTTTCATAGTTTTACTTAATTTATTTTAAAGATAAGTATTTAATTACAACATGTACATGTACAGAATGCAAATCATCTACGTCTATATGCAAGCATTTGTACTTCGAGAATAGACTATACACAATATGAATAACATGTTTTATTAATAATAAATATTAATAACCTTTTTAACAATTTGTATTTAGAAGTATATCGCTCAGAGTTTGCCCGTATTCGTTATTTCAATTCGCAAAAATTACATGATGGTTGATGTTTTTGTTAATTTAAGACAAACCATAATGGCCTAAATACATACAAGCAAAAATAAATGAAAATAAAACACAGATTTCGAATTGGCCATATCAAAAATATTGATGAAATAGTTAATACTTATGTGAATCACAATTTTACATTGAAATCCCAATTATTTATGAAAGAATAAGCGGATACTTAAACGAAATATTTATTTAATTTCAGTTTAAGAATACAACTCTCGCACTAGGAATAAATCCTGTGTCGCGGGGGACTTTACAAACATTCAAACAACAGACACATGGAACACCCAGACTCGGAACAACCATTTGTGGATCAAACAAAGTTTTGTCCCGTGTGGGATTCGAACCCACTACACTCAGCACAGTGGCAGCAGCGAGGCGACTACTTATACCACTACGCCATCCGTATACATGCACACTCGCTAGGTACAATCTGAAATTCCGTTTGCCTTACTGAGAATTAATTGACAGTAAAACCCGTTAGCACTTTGCCTCATCCGGTAATCGAACTCGTGACCTCATGTATTGCGGTCGCATAACCGCTGCATCATGGTGGCTGATTTAATTGATAAATATATTCAGGTAATTCCATTCAATTATGTCGTATAATTACTTAAGCTGATCGTATCTGCTAATGTATTTCTATACTTATGTTAATACGTACAATTATATTTTTAGTTCAATGTGCGTCAGTTGGCATACCTTCTACTTATTAAGGCTTATAAATAATAATATATGCCTTATATCAAATAAAATATACCTTTTGAGTTTAATATAATAATAAATTCAATTATTATTTATCATTTTGTCAAAGTCTATAAATCTTTTATTTATTTAGATCACAAAGTATAAGATCGCGCACTGTATGATGGCCGGTCTGAACATTGCGCGAGTGGCGTCGCAGTTGTAAGTTTTAGGTCTCTTTGGTGACAGGGGGCGGGGGCGGGATGCAATCCGTACTGACTGACAGACTGTACATGCGCAACAATTCGGAGACGCTATGTTCATTCCGAGCATCATAGATTGCGCGATCTGTAACAGTTATGAACGTAAAAAACTTTTGTCCAGACCATCCCGTCATTTCCATTTAGGTCTGCCTCGAAGTGCCCGAAGAATAATGGACACCTGCGTTTTCAGACGGGAACGATTCGTACGAAAATAAATTCCACGTGTACGAAAGGACAACAAAAAAAGAATTATTTAAAAAAGTGTCTATTCGCACGATATGTTCGAACAAATTCGTGCGAAACGACTACTTTCTAGCCCTTGGCAACAGTTCCTTTTTTGGATGCAAGGTAATCTAGGAATTTTTCAACATGTATTCGAAATTTCATGATGATTGGTCAAGCAGTTAACGCGTGAAAGCGTTACAAACAAACTTACAATAGCATTTATAATATTAGTTAGGATTAGGATTTGCCGATTATTTTTTTATGGGGTGATTTAACCTCCGGCACTCTCACTCACCGGACAAAACACAACAGTAGGAATACTGCTATTTCACGTCGATATTCTGTGAGAGGGTAATCCTTCCCCGGTCGAGCCGGCCCATTCATGCTGAAATCAGCGAGGCTCTACTACTCTAAACATTCTCCACTGCATTAGCTGTGTGATAAGTGATTAGTGTGATCAATTTACAAACCCGATGTTTTAGATAATACTAGCTTTTACGCGCGGCTCCACTCACGTGGTACCTTCATCAATAAAAAGCTTATGTCCTTTCCCAGGTTTTTAAACTATATCTGTACCTAATATAAACCGGTTGTATAGTTTAGCCGTGAAAAAGTATCAGACAAACAGATAATAATAATAATAATAATTGGCGAGTCACCGTCTGCCCATTACATTGATGCTATTAGAGTATTCAGGGCAGACGCCGTTTTTCATCCATAGTTAGCAATATACCGGTCCACCGGACACCCATACCCATAGCCCATATATAAAACTCCATACGTAGTAATAGTCCTATGCCTGCTGTGGCTAGTGCCGCTGTAGGTGTTCCATCCCACCTTTGATTAAAACTCTCGAAGGGCCTTTTTACGTTGGACCCATGTCTCCGTGTAAGCCTCCTAAAGGGCCAGGTATTTTCTAATATAATATGTTAGAAAGTACCTGTGATAAGAGAAACATAATAATAATAATATTCTACCACATACACACAACACCATCTAGCCCAAACTAAGCAGAGCTTGTACTATGGGTACTAGAGAATGGATAAACATACATATATACTTTTTTTTTTGTAAATACATACATATTATAGATAGACAGTTCCTTTTAATTTATAATATTAATTGAGGATAAGGATAGTAAGGATAGCTACTGCCATTAAAAACATGAATAAAACCTATAAATAACATTTACTATAAACGGTAAACAATGCGTAAACAATTACTCATTTAAATGAAAATATCGAAATAGTAAAACTATTGTAAACATAGCAAGGAAATAGTAAGCGTTTATTTATATACCTGTGGTAATCGGTGGACGTGACTGGGTTCAATTCTCGGTTCAAGAAAATGTTTTTGGGTTTTTCTGTTAACAATTACTATGTAGCAGCATAGTCTGCAACTGTGCCTGGTAGACAACAACAGGTTCGCCACAATTACGTTCCAATACCATATTTAGCGAAATGTGGCTGTTATAAAGCTCTGTCCTCCCCCTCGAAGAAAGAGGCGTGAGACTACATAGGCGCGTACACACGGCTACACAACAAGTTAGACGCCATATATACGCATAACTACGCTACATACAAAATAGAGAATTATCGATATATTATTATTAAAAGGACAGTGCATAGTGGTGTCGATGTAATGGTAAGGATAGAGCGTAACAAAAATATAATCTGTAACACGTCACTGCCTATCCAGGAATGCCCGCGAGCTAAATGTGTTCGCCCCAAGCACATCCAGATCTAACCTCGGCCGCATGTGCATGAACTCGAGACCTCTTTGTGGCAGTCTAATGGTTTCCACTAGATGTGCGTGTGGTGTGAGGGCCACTTTGTTAAAACTCTTTGAAAATATGCTTAGGATTTAGTGAACAATCCCAAAGAATTGTGAAAGTGAAATAAGCGAGTTATGGACTGTAAAGTTGGGCCCTTAGTTCTCACATAGAGCATTGAGGGCCCACCTGTACCGGATAAACTATGGACACTACAGACAAAGTCTTGTCAAAATCTAAACTAATGCCTAACAAAATTTGTGAAAACAAGATATTATCGCAGATTACTGTCCTACTTCGTATATCTTCATTCAAAATGGGCCCTCAATTCAAAATTGTTTGGGATTGTTCATTAAATCCTAAGCACATTTTCAAAGAGTTTTAAGAAAGTGGCCCTCACACCACACGCACATTCCGCTAGGCTATCAATGCTTTAGATATAGATATTTAAGATTAAGGTAAAAAGAAGCAAATAAAATAACACCGATTATATTACATACTTACATACATAGATTCACGCCTGTTTCCCAGAGGGGTAGACAGAAACTACGGATTTCCATTTGCTACGATCCCGACACACTTCTCTGGCTTCATTCACTTTCATCACATTCCTCATACACGCCCGTCGGTTCAAGGTGCTCTTAACCTGGCCTTTGTCCAGAACGCCTCCGACCTGATCAAGAAACTTTCGCCTAGGTCTTCCTCTTGCGACTGTTCCATTCACACTAGCCTTATAAACTTTCTTAGTCAGTCTTTCCTCGTCCATTCTTTCTACATGCGTATTAATGCATTGAAATTATAAAATATATTGATGTATACTAATACAAGTGCTCTTTGTCTTTTAATACAAATGGGTTTCTACACATCAGGCCTTTACCTTTGTTTTTTTATTAAAAAAATTATAGTTATTCTTCACACGGAGGTTACGACCATTAGATATGGATTTGAATTTGAGGGTTATCGGGCTTGATAATTGAGTGGATAGTAAGATCTCTAGCCGTCATACTCTATAGTCACATCAACAGTAACCATAGAAACCGTAGTAAAATTAATACCGCCAAATACGGCTTTTGATAGCAGCTGTGACAGGACTGACAGGACCATTAACGCCAGTGGCGCCCACTGGTGGAGCACAAAAGCGAAGCCCCTGTAATGAATACCCTCACTACCAAACTCTTTGAATCAAGCAAGTACAGCACACAGGGACACTGTACGCTTTCTTATATATTTTATCTGTTTCAATGTCGTAGACTTGCAGTTCACGCTTTGCATAAATAGTTTTACAGGTAGATTTCAAGCTGAACTTATTCAAGTTGAAGTCTTGGAAACATTCATTTTGACCTGCCATCGTCGCACTGATATGTTCTCGTCTGTAATGCAAATGAAATAGATTTAATACCATAAGAGAAAAGAATAGATAAAATTAGTTTTTAAAAAACAACGTCCTCAATTCGTATAATCTGGCTAGATTATGCTAAATTATCAATGTATTATACGTGGTGCGGCCGGTGCATAATTTATGCTAGATGCGAGAGTTGTCATATTGTTCTTGAAAAGATAATATAATGTCTTCCTGACCGAATTTCGGTCACGGCGGCCAATCTCAACGGAGACTGGCCATCGGCGCAGGAGATATGATAGTGCACAAGTGTGTGCGCAAACACAAGTGCTCTCTCTGTTCCCTAACTCTCATGATCCGATGAGACGAATAATCCGACACGACCGGAGAGAGATCAGGCGCAGGACATTAGATTAAGACGGCTTTACGTGCTTTCCGAGGCACGGGGGTGTCTAACACCGCCAACTTCCTAACTTCGGGCTCGTATTGAGATTTCTTAACAGAAAAACTCAATAACTTTTTGTTGGCCCGACACAGTCACATTTACTACTGCTGCGCGACTGAGGCAGTAAGATAACTCATATATAATTATTAATTTAACACAATGTAAAAATTGTTATGAAATAAATAAATAAAACTCCAGCTGGCCAGGAATATATCCTGCACCCGAGCTTTACAACCATTCAAACATCGGATACAAAGTACACCCAGACTCGGAACAATTGTTTCTGGATCACACCCCATGTGGGTAGCGCTAGGCGCAGGATCTATTGCGAAGCGATCACATAAACCTTTTTAAAAAAAAAAAAAAAGAAGATAATTTTAAAAAAACCTTTTAAAATTATCTTCTTTTTAACGCTACGTATCTTGCCAAAGACAGTAATGGGCTCGTCCTGTATTACGTGGTATAAAAAACATTGCTGACGAAATGTGGGTGTGTATTACACGTCTGCTTACACCTTCGGGGTAATACAAGCATGTAATATAAAGAAAGTACTTACGCGCATCTCACAATTGTGACATTCTGACTAAACAGTTTGGTCTGTACAATGATATCCATATCTGTTCGGTTTTTGTTTTTAAAGTACAGGTACATTGGTTCTACCTAAAAAGAAAAGTAGCTTCAACACTTATACTTCATAAAAGATAGCTTGATCTCTGCGACATTTGTCAAATTGACATTCCTAGGGTTGTCAGGATATATAAAAAATTGTCGATAGAAATTATCGACGTTTCTTACTATGTTCATATCAAACAAGATGGCGGCGTGTCTTTTTTTGAGTTTATGGCCTGGTTACACGGCCTTTGAGCCAAACGCGGCGTATTTTCGCCCGAAATCCAAGGATCGGACGTTGACGGATGGAATATTACATGAGTTGGTGAGAAATTGGATTTTATTTACTCACTATTATTTTAGATCAAGTATGTACACATGTAAATAATGTTATGATATTAAAATATACAATAAAATTAAAAGATAAATTAATTTACAATTAAGTTTTATTTAAAATATCGATAGTTTATAGTCTGTGGTCACGATGATTCATCTCCCATCACTAGTTAGGTCGGCATGCCCTTAAAGTATGACATTGACAGGTACTTTCTGTACTATTATGAAATTCAGGACTTCATAGGTGTCATTTTACTGACAGCTGTCGCAGAGATCAAGCTATCTTTTATGAAGTATAAGTCGTGAAAATATTTAAGTATACCTAGTATCTTACAAATATTAACTAGTTTCAGGAACAGTCTCGCCCTTGCGTATCTCAATGGAATTTTTTCAGTTTAAAAAAATCAATTATTTTTGCGTGATTCAACAGCTAAACAACTTCGTAAACTCCCTTACCTATATATTTTGACGTTCATAAGTGATACTTTGTGACCTAAATGAATAAATTATTTTTGACTTTGTGACATCTTTTGCAAACTTTCACATGGTTTTTATTCTAGTCAGTTTATTCTCGTATGGAAGCTGTAGTTTATATTAGTTCGTAGTCATAGCCATAGTTTCATTTTATTTCGCCAGCTATACGCTGGTAAAAGCAAGAACAGAAACTTCGGCTACGGAACAGAAGAGAACAGAAACGAATATTTTGAAAATGTTTGTTACACAATTACTTGTTAACTGTTGGACGGATTTGGATGAACCTTGGCACACGGATAGACCCTGTTCCGAATTAAAACATAATACTTTTTATCCCTGTATGACATTTCATGTGATAGTCAGGTGTGCAAAGCCTTTAGATATTTGTTTATCAAGCGTAAATCGAAAAATAAACGAATTATTTAGTTGGTTAACACTTAGGATACTTTTTACATTAGTATGCGTTCCTATGGGATTCATGCAGGTGAAGGATCAGGCATTAGTTGGGAATAAGTTACATAATAATAATAATAATGACCTCTAAACCGAATTTTAAACATGGCGGCCAATCTTAATGGAGACTGGCCATCTGCGCAGGAGACATTATAGTGCAGAAGTATGAGCCCAAACACAAGTGCACTTTTTGTTCCCTAACTCTCATGATCCGATGGGGCGGCAATCCGACACGACCGGAGAGAGATAAGGCGCAGAATAACGGATTTACGTGCTTTCCAAGACACAGGCGTGTCTAAAATCGCCAACTTGCTAACACCGGGTTGTTATTGAGGTTTCTTAACAGAAAAATCTAATAATATTTGTTGTCACGACCCGGGATTCGAACCCGAGACTTCATGCACGGCAGTTGTTTTCACTACGGTTGCGCTACGGAGGCAGTACATAAAATAGGAGACCTACCTCGGTGACATATGGACAGTTATGCCAATCACTCCTAGGCGATAATACTCTATTAACTTGACTCGGATTTGGTTTACCAACCCTATCATTGTATTCCTGTAACAAAGAAAGAGGGTATCAGATAGCTCCTTGAAGTAAGGATCTTTCTCATAAGAGAAATGAGAGCCATATAATGGCTAAAAAGATAAAGATATAAATAATTTCAATACTTTTAAATCAAAATAATTTTTAAACTTTCGCGTTACATGATACAGATATATAATGCGTTAGGTGCTTTCATCCTCCTTTAATTTCTTATCTAATAAAAAGCCAACGTGTAAATGATTCCCTTTGTGACCTTTATTGCATGAAACCATAACCTAAAGTTGTTATTTATCGGGCTTTTGAAACGAACATTGTTGATAAAACATTTATCATCAACTAGGAAAAATAATGTATTATTAATATCGACGAATAGTAGGTTAGGGACTCTTATAATGTAATTATAATTCGCTTTTTGTGTATGTAATAGATATACGATTTCGAGCACATAGCAGTATTCCTACTGTTGTGTTTCGCTCGGTGATTGAGAGTGCCGCAGGCCCAATCTCCCTCTTTCCCCCATCCCGGTTTTTTCGCTTTCCCACTTCCTTTCCTAAAGGGTCGGCAACGCGCAAGTGATGCCTGTGGTATTGCAGGCGTCCATAGGCTACGGTGACCACTTACCATCAGGTAGGCCGTATGCTTGCTTGCCATCATAGTTGTATAAAAAAATACGTTTTTATGTATTATTGGGATTTTCTACCCGTAATAATAATAATAACACACACACACACACCCACACCCACACACACACATACACAAACATGCACATATACACATATATGCAGACAAAATAAACGGCCTAATATAACATATTATTTATATACTTATTTTAAACTATTATAATTTGCTATTAAGCCAACTTTTAAATATGTTTGGTTTTTAACTTCTAATTATAAATTTTTCAAATATTTAATTTTGTATCACAACTTGTTTTATGTAATGACCAAATATATGTATTAGACTTAAGTAGTGGGGAAGGCACTGTTTCCTGGGATACAGGCTACAAGTCCAGGAGTCAGAGCTTACTTTAATTTGTTACTTATTTGGTGTCTAATAAACCTATTATTATTATTAATAACTGCCTCTACATGTTGGACCTATATCCCCGTGTAAGCCGCTCAAAGGGCCAGGTATTTTCCTTACTTATTAGGGAAATACCCGTGAAAGAGAAACATAATAATAATATTTTATCACATAATATTCTACCACATACACACAACACCATCTAGCCTAAACTAAGCAGAGCTTGTACTATGGGTACTAGACAATGGATAAACATACATATATACTTTTTTTTTGTAAATACTTTTATATTATACATAGAAACACCCAGACCAAGACAAACATCCATGTTCATGCACACAAATGTTTGACTTGTGCGGGAATCGAAACCGCGACCTCAGGCGTGGCAGTCGGTTACACTAACCACTACGCCATCAAGGCCGACAACTGGAAGGATGGATAGTTTTCGATGCCTGTACATTTCTAGCAAGACACTACTTATTTTCATAAAATGTGTGAAGGAGAATTCAAATTGGGTACTTATACAGTACATATACTTGTCCCAGAATATGTAAATCAAATTGTAACGGCAGATTCCTTAGGTAAGCACATTTCATTTCATTTTAAATATAAGGCAGAAATTCATATTTTAAATTTGGATATAAGAAAAAGTGGCATCGAGATGTCTCGCTATCTCCCTCGTACAGCTGTGGTTAAATAGCGATTACGTCATTGTTTGTACACACGGCTACACATTAAGTTGACACCTTATATACGCATAGCTACGCTACATACAAACAGAGCATTGACGGAAAGGGACAGTGCATCGTGGTGTCGATGTAATGGTAAGGATAGAGCGTCGCGTCAAAATAACAAAAATATAACGCACCTCCTCGCACGATTCGTAGCGTTCAACTTCTAATAATTCAAAGTCCGAACAGTCTAAGTTAATGTGTAGCTGTGTGTACCGTGCATCCCTTTTTTTTTTAAATTTCGCACTCTTAATAAAACAGCGACTTAACTCGAAATTTGAAAGTAAGGGAATTTGAACTCTAATTGTATATGTTAAATTCTAATATTATATTTGTGTTAAATCATTGCAATAGAGTTCAAATTTGTTTAATCCAAAATACTGAGATAAGTCTTTGTTTTAACAACTCATACAACTTTCAACTTCCAAAAAGGTTGGTGCCCCCTATTTTTTAAAAAATATTACAATATCCAGAAACGAAGGCTACGAGCTTAATATACGTGAAAAATGAAGATAGTTTCGTTTCAGGTAAAACTTCCATAAAACCTAATTGAAGGAGCTATCATCGATTTCAAAATGACACATATCCGTGCCTGACGCCACACGTAAAAAAAAGTGATGGCACTGAAACGTGCCATCCGCAACGAATCGGTTAAGAGTGCGATTTGTCAATTACTCTACAACCAGAATTCAAATGCTTGTATCCTATATACAATTTATGAGTAGATTTCAAAATTTCTTTGTATTTTAGAGTTTGGAAAATTGACTATTTGACTTATAATAAAAAAAAATAAGTCATCTATAGTAGTAAGAACACGCCTGAAAAAAAAAGGTTTTCAATAGTGAGATGTCATTATTTAAAACCTCTTTTTTATTTACATTATTACAATAACGACTCAGTAGTGATGCAATTATAAAGCTGAAGAGTTTGTTTGTTTGGTTGAACGACGCGCTAATCTCAGGAACTACTGGTTCGAATTGAAAATTCATTTAGTGTTGGATAGCCCATTTATCGGGGAAGACAATAATCTATACTAATATTATAAAGCTTAAGAGTTTGTTTGTTTGTTTGTTCGGTTGATCGCGGTAATCTCAGGAACTACTGGTTCGAATTGAAAATTCATTTAGTGTTGGATAGCCCATTTATCGAGGAAGGCTATAGGCTATATAATATCACGTTATGACTAATAGGACCGGAGCATGAAAAATGAAGAATGTTGCAAAAACGGAGCATATTCTCTTATGTGAAGCAGACGAAGTTGCGCGGGTCAGCTAGTATAGTATAAAATAGAATGAATAAATACTAGTAATAATTTCATACTTGTATAAGAAACGGCGGTATCGCTGCATTCATCTTGTTTTCTAGTTCATCATAGTTTTCAGGTTTGATGGTGCAAAATTCTTTATCTCTGCATCCGTCGGGGACTTTAATAGTATTGACATCTGTAAAAATACGACGCTTATATATACAGGTTGTGGCGTAAATAATGGATAACCCTGAAACTGTCGACTGGCTATATTATCATCTATCATTTACCCCATTTTTTTTTCGATACAGTGTCCCAATATCCTTCAAAAACATGTTAAAATTTAAGAATATGTATTTTTTGCGAAGTTTTCTTAGATTGTAACAAAAAATCTTGATACTGGTCTGATGATACAAGTATTCAGGAGTAACATAAAAAAAACAGAATGAGAAAATATCGCTAATTGTAGAAATGGCAGCTGATTTTGTATGAGTAAGTATGATTTTTATTTAAAATATCAAATATATCAATAATTTGGTCCAAACAACTATTTGTGGATTCCACAATTATTTGTCCCGTGTTCGGATCGAACCCACATCACTCGTTGCAGTGGCAGTAGCGACACGACCAATCCAATCACTACGTCATCCGTGCACTTTAAAATTATTTAATGGTTACTTACCGTTTGAAGAAGCTGCACTGCAGATAGCAGAAAACAATATTAACTGTAACAAACACAACATTTTTATTTTATTTACACGTACATAAATATAATAAATAATAAGCTTAATCAAAATTTTTTGCTAATAATAAATCCTAACTAATATTGTAAATGCGAAAGTGAGTTTGTTTGTTTGTTACGCTCTCACGCCTTAACTACTCGACCGATCATCATGAAATTTCGCATATACGTTGTCAAGGTTACAGAAAGACCATAGGGTACCATTCATCCAGAAAAAAGTACTTTTACTAACATAACCTACTTACAAAATTTTTGCAAGATTTTATATTTTTTAATTAACTATTAGATCACTAAGAGAATATTTTTTTTAATGTTACCGCGGGAAATACAATATCCAATGCCGTCATTTCTTCGTAGAGCGATGAAACACTTTACAAAATGGTATTCCAAGTTGCATCTGCAACCGTTCCCGATTAACTGATCCCGAATGGCAGAATTCAATGACTGGCAAAATCATTTTCCTCATTTTTATTTAGGCCAATATGGTGTACCTGATTAAAACAGGCACGATATCGCTAAATGAGAATTCCATAATAGGTAATGGAATTTCCAAAATATACAATGTTTTACTATATTTAGATATCTGAGTGATTGCTTATGGTGGAGTTACCCAAATGCAGTGTTTCAATAGTTTATTTAATCATAATTATGGAATATTCCTTCTGTTATCGTCATTAATGATGAAGTTATTAATATACACGTTTGCCTGACGCAAAAAATAACCCGTATGAAATCCAATAATATACCTACATTCTGCGTAAATAGAAACACCAATGATTAAATTATGTTCGGGTACTTTGAAATAACTACACTGGAATATTGAGACAACTGCCATCTTAGTCTCCCCGTGACCATGGCTGCTGAAAAGCAACCGAAACGTCGGAGAAAGAGTAAAAATAAATTAAATCTTAATAGTTTTGATAATAATTTAATTAGCTTAAAATTTAATAAAGTTTAATAGTAGTAGTAGTGTAACAATTATCAAAATTTTGTAATAAAGTGTCAAATAAACAACGCGATAAAATCCGTATATAGCAGTTTAATTTCAATACCTACAGGATTTATTAAAATACAAATAATAATTTTAAACAATAATTTACCCATGACTAATTTATACGTTTTTTTACCTGCGGGAATGCGTTGACGCATACCTCTCCGCGGGGCGGCAAAGAGGTTATTTCGGACTCACATCCCGGTAATACTGACCAAATCTACCACGGTGTTCCTCGACATAATCAGAGTCGGCGGGGCCGCGTGAATCACTTTCACATGCAATCGCAACCCCGCCGAGGTTTTGGCCCGCCGTATGCGGGCCGGCGTAACGGCGGGCCATTACAAAATAGACCTACCCTTTTTGTTACACTAATTTTATTCCTACTGTCCTCTTGTACGAAAACACAACACAGAGGTGCGCGTGGGAACACGCACACCGCCTGTCGGACCTGGTGCTGATCGGGTGGCGGGCAGGCCCACGAATCCCACCACCGCCAGGTAAACCCCAGGGTAGCAGTGCACAGTGGTCCGGATTTTCAAAACGGTGGACTTAGGGTTGAAAAGGCTTATATCACTTAACAAAAAATTGTTTTCGATAGAAGTTTTACCGCTGATTATTACTTATTACTAGAACTTACAAAAAAATTGCTCCTGCAGGTCAAAAATAAATTTAAAACAATTGATGCGAGAATATCTATGTATTTTTTTTTTCTCCGTTGAGTGTCAAAGTATAGCAAGGATACCTTATATTATGATAAGTACATGTTGTCCTTAACATGCTGACATATAAATGGCTTGCGTGTCCCTGCGGCCTTGGCCCCACAATATTTCAAAGTTTAGGATTTTAGTGTTGAATTATCTGAACGAGATTTCCGATTAAAATTAATCTTAAATATCATTTTTAATCAAACAAGCAATTAAAACAAGTAATTTGTGCTTCATTATATTAAAAAAATCATGGTTGACCTTGTTGGTTATACTACTATTGTGACTCATCTTAAAAGAAACAATTAGAAATAGATGTAGCCCTGAAAAGGGCTATTTTCAGTAGTCCGGAAAAGGACTATATTAAGAGAACAATTTATTTAACAAACTCAATTCTAACAACAATATCACTAACTCTGTCACGTTTACGCTAACAGATCGTCTTCAGACTGCAACTCCTGTAGATCTATATTTCGGTTTCTTCTGTTACAACCTCAGGCAGCAATAAAAGTTCTGACATCTGGCAAAAATCAGATTGCTTTGAGTTGTTATATTTTAGTCGAATACGGGATAAATGATAAGAGTGATAATGCGTAGCCACAATTTTAGCAGCTTCAATATAGGAACCTATATATAGGTACCTAGTCTTGCCATAAATATTGTTACAAGGTAAAGTTTTCTTTTCTATTGCATAAAACGTTTATTACTGTAATGTGTGTTAGTTTATACATTAATATAATAACATTAAAAACATATGAAGCTCATTCAAAATCATCTCAGTTGGCTTTAATACAGTACTTTAAACGTTGAGGCCAGTTATCAAAAGAAATCTCTTCATAGGAAAATTCTTCATTGACAATCTTATGGATTGTTTTAGGGAGACCAAATTATCATGGCGTTTAGAACATGCCATACTCTCTAACTGACCATAAATCATTATCCAGCGGATTAAGGTCGGGACTAGATGACGGCCAGTCTTTAGATCTGATAAAGTGCGAAACATTAGTCTCCAATCACGCTTGGGTGGATCGAGCTTTATGACTCGGTGCTGAGTCTTGCTGAAAGGGCCATATGGTGTCGTTAAGAGGCTTAATCACATTCTCAAGAATCGTATCTTGATACACTTGTGCCGATGTTTTGACACCTTTTCACAAAAATATGGCTCAGTCACTCCTTGATATCTAACACCCCACCAAACCATCACTGAAGTCAGATAATGTCCACGTTGTACTCTACTAATAGGGAAACTTGTATAGAGCTTTGAGCAATAACTCGGTCATTCTGCTTGTTAAAACATTGCAAAAAAAATCTCTTAATTTCTATTTTTAAATTTGACCTCCCTTTGCGTACCGCTTAAAAAATTGTTTTGATTTTACCACACCATTAATTTTTAAATTATCAGTTAAATAATGACCAGTGCATCTCTTAAATGCTGCAAGTCCTAAGTCATCTTTTAAAATACGCGACATGGTGTTCTATATACTATATTCATTTCCCCAGATAAAATATTTTGTTTTTGGACAGGATTTCTTTGAATTCTTTCCTTCACTGCTTTGATCGCCTTTTTCGTACGAATATTACGTGGACGGCCAGATCTCTTTCTGTTACAAACAGAGGAAGTTTCATTGTACCTATCAATAGCCCGGTACCACAAACATTCGACTAATGACTGTGACTGACGACCTCGATGGCGTAGTGGTTAGTGTAACCGACTGCCACGCCTGAGGTCGCGGGTTCGATTCCCGCACAAGTCAAACATTTGTGTGCATGAACATGGATGTTTGTCTTAGTCTGGGTGTTTCTATGTATAATATGTATGTATTTACAAAAAAAAAGTATATAAGTATGTTTGTCCATTGTCTAGTACCCATAGTACAAGCTCTGCTTAGTTTGGGCTAGATGGTGTTGTGTGTATGTGATAGAAAATATTATATTATAATACCAAGCGGATGGAGAGTTTCAAATTTGCATTTGGCTGCATACCTATTTCGTGCAATGTTGTTACAGCAATTCGATTTTCTTTATCACCCCACGCCATTTTAATATCACAAAAATATTTAACACCGATTGCCACGAAAATGAGAAAACACAATGAATATTCATAATTATAAGAATGACAGATTGCAAATTTATATTGTTTTTTTTTAATTGTAACAGTATTTGTGGCCAGACTCTTCTTCTCTCTTAGCCTGTATTATTCCCAAGTCACTTGGGGTCGGCTTTTCTGGTCTAACCGGATTTGACTGGATATCAGTTTTTACACGGAGTGGCTGCCACCTGACCTCCGCAACCCGAAGTCTAACGATATCCTAAGGCTAGACCAGTGTCAGGATATTAGAGGGTACTGACTTTCCTAATAACGACTGCCATAGATGTTCATGGCAGCCGGGACCGACGGCTTAACGAGCTCTCCGAGGCACGGAGCAGGCGATAATTGTCAATCATCATCATCATCAATAATTTGTGGCCAGACTAAGTACTTATAATATATAAATAATGAGAAGATATTGTTTGGCGATTTGGCACTTGGTGAAGTAAATGATAAATAAAAGGAATGTGTATGTGTAGCGATATATAAATGATAGAGTAAGGCTATAGGTACGAGAGAAAATACAGAAAATAGCGCAGATTATATCACATGATATTTATTTTATTTTAACCCAGTACCTATGTACTTTTATACAATTCAGTCGTCAGACTTAAGTAACGTGCAAACAAATATAAACGTGCCTATATTATGCAATCGAATAGACAATTAACCTTTTGAACGCCACGCCATAACGGCACCTCCATGTCCTGTACGCCAAGCCCGAAAATCGATAAATTATATTTTGTTTTTTTATGATCAAATATTTCAATAACTAATATGCAATTTTGTTTGCTGTGTGCAATTAAGTAATAATTGGGGATTACATTTTTAAGTTGTATCAATAAAACACAGAAAGGTAATGATTTAATATGTTTATTTTGTATTTTTCTGTGGCCTGTTTTTTTGTCGAGTATAGACGACGTTGGCGCACAGAGCACGCTTGCGCATTTCGAGTATAGCCGACGTTGGCGTTCAAAAGGTTAATAATAAATTAAAAGATAAAAAAAATAATTTTTATGTAAACTTTTCTCAAAAATTGCATGAAAATATAATAGACTAGTTGACCCGCGCAACGTCGTCTGCTTCATATAAGAGACTTTTCCCGTTTCTGCAACATTTTTCATTGCTGCTCCGCTCCTATTGGTCGTAGCATGATGTTATATAGCCTATAGCCTTTCTCGATAAATGGGCTATCCAACACTAAAATAATTTTTCAATTCGAACCAGTAGTTCCTGAGATTAGCGCGTTCAAACAAACAAACAAACAAACAAACTATTCAGCTTTATAATATTAGTATAGATGATAGCAGTTCCATATAGTTTTGTTTAGTGGCTTCATTTCGTGTTTACGTCCAAAGTACTCCATCTTCCTTTAATAAAATCAACATTAAAATAATTATTGCACACTCATAGTTCCTTTTTGGTAAAGTTTATACTCTATTATCTATCTTATCTTATCTTATGTGGGAGCCAGTCAGTGCAGACCGGCGACACTTCGACCCAGTGGGATCTTTTGTGTCGACACTCTCCCAATAACGACTGCCATAGATGTTCATGGCAGCCGGGACCGACGGCTTAACGTACTCTCCGAGGCACGGAGCAGGCGATAATTGTCAATGAATACGGACATAATTTCGAAAAGTCATATAACTTCCGAAAGTCAGAGGTGCGCGACGTGGGTTCGAACCTGAGACCCTCTGCATTGCAGTCTGTTGGTCTCCCCACTGAGCTATCGCTGCTCATCTGCTATTATCTATACTAATATTATAAAGCTGAAGAGTTTGTTTGTTTGGTTGAACGCGCTAATCTCAGGAACTACTGGTCCGAATTGAAAAATTATTTTAGTTTTGGTTATCTCATTTATCGAGGAAGGCTATAGGCTATATAACATCACGTTACGATCCACGGGGGCGGTGCAGTAATCATAAACGCGGGTAAAACCGCGGGCACATCTAGTATATCATACAAGCTGTCACCGCGGTTCCTCCCACGATTATGATTATGATTATTGATTACTGCTCCGCTCCCGTTACTCGGAGAGTGAGGTTATTTATGTTATTTTTGGATAAAGTAGCGTTTTTTGGGGAAAGTATTTTTAAAGTCGGTTGAATAGTTTTTGAGTTTATCCATTACAAACAAAAATACGAGGCGCTCATAGCCAGTTGCAATCACTAACTGGTAAACGATTAGCGAGGTTAAGTAACGTTGGGTGCGGTCAGTCTATAGATGGGTGACCGCTTACTGGTATTTCATCTGAGTGTCTCCGTGCTTCGGAGGGCACGTAAAACGTCGGTCCCGGTTGTTGTCAAATTGACAGCAGTCGTTAAGCCATGTCCGAGGCCTACAGGCGGCTTGAACAACTCTTGACAATAGGTTGGCCACTAACCACACGAAAAGAAGAAGAAGAAGAAAAAAGAAGAAGAAACAAAAATACAAATATTTTATCTTTATAATGTTAGTGTTGCGCGACATAGTCATATTGTGACAAAGCTTCTTAAATAAAGATTTGAAATTTTTTTGTGTTAAATTTTATTTAATACTGTCCTGGCTCTAGGTATAATTCCTGTGTCGCAGGGGATTTTACAAACATTTAAACAACGGACACAAAGAACATCCAGACTCGGAACAAGCATTTGTGGACCACACAAATTTTTGTTCCGTGTGGGATTCGAACCCACAACACTGCGCAGTGGCAGCGGCGAGGTGTCCACTTAAAGCACTACACCATCCGTGCAGTCAGTTTAAAAGCCATTATAAAAATACAGTGTAGACTAGTGCTCTTGATTAAATATAATATATAACCTATGTATACATCTGGAATGATGTACACAAGGCTACACATCAAGTTAGACACCCTATATACGCATAACTACGCTACATACAAAATAAAGAATTATTGGAAAGGGACAGTGCATAGTGGTGTCGATGTAATGGTAAGGACAACGTAACAAAAATATAACGGACTATCTCGCACGGTTCGCAGCCTTCAACTTCTAATAGTTCAAAATCCAAACAGTCTAGGTTGATGTGTCGCTGTGTGTACATTCATATAGTCAAAAATTTAAATCAGAGGATTAGTTTCTGAGATTACCTCCTACAGTCAACCATGCAAACTTAAATTATATTAGTCGAGATAATTAATAATAACTTACATTAATAATTTCATAGTAACATACAACATTTTATAATTATGTAAAGCTTATTTCAGCACGCAGCCTCGTCCGCGTGATTGCATGAACGTATCACCGGAATTAAACTCTACCTGTTATTCCAGAATATTTATCTGTGTACCAAAATTCATTCAAATTTGTCCAATGGTTTACGCATGATATTTACACAAACATCTTTACAAAATTTCACATTCATAAGTATAACATGCATAAATAACAAAAAAAAATAATTTAAAAATACGAACTGTTTTATATGGATTTAATTTAAAATTTAAAACACAATTTTTCATAATTTTGAAACCATTAAATGTCTACTATTAATTTCACTACTATTTAAGCTATTATACTGCTGAAAAGTAACCGAAACGTCGCATCGGGGAGAGTCTAAAACTAATTATTTTTGTAATTAAAATATCTTAAAATACTAGTTAAGTTTAACAGTGGTTTTGAATAGTTTCAAAATTACGTTAAAATCAAATAAATATCGCGATAAAATCCGTAAGATAATCCTTACTTATATTTAATATAATTAATTTAATTTCAATTTCTTTATAATAATATTAATTCGAAAGTAACTCAGTCTGCCTTTCTATCTATCTGTTACTTTTTAAAGGCTTTTCAGTCAACCGATTTGAATGAAATTTGGTACAGAGATAGTTTAAAACCTGGGGAAGCAAATAGGATTTTTATTGACGTATGTACGTACCATGTGAGCGAAGGCGCGCGCAAAAATCACATATATACAATCTAAATGGTTAATTTCTAAAATTGTTCGCTTTTAAACGTATTACTCAAAGTGCAAGAGCAGCATACACGGATTGGAAACTTCTTTTTATAAATCTTATTTGATTTCTCGTCGTAGACGTACAAACTACGTCTCGCAAAAATATTCTTGCACGTTGACTGCACGCCGCTCGCTTTCAAATTCAAAGCTTGGAAACATTCTTGTCGATTATTTATGTCGGCTGGACTGATTTTTTCACGCCTGTAATGATAAGTATATATATATTATTATATATTAAGAGAGCAGCGATAGCTCAGTGGGGAGACCAACAGACTGCAATGCAGAGGGTCTCGGGTTCGAACCCACGTCGCGCACCTCTGACTTTCGGGAGTTATATGACTTTTCGAAATTATGTGCGTGTTGATTGACAATTATCGCTTACTCCGTGCCTCGGAGAGCACGTTAAGCCGTCGGTCCCGGCTGCCATGAACATCTACGGCAGTTGTTATTGGAAGAGTGTCGACACAAAAGATCCCACTGGGTCGAAGTGTCGCCGGTCTGTACTGACTGGCCCCCACATAAGATAAGATATATTAAGAGAGTTCACGCTTCGAAGCCTGATCAGAGTGGCAACATTACAAGTGTCATTCTTAAGTTTTTAAATGTTATTAATTTATTTAGAATTGATTTGTAAACTGCACGGATGGTATAGTGGTTTAGGTGGTTGCCTCGCCACTGCCACTGCGCCGAGGGTTGTGGGTTCGAATCGACAAAACTTTGTGTGATCCACAAATGGTTGTTCTGAGTCTGGGTATTCTTTGTGTCCGTTGTTTGAATGTTTGTAAAGTCCCCGTGAAACAATATTTATTCCTAGTGCAGGAGTTGGCTTTTTAAAAAGAAATATAATGTTTTAATACACTCTAAAGATTTAGATAAAAGTGTATCAAAGGTGGAATATAATTATACAGGTTGTCCCAGAATATGTAAATCAAAATGTAACGGGAGATTCCTTATGTAAGGGCCTTTCAAATGTGCTAAATAAAAATAATATGACATTTGTGTAAAAATAAAAAATTACGACTTTTCAGACTTTCAACTACAGGTGCTTCGCTTATGGCAAAATTTTTTTTTTCACTATTATTATTTGTGAAGGATTGATTCCTCAAACTACAAATTTTTTTTTTAACTGACTTAGTTTTGAAATCTCATCATTATTTTGGTGTATATTTGCACCGAGGAAAATCTTGTTTGTTTATTTTTTTATTTTTGCACGAATGTCATAATTTTTTTATTTTGTTTTTAGCTCATTTGAAAGGTCCTTACCTAAGGAATCTCCTGTTACAATTTGATTCACATATTCTGGGACAGCCTGTATGTATTTGTAATCGTTGGGTTTTTTCCGCTTTATAAATAATCTCATTGACGCAATGGTAGCGAATGTGACTGCTGGGAACAAGGTCTTGGGTTTGAGTAGTCGGACGAAGTCTTATTGGGTTTTCTGCCAAGATATTTTCAGTAGCAGCACGCAGGCACTATGACAACGGCAAAGACAATCGGTTGGCCCCCTATTAGGCCGGCCTATTAAGTTGGCCCAGCGTTGCCGAGTGACAGCAAGTACCAGCGTATAGAAGGTGTATTTGCTTTACCTTGTCAATGTTTAGCCAGCTATGGCCAGTTTATCGCCCAGCTGGCCGAGTGAAGACAAGCGTCAACGTGTATAGCGCTTAATTGGCGTAGCTCCTCGGAGCGGTGTCGGTTTTTGTGCACAAATCAAATGCGTTGGTCAGCGCTCGGCCAATACTGTCCACATGTTGGTCCGTCTGCCATTATGCGGTTGGCGAACATCGCCGTTACAAATACAAAATGTATTTTTTTAAGTCTACCACAATATACACTGATATAATAATAATATCATTAGTCGAGAATAAGTCGTTGGAGTGCCATAATTAAATAAATACCAGTATCTGCAATAACTTTTACGACGTTCATATTGTTTCCATGCTCAATAAATACTGACAGCGCCCAATGTGTAGACATCTCCACTAAACTCGTCTACATTGGCCGTCTGCATTGGTTTTGCTGCTAACTTGCCGAACGTCTAGACTAGACGGTAGTACTTGCCTTGTATCAATTTGCCTTCGCTCGCGTTGGCCTACGCTTGACCAACATGTATTGCAGGCTTTACGTAAGATCATAGCTGTCGAAATGCGGCTGTGTTATACTATCGTCACAAGGAAAAAAGACGTAACTACCATCTTTTTCGAAAATTAGTTTTTTCGTATTTGGAATCAATACAAAAAGACGCATCTGCCAGTATATTCACAGATTTCATTGGCAGACACGTCTTTTTCCCTCATGACGATGACAGCAGAATACACCTCTGCCTTCCCCTTGCGGAGGTGGGGGGAGAGGAATGGGCTTGAGATTGTAAACATTATATTTATATACTTACGCGCATCTCACTTCCTTGATCTTTTGTCTGAACAGTGAGGTCTGCACAATATGATCGATTGTTTCATTATTATGAATGTATTTATTGTAATTTTCCACTATGGTCTCGAAGGGACAGTTATGCCAATCGCTCTTAGGCGAAAATCCTTGCTCTTCATCCGTATCAACATCATTATCCCTTTGACCGTATTCCTGTAACATAATAAGAAAAATAAATTTAAAATACAAAAGTAATTTATAATTTTATATTGTTATACACAAAGACAATTTTTATATTTTATTTGTGACTACTGCTTAAAAGTCATTATAAAAAATCAAAAGACTGAAAAGTAATGTCTGCACAATATAATTCATTGTTTTTCATTCCTTCCATGCCCGCGGTGAATACCTACAAAGGTATTCACCGCGGGCATGGAGGGAGATGTAATTTGCCAAAAGCTCTCAGGCGATAATCCTTGCTCTTCATCCGTATCAACATCATTGTCTCTGCCAGCCTATATAAAAAAATATTATATACATACAGTTGTATATGTATACAATTATATAATGAAATTCCAAAATCCATACGACCAAACAAACCCTTTCAAGATTTATAAACAGTTTTAAGAAATGGCTCTCAGATAAATAATTCTACACGGTAGCCGAATACATGTTTTATAAAGGTTACGAGGATATGTAAACTTTAATATATTGGTAGTGGCATAGTATATAATATAGAATTAGTGTATATCATGGGCACTCTTTGTTTCGACTAATATAATAGATGACTAATATACATAATATGTAACTTTTGTAAAAATTGGCACGCCTATTGTATGGCAAAGCATGTGAAATACAAACCATGTATCGATCAACTTTCAGACCATGTTTTATGCAAATAAAGATTTAATATTATTTATTATATAGTAGCAATATATACATAGTTAATTTTAAAACGAAATAATCTAATATACCTATATTTACAAACGTATTAAAAAAGATAACATAATTACAAAAACACTAATAATTATAATACTAAATATTTACAAAAATGGTTTAGGCATCGTAGAATTCTTCAGCATCGCTGTCAACTGGTAACGTGCCCAGAAGACTGGCAGCATTGCCACGTTGAATGGCAATGCTGATTCTATGGGCTAAGAAAAAACCAGCCTTCTGATCACACGAAACGTCGATCAGGCGATTTGCGATCTCCCTGTACAAAATACGAGCGCTCGGACCCCATGAAGCTTGGGTTTCCACCACAAACGACGCAAAAATGTAATTGCCAACTAAATTACTATATTTACGCCGTTTGGGGGTTGCCGCGGTTGCAGCAGCAGCACCGGCACATGCCGCAGTGCTTGGAAGATGTGATGGCGCAAGGGTGTCACCGCATGTTGCGCCCGACACCAAAGGCCTGCCCATCTTCCAAGGCAACAATGACATTCCATCCGGTCTCTTCCCATCGTCACGTACCAAGTCATTGGGTTCAAGTACAGCTGGAACGCCAGCAGTGACAAGAGCACGACGTATTATGTCATTGTCATTGGCTATTATATAGTAGTATATATAGAAGCATGTGGAAAGTGGTGCGGCAATTGACAGTCACTTCGGTGTTTATAGATAATATTATTTAACTAGATGCATTTCGTTACATTTAGCTTTTTCAAATTTGCTTTTGTTTAACACACAATATTAAATATAAAAAGCCTTTTATTTCACATTTTATATTTAATACATTTTTAAAAATTAGGAACTGAGTACATCCAATATTATAACAATTATTTTCTTAAGTGCAGACGACAGAATGCATACAATTTTATTGATTTACTTTTACACTAATTACATTGTTTACTATTATATATATATAATTTTTATAATTTGGCCATATTACCAAAATAAAATATATTAATTATTGTTTTTCATACATTGTTACTTGCTTACAGAGCTAAAGTAAAAAATATTGTCGTGTCTAAAATAAATAATGAAATAGGTATATATTGTTTTGTACTTGCGTAAAAACAGAAGTTTGTTTTCCTTAATTTAGTTATAAATTAGTAGACGTTTTAATTAAATTAAAATATGATATAAATATGTTAGAGTAAAAGAAGTGCTAGATTCTCAAATTTACGTTTGTCTTTAACAAGGACTATTTGGAATAATTCATGTGTTATGGAGGACTGTCACTTCTTCCACCACTTCCAAAAAAGGTAATAAAAAAATATTTCCTAAGAAATTTTAACAATCTGTTTTCTTTAAAAATTACTTCTGCTTCAAAGACTACTAGGAATCATTCCTGCGTCACGGGGGACTTTACGAACATTCACATAACAGGCACAAAGAATACCCAAACTCGGCACAACAAATAGTGGACAACAAAAAAAAAATCAAAATTTTTGTTTTCTGTTAGGATCGAAACCATGATTCTTGCGCAGTGACGGTGGTTAGGCACCAAACTGAGAAAATTGGCAGAAAAAGTAGATATTGTTATCTCTTTTTGAACCGGGATTGTGATAGAAACAATAAGCAATATTTACACACCTGTATCAGAAATGAGGGCAGCGCCGCATTTATCTTTTCTTCCAGTTCATCATAGCCTTTAGATTTTGAGAAACAAAAACCATTTTCCTTACATTCCTCCGGAATCTGCACACCAACAACTGAAAATATGTATTAGATATAAATATAGGTAGAGTAAGGCTGTACAAATATACGCCAGCCTTAAGACTGCGCCGAGCGAAATGTGCCAAAACAGGCGTTTACAGTTAAGTGAATAAAATCAACACTTTTTGTTTAATACAAATATAAAATATACATTTAATATAACAATGAATGTGTTTACAATTACTCCGTGTGCAATAATTAATATTTTCGCCTACAAAATTACGTAAATTTGCATGAAAAATGCAAAAACGTAAGCTCGTGTTACGTGATTTTTAGATTATAACAGTAGAAATCTATCCCATTTTACAGCTTAAACGAAACATAAATAGTTATATTACAATTTGTCCGTCCCAAATATTTAAGTTATTGGTTGACAATAAAGATACATATTTATCAAAAAAGCACTTCAAATCCTCCATACAATTTTACTATGGCGGCCGCGCGCCGATTTAAATATGCGCCGCACAAACTCTGTCATTATATGTCTTACGCTCGGCGCAGTCTTAAGATGTTCACTGATCTTTCTATAAAACATTGGAAATCATAACCAAGATCTTATTTACCGTTAGAAGAGGCAGTATTGCTGGTGGCCAAGACCCCAATGATCTGAAAAAAAAACAGACATTATGCCTATTTACTATTTTTCTTTGCCTCAAATGATTACACAGACCCAAAAGTCCAAATGCGTTCGATACTTAAACCAAAGGTTTACATAACTAATATTATAAATATAAATGCGGTTATGAGTTTGTTTGTTACGTTTTCACGCCTTAATTAGTCCACTGATCATCATGAAATTTTGCAAACACGCTGTAACCTTTTATTCAGAAAAAAATATCGTGCCCAAGCGATAAAAATTTATAGCTAAAATATTCATTTATGCGAGCGAAGCCGCGGGCAAAATCTTGTTTGAAATACTTTGATCTAGAACTGTTGAGTTCTAGTTATATTTATATTATTTTAAAACATATTCCTAAAAAAATAACTCATAATTTTTTAAATGTAGTTATGTAATTTTTCATATTTTATAACAAACGATAAACTATTGTTCAAGAAGAATAGACAATTATTATTTACCGTTAATACAGCGAAATTTCCCGCCGCCATTTTTATACACAACATTAATTAATAAATAGATTTTTATGGCATATGATCCTTTCAGTGTTTTTAAATGACTGATGTTGATATGTGGTAACGCAGGCCTTTTATACTCTTTTTAGCGATTTTCCTTATCGTAAATTTTCATTTATGTGATGCAATATGTATATTTTTGTCAACTTTGCTTCTCCTAACGCTATTAAATGAAAATTAGTGAATATAATTAAATGACCTATTTCTGTTAGGTAGGTCCGAACAAAATATCAGTATACAGAGAGATAACTAGAACTCTGACTAATTGCGCATTTGAAAGCCTCCTTTAAAACTCAACCGATTTTGATATCTTTTTCCATAAACAATTTGAGGATTCAGCTATGACTGTATGTTATTATTCTCGAGATTTTGCTTGTAGGTTATATAAATTTTCTATGCCTCGGAAACAGTACTTTTTTATGGATAAAAGTTATCCTATAACCTTTTCTGTACGCCTGACAACGTGTATGCGAAATTTCATGATTATTGGTCATGAAGTTAAGGCAAAAGTAACAAACAACTTACGTTCGCATTTATTAGTAAGAATTTCAGTAGTTTGTTTTTGTTTGGTGAGAATAATAGAGCGAATTTTAAAATTTTACACTTTGTTTTATAAAAAAAAGCAGAACAGAAATATGGCTATGGTGAATAGACAAGTATCATTATTCAGAAAGAACACAGAGTAATATGTTTGTATAGACTAACCACTACCAGACTTTCCTCCTTAACAGAGCTCAAGATATCTCGTACTATATCTACGAAACCGATTTTATTAAAACATACCTTACAACTTGAACTGAAAGAGACATCTATTTTGGCTTCTTTCATGGCCTCTTGTTTACCCATTTTTGGCTGCATAAAACTGCATATAACTTATCGAAACTCAGTGCACTAATAATAGTGTACCAATTTTTATAAAATGTATCGCACTCTTAATAAAACAGCGACTTAACTAGAAATTTGAAAGTAAGGCAATTTGAACTCTAATTGTATATGTTAAATTCTAATATTATATTTGAGTTAAATCTTTGCAATAGAGTTCAAATTTGTTTAATCCAAAGTACTGAGATAAGTCTCTGTTTTATTAAGGGTGAGGTAAGATTAAGGGTTTTATTAAGAAAATGATTCCAGAAATGGCTGTTTTATCCTTGGTAACTAAAGCAATAAATCTATAAATTAAAAAGGATAAATTCGACCAGATTGGTAGTACAATGGACTACATGGCTAAAGTAATCCTTCCAAAATTTTATATGAGCTGTAAAATACTAAAATTGGCGAGTTAAAAGAGTGGCCGTGAGTTTCTTGCCATGAATCTATGAGAAGAAACCTCTTATCATAGGTTCATGGCCCCTTTGCCTGAACCTAGCAACTAACCTAAAAGTAAACTCACTAACCTATATATTTTGACGTTCATAAGTGTTGCATTGTGACCTAAATGAATAAATGATTTTTGACTTTGAATTTGAGCCATTACGTGCGTGATATGACGGCGTCATACAAACGTCAATTATAACGTCAAAAATAAAATGAGGCTTACGTAGTAAAGTCAGTCATTGATTGTTTTTGTCACGAACATACGTAATAGCCTGTACGGTCACTGTTGACGCATTCGTTTTGTGTTCAGGCGCAAGTATTCGATAGCGCCGCGCGGTAATCGTCTCCCCACAACCACTTATTTAGTGTAAATATGTTTTATAATTATTATTTGCTAGATTTTGCCCGCGGCGTAAAATTGGTACTCCTTTTTTCCAAATAAACTGGTCTCACTGGTTGAGTAGTTTTTTTTTATTGCTTTCATCGTTGGCAGAAGAGTCTGCGACCCACCTGATAGTAAGCGAGAACCGTGGCTCATACATATGCCTGTTTTCTTAGCATTACAGAAGCAATGTCAAAAAAACACAACCAAGTCGCTGCCTACCGGAAGGAAAAGGGAAATGGAGCAGGATGGGATTTGGGAAGGGAAGGGTGATTGGGCCTCCGGTGCTCTCACTCACCGAATGAAACATAACAGATACTGTTATTTTACGTCGATCTTTTGTGAGTGAAATCTTTATAAACGAACAGATAAAAATCAAATCCTTCCATCTTTATAATATTAATATAGATATAGATTTATTAATCTATTGAACCTATTGGATTCTATTAATTATAACATTTTGCCCGCGGCCTCGCTCGCGTAAATGTAGGTTATGGGTATAACAATTTTCTATCGTTTGGGAAAAGTACCTTTTCTGAATGAAAGGTAGCCTATGTCCTTTTCTATATCCCTGAAGACGTCTTTGCGAAATGTTATGATGATCGGTCGAGTAGTTAAGGTGTGAAAGCGTGACAAACAAAGAAACAAACCCACATTCGCATTCATAATGCTAGTTAGGATTAGGACAATAATATGCGAAAAATAAAATAAAAATTGTATATCACAATAAATTAATAAATTAGTACCATATAAGAATGTTAATATTAATAATTGTGATATTAGCGTACGTTTCTCCTTTCCACGTCTCCGTCAATCATGACGTCAGTTCTATAATGATTTCGCGAAACGTTATCCCTAGGTAGGTAAACATGTCAATGACGTACATTGATATGTACGTCATTGATATGTTTACATACACGTAGATAAGTACAGAGGTCATACAGGGTTTTCGGCGCAGCGATAGTAAGTGCGACTGCTGTGCATGAGGTCTCGGGTTTAAATCCCGGGTCGGGCCAACCAAGAGTTATTGGGTTTTTCTGATAAGAAACTTCAATAGCACCCCGGAGTTAGGAAGTAGATGGTGTTAGACACTCCCGTGCCTCGACAAGCACGTAAAGCTATTGGTTCTGCGCCTGATCTCTCTCCAGTCGTGTCGATTTACCGTCCCATCGGATAATGAGAGTTAGGGAACAGAGAGTGCATTTGTTTGCGCACACATTTGTGCACTATAATATCTCCTGCGCAGATAGCGTCTTTTTTTTTTTTAACGTCACACGAATGCTTTCAATTTATATGTAGATGGCCTCATTACTGAACTCAGCAGCTTACGTGTTGGATGCAGTATTGATGGTATTTCTATTAACAACATCAGTTATACGGATGACATGGTGTTGCTGGGTCCATCGGTGGGAGCTATCAGAGAGCTAATTAAAGTTTGTAAAGCCTACGCTGCCGCACATGGGTTAATATATAATGTGAAGAAGTGTGAGTACATGGTTTTTAAGGTCGGTGGCAAATGCCGTGAAGATGGGCCCGAGTTAACAATATACGGGTCACCAATTAAAAGAGTGTCTACTTTTAAATATCTAGGGCATTTCTTTGCCGACGACCTTAAGGACGATGTAGACATTGAAAGGGAACGTAGAGCTCTAGCGGTGCGGAGTAATATGTTGGTTCGTAGATTTGCCCGGTGTACAGGTCTAGTTAAAATTACACTCTTTCAGGCTTACTGCCAGAGTCTGTACACGGGTAATCTATGGGTCAATTGTACTAAGAGATCGCTGGACGCCCTACGCATCCAATATAATAATGCTTTCAGGATGTTGCTGGGATTGTCTCGTTACTGCAGTGCGTCGGAAATGTTCGCGCAAGCACGAACGGACGGCTTTTACGCAATTGTGCGCAAAAAAACAGCCTCACTACTGAGGAGAGTGAGAGACAGTCCTAACAGCATCCTGAGAACTGTTGCTGAGAATTTCCATTCTCCACTTTTAAAAAAGTTTGTCTCTAGGATAATTTATACTAACACTAGGAAATAAGTTAAATTGTATTACTAACAGTCTATGGATTCATTGGTCCGAAATAAAGCAATATTATTATTATTATTATTTACGCGCCGTCCACGCCCGGGCAGGGCGCGGGTGTGTGGGACTCGAGCCAGAGAAGCCGGCCCCATACCCACTAAACCCCTGACGACGTTCCTCTAGTACCTAGTGTCTTTGCCACAGGATTCGCGCTAGCATTCACCGCGACACCGACAGGTCTTGGCCCGCCACGTGACTAGGCGGGCCCCAGCTGTTTGGGGGAGGACCAGATGGTACGGTCCCCCCCCCTACTGAGAGGGGCGCGCGGAACGCCTATGACCCTCTCTCGGGCCTGTGCTGCTCGAAAAATATATATCTTTTACAAGTTAAAAATTATTAGCGGCGTCTCTCCAACCCCGCGGTGTATTGGTCGGTTACTCCGCCGCCGTTGCTTTTAGGCGACCGCGTGTCTTGCAATAAGAGAAACCAAATTTAAAAAAAACCACATGTCTGTACTGTATGTAAACAAACGACAAGTAGATAAATGATAAACGCTTCATAATAGAGAGTAAAGAAGACCAGACTTCAAATTATTGCATGTTTGCGGGCAAGATACTATTCCATCAACTTGAAACTGATTCTATTCCATTTATTAAGTAGTTTCAAAGGACCGGGCGAAATTAACAATTATCTACAGATTTAAATTAATAATAATAATAATATTCTACCACAAACACACAACACCATCTAGCCCAAACTAAGCAGAGCTTGTACTATGGGTACTAGACAATGGATAAACGTACATATATACTTTTTTTTGTAAATACTTACATATTATACATAGAAACACCCAGACCAAGACAAACATACATGTTCATGCACACAAATGTTTGACTTGTGCGGGAATTAAACCCGCGACCTCAGGCGTGGCAGTCGGTTACACTAACCACTACGCCATCGAGACCGACATTAATGAGTGTCAAATTATCGAGAATAGACTGTAAGTTTGTATTTTTGTATAAAATAAAAAAATAATTAATTATGAAAAGTGATAGAAGAAAAGTTATTAGGTAAGATATAAATAAGTCACGGTAATGTTATTAGTAAATATATTTTATTTACATACATACATACATAGATTCGCGCCTGGTTCCCAGAGGGGTAGGCTGAGACTACGGATTTCCATTTGCTACGATCCTGACACACTTCTCTAACGTTGTATATACGTGATGCATTATGAAATATAAAAGTTGAGTCTATGTGATCTTTGTGTCCGTTGTTTGAATGTTTGTAAAGTCCCCCGCGACACAGGAATTAATCATTGTGCGGCAGTTGCTTTTTATATACAAGACATATGTGGCTCACACAATTTTTTTTCGAGTGTGGGGATCAAACCCACAAATCTCAGCCTAGAGGCAGTGGCAAGCCGACCACTTAAGCTACTACGCCATCCGTGGAGAGCATTGTACAGCACGAAATTAAATCGACGTTGATAGTCCAATACCGCGTAACTTAAATTGTCAAATACCGCGTACGTTCCATTCGCTAACTTTACAGTAGGAGGAAAATACTCATTTTCCAGAGAACTATCACCTGAATTTAAAACGAACTCGGGTTTAGGAACATTATTTTAACTTATAGCACTAATTTTTAAATCGCTACATGTTATCTGCAGCCGCGAAATCTCAATTTTGTCCATACGCGGTATTAAACTAATTACTAAAATACGAGGAACTACTTACTAAGAACATTGAAGCAGTGATAGCTCAGTGGGGAGACCAACAGACTGCAATGCAGAGGGTCTCGGGTTCGAACCCACGTCGCGCTCCTCTGACTTTCGGAAATTATATGACTTTTCGAAATTATGTCCGTATTCATTGACAATTATCGCCTGCTCCGTGCCTCGGAGAGTACGTTAAGCTGTCGGTCCTGGCTGCCATGAACATCTATGGCAGTCGTTATTGGGAGAGTGTCGACACAAAAGATCCCACTGGGTCGAAGTGTCGCCGGTCTGCACTGACTGGCCCCCCACATAAGATACATACATACTAAGAACATTTCTAGAATACGAGCAAGTCTCAGTCTAGGAATCGCTATATCCTTTAGTAAGTAGTATGCTATTTTACAACTATCATAATGTATACCCTCTCACCAATTTGCCCATGGATTATAAAGGCATGTAAAGATACTCAGTATGGCTTTTAATTTGTTTTAATTTGGATAAAAATAAAGCTTATATGTATACTAATGTGGCACATGCGTATTACAATCTAAACTTTATTTAACAATGTGATTTATCTAAGTGCATTAATTCTACGTGAAATTATTTACATTGTCGCTACATAAAGTAATAAATATTTATTATTATTATTTATTAAGACAATGTAAGTTACTATGTAGTCCATACATTTATTTACATCAGCGAATACAATTCCCTTCGGGCAAAAGTGCAAGTAGAGATTGGTGACGTATTAGTTATAATTATAAGCTCTGTTGTGGTACATAATGTATGTAACAGAAACGATGATGTCACGTGATCTGGCCAGAGAAATACATTGGCATGTATTGATGTTTACGTTTTCCATACACTGACGTAATATTTATTGCGCCATAATATTTAGTAATGTGATATTATTGCTAATTGTTATATTTTATTAGCATGGCACTGCCACTGGCGTGCATTGATACACCAGTGTATTTTTCTGATTGATGTATGGAAAAACACGTAAACATCAATATGTTTTGCGTGTTTTTACCATACATCGACGTGCTTATCCTGCTTGCATTCCTATTGTGATGTTTTATTTTGATTTTTTTCTGATGTCGCCTTACGTTCTTGCGACATCAAAGGTCCGCACTGAAAATCAGCGCTCTATTGGGGGCCCTATCGACCACAATACAGCATATGCTGAGTGTGTATCAATTTGTCACAGATTGCATGTATAAGTTTGTTTTAGTGTTTACTTTCTATTCTATTTTTATATTAAGCTATTTTCTTTGTACTGTGTGTGTGTTTCATTAGTATCTGTGGCAAATAAACGTATTTTTTTTCTTTCTTCTTTCATAATCATTACGTTATATGTTTCGCAATATTATTTTACTTTTTGGTATTATAGTGAACTTTTATATTTAAATGTTATAATTTGACATCATATATTTTATTGAAATTAACTTCTTTATTTGGATTTTGTCGCGTTGTTTATTTTAAAACACTTTTATTGTATAATTTTGAAATTATTACATTATCTACTGTTGGTAACCTTGACTACTATTTAAAAGCATTTATATTTATGTTTAAACTTTTTTCGATGTTACTTTTCAACAGCCATGTTCAATCGCACCTTAATATTATAAAGAGAAAAGATTAGATTTTTTGTTTGTTTGTAAGGATTTAACTCAAAATTACTCAACAGTTTTAAAAAATTCTGTCACAATTAGAAAACTTTATTTAAATGTTATTTAAGAAGAACCTATCCTTACCTACTTTTACGCGAATTGTTAATAAGTTCTGACCCTTTTTGAGCCTAATCATACTTTTATTCACACCGTATTTCACAGTCCTGCTGTCAGAGGCGTAGCTTCGTACTCGGATCAAAATACATCGACCAGCCTGGGATACTCAAGTTTGTCCACAAAAGTTGTGTACCCACACAAGTGTTGATAAAGATTTATGTGTCTAGGTACACGGGACAAAAGATTGTGTGATCCACAAAGAGTTCTACCGAGTGTAGGTTTTCTTTGTGTTTGTTATTTTAATCCCTCGCAGTACAGAAGTTATTCCTAAAACGGGAGTAACCTTTTTAAGTAAAATACATACGCTCAGGGAATAGGCGATTAGGGGTAAGCGGCATGCACGATTTGAATGCATGAACTCGAAACGGTGACATCACGTGACCAGGAAAATACGCGGGAATGCATTTATGTTTACGTTTTATCATACGCTGACGTAATATTTATTGCGCAATAATATTTAATAATGTGGTATTTTAATGTTATATTTTTTTATTTGTTACTTATGAGTAACACACAGCGAATATGAGTTTCTTATGTTTTTACGTCTTAACTACACGACCGATCAACATGAAATTTCGCATACATGTTGTCAGGGGAACAGAAACGGCCTTTCATCTAGAAAAAGTACTTATATGACTAACCTTTTTTTTTACGTGTGGTCGTGTGCATTGACGTATGTTCCTCCGCGGGGGCGGGCGAAGGGGTTATGTCGGGCTCGCCTGGGTTAAAGAAAGATGATGAAATCATGATAATGGACTGCCCGGAATACCGACTAAACCTACCGCGGTATTCCTTAACAAAACCGCTATCGACGGAGCCGCGTGAATCACTTGCACATGCGGTCGCGACCCCGCCGAGGTTTCGGCCCACCGTATGAAACGGCAGGCTACTACACAACAAGATTAGCCTTTAGGCACTCAATCACTTAAAATCCCTACTGTCCCACCCGGAAGGTGAGGGCGCTATGCCACCTCTCCAGTCACTCCTCAAACACAGGACTTACCGCCACGATCGTGGCGTGACTGACTTTTTTTTTTTTTTTTTTACGTGGGGGAATGCATGACGCATACCCCTCCGCGGGGGCGGGCGGGGGGGTTATGTCGGACTCGCCGGGGTAAAAGAAAGATGGTAAAGATGTTAAAGTACCTCCCGGAATACCGACTAAACCTACCACGGTGTTCCTCGACAAAACCACTATCGACGGGGCCGCGCGAATCATTTGCACATGCAGTCGCGACCCCGCCGAGGTTTCGGCCCGCCGTGTGAAACGGCAGGCCACTACGCGAAAGACCTACCCAATAGGCACTTCTACCATTCCCTACTGTCCCCCCTAGAGGCGAGACGGACTCGACATAGAGGCGCACGTGGGAACACGCACGCCGCCTCTCGGACCTGGTGCTGGACGGATGGCGGGCAGGCCCACAAAGCCCGCCACCCCCAGGTCAAGTGGCGTGTCTGACTGATATACCTTACCTATGCACAAGCAGCGATAGCTCAGTGGGGAGACCAACAGACTGCAATGCAGTGGGTCTCGGGTTCGAACCCACGTCGCGCTCCTCCGACTTTCGGAAGTTATAGGACATTTCGAAATTATGTGCGTATTAATTGACAATTCTCGCCTGCTCCGTGCCTCGGAGAGCACGTTAAGCCGTCGGTCCCGGCTGCCATGAACATCTATGGCAGTCGTTATTGGGAGAGTGTCGACACAAAAGATCCCACTGGGTCGAAGTGTCGCCGGTCTGCAGTGACTGGCCCCCACATAAGATACATACATACATACATACCTATGCACAAACTTTTTGAAATACTATATATATATAGATATATATATAGATCATATTTACTCGGGCCTTTAAATCCTTAGAGTTATGGGCTCACAAGGCAATCTCAAACGAATCTACTAAAATGTTTAACCTTCCCGGGATAAATAAATTACCTATTGCTTATCTGGTTTTGTAATATTAAATTCCAATGTGTCTCGCAACTATTTCAGTTGCATCATTTTATTTTACAGCAATATTATTGCACAATATTTATTTCTTTAACTGTAATAAAATCAATTAAATATTTATTCTATAATTAATTGTAGCTTTCTGCATTTAATAATAAACTTTAACTTTGCCGTAAAGGCAGCTATGAATGCACATGGCAATGATAAACACAGGTTGGAGTGGATAGCCCTTAGGGGTCTGGAACACTCCAAGAAATTAATTGCAAACAGAGCCACGGGCTCCACCCGAAAGTTCTGCGGGTACAACGAGGGCCAAATACGCCTGCTCACAGGAGCGTTCACTGGTCACTTTGGCATCAACGACTTCCTGTGCAGATTGAGTTTGGCAAACAATTTGATCTGCAGAGCCTGTGGTGAACGGGACGAGTCCATATTACACCTACTGTGTAAATGTGACGCGTTGGCTGGACTAACGATAGGTCTGATGGGATTGGCATATCCGAACCCTGAAGACTTCAGGCTTCTCCCTCTGAAGTGTACGCTGCGACTGATGCAGTACATTCATAGGGAGATAGCTCAGGGATAGCTCTCGGGGGCGACACAAAAGATCCCACTGGGTCGAAGTGTCGCCGGTCTACACTGACTGGCCCCCGTAACAAGATAAGATAAGATAAGATAACTTTGCCAAATGTAACACTCCTCCGTGCGCGCAATATGCTTCAAAAGGTGCTGCAAAATTTTTCTTCATGGACTAATATATATAATACTAGCTATTGCCTGCGGTTTCACTTGCTCCGAAACAGTAGCTATTTTGGGACGAAAGGTACTCTATGTCCTTTTCTGTACCCCTGACAAAGACTATAATAATATAATAATATTCTATCACATACACACAGCACCATCTACCTCAAACTAAGCAGAGCTTGTACTATGGGTACTAGACAATGGATAAACATACATATATACATTTTTTTTTGTTGTTAATACATACATATTATAAATAGAAACACCCAGACCAAGAGAAACATCCATGTTCACGCACACAAATGTTTGACTTGTGCGGGAATCGAACCCGCGACCGTAGGCGTGGCAGTCGGTTACACTAACCACTACGCCATCGAGTCGAAGTATGCGAAAAATAAGGAACTGTTAGGGCGAAGATTTTATTTATTTATTTATCCAAACGTACTTCTCTCTTAGCCTTTATTATTCCCAAGTTACTTGGGGTCGGCTTTTCTGGTCTAACCGGATTTGACTGGATATCAGTTTTTACACGGAGCGGCTGCCACCTGACCTCCGCAACCCGAAGGCTAACGACACCCTAAGGCTAGACCAGTGTCAGGATATTAGAGGGTACTGACTTTCTCAATAACGACTGCCATAGATGTTCATGGCAGCCGGGACCGACGGCTTAACGTGCTCTCCGAGGCAAGTTATTTATTTATCCAAACGTACACATGTCTTTACAGGTTAATACTTAATGCGATAGTGTCACTATGTATAAGAAATTTGTAACATATAACAAATAAATGCCAGTATCAGTTTGAATGAAATTGAACAATTTTATACGGATTATATAGCGTTGTTTATTTTAGAAATGTTCGGGTGCTTATGTTGCCGAATGTAGTTCCCTGGGTAAGCCGACACATACCAACCGACACCAATATACATAGGTATTCTTAATGCGTAATATTATTCGTGGTTTTTTTATAAATACTTTTGCTTATTATGACTGTCACAGGTCATATGTGTTTGGGACTTTAACAACGCATGTCGTGTTGAAAGAAAATAAGGTGACTTATGAAGGAGCTGCTCTTCTGGGCTTTCAAAGACTTTGTCTAAACTTCGTGCAGCAGACATAATAGAAAGTCTTTTTGGAAACTCGGTGGATGCATTGCTTAATTAATTAATTAAGTCAGATTAATGTTTTTTTTAAGACAACTAGCTTTTTCGGTGGCGCAGCGGTGGGCTATGTGACTACTGAGCATGAGGTCTCGGGCTCGAATGCTGCGTCGGGCCAGTTATTGGGTTTATCTGACAAAAAATGGTAGTAGAAGCCCGGAGTTAGGATGATAGCAGTGTTGCACACCCTCGTGCCTCGGAAAGCACGTGAAGCCTCTGTCTGAAAGGCTTCTGTTCCATCAATTGAACCCAGAACTTTATGATTAACTGTACATTTAACAGCAAACGTAAGCCTAACAAGGCAGCCTTGAGAACAATCTGCAGTATGACTGACTCGCTTATTAGCCGAATTTACAAACGTCAATTAGTCATAAAATGTCTATCTGGTTTTGTGACTCATTGGTTTACCTAACAGTTACGTTGGTATTACATCAAAAATTGCATTAACAATAAACTGTGACAAATAGGTTTAGACTTGTTTACTGCGTAGGATTTTCCGAAATATAGACATATTTGCTTTTACACCGAAATTTTCAAGTAATTAGCCTATTCGGTAATTACATCGAATATTGTCTTACGTTTACGCGAACGTTATACATTGAAATTAAGCTCCAATATACGGATTTAATCGCGTTGTTTATTTTAAAACCACTATAATTACATAATCTTGATACTAATTAACTTCTACTGTTATTCTTTACCAGTATTAAACTATTTATTTATATAAAATAGTTACACCGAAGTTGTAGTTCGATAGCTCAGTGGGGAGACCAACAGACTGCAATGCAGAGGGTGTCGGGTTCGAACCCACGTCGCGCACCTTTGACTTTCGGAAGTTATATGAGTTTTCGAAATTATGTGCGTATTGATTGATAATTATCGCCTGCTCCGTGCCTCGGAGAGCACGTTAAGCCGTCGGTCCCGGCTGCCATGAACATCTATGGCAGTCGTTATTGGGAAAGTCAGTACCCTCTAATATCCTGACACTGGTCTAATCTTAGGGTATCGTTAAGCCTTCGGGTTTCGGAGGTCAGGTGGCAGCCGCTCCGTGTAAAAACTGATATCCAGTCAAATCCGGTTAGACCAGAAAAGCCGACCCCAAGTGACTTGGGAATACTAAAGGTTAGGGAGAAGAAGAGTTACATCGAAGTTTCATTTGTATACTATAGAAAATAGATCGAGAATCGTGATTTTTGGGTGAAATGCATTGACATATAAATACAGACTGCTTACAAATTGACGCAGCTTGCTATGCACTTTTCTTTAGGTTACATTATGTGAAAATTCTTATAATAACATAGATATAATAAATAACAATGGGGAACAAAAAAAAAATTGCGAGGCTGTCTTTGGGGACTGTCGATAGAGGTGAAAACTAAGTAACTTGTGACTTGTATCGTCAAGCTAGTAGAATATTATTTTTGAATTTTGAATGCGTTCGGTGACGATGACATGAGTTCCATGATTTTTGTTCACCAAAAAAGTGCTCAACGCGCCTTAAGAAGGTTTCACTTCAAAATATATATTTTCTGCGGCATTAATTTTGTTACTGGTTTTAATAAACACCTTTATCAGTCATACCCGAAATATATTTACTTTGTATGGATTGACTCCGGTTCTTGAGATATTCAACAAAAAGAACGGTTCCATTAGGACATTAGAACAATAAAATAAAGATACCAAGGCTGATGAGACAGCCATATTATGATGGCAGACTATAACTTGAGTTTAACAATGTATTGGCCAAAACATAAACACAATAGAAAAGCTTACAGATAAAGATTTTTCTAATATTTTTAGCATATGTATTAAGTTTTCTTGTCGTTATTATATAGCCGCTTCTAAAATATATATTTAATATGTAATTGTATTTTTATTTCGACCTTCTTTCAGTCATATATTTATAAAGTCTTATCTCATAAATTAGAGTCAATTTAACAAATCTGATATTTGAACTTACATAAAAATGACTTCAACTTACCGTGCCGCAATATGACTGTTCCCCAGTGTAATAGTTTTAATTATGACACAAAATATAACCTATAATATTGAATAAAACTGCGTTTAACTTTAAAACTTACTGGACATTATGATTTCAAAACCCTTTTATAATAATTTTTTCATAACTTTTTCATATGTCTCACTGCTGGGCAAAAGCCTCTCCCTTGGACTTCCAAATCACTTTGTTGGTGGATTTCCCTGCTAGTCCTTTTCAAAAGCGTCCAGGTCGTCCCGCCATCTTCGTTTAGGTCCGCCCCGTCGCCGTTGACTGTCTTGTGGCACGCAATTGTTGATGATTGGTGCCCACCTCTCTCGCTGCACGCGGCAGACGAATCCGGCCCAGTGCCACTTTAACCTGGCGGAACTCTATAAAAGATAAAACAATGTCTAGACGAGTTAAAATTAAAAGATATAGTATTTTAATAATGAATAAACTCAATTTAACTGTCGACTGTACGGATGGCGTAGTGGCAACCGCCCCACCACTGTCACTGTGCTGAATGTTGTACAGTTAAATGCAAACTTAATGGCGGCTCAGAAGTTAGCTGCGAGTGCAGGTATGCGCAGGTAGGTAGGTGTAGGCAGTATACGGATATAACTCACACACTAAATACAAGACGCGAAGGGCAAGTGCGGGTGAAAGAAAAGGCGGGCGGGGAGGTACCCTGTCGCCCTGTGCCGCTACGGCCCGCTGACACCTAATATTGGGTTCTGCGCAATGACTCGTACGTTGTTCAGAGCCGCCATTAAGTTTGCATCGGACTATACCTTGGTTCAATCTCGAAAAGGGATAAAAAAACAATTATTGTCTTATCCACAAACGGTTCTTCCGAGTCTGGTTGTTCTTTTTATCCGTTATTTAAATATTTGTAAAGTCGCGACACAGGAATTATTCTTTGTGCGGGAGTTGTCTTTAAAAACTGTGCTTTGTAGAAGGCAAAAGGCTGGTGGACTAATACGGGGGATTAAAAACCACAGCTGCTGCTAACTGCTTTAGGTGATATACGCATAAGCCCATGTATGTAAATAACAAAAACGCTTGTAATAATAAAATAATATTAATAATAATAATAATGTCCTCTAGACCGAATTTCGGCCACAGCGGCCAGTCTTAACAGAGACTGGCCATCTGCGCAGGCGATATTATAGTGCACAAGTGTGTGCGCAAACACAAGTGCACTCTCTGTTCCCTAACTCTCATGATCCGATGGGACGGCAATCCGACACGACCGGAGAGAGATCAGGCGCAGGACCAACGGCTTTACGTGCTTTTCGAGGCACGGGGGTGTCTAACACCGCCAACTTTCTAACTCCGGGCTGCTATTGAGATTTCTTTACAGAAAAACCCAATAGCTTTTTGTTGGCCCGACCAGGGATTCGAACCCGAGACCTCATGCACAGCAGTCGCATTCACTACCGCTGCGCCACGGAGGCAGTATAATATTCGCAGTTCCAGTTATCTATTCGAATAGGAACATCAATTGGAGGTAAACCACGACCGGTTGAAACTTTTGTCATGGCGGGTTTAAATTTTTGTGTATTTTTATAGAGAATGATCTGTACTAAAACGATTACTTTCTATGCGAATTTCGAGACTTAGAAGTATGTTAAGCATTCGTTTTCCTGTACGGTTGGAGCAGTTCGTGTAGTTTTAGGAGAGTAAATGATAAGCCGAATGTTGATATAATACTCAATTTTTGGAATATAATATCTTAACTAATATTGTAAATGAGATTGTGAGTTTGATTGTTTATTATTTATTATGCTTTCACGCCTTAACTGCTCGACCGATCACCATGAAATTTTGCATACAAATTGTCAGTGGTACAGAAAAGGACATTGGGTACGTTTTATTCAGAAAAAGTACTGTACCCGAAAGATAAAAAATTACATAACCCACATTTATGCAAGTGAAGCCGCGGGCCAAATCTAGTAACAATAATATTATGTAGTACATAAATAATTATATACTATCTTCTTTTTTTATGATACCTCCTTTTTATGATACCTCCTTTTTATGTATGGTAAACAAGTTTACACCTTAGCAGGAAGCTTTTACCATAGATTGTAATTGCTTGCCATACTAGTGCCATAACTAGCTCGTGATCGACCAAAGGGAACTAAAGATAGGATGAAACGAAACAATGGCAAAGGTTGCTACGCGAGCCTTCGAAATTCTCACTTACCAGGCGAAACGCAGTAACAGTATTATTACTCTTATTCTGGTTGCCTATAACAGAGTTCCTCGGGTGAACTGGCTAATTCTTACCTTCATCAAATAAATGACAATGACAAGGCCTTATATTAATTAATTAAAGCCTTATGTTTAAAAGACATCTATCTATCACATGCTGTATTTATAAGACGTCATATGTGGCAATTACGACATAGTACCGTAGGTTTTAGGAGTAAAACTGTTTCAAAATAGAGTGCCGAACTCGTTTAAGTGTCATAACTGGTATTTTTCTAAGATCAGCCTGTAGAAAAATACCAGTTATGACACTGAAACGAGTTCGGCCCTCTATTTGAAACAGTTTTTTCCATCGTCAGATAATTTTTGCCTGTAGAATGTGTTTGATGTTTTGACAGCTTTTGTATAGAAAAATGCCCAAGTGCCATATTTATTACTTAGAAAAAGTTATCTGCCGATACTCAAATCGGCTTTCTTATTAAAATAAACGTCAAATTTAAACATGAATTTCATTTTTCGGTTACATGAGAGGTTTTTCCAGGCTAGTTTAGAACTCTGTCGTGAACGATTATTACGAGAATTGGCCTTCTAAGTTCTGTGAATTGTTAAATATAATATTTGCTATGAGCTTGGCTCTTGTTTGTATTCGATATAATTAAAATAATAATTAATATTATACGTACATTGTAAAGGAAAATGATGCGGTCTTCTTCTGTATAAATACTTGAGTATATTTCGACTTAGAATTATATCCTTGTATACAACGAACAGTGCAGGCCGTCTTAGACAGTACTAATTATATACTAATTATTTAATTAGTCAGAAGTACTACTGCTGTGTTTTCAGACGTTTAGTTTCAAGAAGCAAAGTAAAACTAATACAAAATGGATAAATTCCTTCTGTTTACGATTTGCTTGGTAAGTTATAATAATAATTTATTTTATACCTTTTCTTTGATTTACAATTAAGCAATTATATACTGTACTATACTGTATTTAGTTTATTCTCTATCATTCAGAAGATATATTTTTTAATTTAGCGTCTCATGAAGTCACAATTACAAGGCTTTATTTAGCACAAAGGAAATGAACATATTATAACAAAGAGCTGAATCTAGTGTTTCGGCTGTAGTTGAACTTAATTTCAGGTGCTATTTAAAGTTTTCAAAGTTAAATGTTGTTTAATTAATAGTGTATATAAAGTGTTCTCATGTGTGCGAAATATAAATTTCCTTATAAGAAAAAAAGTTAAGAAGTCCAAATAGTCAAGAAATTATTATTTGGGTAATAGCAAATTGCAAAATAAATCCTTTGTATAGTGAAATCAAATTTAATGGTTTTTGAGGCGCTAGCTTTAATCCCTAAATCGACCTTGCCTAGTTGATTCTACACTGACACCCAAATAACGCAAAGAAAGAAATCATATCTTTAGAACACTAGGTAGTTATGGTTCACAGTTTTTTTTACTCATGTGTCTATGGTAGGCGCTAATAGATGGTGCACTGTACTAAAAGTAGTTTTCATTCCATAAAACAGTACATTCTTAATTAACTAAATTTTAAATGACAATTAGTCCTGATATTTTGACGTACCTAATGTTACAATTTTGATTACAATAGTCAATGTCAAAATTTTATTCAATTAGGTCACTAAGTAACACTTATGAACGTCAAAGTAGGTATATTAATTGGTGAGTTCATTGAAGTTACAAACTTTACATTTATACTTCATTTGGTTAGGTACTTGACTAAAGGTAAACAATGTTGATGTGACTTTTTACACAAACACATATTAAACATATAAACCACTGCTTAAACTAACGGTTCAATTGATTTAGTAATCGTTATTGTTGTATTTACATTGATCTTTAGCAGCATTTTATTTTTAAACTGAGTTATTAGATAAAATGACACATCAAGATTCTTTAGCTTTAGTACCTTTAGTACCTAACCAAATGGAGTATAGGTTAGATGATAGGTTCAGACAAAAGGTTTAGCCTATGAGATATCTGCAAGAAATTCTCGGCCATTTCGTGACCGTTACTGAAAATTTAATTAAACTATATGTGTCCGCGGTTTCACCCGCGTTTATAGTTACTGCGCCACTCCCGTGGGTTGTAGCGTGATGTTATACAGCCTATAGCCTTCCTCAATAAATAGGCTATCCAACACTAAAATAATTTTTCAATTCGAACCAGTAGTTCCTGAGATTAGCGCGTTCAAACAAACAAACTATTCAGCTTTATAATATTAGTATAGATGGGGATTTTAAATGTAAAATACCCATTTAATCATATTTCCAGTAATTTACAACTCACTGGCTTTTGCCCGGCTCGTGTAAAACTAGGTTAGGTTATTATTAACAGTACTTTATTTTTCAAATAAATTATTGTCTATGTTACTCGGTGATAATATAGCTTTGAAATGGTGAAAGAATTTTCAAAATCGGTTCAGTAGTTTTTGAGTTAAATCCATACAAACAAAAAATCAAACCTTCCCAATTTATAACATTAGTATAGTAAGGTGTTGCAACTATTATACCATTTATTACTGACTATTAAAATCGGAGTTTTGTATACTTACCTAAAATTTTGTATTACAGTAAAATGTTTAAACGTATTATTTTTTAATCTTTTGCAGACTGCCCTCATCGGTTTTACAATGACAGATGACGGAATTGAGATTTTGTACGAGCCTTTCAGCGTGACAACTTGTAAGTACTTATAAAGATAAATTTGTATCAAACGTATCAAACCTACTAGCGACGCTTTTACATTTGAGTTATGTTTAACCTTTTGAGTCGCGAGCAGTGGCACACCGGCGGCAAGACACAATAACAAAAGGTTCTTAAATATGTCTTGCATTCCAGCAATAGACAGGATAAACTAGCTTCTATCCGCGGTTTTGCTCGAATGATTCCCACAGGAATACATACGGAGATAAAAAGTGTGTTAATCCAGGATGCAGTGTATGTGTGCATTGTGTGCCAAGTTTTATCCTAACCTGTTCAACGGTTGACGCACGATCCAAACATTTAAACAGAAACTTTTTCATTGTTTTCTTATGTATAATAGTATGTATAGGCTACACTATAGTATATGTATATTTATCTTATATATAAAATTCTCGTGTCACAATGTTAGTTACCATACTCCTCCGAAACGGCTTGACCGATTTTTATGAAATTTTATATGCATATTTAGTAGGTTTGAGAATCGGCTACCATCTATTTTTCATACCCCTTAGTAATAAAGTAAACATAAAAAAAAGAAAAATTACTTTTGACAGAACGAAGTCTGTCCGGGTAGCTAGTAATATTATAATATTAAATAAAAAAATAAAAAAATTATAATAGTATATGCGATGTGCAAAGTAGGTAAGGATGTATGCATATCTGTATTCAAACATCATTCGAACACAATTATACGAACCACAATATATTTTACTAAAAAAAAAGTTACGGCCCTAGAAATAATTCCCGCGTCGCGGCAGACTTTGCAACCATTCAAGCAACAACCAAAACAACAAAGATTACCCAGACAACAACCATTTGTGGAATTTTTGACCTGTGTGTGATTCGAACCCACAGCAATTGCGGCAGTGGCGAGGAGACCACATGACCACATGACAACATAACATGGTTACAATGATTGATCGTCGACCTACATAGCAATGTGTCATAATCACAAGAATACATAGTTAGGTATTCCTTTACAATAAACATAAGGTGTTTCCTTCGTACAGACAGACACATAAGTAGAGACACACTTGCGTGATTTTAATTTGTTCTGACGTCCAAAAATATGTCAAATATACATACATAGACTCCCGTCTGTTGCCCAGAGGGGTAGGCAGAGACTACGGATTTCCATTTGCTACGATCCTGACACACTTCTTCATTCACTTTTATCACATTCCTCATTCACGCTCGCCGGTTGAAGGTGCTCTTAACCTGACCTTTGTCCAGAACGTCTCCGATCTGTTCAAGAAACGTTCACCTAGGTCTTCATAAATGTTCCTTGTATAAATCCTTGCGAATGTTTCATTCACACTATTTCAAAGATTTAGTTATTATAATATAACAGTTACTTAAAAGGCTACTTAAATATTTGACAACACAGTTCAAAATATCAAAGTATATTTTAGGATTTTTAATACATACTACTTTTTTTTTTAAGACATCTCTTGCGCTGGGATTAATTCTCGTATCGCGCGAGATAAACGTTTAAATAACGAACATATAGAATACTAATACGCCGCCCAACTATTTGTGGATCACATAAAATTGGTCCCGTGTGGGGATTTATCTCATCACACTCGGCGCAGTGGCAGAAACAATGCTAACACTCAAACTAATACGCCAAGAGAACACGAATTTCAAACTTCTAAAATTAATAGTGTAGGGTAGGTATGATGTACGTGTATTTTAGGCATGTATGGGTTGAAAGCCCGGTCATAGGTGTATATTTAATGGTTGAAATATACATGATAATACTGATTAAAACAACTCTCTCTCTTCCTGTGTATCCCACATGGTGGTGGGGTCAGCTTTCCTTATTTTTCTCCACCACTTCGCTCTATCTTCGACATCATCGTCAGTAACATTACATTCCTTCTTGTCCTTTAGCAGTACATCTTTCCACCTTGCCTTGGGTCTTCCACTAGCTCTCCGACCGGGGAGGTCAAGCTGTAGTGCTAAATTGCCGACGTATTCTGGTAGCCTTCTTTTCACTGATTAAAACAACAAAAACAATTATTATTAAGGCAAACAAAACGCTTGCTCTACGGCCGGTAGCGGGAACATTCATAGTGATGTCTCTTTAAGTTGTTTCGCCCTCTGGTGGCCGTCGGTGGAAGCGCGTCAGTTGCTTTCGCCGCGTTTGGGGCTGCGTGCGAACGCACGAGATAACTGGGCGTTACTTTAAATAAGCTTCTTATATTGCTGTCTGTACACGATGCTGGCAAACAGGCGCACTCACACACATACACGTAGGTACGTACATCTATTTCAGAAGACATTAAATAGCAGAATCTTCCTGGTTTGAGTATAAGTATTTACCTCTCACAGAAATTCTATGTTAAATATGCACAATATGAAACAAGGAATTCAAAATGCGTAATTTGCACTTAATATCTACAATGGGTTTTCATATTACGTGTTCATTGTAACCCTGCTGTAATTTTCCTTGTACGGTTGTTTATTATGTTTGTGGGGATATAATGTATTAATATAACTTGGTAAATTCAAAATATATAGATAGTCTTAATAAAACCGTATAATGTCATATTCTCTTCAATTTAAGAGCCATGCTCTTGTCGGTGGAGTCACTTCCATAATTTCTTCAGCCAGCGTTTTAACTTCTTGATACGACGTAACTTATCTTTTCTTTCATTTGATCTATGAACGTCCTCCTTGGCCTGCCTCTTCCCCTTCTGCCTTCTATTTTTCTTTCCAAAATGTCATATTAATTTACCTTAAACCAAACGTATTGACATAATTTTGAATGGCAGTTATCATCATAAATATATTACCTGTCTTTGAAAAGTTTTTCATTATCTTTAACTGGTACCTATGGAACAGCACATATGGCGTAGCGTGGTTAAGTAGTTGCCTCAGCATTGCAACTCCGCCGAGTGGATTCGAGGCCCTGAAACAAAATTTTACAATCTACCAATTGTTATTTTGTGTCTGAGTATTCTTTGCGCCCGCTGTTTAAATGTTTGTAAAGTCAATCGTTACACAGGATTTATATAAAACATAGAAAGAATGTTGGCTTTAAAAATTAAATACCTTGAAATTAAACTGCTATATACGGATTTTATCGCGTTGTTTATTTGACACTTTATTACAAAATTTTGAAAATTTTGCGGAGACTCCCCGTGACCATGGCTGCTGAAAAGCAACCGAAACGTCGGGGAAAGTGTAAAAATAAATTAAATCTAAATAGTTTAATAATAATTTAATTAGCTTAAAAATTAGTAGAGTTTAATAGTATTAGTAGTGAAACAATTTTCAAAATTTTGTAATAAAGTGTCAAATAAGCAACGCGATAAAATCCGTATATAGCAGTTTAATTTCAATGAATAATATTCGCGTAAATAGAAGACAATATTAATTAAATACCTATTTAAAATAACTTCTTCTCCCAAGCTTTTATTATTCCCAAATCACTTGGGGTCGGCTTTTCCTGGTCTAACTGGATTTGATTGGATATCAGTTTTTACACGGAGCGGCTGCCACCTGACCTCCGCAACCCGAAGGCTAACGATACCCTAAGGCTATACCAGTGTCAGGATATTATAGAGCACTGACTTCCCAATAACGACTGCCATAGACGTTTATGGCAGCCGGGACCGACGGCTTAACGTACTCTCCGAGGCACGGAGCAGGCGATAATTGTCAATCAATACGCACATAATTTAGAATAAAGTAAAGTAAAGTAATTAATTTATAAATGCGAATGTCACTTTGGTTGGTTCGCTTTTACTTCTTAACTACTCGGCCGATCATCATGAAATTTCGCATACACGTTGTCGTGTACAGGAAAAATTATAGGGTACTTTTCCTCTCGAACCAAAGAAGGTACCGTTCCCGAGGTATTGAAACTTCTTGACAAAATCTAGATAAACGCGAGCGAAGCCGTGGGTGAAAACTAGTCTAGTTTTATAATAAACTAGTGGCGCGGTTGCGCCCGCGTAAGTCCCGATGCCATGAGAATATCGGGATACACAGCAGCCTATGTGTTAATCCAGGTCTCCAGCTATCTACATACCAAGTTTCATCACAATCGGTCCAGTAGTTTTTGCGTGAAAGTGTAACAAATACCCATACATACAAACTTTCGCGTTTATAATATTAGTAAGAATGTAAATATTGGGCTTTCAAAACTTACGTGTATTTTTCTATTTCGCAGTCACAATGCCGGCGTCTTGCAAAAATAAGAAGGTAGAATATTGTTTCGACAACACAGACTATCCTCTTGAAATTATCGAGGAACTGTTGAAAGATATGCCTCACATGGTAAGTTTATAAAGCAGATTAACCCCGACTTCGTCAGTGTGTATCCTAAGGCAATTCTTACCGGAATAAAAACTACTATCATAATTATAATAATTTATTTACATATGAACACGAGCATAGGAGCAGCGATAGCTCAGTGGGGAGACCAACAGACTGCAATGCAGAGGGTCTCGGGTGGAACCCACCTCGCGCACCTCTAACTTTGGGAAGCTATATGACTTTTCGAAATTATGTGCGTATTGATTGACAATTATCGCCTGCTCCGTGCCTTGGAGAGCACGTGAAGCCATCGGTCCCGGCTGCCATGAACATCTATGGCAGTCGTTATTGGGAGAGTGTCGACACAAAAGATCCCACTGGGTCGAAGTGTCGCCGGTTTGCACTGACTGGCCCCCACATAAGATACATACATACATACATATGAACACATGGGTTACATGTAATATTATAAATGCAATTGGGCGTTTGATTGTTACGTTTTCACGCTTCTACCGATCACCATAACATTTCGATACACGTTGTCTGGTGAACAGAAAACGACATAGAGTACTCTAAATCCAGAAAAAGGAATGTTACTAAATCTAACCTACATTTATACGAGGAAAGCCGCGGGCAAAATGTAGTTCTACATAACAATAACATTAACAAGTGAGAAACGGTCATAAATTGCCGTAAATCTTAGAGTACGAAAAAATGGTATCATGTGACCTTGAGGTCAGTAAAAGGTCATAATCATTCCAGGGTATATCGACTATACAGAGTCGAATGGTGTCGACCGCAAGCCTCTAGCTCTTACGGTTCTTGAGATGAAAGATGGTATCACGTGTCCTTGAGATCAGAGGTCAGAGGTCATAGTCATTCCAGGGTATATCGACTATGCTGAGTTGAATGGCGTTAACCACGAGTCTCTAGCTCTTACAGTTTTTGAGTTGAAAGATGGTATTGCGTGTCCTTGAGGTCAGAGGTCAAAGGTCATAGTCATTTCGGGGGTTTATCGACTATGCTGAGTCGAATGGCGTTGACCGCGAGTCTCTAGCTCTTACGGATCTTGAGTTGAAAGTTGTATAAGAGATAGATAGACGGACGGACGGACGGACAAAGCTGTTGTATAAGAGTTCTTTCGAACTTTAAGAGTGATGTCAGCACAAGATAAAATATGTTCATTATATTTTATTTTGGAGTCAGTCACTAATAGAATATACCATTCTTGCAAGCAGTACCTACAAAAGAAGCTCATAGATGACCGAAAGTTCCTGAAAAAGTAAACACATATTAAATAATTATTTGTTTGAAACAGAGTACATTCGAATCGTGGGTCGGGCCAGCATAAAGTTATTGGGTTTTTTTTATAATGAAATTCTTAATAGTGCTTTTCTTTCTTCTATTTAATTATAAAAGTGCCGGTGTATTGAACCAAAACATTTATGATTGCAGGAGGTTTCCAGTGAGGGGGAAGTAGATCTATTCAGACCATACGGACAGCGGCAAGGAACCCCGGACGAACCTGACTGTCGTGCCCAAGCTACTGTGAGTATTCACTGCATAGCTTAACTTAAAAAGCTAGTATTTGATTTTATGGCAAGTTAGCCCAGCAGTCGTATTGTCATACTTTTACACGAATGTTATAAAATTAAAATTAAACTACTTTATAAGTTGTAGTTTAATTTCAATTCACACAATATATTCAGATCAACGAGTTGAACGGACGACCGACTACAAACGAACAACTCATTGATCTGTATAGGGCCACTCCATGTGTATAAATTAAAATTCGTTTAATCTCCAAAAATATGTGTAATCCGAGTACATAAGATTACAAGAATGACAGTTACAATTTTTAAAAGTCTAACGGTAGCACGCAATTCTTTCATAAGTAGGTTTTTGCCATTTGATTGTCGTAGACGCGCGAACACCATAGCGCCACTTGTAGGCCCTACAAGCAATGATGGCACCAATGCAGTAGGTAATAACAATATCAGACCTATTTGTAAACTGTTCCACAGTTGGGCATGGGCCTCTTCTCAGTGTGACAAGGGGTACGCCATAGTTCACCACACTGGCTTAAGGCTCTTTCAAGTTCACCTATTTTCCAAAATGTTATGTAAGCATGTAGATTTCTTCACGATTTTATCCTTCACTGTTAACGTTAGAGGTTTCGTTGGATTGAACTTGAAACCCCCTACCTGCTTGTACAACAGTCTTAAATATAAAATTCCGGTTGCATTGCATTCGCGTCACAATATATCCTGACTCGGTATTTGGAGAAATCAATAAAACATTCTACTGACATATTACAGTCCAATCCTTTGTCGCAGGATACTTAATAAATCTTCAAACAACGGGCACAAAGATCAATCAGGCTCGAAACTACTATTTATGGGTCACACAAATTTTTGTCGCGTGTGGGGATCGAACCCACAGCACTCAGTGCAGGTGTTGTGGCGAGGCGACTACGAAAACCACTTACCACCTTATTACCGTATTTATGTACCTAAGATATAATGCGTTTTATATATACACTTTTTTATTGATTAAATCAATGTAATCACATTGTATTGTTCACAGACTGACCCCATTTATTACATCGTTGACGAGGATGGCAGAGATCGAGTGGTCGTTCAATTGGAAGGCAAGTTCCTGCAGCGATACAGCGTTATGTGGTGCGAGTAAGTATTACATAATATATCTCACGAATACATTCCCGAAGGGGGGAGCTATGTATGTTTGTATGTTCCACCGTAGCGCCTAAACTACTGAACCGATTTTATTGAATGAGGTGTCAATAGATTCGTAATAATGGCCCGAGTGACAAAGGCTACATAAATTTTAAATTCGTCCTTTTTAGATCCCTTTTTTTACGTAGTCGGGTAGGTATAGTTTTAAACTTTTATTATTATGCGAATAATTAACGTGCCTTTTTCCATTTATCTGGCATGGATCCAGATTCCGTGCTACTACCTAGAATTTCTTGACAGTTTTTCATCCTTATAAATCCTTACTTATATTATGAATGTGAGTTTGTTTGTTTGTCACGCTTTCACGCCTTAACTTTTAGACCGATCATCATGAAATTTCGCATACACTTTGTCTGTACAGAAAAGGACATAGGGTACCTTTTAACCGGAAAAGTATTGAGGGATAAAAAATTGACTTAACTTACAAATAAGCGAGCAAAGCCGCGGGCAAAATCTAGTAATAATAAAATTATGACAAAATAAAGTCATAGGAACATAGCACTGGTAAATATAGGATCCATAATTTTTTGTTCTTGTGTCATATGTTTTATTCAACGCGAAAACATAGGAATACGTATTTATCGACGAAATGCTGACCACATTCCTTCTAAGGTTTACCTCATTATACTATATACTGTGATCTTACTAAGAATTCGAACAGTGATCGGTCAATTATTAATCAATAGTTTGCCTACAATTATTAGTCATACAATACCTGTCGGAAGCATTAACACTGTCCGCATTGCCCGCTAAGGCTTGCCACATGATACCCTTTGTAGGTACTGTGATCCTACTAAGAACTCAATCAATTACTCAATAGTTTACTGCAAAAGGTAGTTGACTCACAATATCTTTTATTATTTGCATTAAAAAGTTGCATTACCCAAACTATAAAATACAAAGATTTTGTAAAATCTACTCAAAAACAATTAATATTTATGCGTTTCAAATATGGTATTAGAAGTAATTGTCAAATGACAGAAAAAGGATGCGCGACATAAACTGTGACGTAACTGCTATTTAAATGCGGCTGTCCGAGAGAGATAGTGAGATATCCCCGCTACACGCCCACTATTCCTTATATCTATATTAAAACTAATTATTACTTATTTTGTTGTCTACTGCCTCTGTGGCGCAGCGGTAGTGAATGCGACTGCTGTGCATGAGGTCTCGGGTTCGAATACTGGGTCGGGACAGCAAAAAGTTATTAGATTTTTCTGTTAAGAAAACTCAATAGCAGCCCAGAGTTGGAGAGTTAGCGGTGTTCGAAACCCCTGTAACTCGGCAAGCACGTAAAGCTGTTGGTCCTGCGTCTGATCTCTTTCCGGTCGTGTTGGTTTACCGTCCCCCCTGTCTCGAGGACATTATTGTTGTTACCAAATTTTGATACTGTTTGCACTGAAATATACCTCTTGGTTGCTATTTGCTCTTGTCTGAAAATATTATATGAAATTAAACAGGCAACCCTATTATTAGTCATACAATTCTGGTGGAAAGTTCAATACTAATCAATAATATTACAATTACAGCAAAGAAGGCAGAATCACTTCCAGAACTCAGCACTTCTTAGAGTCCACTGTGATGGGTCACAATATGACGTGTGAAAATAAATACATGGACTATGATTTCCTGGTGCTGAGTTTGAAACCTGATATCCTCGGCGAATGGAAGATGGAGAGGGCCAGGACCAAGACTGGCATTCCTGTCTGCTGCGTGTGCCGGTACTAGAAGCGAAACGGAAATAGAAGTAAATTTAAGCGTGAGGGAGATGAAAGAAGAGATCTGACTGAATTAATGTTACTGTGTGTTGTGACTGCACGAACGGCGAAATGGTATAAGTGGTCACCTCGCTATTACCACTGCGCCGAGTGTTGTGGGTTCGAATCCCACACGGGACAATAATTTGTGTGATCCACGAATGGTTGTTCCGAGTCTGGGTGTTCTTTGTGTCCGTTGTTTGAATGTTTGTAAAGTCCACCGCGATATAGGAATTACTCTTAGTACGAGAGTAGTCATTTTGAAGAAAATTTGAAATAAAATTGTTTTGTATGTATTTCCTCTAAAGGTTGTTTAGTTAAATTTTAATGCTCACATCTTGTAACAGAACCTCAAGTTGATATTGTGACATTAAACAAATGACGCAAGCTTCATGTTGTTGTGGCCTCAGCATTAGATATATAGTTGAGACTGTACAATTATTTGTATAAATTTCGGATTAATTAATTATACATTTGAAATAGACTGATGAAAGACTGTATTTTTGAGTTTTATTCTTGACATTAGTATGCAATGTGACTGGTGGTATTTTAAAGATATGATAAATCTTACCCACACTTCCTAACTATCCTCAGTAATATTATAAATGCGGATGTAAGTTTGTTTGTTTGTTACGCTTTCATGACTTATCTACTCGACCGATAATCATGAAATATCGCATACACGTTGTCAGGGGTACAGAAAATGATAATATAGAAAAGTACTGTTTTCGATCGAAGCTAGTCGGATCTTTCATCTGGTGTTTAACCTTCAACTTAAAAGAGACAGTTCGGTTTCTTCCTTTTGCATAATGGTTGATGTTTTGAAGTACTTATTAATTGCGATGATTTTATTTCTTACGATCGTGTTCTCTCTATTGGTAGAGGTTGCGATTGTCCGCCTTAGAACCAAATTAACAAGCGATTTTAGAGGCAAGTCTATCTTCGTAGAAGTCGGGTAATGGTCTCTCGGCCGAAATTCCACTACTTAATAGACTTTTACTCATAATATTGTCTTAAGTTTACATGAATGTTATACATCGAATTTAAGCCTTTATACATTTATTTAAATTAAAACATTTATTGAAATTTAAATATTTATTTAAATTTAAACATTTATTTATTTAAATATTTATTTAAATTTAAACATTTATTTAAATTTAAATATTTATTTAAATTTAAACATTTATTTAAATTTAAACATTTATTTAAAACACATAATTTTGAAACGTTAACTACTACAGTTAAAATTTACTATTATTTAAGCTATTTAAATTATTAAAACTGTTAAAATTATGTCCACGTGGTCAGTCTCCGTGAACATGGTTGCTGAAAACCAACCGTAATGTCGAGGAAAGTGTACACTTAAACATTAATAGTTTTTATATAAAATCCGTCTAAAGAAGTTTAATTTCAAAAGGCATTTTTCCTTTTTAAAATTTAATGTTGCATGATATATACAAATATATTTAATACGTAACGGGTATTGACGCAATCATGCATAATGTTTACCTTTTTTATGCTTGACGTTTCGACCAGGTTACGTCAAGCATAAAAAAGCATCAAGCATAATACCTATTACGTATTGTATATATGTATAAGCCTTTTTCTTGTTATCAAACATAGCCTCACATCTATATTCTTGATGAGGTGGGCATTTATGTTTTGCCAGTTATGATTTAGATCCCTCATAAAAGGCAACGAGTCTGCTGTATCAGACTCTGTGCTGTTACTGAAGATGCCGTGACAGAAACCCCAATAATACTTTGTCCAACTCGAACCCAAAACCCAGCAGTTAAATTCACTGCAACAATGAGTCTCAAAAGACATTAATAAGACTGTCTTAGTATGGAAACTTTTTCGTGCGATAAAAGTATGGTGAAGGCTCTATGATCTATGAGTTGTCTATGGTTAAACTTTTTGAACGAAAGTATCTGTTAATTCAGCCTCTTTCGATGTAAAAATATTCAAACATGACACATTATTCTAATTTTTATGTTTGTTATTTGTTAGCCTCAGATGGCCTCTACAACTTTACGCGTGCTAGCGGGCTGTGGGTGAGCGCAGAGGGCTCCCAACCCGTCGCAAATGTCTCCCAACCCGTACAATATTCTACAATGTAGATCAGTTCTTATATAGCTATAAGCTATACCGAAGAATTAAGGATAAATTGACTGACAGTTCAAACGTAAATTATTATTTAAAGACAATTTACGATATTTCCTTAATTATTGTAATAATCTGAAACTATAATAACTATTATGTGTTGCACTATACACAGTGTTGTTCTTATGTTAAAAACGAGTCAATTTATTTAAAAAGATTCAAATGGCAAGCTAGTATACGGTCAGCCTAAAGTAAAGGATAAAACGTATTATGTAAAGAAACGACACTCACTCCCGCCGCCAATCTGTCATTCCCCCGACGTAGCAGTACAACTAGCAGTATTGCAGTGCCGGTGTCATTCAGTTGTCACTCCTTGCGCGCTTAATTGTGATTTTCGTAAATATCCTATTTGTAGGTTATTGTTTTTTGGATAAGTTATATTTAAATGCCAATGAAATAAGCTTTTAAGCCATGAGTATAGTAATTCTGTGTGGTCTTTTAAATAGTGTTTTTTTATGGGCTGTTTCGTTGAATTATCTCGATTTTGACCATAAATTACTATACCTCTAGCTAAGGCGTGAAAGCGTTACAGACAAACAAAATCACATTCGCATTTAATATTACTAGTTAGTTATTATCTGTAGCTATTAAAATAAAAGCAACATTTATGCTTTCTGATCACGGTTTGAATTAAACTCGGTCCGCCTGAGGGTAACCGGTTACTGGAACCGGGTAAAGGGTATCAGTGTTACCTTAATAAACCTAGAGAAAACGAATGATAGAGATAGGTGAGTATCCGTATAATCCTTATCCCATTCAATTAGAACTTAATATCGTATCGAATAAGTATAATCTAGTCCAGAGGACAGCAGCATGCGTTCGAACATCCTACTTGCACTGCGAAAGCGTTTTCGAAAACACTAACATAATATTGTCTTCTGTTTACGCAAATGCTATTCATTGTAATTAAACTACTTTGTACGGATTTTATCTCGTTGTTTATTTAACACTCTATTACATAATTTTGAAACTGTTACACTACTACTACTATTAAACTTTAATATTTTTTAAGCTAATTAAATATACAGGTTGTAGCGTAAATAATGAATAACTCTGAAACTATCGACTGGCCAGATTATCATTTATCATTTACATGGACTTTTTTTTACGATACAGGAGTCCAAAATTGCATAATTCCTAAGAAAACATATTAAAATTTGAGGAAAAGTATTTTTTGCGAAGTTGTCTTAATTATAACAAAAAATCTTGATACTGGTCTGATGATACAAGTATTTAGGAGTGACATAAAAAACAGAACGAGAAAATGTCGCCAATTGTAGAAATGGCAGCTGATTTTGTATGAGTAAGTACGATTTTTATTTAAAATATCAAAAATATCAATAATTTGGTCATCCATGAGCATATGGTGATATAAGTGGTGTAAATGATAGATGATAATATGACCAGTTGACAGTTTCAGGGTCATCCATTATTTACGCCACATCCTGTATAATATAATATAATATAATATTCTATCACATACACACAACACCATCTAGCCCAAACTAAGCAGAGCTTGTACTATGGGTACTAGACAATGGATAAACATACATATATACTTTTTTTAATATATATATTTAATATGTATATTTAATATAAAATAGGTACTTTCATTTCAACGCTCTAACATGTTCTTCCGAGGCATCGACCGACGGAGGCTCGCCGCGTGCAGTTCAGACACCGTGTCTACCAGTTCTAGTCTAGCAGTTCAGACACCAGGACTAGGATTCCCAACCATACTGTTAAAAACAGTATTATACATATTTGCTCGTTAATACTTTCTACAGTTCTATAAAAAAATATGTACAGAATACTGTTTTCTTAACCACTGGTATTCGGAGTTATAATAAAACCTAAAAAGAAGGCAAGAAGCTCCAAAAAACATTTATTTATAAACATAAAAAGATACTGTTTACTTTTCTAAAATACTGTTCATTTATTTCTCTGACCTTAATATATGTATCTACATACTTTATTTGTCGTACAAAAAGTTGTAAACCCTAGGCAGGACTAGGGAGTGAAAGATTTTTAAAGTGGATGATGAGAAATTGATTAATATATTCGAGACTGCCCGAGCATACGCGAAGCTATTCAAACACACGCTCTACTATTTGCGCAGACGTGCGTGCTCTACGCTAGGTAAGAGTGGCGGCAAAGAGCATGCTCGAGGATTTTGTCTCTCAATCTGAATTGTCCTTATTAGCTGGATAATAATTTGTATAAAAATGTTAGATATTTTCTAACTCACTCGTTTCAATTAATATATATAAATGATATCAGCTCTGTATTAAACTGTTCTACTGCTGGGCAAGGGTTCTCGATGTGAAGGGCTAGGCCATCCTACTCTACCGTACCGGCCCGGTGTAGGTTGGCAGATTTCACATATTTTCCGAGATGCGTGCCTTGGGATCGAACTCGAGACCTCTGCGTGACAGTTGGTCTCATACTACGCTGTCGCAACAATTTCAATTGATAAATATAATTTAAAAACATGCGGCTTATTTATGGGTACACCTGACGGAAAAAAATTTGGTACACAAAATTATACGTAAAAAATAATTTATTTATCTCAAAATAGAAAAGCAGTACAAAAATATTAAAATTATAATGTCTATACAATAAATTACAATTAATAGATTAAACAGTAATAAATAGTGCTTACAAATTACATTTAATTAAGAGTAACAGTCTTTAAAATTTTTGTATAAAATACATGTGTTTAATATTAATTTATACGTGATATACATATGCTATGTCGTAGTAAAATATGTAAAGATCGGCAAGAAACATCTAAATAGTCATAGATATGATAGTTAAATATAATAATAATTATAATATTCTATCACATACACACAACACCATCTAGCCCAAACTAAGCAGAGCTTGTACTATGGGTACTAGACAATGGATAAACATTTTTGTTTTTGAAAATACTTTCATTTTATACATAGAAACACCCAGATCGAGACAAACATCCACGTTCATGCACACAAATGTTTGACTTGTGCGGGAATCGAACCCGCGACCTCAAGCGTGGCAGTCGGTTACACTAACCATCACGCTATCGAGGCCGACAATTATTTATATATATTCTATAATACTGTAGGGCGTAGTGATTCAAACATGCATCTATCTATTGTAAATCTGGTGAGCTTTGTGAATGTAATTTCCACAATAGCAAAATATTTTAGTTATAAATAATTGTTTGGAGTCTGGTGGTTATATCAATGTTTATGCCATCTCTCACAGAATAAGAAACAACGAGGATTTAAAAAACTTTTTTCGTTAATATTCTCTTCTATCATATACACACAACACCATCTAGCTCAAACTAAGCAGAACTTGTACTATGGGCACTAGACAATGGAAAAACATACATATATACTTTGTTTTTATAAATACATACATATTACACAATATGAACATATTTTCGTAAATATACGTGCTATTTATAAGTACGTATATTTACGAAAACATTTTGTATTATACAAACACGTGTTTGTATAATACAAAATTACGCCATTGACAGATCGTTTGTATACTAAGATAGGTTTCAATATTTAGATATTTGTCTTTGATATGTAGTTAGCTAAGATCTCATATAAGAGTATTTTATTTAAATTGCTAGCTTTGATCATAATAACTGATACAGCATCTTTGGTAAATGACGGAAAAAACTATTTTAAGAAGAGTTGAATTTCAATATGCGTATTTGTGGTTTAATTGTTTGCATAGGGAATCTTATATTGTGGTGATTTCTTAAAACAATGTGATTTGAAGCATTATAATACGTTTGAATATGGTATCGCCTTAGGGCTAATTGTTTAATCATCAGATACCTTATCAAAAACAGATTCGTGTCATTTAAAATCGATCCTTAACTCTTCATATCTCAATTATATTCCGTTTTTAGTTGTATAAAATAAATATTAAGGTTATTTTAGTATTATACATTAGAAATATACCGGGCTCTTTGGTAGGCTTACACAGAGGCACGTGTAAGCCTATCAAAGGGCCGGGTATTTGATTCCAAGGTGAAGAGGCTCTTCGAGAGTTTTAATATAAAACGTGATGTGTGGTGGAACACTTGCGGCGGCACTAGCCGCAGTAAGCGTAGGATTATTGATATGTATGCATTCTAATATATCTGGTCTATGTGAATAGGTGTTTGATGTATAATGCTAACTTTGGATGAAAAACGGCGTCTGCCCTCTAACAGCATCAAATCAGATGGCCAGACGGTGACTCGCCAACTCACTAGATGGGCCCCCTGAAGAGCTGCTATAGGCATTCAAGCTTTAAAAGCAGCAGAGGGCAACACCGGTGCGAGCAGCTAAGGGTAGATGGTAGTTAATATTTTATTAGTATCGGCAAGCGCAGCAGACAGGAATACCAGACTTGGTCCTGGCCTTCTCCATCTTCCATTCGCCGAGGATATCAGGTTTCAAACTCAGCACCAGGAAATCATAGTGCATGTAAACGTTCTCACATTTCATTTTCATATTATTAACAGTGGTATTAGAAAAGTGGAGAGTCCGATTTGAGATGATGCCTTTTTTGCTGAAAATTAAATTTGAGTTTATTAGTATTTCATCTGTCTCTATGGTTTAGTCCATGCAGCTACTGCACTTAAGGTCTTAAGATCGATTTGGGTGTCCGTAAAGTATTATTGGATTTTCTGTCCAGAGTTTCTCCGTAACCCCTTACAGAGAAACACTGGACAGAAATTTAGGTTATTTAAAAATCATTTATTTTCGAGGTTTGCCTATATATATTAGTAACTAGCTGTTATCCGCGACTTCGCCTCTGAGGATTTTCTTTTTATGCGGAAACCTATTTTTCCTAAAATTAACATAGTCTAAGTTACTCCTTATAACAAAAGGTTTACCAGTAAAAGACCCGTCAAAATCGATACAGCCGTTTCAGAGATTAGCCGGAATAAACAGACAGACAAATATATAAGGACTGTATATACTTTCATATGCATTTAGTAAAAAGCTGTTATTTCGACATTACAAACAGACATGTATAATAAATATGAATAAATAATAAAATTTGTATTTATAGATAATTATATCGCTTAGTATCTGCCTGTGGTTTGATGGCTGATGTTTTTGTTCATTTAAGACGAAACTATAATGGCCTAAATACACAAAAAACATAGAAATCTATTCAGCTATTAAAAAAATAATAATGAAATAGTATGAAAACCACAACGTTACTGATTTTCTTCATACAACTGCATATTGAAATCCCTCAGAATACAGGATGAAGAAGAAGTCGCTAACGCGCTCAAAACTGAGGCTTCGAAATCACACCAAAATAGTGTAATTTCAAATTTTAATATCCGAATATGTCATTTTGTGTCTGTCATGTCTGAGAGTTCTCCATAATGTTCTCAAAGACAGACTGTCAAACCGCACTGGGCCAGCGTGGTGGACAACGACCTAACCCTTCTCATACTGAGAAGAGGCCCATGTCCAGGAGTGGGACAGTTCAATACAGGGTTGATATTATATGAATACACTTCGTCTGATGGTAAGCAGTCGTATAGTCTATAAGCAGAGCCCTCTACACCAAGTCTTCATAACGACTGAAGTGGTGCCAAGGTCCCTACCGAATAAGAAGAGGTCCGTGCCCAGCATGCCCAGCAGTGGGACAGTTTATATATAGGACTGATATTAATATGAAAGAATACTTACTCGCACCACATAACGCTGTATCTTTGCTCAAACTTGCCTGCCATCTGGACCACCACTCGGTCTCTATCATTCTGATCAACGATGTAATGAATCGGGGTGGTCTGCGAATAATATATTAGATTTTGATGATTTACATTAAAAGTAAAATACAAAAGAAATTGTATATTTAAGACATCTTTAGCACTAGGCATAATTCCAATTCCTTTGTATGCTTACTAATATTATAAATGCGAATGTGAATTTGTTTGTTTGTTACGCTTTTAAGCCTAAACTACTGGACCGATCATCATACAATTTCGCGTACACGTACAGGTATCAGTGTTGTTTTATGGATTAAAGATAATCCAGAAAAGTATCCAATAAAATATTATTCCATAAGGATAATAATATAATATTCTATCACATATACACAACACTATCTAGCCCAAACTAAGCAGAGCTTGTACTATAGGTACTAGACAATGGATAAACATATATATATACTTTTTTTTGTAAATACGTATAATAAGTATACATAGAAACACCCAGACCAAGACAAACATCCATGTCCATGCACACAAATGTTTGACTTGTGCGGGAATCGAACTTGCGACCTCAGGCGTGGCAGTTGGTTACACTAACCACTACGCCATCGAGGCCACCATATTATTGACTTAATCTATATTAACGCGATCGAAACCGCGGGCAAAAACTATTAATAGAAGATTTCAATATCTAATGTTTAGCAATGTATGTCGCTGACGAAGTTTTTGGATATTTCTGTGAAGTTATTATTATCAATACCAGCCCGCTTACAATGCTTTGCCTTGGAAAGCACGTAAAACGCACGTCCTGCGCCTGATCTCTCTCCGTTTGTGTCTGATCATCATTCGATTGGTACGTATAATGGGAATATCATAATTTCTGTATCGCGGCAGACTTTGCTAACATTCAAACATCGCATACAAAGAACACCCAGACTCGGAACAACCATTTGTGAATCACACAATTTTTTGTCACGTGTGGGATTCGAACACGCAACCCTCGGCGCAGTGGCAGCGGCGAGCCGGTCACTTAAATCACTACGGTATCCGTGCAAAGCACAGCAGTCACAATTACTTCTGCTGCACCACCAAGCATAGGCAGTAGAAAGGCAAACTTACCTCTGCCAGAGTACGACACTCGCTTTCGTCGTCCGTAGGGGTCCCATATCGATTATCGATCTGGCCTACATCATCTTCTTTTGCCACCTCCTGTAAACAATAATAATCGATATAATGGCAATTTTAATAATAATAATAATAATAATAATATTCTACCACATACACACAACACCATCTAGCCCAAACTAAGCAGAGCTTGTACTATTTTTTTTTTTTTTTTTTTTTAATAATAATAATAATGTTTATTTGCACAAAAAAAAAAAGGTTTTACAATATCAGCACTTTGATTACACTGTATCCTTAATAAAATAAAGACAATAACACTATGGGTACTAGATAATGGATAAACATACATACATATATACTTTTTTTTTGTAAATACATACATATTATACATAGAAACACCCAGACCAAGACAAACATCCATGTTCATGCATTTATGCATGTTTGTCCATGGTATTTTATTTCGAATTTGTAATACAATTTTTTTAAAGACATTACCCTCTTTAGAAATAACTCCTGTGTGGCGGGGGACTTTACAATCATTCAAACAAGGAACACATAGAACATCCAGAATCATAAATAAACCTTTTGTGGATCAAATTAATTTTTGTCCGGTGTGGGATTCGAACCCACAACCACAGTGGCAGTGGCGAGGGGACCACTTAAAATAATACGCCATCTGTAGATTGTAATTGCTTGCTGATTATTGTAAAATCATTAAAGTTAAATAAAATAAATAAGTGAGAATCGGCAATAAATTGCTGTAAACCTTAGAGTTCGAAAAAATGGTTCATGTCAAAGTCAAAGTCAAGTCAAAAATCATTTATTCATTTAGGTCACAAAGTAACACTTATGAACGTCAAAGGGGTTAGTGAGTTTATTACATTTACTGAATTTACATTTATGTTAGTTGCAAGGTTCAGGCAAAAGGTTGAGCCTATGAGAAGCCTACAAGAAACTCAAGGCCACTCTTTTAAATCGACATCAACTTATTATTTCAGTATTTTACAAATCATTTATGTACCCGGTGTTGCAGTCGTTATGCCATATGTTACTGTCCATATAAAACTAAATTCTAAAAATAAAGAATATATATACAAAGTTCACGCAATACCACGTGATCTTGAAGTCAGAGGTATATCGACTATGCTGATTTGAATGGCGTTGACCGAGAGTCTCTAGCTCTTGGCGGGGTCGCGACCGCATGCGAAAGTGATTCGCGCGGCCCCGTCGATAGTGGTTTTGTCGAGGAATACCGTGGTAGGTTTAGTCGGTATTCCGGGAGGTACATTTTCTTCTTAACATCTTTCTTTTACCCCGGCGAGTCCGACATAACCCCTCCGCCCGCCCCCGCGGAGGGGAATGCGTCATGCATTCCCACACGTAAAAAAAAAAAAAAAGAGTCTCTAGCTCTTACGGATCTTGAGTTGAAAGTTTTATAACAGACAGACGGACGGACGGACAAAGCACTTGTATAAGAGGTTTTCCGAACTCTAAAAGTAATATCATATCGTCGTACGAGCTAGTGTTTTGTCAACTTACCAAGTTAGTTAAATTCTTCAGGACTGCCTCGATAATATCAATTGGGTAATTGGCGTTATCAAAACAATATTCCATATCCTTGCAGGATTCCGGCATTTTAACTGGAAATAAAGATATTGAAAATACGTTAAGTCTAGCCAGTGCAGCGATTGAAGCAGCAATAGTCTAGTGGAAATCCGTTGAACTAACACGTATTGGTCCCGAGTTCGATCCCAAGGTGCCCATCTCTGACTTTTCGAAATTATGTGCGTATTATATGGTCAGTTATCGCTCGCTTTAACGGTGGCAGAAAACATTGTGAGTAAAACCGCATATCTGAGAGTTCTCTATAACGTTTTCGACGCTATGTGAAGTCTGCCAACCGACGCTGTATCCGCGTGGTGCAGTATAGCCTAACGCTTCTCACACTGAGAAGAGGCCTGTGTCTAGCAGTGGGACAGTTTAATACAGGGCTATATTGGCCTATATTGTATTACTGCCAGTAATCATCTGTAGTCTTTGCCTACCCGTCTGCAAACAGGCGAGAGTTTATGTATGTGTATGAATCTGTTTGAAGTATGAAAACAATGTGTTCCTAGTTCTAGTTATTCGACTTTTGTCTAAAGAACAAAATCTCTAAAGTATGCCAGCCGAAATTCAGGACAATCGCCTCTTTTGAACATGCTTATCAAGGAGGTTAGAAAGAAATAAAGACTTATTTGTTCATAAGAAGTATGGTTACAAAGATGCTGTCAAAGTCTTGTATTCTAGATTTAAATATGCTATTATAACTTATATATATAACTTACACTAACAATGTTTATTTACTAGGTGGCCCCTTAACAGGCATGAATTACCTTTGCCTATCAAAATCTAGGCGCATTTAATAATAAAGCTATAACAAGAACAGACAAATTCACTTTAACAGGAAATGTCATCATAACAATATGCACTCTTAATAAAACAGGGACGTATCTAGTATTTTGGGTTAAACAAATTTGAACTCTGTTGCAATTACTTAACACAAATATAATATTATAATTTACAGACACACAATTAGAATTCAAATTGCCTTACTTCCAAATTTCGAATAAGTCACTGTTTTATTAAGAGTGCGACTTGTTTTATGACAAGTTTGGACCGATAGTAAACGACGATTTTATCCCCCGGTTTCTAATTTAAGAGTTACATGTTGAGAACGACATAATCTCTAGGTAAGTAGGTATTATTTAAACATTACTTTTTGTTTCTATATCAAGTTAGTTTAAACCGTCATATAATTTAGGAGAAGTTATTTGAACATTGGGTGGCCTCGATGGCGTAGTCGTTAGTGTAACTGACTGCCACGCCTGAGTTCGCGGGTTCTATTCCCACACAAATCAAACATTTGTGTGCATGAACATGGATGTTCGTCTTGGTCTGGGTGTTTCTATGTATAATATGTATTTATTCACAAAAAAAAAGTATTTAGTATGTATATTTATCCATTGCTTAGTAAGTACTTAGTAAGTACTAAGCAATGGATAAATATACATACTAAATACTTTTTTTTTGTGAATAAATACATATTATACATAGAAACACCCAGACCAAGACGAACATCCATGTTCATGCACACAAATGTTTGATTTGTGTGGGAATAGAACCCGCGAACTCAGGCGTGGCAGTCAGTTACACTAACGACTACGCCATCGAGGCCACCCAATGTTCAAATAACTTCTCCTAAATTATATGACGGTTTAAACTAACTTGATATAGAAACAAAAAGTAATGTTTAAATAATACCTACTTACCTAGAGATTATGTCGTTCTCAACATGTAACTCTTAAATTAGAAACCGGGGGATAAAATCGTCGTTTACTATCGGTCCAAACTTGTCATAAAACAAGTCGCACTCTTAATAAAACAGTGACTTATTCGAAATTTGGAAGTAAGGCAATTTGAATTCTAATTGTGTGTCTGTAAATTATAATATTATATTTGTGTTAAGTAATTGCAACAGAGTTCAAATTTGTTTAACCCAAAATACTAGATACGTCCCTGTTTTATTAAGAGTGCATATTGTTATGATGACATTTCCTGTTAAAGTGAATTTGTCTGTTCTTGTTATAGCTTTATTATTAAATGCGCCTAGATTTTGATAGGCAAAGGTAATTCATGCCTGTTAAGGGGCCACCTAGTAAATAAACATTGTTAGTGTAAGTTATATATATAAGTTATAATAGCATATTTAAATCTAGAATACAAGACTTTGACAGCATCTTTGTAACCATACTTCTTATGAACAAATAAGTCTTTATTTCTTTCTAACCTCCTTGATAAGCATGTTCAAAAGAGGCGATTGTCCTGAATTTCGGCTGGCATACTTTAGAGATTTTGTTCTTTAGACAAAAGTCGAATAACTAGAACTAGGAACACATTGTTTTCATACTTCAAACAGATTCATACACATACATAAACTCTCGCCTGTTTGCAGACGGGTAGGCAAAGACTACAGATGATTACTGGCAGTAATACAATATAGGCCAATATAGCCCTGTATTAAACTGTCCCACTGCTAGACACAGGCCTCTTCTCAGTGTGAGAAGCGTTAGGCTATACTGCACCACGCGGATACAGCGTCGGTTGGCAGACTTCACATAGCGTCGAAAACGTTATAGAGAACTCTCAGATATGCGGTTTTACTCACAATGTTTTCTGCCACCGTTAAAGCGAGCGATAACTGACCATATAATACGCACATAATTTCGAAAAGTCAGAGATGGGCACCTTGGGATCGAACTCGGGACCAATACGTGTTAGTTCAACGGATTTCCACTAGACTATTGCTGCTTCAATCGCTGCACTGGCTAGACTTAACGTATTTTCAATATCTTTATTTCCAGTTAAAATGCCGGAATCCTGCAAGGATATGGAATATTGTTTTGATAACGCCAATTACCCAATTGATATTATCGAGGCAGTCCTGAAGAATTTAACTAACTTGGTAAGTTGACAAAACACTAGCTCGTACGACGATATGATATTACTTTTAGAGTTCGGAAAACCTCTTATACAAGTGCTTTGTCCGTCCGTCCGTCTGTCTGTTATAAAACTTTCAACTCAAGATCCGTAAGAGCTAGAGACTCTTTTTTTTTTTTTTTACGTGTGGGAATGCATGACGCATTCCCCTCCGCGGGGGCGGGCGGAGGGGTTATGTCGGACTCGCCGGGGTAAAAGAAAGATGTTAAGAAGAAAATGTACCTCCCGGAATACCGACTAAACCTACCACGGTATTCCTCGACAAAACCACTATCGACGGGGCCGCGCGAATCACTTTCGCATGCGGTCGCGACCCCGCCAAGAGCTAGAGACTCTCGGTCAACGCCATTCAAATCAGCATAGTCGATATACCTCTGACTTCAAGATCACGTGGTATTGCGTGAACTTTGTATATATATTCTTTATTTTTAGAATTTAGTTTTATATGGACAGTAACATATGGCATAACGACTGCAACACCGGGTACATAAATGATTTGTAAAATACTGAAATAATAAGTTGATGTCGATTTAAAAGAGTGGCCTTGAGTTTCTTGTAGGCTTCTCATAGGCTCAACCTTTTGCCTGAACCTTGCAACTAACATAAATGTAAATTCAGTAAATGTAATAAACTCACTAACCCCTTTGACGTTCATAAGTGTTACTTTGTGACCTAAATGAATAAATGATTTTTGACTTGACTTTGACTTTGACATGAACCATTTTTTCGAACTCTAAGGTTTACAGCAATTTATTGCCGATTCTCACTTATTTATTTTATTTAACTTTAATGATTTTACAATAATCAGCAAGCAATTACAATCTACAGATGGCGTATTATTTTAAGTGGTCCCCTCGCCACTGCCACTGTGGTTGTGGGTTCGAATCCCACACCGGACAAAAATTAATTTGATCCACAAAAGGTTTATTTATGATTCTGGATGTTCTATGTGTTCCTTGTTTGAATGATTGTAAAGTCCCCCGCCACACAGGAGTTATTTCTAAAGAGGGTAATGTCTTTAAAAAAATTGTATTACAAATTCGAAATAAAATACCATGGACAAACATGCATAAATGCATGAACATGGATGTTTGTCTTGGTCTGGGTGTTTCTATGTATAATATGTATGTATTTACAAAAAAAAAGTATATATGTATGTATGTTTATCCATTATCTAGTACCCATAGTGTTATTGTCTTTATTTTATTAAGGATACAGTGTAATCAAAGTGCTGATATTGTAAAACCTTTTTTTTTTTGTGCAAATAAACATTATTATTATTATTAAAAAAAAAAAAAAAAAAAAAATAGTACAAGCTCTGCTTAGTTTGGGCTAGATGGTGTTGTGTGTATGTGGTAGAATATTATTATTATTATTATTATTATTAAAATTGCCATTATATCGATTATTATTGTTTACAGGAGGTGGCAAAAGAAGATGATGTAGGCCAGATCGATAATCGATATGGGACCCCTACGGACGACGAAAGCGAGTGTCGTACTCTGGCAGAGGTAAGTTTGCCTTTCTACTGCCTATGCTTGGTGGTGCAGCAGAAGTAATTGTGACTGCTGTGCTTTGCACGGATACCGTAGTGATTTAAGTGACCGGCTCGCCGCTGCCACTGCGCCGAGGGTTGCGTGTTCGAATCCCACACGTGACAAAAAATTGTGTGATTCACAAATGGTTGTTCCGAGTCTGGGTGTTCTTTGTATGCGATGTTTGAATGTTAGCAAAGTCTGCCGCGATACAGAAATTATGATATTCCCATTATACGTACCAATCGAATGATGATCAGACACAAACGACGACAAATCTGTTTGAAGTATGAAAACAATGTGTTCCTAGTTCTAGTTATTCGACTTTTGTCTAAAGAACAAAATCTCTAAAGTATGCCAGCCGAAATTCAGGACAATCGCCTCTTTTGAACATGCTTATCAAGGAGGTTAGAAAGAAATAAAGACTTATTTGTTCATAAGAAGTATGGTTACAAAGATGCTGTCAAAGTCTTGTATTCTAGATTTAAATATGCTATTATAACTTATATATATAACTTACACTAACAATGTTTATTTACTAGGTGGCCCCTTAACAGGCATGAATTACCTTTGCCTATCAAAATCTAGGCGCATTTAATAATAAAGCTATAACAAGAACAGACAAATTCACTTTAACAGGAAATGTCATCATAACAATATGCACTCTTAATAAAACAGGGACGTATCTAGTATTTTGGGTTAAACAAATTTGAACTCTGTTGCAATTACTTAACACAAATATAATATTATAATTTACAGACACACAATTAGAATTCAAATTGCCTTACTTCCAAATTTCGAATAAGTCACTGTTTTATTAAGAGTGCGACTTGTTTTATGACAAGTTTGGACCGATAGTAAACGACGATTTTATCCCCCGGTTTCTAATTTAAGAGTTACATGTTGAGAACGACATAATCTCTAGGTAAGTAGGTATTATTTAAACATTACTTTTTGTTTCTATATCAAGTTAGTTTAAACCGTCATATAATTTAGGAGAAGTTATTTGAACATTGGGTGGCCTCGATGGCGTAGTCGTTAGTGTAACTGACTGCCACGCCTGAGTTCGCGGGTTCTATTCCCACACAAATCAAACATTTGTGTGCATGAACATGGATGTTCGTCTTGGTCTGGGTGTTTCTATGTATAATATGTATTTATTCACAAAAAAAAAGTATTTAGTATGTATATTTATCCATTGCTTAGTAAGTACTAAGCAATGGATAAATATACATACTAAATACTTTTTTACTTTCAAACTAAGCAGAGCTTGTACTATGGGTAGGTACCCATGTATGTATGTATCTTATGTGGAGGCCAGTCAGTGCAGACCGGCGACACTTCGACCCAGTAGGATCTTTTGTGTCGACACTCTCCCAATAACGACTGCCATAGTTGTTCATGGCAGCCGGGACCGATGCGACGGCTTAACGTGCTCTCCGAGGCACGGAGCAGGCGATAATTGTCAATCAATACGCATATAATTTCGAATAGTCATATAACTTCCGAAAGTCGGAGGTGCGCGACGTGGGTTCGAACCCGAGACCCTCAGGTACCCATAGTACAAGCTCTGCTTAGTTTGGGCTAGATGGTGTTGAGTGTATGTGATAGAATATTATTATATTATTATATACTTAACTAAATGCTCAGTAGAAAGCGGTTTGATGAAATTGATTATATGTGAAACATTTGAGAATGATCAATCGAGATTTGCTATATTTCTCAATTCAGAAACCGGGCGTTTAAGAAATACTGGAACCGCGCGGCTAGACTAGCGCTAAGTATAATTTTTACTCATCAAACAGGTTGAACAACACATTGACTCACACATGCATACGTGTCGTTATAAATACACGCACACACGCGCTAAGTATACACGAATGAAGCTATCCATTGATGCGTCTACACCATTACGTATCAAGTGTCTGACGCAAGAGGAAAATAAATCAGTGTTACCATAAAAACAAGTTATATAAAAAACCCCGATGTACAATAAGAGTCTGACGCTTTCGAAGTGCACTGTGTTACTTTGATTCCCGTTATTGAAATGCAAGGAGTATGAATTAAATGAGAGTTGTGTAAGTCTCAAGTTTCGACCAATTCTTAATAGGTAGTAGTAAAAACACCGCGAGTGGGAAAACGTCGGTCTACAACGATTCCAAACCTCTAACTTTTCAAAGTAATGTCTGTATTCATTGTTTTCTTTTGCGATCGCATGTAGTCTTATGTGTTAGTCGAGCGATAGAGCAATCAATTTCAATGTGGTTTTTTTTTTATATGTAATTTATAAATGTTATTTTGTTCTTTAAATTAATTACCTAGTATTCTATTTGATATAAAACTATTGTAAACATAAGGGAAAGACTGACACCTGCAACACAGTGTTTGCTAGCGCGGGTGTTAGGGAATTCTATAACATAATTGTATCGATTTTATGTCAATCTTCTTCTCTCTTAGCCTTTATTATTCCCAAGTCACTTGGGGTCGTCTTTTCTGGTCTAATCGGATTTGACTGGATATCAGTTTTTACACGGAGCGGCTGCCACCTGACCTCCGCAACCCAAGGCTAACGATACCCTAAGGCTAGACCAGTGTCAGAATATTAGAGGGTACTGACTTTCCCAATAACGACTGCCATAGATGTTCATGGCAGCCGGGACCGACGGCTTAACGTGCTCTCCGAGGCACGGAGCAGGCGATAATTGTCAATCAATACGCACATAATTTCGAAAAGTCATATAACTCCCGAAAGTCAGAGGTGCGCGACGTGGGTTCGAACCCGAGACCCTCTGCATTGCAGTCTGTTGGTCTCCCCACTGAGCTATCGCTGCTCTTATCGATTTTATGTCAATAAAGAATATTATAATTTATTTATTAAATTATGAAAGTGGTAAAATAACAGTATAAATAAGTTTTGTGTATTTCAAATAATCCGGTATAAGATTTTCTAAAAATTGTTCCTATTACGTCTGAGTAGCTGACTTAGACCTAACAGGACCACTTTCAGGATCATCTTCGGGTATTGAACCTGGATCCTCACGATTGTGCATGATCGTTTACGCAAATTAATGACACGACGAAGCACCTAGCTTAAAAAATTTGAACTTTCAGTCATACAATAGAAGTCAATTTCCTCAATATAAGTCTACGTCACTTTATAGGATGTTATTGGCCTTTAACAAGTTTTACGTTAACCTACTCAGTGTTAGTAATGCGTTTAATTTATCTCGCTCTCTTATAGACTATAAAATGCAAAGATAGTACGTACTATCATATATTTAACAAGGTTACCTATCCGTTTCAATAAAATTTTAAGGCATAATATTACATGGCATAATATTGTCTTCTGTTTACGCGAAAGTTATTCATTGAAATTAAACTACTATATACGGATTTTATCGCGTTGTTTATTTTACATTTTATTACATAATTTAAAAACTGTTACACTACTACTAGATACTATTAAAATTTACTAATTTTTAAGCTAATTCAATTATTAAAACTATTTATATTTAGTATAATTTATAATATAATATATTTAGTATCTAGTCGTAGAAGTGTAACAGTTTCTAAATTTTGTAAGAAAGTGTCAAATAAATAACGCGATAAAATCCGTATATGTATAGTAGTTTAATTTCAATGAATAACATGGCATACTTTTGTTTATCCTAATTATATTTACGCATAACATTATTTACGTATAACAGCAAACGCATATTTTTTAAATTGTATATTATCACAACTAGCCTCCTAGGTTGGCCTAAGGGCCACCCTGCGACAAACTGATGAACCTATTTGTCGGGTTGTCGTTACTCATTCCGCAAGCAAGGTCGGGTAAGAAGATTTCACCAGATTAGCTGTATGCCAAAAACAATTATGGCAAAGTATTATTATACCAAAAAGAAATATGCCAGTTATGCCAAAGTATATTAGGCAAAAATGCGAAAAGAAGGGATATCATTTAATAATACTTACAAGTTCTCTTATCTAAGGGTTCACTTAAAATGGCCACGTCATCGTCCTCTGGGTACGGCACAGCAGAGCCGAACAGTGCAGCCTGTAATATTTAAATGTAATGTAAATTCACATAAAAACATACGTACTGATGTGTATACTTGGAACGGTAGGCAGAGCAGTATTAAGCCAGTCGCTGAAGTAGTCCCAGTGACTCATCTACCATTCACGGCAGCGAGTTGGCAAACCGTGGTAGATTTACCAAGTAGGAGCCACGACATTCCATCTTTCCTCGGGTGAGCCCGACATACCTTCATCGCTCCCCATTTGCCGCGGAGAGAGCGCGTAAATAGCACTCCTCACGTTAAAAAAACGTGTATTAGATCAATATTTCGCCTGCCATATTTTTAAGTCGCACGTAATAGAGCCTTACCGAGATTCTCCTAACAGAACAACCAATAATTTCTCCCTCTACATGAATTGAGCCTAGGAAGACACGGTCGCATTCAGACAAGAGTGTCATCTTATGCCACAAGTTCAATAAGTAATATTTAAAATTTTCGTAAAATTCGTAAAGAAATACTGAAAAGTCGGTATAACATATTTTGTATAATTTATTAAACAAAGGTGACGGTCGCTTAGTGGCCGATATTCGACCGTAATTTAACATTTAAATGTTTTTTATCTCTTAACTGTAAATCTCATCCTCCATCGAGCGCACAATATGTTTAAAAAGGGGAAACAATTTTTTCTCTTAACCTATTAACGTTCATAATCTATAGATTACTAAGAAAACTATGCCCAAATCAGTTTAAAATACCCTTTTCTATTCTTGTCACTATATCCACTTTCATGCCGCATCTCTCTCTAATCACACTATTCATTATTCTATCTTTCAGAGTCACACCACATATGTCTCTCAGCGCTCTCATTTCTACAGCATTTGTTCTGCTCTCATGCTTCTTTTGCCATACCCAACTTTCACTTCCATGCATAAGTGTAGGCACTAATAGTCCTCTATGAACAGCCAAACGTGCCTTCTCATATACATTTCCACTGTTCATAAAAGCGGGTAGAGCGCCATTCACTTTATTGCCAGCAATCGTTCGCCTTTCAATATCTTCCTCATGTTTACCGTCTGCTGCCTCAAAACTGCCATCAACTGCCTCCGTGGCGCAGCGGTAGTGAATGCGACTGCTGTGCATGAGGTCTCGGGTTCGAATCCCGGGTCGGGCCAACAAAAAGCTATTGGGTTTTTCTGTAAAGAAATCTCAATAGCAGCCCGGAGTTAGGAAGTTGGCGGTGTTAGACACCCCCGTGCCTCGGAAAGCACGTAAAGCCGTTGGTCCTGCGCCTGATCTCTCTCCGGTCGTGTCGGATTGCCGTCCCATCGGATCATGAGAGTTAGGGAACAGAGAGTGCACTTGTGTTTGCGCACACACTTGTGCACTATAATATCTCCTGCGCAGATGGCCAGTCTCTGTTAAGACTGGCCGCCGTGGCCGAAATTCGGTCTGGAGGACATTATTCATGTTTACCATCCCTTGTAAACAAAGTACCCAAATATAAAAACTCTTTCACTTGCTCCACTTGTTCTATATCAATCATGATATCACACATCGTCATGCACTCCTCCTTTTCAAATACCATTATTTTCATCTTGCTTACATTTATTTTCATTCCTTTACTCTCAAAAGCACCATGCATAATAGTTATCATCGCCTGCAACTCTTCCGCCGATGACGCAAGTATTACTTGGTAATAAATAATTAGTTCATAAATATAACAAATCATATTCTCCTAAATCTGTCAAGTCTTACAATTATGGACACAAATGTGTACCGCTGCGACTTAATAGGTTAAAATAAATAATATATAAAATATGAATTGGTAAATTGCTTTCAGTTAACATTTGTCATGGTTAAGGTAACTCTATTTTGAACTTATTTATTAGGAGAATTGGTCACACCAATTAATTGGTAAATATAGAACACGTGTAATAAATGATGCCAACATAATTTAAACTTACCAGACACGTAATGAACACAATAAATTTATTCATTTTGTTGGATTTTAGTTTCACTTTTACGAACTGAAGTTTATTGAAGCAATAGAGTTTATTAATTAGATATTTAAATTATTCTTAATAGCACTGAATAGTATTTATACACAACCTGCTCTGTTCGTATTACAGAAACGTATGATTCAATGTGATACAAGTGAGCATTTATATAAAAGAAAATAGCGCTTTTTCCTTGAATATGACGTGCAATTTTGTGTTTCAATAATATGCTCAATCTAACGTAAATTCCTTATTAATTGTTATTGTAAGACGAACAATTTATTTTAATTACATAAGTTGTGACATAGATGTTTTTTACATTTTTGTGAAATTATTGAGCAATAATATTACAATATATAGTCAACACCGTTTTTAAATAATAATAATATCAACTCTGTATTAAACTAGGCCCAAACTGTCCCACTGCTAGGGACTAGTAGTGGGACAGTTTGGGCCACTTCTCAGTGTGAGAAGGGTTAGGTATGAACCTAACCAACTGAAGAAAGTGAAGTCTGCCAACTCGCACTGGGCCAGCGTGATCACGCTGGCCCAGTGCGAGTTGGCAGACTTCACATATCTACGAGAACATTATGGAGAACACTTAGACATGTAGGTTTCCTCACGATACTTACCTTCAGCGTTAAAGCGAGCGATAATCAATAGCGATAACGAAAAGCCAGAGGTGCGCGCCATGAGATCGAACTCGAGACCTCTGCGTGGCAATTCAACGGTTCTCCAAACGGCTAAATAATGTCGCGAAATAATAAAAACGAAGAAAGTAGAATGAAGGCAGGTAAATATGTTTATCCATTTAAATAGATATTCATGAAGTTTAATAATAGTAATAAAGTTACTCCTTCAATACACAGATGGCGTTACTTGTACTATTTTTAAGGAAACGTTCTTTACACACAGTAATTAATTTTATTTAGGAAGAATTCGAAAAGAAGTATTATATGTGGCTATAATTACTAAAGTAACAGACTGATTTTCTTATAATGTTCTGATCCAAAAAATTAACAACTACAATAAGAAATACAGTCCGTTTGATGCCAAATGTAACAAAAGTGTACACGCTACATTTGTCATCTCAACCTACCGCTTACAGGTGATAGGTATTCGACTAACTTATCTAGGAACTGAGTGAGCAAGTCACTATACTGTTTTCTACAACCTTTTGTGAGTCATTGTCTATTTTTAGTGCCATTTCTTGGATATGTGACTCATTGTTTATTTTTTAGTCCCATTTCTCAGATATACTCTTGGCACTGTAAGACAAACTGGCGAACAAGCATAAGTATGGTCTACTTCATCGTGAACAGTGACCACTTACCATCAAGCAGATCCATCAGGTAAACATACATACATATAATTTAAATACGAAACAGCAACACATGTATTACTACCTCCAAAAAATTACTTGGTAAAACTACTTTCATTGCAATATTGCAATGAAAGTAGTTTTAACCATATGCGTAAAGTCATCGCTTTCGACAGGCGACAGGTACGTACTTAGTTTACTTAATCTTTAGATACGTACTATTTCTTTTTAAGTCAGTAATTTTAAAACTAATATTGTCTTCTGTTTACGCGAATGTTATTCATTGAAATTAAACTACTATATACGGATTTTATCGCGCTATTTATTTTACACTTTATTACAAAATTTTTGAAACTGTTACAAGTCTGTTACTAGATACTATTAAACTTTACTATTTTTAAGCTAATTAAATTATTAAAACTATTTATATTTAAGTTTACACTTTCCCCGACGTTTCGGTTGCTTTTCAGCAGCCATGGTCACGGGGAGACTAAGATGGTAGTTGTTTCCATGTTCCAGTGTCGTTATTTCAAAGTACCCGAACATAATTTAATCATTGGTGTTCCTATTTACGCAGAATGAGCTCAGAGTATCACGAAGTCTAGCTGTGGTTTGCTTCTTCTTGGGTTTGACTATTTGAATGACTGGATCCCAAGCTGGTGGTACATTCCAACCATCTTCTCTATTGAAATTAGGATGTTTTTTGATTTCAATAGCCTCGCGAAGCATCCTTGGTAGGAATCTGTATTCTTTAGCGAGAATCTGTGGTTTGTCAAATCTCAGGTAGTGGTTGGTCCCCTGTTGCACATGTTCACACACAGCAGACTTCAATGAGCGTTGGTGTTTAACATCAGCTATGTGTTCTTTCATGCGGGTGCCTATGCTTCTCTTGGTTTGACCAATGTATGAGAGTCCGCAGTCACAATCTATTTTATAGACCCCTGCATCTTGTCAAGGTAGTTGGCATTTGACGGATGGTAAAAATTGACTTGCGGCGGCTTGAAGTATGTGTTGATAGAAGCTCGCTTCAAGATGTAGCCAATCTTGTCAGTGACTTAAAACTAATTAGTTTTTCCCGTGGTTTCGCTCGCTTTAATCTAGGTTAGGTATGTCAATAAATTTCTATCCCTCTAGAATAGTACGTTTTCAATATCAGGATTTTTTAAATTAACAAAGTGACAACGTGTATGCGCAATTTCATGATGATCGGTCGAGTAGTTAAGGCGTGAAAGCGTTACAAACAAACAAACTAACATTCGCATTTATAATATTAGTATGTGGACATAATGACAACCTATAATATTTTTCGTCTTCTTCTAATCTCTCTCTTAATTCCGTTGTTTGCATAATACGTTATCAAGTAATATTTTAGCGATTGATGTATTCGAATAATTATCATTCAACAAGTTGCATCGGATATCAAATATTTAATTATGATTCGAATAAATATTTGTGACAGCGCTTGATAAACATTCGAATAAGCTCGTACAAGTTTCGAACTTAATTTATTTTTCAGTAGTAACGTTACGTATCTAATAAGCTAATTATCCTGCTTGGGCAGTGCAGCGCCGTGAACTAGTGGTCGTTCTCGGTGAAGACCTTTCGCTGCCGGCCGTGATCAAAGCCATGGTCGACAGTGAAAGAAAATGGGTCGCATCTTTCTGCGAGGATGTCATCTCGCAGAAGGGGGCGGTGGAGCGGAACCGTGAGAAAAGTATCTTTGCGGCTCCGAGCCGCCACTGGCGACCCGGGCGGCGCATTATATTTCCGTAGAGAAGGGTGCGGACGGGAGAATAGAGAACTCCCGCCCGCTAGCCATCGAGTAGGAGCGACGCCCTTGGTCATGTTGGGGGACGCCCCAAGAGAGATGGAATTTCTGCGGGCGACGACTCCTGGGCGACGGTCTAGGCGTCGTCGACGTCGTCGTCGTCGTAAGAAATTCCTTCTCTGCATTGGGTTGCTCGATGTGGGTTATGAAGTTTTGTTTCCGGCGACCCACCCACCATATACAGCAGCGAGATGGCACACCGTGGTGGTTTTAGTTGGTAGGCCCGACTCTCGGGAGGTCCCGACATAATCCCCTTACCTCCCCTTGTGGTGAGGAGGTATGCTTCAGGAGCATGTCCCTACGTAAAAAAGAGTGACGAGCTAATTGATTATTCCTCTATCACCAATGTTTCGATTCTTGGATAGGGAATTATAGGGTATGTTATTCGAATATTTGTGAAATCCTCAGTACTATAGCAGAATGTAATTACTTTGCATGAGATTTTGGGTACTATTCTTTCTCGGAAGGCTGGAACTGTGCCCGAAGATGTCATAAGGCTCGCCTCTAATAATGAGGGACCTGAAACTAAACCAAAACGTGTATATAATACACGCCTGCCTACTCTTCATAGGCACAAGTGGAGCAGCGACAGCTCAGTGGGGAGACCAACAGACTGTAATGTAGAGGGTCTCGGGTTCGAACCCACGTCGCGCACCTCTGATTTTCGGAAGTTATATGACTTCTCGAAATTATGTCCGTATTGATTGACAATTATCGCCTGCTCCGTGCCTCTGAGAGCATGCTAAGCCGTCGGTCCCGGCTGCCATGAACATCTATGGCAGTCGTTATTGGGAGAGTATCCACACAAAAGATCCCACTGGGTCGAAGTGTCGCCGGTCTGCACTGACTGGCCCCCCACATAAGATAAGTTAAGATAATAGGCATAAGTGCATGTTGTAAAGTCCCTTTAATACGGAGATTATACAACTCAGGGATTATCCATCATTTAGAAGTTAGGTTATTTTTTAACAATAATATTTATATAATGGGAAAAGGGTTATCAATTTATTTACTTATAATATGGGTTTCTCAGCAGCTGTTGTTTATATTTTATTTTACCGTATTGAGGTTTATAGCGTAGAACAGATAAAAATAATATGTAGCGATGAATATAAAGAAATAAATAACTGCTGCACAAATATATTTTCTTTTCATTCTTTATAGGTAGTAACTAAATCATAGCACAGACTACCTGTTTGATTGATTACTTGGTGTATATTAGTGTGTGATCGTACTGTACTAGATAATATTCTCACGTCGCGTCGGACAGTTTTAGCGCTAATCATAATTGCCTAAAACGCTTACGCGAAGCTTAGCAATGTATATAGTAGATATGTGCAATGTATGACTGTAGGTCATTTATTCGTTCCTTAAGACGTAGCTGGCATGTTGGTACTATAAATGTAATAAATAATGTCTTCTCCGAGCGGAAGTTGTCTCTAGTTTAGCGGGAAACAATTATACCAGCAATTTCTAGTCTTAAAAAATACGCAGTAGACGCGGTACAATACAAGTTTACAAAAAAAATTGCGAACCAAATAAATAGCTGTTCGCTTAAATCCCACACAAGACAATGGTCTTGTGTGGGATTTAAGCGAACAGCACTTGGCGGGTCAGCAGCGGCGAGGCGACCGCTTGGCTGCTGCATCATTCCTACATGCTGTTTCTAAGGTTTCAGAGTAAACATCGCCGTTTCTTTAAAGGTATAGTGTTATAAAACTATTGGTAAGAGAGAAACCCGCCACGTACCCACGGATAGCCCAATCCATATATTGCAATAGAAAAATGTTAACAATATCGAACTACTCTGGAGCTCATTCGTTGCCAAACGGTCTCAAAGATGCCTCGTGCTGAGGCAAAACACGTATCGACACATATTTAGTGTTAGAAGGGGAATACTGCAAGTTGGAGTACACCCGGATCCCATGACGCGGCTGTCCCTATCCAGAGGAGTTCAGTATTGTCAACTTTTTTCTATTTCAATAGTTGGGGTGGGCTATCCAGATCATTATTGGGAAGAGAGCGAGGGTGCTTGACGGGTTCGTCAAGCACCTTCGCTGTCTTCCCAATAGGTAATTGTATTATAATGGATTTCCGCCAAATATCGCCTAATTCGATCCAAGGTATAATGCAACTTATAATTAGTTCTGCTCCTAACCGAATGATGACGAGTATTGGAAAAGGCGTATAATAACTGTATACAACTCCCTCCGTTTTATTTGCCTTATACGGTAAATTTTTTATACAGTAACAAAACACATGTACTTTACCTTTTCTGCAATACAACAATAACTACAAAACTATGTGACTAACGGAGATATTATTTATTAAGTTCATTGGTATGCAGTGATTATGTTTTGCGTAATTAACTTGCATACTGTGACGTCAGTATAGGATTCATATTATAAATGTGTAGATTTTCAATGACGTATTTTGCGTAGGAACACATATCATGGACGTCACCGAAGTTTCGCATCTGAACATTAATCTCCGTAAAATATAGCTTGGCTCCTGTGACGGTTATGCCGAGGGCTGGGAATAAATCAAACAAGAGGAATAAAAAAAAATACATTTTCGTAAATTTATATTTGTATAGTAGGTACTTCATACGCGTTATTTAAAATATTTCGAACCAAAAATAGTTTTCTTGTTATGCACTATAACAAATAAAATGTTTCATCCGAATTAATGTTGTGTTGTTATTTTAATATTAGTACTTAATCAAATTTCAATCATCCAGACATCCACCGGCCGAACAAATTACTTAAGGCTCTCGGACCGATTATTCCTCTGTTTTAACTTATCAATAATCATGAAATAAGGCTTACGTTCGTATAAGCAACAAGTAAGAGATAAATCGAAAATAAGAGGTGACTTTTTAAAGTCCCAAAGGCCAACTTTTCGTTAATGATTATTATTCGGAAAGGTAAAACTGATAAAGATATCTCCGACTCAAGAATAACCCTTAACCCTTCGATTTGCAGTTCATATCTAGAGTTTATGGAAAAATATTTTAATATCAAAAGTCAATATTCTGGCGTAAATTATTGTTTCTAAAAACAAATAAGATTGTTTTATTGTGCTACAACAATTGAAATACAATACAAGGATATAGACAAATTTTAGCAATATTCATATTGAAATTAAACAAATTTATACGGATTGTTTATTTTATATAAATTTAAACACGTTGTATATTTTTTTATAAAACACTTTTATTACATCATTTTGAATCTTCCATTGCCAGACTGCATGATACTTTGAGCTCATTCTGCGTAAAGAGAAACACTAAACTTTGAAAATAACTACACTTAGAACATTCAGAGAACCAACATCTTAGTCTCCCCGTGAACAAGGCTGCTGAATCATTACATCAGATTTTGAATGGGTGAAACTTGGTGTGCCTCAGGGCAGTATACTGGGACCGCTCTTATTCCTTATTTATATAAATGAGCTACCAAATATAATTAACCATCAATGCGTTATGTATGCCGATGATGCGACAATTTTTATCTCTAATAACGATCCAAACGATCTTCAAAATGAAATAAATAATACTTTAGTAATTGTAACTAACTGGCTTCAATCGTTGAATTTAAAAGTCAACTTATCAAAAACAAAATTAATACAATTCAGAAATTATAAGAGGTAGGATATATAGGTCAACTATACTATTAAACATAACTGTTTGTAATACTAAAATTGATGAAGTTCAGGAAATAAATTTTCTAAGTGTTGTTATTGATCAACATTTAAAACTGGAAGGCGCACGTTGAAAAATAAACAAAAAATTATACAGTGCCTGCAATAATAATAATATTCTACCACATACACACAACACCGTCTAGCCCAAACTAAGCAGAGCTTGTACTATGGGTACTAGACAATGGATAAACATACATATATACTTTTTTTTTGTATATATATATATACATATTATACATAGAAACACCCAGACCAAGACAAACATCCAAGTTCATGCACACAAATGTTTGACTTGTGCGGGAATCGAACCCGCGACCACCTGCTATGCATTATCGATCCTGTCTGAAACAACAAATACAAATGTAACCAGAAATGCATATTTTGGAAATGTTTATCCCGTATTACTGTATGGTATAATCTATTGGAGGAACTCGATAAACATTCAATCCACATTTATTCTCCAAAAAAGTTGTATTAGAACAATATATAACATGCATAGTACAGAGCCCTTACGAAATATTTTTAAAACTGAAGGTTATCTTACATTAACAAGTATCTGCATCTTAGAATTAAGCCTATTCGTGAAAAATAATATGCAATTTTTTAATTTTAAATCTGCTTCAAGGAACAATATCCGTAGTAAATATAAGTACAATATCAATCTTACCAAGATAAATAATATGATGTTCTATAAGAGTACTTATATCACCGCTATTCGTGTCTTCAACAAATTACCAACAGCTATAAAGGAATTGAATGGAAATATATTTAAAATTAATTTAAAAAAGTGGTTAATAGAAAATGTATTTTACAACCTTCAAGAGCTTTTTGAAAAGAAATAGTTATGATATGAAATGTATTTATAATATTTAAGTTTTGTTGCCTTATGTCCTTATATGTTGCATGTCCGATATGGACAAACTGTAGAGTCCGAAAACATATGTTTTATTAATACGATCAGTTACTGTACACAGCTATGCAATAAATACATTTTTATCTTTGAAAAGCAACCGAAACGTCGTCGAGGAAAGTGTAAAATTAATCTGAATGGTTTTATAATTTGAATAGCGTAAACAGTAAGAAACAGAAATGTTTATAAATAGTATAATATGTAATAATAGTGTTTTATAAAACAAAAACAACGCAATAAAATCCGTATAAATTTGTTTAATTTCAATGTATAATATTCGCGTAAACGTAACGTGAGACAATATTAATTTCTTTGTGTATTACTCGTGACATGTGAGGAAACGTGCACTTTTATATGTCAGAAATGAAATCGAACTCTAATATTTACGGCAATTCATTGGCGTTTCTCACTTGTTTTGCATGATCCAGTTGACAACCGTAAAATGGCTCGAGTAACTTGAATGGTAAAACTGAACTCGAAATTAACGCCGCATCACTAATACACATTATACCTACGCTTTAATTACTGGTTTTATAATGTGTTAAGCGTGTGTATGACTCTTCGGTTTAGCCAAGAAATTCCAAAACCTCTTTCTTATGTCGAAGTGTTGTTGGTTTTTATGTGTGGAAGTTTTATTAGCTATACAAGTGTTGATACTGTGCGTGTAAATGTGTGAATATGATGTATCTCTACCGAATGATATAATAGTTATTATTATCAGGCAGATCGTACGGGTTTTTGTCACCTTAGTATTAAAACAAAAATATAATATGGATGTATGCTCTTTAGTCTATGTGTAGAAAATCAAGTTTTATTTATTAAGTTAATAATTATGTACTACGTACAGGAGTGCAAAATTAACTGAGCAGTAGCGCAGTACGTATTCATTACCCCAGCAGGGGAGTGTCTCCTAGAGTGATATGAGTGGAACGTGTAATTAGTGCGTAATCTGCTGTGAATATGGGCCGCGCGTGTTATAGTTCTGAAAAAAAAACGTTTCCATCTGCAGTAACGTTGTTCCAGCAGGAAAATTTTAAACGAATGATCGGAGAGAAATATTTTGCACAACCACCATGCACAATATTTCTCTCTCCGATCATTCGTTTAGAATTTGACTTCAGACATTCACCGGGAAAAGAGGTTTTCTGGATTACTTTCTCCGTGAAAAACTGGCAGTCTTAGGTATGGACAAGACTTATCTCGAATATACGTGAGACTGCCAGCTTTTGGTGCCGACAGCTTCTTACAACTGGGAACTTTAGGCACGAAAGGAATACTTAAAATAAAATAATATTCTATCTATATAGTTTATGTACAAAATTAAACCAGTACCTACTCGTATGTTCTTTATATGCTGGAAAAAAGAGCATCTAAACCCACGCTATTGACCGCCTATCATGGATACGTGGCTTCGATCATACGCTACGGTATCACACTGGTATGTACACTACAAACTACTACCAATAGTAGAAAATAATAACAATATTCCCTTGCCCTGTTTATACATACACGAAATTTGTACATTTGTCAAAAAGTATCTACAGTTTTTTTAAAGTTTCGATAACATGCAGCATCGAAATAAATTAAAATTACTCTAAATAAGTTTAGAAATATTTAAAAGAAATGCGTATTGTATGGCTATTAGGATATTTAATAAGGTTCCCCAAACCAAACAGTTGCCATTACATCAACTTAAAATTAAATTGTTTAATTTACTTTAAAAATAATGTTATTATAGTACATAAGAATACCTAGAAGATAAGTGAAAGCTATGCATATTTAAGTATAAGTTATGTATATTAATCACAACATTTTAATGTATTTGTATTTGCACGCTCTAAGGAGCAGAACATGTGATATTTTTCTAATGTGTAACAACTATAATGTACCATATTTCGAGCAAATAAATGTTTTGAATTTGAATTTGAACTTATACTGGAGGTACACTGGGCTGCTGTATTTGTGTTTTAAATATCAGAATTTCACTCTTTTTAGAGATGGGATGCACTTCCGCATACGTCGCGCAGATTGATTGGTTGCGATCTTTTGTAATATGAAGATACTTCTCCAAACTCCTTCAACTTTTAGGCAAAAATAGATTTATGGGAGTCCGACTGTCACCCGTGCTGTCTAAACTATCCACATACATATCTAGTTTCATGTCTTTATACCCGAAGCGGTAGGCAGAAGCATGTTAGAGTCACATTTACTCAGATATGGTTTTAAGTCCAACGTAATAGGAGGCCAGCTTATGGTCATCTACCAGGCACAATTACCTTGGGCTATTATTAAGAATTGCTTGAGAAAGTATTACATTGCCTGATCTTCGAATATAGCGAGAATCATACACCAGTCGCTGCGTCACCAACAGACAGTTCAAGGTTCCTAAATTTCCCTAATGCAAATTTGGTTTTAAAATAGGTACGAGAATAAATATTTATTACATAGTATTGTATTACGTTAACTCAGAGGTTACACATTGAAATTTGTTTACAGTTATTTTATTTACAAGTTTCCCCGAAGTTGCGGTAACTTTTAGGAATTATGAGTATGGTGAAATGCCTACCCTGAACTCGACTAAGTCTAACAAGTTATACATCTATACCACTATTATTATTAAACTTTGAAGATATCTATCAAGTCTGTATATTTAAAAAACGAATTGGGTTTGATTATCCTGCATCCAAAACAATGAATTGTGGACCTTTTGTTGTCTCTCTTTTTGCTCCAGCGATTATTAACCAGCGAAAGGAGTTATATGAAGTTCTTACGGTCTAGCTTGAAAATTACCCTTAAATTCAGTCCCACGTTCCATCAGATTCTGATTCCTAGAACTACATAAGAAACACAGTAAAAATATCTCTTAAATATACGACGTAGCGATTGACTTGACGAGAACGCAGTCACGATACTACGTAAATAATATATAATATTATTATCTGCCATATAAAAACTGTACCACTGCTAGCACGGGGCGATTTTCAGTGTGAGAATGGTTACGCTGGTTCACCAAAAAGTACGGGTTGGTAGAATTCACATATCTTCGAGAATATTATGTAGTACTCTCAGGTATACAGATTTCCTCCTAATGTCTTCCTTTACCGATAAGCACTCGATGACTTACTATTTAATATGCATATATAAGTATATATAACTCTAGTAAGTTTGACATTTCGAGGTCAACAAGTCAAAAGTACGCGCCTTGGGAATGTGATACAGACTGCGTGGCAATCGAACGGTTCCCAGAAGGCTATCGCTGCTATAATCCTTACTAATATTATAAATGCGAATGTGAGTTTGTTTGTTAGGTTGTTTCGCTTTACGCTTTCACGTCTTAAGACTGCGCCGAGCGTAAGACAGATAATGACAGAGCTTGTGCAGTGCATATTAAAATTGGCGCGCGGCCGCCATAGTAAAATTGTATGGAGGATTTGAAGTGCTTTTTTGATAAATATGTATCTTTATTGTCGAATTACCTAAATATTTGGGACGGACAAATTGTAACATAACTGTAATATAAATGTTTCGTTTAAGCTGTAAAATAGGATAGATTATAGTTATAATAATCTAAAAATCACGTAACACGAGCTTACGTTTTTGCATTTTTCGTGCAAATTTACGTAATTTTGTAGGCGAAAATATTAATTATTTTAAGTTTTTTACACGGAGTAATTGTAAGCACATTCATTGTTATGGTAATTGTATATTTTATATTTGTATTAAACAAAAAGTGTTGATTTTATTCACTTAACTGTGACCGCCTGTTTTGGCAGATTTCGCTCGGCGCAGTCTTAACTACTACTCGACCGATTATCATAAAATTCCGCATACACGTTACCAGGGTAACAGAAAAGGACATAGGTTACATTTTATCCAGAAAAAAGTACTGATGCATACATAACATAGCTTATATTTATGCGAGTGAGGCCGCGGGTAAAATCTAGTTTTGAATAAATTAAACCAAGATAAGTATAAGTAGTTACTTAATTAATTTAAACTTTTAATGTTTTGTAATTACCAACGTCTTGTTTATAATGAATAATGTTATCTGTATTATTTTATAAACAATATAGTCTTACGTCAACTATCTTGGAGTATCCCAAGTGTATTGTGTGTGTATTATGTTATCGATTTCCAGTAATTGTACTAAATATACAATTATGTTGGTGCTACGACTACATGTTTATGCAGTTTATTTTTTATCCTGTTATACCATTATATTTTTATTCTGCCGCATGTATGGCGGCTTGGGTTACCAACCATACTGCTAAATATATAATATGTAACGGGTATAATTATTAACGGGATCATGTATAATGTTTACCTTTTAATGCTTGACGTTTCGACCAGGTTACACCGGCTGTGGTCACAAGCCGACTTGTGCGGCGATGTCATACTGTTAAAAACTGTATTCTACTCTATTAGCTAAAAAACACATGCTGACATCAACGATATTTTCAACATCCAGGGTCTACATATAATTTAATTGGTTATATTTTACCTGGAGTGGAAGTATCTAAAATTCTTTTTTTAACCTAAACATACTTTTTTTTTTACGTATGGTAATGCTTCAACGCATACCCCTCCGCGAGGGCGGGCGGAGGGGTTATGTCGGACTCGCCGGGGTAAAAGAGAAAGATGGAATAAGAATAATGTACCTTCCGGAGTACCCACTAAACCTACCACGGTGTTCCTCGACAAAACCGCTATCGACGGGGCCGCGCGAATCACTTTCACATGCGATCGCGACCCCGCCGAGGTTTCGGCCCGCCGTCGCCCCCTAGAGGGGAGACGGACTCGACACAGAGGCGCGCGTGGGAACACGCACGCCGCCTCTCGGACCTAGTGCTGGACGGATGGTGGGCAGGCCCACGAAGCCCACCACCCCCAGGTCAAACCTCAGGGTGGCTGGTGGTCGTCTCGCGCTGTCTCTCCCGCTCCGCCGCCTCCTTGATGGAAATCACTTCCTCACAGAAGGAGGCGACGGCATTCCACGACCTCTCACTCTGGACTGAACTACGGCCGGGAGCGAGAGGGCAACCAATCCGACTGCCGCGATCAACTCACGGCGCTGCGATGCCCAGGCGCGGCAATCCACACAAAGTGTGCAGAGCCGTGTCCTCAACAATGTCGCGGCAGTCGCTGCAGTGGTGACAACCGGGCGTCTCTTGCCGGCGTATACGACACAGGAACCTGGTCAAAACAACCGTAGCCAGTCATTACTTGTGTCAGCCGGAAGGTGAGGGCGCCATGCCGCCTCAAACACGGGACTTACCGCCACGATCGTGGCGTGCCCGAACTTAAATATACTATATTATAACTCATGTGTTATTCTTTAATACTTACCTTCTTGAGACAATCAATTATTTTTATTATACATACATCTACTTACTTTTATACTTTATACTTTTTTTTTTATTCCTTATACCGACCACTAGCAATATCGTTTACAAATGACTAGTAATTTAGTTAACTCCACCAGTTAAGCTAGTGTTTTAGGAGTTGTAGTCCAATAGGTGGTATTCGGAGCCGTGACCTTTCGATCGCAACTTCTGCAATGGGTGGGATTCCAACTTGCGAGTCTCCATCGCAAATGCCATATCTATTGGGCTACTGCCGTTCCTGATCTTTGCAAACATGTTAATAATATCTGACGTCGAACACATTCTTTATTTCAATGCCGTCGTCATCCCCTGAGCTTTTTTCGAATATGATCGAGGTCGGGATTACAAGCTAGTATATACGCTGTATAACTGTTATAAGGAAAAACGCCAAATAACCGAACAGATTTTTGAATACAGTAAAGTTCATTACATCGCACCCTTAATAATACAGAGACTTATCTCAGTATTTTGGATTAAACAAATTTGAACTCTATTGCAAAGATTTAACACAAATATAATATTAGTATTTAACATATACAATTAGAGTTCACATTGCCTTACTTTCAAATTTCGAGTTAAGTCGCTGTTTTATTAAGAGTGCGACATGTATTGTAAATAGGTACATATTTCTTGGAAACTCTAAATGTTTAAATCTCTGTATATGTTATCAATGACGCACGTGCCGCGTTCACTCACCACACGCATCCGGATAGTACTGTCTCTTTCTTACGCATGGTTTCATTAATGCCTACGTATTTTTTGAATAGTTATTCATGGTTTTTACGTTATGTCGGAACGTATAGACAGGCAGACAGACGCATGTTATGTAAACCTTTTTTTTTAGTACAGGCCTCTAAATAGTTAGTTCGAAAATAGTTTGAATGTGTAATAGCCTTTCTACATTTAAAAATAGTATTAGTTTCTGCCCATGGCTACGCCCGAGTGAATCCCATGAGAACGTATACTGGGCTAAAAGTATCGTATGTGGTAATCCAGGAAATAATCTGTGCGTATGTCAAGTTCTATCCAAATCTGTTTAATGTATAAAACAGATCTTTTTTAACTTTTGTATTTATATTATTACTAGCTTTTACCTGCGACTCCGTACGCGTGGAATTTAGAAGTAGGTATCTATCTATCTTTCATTGCATTTCCTAAAGAAAAATGTAAAATAGCTTGTCTCTTTCGCCGACCCTCCAACTAGGTATATCTTATTATTACGGCTTCTAGGGTACGTATCGAGGTGAAGCATGCACCAGATTTTAAGTTAGACCCCAGCAATACACTTGTGCAAACCGCTTTCAATTTAGTGTCGTAGTTTTTGCGTGATGTGCGTACTAACATACAGATTGACGAAAAATCCATAATAAATTGTTATTGAATTTTTTTAAATAGTCCATGTACAATCAACCAATTAAAATTCTATTATTTTAATTGGTTGATCTAGTAGTAAACAATATGTTTACTCTTGACAGGCATCACATGCTTATTTAACTAATGAAACACATGTCTACACGTGCTAGACTCGCGTTATCAAGTTATTTATATACTTCATTCAATTGTTACGTATTTGAAAGGTCAGTGTAGTTGGAATTTCCTAATAAAACTAGAGCAGTCCGATAGTGGCGATTGCTTTATACATACATATATACCTAGACTTACGCCTGTATATTAATATTAATATACAGGCGTAAGTCTAGGTAATAATATTATTTTTATAATTTGATGAGCAGCGATAGCTCAGTGGGGAGGCCAATAGACTGCAATACAGGGGATGAGGCTCTCGGGTTCGAACCCACGTCGCGTACCTCTGACTTTCGGAAGTTATATGACGTTTCGAAATTATGTGCGTATTGATTGACAATTATCGCCTGCTCCGTGCCTCGGCGAGCACGTTAAGCCGTCGGTCCCGGCTGCCATGAATATATATGGCAGTCGTTATTGGGAAAGTGTCGACACAAAACATCCCACTGGGTCGAAGTGTCGCCGGTCTGCACTGACTGGCCCCCACATAAGGTAAGGTACGCCTGTATATTTCTAAAGGGATAGCCAGATGTGTAAAGAGCAGCGATACATCACTGAAAGACTGATGGGCTTCTAAGCATAGGTGTCGAATTCGACCTTGATGTATTCACTTACGACAATTGGTACTAATTAAAGGTATTATTATTAGAATATATCATAATATTGTCTTATGTTTACGCGAATGTTATACATAGAAATTAAACAAACTTTATACGTATTTAATGGCGTTGTTTCTTTTTTATAAAACACTATTATTACATACTAATTTTGAAACTTTAAACTACTATTGTTAAACACTTTTACTAGTAACTGTTTACTTCTATTTAAGCTATTTAAATTATACAACTATTTAGATTTAATTTTACACTTTCCCCGACGTTTCGGTTGCTTTTCAGCAGCCATGGTCACGGGGAGACTAAAATGGTAGTTGTCTCAATGTTGAGACAATTGAGACAACTACCATCATATCAAATATAGCGTTCACACATTTTCTAATGTGAAAAGTCTATATTTTAAGTTTATGCTATATTATGTGTGATAAAATTGTGTAATTGGCGCAATTCGTTATAATAAATGTAAATAAATAAATTACTTTTCGTTGTGTGCGTATTAACTTTTTAAGTCGCAGTGGTGTACCGGCACAGACGCATTAGAATTTTCATTATGTCTGGTATTCTATGACAGATTAAATAGTTTGCTATCACTCGCTTTGACGGTGAAGGAAAATTTGGCGAAAGCGGCATGAATGAGAGTTCTCAATCATGTTCTCGAAGAATTGTGAAGTATGCCAACCCGCACTGGGCCCGCGTGATTTACTATGATCTATGCCTCCTCACACTGAGAAAAGGCCCGAGCTCAGCAGTCGGACAGTTTATATTCAGGGCTCATATTATAGACAGATATTAGTACTTATACATACATCCTATTGGATATGGCTTAGCTCCCACGTCACACTCGGCTAGCCTAGTGCCGTCTACTGGGCACGTTGGTACTCCTTGCTATTGTGAATATGCTATAATATATACCGCTAAGTAGCCACGGAGCATTAAATGATTCCTGGTACAACAATAGCTTCGCCCACTGTTATCTAGGACCTTAAACCTATTGGCGTAAGTTTCTGCTAATGTTAGCGATGTAAGGTCACGAGTTCACTGACCGGATAGGGCAAAGATTGGCGAAGTTTCATTGGGTTTTCCAGGTTTTTTACAAAAGGCCGATGACCTCGTATTGTTGTTGATATATGAGCATATTGTATGCGTAGGTAGAGCACGGATAACTATGTAAAGGATAATTGTTCTAATAGCGCAAACTACGGATATTTACTTCTGAGATATAAAAGAAAATTTAATAAAATACATGTTCGTGTACTAAATCTTTTATTAACCAAGTTCACGTAGGAAGTCTGGTAAAACGCTGTTGATCTTCTCTGCAAGTTGATCGTAGCCTTCAGGCTTAATTGCGCAGAAACCAGGTCTCTGACACTCCTCAGGAATCGTAAGCACCCCATGAATACCTGTCAAAAATTTAATACTTATATTAAACACTTATTAACTTATTAAACCTAGTTTTTTTAACCAACGAACACCTGCTTGGTTTACTCAACTAAGATTTAGTTTCTTTAACGAATTGGGTGGGTGTTTCTAAGTATAATACGTTCGATTCGTTCCATTGTCTAGTACCATAGCACAAGCTCTGCTTAGTTTGGGCTAGACGGTGTTGTGTGTATGTGGTAGAATATTATTATATTATTATTATTATTATTAATTAACATACTTGTCGGTGCCGGATTTTTATAGACAATCAAAAACGTATGAAAATCAACATGAATATTTAATTGCTGTGTCGCGGGAGATTTCACAAGAGTTCAGTTCATTCAAGAGACACAAAGAACATCCAATCTCGGAACAATAATTAGTGGAGCGCATACATTTTCAGGTCTACCTAGTGTCAGTGATGTCTGTGCGTCAAGTTGTCCGTGTTTGACTGTCTGATATTGATTTGTATTTCACAAATCGAAAATGAAAAATCTAATCAACGACGTGTTTAATTCAAATTCATGGTAAGTCGTATTTTATAATTTAGTCAGGTAATGCCAGTTGAGCTGCGTTTGAACATCTGTAAATTCGATCTGCCTTTCAGAAACTAAGTTAGTACCTACATATATTATCGTTGTGTGTATCGCTGGACAGCCTAAATAATAATAATAATAACTTTTATTTTCCAATATATTGGTACAAAAATATAAGTACGTTAATGGCTGCAATAGTATTAAACTGTGACGCAGCCATTAGCGCTCACATCCGAGAACATGGCGGAAATTATAAAAAGAAAACAAAAATAACAGAAATGAAATTAATGCTACAGGACACAACAAAATAAGAAAAATAACAATAAAGAAACACGTCATGCAATGTTATGGTGTTCAATGTATGTGTGTGCTAGTGTATGTGTATGTGCTAGTGTGTGTGTGTAAAAGAGGCCTTTACGTTTGAGTGAGTTGAAGATACTCAATACTCAATATCTTTATTGCACTCCATTGTTATATAAAGGTGTTACAATATTACAGTAGGCACAACATGGGCCGTGTAGGGCACGGCAATGTAGATATATATCGCACTCTTAATAAAACAGCGACTTAACTCGAAATTTGAAAGTAAGGCAATTTGAACTCTAATTGTATATGTTAAATTCTAATATTATATTTGTGTTAAACTTTGCAATAGAGTTCAAATTTGTTTAATCCAAAATACTGAGATAAGTCTCTGTTTTATTAAGGGTGCGATATATACTGTGAAAATATGCTTTAATATATATTATGAATGAAAATATAGATACATAAATATGATAAATAAATATTTGTTATTTCCTTATCTCACCAATAGTTCTTCACATTGAGTGAAGGTTAGGGAGAGGAGTACATTTTTGAGTTTTACCTTACATTTGCAAGTTGTTAAGAGATATATAGTAAGTATTTTATTGATTTTATTGTAAAGCTTCGGACTTAAGTAATAGAACGGGTGACTGGCTATAGTAATGGATTGTTTAATAATTTTACAAACTCTGTCAGATCTGCGCGTGTTTTGTATATAGTTAGGATTGTATGGAGTTACGGTATGTACTCGGCAGATAACCTGGTAGATGTACAGCTGTCGATGTGTAAATAGTCTCGATGGTTTCGTGACGTAAGTTTGCAGTTTATGCTAGCGCTCGTGAGGTACCGTGTTCAATGTCCGATTTAAGCAAAGTGTAATTGCGCTTTCTGTTATTTTATAATTCTCAGTAACAGCACGAAGTATTGCTATGTGTCCGATAGACCACATAGGCTTGCCTATTATAATTTACCTACGTGATACTTAAAACAGCTGTCAAAATGTGAGTGTAATTTGCCTTTACCACTTCGATATATTTTGATTAAAGGTGACTTACTTGTCGCTGGTGCTGGCGCTGTACTGCTGATGGTGAAGAGCATAAATATCTGCAAAAAATAAAACGTTCTGTGATTACTTCTTTGTTCACTGAGCTGAGCTCATCAAATTTGCATATTATTTAATTTAAAATAGTTATTAAACTATTACTGATATGGGCAGTTGATAGATATAAAAGCAGTAATAATTTCAGCCCTGTATTAAATTGTCCCTCTGCTGGGCACTGGCCTCTTTTCAGTGTGAGAAGAGTAAGGTAACAGTCCACCACGCTGGGCCAGAGCGGGTTGGTAGACTCCACATATCTTCGAGAACGTTATGCTGAGCTCTCAGACATGCAAGTTTCTTCACGATGTTTTCCTTCACCGTTTAAGCGAGCGATAATTAACTATTCAATACGCACATAACTTCGAAAAGTCAGACATGCGCGCCTTGGGATCGAACTCGAGACCTCTGCGTGGCAGTCCAACGGTCCCTCACTAGGCTAAGTTTTAGTCTTTGCGTAATATTTTCTAATTAAAAATCAGATTTTACTCATTTGATTTTAATACGTATAATTTCGGGTGCTGGAAGTGGCTAAAAAATTTCGTTACTCTACTCTAGTTTCGAGTTACTAGTATTCCTGTTACCCTTTTTAGTTACACTAAATGTTTGTGTTTGATTCAAGTCAGCAGTGCAATGACCGAATATGAAACTTTTGACGTCGCGATAGCACATCGGTTACGCAACTGTTACGATACAATTTCAATTAAAATAATAACAGAAGTATATTTACCACAAAAATCACGTATGACCACGACGCCATATTATTTATAAATTAACTTTTTTTATACAACAATACTATCTGACTAGGATGGATTGATTTATATTTAGATGTTGACCACTTTAGCTCGATCGTAAAACTGATGGTGAGTCGGGCAAACCCATTCTATATATACTTAGTTCCCTCGTTACGATTACTGATCATTTTGTTTACCATTAAAAAATATTCTAAGTATTACTAAATGATTACGGTCTAAGTCGAATACAATAAAGAATGTTTGTAAATAAAACAATTAGGTACGATATTAATAAAAATAAATTATAAAATGTATTTCATTTAATACGCAAAGACATTGAAATGTAATGAATGTACGTACATTATAAATTCATGAGAAAAGACATTTAACGAAATAATTCCCTAATAAAGGACATTGTAGATACGAGAAGACATTTATATATATATAAAATTACCGTTTTTTTTATTATTTTTTATATTTATATTTTTATATTTTTATTTTTTTATATAATTATAAGGTTTTTATAAAAAATATAATTATTATTTCATAAAGCTTTTTATTTTAACATAGGTCTATATTTTTATTTAATATATATCTATGGAGATTATTAATAGTAAAATTTTATACATTGTTCACGATTAAGTCAACTTGTGTCAGCTCGGATCGTTGCTATTTTGATAATATAAGACAAACCATACTAGGCTTAAAATGTATTTCAATTAGAATTTGCCATTAAAAATATCGATGCAATAATTTGTATGAATTGATTGATTAAATAAATGTACTATTAAATATGATAAACACAATGTTGGCGATTCCATTCATGCACACCCAAAGACCTACCTTCCTTTGTCAGATTTAAATTTGACAGCGTTGGGCACAGGGCTTTAGTAACTCGCAAAATTTCATGATGCAAATATACTTTTCATACATACAACATAGTGTTTCCTTGACAAGCTTGGAAACCCTATAGTCACGCTGTGGTAGAAAAGTTTCCGAGGAAACCGCAGCCACAATAATCGTGTGTTGTGTTCCTACACACAATGCAGGTGTAACGACAAAAGGTAAACCCAATATTTCATGGAATCTAAAACATATATCGTCATTTTCTTTTCGGGGAAATGCATTTGTTTGTATTTATGTCTATAGCACTATAGTGCTTGTTGTCTAAGTCTATAGTAGTGTAATCAATGTATAATATTACGCAGAAAATAAATAAATATTACGTCATAACTCTATTGTACATATTATTTATAAGGTCAAAATCATTGACTCGAGTATGTTATAAAATAACTACGCAATTATTTTAGAATATTATTTCGTGAGTTTTAATTAAGCTGACTTCGTGCAAAGGTGTTAAGACTGCGCCGAGCGAAATGTGCCAAAACAGGCGGTCACAGTTAAGTGAATAAAATCAACACTTTTTGTTTAACACAAATGTACAATATATATTTACCATAACAGTGAATGTGTTAACAATTATTCCGTGTAAAAAAACTTATAATAATTAATATTTTCGCCTACAAAAAAAAGGTAAATTTGCACGAAAAATGCAAAAACGTAAGCTCGTGTTACGTGATTGTTAGATTTTAACAGTAGAAATATATCCTATTTTACAGCTTAAACGAAACATAAATAGTTATATTACAATTTGTCCGTCCTAAGTATTTGAATTATTGATTGACAATAAAGATACGTATTTATCAAAAAAGTACTTCAAATCCGCCATACAATTTTACTATGGCGGCTGCGCGCCGATTTGAATATGCGCCGCACGAGCTCTGTCATTATCTGTCTTACGATCGGCGCAGTCTTAAACAACGACGCAAGTAACGCGGGCTACATGCGCAAGAAACTCGTAGGGTTTCATGTACACGCATCTCATGCAGGCTACTTCTTCTTCTTCTTCAGCCTTAATCGACCAAATATTTGGTGTTGGCCTCCTTTAATCCTCTCCACTTTCATTTGTCTTGGGCAATTAGGGTCCAGTTGCTGCCCGCCACTTTTTTGATGTCATCCTTCCATCTCATCTGTGAATGTGTTTGAATGTGCAGGCTACATGCGCGAGATAATCGTACGGGCTACCCGAGTCGCTTGCGTTGGCTGTTTACATATACATATACTTACAACACAATATCCGTATGCTACCCGCGTCCAGTACATCATTTTTTTCAGCGAGAGGATTTGGACACCCAGTGCCCCGGTTAACGACCGGCGCTGCTCCTCCCAAGCTGGGCACTCCACGAGTGTGTGCAGCGCCGTATCCTCGGGGCCGTCACCGCAGTGGTGACAACAAGACGTCTCCTCCCGGCCTATACGACACAAGTACCTCCCGAAGCATCCATGCCCGGTGAGGACCTGCGTCAGCCGGAAGGTCAGGGCGCCATGGCGCCGCTTCAGCCACTCCTCCAAGATCGGACTTACCGCCGCTATTGCGGCGTGCCCTGCACTCGGTCGCGCAAGCCGTTCACCCCAGTCCGCCCTTAGGACGTCGCGGAGCTCCGACCGCCGCGCCTCCACCTCTCTCGGCAATGGCCGAAAGCCCCGCTCCAGAGCCTCCCCGCGCCACTGGTAGAGCGACGCGAGAAGTCTGGCCTCCAGGTCCCAGGGCGGTGATCCGGCCAGGAGGCTTGCCGCCTCAAAGGAGATCGTGCGGTACCCTCTCGCGACCCTGACGGCCATCACCCTCTGCGGCCTCCGCAGCAGGGCGGCGTTACGGGCCGTCAGGTTATGACCCCAAATGGGGCTCCCGTATAGAGCCATCGCCCGCACGACCCCCATGAAGAGCCTTCTGCAGGAGGCGTTTGGCCCCCCCAGATTGGGAAGCAGCCGCGATAGCCCTGCGGCCGCACCCATCAATTTGGGGACCAACCTTCGGAAGTGTTCTCCGAAGGCCCATCGGCCGTCGAGGACGAGGCCCAGATACCTCATCGATTTCTCGACACCGATGCGGACGCCTCCCACCACGATGTGGAACCCCTCTGGTGGCGCGTTCCGAGGCCCGTAGAAGAACAGAGCCTCGGATTTGTGCAGCGCCACCTCGAGGCCCAACCGTCGGATCCTACCCACGACATGCGCGACCCCTGCCGTCGCCAGGACAGCCGCCTGCCGGTGCGTCGCTCCCCGAGTGAAAACGAGCGTATCGTCCGCGTAGCAAACTACGCTTACGCCGGGGAGGAACAAACCGCGCAGCACCCAGTCGTATCCGATGTTCCACAGGAGCGGGCCGAGAACCAAACCCTGTGGAACACCGCACGACATCTCCCGCCGAGACCACCCGCTCGAACCCGGGTATACGACGGCCCTCGCCGTCAGGTACGCCCCGACAATTCGACGGAGGTAGGTCGGCACCTGATGGTAAAGCAGTGCCTCCCTTATCCAGCTCCAGGGCAAGGTATTGAACGCGTTGGCGATGTCGAGAGACACCGCCAGCACCACCTCACCCTGTGAGACTGCTTCCTCCGCCAGAGCCTTTACGCGTGCGATCGCATCGACCGTGGAGTGCCCACGACGGAAACCGAACTGGTTGTCGCCAGATCCGGTCCCACACCGACCAGATGCCCGACAAGGCGGTCAGCCACCACTTTTTCAAACAGCTTTCCGACCTCGTCGAGCAACACAATGGGCCGGTAGGCGGACGGACTGTCTGCCGGGCGCCCCTCTTTCCGGAGCAGAACCATTCTCCCGGTCTTCCACCTGTCCGGGAATTGGCCCCGCTCCAGACACGCGCTGAATAGGCTCCTTAGTCGGGGCTCGAGGGCCTTGAGGGCTAGGACCCATGCACGACCAGGAATGCCATCTGGGCCCGGGGCAGTGCGCTTGGCTTGCAGCCTCTGCACCGCCACCCTCATTTCTACCCGGGTCACCTCAGGCACATCGTCGTCCGTCGTCAGGTCCGCTTCAGGCACCAGAGGAGGCGCAGCCATAGGTGGAGGCTCATGCTCTTCCCTTTCGGGAAACAGAGCGACCACCACGTCCTCCAGCAACTGGGGCCGGAGACTCTGGGTCAGCGGGGTAGCCCAGGAGCGTAGTTTGCCCCTTACCATAAGGTAGGGACGCCCCCTTGGGTCCGCATCCAGAGTCGCCAGCAGCTCCTTGCGGGCGGATGTTTTTGCCCGCAGGATACCCAGCTGCAACGTCTTCTTGGCCGCTCTGTACGCCTCGTACAGCTCTTCCTCCCTAGTGGCCGCGTACTGGTCGCGGCGACGCCTACGTCGATGTCTGGCATACTGGCGCCGGGCAGCCACGCACACGCTCCTAAGTTGCACGAGCTCGGCTGACCACCAGTATACCTGACGCTTTGCAGGGCGAGACTTCACCCTGGGCATCGCTGCGTCACAGCACTGCGACAAGCCCTCCTGAAACCAAACAGCCTCTGCTTCTACGTCGGCAGGCCTGTCGGGCACTGAAGCCCAGGCCTGCACGATAGAGGCCTCCAGGAGGGCCTCCCTGTTGAGCTTGCTTAAAGCCCAGCGCGGACCTGCCCAACCGGGGCCTACAGGGGCCGGCGTACTCGAGATCTGGGTGGAGACGTCGAACCGAATGTACCGGTGGTCTGACAAGGTCTCCACCTCGTCTTCCACGCGCCAGCCGACAACACGACGCGCTAAAGCGGGGCTTGCGAACGAAATGTCCACAATCGACCCGCCCCGCTGACGCAGGCACGTGTGCACATTGCCCCGGTTGAGGACGAGCAGGCCAGATGTTAAGGCCCACTCCTCCAACACCTCCCCCCTCGCGTCCGTAGACGGGGAACCCCAAGCCGTAGACTTGGCGTTGAAGTCCCCGAGGACTAAAACGGGGTGAGGGTGGAAACGACGGACGACTGCGTCCAGGTCTCCGAGGAAGACCTCGAACTCGGCGAGAGATCGGTTGGGTGAAAAGTAAACCCCCACCACGGCCATCCCGGCAACGAAAACCGCCGCACACCCTGACGCCCTGGTGATGTTCTCAGGGAGCGGAGTGCTGGCGCCAGCTTTAACAATTACGGTCACTAAGCCGCCCAGGTCTCCCACCCAATCCCCTCTGGGCGGGACGAAGTACGGCTCGGCGACCACGGCGATGTTTATTTGCCACTGCGCCATACTCTGGAGCAGCAAATCCTGAGCATTGGCGCAGTGGTTTAAATTTCCCTGGAGGAAGCGGTATGGAGCCATTAATGGGTTTCCATTACCGCCTCACCCACAGGTTCGGATGCGGCATCAAGTGGGGCCGCCTCCAGTGGGACTTCAATGTCGGGTCGTGCGTGCGGTACATCAGCCATAACTTAGATTTACTTAAAAAACTTAGTACTTTGTATTACGATAGTCATGTTCCAGCAAGATGCTTATGAAGATATAAATATAGGTTCGACTTTGATTACGTGGGATATTAAAAAAAATTGGTGAAATGTAAGTATAATCTACATGTTAATATACGTGGATCTAGGTAAAATACTTATTTTTTAATAGCAGCGATAGCTGATGCCGCCAGTCTGTTTCAGGAAATCGGTGATGCCACAGATTGTAGGCAGGTAAAGTATTTATGCAATCTTACCTATTCGTTTCCTTTCATACCATCTTTAATTGCTGTTGCATCAGTGGTTATTTGTTAGTGTTGCCACATTTGTAATGTAGGGAGGTTGCAGACGCGTTATTTTTTTAATACTCAGGCGCATGTATTGGATATCTTCGCACCGTAGTCGCAATAAATGTTTTGTGATTATACTATACAAATAATATTTGTTGTTTGTTTGTACTTGATGATGTGAATTGATCTATAAATATTTATGCTATAATAATATAACGGAGAATACCCCAGGGATATTCTCCGTTACTATAATTTGATAAGAAGTTATTAATTCTGATGAGATGTTTGTTATAATCAAGTGTAAACAATTGAAGGTTTTTTTATAAGTTTACCAGTAATTTGTAAATAAAAAAATAAGGATTATAAATTTTTGTTAGCCCCTAAGCTAATATGTCTGTGTTAGGAATAAGTTCACATCAGTAGTGTATTGACTAGGGTTTGAACCCTTGATCTCTCGATCGCTAGTTCAATTTCGTAACCAGTGGACTACCTCCGCATCTAAATAAAACTTTTATAAAACTTCGTACACACATAGACTATGTCTATAATTTACTAAGGATTCCTATTATACCGGTATGTATTCCAAAGTATTCGCCTTTTATTGCCGTATTGTCTTTTTACACAAACAAAAATAAACTACTGCTTAAACTAACGGTTCAATTGATTTATTAATCGTATTGTTGTATTTAAATTGATCTTTAGCAGCATTTTATTTTAAACTGTTTTTTTAGATAAAAAGAGACATCAAGATTGTTTACCTTTAGTTAAGTACCTAACCAAATGGAGTATAGTATTACCTACAAAATGTTTGCCCACGGCTCCGATTACGTAAATTAAGGTTATGTCCATTTTCTATCCATCGCGTACAGTCCTTTTTTCCGCATGAAAGGTATACCCTGTGTCCTTTTCCGTACCACTGACAAGGTATATGAGAAATTTCATTACGATCGGTCAAGTAGTTAAGGTGTGAAAGCGTAACAAATGAACAAACTCACATTCGCATGTATAATTTTAGCGAGAATTTGAGCTAAGCATCCTTGCTTAGGAAGACACGAGCAAAAGCTCGCGGCTTCCTTGCGTAAAAGTAGATTGGGTTATGTTAGTAACGGTACTTTATTTTTTGAGTTAAATCGTTACAAACAAATACACGAAAAAAATATTTTCTCCTTATAATATATAGAAGTGTAGATTAGGATTTGAATTAATTTCACTATATAAATCAAACAACTAAAATATTTTCGAAAAAAATCAATTTAAGATTCCATGAATCTAAAATTGATTTTTTTCTGCGGGCTGTTCCAGACTCTAAATTAGTAGTTGCACCCAATCTAGCGGGTCGATGGGGATTCCCAATCGCACATGTAGTTTGTTTTGTGTCCTGTTTCTTTCTTTCTCCCTCCCTCTCTCTAATTGATACCAAAGAAGCGTAATTGGCAATTATCAATTGATTTTAATTGATTCTACGAACCTATCGATTGTAAAATCTGTTCAAATCATTTTGTTTACAGGAAAAATGATACAGATTTGATGGCATTGATTATATCATTTTATATAATAATTACAATGGTCAACAACAAACTTCAGTTTTGTCACATAATCTTATAATAACGTGTAGGTTTTTGGATCTTTGTGACTTGATTGCTCGTAAACCCTTAAACAAATTTGGATACAACTTGGTACACTGATGTAACCATCTCCTAGATTTCAGCATTGGATATTTTTACTATGGTGTACGTGTTCGTGGGAATTACGCGGGTGAAATTACGGACAGCCGCTAGTAATCTATAATCTAATTTTATGTTTATACACGCCTACCGATAATGATTGAACTGGATTTTATTTAATTAAGCCGGGTTATACCCATCGTAATACACTCTGTCTAGTTTAAACTGACACAAGGTATGTACACATACAAACTTTCGAGTCTTCTGGGCACTGTTCCAGTCGACAGCGATGCTGAGAAATTTGAAAATACTGCCTAAACCAGCTATTTAATTTATTTTCTATAATATATATTGTGTCATTAAAGTGTAAAAAAGCGTGGGGTACTTTCTGAGATATTTTGATACCCCACGCTTTTTTACATTAAAATTAATAAATTATTTTCTACTTTTTAGTTTGGTTATTTTAATAAGGCGTTTTTTTAGATTTTTAAACAATTTTTTTCTATGTTTTGTACTGTCATCCATCCTCGGTAAGTGTGCAGTTTCAAATTAATCAGCCGGTTTGAAAGGGGAGAAAATCACGTTCAAAAATTCCCTTACATAGATTCATAGATACATAGACACAGATACATACATACATACCGAGCTAATAAAAGCGTGTTAATTACAATGCCTTACACACCATTTTTTGTCTCGTGTAGGGAAGTAGTAGTAATCGAACCCTCAAAACTCAACGTAGTGGATTACCACTGCGTTGAGTTCTGTGGGTTTGATCCGAAATCATCATCCATTGCCATTAGACAAGGTGACCAGTTAATCCCTTACGGCAATTATTTATTGCAGTAATAACTATAGTTCCGACCTGGAATTGAGATTTTATTCACAGAGCCAGTCTGCATCGCCGAGGCAGCATATAAATATACTTAGGTCTTAAAACTAATTTAGATCAACTAATAAATGGTTTTAGAGTCCAAAATTATTTTTCTCAGATTATTATTTGATCAAAATGTACGCACTAGGTTTTTATAGTTTTATTGCTTAGGATCTTTACAATCAAAATTAATTATTGTTTTAGCTAAGTCTGTTCAGTAGAATCGTTAAGTTCAGGCCAACTGTTCGTACCGTGAAACACATTTATACAGAAATTTGTCCTCAATTTCAGTACGTAACCTTATGACCGTCTCAAACGCTTTTATGAAGCAGTCCGAACAACGGAGTTATGTCATTTTGAGAGAAAGAAATCCGAAGAAACAACATTGTGAAGTTTTTTCGTTCGGCTCAGAGTTTCGGATAGACGTTTTTAGACCTACTGGTGTAAATACTAATGAAATGCGATAAGTTGTTTATAAGTTTGCGCAATCTCAGACGCAATGAAAAGTATGCTATCGAGTATGACGTACATACGGTCTTATGAGTCATCTTAATAATATCATAAAACTGAGACGTTTCTGGTATTTTCCTAAGTATTTGTTGTGATCAATTCTTTATCAATATGTTTATATCGTAGTAGTATACTTTAGTCGTATTACGTAGTACACAACTCCGCATTAGGAATAAATCCTGTGTCGCGGGAGACTTTACAAACATTCAAACAACGGCCACAAAGAACACCCAGACTCGGAACAACCTTTTGTGGATCACACACTTTTTTGTTCCGTATGGAATTCGAACCCACAACACTCGACATAGAGGCAGTGGCGAGGCGAATACTTAAACCGCTACACTTTTCTTGTAGTCTTTTATATGTAGGTTCCTTGACAGCTGAATCCGGGCGAGATATCAAAATCGTGTGTCGTAATATCAATTTGAAATTTGCAAGGCGCTAATGGCGCTTCATTATCAATCGCGGCAGTATGTATCTTATGTGGGGGCCAGTAGTGTTTCGGACGTGGTCCGTCCTTTTATCTCCGAGAATCAATCCATTGGCTTTGGTATATAATTTTGGTTTAATTTCACAAAACAATTTAATTTCCTCAATTTAAAATTATTGTGGTACACTGGGGAAATACACATTATCTAAAATAATTCTTGTGTAAGGAGATTTACAAAAATGATGCGACCGCAAAGAATAATTTACAACATCTATTTATGTTTCGTGTAGGTACCTATCAAACCTAGTACACTCGGCATACTAATAGAGGCGAAATGAACGCTGCGTCAACCACGCAGTTGATATGATTAAGAACTTACTTATATATCAATAACTTAGTAGAGAAAACTTTTAAAATTGTTGAAAAATGACAAAATTTAACAGGGCAATTCAAATTTTGTAACGATAACTTAGTGACATACCTTTGGACTGCCACGCAGATATCTCGGGTTCGATTATAAGGCGCGCACCTCTGACTTTTCGAAGTTGTGTGCGTATTAAATAGTTAATTGTTGCTCGCTTTAACGGCGAAGGAAAACATCGTGAGGAAACCTGCATGTCTGATAGTCCACCATAATGTTCTCGAAGATATGTGAAGTCTTCCAACCCGCACTGGGCCAGCGTGGTTGGATTATGGCCCTAACCCTTCTAAAACTGAGAAGAGGCCCGTGCCCAGCAGTAGGACAGTTTAATATAGGGCTGATATTATAGGCATATCAACCAACTTTACATAATTTAAATTGGTGTCAACAGGTTAATGATATATGTTACTTTTCAAGTCAATTATTTGGTATCTTTTTCTAAAATGTTGTTATGCGCGCTACTTAATTATAATTATAATCTTTTTTTAAAAGGACAGTCCTCGCACTCTGTTGAAATTCAGTTTTGTGTGGGACTTTACAAACATTAAAAAAACAGACACAAAAACATCCCAACTCGGAACAACCATTAGTGGATCATACAAATTTTTGCTTCGGGTGGGATTCGAACCTACATTACTCGGCGCAGTGGTAGTGGCGAGGTGACCTCTTAAACCACTACGACATATGTGTAGGCAACTCATTTTATATCTTATCTTATCTTATGTGGGGCCAGTCAGTGCAGACCGGCGACACTTCGACCCAGTGGGATCTTTTGTGTCGATTTTATATCTTACTTATCAATACTATTACATGATTACAACCATTTTTAATTATACTTATTGAGGATGATAAAACACTTCTAATGTTTCATTCGATGTGTAACATTTGAGGAAATTACGCTTCGATTAAAAATCTTCATTTGGATTCCCCTTCGTGCTGTTTGATATCGAGGCTGGCGAGTATATCACGATCTGGTACGACCCACAAATCGCCATATCTCGGAAAAAGCGTGATGAACGTGATTCATATACTACGGGTACTTCAATTTCTTTCGTAAGATTTACAAGGCCACGTTGAATTTACCTGTTTAAAAGTTTATTAACCTTGGTGAGATGTAATATTATTCAAAATGTTCCTCCAGTGGATAGAGGGGCAAAATGTAAAGGTTGTAGAGAGGTTCAAGTATCTTGGCCACATATTGACATCCGACCTAAAGGATGAAGCTGATATACATAGATCGCCAACGTCGGGCACTCACAGTGATAGGAAATATGATAGCGAGGAGATTTTTTGAAGGCAGTAAAAATACAAAGTTACATCTGTTTAGAACCTACTGCCAAAATTTCTACACATATCATCTTTGGACTGTACTCAGTCCAATGATACACGAAAGATACACGTGCAGAAAGAGGTATTTGGTCAGTATTCGAGTGCACTAAACAACATTTCTAGACATCTTATGGGGTTAAAACGGTACTGTAGTGCCTCTGGAATGTTCTTGGAGGCAAGACTGAACACTTTTAATGCCATACAACGGAACCGAATAGCATCTTTTATGGCCAGAGTTACGTGTAGAAACAAATAATTGAAGAACTTGCAGGAAGATTATATACCACCACAGTGTTTAAAAGACGGTTAGATATAGTTGCATAAATATGTGCAATAACTATTTAATTTCTACACTGATTGCTATTTTTTATTTCTGAATTTATTTCTTTAAATATTTTAATTTTTTATATCTAGTAAGTCTTCTTCTCTCTTAGTCTTTATTATTCCCAAGTCACTTGGGGTCGGCTTTTCTGGTCTAACCGGATTTGACTGGATATCAGTTTTTACACGGAGCGGCTGCCACCTGACCTCCGTAACCCGAAGGCTAGACCAGTGTCAGGATTTTAGAGGGTATACTGACTTTCCCAATAACGACTGCCATAGATGTTCATGGCAGCCGGGACCAATGGCTTAACTTGCTCTCCGAGGCACGGAGCAGGCGATAATTGTCAATCAATACGCATATAATTTCGAAAAGTCATATAACTTCCGAAAGGCAGAGGTGCGCGACGTGGGTTCGAACCCGAGACCCACTGCATTGCAGTCTGTTGGTCTCCCCACTGAGCTATCGCTGCTATATCTTATAAGTAAGTAAAATTTATATTATTAATTAAATTTAATGTATTTTCAAAGATTTGTTATTAATGCAGAATATTAAATTGTCATTGAAATATATTTTTGTCTGTAATTTTGTGCCTATTAATTTGTTGTGTATATAAATTAAATTTGTATATGCATCATGTATCTGGAAATAAAGATTATTATTATATGTTTCTCTTTCACGGGTATTTCCCTAATACGTTAGGAAAATACCCGGCCCTTTGGGAGGCTTACACGGAGACATGGGTTCAACGTGAAGAGGCCCTTGGAGAGTTTTAATCTAAAGTAGGATGGAATACCTACAACGGCACCAGCCGTAGCAGGCGTAGGACTATTGCTACATATCGCACTCTTAATAAAACAGCGACTTAACTCGAAATTTGAAAGTAAAGCAATTTGGACTCTAATTGTATATGCTTAATTCTAATATTATGTTTGTGTTAAATCATTGCAATAGAGTTCAAATTTGTTTAATCCAAATTACTGAGGTAAGTCTCTGTTTTATTAAGAGTGCGATATGTACTGTAATACTTCTGGGCTATGGGGATGGGTGTTTGATGGACCGGTATAATGGTTATTATGGATGAAAAACGGCGTCTGCCCTAAATACTCTAATAGCATCAATCGGATGGGCAGACGGTGACTCGCCAACTCACTAGATGGGCCCCTTGAATAGCCACCATAGGCATACAAGCCAACAGGAGGGGGCAACACCGGTGCAAGCGGCTAGGGGTGTCGAGCGGTGCGGCGCCGGTTTCACCATCACGAGTCTTGTGACAACGGAGACCCTTAGCGGGTTACCCCGTAGTTATGCTCTTGAAAATGACACTTCCACCCCTAAGCATATAGCTCTAGCGGCCTCTCTCTGACCGGCCGACCAAGGCAAGCCAGAGTTGAGAGTCCTACGGGCGCTCTTGATGTTCCACCCCAGCCAACCAGTAACGGCAAGCCGGGGACGAGGCCGACTAACCGACTCTCTGAGGCATTCAGGACCGCAGTGTCGCCACTCACATTCAGCTCGGCTCACTGCCTTGCAGTTTGTGCGCTTTACGTTAACCTGGTGATAATTTTTTTGTTTATAACAAAAGGTGAAGGTTATATTTTAAAAGCTAAAGTACCATGCCCTCCGAGATCGCGTTAGTCTCATGATGAGATAACGACTGCCCCAGAGGGGTTTATTATTATTATTATTATAACTATATACATACATACTCCATAATAAAGGCAGCGATAGCCTAGTGGGAGACCGCTGGACTGCCACGCAGAGGTCTCGAGTTCGGTCCCAAGGCGCGCATCTCTGACTTTTCGAAGTTATGTGCGTATTAAATAGGTAGTTAATCATTGCTAGCTTAAACGGTGAAGGAAAACATCGTGAGGAAACCTGCATGTCTGAGAGTTCAACTTAATGTTCTCGAAGATATGTGAAGTCTGCCAACCCGCACAGCGCCAGCGTGGTGGACTATGGCCTAACTCTTCTCACACTGAGAAGAGGCCCATGCCCAGCAGTAGGACAGTTTAATACAGGGTTAATATTATATTATATAACTATACATAATATGACTGCACGATAGCGTAGTTGTCTAAATGACCGCCTCGCCAGTGCTGCCGCGCCGAGTGTTCAATACCCACACGGGACAAAAATTTGTGTGATCCACAAATAGTTGTGGAGAGTCTGGATGTTTCTTTGTGTCTATATTTAATTATTTATATAATTTCTCAGGTTTCTTAATTAAAAAAAATATATAAAAATAAAATGAATAATATCCTCCAGAGCGAATTTCGATAACGACGGGCAATCTTAACGTAGACTGGCCATTGGCGCAGGAAATATTATAGTACACAATTATGTGCGCAAACACAAGTCATTCTCTGTTCTTTAACTCTTATCCGATCCGAAGGGACGGCAATCCAACACGACCGGAGGGAGATTAGGCGCAAGACCAACGGCGTTACGTGCTTGCCGAGGTACGGAGGTGTCTAGCACAACCAAGTGCCTAACTCCCTAATCCCGACCCGGGATTTGAACTCGAGACCTCGTGCACAGTAGCAGCATTCACTACCGCTGCGCTACGGAGGAAGTTATATATACAGGTTGTCCCAGAAGTCGACGTCAAGCCGGAATCAGGTAACAGGCTAAGTTATAATAGACATCAGGAAAAATAAATCTAAGTTTCTAAATCTATGTTTAAGTCGTATTTTAAAAATTATAGGCATTCTAAAAAAAACAAAAATGTCTACCCCCATTGACGGTCTTTTCACTCCTGTTACTACAGATATTTATTTTTGGAATTTTTTTTGTTGTGTCTAGGGTAATCGAAAAAAATCGAGACCTTAAAGAAGCATTATTCGAGATACATAACAAAAAAAACACTATGAAGTAATAACTTAGTTTTTTTTTTGTGATTGCTTAATAGCAATTACAAAAAAAAACTAAGATATTACTTCATACTTCAATGTGTGTTAGTATATATATTAATATAACTCAGCCTGTGACCTGATGCCGGCTTGACGTCGACTTCTGGGTTGCCCTGTATACAAACATAATGTAACCTAAGGTATTCTTATGTCTTAGATAATGGCAAACGAGAACTGAACTTGAGGATCTTTATTTACAGCATAACGCTAAGCAAAAATCGAGAGTTTGAGTAAAAAAACTAAAAGTAGCGAATAAGGATGACTGGCATAATTGCCTTTACGTGACTAACGTAAATACATTATATAAATCCGACGAGTATATATTGCGCTGAATTAGACGTTGGCAATACCTAGTGTTCTTGAGTGGAAACCGCGACTCGGCAAACGTAGTGTAGGACGCCCTCCGACCAGGTGGGATGACGATCTGCGAAAGACTGCAGGCAGATGCTGGATGCGGCAAGCTGAAGACAGGGTGCTATGGCGCTAATTAGGGGAAGGCTATGTCCAGCAGTGGACTATTATAGCCTGATGATGATGAATACGCATAGAAATTATATTTGTATATCCTATTAATAATTAATATAATATGAATAGATGAAATACTCATAAATATTTGTTCAGGCGCAGTCTGTGTATTATGGTCGAAATTCGACCATGATCATTATTAAAGATTTGAGGAGCCTTATTAATTTTTTTATTGATAACACTTAACTCGTCAATAGCTACAAAATGAAAAAAAAGGAAATTGTTTCAAAACACCGTTGAAAAAGGTAGTGAACTGTCGTGTCTTTGGTAGTTCATATATAGATATATAACTTTATTAGATTTAAGTATTAATAATAATATATTGTCGTAAGTGAATGCTGTGCATATTTGTAATTGGCGTAAGCCCACGACCTTGCCTTAGATAATAATTATATAAATATAAATGTATATTCTGTTAATAATAATAATAATATAATATAATAATAATAATAATATTCTACCACATACACACAACACCATCTAGCCCAAACTAAGCAGAGTTTGTACTATGGGTACTAGACAATGGATAAACATATACTTTTTTTTTTGTAAATACATACATATTATACATAGAAATACCCAGACCAAGACAAACATCCATGTTCATGCACACAAATGTTTGACTTGTGCGGAAATCGAACTCGCGACCTCAGGCGTGGCAGTCGGTTACACTAACCACTACGCCACCGAAGCCGAAATGTACCTGCCTAATAAATAAATAGATTAATAACTACAAGGGCAACGACACCACATTCGCTTTCTTCGGATAAACTAACTTATTTAAGCAATATGTCGAATTTGTGACTTGAACATATACATATATATTTAATAGATTTTTCGTTTTCGATAGCGTAATACCTACTTACGCTATCTAAAACGTAAAAAACAATATTTATGGGTAGGTAGACTAGGTAGTCTTCCCATAAATATTGTTACAAGGACAAATACATTTGCATATTACTGTAATGTGTGTTAGTGTATATATTAATATAATAACAGTAAAATATATGCAGCTCATACAGTCCTTTAAACGTTGAGGCCAGTTATCAAGAGAAATACGCAAAATCTTTGAATGCCAATTTTATGGATTGTTTAAGGGACTCTAAATTATCATAGCATTTAGAGCATACCATACTCTCTAAAACTGACCATAAATCATAATCTAGCGAATTAGGATCGGGTCTAGATGACGGCTAGACTTCAGCTCTGACGAAGTCCGAAACGTTCGTTTCCAAACACGCTTGGGAGGATGTCTTGATACACTTGTGCCGATGTTTTAATACCTTTTTCACAAAAATATGTTTTAATCAGTCCTTGATAGCTAATACCCCACCAAACCATTACTGAAGTCGGATAATGTCCACGTTGTATTCTGCTGACTAATTGAGAAGCTTGGGAAGGTTTGAGCATAAACTCGGCCATTCTGCTTGTTAAAACATTGCTCAATAGTAACAATTTTCTTGTCAGTAATTTTTTTTCTGTGACCTCCCTTTGCCTACAGCATGAAGTGGTTTTGATTTTATCACCCTATTAATTTATAAATTATCAGTTAAATAATGACCAGTGCGTTTGTTATTTGCAATTACAGAATGTTTAAGAAACATAGTATATATATTGAGATGAACATACATATCTTGCTATACATTTTCATTAGTTCATCAATTTGCCACTAGGAACGCTTTTTATTTGAATAACACAACGTGTTCGACGTGAGAGCGAAAACCATAGCTTCCTTATTTTTTACATAGGAGGAAATACACAAAAAGCAATAGGCAACGTCTAAATTAGCGTTATACATTTAACACTCTGATTTTGGAATAACACATCATCATTTTATAATATTTTAAGGAAAATAAACATGTCAGGTAAATTAAATTACGTACAAATCAAACTATTAAAGATTATTTATGAACTAAACACATAAAAAGGCTTAAATATTTACATATGCGTATCTATTAATAAGCGTTATGTATTGAAATTAAACTACTATATACGGATTTTATCGCGTTATTTATTTTACACTTTATTACAAAATTTTGAAACTGTTACACTACTACTAGATACTATAAAACTTTACTAATTTTTAAGCTAATTAAATTATTAAAACTATTTATTTTTATATGGTCACGGGGAGACTAAGATGGGACCATGGCTGCTGAAAAGAAACCGAAACGTCGGGGAAAGTGTAAAATTAAATATAAATAGTTTTAATAATTTAATTAGCTTAAAAATTTGTAAAGTTTAGTAGTTAGTAGTTTAGAACCTCACATTTAGTTCCGTCAGCCAGAAACTCGGGCACAACAAACACTGCTTAGATAAGGTTGTGTGTCCAAAAAGACAATAGGTTGTTTGTTTTTTTACATTATTTAACACAAAGTGGGCTCACTGCTTCAGTGGCGGTACTTAGAAAGGACTACTTCGAAAAGTAATAAAAATATTAACAGGCTTCTACATAATACTGTTTTTAGATTTTCTGAAAACTTTCACCTACGTAAGAGCAAAAATAGTAATCAAAAGAATCCTTTATAAGGAAGTAATTAATATTTAAATCAATACTGAATACTCAACATTTTATTGCATTCCACAATGCGGATCTCTACCTTGATCTAAAAAACTGTTACTTCACAAATTGTATCGTGCATCCTTTTTCTGTCATTCTACAATTACCCCTAGTACCAGATTAATTAACATTACCAGATTATTTACAACAACAGAAATAGCGATGCGTTATATACAAACACTAGCTGACCCGCGCAACTTCGTCTGCTTCATATAAGAGAATTTTCCCGTTTTTGCAACATTTTTCATTGTTGCTCCGCTCCTATTAGTTGTAGCGTGATGTTATATAGCCTACAGCCTTCCTCGATAAATGGGCTATCCAACACTAAATGATTCGAATTATTCAATTCGAACCAGTAGTTCCTGAGATCGCATTTACAAGGCGGTGGTAAGGCCTGTCGTAGTGTATGGAGCTGAGTGTTGGGCTACTAAGAAGATGGTTGAGAAACGATTGCATGTAGCAGAGATGAGAATGTTACGATGGATGTGTGGAGTGACGAGAATGGACAGAATTAGGAATGAATACGTAAGAGGTAGTCTGAAAGTGGTGCCCATAGATGAGAAGGTGAAAGGAAATCGTTTGGCTTGGTATGGACATGTTATGTGAAGAGATGTTACGTATGTAGGTAAGCAAGTGATGGATATGAGGGTAGAGGGACGAAAAGGGAGAGGAAGGCCAAGGAAAAGATGGATGGACTGTGTGAGGATGGATATGAAAGGAAAAGGGGTAAATGATCAGATGACGGGTGACAGAGAAGTATGGAAGCGAAGGACATACTGCGCCGACCCCAAATAAATTGGGACCAGGGCAAGAGAATGATGATGAGATCCTGAGATTAGCGCGTTCAACCAAACAAACAAACTCTTCAGCTTAATAATATTAGTATAGATAGCCTCACGCATGTATCCTGCCTGAGGACTATAAATACTTCTCAGACGGGATACATGCGTGACTACATAGTGTATGTATACAAATCCAGCAGGTGTGTTATTATAATAAATGTATGAGTCTTGTTAAAGATGCAACATGTGTTATGTTGCGCAACATCGACAAAACGAGAGAGGAACGAGATACCGTTGCCTATTAATAATAATAATAATAATAATATTCTATCACATACACACAACACCATCTAGCCCAAACTAAGCAGAGCTTGTAGTATGGGTACTAGACAATGGATAAACATACATATATACATTTTTTTTTGGAAATACGTACATGTAAAATATGTACATTTCTATGTATAATATGTATGTATTTACAAAAAAAAAAGCATATAATAATATGTATGTTTATCCATTGTCTAGAACCCATAGTACAAGCTCTGCTTAGTTTGGGCTAGATGGTGTTGTGTGTACGTGGTAGAATATTATTATTATTATTATTATTATACATAGAAACACCCAGACCAAGACAAACATCCATGTTCATGCACACAAATGTTTGACTTGTGCGGGAATCGAACCCGCGATCAGGCGTGGCAGTCGGTTACACTAACCACTACGCCACCGAGGCCGACTTTAATTGGTGCCAGAACAATAAGCTGGCTCGAGTGAGCACTACCAGTTGGGAGAGGGTGTGCCAACCCTGTTGCTCAAAAACCTTGACTGCAAGTTTGCAGTAGTGGTTTAAGTGATTACCTAGCCGCTGTGCCGGATGTTGTGGGTTCGATCCCCACTCAGGACTAAAATTTGTGTGATGCACAAATAGTTGTTGTCCGTCCGTTATATGAATGTTCCATTGCAACACAGGAATAATACTTGTGCCCTACTTCACTAGGATTGACAGATATCTTAAAAAAAAATGCCTATGCTTTTTATTCTGTGATTCTGATGAATCATCTCTCATTTAATCAGACAGCTTACAGTTATAAGAATAATCATATGATTTAATAATTTTAAATAGACGGTGTTTTAAAATATCCAACGCGCGAGGGATGTTATTGTATGAGTCAAAGCAACATCTGTGTAAAATCCAATTACAACACCATAATGATGACTGATTTAAAAGATGAAGTATAACACAATTACAATTATAAACAAATACAATTATGCAGTATTTATGAAATATTCAATTCAATTACCGTGAATCATTTCTGAGTATTCTACTATTATAGCGCTTGTTGCCGCAGCAAAGTTCATCTGTTTTACCAGGGAGTGCTTCCGTGTTGCACGGCTCGTTTTTAGCGATCCTTTTTCCCACGTAGATTTAGACTCTAGAATGAACTACGTATGTCTCTAAGCGCTATGACTTGTCCTTCTTTATACGAGGATTAGAGAGAGTACTGCTATCACAGTAGGGTTTGGCTATATGTACCCTTGAGTCAAAGTCAAAGACAAAGTCAAAAATCATTTATTCATTTAGGTCACAAAGTAACACTTATGAACGTCAAAATATATAGGTTAGTGAGTTTACTAAGTTACTGAAGCTACATTTAGGTTAGTTGCTAGGTTCAGGCAAAGGGTTGAGCCTATGAGAAGAAACTTGCAAGAAACTCACGGCCACTCTTTAAATCGCCAATTAAATATAATTTCAGTATTTTACAACTCAGATTAACAAGGTGTTGCAGCCATTACGACATATACTACTGACTATAAAAAACTAATATTAAAAAGATAATAACAATAATAACTTAATAATATTATAGAGATGAAATAATTTGGGCTAAGGTATATGTTTTAATATAAATCTAAAATAGACAGTAGGATAGCATGATGGCGCATACACTTACACTTTGTGACTACTAAATTACATTACAACATTACTAAATTGACTTATAAGTAATACAGATCTTTGAATCCTGAATGCAACTAATGCCATGAGTTTTTGTCAGATAAGTAGTCGTTGACTGAATAATAACCCTTCCGAATGAGCTGTATTTTAACGGCGCTTTGACATTGCCGATATCTATGAACGGTGGTTGACATTTACCATCGGGTGGGCTGTAAGCTCTACTGTCACTAGGTAAAAGGTAGTGATATATCTATCACTATCGTGAGAAGATGTTTTCTTGGAGTTTTACCTGTCATACCGAAGAAACAGCTGCATATGTCCATTAACAGTGGGTTAGTGTTTACCTTCGCGTAGACTTTTGTCTAGTTTGCCACCAACAGCAATCATATAAAACTTATGAGTGACTAACTCTAACTGAATACTCTATTGTCAGTAACTTCAATGCAACATTGTAATTTCTATGGAGAGAAGCAGAAATAATGATGCAATACTATATTAATCGATAGTTATGCAATATTATATTATTTCTAATATTAAAGTATAAGTATATTTGTCGGCCTCTATGGCATAGTGGTCAGTGTAACCGATTGTCACGCCTGAGGTTGCGGGTTTAATTCCCGTACAAGTCAAACATTTGTGTGCATGAATATAGATGTTTGTCTTGGTCTGGGTGTTTCTATGTATAATATGTAGTATGCAGCGATAGCTCAGTGGGGAGACCAACAGACTGCAATGCAGTTACCACCAGCTTGGGATCCAGTAATACAAATAGTCAAACCCAAGAAGAAGCAAACCACAGCTAGACTTCATGATACTTTGAGCTCATTCTGCGTAAATAGAAACACCAATGATTAAATTATGTTCGGGTACTTTGAAATAACTGCCATCTTAGTCTCCCCGTGACCATGGCTGCTGAAAAGCAACCGAAACGTCGGGGAAAGTGTAAAAATAAATTAAATCTAAATAGTTTAATAATAATTTAATAAGCTTAAAAATTACCTAGTAAAGTTTAATAGTAGTAGTAGTGTAACAATTTTCAAAATTTTGTAATAATGTGTCAAATAAACAACGCGATAAAATCCGTATATAGCAGTTTAATTTCAATGAACATTTGTGTAATATTATTAATTGTTTATAATTTCTGTAAGGAAATTATGCATGAACATACCAGTAAAATCAAATAAATTAGAATTTTAAAAAGTTATTTAATTTTAAGAAATATTTATAAAATCGGTTGAGTAGTTTTTAAGTTAAATTCTAACAAACATAAAATCAAATCTTAAGTATTTATAATATTCGTATAGAAAAGGTTCAAGGATAAATAAATTAAATAATATAATATAACAACATTTTTTGGCGTCAAGGAAAATAATATACCTACCGAATATTACATAATACAAGGTTAAGGAAAATCTATTGAAATATTATGTCAATATGGTTTGTTATAAATTCACACCAATGTAATAGACTAGCTTTTGCCTGTGGCTTCACTTGGGAACAGTAATTTTTCTACGACCCTATTACATGTAAAATTGCTTATACTTATTATAAGAAATTTCATGATGATCGGTCGAGTATAGGGCGGAGCCGCGGACACAATCTAGTAAAATATTTTTTTTGCAAATTGTTACAGGGAATTGATATAATAATAATAATAATAATAATATTCTACCACATACACACAACACCATCTAGCCCAAACTAAGCAGAGCTTGTACTATGGGTACTAGACAATGGATAAACATACATATATACTTTTTTTTTGTAAATACTTACATATTATACATAGAAACACACAAAAAAAATACTATATAATAATAATATATTATTAATTGTTTTATTATGATAAATACTCTTATATTATAATTAGATCCAGTCTTATGACGATGGAAATATAGTATTCAGAAAGACCAAGAAACAAAAATATCAAAGATTTAATACATAGTTACTATACTAAGATTTTTCAATAAATAATATAATTAACATTATATAAAACTATTTAAAGCCTTGTACGTAAAGATTAATATTAGGAGACATTGCTGCCGCTACTGATCACCGATTATAATTTTGAATATAGTAACATCGAAATATTTAAGCACTTAATGTAACATTATTTCTTTTTTTTTCATTCTGTCTAAATGTCTATCCGAAACTTCGGGCTGAACTAAATATTTTTGCAATGAAGTTTCTTCGCATTTCTTTATGACAAAGTGACATCACCTCTTCATGAATGGGTTTAGAACAATCAAGCGGTTATATACCGAAACTTAAGTGGGATTTCTTAATTTTTTGCTTTATTGTTACTCTGTTGTTCAGACTACTTCATAAAAGTGTTTAGTTGCGTATCGACATTCGCCACAAATATTGTTATTAACATATTACATGGTACGAATATTCGGTCCGAAATTTCGGTATTTACGTTTCGTGATTGTAACCAACTTTAGTAGCGTATAAGTTGATTAAAGATATTTCAAGTTCTTTACAAAGTGTTGCTATGATATACACTAGACTAAGTTATAACTTATAAGAAACTTTACATGTGCAACAAACTGGCACTTCGTAGAGTTTCTGAACCACTTTGTTTGTTTCAGGCACATAAACGTATAAAAGCCTTTTCGCCTTAGTGGTCACGCAGGTGGATTTCATACTGAAGGCGCTTACGCCTAAGTCTTGGAAGCATTGTTCATCGCTGTCGATGTCAATGTGCTTAGTCCTGTTAAAAGCAAAATAAAATTATATTGGCCTATTATTTACAAAAAGACATAACAGAACAACAAAAAAATTAACACACTACATGTAATTCAACAATTTTATATATGTAAAGAAAAGAGTTAATGTGTAAATTACCCCAATGCCCTCGAATGAATATTAAAAATATATAGGAATAAATGGTCAGTGTAATATATAAAATAATTGCGTTCACGAATAGTATTTAGGTGTTATTTTTAAAAGCGTTTACGACTAATGATTTTCTCCAAACGGTTCCGGTAAATATTGGGCCAAAAAACTTCAAAACATAATGTGCATAGTAATATGACTACAATTATTTTAAAATTCTATTTAAGAAATACTTTTCCGTTAGTCTATGAAGTGCATCAAATATTTTGAAAATAAAGCTGAATAAATTAATTACATATTATTTTATTTCGTCGCAACGGCACATCGGCGGCTAGACGCAATAGACTTTTAATTATGTCTGGCATTCCAAGACTTGATAGGTTAATCTATACTAATATTATAAAACTGAAGAATTTGTTTGTTTGGTTAAACGCACTAATCTCAGAAACTACTGGTTCGAATTTAAAAAATATTTCAGTGTTGGATAGCCCATTTATCGAGAAAGGCTATATAACATTACGCTACGACCAATAAGAGCAGAGCATAAATAAAAATGTTGCCAAAACGGGGAAAATTCTCTTATGAAGCAGACTTAGTTGCGCGGGTCAGCTAATAACTTCATAATATGACACTTTGTGACGTTGCCATTCGTAACATGCCACAAGGCGTTAACGCTCTTAATGAAAAACAGTTAAGTAACAGATCTTATCTTATTTCGGGGGCCAATCAGTGTAGACCGGCGACACTTCGACCCAGTGGGATCTTTGTGTCGGCAAAAGTAACAGATATTGCGATAAATCTAATATTCCAGCTTGACTAAAATCCAAATGGCAGCAGCACTATCAGTCCTTACTTTTAATATATATCCCGTGCTCTTAAACAATGAGAATATTTGTCTTCATAACCTTAGGGTTAGGGTGTGACTAACAAAACTAAGCATTTAAGAAAGATTATAATCTTTTTTATATTCGAGTGGATTATAAGTTTTGCAAAGTTAAGTACTACTAAAATATACTTACGCGCAAGTGACGATGTCCACATATTGTTTGAAGCGGTTTGTTTGAACAACGATATCGTATTTGGTTTCGTTTTCGCCATGGTTGAACAAGAACATAGACTGCGTCTGAAAATTTATAATCAATTTAATAATATTTTGACTTAAATATTTTTTAGAATAATCCTAACTAATAATTTTTTTTACGTATTATTTCTTTATTTACTATTTATTTACATTATTAATTTTAAAACGAAATAATCTAATATTTATTTACAAACATATTAAAAAAGACAACATAATTACAAAAACATAAATAATTATAATTCTAAATATTTACAAACATTATATTTACTAATATTCTAAATACGAATGTGAGTTTGTTTGTTACGCCTTTTACGCCTTAACTACTCGACCGATCATTATAACATTTCGCATACATGCTTTCAGGGGTACAGAAAAGGATATCTATAGTGTATCTTTCATCCAGAAAAAAGTATTGTTCCTGAGGGATAGAAATTGACATAACCTACATTGACGCGAATCGAGCCACGGGCAAAACTAGTATTAAATAAGCGTAATGTGACGGTTGCAAAGTAAATTAAAACATATAATCGTAGGTACCTTGGTCTCATATGGACAATTATGCCAGTCATCCGTGGGCGACAATTCCGGATCTTCACTCGGAGTTTCTGGTCCATTCCGTTGAGCGTATTCCTACAATATACCATAACTTTATCTATTTGAAATTATTTTTATAATATAGTAGGTCCAAAGTAGATAGCAGTGATAGCTCAGTGGGGAGACCAACAGACTGCAATGCAGAGGGTCTCGGGTTCAAACCCACGTCGCGCACCACTGACTTTCGGAAGTTGTATGACTTTTCGAAATTATGTGCGTATTGATTGACAATTATCGCCTGCTCCGTGCCTCGGAGAGCACGTTAAGCCGTCGGTCCCGGCTGCCATGAACATCTATGGCAGTCGTTATTGGGAAAGTCAGTACCCTCTAATATCCTGACACTGGTCTAGCCTTAGGGTATCGTTAGCCTTCGGGTTGCCGAGGTCAGGTGGCAGCCGCTCCGTGTAAAAACTGATATCCAGTCTAACCCGGTTAGACTAGAAAGACAAAGACAAGTGAATTGGGAATAATAAAGGCTAAGGAGAAGAAGTAGGTTCAAAGTATAGATTTAAGAGCCAATTCACGTAATAAAACTATTTTAGTTAGAGTTCTGACCAAGTCAACTACACTTCAATTGTTAATATATATATTAACTATATATATATTAATTTCGTTTAGAAGAATACCATTTGTGCTATTTATGACAGAAGGACACTCTATTCCGACTAGCATTTATTCCAAAAATTATATCTTAGACTAAAAGATCTATTTCTATACATGAACAATAAAGTACATTTCTGAGGAATCATTACCGAAAAGCAATGTTCACAGTTGCATTCGAGTTATATTAGAATGTATCGACAACACTATCCTCACTAATATGATAAACGTGAATGTGAGTTCGTTTGTTTGTTTCGCTTTCACGTCTTAACATCCCGACTGATTATAATAAAATTTCGCATATACGTTGTCGAGGGATGCATAAAGTTCTTGGGTATTTTCATCCAGAAAAAGTAATGTTTTCGAGGGCTGGCTTAGTATAAATTCATACGATATTTCATTGATCATGTAGAGTAAATATCTCATTGTGCGCAACTGTATTCGAATATAATAATTATGCGCACCATTATTGTTGCATATGTCACAGAACATGTTGTTTTACCTAATGTAGATGATAAAATACATGTTTAAAGCACACCTACCTTTAATAGAAATTCAGGCAGTGCGTTGTTGATCTTCTCTTCAAGTAGCTCGTAACCCTCAGGTTTGATAGAGCAGAACTGCTGTCCCTTGCATGCTGTAGGGAGCTTAAGCACCGTGCCAACATCTGAGAAGATAAACAATGACAATTATTATGATGGCACAGAAAAGTAATGTAGGACGCTCCTCGGCCAGATAGACCGATGTCTTAAAGAAGGTAGCAGAGTTAGACTGGGTGCGGCAGGCGGAAGATTGGATGTTGTGGCGTAAGATGGGAGAGGCCTTTATCCAGCAGTGGACTGCAACAGGCTGATTGATTGACAGAAAAGTAATTATGAAATATTGATACTGGAATCAATTTATTACTGTTTAAAATATTTATGATGCTATTGGAATTCTTTGACAATAGACAGACAAAAGCTTTATTTTCGTGCTCTAACAATGTATTGTTGGGTTTTTCTGCTCTGAAAGTATTGAGTTTGGAAAAGTACCGGACAGACGGTAATAAGGTCCCGCTTTGTTACCAGTGTGTGTGAGTCTTTAAAAGGTAGCAGACTAAATGTGAGTATAATAGTCCTGAGTCTATCCCTAAGAAAGACCTTCCTGCAGGCAAGAAAGTATGTAATCTATACTAATATTATAAAGCTGAAGAGTTTGTTTGTTTGGTTGAACGCGCTAATCTCAGGAACTTATTGGTTCGAATTGAAAAATTATTTCAGGGTTAAATAGCCCATTTATCGAGGAAGGCTATATAACATCACGCTGCAACCAATAGAAGCAGAGCAGCAATGAAAAATGTTGCGAAAACGGGGGAAATTCTCTTATATGAAGCAGACGAAGTTGCGCGGGTCAGCTAGTATATTTATATAATTATTGATGTACAAATTTCCTTCAATACATTAATCGGTGGCATAATATTTTGGGAATATTTAGGTACGTGGATATATGCATTATGATATGAAAATAATAGATATTTGATTATTAAGCGAAGCGTGTTAAATGAGATGTATATATCGTAATTTCAAATCTTGTATAAATCAAAATAATGTAATCATAAAATCTTACTTTCAGCTGGAGCGGCATTGCTGGTTACCAAGCAGAAGACAGACAGCTGCAAAAGAAATAAAAAAAATTAGTTCATATCCATATATTAGAAGTAGTAGTAATATATTCATCAGTTACAATTTCTTTTTTACAAATATTACTAATTTATTATTAAGAAAATTATGAGTTTAATATCCTTTATCTAAAAAGGATATAAAAGAGACAAATAATTAACGCATGTCCCTCAAGATTCCTGAAAAAGGCGCTGAGGGGAGGCACTTGCCTCGCGCAGGTGCAATTATATGCCTCGAGCCGTGTGCGAATGTAAACCGTATGATATTGAGTTTGAGTTTAATTTAAAAATACTACTCTCGCACTAGGAATAAACCTGTGTCGCGGGGGACTTTAGACACATTCAAACAACGGACAAAAATAATACCCAGACTCGGAACAAGTTTTTGTGCATCACACAATCATAGTTATTCGTATGGACTATCTCTATCGTGTACAAGCTTCAAGGACTCTTTCCCATTCTTTTATTATACTAGCTCTAGAGAGCTAGCTTTAGCTAGCGGTTTCGCTCGCATGCCATTTGAATTTAGCCTATGCTACGCTTGAGCAGTAAAGCTCTATAATTAAATTTTTTAGACCCATAAAAATGTTTTTTATTTTAAATAGTATAAATTGAATAATATAGAAACTATAAAATATTTACCGTAAAGAAAAAAATATTGTATGCTGCCATTTTGAATTACTGTCACAAACTTTACTGTCTATCAATTTAACAATTGATTTTAATTGTTTAATGTCTTGCAGATAATATTAAGTGTTGTCCCTTTGAACGCAAGCTAATGTTTGATTGATCAAGTATGTGTGAGGGCTTTTTATATTAACGTTTAGAATTTTCCTCTTTGTGAAGTGATACATTGTGATCGAGATGTCACGGTTATGAAGTATTCATTCCATATCTGTAAGTGTCGACTCCTGTTTAGTGTATACACGGTATGCGTTCATCGTTACTTCATCATGATTACGTAAGTGATATAATATTACAAGAAATATATTACACATTATATTATTATTGCGTTATACTAGTCAACTCATACCTAGTTGGTAGTTTCTATTTGAAATAGACAATGCATTGGCAAATATTTTATTTTAAAGGCAATATCCAAGTGCACTTCAAAAGCTGCGATGAATTTCTAGAAAAGATTTCTTTGAGAATTTCGAATGTCACTTTGAAAATGACTATAGTATGACTATTGTCTAAGATGATTCTATTGATTATCACTAGCGTCCGTATATTATATATCTTCTTTATTTTAGCTTTCTCTACAAATAAGCTTTTAACAATGCCAAATCTTCATCATGTTTCTATGTATAATATGTATGTATTTACAAAAAAAAAAGTATATATGTATGTTTATCCATTGTCTAGTACCCATAGTACAAGCTCTGCTTAGTTTGGGCTAGATAGTGTTGTGTGTATGTGATAGAATATTATTATTATTATTATTATCATATGTCATGATTAGGAATAAAGCATATTCGGAGTAACGTGCTGATAATAATACTAGCCCCGTAGTAAACTGTCACACTGCTGCGCACGAGCCTCTTCTTAGTGTGAGAAGGGCCATAGTTCACCACTCTGGCCAAGTTCGGGTTGGCAGACTTTGAATATCTTTTAAAACATCATGGAGAACCTTTAGACATGCAGGTTTCCTCATGCTGTTTTCCTTCGCGGTTAAAGCGAGCGATAATTAAACTATTGATTAATACACACATTATACACACATTACGCATTATGTATGCGTAATACAATCTGGGTGTCTTCAAGTCGCGAGTGAATAGGTATCTTCTAGGCAAGCGTGCTCCATCGTCGACTGCATCTACACTTAAGATCAGGTGAGATCGCGGTCAAACGCTAGCCTACTAGAGTATAAAAAAAAAAAAAAAAAAAATGTGTATATCATAGAATGCATAGTGATTTTTGCGAGTTTGCTCAAATTAGACGAAAATATATACATTTTTGTGCTGACCTCGTTAATTACACGGATTGCGCGGGTGAGTGGCGTTTTTGCAAGTAAGTTTGTTCTGCTAGTAGGAACTACTAACAGGGGTGGACTCCGCCTTCTCCACACATACCGGTCTGGCACACAGAGATTCAGGTGTCTCAGCACTGTTTGGTTACACACCTGATTCCTTAAGATTTTAATTAAATACATAGCCAGTGAAAATTCCCGACGCACTCTTAACTCATTGTACCCAACCATACCAAGCACAAACAATGTGGGGTACATTAAAGCATAAAATGGATAAACACCGTATAATTTCATGTACAGGTGCCTGGTAAACTTATTCTGGACTCTCTCCAATATGGTGCTATACTTAGCTTCATGTGGAGCCTATATGATAGCATCATGTTCGAGATGGCTCCTAACTAGCGCGTCGTACAAAACCTTTACCGTGCCCAAGTTGGTAAAGTGTCGTGACTGTCTAAGTACAAATCCTGAAATAAATTTCTATGTCCTTTACTTGATCAACCTTTTGCATCGGTTCTGTCCCTATTCTGTAGTTATAGGTAATAGGTGTACGTGCTCGAAAGATGTTTAATTATTAACTATAACCTTTTAAGCTGCAACAACCTGCCGGCGCGGCGGCTAAACGCATTTGCAGGTATACACACTAAAAACCTGGGGTGTTTCCTCTCTCACCCAGGAGGTGGGGCCAGTTGGGTGCTCTTACAAGATTCATCCATATCGGGCCCCCCCATGTGGGTGCGGGCCGGGTCAAACAGACCCGACCACCTCTCGTCCCCAGGGAAGAGCCTCAACGCTCTCCCCTTTCGACGTAAGAAGGCGCGCGGGAACACCGCGCGCCCCCTCTCGGGGTTCTTAATTTACAGGTGGCAGGGTCCCCTGAGGCCTTGCCACCCGGAACCCTTAGGTGAGGGGCAGGAGAGAGACAAAGGAGCAATCTAACCTACCCTAACCTAATCTTGACAGACACCAGACACGGTGTCTGCATTTTTAAGGATTTTGAAATATATAAAATTCCCTGTGCCATGATTCATAGTATCACACCTCTACTTAAGAGCAGCGATAGCTCAGTGGGGAGACCAACAGACTGCAATGCAGAGGGTCTCGGGTTCAAACCCACGTCGCGCACCACTGACTTTCGGAAGTTATATGACTTTTCGAAATTATGTGCGTATTGATTGACAATTATCGCCTGCTCCGTGCCTCGGAGAGCACGTTAAGCCGTCGGTCCCGGCTGCCATGAACATCTATGGCAGTCGTTATTGGGCGAGTGTCGACACAAAAGATCCCACTGGGAAGTCGGGTCGAAGTGTCGCCGGTCTGCACTGACTGGCCCCCACATAAGATACATACATACATCACACCTCATACAAAGGACAGAGAAACATCTATATTTTGATAGCTATTAATCTTACGTAATAGGAAGTGACACTATTGCCATCTACCACGCACAGTTGGAGACTCCGTGCTATTCAGAATTACTTGACAGAAAATCCTAAAACCACTGACTTTATTTAGCTTATCTTGACCCTAATGGTCTGGCACGTCTCGCTCAGCATATACCAAATTTTATTTTATTTACTGTTCGTTAAACTAAGATTTATTTGACAAAGGCAAGCTCGAGTGTTCTTTTAGTCCTAATCATTTCCATAATTGTCTTACTATTAAGTAGGCAAACTAGCATACGGCCCATCTGATGGAAAGTGATCACCGTAGCCTATGGACGCCTGCAACACCAGACATCACTTACGCGTAGCCGACCTTTTAGGAAAGGAAGTGGTAAGGAGGAAGAGCGGGAAGGGGGAAAGAGAGTGTTTGGGCCTCCGGCACTCTCACTCACCGAACGAAACACAACAGTAGGAATACTGCTATTTCACATTTCAAAGCTTGAGTTAAAATATGGCTCTTTGAATAGATTTCAATTGTGTATTATCTATATTTGGCTCTTTTGGCTGACAAGGTTGCCGACCACTGCCTTAGGCGATATAGGCGTGATATGAATGTATGTATAATTTTGCGCAATGCAAAATACGGGAAACTCCCGAATCATATACAAAACCGCCATAAATTCCCAAATGCAATAACATTTCATTTTATCTCTATAGGGTAAACTAAATAGTTTTATTGCAAATTACAAACCTAAACAACAACTTACATATAAAATACTATATTTTGCACGCGGCTGCGCTTGTGTAAAAATTTGTTAGGTTATGTTAGTACCAGTCCTTTCTTTTTAAATAAAATATGGCCTATGTTATTCGGTGATATGAGAGCTTTTTAATGGACAAAGAATTATTTAAATCGGTTAAGTGGTTTTTGAGTTAAATCCTTACAAACATACAAACAAACACTTCGTAGTTTTAGACAATAGATTTCTATCCCTCGGAAACAGTTCTATTTCTGGATGAAAGGTACCCTATGTCCGATTCGAAATTTTATGATGATCGGTCGAGTAGTTAAGGCGTGAAAGCGTATACAAACAAACATATATTCGCCTTTTTTATATTAGTTAAGATTTATAATTAAGGAGATCAGGATTGGGATGTATACAGGTGTCCCAGAGTATGTGAATCAAATTGTAACGGGCGATTCCTTAGGTAAGGACCATAGAAATGTGCGAAAAAAACAAAATATGACATTTGAGCAAAATAGAGAATCAAAGTTTTTAAAAAAGTACAACTTTTCAGACTTTCTACTACAGATAATAATAATATCTGTCCCAATGATGTTGTGTGTAATCACACAACACCATCTAGCCCAAACTAAGCAGAGCTTGTACTATGGGTACTAGACAATGGATAAACATACATATATACTTTTTTTTGTAAATACATACATATTATACATAGAAACACCCAGACCAAGATAAACATCCATGTTCATGCACACAAATGTTTGACTTGTGCGGGAATCGAACCCGCGACCTCAGGCGTGGCAGTCGGTTACATTAACCACTACGCTTTCGAGGCCGTTATACATATATGTAATAACATATTATTTTAAAAATATTTTATCTAAATCTACGAGGATGGCAATGAATAAGTAATTATTTTTTATGTTTCATACTTTCATATAGCCTATTTTGGTATCGGGCGACCACAACCTGTTGCCAATACCTCTGTATCATAATTCATAATACTATATGCATGACCGGAACGATCGGTGGCTAAAAGCGTTGTTCGCCTTAGTGAATCATATTAAATATTAATTTGCCACTCTTACAAGATAATTTACAAAAATCCATTTTTAGAACTCAGCTGCGGTATATGAGAAACTCCAGTGCAAGATTCCATGCTTCTAGATTAAATCTGATTAGTCTGTGCATTATTTAATACGCACATAACTTCAAAGAGTCAGTGTGTGCCTTGGAATCGAACTCGAGACCTCTGCGTGGCAGTGCAACGGTTTCCCACTAAACTGTCGCTGCTGCTTTTGCTCTAGGTGTATTACACCCTCTTTTCTTGCTTACACCTTAGGTACAGTCGTGAACCAATATGGTATCTTATAAATGGTTCTGACTTCCTATTTGTAGTTCGTATTACATAACAAGTAGTGTTCTAAAAAATTGTTTGAACTGTGTGTCAATTACGAGTTTTGCTGTCGTCTAGTAATTTACTGACCGAAAATTACAGTCGTTATTCAAAATTCGAAACATTTACCATACATTTACATTTGTCTTTCTTATGGAAGACATTTTACGCTAGAGCAGGTTCGATATTATATACTAGCTGACCCGCGCAACTTCGTCTGCTTCGCATAAGATCATTTTCCCCGTTTCTGCAACATTTTTTATTGATGCTCCGCTCTTATTGGTCTACCCTATAGCCTTCCCCGATAAATGGGCTATCTATCATTAACATAATTTTTCAAATCGAACCAGTAGTTCCTGAGATTAGCGCGTTCAAACAAACAAACAAACTAACTCTTCAGCTTTATAATATTAGTATAGATTATATAGCAACGATAGCTCAGTGGCGAGACCAACAGACTGCAATGCAGAATGTCTCGAGTTCGAACCCACGTCGCGCACGTCTGACTTTCGGAAGTTATATGACTTTTCGAAATTATGTGCGTATTGATTGACAATTATCGCCTGCTCCGTGCCTCGGAGAACACGTTAAGCCGTCGGTCTTGGCTGCCATGAACATCTATGGCAGTCGTTATTGGGAGAGTGTCGACACAAAAGATCCCACTGGGTCGAAGTGTCGCCGGTCTGCACTGACTGGCCCCCACATAAGATACATACATACATAGATTATGAATTTTGATACATGGCAAATTTGTTGTAACCTGTGAACGTTAGTACGCAATGATTTTGGTTTTAAGGAGTGCTTGAGTAGGAGAAATTAGAGCTAAAGTGATGGCTCACTTAGCGATTTCAAGGAATCGTTCTGTTAGGATTACTAAGCTTGTGGAATATCAGTCAGACTGATATTATAGACACCCATAAGCCTCCGTAACTAATTACCATCAGTCAAGCTGTGTGTCTTGTACTTAAAACATAAGGGATCGTTACGTCAACATCATTATCTTTGAAGTCGCATCAAATAAATATTTGAGCTCTTTCATGGTTCTATATAGTATACAATGGCCATTAACCATGATTGTGTTGCATACACAAAAGTCAGTGACGCGTGTGTTTGGGTTTTCCAGTTGTGAAATTTTCAGTACTAGCATGAAATCGGGTACTATGGCCAGTAGACGGCTATTGGCTAGCACACTGTTACCTTGTACCCAAAATCCTGACAAACAGTGTCACAACAACGACAATAGGGTTTTATTTATTTATTTATTTATTTGGACAACCAACAAGAACATACACCTTAAAAGCTAAGTTACAAAGTCAGTGGTATACAAGTATTGGTGCTGCCTTAATTACAGGTTGCCACGGAAAGCAAAATACAAACGATAGTTGGGCGCATAAGGCTTCTCAGAACTAAAAAATAAAAACTTAAATTAACAATTTCTTACATAATTAGTATATACTAAAAGTCAGTCAGCGCTCAGCCGCGGTGTCGATCGTATGTGTGCGCGTGCGATACCGTGTTTAAAATGTCGAAAACAGTGAAGTGTACAAGTTGCAATATTGTGATTAGCGAGATTCTTGCTTATTTGCAAAATAAGGTTGATACGATGGACAATGAGAGTATGGTACGCATTTGTGCCTCAGCTTTTACTATCAGTGAAGTCGAAAAAGCGAAAGGTTTGTTATTTGACTCCATCAAAACAAACAAACGAAATATATCAAGAAGGAAGGACGGCAAGATACAGCGAGACCTTGAGGATGTTATAGCAATATTCAAGGAGACTGATCCCGAGGTAATGCCAATTTTCGTAGCCAGAGAGTTAAATAAATTACCACCGATTACGTTTGATCACGTAGATGTGACTGCTTTATTGAAAGATATCGTTAAGCTAAAATCAGACGTTGAGGCAATTAAAAGTTCGTATGTAACTACTAAGCAATTTGAAGAATTAGAAAATAAACGGTCAGCAATAGAAATGTCGAGAAACAGGTCAATGACCAAGCAAAATATAGACACCTGTCAAAGTTATCCATCACACTCAAATAATAGCAAAAATGAATACCCGCTTATTAACAAGTGTGCAGTGGCAACGACGATTCCGCGAATGCCGGCGAGCTTCACCGAAGTGACTGACGAGGCGAGCATTGTACTATCTCTTTCGCTTGATCCAACCGAGGTAATGAATGCAATCCCTACTACACCACCGCAAGCGCTGGTTGAAGTGAGTGCGACTGCGACGGAATGCTGTGCAAGCGAGGCGGCGAATAAAGAGAATGTTACGAGTGAGAAACTGGTTTGTTCAACGAGCGGGGATAACTGTTTATTACCAGCTGATCCATGTAAACACAACGCGGCGACCGGCAGCAATAAGATAACTGATACAGTGGCAATACAAAAGTTATCGTTTGCGGAGACTATCAGGAATGGGGAGGAATGGAAAACGCCAAAAGACGATGAACAGTGGATACATGTACAGAAAAAACGATTAAGAAATATGTTTATAGGAAACAAAGGGAAGGCTGACTCGAACTGCAGTAAATTTAAGGCGGCGGATACAAAAATAGCAATGTTTGTATCGAATGTGCACAAAGATGTGCTTGAATCTGACATTGTCAATTATATCTGTGATAAGACAAATGAGAAGGTGACGTTGTTAAAGATTAGGACAAAGAAACCGAGAGACTATAACTCGTATAAGATTTATGTAGCAGAGAAGAACATTAATGCATTTCTGGATGACAATCTGTGGCCTGCTGGAATCACATTCAGACGCTTTGTCAGTGTTAGAATGAATAGTATAAACGGTGAGAATAAACAACGTGTAAGTACTTAAGTAAAATAATAACTAAATGGATATAACACAAATAAGTAGCACGTTAGTTAGTTTCAATTGTAAAGCTCTAAAGAGATCAATGGAGGGGATACGAACATTGTGTAAGGATGCAGATGTGTTAGCGCTTCAGAAAACATGGTTGCTGCCGCATGATTTGCCTTTACTTAACACAATAGACGAGGAATTTGGATGCATTGGTACGTCTGCGGTGGATACGTCGTTAGGCCTCCTAAGTGGTAGGCCATTTGGCGGTGTGGCACTTCTATGGCGGAAGAGTGCGTTTGAGTCGGTCTCTGTAATTGATTGTCATAATGAGCGTATATGTGCTATAAAGGTGATGACGCGCAACAGGTCAGTGCTAATATTAAGTGTGTATATGCCTGTTAACGATATAGATAATTTACCGATTTTTACTGACTGTCTAAGTGTGATCGAGTCCATAATAGAAACAAATTCTGATAGTGAAGCAGTGTATACTTTAGGTGATTTTAATGCTCATCCTAGTGAACTATTTTGTAATGAGTTGTTGAGTTTTTGTTTAGAACATGACTGGTGTTGTATAGATTTGGAGGTGCTGGGTACCCAGTCTGATACATACACTTTCACAAGTGAGGCACATGGGTGTAGGCGATGGTTAGACCACTGCATAGTAACGAAAGCTGCTCAAGGGACTATCCGTAATGTATGGGTACAACACGACGTGTATTGGTCTGATCACTGTCCTTTATACATAGAATGTGACATTGAGAAGATTGTTAGTAAGCGCGCTATAGGATGTAAGACACTAAGTGATGGTGTGAACTGGGACAGAAGGGAATTGAAACAGATCGATTTATATCATACTCTATGTAACGAGGAGCTCAAAAATATTCATTTCCCTAAGGAATTCAGACTATGTGCTGATACATTCTGTTCTGACCCTAAACATAGGTACTTGTTAGACAATATGTATATTAGTATTATTGATATTTTGACTTGTGCATCTATGAAGTCCTCTAAGCGTAAATGTTTCAGACGGGGTGGGTACATTACCGGCTGGAACAGGTACGTCGCTGGCGCTCATAGTGACGCCAGGCTGGGGTTTCAGTTGTGGGTGTTAGCAGGTAAGCCATCTAATGGTTCTATATATGAGCAAATGTGTGATAGTCGGAAGGCTTTTAAATCCAAGCTGAGATGGTGTCAGAACAGGCAAGAACAAATCAGAATGGATATACTAGCCTCAAATCATGCCGCGGGAAATTTTTCAGCCTTTTGGAAAAAAACCAATAATATGAACCCTAGGCCGAGCGTGCCTGTGAGCGTCGGGGGCATCAGTGATCCTAAAGGCATAGCAAATAGTTTTAAAGACCACTTCACAGTAAGATCTCCACTAGGTCATTCGATGACTTCTACCGGAGGTATTGAGACCGAAATGCTCGGGGAAAGGACATGCTTTTCAGCTGAGGACGTCGCCTCGGCTATTATAGGCATGAGACGGGGTAAGTCTCCGGGGCATGACGGCCTCAGTATCGAGCATTTTAGGCACGCGGGATTACACCTACCGCGTGTGTTGGCTATGTTTTTTAACTTGTGTATAGGTCATTCACACTTACCGGAATCACTGATGAAAACCATAGTTGTTCCCATTGTTAAAAATAAGACAGGGGATCTATCGGATAGGTCAAATTATCGGCCCATCTCGCTTGCCACAACAACCGCAAAAATACTTGACAGTTTGCTTAATAGGATTCTCAGTGAACATTTACATTTACATGACGCACAATTTGGTTTCAGAGCGGGACTGTCCACTGAAAGTGCAATTTTATGCCTTAAGCATACTGTGAAGTATTACACGGAAAGAAAGACGCCGATATACGCCTGTTTCCTCGACGTGTCAAAAGCTTTTGACTCAGTTGCCTATAATATACTGTGGCAAAAGCTACAGGCGACGGGCGTGCCAGCGGCATACATCAATATTTTAAAATTTTGGTATTGTAACCAGATTAATCAGGTTAGATGGGCTGATACAATGTCTGACGAATATAGACTGGAATGTGGGGTAAGACAGGGTGGACTAACATCTCCTGGCCTCTTCAGTCTATATATGAATGAGTTGATCGAGGGACTCAGTAGAACGCATATCGGATGCTACATTGACGGTACCTGTGTCAACAACATAAGCTATGCTGATGATATGGTTCTGCTGGCCCCCTCGGTAAACGCCCTGAGATCATTGGTACAAATTTGTGAACGGTACGCTTCAGAACATGGTCTCAGGTACAACTCACGCAAAAGTGAGGTATTGATTTTTAAGGCGGGGAATCAGAGGCCCATTACTGTGCCTCCAGTCATGATAGACGGGAATGTACTGAAGACTGTACAAACCTTTAAATATCTGGGCCATGTAATATCGGAAGGTCTTAAGGATGACCCAGATATAGAGAGGGAACGCAGGGCGTTGGCGGTGAGGAGTAATATGCTGGCCCGCAGGTTTGCTCGATGTACTAATGAAGTAAAATTAACTCTTTTTAGGGCATATTGTCAATCTTTTTACTCGAGCGGCTTGTGGGTTCGGTATACGCAACGAGCCTACAACGTCCTGCGTATACAATATAATAACGCTTTCAGAATGTTGTTGGGGCTACCGCGTTATTGCAGTGCGTCGCAGATGTTTGCAGTTGCGCGCGTTGACGGTTTTCACGCTATAATGCGGAAAAAAGCGGCGTCACTGTTTCAGAGATTGCGTAGTAGCACCAACAGCATTCTGCAAATGATTGCTTCCCGTAATGATTGTCCTATACAGGCACACTGGGTAGGCATCGTTACGGGAAAACTGTAATGTATGCTTAATTTATTTCTTTTTACTAACATAGTTTGTAAGAAAATTGTTACTAACTTATATGGATTATGTCCGAAATAAATGTATTATTATATTATTATTATTATTATTATTATATTAAAAGAACAAAACTTTTATTGAAGTTAATCTTCTGTAAAGTTGACTGCAGATCTCAAAAGATGTGTGTAGGCAAAATTTATGACGGTTTCTGGATGTTGTAAAATAAAAATGTATCATTTATTATTAATAGTTTATTTTTAATAAAATACATTATATACCTTGGGACTTAATGATGAAAAACCTAGATTGAATTTAAAACTCGTGTGGCAAATTCGAATAACGGTTAACTTAATATTGTCTTCTGTTTACGCGAATATTATTCATTGAAATTAAACTACTATATACGGATTTTATCGCGTTATTGATTTGACACTTTATTACATAATTTTGAAAACTGTTACGCTACTACTATTATTAAACTTTACTAATTTTTAAGCTAATTGAATTATTATTGAAACGTCGGGGAAAGTGTAAAATTAAATTAAATCTAAATAGTTTCAAAAGTTTTAATAATAATTCAATTAGCTTAAAAATTAGTAAAGTTTAATAATAGTAGTAGTATAACAGTTTTCAAAATTATGTAATAAAGTGTCAAATAAATAACGCGATAAAATCCGTATATAGTAGTTTAATTTTAATGAACAGTTAACTTATTAAAACAATTAATAAGCATTTTATGTAATAAATAATAATATAACAAATACATTTACATTTATTTGATGAAATACAACTCTCGCACTAGGAATAATTCTTGTATCGCGGGGGACATTTACAAACATTTAAAAAACGGACACAAAGGACATCCAGACTCGGAATAACCATTTGTGGATCACACAAATTGTCTCGTCCCGGGTGGGATTCAAACTCTGACACTCGGCGCAGTCGCAGTGGTGAGGCGATCACTCAAACCACTACGCCATCGAGAGCACGCAATGCACGCGAGCTTGACTGCACATCAAGCTCACGAGGTCGTTAACAAATAATGACTTTATTCTTAAATTAAAAATAATTATATTATACTTAGATTAAAGCTTCAGACTTTGATAAATCTAAACATTACATGAAACAGGAACCAATTTTCAAAATATTCTATAAGAGCTCGAAGCCGGTCACAATATGTGTAAGTTAAAGCATCTATTCAGGTTGTATGCTCGGCGCTAGACACCCCCACGAGAAACCTGTATCTATGATTAACTTGCACACGTCACTCGCGCAAGAATCTAGCATTATAATGCCAGCTACTCGCTTACAACAACAAACATCTCTATTTAAGCATCTTAAAACTAAATAATAAATTAATACTGATACATATTTTTCTAAGCGACTACTGCCTAGGAGTCATTATAAATGGATACAAAGAGCACCCAGATTTAGAACAACTATTTGTGGATAACACAAATGCTCGGTTCGTGATAGATTGGCGGGAAGACCACTAAATTCACTTGAATCAAACTTTATGTATGTTACATTCATACAGTTTGATTCATACAGAGATTTGATACATTTGATTCATACACTCAAAGAAATCAGCATTCTTCTACCTTTCACTCTATCAATAATAACGCGGCAATAACGACCTTAATTCAAATGCGCACATTGACCATCTAATTAAACTCCAAGTACCTTTTCAAAAATATAGTTTGTCTAGAACTCTACAATTGATTAACTGCTTGATTTTGTCTCAATGTAGATTTTGTAAATAAACTTCTATTCCTCTGTAACAGTTCTTTTTTCTTGGATGAAAGAACGACTTTTCTGTACTCCTAATAACGTTTAATAGAAACTTTATGATGATCGATCAAGTAGTTAATGCGTAACGAACAATACCATTAGTTAGAATATGTAACTCTGCACGTGCAACACGCTGGCACTTCATACGATTTCTGAACCACTATATTTCTTTCAAGGTCATAAACATATAGAGTCCTTATCGCCGTAGAGGACACGCATTTCGATTGCATACCGGAGTCTTTAATACGTAAGTCTTTGAAGCATTGTTCATCGCTGTTTTCGTCAATGTGCGTAACCCTGTTGAACAGAAAAGCAAGAATTGTAAGCAAGAACGATATACCAGTATGCAAATGTAACAAGACGAAAGGTCATTAGGCATATTTGACCCGGTTGATGAAAGATTGCGTACAAAAATCAAATGTATTTTAAATAAATCTTATTAATCTCCCCTTTTATACCGTAAAGTTATTTATTTTGTTTATATCAGCCGGGGGCAAATTTTTATTTAACTTGGAATAATATAAAATTATTGTCATTATTAACGCTTTTTATGTCTCCCATAAAAATGAAAATGTTTAAGTTTAAATGTTAATGTTTATAATACATATATTATATCATTATTTATATATTTTTTAATTATTGATTATATTTGAATATCGACGTGAAATAGCAGTATTCCTACTATTGTGTTTCGTTCGGTGAGTGAGAGTGCCGGAGGCCCAATCACCCTCTTTCCCCCTTCCCGCTCCTTCTCCTCCCCACTTCCTTTCCTAAAGGGTCGGCAACGCGCAAGTGATGCCTCTGGTGTTGCAGGCGTTCATAGGCTACGGTGACCACTTACCATCAAGTGGGCCGTATGCTTGTTTGCCTGCATAGATGTATAAAAAAAAATCTGTTTCCCATGTAGTAGTTTAAGTTTTGTTCTACCGTTTTTTCAATTCTCCCACATTCTGCAAGAGTGAAACCTATACCATTGTGTTTCAAAGTCAATTCTCTGCATAGTCCACCATATTTGGTTCGTGTACGCCGTTGGTCAAACGTCCGAACAAAATGCCCATTGACCTTTGTTGGTACATTTATGTAAAATAAAGGCCTGGTTCCCACACCTTATTATTCAAGTTTATATTTTATGTGTTGAATATTTTTCCTTCGTTCTTCTTTCTACCTAAATCAGGAAACGGGTCATTTTACCTACGGTCAGTTTATTTTTGACACATATTCTATGAAAAATATGTCAAAAATGTATTGTCCATAGTTAAAACCAGGCTAAAGTCATCCTAAGTTACTAGGTATTCGTTTTCTAAATATCGAAGTTAAATTCTAGTCAAACTTTATTCTAATAATACTATCTCCATGAGTCCACGCCGATTTCCCAAAGGACAGATTCTATTGGTTTTCAGATAAAATTGATTTAACAATAACGCTCGGTTTCTAATTCTTCTTCTCTCTTTTCGTGTGGTTAGTGGCCAACCTATTGTCAAGAGTTGTTTAAGCCGCCCATGGGCCTTTGACATGGTTTAACGACTGCTGTCAATTTGGCAACAACCGGGACCGTGTTTTTCGTGCCCTCCGAAGCACGGAGACGATCAGATGAAATACCACTAAGCGGTCACCCATCTATAGACTGACCGCACCCAACGATACTTAACCTCGCTAATCGTTTACCGATCAGTGAGTGCAATTGGCTATGAGCGCCTCAAATTTCTAATTAACGAATTGTCAAATTAAGACTAATGTCAAATGATTTGATGGGCTGTTGTTAATATAGTAAACAAATCATAGTAATCGACGTGCGTTTGAATATTTGCAAATATTTGTATCGATCTATGAGATCCTAGTGCTTGTTTCATTTATATCCATTGAAAAATCCAAGATTTGTTAAGATTAATGATTATTTTTATTTAAAAAAAAGATGTACCTAATTCCCGTATCGTGGACGAATTTACAGACATTCAAACAACGGACACAAAGAACACCCAGTTTCGAAACAACTATTTGTGGATCATACAAATTTTTGTCTCGTGTGGGGATCGAACCCACAACACTCGGCGCGGCGGCAGCGGACGGCGGCCACTTAAAGCACTACGCCATCAGTGCAGTGTGTGTATTCAATGTGTCCGTGGGTATAATATACATATCTCTGTCCTCTTTCTCTGAAGGATCCCCGAGATCATTGAGATATGATTCAATATTATGTTGACCACTTAACTTGTGAATTTTGCAAACGTGTATGTGTGTGACTATAAAAGATATACTCACGCGCAATTCACGACTTTAACGTATTGTTTGAATAGATTTGTTTGCACAAACACATCGATCTTGGTATCGTCCCCACCGTGATTGTACAGGTACATCGAGTCATTCTGTAAAATAAATAGCAATTACATTATAGAACAAAATAGCATCGATAAACGGTTCAATTTGGGATATTTAACTATGTAAGCAGCGATAATCTAGTGAGAGATCGTTGGACTGTTACGCAGAGGTCTCAAGCTCGATTCCAAGCCACGCACCACTGACTTTTCAAAGTTATGTGCGAATTAAATGGTTAACTACCGCTCGCCTTAAGACTGCGCCGAGCGAAATGTGCCAAAACAGGCGGTCACAGTTAAGTGAATAAAATCAACACTTTTTGTTTAATACAAAAATAAAATATACATATACCATAACAATGAATTTATTTACAATTATTACTCCGTGTAAAAAATGTAAAATAATTAATATTTCATTTACGTAAATTTGCACGAAAAATGCAAAAACGTAAGCTCGCGTTACGTGATTTTTAGATTATAACAGTAGAAATCTATCCTATTTTACAGCTTTAAACGAAACATAAATTATTATATTATAATTTGTCCGTCCCAAATATTTAAGTTTTTGGTTGACAATAAAGATACATATTCATCAAAAAAGCACTTCAAATCTTCCATACAATTTTACTATGGCGACCGCGCGCCGATTTGAATATGCGCCGCACGAGCTCTGTCATTATCTGTCTTACGCTCGGCGCAGTCTTAAGAGTGAAGGAAAACATATCGTGAGGAAACCTTGTCGAAGATGTGTGCAGTTTGCCAACCCGCACTGGGCCAGCGTGGTAGACTATGGCTTAGCCCTTTTCACACTGAGAAGAGGCCCGTGCCCAGCAGTGTGACAGCTTATAAATAGGCCTGATATTATTATTATTAACGATACTTTAATGTGTCAAGACATTGAATAATACCTTAGTGACAGTAGGGCAGTTGTGCCAGTCTTCCTCCGGCGACAATATTTCGCCATCGATAGGCTCGTCTTCTCCGAACCGGTCGTCAAGTCCATTGTCAGTCTATAACAATAAAGGAATGGAAATTAATACATTAAAGGTAGATGCAATAATTTTAACTATAGTCCAGCCATTTCGTCAACATTTTAAAGACAATATAATTAAATAAATAAATAAAAAATAATTGTCTGGTTATAAAGCTGGGCTAATATTACATAGTGACAGTCAATGCGGCTACTGTGCATAAGGTCTCGTGTTCAAATCTTAGGTCGGGGCTCAGTTGCAGCCCGGAGTTAGGAAATTAGCGGTGCTAGACACCTCGTGCCTCAAAAAACATGTAAAGCCGTTGGTCTGTGCCTTATCTCTCTCCGGTTGAGTCGGATTGCCGTCCCATCGAATCATTAGGAAACAGTCAGTGCACTTGTGTTTGCGCACATACTTGTGCACTATAATATTTCCTGCGCAGATGGTCACTTTGGGTTTAGATTGGCCGCCATGACCGAAATTCGATCTAGAGGACATTATGATTACGTTTTTGACCTTACCTTTAAAAGAAAGTCAGGCAGCGCGCTGTTGATCTTCTCCTCAAGTTGCTCGTAACCCTTAGGTTTGATGGAGCAGAACTGCTCACCCTTGCATTCTGCGGGGAGGGTAAGCGTCAGGCCAACGTCTGAAACAAATAATATATAGATAAACGACATGAAATTAAAAGAGAAACAACTATTTTCGCATACATTAAAAAATCTTGCAAAATCTGAATTTTAAACTTTCTAATATTTATAGTTAACTATTAAGCATATCTACTGTAAAGTGCCTAAAACCTATCTTACTTTCAGATGGAGCGGCATTACTGGTCACCAAGCACAGGGCAGTCAACTGTAATAATACAAAAAGGTACGTTGCAATATAAAAATTATTTTTAAGTTAGATATTTTTAAAATGTTTTTTTCGATTTTTAAACACGGAGCTACAGACAAGCCAGACGTAATAAAAAAATAATCTTGCGTGAATCTTCCTTCGAATGGTTGACAACAAACAAAACCATCAAAACTAATTTATTTAAGAAACTAAAAATAAAACATTTTTAAAATACGCTTTCTAGTACTACTAAATATAATATTTAATAATTAAATATTTACCACAAAGGAAACGAACTTGCACGTCGCCATTTTAGTTCCAAATTTAACTGTTATAATTTTAAATAGAAGTGAATTAAGCGGGAAAAATATTTTAAAGTGTTTAAACGTTGTTGCCTTTGAAATGAGTTCTTACTTCTTTTAATGTTAGCTGCTAACTGTTACTGCTGGCACGAGGAGCCGGCTTATAAACGTTTTATGTTTTCCTCGTTGTAACACGGGAAAACCGTATTGTCATACGTACACATAAATATAATCGTGGTTTATTTTTATAGCACAACTTTTACACTATTTTCATACTAAATCTATTTTTATTTACATTTCTCTGAAGTTTTGGTTGCCTTTCAGCATCAGTAATGACGAAAAAAAATAAGGCAGTGGTCGTATTATCTTGGACGGTAGTTAGACGGTAGTACCCGAATATATTTAAATTTTCGGTGTTCCTTGAACAGGAAATCCGTTATAAATTTTTATACAATGTTTATTGCGTTGAAGAATCTGTGGAATGCTGTTTGTGACGTAGTTATAACATTGCATTACGTCACATTGCACGTCATAATTAGTATGAGGTATGATTTTCCGTTTCTAGGTATAGAGATAGTATTCGCTTTGATGTTATGTGCGATTTCATTGATGTTGTTGTAGTTGATGAATTATGACGCATCTGAAACACTCACTGTGAAGTCCCGAAGTAGTAGGTAGGTGTATTACACCGACATTTCGGCGCTATGTTTTTGTTTCTACATAATAGGTGGCGAAGTTATTGCTTCTTCTTAGCGTTTCGTTGGCAATAATTGCTTAATATTAAACCTTGTCAAGTCCTAGTACGTGCAGTTGTTGGGGCACTCAGGGCACAATATAAGCTGTGACATTGTTTGGGTGCGGTGGAACAAACAGCCCAGATTAGGATCGTCTAAGAATCCCCACCTCATCATATTTTCTTTTGCACCGGCCGACCTGAGTTCGGAGTCTGTTTAGTGACTTCTAGACCAGCTATGATAATTTGTGTCCAGGTCGAAGCTATCGCTATGTATCGGGTAGAAAACGGCTGTGTTTACTAACAGATAAATTCAATAACATTTTGTTGTACCTATAAATTGAAATTAAGATCTCATTCACAGGAGTCGAAATCATCTTGCACAACCAAGGCAGTCGTCAAATGAAAATGTTATTAATTATTTTATTAGTTTTTTTTTAATGTCTTCCGTATCGTAATTATAACCAAATATGAACGATTTGACGGATGACATTACGCTATATGACGGATAATCTACATGGAAACGATAGTACTATTATACAATAGTGTAAGACCATCACAGCATTTTTTATTCAAATAAATGTGTAATGAGAAGGTAAACAATGTTTTCGCTAGATTGAAAGACGGCCATTTTTACTTTATTTCTATAGTTGAAAAATGTTGATCCGTAACTTCGGATGATGATACACAATGATGTATCTTCGGATTCATTCTTTCAAAGTGTCATTAAACGGTTACGTACCGAAATTTGGGGCGAATACCGCAATCAAATGTTTTACACAATACGAACGGTCGGCCCAAAGTCGATCGGATATTTTCTTGATTATCTACTTTAAATTTTGTGAATATGAGTTGCTGTGATTATTACCTAATACAAACACAGCGATAGCTTAGTGAGATTATCCGACAAAAAACCAGAGTCACTGGCGTAGTTCAGAAGTGTAGCAGGCTGAAGTGGCAGTGGGCTGGTCACATCTGTCGCAGAACCGATGATCGTTGGAGCAGACGGGTTCTCGAGTGGAGACCACGACTCGGCAAGCGTAGTGTAGGACGCCCTCCGGCCAGATGGACCGATGACCTAAAAAAGGTGGCTGGAGGTGACTGGATGGCGAAAACGGGAGATCGGGCCCTGTGGCGCACCCTGGGGGAGGCTTATGTCCAGCAGTGGACTGCAATAGGCTGAAATGATGATGATGATGATAGCTTAGTGGGGAGACCAACAGACTGCAATGCAGAGGGTCTCGGATTCGAACCCACGTCGCGCACCTCTGACTTTCGGTAGTTATATGACTTTTCGAAATTATGTGCGATTGTATTGTAATTGAAATTAAGTGTATTAATTGACAATTATCGCCTGCTCCGTGCCTCGGAGAGCACGTTAAGCCGTCGGTCCCGGCTGCCATGAACATCTATGACAGTCGTTATTGGGAAAGTCAGTACCCTCTAATATCCTGCCACTGGTCTAGCCTTAGGGTATCGTTAGCCTTCGGGTTGCGGAGGTCAGGTGGCATCTGCTCCGTGTAAAAACTGATATCCAGTCAAATCCGGTTAGACCAGAAAAGCCGACCCCAAGTGACTTGGGAATAATAAAGGCTAAGAGAGAAGAAGATTAATAAATATGTTTGACTTTGACTTTGGAGCTGATACATACTTTTTGTCTTCATCTTTTGTAATGATCTGTACGCTTACACATAGGCTTAAAATAGTCACTCTAATAATAATGTAAACAGAATTCAGGCTTATAAGGTAGGAAGTAGGAAGTTAAGCTAACTTACACTAAAAGAAAAGTTCAAAATATCCTACTAATTAATATTAGTAAGATATTCTGAATGTGAAAGTTTGTGAGGAGGGATGGATCAATAGATGTTTGTTTGTTACTCTTTCACGCAAAAATGACTGAACCGATTGCGATGAAACTTGGCACGTAGATAGCTGGAGACCTGGATTAACACATAGACAGAGACTTTCTATCCCGATATTCCCACAGCATCGGGACTTACACGGGTGAAACCGGGCGCATCTAGTGTTTAATAAGCCCACGTTACATTTGTATGTAACTACAACTACTCTTGATATATATAACTAGTGACAGAGAGACGTTTTTCAGCCCGAACGAATTCCACCTACCGAATCTAACCATGAAGCTAAATCATCTCGGGATCCACACAAACAAATTTCACTAAATTACTGTGTGTGTCACTACACACACAGTTACTAAGGAAATCTGTGTTATCGTGTCTTAATATTGTGTTATACTTACGCGAATGTTATACATTGAAATTAACCGTGGCAGAGCCACGCTTCGGCACGAATGGCTCGGCTCGACCGGAGTGATACCACGGCCTCACAGAAAACCGGCGTGAAATAGTGCGTGCGTTGTGTTTCGTCGAGTGAGTGAGGGTACCGGAGGCTAAACCTGCCCTACCCTCCTGCCCTCTCCTCCAAATTTAAAAAGCTGGCAACTCATTTGTGTCTCCTCTGGTGTTGCGGGTGTTGATGGGTGGCGGTGATCGCTTGCCATCAGGCAATCCGTATGAGCGTTTGCCAACACTAACATAAAAAAAAACTACACTATAAAATAAACACTGCGACAAAAGCCCTATAAAGTAAATTTCAATGTTATCATGTCTTTTCTTTTTTTAATAAGACAACTATTGCGTTAGTAATGATTCCTGCATCGCAGACGACGGACACAAAGTGCACCCAGACTCGGAACATCATTTGTGGATCACACAATTTTTTGTCCCGTCTGGGATTTGGACCCCCTATACTTGACATAGTGGTAGTGCAAGTTTATTTAAACCACTGTGCCATATGTTTATACATGTATAATGACGTTGGGAGAACTAAACAAGCTTTGAAAAAAAATAGAGCTGTGTAAAAAATTAACAATGACAATAAACGACATCTGTACGTATACGTTGTTTACCTACGCATTACAAATTTACTGTAACTAGCGGTCGCCTAGGGGTCAAAATTCGACCAAAATTCCTAAGCTTGCTGTACTTTGTTTTCTGTTTTTCTCTATTACATATACATATATATAAGGTAAAGGTAACCATAGTTACAAAGAATTGTACGACGTCAGACGAACAGTGTCGAAATACTACGAACGCGATTCGACTGCGTGTGTCAAGTGCATGGTTGTGTGCGTGTAGTGTTTTTTCATTCATTTAATGTATTTCTAATGCATATTTTATAAAAATATTAGGATTTGCCCCTTCTTCTCCATATACACTTTAACTGTGCCAAATTTCATACTCCTCCGTCTGCGCAATTTTTGTAAAAATATATAGATAAACTCAACTGTGCTAAAATGACGTAGGTAGGCTTTGGGATGTCAGTCTATCGCCTCATCACTGTCTGTGCACCAGGTGCACCAAGTATTGTGGTTGCAATCCCCACAGGTGACAAAAAGTTTTGTGACTCACGTATTTCTAATCCTTTCGGCTCTGGTTTTTCTTCGTATCTGTTGTTTGTAAATTTCACAAGAAAATGAGAAGGAGATTTGTGACAAAGTTAAAAACATGTGACTTTCGGTGTTACTCAAAGAATGTAAACATGACTATTACTAAGCCTACGCTGTCCTTCAGTCTGACTGTCAGCGGGCTGTATCTCATGTACCGTAATAGGTAGAGAGTTGAAATTTTCACAGTGAGTATTGCTGCTATAACAACAATAATAAAAACCAGGCGGAATTTAAAGATCCCTTCGTGTGCGAGTCCGATTCGCACTTGACCGGTTTTTGTATATCTGCTACCTATGTAAAAATGTAACTTTACAAATCTATGGATGCATTACACAGAATAAGAATGCGTTACCACAAAATAAATAAAATTTCTGTAAATGTAACGTAAATAGGGAGGGACTAGACGAGTCAAGTCAAGTAAAAAATTCTTTATTAATTTAGGCCACAAAGTAACACTTATGAATAAATGATAAACAACACCCTGAACAACGTATTGAGTTTTTTGAAAAGTGGTAGCACTAAAGTTATTAAGTATGATGTAAAGATCACACAGGCAAAAGATTATTAGTATTTTTCAATTAAGCCTGTGTATCTGTAACTGTTATAAAACAAATCAAGCAATATTACTCACGTGTACTACTCCGCCAGCGTAACTCGTGAAGTTACGCTGGCGGAGCAATCAATGTAATCATAAACGCTCCCCCACGTTTTGTAGCTAGTACCTAAAATACACGACAATACTACAAGGCCCAATGTTGGTTAAAACATTTGACAATATGACAAACATTTAACGATGATGTTTGCGGTAAACGCTGACCACAAAAAAGTCAAAACGATCGTATTGTGGTCTCATAAATGATATCGTTAAAAGTAAACGCCAACTTCGTTTAATAGGCCTATTAGTTCTTATAACATATGTGGCAACCCTTGTATTAAGCAAGTAAGTTAGCTGTATTAAAACCGCGAATTTACAATGATTAGGCAGTTTATATGTATTGCAATAATAAGCAGATTAGCCGATAGAAATATTATTTCAACAGTTGTCATGGCCTTGTAGATTAAGCATTGCTATGCTATCCATGCAGTTATTGCTGGATAAAGTAGCTTTATAATGATTCGCCAGATGACCTCCAACCACCCTGAGGTTTTACCTGGGGGAGGTGGGCTTCGTGGGCCTGCTCGCCACCCGATCAGCACCAGCTCCGAGAGGCGGCGTGCGTGTTCCCACGCGCGCCTCTTTATCGTGTATCCATCCCCCCTCAAGGAGACACTAGTATTAAATGTAGAAGTACCTAAAGAGTAGGTCTTCTCGTGTAGTGGCCTGCCGTTTTATAAGACACCGCAGCGGGTCGAAACCTCAGCGGATTCGCGATTGCATGTGAAAGCGATTCGCGCGGCCCCGTCGACTATGGTTATGTTGAGGAACACCGTGGTAGGTTTAGTCGGTAGGACTGAGACGTTCCCTGGTGAGTCTGACATAACCTCTCCACCGCCCCGTGAGAGGTATGTGTTAATGCATTCGCCCAGAAAAAAAGTGCTTTCCAATGGTGAAAGACAGTCGAAAAATGTCTGGTGCAATACAGGTGTTTTACGTCAGTTTAATTCCACATGGAATTATTCGTCATACTGATTTAGTAAACTTAAACATACAAACATATGTATCACACATACTTAAATAGGTATTTATGAATGAAGCATTTATAATTTTCGTTACGATTGTAATTATTGTACACTAGCTTTGGGCTGTGACGTTGTCCGCATGTTTAGGTGTTATGTGTTTTGTTCTATGTTTTTTAAGTCTGTAAGATGTAAGGGTGTATGGAACAACGTATCGAAAACTGAAACATCAGATTCAAATAATTATACTAAGTGAAAAATAACATGGATTTTTGGCAGGCAATATCTATCCATTTAATTTTTCAGCAATCCGTTTTTCTAGATATGAATTACAACATAAACGTGTCAAAACGTATTTTAGCAAATACAACATGTTACTAAAACAGCAATGTAATTGAGTCATACGTAATGTAAACAGTTCACAAGATTAACTGTACACTTACGCGATGCGTAAAGGTCATTCCCCGTGCGGTTTTATTCTTACGATTTTATAATGAACGAGATATTCGCCTGAGCCTTCGCTAAAAAAAATACAGAGAACAGTACTTTTTCAGGATAAAAGGTAACCTCGTTTTTTGTACCCCTGACAACGTGCATGCGAAACTTCAGGATAATCGGTGTAGTAGGCGTGAAAGCGTAGCAAAGAAATAAACAAGAAGAATTACATTCGCATTTAAAATATTATAGTTAAGATTAAAGTTTGCGTCGATATAAGCGCCTATAGAAAGATGATCTGCTATATTTTTCGGTACACTATCGCTTACATCACGTATATAAAGCGATATACTCGTTACAGCGATTTTTTTATTCCTGACATTACAACACTTCTATATTACTACACTGATATTAAATAACTAAAGTATACTTTGATGATCTAAGGAGGCGCTTTTAAAGCGCTTTTTCACGTAGAAGAATCCTTTGATATTTGGTCTTTCAAGCGGAAAGATCGAAGGATTCTTCTCCTTTGATCCTGGTTCCTTTTAGTTTCCTTCTAGTAACACGTGTTTCAGCAAGAATTCTAAGTTTTATTGGTTCAGCATAGATATGAGGAACTAAACTTCTAGGCACTGTTATCGGCTCTACCGTCTTGTTGTGGATAGAAGAGGAGAGGGTGGCATGAGTGTGGTGAAATTGCTTTTCAATCCGTATTCCGTAGGAATTTCGATAATAGGGTAGTTGCGTAATGCCTATGTTCGTTGTTATACATACATTATTTTATCCACTAGAGCATATAGCAATCAAAATAAATCTTTTTATGAAAACCTTATTAAAAGTGGTCGCAGGTTATATATATAAATCTTAGAGTTCGAAAAAATGGTTCAAGTAACATGCAAAGGTCACGTGATACCACGTGGCCTCTTTCTTTTCGTGTGGTTAAGTGGCCAACCTGTTGTCAAGAATTGTTCAAGCCCGTAGGCCTCTGACTGCTGTCGATTTGACAACAATTGGGAATGACTTTTTACGTGCCCTCCGAAGCACGGAGACGCTCAGATGAAATACCACTAAGCGGTCATCCATCTATACACTGACCGCACCCAACGTTGCTTAATTTCGCTAATCGTTTACCGATCAGTGAGTGCAACTGGCTATGAGCGCCTCAACCACGTGGCCTTGAGGTCAAAGGTCATAGTCATTTTGGGAGTACATCGACTATGCTGAGTCGAATGGCGTTGACCGCGAGTCTCTAGCTCTTACGGTTCTTGAGTTGAAAGTTGTACAACAGGTGGACGGATGGACGTACGGACGGACGGACGGACGGACAAAGCTTTTGTATAAGAGTTTTTTCAACTCTAATAACTCAAAGACAGGACGGATAGCGTAGTGGTTTTAGTGGTCACCTCGTTACTGCTGCTGTGCCGAGTGTTGTGGGTTCGATTATCACGCGGGATATAAAATTGTGTGATCCTCAAATTATTTTCCGAGCCTGGGTGTTCTTTGTGTCCGTTGTTTGGATGATTGTTAAGTACACCGCTACAGTAATTATTCTTAGTTCGGTAGTGGAGTTAAACCTAATGACTATGTTAGTTTTTATAAATTAATTTACACATTGCAAATAGCAATCAAAATAAATCTTTAAATGTAAACAGCATTGAAATTGGTCGTAAGGGAGTAATTAATATTTTGAATTTGGATATAAGCAAAAGTGGGTTGTAGTAGGAATATCTTTAATAATAATATCAGTCCTGTATTAAACTGTCCCACTGCTGGGCATAAGCCTCTTCTCAGTGTGAGATGGGTTAGGGCATAGTCCACCACGCTGGCCCACTGAAGGTTGGCAGACTTCACGTATCTTCGAGAACATTATGCAGAACTGTCTATTTATGTCTGAGAAGCGCTGTCTAAGGTGCAGCGATTAGCCTGCATGGCTATATGAGGGGCGTTTCCGACTACGCCAACGGCTGCGTTAGAGATCCTGCTGGATCTAACGCCGCTACACATTGTTGTGGAGTTAGAGGCGATGAAGGCGCTACATAGACTATCTGTGCATGGGCTGTGGCATAAGCCTCTTCTCAGTGTGAGATGGGTTAGGGCATAGTCCACCACGCTGACCCAGTGCGGTAGGTAGACTACACATATCTTCGAGAACATTATGGAGAACTCTCAGACATGTAGGTTTCCTCACGATGTTTTCCTTCACCGTTAAAGCAAGTGATAATTAACTATACGCACATAACTGCGAACAGTCAGAGGTGCGTGCCTTGGGATCGAACTCGAGACCTCTGCGTGGCAGTCCAACTGTCTCCCACTAGGCTACCGCTACAATGTAATTTAAATGTTAAAAAATTGTGAGTCGTCTACCCTCTTCTGACATGACGTCAAGTAATATTGCATTATAATTATTTATTAAGAATGGGAGTTTCCAATTGTATCTATGTGTATATTATTATGTCATGTACCTATCAGCAGAAACCTTTAATGACGGAAAAAGGGATTTTATGGAAATTTCTATTAATAATAACTTTTAAACTTTCGCGTTGCATGATATATATATAATATGTAACGGGTATTAACGCGATCATGCATAATGTTTACCTTTTTTATGCTTGACGTTTCGACCAGGTTACACCGGCCGTGGTCACAAGCTGACTGGTGCTGCGATGTCGTGTCTCCGTTTGTGAGGCAGAAGAATCTTGATTCACCCTCACTTTTGGCATATTTTTTATTTGTCCATGTACCGTCACAAACTACACTCACGGTATCCCTATTACGTATGCTAGCCGTTGTGTCCGTATTCTGTGAATTACCTGACTGTGCAAAACAGCGAAGTTGCGTATTATTAATAACTTCAACGTCAAGCATAAAAAAGGTAAACATTATGCATGATCGCGTTAATACCCGTTACATACTATAATTTCTATTAATAATTTGTAAATTCACATGAAATCCTGAAAGGCTGGCAACGCACTTGTGACTCCTCTGGTGTTGCGGGTGTCCATGGGCGGCGGTAATCGCTTACCATCAGACTATCCGTCTGCTCGCTTGCCAACTAAAACATAAAAAAAACCCTTCAAATTTTTTAGATCTGTTTAATAACTCTATCTACTTATATACTAAAGAAAATATATCTTTGTTTAAAATCCATTTTTTTTTAATCTTACGATACTATTTACAGCGCGACACAACTTTACATTCGTAAAAAATATTTCACCATACTGTTTCACTCTGTAACCCACGTCCATTACCACTTCCCTATTTTTGTTTTGATTCTTACGCTCATTGCGACTCGATTACAAAAGTTTATAAATTATTTCAGCCACTAGGGGCCTCATTCTTTGTGATACAATTGTGCATAATCTAATGCAATATAATGTCATACCGTTCACATGTAATTATGATGACATATTCACTAGTTTAATTATGTCTAATGATACTTATTTCATGTAAACCTGTCGCGTTATGTCATTAAAATGTAAAAATAGAAGGTGTACTAAAAATGCGTCTTGGCAAAACATTTTTGCAACAAGCCTATCGTTCAACTATTTGAATTTTAACTTTATTTTTGGAGAGGTAAGGTATGTTTTCTTTTGGTGTAATTTTGCGAGATTTGCTAGCGGTTGTCTCGCCCTGTTTCCTGTCCAAATTGTCAACATAACAATTGGATATGTGTTTTACACATTCTTTCGAGCAATAAACGTATGCTACATTATAAGTTGTCAGTTACACAATGTCGCATTGCATTTTAAACACTTAAGTCTTAGTTAATCTTTTGTAATTTTTGGATACATTGTTACTGCAGCCTGTTTGGTTAGTTGTGTAAGGAAACAAGAAATCTAACGAGGTAATACGAGGCGAAGGTAGAAAAAAGCCACATTCATGAGTTTGTGATTTCAACCATATCATCATTCGAGTTATGCTAGTTAATGAAGTTAAGTTAGTTAGTTGAGTAGAGGCATGGGAGTGGTGAGCTGCGTGGGCCTGCTCGCCACCCGACCAGCACCAGGTCCAAGAGGCGGCGTGCGTGTTCCCACGTGCGCCTCTGTATCGTGTCTTTGTCCCAGGGGGACAGTGGAGGAAGTATTTCTGTGTAGTGGCCTGCCGTTTTACACGGCGGGCCGAAACCACGGCGGGGTCGCGATTGCATGTGAAAGCGATTCGCGCGGCCTCGCCGTCTATGGTTATGTCGAGGAACACCGTGGTAGGTTTAGTCGGTATTACCGGGATAGCAATTCCCTGGTGAGCCCGACATAACCTCTTCGTCGCCCCGCGGAGAGGTACGGGCCAAAGCATTCCCCCACGTAAAAAAAAAAGTAGGGGCATCCCGTTTCATTCGGTGGGGTCGCGACTGCATGTGAAAATGATTCGCACGGCCCCGACGATTACGGTTTGTCGAGGAACACCGTAGTAGGTTTAGTCGGTATTACCAGGAGGTCCATTATCATCATTATCACCTTTCATTTACCCCGGTGAGTCCGACATAACCCCTCTGCCTCCGTCCTCCGCCAAGACAACAAAGCATTCCCCCACGTAAAAAAAAGCTTGTTGTGTTATTATGTGGAATTTTTACATTTATACGCAAATTTTAGCTTATATTTCTAGAGGGGTAGGCAGATATTTTACACCTACATTTTGCCAGCTGTGGTTTTAGGCACGGAATGGAAAATTGTGTCTTAGAATTACTACTCTAAAACACAATTTTCCATTCCGATTTTCCATTCGAGCCGGCCCATTCATGCTGAAATCAGAAATCATTTTAAGCATGAATGGGCCGGCTCGACCGGGGAAGGACTACCCTCTCACAGAATATCCACGTGAAATAGCAGTATGTATTCCTACTATTGTGTTTCGTTCGGTGAGTGAGAGTACCGGAGGCCCAATCACCCTCTTTCCCCTTTCCAGCTTCTTCACCTTCCTACTTCCTTTCCTAAAGAGTCGGCAACGCGTAAGTGATGCCTCTGGTGTTGCATGCGTCCATAGGCTACGGTGACCACTTTCTATCAAGTACGTATGCTTGATTGCCACTATGTAGTATAAAAAAAAAGTATAAGTGGGAGAGCCTATTGTCCTTTAACGGGCACAGTTTCAATGTTTACAGTTGCTTTAGTTATGCAGCGGTAGTGAATACGACTGCTGCGCAGGAGCTCCCAGGTTCTATTTCCAGGTGAGGTCTTAAGTGCTATTGGGGTTAACTTTAGCAGCACAAAGCCTGAGACTGTTTCCAAAAACGGTAATAAGCTCACCCTTAATCGCGTGTGATCATATTTTTTTAGTAAATAGTGTTTATTGGCTTTGACGCGTTTCTGCAGGATTTACGTGGGTGAAACCGCAGGCAGAGACTAGTCATATAAATTAAATATCTATGTATCCCTTAGGAGGAAAGTAGCTATGCAGATACCGCTTGTGTTTTTACTTGGCGCAATGCATTGACGCATACCTCTCCGTGGGGCGGCGAGCAGATCATGTCAGACTCACCCGGGCATATCTTGGTCCTACCGACTAAAACTACCACGGTGTTCCCCGACGTAACCAGAGGGGCGAGGCCGCGCGAATCGTTCTCATATGCGAATCGCGAAGTTTCGACCCGCCGTGTGAAACGACGGGTCCCCGCTTACTTGATGGTAAGTGGTCACCGTAGCCTATGAACGCCTGCAACACCAGAGGCATCACTTGCGCATTGCCGACCCTTTAGGAAAGGAAGTGGGAAGGAGAAAGAACAGGGAGGGGGAAATAGGGTGATTGGGTCTCCGGCACTCTCACTCACCGAACGAAACACAACAGTAGGAATACTGCTATTTCACGTCGATATTCTGTGAGAGGGTAGTCCTTCCACGGTCGAGCCAGCCCATTCATGCTGAAATCAGCGAGGCTCTACTACTCAATAAACTCTACCCAAATACACGATAATTTATACCCTAATAGGTAGCTATGCAAATACCGCTAACATATGTCAATTTGACCTATATGAATAACAGGAACATTGATTTAACATGTATTGTATATGTTTCATAATTATTATACGTCATATATTTACATCATATGATTTATATGATGTCATATACCATTAAGACCTCTTGCAATGGTGTGCTTAGATCTGTCGACGCCACTATTCATATTAATGACTAGCTGTTACCTGAGACTTCGCTCGCGTGGACTTTAACAAAAAGTTTTAATTATGTTCTACGTGGAGCCCAAACTTTTTCTAAAATAAAATACTGCTTATAATATCAGCTATCTGTCAGTGAAAGTCCCGTCAAAATTGGTCCACCCGTTTCAGAGATTAGCCGGAACAAACAGATAGACATAAAGACAAAAAATTTTAAAAATGATTTTTTATATATGCACCGTATACTGTCATATTAATTTAGTAAAAAGCTGTTTTTTTGACATTAAAAACGAACTCTTTAATTTTATTTATTTGTATGTATGGACGATTATTTGTGTTAAGAATATAATATATGATGCGTTGCAACAACTATTACGTAAACTATTTTCTGTTAATTTCTTATATACATATATAACTAAGCCACTATCGCGGTTTTATCCTTGTAAGGTCAGCCAGAGGCGTATTGCATCTATATTTTACCTACCATGGTTTTAGGTAGGTACTAAGTAATAAGGAATGAGCTCGTTTACCGGGTAGTTCAAGGTTTCATGCTGCTACTCTCAATCCAGGAATCAAAGCCGTCTTCGATGGCGTAGTGGTTAGTGTAACCGACTGCCTCGCCTGAGGTCACGGGTTCGATTCCCGCACAAGTCAAACATTTGTGTGCATGAACATGGTTGTTTGTCTTGGTCTGTGTGTTTCTATATATAATATTTATGTATATATTTACAAAAAAAAAGGTATATATGTATGATTATCCATTGTCTAGTACCCATAGTACAAGCTCTGCTTAGTTTGGGCTAGATGGTGTTGTGTGTAGGTGGTAAAAAAATATTATAAATATTATATTATATTATAAAGCCGGCTTTGATTACTGGCTTCTCGGCTTGAGGTCTCCCTCATGCAGTCGCATTCCCGATACCTCTGCCACCAAGGCAGTCGGATCAATACCTATCAACTGTACTCTTTACGTAGGTAATTGTTAATAACATACAAATTAAAGCGTAAAAGAAAGAATAAGTAGAAATCTATTTTTATTTCTTTTAAAAAAGACACTAGAGTGAGCGCTATGCATAACTCCTGTTTCTCAGAGGATTTTACAAACATTCACACATCTGACAAAAAGAAAACCCTGACTCCACTCTTCCAGACTCTTCCAGATCGAATTTTGGTCATGCCGCCCAATCTTAACGGAGACTAGTCATCTGCACAGGAAATATTATAGTGCACAAGAGCACTCTCTGTTCTCTAACTCTCTTAGTCCGATGAGACGGTAATCCGATACGACCGGAGAGAGCTCAGGCGCAAACCAACGGCTTTACGTGCTTGCCGAGGCACGGGGCGTGGGTGTTGCAGTGGGAGAACTTTTTTGTGGGAAATCCCATAACTTTTTGTTCGTCAGATCCGAAATTCGGACTCGAGACCTCATGCACAGAACCGCATTCACTACCGCTGTGTACAGAAATGTGTGTCCCGTGTGGGGTTCAAAGCCCCGCCGTAGTTGCAATGGCTAGACCATTACGCCATACATGCAGACAAATAAATTACTATTACTTTATTTAATTACATCAAATGTGACAACTTTCAGCAACCCAAATAAATGAATTACTTAACTATGTCTGCGATGTCTTAATACAAACGTGTAATAGAACTATCAACATACCCTGATGCAATTAAAAACTGCTAATAATGAATTTGTCTTTAAAAGTTGTTTTAGTCCAAGCTTATCGCAATAGATCGAGATTAGCATGCACAGACAAACAGTATAAAAATACGTTACAATTTTTATTCAATACTAACTTTTAGTCGCGGCTTTGCTGGCGTAAAAATAAGTTAACATGTTTTGTTGTGTGTGTTTGTGCAAAAAAAATGCACCAAAATAATGTTGCGATTTCAAAAATATGTCAGTTTAAAACAAAATCGTGTGTAGTTTGACGAATCATCCATCACAAATAATAATAATAAAAAACAAAAGAAATTTAGCCATAACCGAAGCATCTGTAGTTAAAAGTCTGAAAACAGTCGTACATTTTTATGAACTATGTTTTTTTTATTATTTTTTTAGCACATTTGAAAGGGTCTTACCTAAGGAATCTCCCGTTACAATTGGATTCACATCTTCTGGGACACCTGTATGTGTCAAGTTTCATCAACCGATATCCGTTTAACAGTTTAAGCGTGATTAAGTTACAAATATGCAAACATCATCACAAACTTTTATATTTATAATATAAGCAGGTACTGGCGCTTGTTGTCAAAAAAATTCTGTCCCCCGGGAATTGTAAATGCTTTTTTCTGGATGAAAGGTGACGTATGTCTTTTTCTGCACCCCTGGCAACGTGTATGCGAATTTCATGATGATCGGTCGAGTAGTTAAGGCGTGAAAGCGTAACAAAGAATAAAATAAACACACATTCGCATTTTTAAAGTTAGTCAGGATTATCCTTTGCCTTTGTATGTGTGGCATTTGGAAGCATGCCCATCTACAAACATAATGAAGAAAAATGCCTCCGACCCTCCAGCTATTTGTTTTTGTCACGACTTCTAGGCGGTGCCGGCGAATCAAGATGGAACATGCACCAGATTTTATCTTAATCCTGTAGCAATATAACTGTGAAGACCGCATCCAGTTTTTGCGTGATGCGCATACAAACATATAAACAGACAGACAAAATTCTAAAGATAATTGTTCTGGCTCCTATTTTATTTTATTATATTAGCTCTATATATTAACTGTCCCACTGCTGGGCATGGGTCTCTTCTGATTGTGAGACGAGAGCCTCTTCTTAGTGTGAGAAGGGTTAGACTAGAGTCCACCACGCTGGCTCACTGTTGGCAAACTTCACATATCTATGAGAATATTACTGAGAAATATTAGATATGTAGGTTTTCTCACGAAGTTTTCCTACATCACTCTTTTTTCTTTATTTAGAAAGACAACTTTCGCACTTGTTATAATTCCTGTGTTGCGGGGGACTTTATAAGCATTCAAACAGCAGACACAAAGAACACCCAGACTCGAGACAACCATTTGTGGATCGCACAAATTTTTGCGCCGTGTGGAGATCGAACCCACAACACTCGGCGCGGCGGCATTGATGAGGCGACCATTTTGACCGTTTTTTTGACCATTTTCAACGGTCTTCCACTTGGCCATCGCTGCTCAAAGATACTTGGTTTTACAATATTAATTTGTGTCTTAGCTGAAATATGGTAATACCCTTGCACAACGTATCGAGTTGGTATTACCTAACTTCAATACCGGACGTTTGCGGCGGGCGTCCCCGATACTCGAAGAAATGATTGTGGATTTACCAGCCAATAGGATCTTGTGTAATCTTTAATCTTTAAAACGTTTGTGGTATCTTATAACAGGATGGGTTCCATATGACTTCACGGATGTGGTGGTTTAAATGGTCACCATGACACCGGCACTTCGCTGAGTGTTGTGGGTTCGATGACGGGACAAAAATTTGTGTGGTCTACAAATAGTTGTTCCGAGTCGGGGTATTTTTTGTGTCCGTTGTTTGAATATCTGTAAAGTCTTCCGCTACATAGTAACTATTACTAGCCGTTGCGTTTAAAAAAATTAAGAAAGTAAATATTAATAGCATCATTTGACTAGAGCAGCGATAGCTCAGTGGGGAGACCAACAGACTACAATGCAGAGGGTCTCAGGTTCGAATCCACGTCGCGCACCTCTGACTTTCGGAAGTGATATGACTTTTCGAAATTATGTGCGTATTGATTGACAATTATCGCCTGCTCCGTGCCTCGGAGAGCACGTTAAGCTGTCGGTCCCGGCTGCCATGAACATCTATGGCAGTCGTTATTGGGAGAGTGTCGACACAAAAGATCCCACTGGGTTGAAGTGTCGCCGGTCTGCACTGACTGGCCCCCACATAAGATAAGATAAGATCATTTGACTATCTTGGTATACAGCGGTAGTTTATACGACTGCTGTGTATAAAGTCTCGTGTTTGAAGCCCGGGTCAACGTGATTTGAGATTTTCTTTCAAGAATTTCCGTATATAGATGTACCAGGTTGAAGGCAATATACTCGCCTCCTATAACGTGCAATCTGAAATCCTGAAGTTTCACATGTGGCTGTAATACACCTCAGCCAATGCCTTTTTTCTTTTATCTAAACATTGATTGATTTCACGAATAGAAAACGACGCCGTTGCCTATTTAAGACTGCGCCGAGCGAAATGTGCCAAAACAGGCGGTCACAGTTAAGTGAATAAAATCAACCCTTTTTGTTTAATACAACTATAAAATACACATTTCCGATAACAATGAATATGTTTAAAATTACTCCGTGTAAAAAACTTAAAATAATTAATATATTCGCCTACAAAATTACGTAAATTTGCATGGAAAAAACGTAAGATCGTGTTACGTGATTTTTAGATTATAACAGTAGAAATCTATCCTATTTTACAGCTTATACGAAACATAAATAGTTATATTACAATTTTTCCGTCCCAAATATTTAAGTTATTGGTTGACAATAAAGATACATATTTATCAAAAAAGCACTTCAAATCCTCCATACAATTTTACTATGGCAGCTGCGCGCCGATTTGAATATCGAGCTCTGTCATTCAGTCCAACCGCGTCTTATGCTCGGCGCAGTCTTATTTATTTTATTTACATCAGAAGCTGCAATAATTGTACTTTAAATAACTTATCATTAGGAATACATAATTATGAAGGTATAGATACTCACACCTATTTCCTTGGTGGAATAAAGACCCCCTGTCTTTAATCCGTCAAGGAAATATGTGTGAGTATAGCCATAATTCGTCTGGTTTTTCTTGACATATTGCAATTTCTTCAATTTATTTTGCCAGAATCAAACCTTCATTCTACCAATATTATTACGTAACTAATATTATAACACATAGTAATAGTACAATAGTAAATTTATTCGCACGTTTTATTACGTTTAGTATTAAATTATAAACCAAATGCCAAATGTCATGTCATTACGCAATCTTAGTTTCTGTCGCGAGCGATTGACCTGCTTGCAAGTTGTAATAAACAAGATCATCGAAAACTTAGACATAATAAATTAATATTAGATTCCGCACTAGATACGTGGAATATTTATCTACTTAGAAGTCTGATTCTGTAGTAGTCGGCATAGTGGTCCAATCGATCAATCCAAGCGATTCGTGAGGTTAAGTGCGGACACAAGTCTAACTAACTAAAAGTTTAATGCGTTTTTGAGAGGATGGGCCAATGGACTCTTTGTGCTTGGGATATCGCGCAAACAGGAACAGGCCATCGCCTTACAAAATATTGGATCCATATAACATTGTGTTGTGTTCCTGTGGTGAGTATCGCAAGGTATTGATGATGATGACAAAAGAGACGAGAGAAACGCGCTCACGCCTCGACCGTCGAGACGCACGGAGAACAAGAGATTGGCGTTCAACGTTCGACGTCCTATCAGAACAAAAGGCCTCAATGTAGAGACCTCGGCATCACTCTACACAATTTGGTGGACATGGTGAGTAGCTCTCTGCTCGTGGACTACACGACTGCTCACCATAATGCAGAGTGTAGTCATTTTAACGGGAAATAATAAAAAAGAACAAGCTCGGGTAGACGCTGCTTTGAGTTCACGCACGCCTCTTTCGATTCAGTTAACACAATTAGTGTAGTCTGGCACTGGCTTATAGTTCTGTGAGGTATGCCTTTGAATTCCAGTCAAATTGTTCCTACAAAATAAAGAATACGGGTGATTTTTTATTGCTTTACCTAAAAAAGAAAATGCAGTATATGTCTATCATATCCCTTCGCTTCGCCAAAAGGGGAGCGAATCAATTGATAATTTCATTTCTTTAAAAATGGTTCCAAACTTTTTTGGGAAACAGTGTGATTTTAACGTTCTGCGATTGAAGCACAAGATGTAAATATCACAGGGAAAGAATAACTTTTTACTAACATAGTTTGTAAGAAAATTGTTACTAACTCATATGGATTATGTCCGAAATAAATGTTTTATTATTATTATTCTCTTTATTACTCTATTTTTTTTCTAATAATTACATTTTTAAATATAAATATAAAAACATATTGTCTTCTATTTACGCGAATATTATTCATTGAAATTAAACTGCTATATACGGTCCCCTTAAGTGTCAAATAAACAACGCGATAAAATCCGTATATAGCAGTTTAATTTCAATATAAAAACATATTTAAAAATATAAAAACTGAAGGGCCCCATCGACATCGGGAACAGGGTCCAAGCTGCAGGTGGTTAGGATTCCAGAGACAGGAACCTCCTCACAATGCGTGCTGTATCTAATAACACTGCCTTCTGCATCAAACCCCTGATCCAAGGACCTAACGCGAGCCTCTTTAGATGGTGATTGAGGCTCTTGGCAATTAGACCATTGATAGATATGACTATCGGCACAATGATTGCCGAATCCACATCCCACATGTCGACAACCTCGCGAGCTAAATCGAGATATTTAATTTGTTTATCCTTTTCAGCTTTCGCGAGATTGCCGTCATGCGGAATGGTGACATCGATAATCATTGCACGGCGCTCTGATCGATCTATCACCACAATGTCAGGTTTGTTGGCCACAACAGTTCTGTCTGTGATGATAGTTCGATCCCAGTACAATGTTACGTGACCATTTTCGAGAACTGATTCAGCTATATATCTGTAGTACGGCACTTCAACATCTACAAGTTTGTATTTCAGAGCAAGTTGCTGGTGAATAATCCTGGCTACTTGGTTATGTCTGTGCAAGTACTCGCCGTTAGCAAGACGAGAACAACTGGAAACTATATGCCTGAGGGACTCACCAGGTAGGTGGCACGCCCGACAAATGTCAACCGTACCATCCCTCAAGATATATCTCCGGTAGTTATTCGTCTTGATAACTTCGTTCGCAATAGCACAGACAAAACCTTCGGTTTCCCTAAAGAGGTCACCGAAACGTAGCCAGTTCACGGAGGCTAACAGGTCTACATCGGCTCCATATAGAGCCTTATAGAACCTACCATGAAGCTCCTTGCTCTGCCATACATCTCTGCGATCGTTAGTGCTAAGCACTACAGGCTTGCGCCAGTTCTCTTTAGCCAAACTGAGCTGGGTGAGTCCGGTGTCCACAGCAACTACATCACGATGCATACCCACGTCTGCCTGGAGAAAGTATTCTCTGAGGTTGCACACCTCGCGGTTATGAAGGGCCTTGGCATTCAGAAAGCCTCGGCCCCCACATTTACGCGGGATATACAACCTCATCACAGACGAACGTGGGTGATGCATACGGTATGCCGTCAAGAGTGTACGGACCCGCCGGTCCAGGGCATCCAATTCAGTCTAAGTCCACTTAAGTATGCCAAAGGAGTACATGAGAACCGGCATGACAATTACAAGCGCGCACCTTGTTGCCACCTGATAAAAGACTATTTTTTCAGGCGACCAAAGAAACGCTCCTGCAATGATTGCTTCATGTCAGCCTCATTGATACTTAACGCCTGTGACATACCCAAGTACTTGTTAGTATCGGTTACAAGAAGTGATCGTAGGTTAATGGAATCCGAAAGTTGTATTCCTTCGGATTCCACTATCCTTCCTTGCTTTACATGGATGACAGCACATTTATCCACACCAAAATCCATGCTGATAGACTTACTAAAAGTTTCAGTTACTTTAAGTAAATAATAATAATAATTATTATTATTATAACATTGTACTCATGAGAGGACCCAAATAAAATTAGAATTACACTGCAATTGGAGCAACCAAACTGGGAAAATACGTACAGACGAACTAAGCTAAACATGACGCATGCTGTTGGTTTGAAGACCAGTGTTATCTTTAATTTATGAGCTGGGCCAACGGTGATCTTCACTTTGAGAGCTGGGAATGTAGAGTTATGACATGGTATCTCTCGCAACTGTTCTCTCGTAACTGATTACCATGGCATGTCTATGCATCCTTGCCAATTTATTAGTAAAGATAAATAATAGCGTCACCGCTGTATTAGGTGGGCAAAGCAGCTGGTATTATGTTTCGCTAGGTTTCTTTTTATATTTATTATATACATTAATTCAAATTACTGTCTCTGGTATAGAGGTATATAAATTATTAGGCATTCATCTACTAGGCTAATCACGCTCTTAAATAAGTCATCATTTGTGTGCATGAACATGGATGTTTGTCTTGGTCTGGGTGTTTCTATGTATAATATGTATGTATTTACAAAAAAAAAAGTATATATGTATGTTTATCCATTGTCTAGTACCCATAGTACAAGCTCTGCTTAGTTTGGGCTAGATGGTGTTGTGTGTATGTGGTAGAATATAGAATATAGAATATATTTACAATAACCACACCCACCCACACCCAAATTCTATGATCCTCTATGATTGACTCATAGATAATTATAGTGAACTATCTAACCACTAAGTTCTGTAGTTTATAAGTGTTGGTCTGTAATTAATAATTATATTATTAAAGAAGACAACTCCCGCATTAGGAATAAATCTTGTGTTGTGTGGAATTCTACAAACATTTAAATACCGGACACAAATAACAATCACTTGTGGATCATACTTTTCCTGTGTGGGATTAGTATAACAATCGGCGCAGTGCCAATAGCATGACAACTATTTAAATATCATATGCCATCCATGCAGTCGAAAATCTACAAAAAAGAGCGTAAACGTAAGTATTTCATTTTAAAACAGGATTACGATTGGATGATATAGTTTTGATGCCATAATCTTCCGCGGAATCCTAAAACCCCACTACTGCAGCTTTCATTTTCCTCAAAGAAAACCCGTAGTACCTACGTTCATGCATCGATACTCTTACGAAGCATCGGATACAATCTAGGATGTCATTATATAATCGAAGAGATGTAGGACATTATGCAATACGACACCTTACTACACGTTAATCCGATTTCAATAGCAAAAACGCTTTTTTGATTAGATTTTTTAGATGATGATAATTCATTTCGGTCTGGCGAGAATCTGTTATGTACGCATAGTTTTTTGTTGATTTATTTATATTGTCTGTTAAAACACTTCTGTAAATGATTGACAGTGAACATTTCTGCCAAAGAAAATTATATATTATCTTTAAATTTCGTATTATGTAAACCCTATGAAGAAACAGATATGAGGTCACAGCGGAATTTTCTTTTAAAACTGTCCTTCTGGGAAAGTAGCTTCATCCTACTGCAGGGCACGTACTTTTTTTCGGTATAAGAAAGGTTATGCCATAATAAACCACGCTGCTCTAATGCGGGTTGGCAGTCTTCACTCTTCACATATCATCGGGAATATTATGTAAAACTCTTACTTTCTATAATAATAATTCAATTAATGAATCCTATTAATTAATAATATTACACACATCATTTTTATTTTCCATATTCTTGTTTTCTAAATATTATTTGAATCTACATAATATTGTCTTCTGTTTACGCGAATGTTATTCATTGAAATTAAAGTAGGTACTATATACGGATTATATCGCGTTGTTTATTTAGTTTCCCCGTGACCATGGCTGCTGAAAAGCAACCATAAAGTCGGGGAAAGTGTAAACTTAAATATAAATAGTTTTAATAATTTAATTAGCTTAAAAATTTGTAAAGTTTAATAGTAGTAGTTTCTAAATTATGTAAAAAAGTGTCAAATAAACAACGCGATAAAATCTGTATATACCTAGTAGATTAATTTTAATTATTTGAATCTGTTCAAAATCGACGGCTTGAATAAAAAGCATTCTCATTTTAAAATGCGTATTTTACTTTTTAATGACTAAAATTATTTTTCTTTTTCAAATAAAATAAATGAACAGCTAAGAAGGTTTGATACAGAAAAACACAACTGCGTGTAGATATATCTTTAAAAGGGTAGGTATATGTCTATTACTGAAACTGAATGTCGAATCCATCAACCACAAGAAATATGGGTGTTATTACTTTATATGAGGTAAACCACAGAGCAAGATAAAACAATACCGTTTATATTCTAGCATTTAATAATTGATATAACAATAATAATGTTAGAATGAGGAATGGTTATTATTAATTATACGGACTTGGGATCGTCCCCAATACCATTCTGTATAATTTATATTTATATGAAGTGCCTGTATTATAAGTAACTTATAACATTATATAATATATTACTCATCTTTTTAATTATTTATTTCCTTCACTAACTTAGATTTATTAAGGGCTTGTCCCACCACCTCCAAATAGCATTTATTATTAAGATAAAATTCTCGCCGTCTCTCTTCTTTAACCTAACAAGAGTGAGACAGCATGCGATTTATCTTTCGGATAACTTTTACTTGTTAGTTGTAGGACTGGCCATAAATGTTTTAATCACGCCAAACGTTATTATTTAACGGCGAGATGCGCTCTTAATTATATTACTTAACCTACGTTATATACATTAAATGAAAACACAATCTATATATATAAAACTCTTCCGTTACTGAGTGACTGACAGACAACGCAAAGCCGAAACCAGAACGCAAGAAGCTGAAATTGGCATGTATGTTCCTTGGAGAGTGTAGGGGAGCACTAAGTGAGGATTTTTGGAAATGCCACCCCGAAGCCCCCTTCGGGGTGGCATTTCCAAAAATCCTCACTTACTTTTTACACACACACACTCACTTACTCACTTAGTTTTTAACCCCTTACCCCCGTAAGGGGTTAAAAACTTTTATAAGAAAGTTCTACACCGTTGAAGTTAGTGACTTGAACGACACAAAAGATTCCACTGGGTCGAAGTGTCGCCGATCTACACTGATTGGCCCCCGAAATAAGATAAGATAGTGACTTGAAAATTTAGATTTTCACGCGGGCAGAGCCGCGGGCGGAAAGCTAGTAAAAATATAAAACGAAAAACAAAAGGTAACTAACAATCAATATTATTAATCTCATTTAAGTCAGTAGTATATTAATACATATTGCATTAATATACCACTGATTCAAATTCCATTTAACAATGAGATTGAATATTGTTTATCAGCTACGAATGGATTTTTTTGGGTAAAGGACATATCATAAGGTATTATGAATAAACATACGATAGTTTAAGACCCACGTTATAGGTAGCTATCCTATTGTCGCCGTCTCCTAGGCACAGTGCCAGAATTCGTGCTGCCACTAACTTGTATGGCAGAAATACTTTGCATGACCCGGATATCAAACACGAGACCACGCACAGCAGTCGTATACCTAACACCAACGCTGCACTACCTAAACGAAATTTATAGTTATGTATCTGTATGTATGTTATGTAGGGGCCAGTCAGTGCAGATCGGCGACACTTCGAACCAGTGGGATCTTTTGTGTCGACACTCTCCCAAAAACAACTGCCATAGATGTTCATGGCAGCCGGGACCGACGGCTTAACGTGTTCTCCGAGGCACGGAGCAGGCGATAATTGTCAATCAATACGCACATAATTCATATAACTTCCGAAAGTCAGAGGTGCGCGACGTGGGTTCGAACCCGAGACCCTCTGCATTGCAGTCTGTTGGTCTCCCCACTGAGCTATCGCTGCTATGAATTTATATATTAATATACATATAGTTAACTTAAAGGTATTGTATTTATATGTCAGCGTATATAATAATACCTATATATAATATCAGCCCTATATTAAAATGTCCCACTGCTGGGCATGGGCCTCTTCTCAGTGTGAGAAGGGTTACGCCATAGTCCACTACGCCGGCCCAGTGCGGATTGACAGACTTCACATATCTTCACGAGTGATAATTAACTATTCAATACGCACATAACTTCGAAAAGTCAGAGATGCGCGCCTTGGGATCGAACTCAAGACCTCTGCATGGCAGTCCAACGGTTTCCCACTAGGCTGTCGCTGCTGTGTCAGCGTGTTGACTATAATATATGTGTAAAACAGATTGCCACGGTGAACCGTGGCACGACGGTAGTGAATACGACGAGTGAATCTCGGATTCGATGCCCGAATCAGGGAAATTGATGTTGTATCTTTCTATAAACGAATTAACAGTAGCTCTGTGGAGTGTGGTGTCGCGGAGAAGCCAACAGATTCGCCCTCAATAACGCGAGATCTAAGATCTAAGATCTATAGCGACGGTAACTCAACGGATACGGCATTGGACTTGCGGCCGAGAGATTGTGGGTACGAATCTATACCCATTGACTTACTAACGTGAATTACCAGTTTTAACAAAAGCATTCTGATTAGCTGGAGGGCTTATAGGAATACTAGGAATTTCCAACCAAAATGCCTAAATAGAAACTGCGATTCTGCGTAAATAGAAACACCAATGATTAAATTATGTTCGGGTACTTTGAAATAACTACACTGGAACATTGAGACAACTACCATCTTAGTCTCCCCGTGACCATGGCTGCTGAAAAGCAATCGAAACGTCGGCAAAAGTGTAAAATTAAATTTAATCTAAATAGTTTTAATAGTAATTTAATTAGCTTAAAAATTTGTAACATTTAATAGTAGTGTAATAGTTTCTAAATTATGTAATAGAGTGTTAAATTAACAACGCGATAAAATACGTACAAAGTAGTTTAATTTCATTTAATAACATTCGCGTAAACAGAAGACAATATTAGTATAAACGATTCTGATAAAGCAAAGAAAATATTTCTTACCTTAATATTCACATAGAGGCTTTAAACACGAAGTATCAGCTTTTCTTGTAGTCTAATTGGATAGCATTGTTGATTGGAGACAGAGTATCGTAGTTGTTCAAGGGATCTTTTGTAAGACGTACTTTTCCAGTTGTATTCCAGTGTCCAAATTCCCACACATTCATAGTCTCGAGTCTATATTCTGGATTATTTTTGGTCCCATCTGATCGGAGGCTACCCAATTGCCGTCTGCCACGCACAGTTTTAGACTCCGTGCTGCTACTTAAAACTTCTTGACAGTAAATTCCAATAACACTGCCGGACCCAGGAATTGCACCGATGTAAATATTTATTATTCTATTGATTTGTGTACTTACGACGGCTTCGATAATGTAACTTTATGCACTGAATGAATAAGCATGTTCAAAATGCTATCACGCATAGCATTACGTGTGTATTCTGGCGGGCCAAACATAAAATTCTCAGGCGTCTGAGCACAAACAACTTGCTTCCAAAAAAACGGTGGTATTACAAAAAATATTATATAATAAATATACAATTTCGTAGCACGCTCGAGATGTAATGTAACATGATGTTCTTGTGTCCCTTCACTGCATGTTGCAATTGACCGACTATCGGCAATCACTCGCAATGATCAGCACAAACTTTGATATAACGTAGTCAGAGTGCAGTTATAAAACTTCCTTGTTTTTTTCGAGGAGTTCACCGTCGTGTGATAAAAAGCTTATGAACCGATTATTGATTAAAGTAAGCGTATTAATTGTACTTAAGCATTGTGAATAATAATCGGCTTAATATCGTTTTGTAACAAATCTAATAAGCGGCAAATGTGAATTAAAATGCATTCATGTTCAAATTTGACGTTTATTTTAATTAATGAGAATACTATTTGTTATATGATCTGATCGTAATTTGTATAGTTTTTATTTCTCTGGTTGTTTTTATCAGAGTATTTTTATTAGGGGCACGAAGACTAGGGAAATGCTTGGTAGATGGCTCTAGATGGTAAAGTCTGGCCAAATGCAGATATGATACTTACAGCCTAACTCAATGAATATACGACAATTCCCGCACTATGAATAACTCCTGTGTTACGGGAGACTTAAAAAAATTCAAACAACGGACGCATCTAAGCTCGGTAAACCATTTGTGGAGCACACAATTGATTACCCTATATAGGGATCGAACTCATAACACTTGGTATAGTAGCGAGAAACCCCCTTTAAGTAAAGAACAGTCATTCGTGCAGTCTGAATGTTAGGAGGCAAATGGGAAATATATATTGCCACTCTAATGTGGGTCTAATCCACTTTTTAGGGTGCTGATGGGGCTCCCACGTTTCTGTAGCGCATCAGGGATGTTTGCTGAAGCGAACATAGCTAGCTTTCAAGCTATTTTAAGAATGAGAACTGCATTTCTGATGTCTCGGTTGCGGGGGAGCGCTAACAGCATCCTAAGCATTATTGCAAACAGACTGGACAGCCCGTTCCTGTGACACTGGACCCGTATGCACATGTATGGATCGAGTGCACCAGGAGGAGGGCGCAGATTTTTAAATTAGATTTATATTTGTTACTAACATAGTTTTAAGGAATTTGTATGACTAACATTTATGGACAATACACTGAAATAAAAGTTTTATTATTATTAATGTTTATGTTAGTATTTTGAGATGTACATAATATACCTACTGTTTGGTATACGTACCAAAACATTCGTATCTGTTTAAATTCTACACATTAAAATGAACGACTTAACCAGTAGAACCTTATATAAAATATCAAAAAAGGAAATCCATATTAAAGTGCAATATTGATGTACAGAATAGGGAATGTTGTATGATTTCAGGTTTGCTCGCGTAGTAAAAGTTGTTTGCTTATATTTATGGATTCCTATAGGATGTCATGTCTAGAATAAGAGGTAGAAAATAAATATATTATGCCTTTATACCTTATACCTCAACTGAATACTAGCATTTCGATGTAGAACACAAGCTGAGGTAGGGTATCTTTTCTGGTTTAGATCTTGATCTAAGCCAGAAAAGATACCCTACCTAAGCTTCCAAGGACTTTTAATAAGTGTAGGCATGTGATTTTTATTGCCTGGGTTGTCACCCACCAATGTACTTGACAAAACAAACAACGTCGGCCTCGATGGCGTAGTGGTTAGTGCTACCGACTGTCACGCCTGAGGTTGCGGGTTCGATTCCTGCACAAGTCAAACATTTGTGAGCATGAGCATGGATGTTTGTCTTGGTCTGGGTGTTTCTATGTATAATACGTATGAATTTACAAAAGAAAAGTATATGTATATGTATGTTTATCAATTATCTAGTACCCATAGTACAAGCTCTGCTTAGTTTGGGCTAGATGGTGTTGTGTGTATGTGGTAGAATATATTATTATTAGACACCTACAATTTATCGAAAAAATAAGTTTATCATAAACATTCTTTTGGATTAATTGTTAGGTGTCTGCCGACTTCACTCACGATTCACGGACTTTAGTCAAAGGATGGCATAATTCTTTATAACTATTATAATACTATCGTTTCTGTATGCATAGCCATCTAATGGTAAAGTTCCTGAATAAAAGGTGAACTACGAAAACCACAAACATTTTTTGGAGACTATGCTATCACTTAACAAAAGTCGAAACTATTATCGTTTACCGAGTAAATTTTCAAACTACACCTACGTAATTCTTAATAGAAACTCTTAATACTGACCGACCCTAGAGGACCCTGGAGGTAGTGAGATCCTTTGTTCAAATTGGTATTTTCATGTCAAATGACTATATTAAATCAAATAACGTGTAAACATATTTTAAGTTAATAGTCAGTTGGTGTTGTTATATAGTATAGACTATATAACAACACCAACTGACTATTAACTTAAAATATGTTTACACGTTATTAGCTTAGCCTTCCTCGCTAAATAGGCTATCCAATTTAAAAAATTGTTTAATTTCGAACCAGGCGTTCTTGAGATTAGTGCGTTCAACCAAACAAACAAACAATCAAACAAACTCTTCAGCTTTTTCTTATCTTATCTTATGTGGGGCCAGTCAGTGCAGAGCGGCGACACTTCGACCCAGTGGGATCTTTTGTGTCGACACTCTCCCAATAACGACTGCCATAGACGTTCATGGCAGCCGGGACCGACGTCTTAACGTGTTCTCCGAGGCACGGAGCAGGCGATAATTGTCAATCAATACGCGCATAATTTCGAAAAGTCATATAACTTCCGAAAGTCAGCGGTGCGCGACGTGGGTTCGAACCCGAGACCCTCTGCATTGCAGTCTGTTGGTCTCCCCACTGAGCTATCACTGCTCTCCTTCAGCTTTTTAATATTAGTATAGATATATATATAGATAAATGCAAATGTGATTTTGTTTGTTATGCGAGTAGTTAAGGCTTACACTAATTTATCAGGGGTACAGAAAAGGGCTAAAGGTATGTTGCATCCAGAAAAAAAGAACCAGGAGGTTAGCAATTTTGTCAAAATCTAGATTAACGCGAGCGAAACCGCGGGTAAAATCTAGTTAATAATAAAGTTTATTTCACGTGAACTATATTGTGTTTATGCTTTATTTGTAATATCTTAGAATTCAGTAAACACAAAAGTCAGATGAAAACATTATTATCTTACTTCGTAGAAAATGATCTATAGGTCTGTCCATTACGAGCGTTTATGACATATAATTTGTATTAAAAGATAAACTCCAAAATTAAGTACGGTTATTAAACATTAAGCTTCTGCAATAAGTATTGTTTTAGAAATTATAGTCGTATTTACATTTATTCGATCACAAAGTTGGCGCAGACTCTCCGTGTGCGAGTATATAGTAAGACTTATTATTACATCTTATATATAAAATTCTCGTGTCACAATGTTAGTTACCATACTCCTCCGTAACGGCTTGACCGATTATTATGAAATTTTATATGCATATTTAGTAGGTCTGAGAATCGGCTACTATCTATTTTTCATACCCCTTAGTGATAAAGTAAACATAAAAAAAGAAAAATTACTTTTGACAGAACGAGGTCTGTCCAGGCAGCTAGTAATATATAAAAATTTCATGTCACATTGTTTGTGGTCGCACTCCTCCGAAACGGCTCGACCGATGTTTATTAAATTTTTTATATATATTTCGTAGGTATGAGAATAGGTCGTAATGTATATTTCATACCGCTAGGTGATTAGGCTTTCGATCTAACCTACATTTACGCGTGCGAAGCCGCGGGCAAAAGCTAGTATATATATAAATAAAAAAGTAGGCATGTCTTCTGCGCCCACATTTTGCAAGTATGGCTTAGGTCCTATTTAATGCGGGGCGAGCATATTGCCGTCTGCCGACACAGTTCCAGACAACGTGTTGCCTTTGTGAATTTCTTAACACGTTGACAGCGGCACTCATTTTTATATTTTTTCTATTCCTGCGGTACGGGGCGTTTAAGACCTCGATTGAAAGCTATCATTATGGCGGTAAGGGCTTATTAGACCCCGTACCGTTTAAGAAACTTAAAGGTTTTTCTTCTTCAGTGCGGTACGAGCTCAAAATGACCCCGTATTAAAGTAGATACACCACTGCATTCTGATTTAATAGACATATATATTCATCTCTTTCCTAAACTAAATCAAATTGAAGTTACGGCTTCCGCACAGCAGGGAAGTCTATGTTTTTCTTAGCCGCACCGCAAGGAAGACACATACGAGGCTTACTAGACCTCGTTTCGCACTGAACGTGTTAAAGAAAATTCGATTAACACATTTTAATAGAGGCAAGCCAAGATGCTGACAAGCGACCATAGTTGTAGACTCTGTCCTGCTCCTAAGAATTTCATGACTGAATTTTCGAACAGGAGGAGGACAATAACGACGTGCTCAATCCGGGATTCGACCCCAAGCCCCCATGTACACGCATTCACTACTGCTGCGACTCCGAGGCTTTTTACCTATATTACATAGAAAGACATAATTTCTAGAACTACTGAATAGATCTTAATAATTATTTTACTTATTAGTGAAAGAATTATTTAAAATCTACTACGCTATTTCTAACTAATTTATTTTATGTGTATTTAAAGTCATACTACACGAAAGCAGCGATAGCTCAGTGGGGAGACCAACAGACTGCAATGCAGAGGGTCTCGGGTTCGAACCCACGTCGCGCACCTCTGACTTTCGGAAGTTATATGACTTTTCGAAATTATGTGCGTATTGATTGACAATTATCGCCCGCTCCGTGCCTCGGAGAGCACGTTAAGCCGTCGGTCCCGGCTGCCATGAACGTCTATGGCAGTCGTTATTGGGAAAGTCAGTACCCTCTAATATCCTGACACTGGTCTAGCCTTAGGGTATCGTTAGCCTTCGGGTTGCGGTGGTCAAGTGGCAGCCGCTCCGTGTAAAAACTGATAACCAGTCAAATCCGGTTAGACCAGAAAAGCCGACCCCAAGTGACTTGGGAATAATAAAGGCTAAGAGAGAAGAAAGTCATACTACACGAGCGTTGCCAGTGGAGTCAAGTACCTACTAAAATATCCTAAAATGAAAATTTCCTATTTAGCATAATAGTGATATATCTTATATCTCTATTTTAATTTACGAGCCCGTTCGCCCCTCAAGGTTCGCCTCCAAGCGAAGCGAAGCTCCATCTTTCTATGAAAGGGGCTAAAGCCAAGGGGTATACGAGCTCATAGCCCTATTTTATTATAAAATGCGTTACAGGCTAGGCATTACATTTTGAATCTACCTACGTCTGACTTAGACTCTTATATAAGGGATAAATGAAAGGCTTTTAGCATGACACTAAACGAATTCCTTAAGGGGGTTTTTAAATAAAATACTCGGTTTTCTTTGTACTAGCTAATTTGATTGCCGTTTATAATAATTAAACAGGGTATGATGATGACTGTGCCAAGGGGCTCGATTGCCGACCGAAATAAAAAAATGTGTAATAAAATCAGATCTTGTCACTTTCTTCCATGATATAGTGATATATGAGAGTAAAAGTACCTAATTCAATCTTCTAAAATAGCACTGTTTTTTAAATATGCGACCACTTCGCTTAGTAGATATATTATAAAAAAGTGATTTTTATTATTTATTACACCATAACTAATCTTATCTAACTTTAACTATCTTATTCCACACTTACATTTATTCTTAACGAATCAGTATGTTTTTTATCACTCCATAGTTTTTCTGCCATCTTTCATTAGTTAATATAATCTATGTAGGTCACCATCTCGCAAAGTCATCTGCCAAACTGGCTACTTCAGCCAATTAAAAGCCTAATATTATGCTAGTAAGCTCTAATATCAGTTTCTTTTAAGCACATCTCAACTACTTATTAAGAAGTATACGTACTAACTGAGTACTAAATTGATAACACAAGATATTATGCGATAATTCACAATCGCAAGAGGGGATTGCAAGTTTAAATAAAAAGAAAACACGGCGCTGTGGCCAGTGAGAGTGAGCCGTCTTAGCGAACGCGCGCGAAAGTTGCGTTCGAAATTTAAATTTTGCGCCAATACAAACGTCATTTCATCCCGACAGCCAACTTTTTTTCCTGGACCGGGATAAAGAACTGTGTTTGTATAAAAAATACGTGGATTTTCTAAATTTAAATTGGTATTATTTGGTGTTTGGTGGTTGTGGGGTGACAGTGTCAGTGCTAAGTGACTTTCGCCCGGCTGTTTGTGTAGGATGATGAACATGCGGAACTTTAAGGTGAGTTAATACCTGCTTGGTATCGTATAGGTACTACTACATTAGTCTTTATATATACCTACCAATAAAAATTAGAAATGATTTTAGTATTTCATTTAATTATGTAAATAGGGACTACAAAATTCTTTAAAAATATTTCATAATTTTACTCACTGAAATTTGGACAAATCTAAATTCAAATCTTTCTAATTTTATTTTAATGAGATTTTTTATATTCTGGGCAAACGTCAATGTATAGCATTTTTTTAAGCAAGTCACGTAGACCTACTACAGACAAAATTTAAAAGTATTTTCTCTAATTGCAATATTAATTAATCTTAGAATTACTTTTTAATAATAATCTTTATTTTGTGCTATTGTTTATCGTAAATAATAAACTTCTTTCTATACAATGGCATCACACAATAAAAAGACCTTTGAAGCATTACGGAGTTTCACCTATCGTTCACAATAGCGTATAGTAAAAAGGTGAGAATGCATTACCTACCATTAACCGTCAAAGAAACTATAGAAGGTACAAATTATATTAATATTTTAATATTATTACTTTTATTATATACATACATAGACACACTCTTATAAAGCCTTGAAGGTATAAGCAGAAGGTGTTTTACACCGTTATTCCGCAAATTATGGGTTTAGAACCCACATAACAGGAGGCAACGATATGTCCAGCAGTGGACGTCTTTCGGCTGAGATGATGAATAGGAGGCGACCCTATTTCCATACTGTTCCAGATTTCGTGCTTCTTAGTAGCAATTGAATTCTTAGTAGAATTCCCGTCAGGACAACCTAAAACATTTGCCTAACCTGGGAATCGAATTCGAGACTTTATGTACATTACATTACAATCACTACCGCTGCACCATCGGGGCACTCAGTTTAATTTTTATATAGTGTTGGTTTCATATTTAATAATTGATTGACTGACACGCGCCGTGACTGCGTATCATTTAATTAACAACGGTTGTTCGTTACGTGCTGCTTAGTTTGTTGTTGCTGCTGTTTTTTTTTATACAGAAACAAATTAATAATTACTTCGTGGTTTATTTTTCTTATTTTTTTTAATTTTTTTTCTCTAATAGGCTTGCGTTTGACCGCGATCTCACCTGATCTTAAGTGAAGATGCAGTCGATATATAATCTTACTAGTAGTTTACCCGCGGGTTCACCCGCGTAAGTCCCGTTCCCGTGTGAATATCGGGTTTCACCCCTTTCACCCCCTTCAGGGTGGAATTTCCAAAAATCCTCTTTTAGTGCTCCCATACACTCTCCAAGGAACATACATGCCAAATTTTAGCTTCTTGCGTTCAGTAGTTTCGGCTGTGCGTTGTCTGTCAGTCACTCAGTAACGGAAGAGTTTTATATATATAGATAATGCAGTATAAGGGCAAGCCTGTATGCCTGGAGAGTTGTAACCCGGAGATGTATCATGATAACATGAAATCATATGAAATACATGATATAGATTGCACTGATGGCTAGTTGCTTAAGTGTTCTGCCTCGCTACTGCCACTGCACCTAGTTTGGTGAGTTCGATCTCCACACGGAACAAAAGATTGTGTGACCCATATAGTTGTTCCGCGTCTGCGTGTTCTTTGTGTCCGTTGCTTATACGTCTAAGGATTGTAAATTCGAGCACAACATGACTAAAGGTATTCATTCCCTACAGTATGTAAACGATTGCCATAAATGTCTAAAGCAGACAACAAGTACCGACTAATCAACCGTTTAGATGGTTCTTCCTTCGCCCCTTGCACGCCGCAACGTACTACGATTGTTTAATATTATATTATAAATTTGCTTTAGCATCTTGGTTCCATAATTTCGTGACAAAATATGTTTTAAGAGAAGTTCTGATCTAATCTAATAAACTTCAACTGTGAACTCAAATGTAATTTATGTTATTGTTATAAATTAGTAGGTAATAATACAAATGCCATACTCTCCTAACTAAACAGGATAATATCTAGCATTTGTTATATTTATGATACTGAGAATCGGAAACTTTATTTTAGACAGTTTCTATTTCGAGAATTGGCCCTCAAGTTAAATTCATAATTCATATTTTTTGACAGAAAAGCCAATAACATATCGAAATTAAGACTGGCTGAAATACGATTAATAGATCCGCAATATATAACACTATATTTTTTTGTACAAAAATAATAAATAATGAAACCCATTTCTATGCACTGAACGGATGCACTTCTTCACGATTATTCCTTAAACCTCAAAACCGCAGCAGTGTTGCGGGTTTTTCAAATGAAATAGAAGAGTATGTCATACACATATATGTACCTACATATATTATTACAGTTGTTCGGAGTCTAGATATTCTTTGTGTCTTCAAAATTAGAATTTTAATAGTTATTTTTCAAAGTTTATTGTAATTTTTCACAGTATAACACTTTTTTTTTAAAGCGTAGAATTTATCCTGTATCATTAAAGACATCATTTAATCGTTTTATCAAGTTTTAACTCTGATCAAATTTCCTGCAAATAAACTTAGTGTGTTGTAGCATTATATTAGGTGGGCATTGAATCAACAACCTCTTATTAAAAAGACCGATATAATAATTATTATAAGATTGCTGACACATCAAATTGGCCCAGGACCAGTCTAGTCTTAATGAATCTGGAAAAATAACATTTTATTTTGAGGTCTAAAATATACATAAATATATGTTTGTTCATATAGGTCACAAAGTAACATTTATGAACGTCAACGTTACACTTATGAACATCAAAGCCACAGTTATGAATGTCACTTATTAATGTGATATAATAAATTTATGCTAATCTTTATGTTAACATTCGATCTTTTTACGATTCTACAATAATACAAGTGAAAGCGTAAACAAAAATTCAATTCAATATCGATTCACGTTTCACCGACGTTAATAAAATTATAGCAATTTGCCAATTTTATAAAAAATGCTAAGGATGTTTGGTCGAATGATTCCTATCAATTGCATAGTGTGAACTGTTATACGATAACTTTGTTCAACAAACCGTTTCATAATTATATGCCTATGCCGATATGCCGGTATTTCGTATTGTAAGTGTTTGATTATTTTGGTCTATTAATTGTTTTTATAGGGTATAATTGACAACATGGATGATGTGGTCATTTTATCACTGCCACTGCGTCGAGTTTTATTATTATTTTTATAGTCGAGTATTTTACACGGAACTAAATTGTATACGGTGTTTTTGTCATAGTCATCATCGTTTGATTGATATTGCATCATCATTCACGTATATATTTAGTTGACTACACTGCGTCGAGTGTTGTGGGTTCCCACACATTTGATGATCCACAAATTATTTTCCGAGTCTGGATGTTCTTTGTGTTCGTTGTTTTAAGGTTTGTTAAGTACCCCGCGACACAGGAGTTCTTCCTAGAGCGGGCGGGCGTCTAATAAATAAAACTATACTAACAAACAAAAAATGGAGAGATGTAATTTAATGATTGTTTTTATCAACATATTGACGAACATGGCTGCATATTACTCTGAATTTTAATTCTATATTTCACTCCATAATATTTTCCAAAGCAAACCTATCATTAAGCCTATGAGAATTGCATGTCAAACAACCTAACATTTGAAGATAAGCTTAATGTGAAAAATACACATTAAAACTACATATGTATGCATTGAAACAATTAAATACATGAAACTTTATTACTAGTTTTTGTGTCAAGACTGAAAGTTCAGACACAGGTCATATTCTCACACGGCATATATCACTATTAGTTACTTTAAAATACTGGTTACAGCTGGTATAATACGTTGATATCGATCTTAAAAGCCTTTGATTACTGCAACTATGTGAATATTCTAAAACTGAATGAAGACTAACACGCAAGATTTGATAGTCATAACCTAATTTAATGCTAATTATTTAGGCAACTTATGGCTTACATTGGGACTATTTTCAAACCTGTATCCCCGAAGGGGTGGCCAGAGGTGCCTTGCACCCATATTTCACCAACCACGATTTAAGTGTCACGTAAAAAAGAGCCTATTGCTATTTACCGATAACAGTTCCAGAATCCTTACTCCTACTGAGAACTTGTTGACAGAAATAATTTGCCCGATTCTGGAGTAGAACTCAAGACCTCAGGCACAACAGTCACTCCCGTTGGGCTATTAAAAATATGGCTCACTATAGAATCAATCCTTACGAATCGATCGCTACCCTCAGTATCTTCTTCCAGACCGAATCTCGGTCATGGCGGCCAGTCTGACCATCTGCGCAGGAGATATTATAGTGCACAAGTTTGTGCGCAAACACAATTGTACTCTCTGTTCCCTAACTCTCATAATCCGATAGGACGGTAATCCGACACGACCGGAAAGAAACGAGGCTCAGGACCAACGGCATTACGTGCTTTTCGAGGCACGGGGGTGTCTAACACCGTCAACTTACAAACTTCGGGCTGCTATTGAGATTTATTAACAGGAAAACCCAATAACTTTTTGTTGGCCCGACCCGGGATTAGAACCCGAGACCTCATGCACGGTAGTCGCGTTCACTACCGCTGCGCCACGACGGCAGTTCCTCAGTATCACGGTTAATTGAAACACCACTATCGCTTATTGAAACAGCCTATATTGCACAGACAGTGTTTTCTATAAGTGGTTATTAAAGGAGTTAGCAGTTGTACAGTCGTACCTCGCCATACATATAAAGCAATTATCGGTCACCAAGTGACAATTTCTTAGTAAGGTAGGATATATAAGAAAGTATTATAACAAAAATTTCGACGCCACATTCTTAAGTCGGTTAGGTAATAAATTACAGAAGCTTGTACAAAGAAATGTATTCAGACACTTTTTTATTTCCTGATCGGTCTAGTTTATGTAACAAGCAGTGAATGTATACCAATATTTATCCATAACATATTTCAACATGGAAGAGTTACGTTTGTAGATGTGATATTTCATATAATGTATTATTGTCGGCTTATGTAGAGGTACTTCATTGTATATTAGGCAATAACTTGCGGAGTGATTAGCGCGTAAGTAGACACACGTAAGAGATTATTAGTAGACTATTGCTTTAAACGGTGTAGTTTGACACACAGGCACTTCTGTATTTATTTTAGTTACTTTGAGGAAAAATATAGTTGGTTTTCTGGACTTCCACGCAAGGGTCTCGACTTTGACTCAAAGGTCAAAGACTTTAACAGTGAATAACACAGTGAGGAAGCCTGCATATCCAAGAGATCCCCGTAATGTTGTTGAAGAAGTAACAACTCTACTTACCAGCACTGGGCCAACGTGGTGGTCTACGGCCTAACTCTTCTCACACCGAAGAGGCTTTCCAATAGTGGGACAGCTTGTAAACAGGGCTAAAAGATGACTGCCTGGCTATTTCCGTGACATAAGTTTGAGCATATGTTTGTGAATGATGGTGTTGTTCCAGGTATACTGTAAATCAAATTTTCAGCAAATTGAAGTGAGTACATTCTTCTGTTAAGAAGTTCTCAAGGCCAGAATAGAGACCGGTGGAGCTTCAGGTCTCGATTTAAATATAAGTCAGGCAAATTGTTATAGGATTCTGCTAAGAAATATTTAGTAACTCTTTACGGAGTTTGTAATTAGTCGGCCGAACCGATTGCCGTCTATAGGCTCGCCCCATATTCCGTGGGACTTAATCATCAAGGCCTACAGTTTTATAGATGTACAAGTGTGAGACTATATATGTTTCTTCTTCTCCCTAGCCTTTATTATTCCCAAGTCACTTAGGATCGGCTTTTCTAGTCTAACAAGATTTGCCTGGATATCAGTTTTTACACGGAGCGGCTGCCACCTGACCTCCGCAACCCGAAGGCTAACGACACCCTAAGGCTAGACCAGCGTCAAGATATTATAGGGCACTGACTTCCCAATAACGACTGCCATAAATGTTCATGGCAGCCGGGATCGACGGCTTAACTTGCTCTCCGAGGCACGGAGCAGGCGATTATCGTCAATCAATACGCACATAATTTCGAAATGTCATATAACTTCCGAAAGTTAGAGATACGAGACGTGGGTTCGAACCCGAGACCCCTGCATTGCAGTCTGTTGGTCTCTCCACTGAGCTATCGCTGCTACTATATATGTATGAATGGAATAATATAAATACACTAGATGTGCCCGCGGTTTCACCCGCGTTTATCGTTACTGCGGTGCCCCCGTGGGTCGTAGCGTGATGTTATATAGCATATAGGCTATAGCCTTCCTCGATAAATAGGCTATCCAACACTAAAAGAGTTCTTTAATTCGGATCAGTAGTTTCTGAGATTAGCGCGTCAAACAAACAAACTGTTCAGCTTTGTAATATTACTATGTATATATAGACAATACTTTGACATGATTAATAGAATTGGATGTTATTCGGCGGAAATCCTTTGTTAGTCTATGGTTACGAAGAATTTACTACGCAATACCAACTATTGCAATGGGAAATATTAAGCCAATTGTTTATTTTTATTAATGAATCAAAATAACCATCTAGGCACAATGAAAAAACCTTGTGTCTCAAAACGGTGTCCACTGATGGCAGAATTAAAATGGATTAATATTTTTGAACATTTGCACTTCTGGCGTTTTAATACAATATTCTAGAATTCCATATCCTCGACTTCACAGCTATTTAAGACAAGTTTTACATTTCGCATATAACGCGCTAAAATGAAAACCTTCTAAGCTTTGACGTTCATAAGTGTCACTTTGTGACCTATATGAATTTTGACTTTGACATCAGCACATATCGCGTTAAATAAACCCAACTGTCTAGTTCCGCATTGTTCTTTGCGAAGTAACGCACATTTGGGCAATTAACTCAACGCTCATCATCAACGCTACACAAGCAAGTCGTTGCGCTTGGCACCACACACCATTACGGGCCATTAGGGGGAAAACTGCGGATAATAGCTTAGCTAAGTGACAACGGCTAAAGGCGATAATTGGATATCATGTTTCGGAATTTTTGTTTTATTGAACGTCTACTTTTGTAATAGAGACTAGACTTGTGTTACGCAGACACAAAATTAAAATCAAGAATAACCATTTGTTAACAGAAACCATTTGCTGGGATCGAAGTCATAACATTCTGTGTTATGTGAATCCTAGTTCGAGCAAATATCGATAAGTGCACTTTATGTTATTGTTAACATGCAATTGTAACACTAAGAATTTATACTAAAATAAATAAATAAATTATTGATGGACCTAGATTTTTAAGTATCAGTGCAATAACAAAATAAACCTGTTTCAAAATTAATACATATTTTTTTGAAGTTATCATCAGGTCATAATGCTTGTCTTAGTAGAAGATTTACGTCGATAGCGTAATGGGTAGGATTTTGACCCACGACTTTGCGATCAGAAGTGCAATGCCTTATCCATTGGGCTACATACATATCCACAAAGGGGCAGGCATAAACTTAATCGATCTTATAAAACTACTGCATCTCTTTTAGAAATATATAGAGAATACTCTTATGTTATTGAAACGCCATGGTGCCAGTATTTTGCGTCAAAGATAACAGTTTCTTATTTTACATCTATAAAAAAAGTACAATAATTATTTTCTAGTGTGAGAATCTTGTCAAATAAAATACAAAAGCGATGAATAGATTTTAACAGCTATTGCATGTGTTATTTCACATGACATACTAACAGATATCTATGATTTACTTAGTTCTAACATGTAGGTATACCCTCCATGACTAAATTCACTTGACGAGACGATGAGCTACATACATAACTTAATTTCTCAGTCGTTCTATTACAACACTTCTCATTAGACTAAATATACAATAGCAGGAAAGAGAATTTCGTAATTTATCACACTTCAAACATACTACATTGACAAATTGGCGTTACCGAACCCATAGGATTATATTATTATTTTAATACCATACTAGTGTCATACATCAATGTCGTAGCGTAGTAGGGGCTGTAGGGGCGGCACTTTTAGGGGACGGCAAAATTTCACGTAGAAAAGAGGGCGGCATAAAAATTCCGCCCTGGACTGCTGTCACCCACGCTACGCCACTGACACACATACATAGTTTCATATCTTTATCTCCGAGAGAGTAGGCAGAGGTGTATTAATTCAAATTCCTTTAGCTGAAGTTTTTAGGTCTCATGTGAAAGGGAACCTATTAACCCGGCGCCGATGACGTGAAAAAAATTCCCCGGCCGATGACATCGGGTAAATTTTACCCGAATTTTAATTTGAAAATTTTTCAATAGTTTTATACATAGTTTATATTACATTTTAATTGATTATTGGTGAAACAGTATTTACACATGTGATAAAATAAAAGATGGTACCAATTTATAATGAAAAATAACTTTTTTATTTATAACACGAAAACTTTTATAAACACGAATAAAAATACGTCATGAAAATATTACACTATCACTATCTACTACGGTGGGTAAAACTTACCCGTTTTGAATTGAAACACTTGTATCTCACTACACGAGCGGCGTAATAATGATGTAAACAATAATCCAAATAGAGGGTAGTTGTATCTCCAGCTATACTGGCGGATAAGTAAGATGGACGTCAGGAAAAATAAATATACCCTCTTAAAATCACCTCGGGTAAATATTACCCAGCGTCAACGACGCCGGGTTAATAGTCGTCTACCAGGCACTGTTTCAGACCCCGTATTGTTACAGAGCATATCTTAACAAAAAGCCCAGTAACACTTTGCCCAACCTGGGTCGATTACCGTAACCTCTTAGATAGCAGTCGCATCAATACTACTATGGCATTGTGCTAGCGCTGGCAGTACTAGAGGCAGTATTAAAATTAATTGTCAAAACAAAAGTTGGGGTGGTCCTTTTATTTTTAACTTAGAAACGGTACTACAAGTAAGAAAAATAAGAGTTCAATCGATTACATATAGAGACAACGATCATATAAAATATATACAGTAAATATGAAGATCGATATCTCAATACTCTCGCACACAGAGCACTTTGATACATAAGGGGTCACGCATCTTCACTTTAAAGAAACAATAGCTCGTAATTAGTCGGCATACTTGTGACTTTCTACTTTTTCTTGAATGTTACGCAATAAGTGAATGACATCTTTAGTGTTGTATTTTTGACATATATCGATACATCCTATTAGCTTTATCGCAACATCGATTGTTTACGCTACGATATACTCAGGTCGGCCCTGAGATCTTATAAACAACAGTCGCATTTACCAAAGAACTGTTGAGACAGTCTTATTAAATTCCTTTAATTATACCGACTAATATTTTATAGAGGAAAGATTTCTATTTTTGTAAATTTGTTTGAAATTAATAAACTCAAAAACGCCAGGATCCATTTTAAAGTCTTACTTTATCCAAAAATGCCATAAGCTTATGTGGCCTACTTACATCACACTATGAACCACGGGAGCCGAGTAGTAATCATAAACTTGGGTAAAACCGCGGGCAACAGCTGGTAATTTATAGCTAAGTTAAAATTCTTTCGTGTATAATAATAATACGAAATGCATTCTAATTTTATAGTTAAACAAATCTTTGCATGTTTCACAGTTAAATCTTTTAATGTGTTATTTAAGCAAACAACTTTCGCTGCTGGTAGTAACTTAGCTGGAAGAAGATAAAACATAATATTTATTTTCACATAGTTAACTTAATCCTTAATATGAAGATAGTCGCAAAGATTAAAAAGTGCGAAAGAATACGATAATTAGACAGGATTAAAAGAGCCAACCGTTGCCAATAGTTGGTGATAGCGCAGATGAGCTAATTCCCCTTAGGAAGTATTACTTTCTTACAGGAAACCGGCATTTAGTAGTTCTGTAGGCTCACATATCCATCTCTCTCATCGCGTTTCTTTTATCCTATCTATATTTCCTTTTTCCTAGAACCAATAGCGCTGTTGATATCCTGATATTACAAGTGAACGTAGGCTACTATAACTGCTTAGAATAAGGCGTGGCATGCTTGATAGCCGTTTTTGTTATATGAAAACTTATATATAGGAGAACGAAATAAAACATTTCTTCTAGTCCATCTAGAGACATACATTTATAAGTTATTGTGACTGGAAACAGTCGGCTGGTAGTGTATTCCTTTTTTTCCAGCGCTACCCATGCAATTGACCAAGATTGCAAGTCCCTTAATTAACAACCCCAGCGTCTTCGTCGTTCGTCTTCACCATAAAAACAACCAAGGTTGTTTTTACTCATATATTGAAAGTACTAACATAGACTTAAGCGAGGATTCCACCAGAAAAACAAAACCTGTCCTGTTCTGGTAAAATCTTGAATTTTACATTCACAGATAAATGATAAATAAAAAAATTAACATCAGTCCCAATATTCATAATCATTGGTTTAGGCTAATACTTTTTATTTTATGCTATGAGTTTGTATCTAAGACCTCTGATCTACAAATGTTTGCCCTTTTCACCGTCATTGCTCTGCTTATGCCATCGTTATGTAAGAAAATTCACATAGCTTCACGATCTTCGTTTTACCATCATATCTGACTCATGATTTGTTACTGTGAGTAAAGGAGAAAGGTGTGACCTCTGGCTTTCGTCTGTTGTATTGTTTTGGTGACTATTTCGCAACATATATATCTAACCTTTAGGGTCGACAGTTCTAGAATGTTCCTTTTGTATGTTTATTTTTTTTTATGTCTTACGCTTAGCATTTCTCTTATATTGCATACTAATGTTATGGATGCAAATTTATTCTGATTTTTGTTACGTTTTATCTGTTAAACTACTAGCTATAATTGAGGACAATTCAAAAGGCAAGGTCAATATTTAAAAAAAATGTCCTTGTTCCAGCCAATGTCGGTTTATGACTAGAACCCACCATTTAGTTGCCTTAAAAGTACAGTGTCGTTGACAAATAAAGCCGTTATACTATGACGTGTGCGACCTATAATATCGATCACATCGGACATTGACATGTAACGTAACACCGAACAAACGAAAGTGACATCGTTTTGCTTTCTGAATACAACTGTCCGGTGTCGGCCAAATTATAAACATTACTACATTTAGTTAGGTTACGTTTATCGATAGAAAGTGTCCCCTCCCTGGCAATCTATTGTCATTTTTAACGTGTTTTATTGTATATGATGTGTCAGGACTTGTATTAGACCCACCTTGATTCTATAAGAAGCTTTGAATAGAAAGTAACAAGGAAAATATATTCCGATGCACCTACCAGATATCCAAAAATCACAAGGCAAGATATCGATTAATTCATCGAGCAGTAATAAATCGATCAAGGCAGACATCATAGAGGACTACTTCATATTGAATGAATCTAACAGCCGATAATCTAAGTACACGTGCACTGTTAATCACCGCTCTACAATCATCAATCCGTTTCTTGGCAATAACTAGAATGCTATTCATCGTTTAGAATGCAAAACGAGGAGAAAGGAATATAAGCAAAAGAAAGCAATGACAGTAAAATTCGTTGAACTGCCAACTCAGAGTTCTCTGGTTTAAATCCAAAATCAGTTCCTTAAACCTTGCCAAATCACGTGCAAATACTGCTTATAAATATTATGCAAACCAACCACAGAAACGAAACTGAGTGAGTTATACATTATGTTTTTTGGAGTGTTTAAGAGTTATCCACAACCATCTCGAAAACCCATTAAGTTTATTCATTTCCATTTGCTCAGCGCAAGATAGCCTTAAAATAACCTTCGCAATCTCGTACCGGAGTCTCAAAATATAAGTTACTTAACCATCGGTGACAGGAACCTACAAAAGTAGACTGAAAGGTACCTTATAGTGTGTCAAAGCTTGTATAACAGTTTAAAATGACGTAAGAAAAACGTCAAAATATATTTTGGTCAAAAGACATTCGATAAACTACTTATGCCGAAAAAACCAGTTACCAGAAGATAAGCAATGCCCAAGATACATATTACGTGAGGACATCGTGACGTTTACATGTAAAATGAACTTATGCAATGGCGTTGTGTATTTCACAGACATTTTCTATGTAACAAGTAGCGAATGACCTACATAATAATGGGAAAACTTTTGGACACAAATATGATTGTCCTGTTTGTGTAAGAAGTAAACTTCGGAATATTTAAAAAGATATTAGTTGTAAATTGTGAGAATAGTTTTGTGTAACATATTTTGTGTAAATGCAAACGTTTGTATTCTTGTAGTTTCGTCTCACATTTTATTTTGTCTTATTTGGCAGAAGATCGTTGACAAACTGTTTCTTTTTTTTAATCATGTTAGTTTAATTCTTTTGCAAATAATTCTGAATCTTTTTTATATATTACCTTATTGCAAAAATAGTAAATGGTAAGATTTGCATCAATATTCAAATGTGTGACACGCTTTTCTTTTCGGAATCATAATAGCAAATATATTATTTATGTAACATTTTAACACTAATAGTAAATATTCCGCTTATTTGAGAGTTGTTTAACTTTATCGAATGCTAAAGATGTTATTGATATTTCTATTAATTCTAACCAATTGATTTCTTCGATCCGGAATATTTTGTACATACATTTTTGTATACCTCGACTAAGTACATGTCGACGTGTGGTTTGCCTGTATCGAATACTGTTTAACCCTAGCTCACTAACCTTATTTTTGAGTAACGCTGTAACTAACCTTTCGTCTCTGAGACTACGAAAAAAAAACATTACTTTTAAAAATATGTTTATTTTTCTTAAATCAAATTAAAGTTCACAGTAATCAAGCTTATACAGAATCATATAATAATAAAAAAATAGATATATCCTAATCAGTGCAGGAATTACACATAGAAACTGTATGTTCGCCACAAATGGCCCTCTTGCAGCCCTTGCAAAAGTATTTGGTCATGCGACGTTTTTTTGCTGGGCAATAACAAGCAAATTTTTCGGTTTCTTGGTTGCTCTTGACTGGACTGTTCGTCAGAAACATCAATTTTTAGAATTTCGACGATAATTTGCTTCAAATTACGCTGCAAAGTCACAGTGTTATATCGCTCACGAAGCCAAGGTACCATAAGTTCATCTGCAATCGCTAAGGCAAAATCCCTTCTTTTTCTAGGTTTTTTATTATTACGGATCTCGTTTGATACGTGCAGGACATAGGCATTAATTATTGATATGTTTAGTATACCGTAAAACAAGCACAGCGGCCATCGGTTGGTTTTACGGCTTGTGCTCATAATTGAGCACATCTGGTCCACTGTATCGACGGCTCCTTTTGTTGAATTGTAAAATTCAATTATTTCCGGTTTTTTTGAGCTGTTGCTAATTGCAGGTTGGTCATGAGTCGTAGATAAAAGGTATACGACTTTATTTGATTTCGGTTTGTATGAGACTAAAGTCATATTTCTGTCAAAACCGAACATCGAAGTGCCTACTTGTCTATTTTTGTTATTCTGCATTTCTTTCGGGATCTCACGTTTATTGCTTCGCAATGTACCCACGACTGTCAGCTTATAAGGCGGTTTTAGCAATTCTGTGGCCAGGCTAACTGATGTAAACCAGTTGTCCACTGTGATATTCCGATTTGATCCATATATGGGTTTAGCTATCTCTTTTACAAAATAATTAGCCAATGGTTCGTTACCGGTGTTAGTATTTTTTCCTAGGTAAGGTATAGCGTTGTACATATATTTTGTATTACAATCCGCCATCATAACCAATTTCAAACCATATTTGTTCGGTTTATTGGGGATGTACATCCTGAAAGGGCAGCGTCCTCTAAAACCAAGAAGTTGTTCATCTATCGTAACGTATGAACCTGGCTTGTACCATTGCTTACAATTATCAATGATTTTTTCCCAGAAATCCCTAATGGGAGCCAGTTTGTCAGATACCCTTCTTTGTTGCCTTGTGTTTTTATCGTCAAATCTCAAGCATCTTACTAAAAAATCAAACCTTTCAGCACTCATGCAGCCCTTATAGGTGTTTGCGCTTCTTTTTGTGTCAAATAACATTCGAGTTGGCAAATGGTTACTTTTCAGGGCAGCTGATTGAATTAGTAGACCCAGTAAAGCCTTGACTTTATTTGCCGACGTCTGAGAAGTAGTGAATTTTGAAAGTTTGTACTTACTATTATTTATATCAATCTCTGCGTTTGTAAACTGCACAACGGCATCGATCATTTCTTCCGTCACAAAAAGCTGAAAAAGTTCCTTTGGCTCTGAGACCTCTTTAGCCAATCGTGAAGGACCAGGTACGATATGTATCACATTACGACTACTTGTACGTGTGCGTGGGTCACGACGACTTGTTGACCATCTGTGTCGGTTCTTACCGTACAAGTTACGCTGGCTCGGCTGAATAACTGTCGGATGTAATTGCGGTACTTGTGTTTGAGTATCGCTGCTGGATTCCACCTGATCCGTGTTTAGTGCATCATCATCAGAATCTAAGATTAACCTTCGATTACGCCCGCGACGTGAAACTAACAATTCGTCCCCCGAAGAGTCTGAAGCTTCTTCCTCACTTTCCTCAGAAGGGACATGTATTTCCGCCTCAACATTATTCTCTTCCTCAGAATCGGATGAATGAGGTTCATTGTCGGGTAACGATTCGGTCTCCGATTCAGCTAACCATTGCACAATTTTGCCTTCTACGCTTCTCAAATCCATCTAAAATAGAAAAGAAATAAAATTAAGACAAGAAAAATACACAAAAATATTATAAAATGCAGTATAAAATATAAAAAAACAACATAGGTAAATAGAGTTCACGTCATAAAACCATAACAATAATTATTCATTCGTAAATAATAAAAGTTATTAACTTTTCTAACAAATAACAACATAAACAGAAGCACAAAAGTATGTACAACTTTAATTATAAAACTTACAGCATTACTAACCTTTCGTCTGTGAGACGACGATTACGCGATATATGTCCACCTAATTATCGTGCATCCGCAATGAGGCCTTGCGCGTCACTAATTTCACTATCCAGGAAGGTACTAAAAGAGTGCGGGGCGGGGGGCCACGGGAAGTTGGCGAAATCGCGAAAGCGCTAGGTACGCGTCGTCTATTATACGAATGGTTAATGATCTAGGGTTAAGCACATATTTTTGTTCTATTCTACAAAAGATTGGAGCCTTACAACAATCCATGAATAACGAATCCCTGATTAATTGAACTCGGGAATACAAATGCACTTGTCATAGAAGAATGCACTCTTTGAATTCACGTGTATGAGTATGTATATTTGCTTTTGTTGTATTAATCTGTACATCTGTATTAATGTAATTTGTGGCCTACGATCCTTATTGGAGGTTATAGAGTTCAAGTATCTTATCTATTATCTTATCTTATATCGGCGCTCTTGGCCTTACACACACACGAGTGATATCGCGTGCCCACAGTTTACGGTAGCCACATATAAACAGACAGACAAATGCTTCTTGCCACCAGCAGTATAAAATATACAAATATTAAGTATAGCGCATCAAAACTTAGCATGCGAGACCTCGCGCAATTTTTTTTGTTTTGGATAGACAATGACGGTTGTGGAAAGTTTACACACAAATTATGTAAATAAGATTGTTTTCTTTGGTCCAGCGGTTGTAAAAACGTCTCGGGTTTGATTATCGGACTATTTGATTTGTTGTCATAAATTCTTTATACCTTCACGCTAGGAAGAATAGAGACAGATATTTATAATGTATGATGTAACGTTATGTAATGCGTGCGTAATTGCAAGGATATTAATGAAAAGAAACAGTTACTATGTGTGTAGTTTTTTTATACCCATTGGGTTGGTTCAGCGAGGTTAAGCATCTATTGTTGCGGTTGGTTTACGGAAGGATGAATGCGTTTAAGCCGGGCGTGTCAGTGAGCTCAAGAATTTGTAAAAACTTTGCTCTTGTTGGTTAGCATCGCCAGTGATAGTGAAATTAAAAGTAGCTCAAACAATAATGATATCTGAGTCAGACGACCGTAAATAATGTTTATTAATTCTTTTTCTTTTCTCAAACCGACTGACGACATTTTTGTACAGTTTTCCTGAACGTAAGCGTCAAGTAGAATATCAAAAGGGGTATTAAATGATTATTACTAGCCTTTCAATCGCTTGCATATAATGAACTGCAGTATTACATAAACATATCTTAAAGATAATATATACATAGATACTATACACATAATAACATGACTGGACGATGGTAGCGCAAGCAAGTTGAGTGTATGTTTGCGTTGCTCCAACTTTCACCGCTCAGGCTCAGAGTTTAAGTCTTATACGCATGCTAGGGAACGTATTGAGGAAGTATATGTAATGGATGAGCTACAAAGAAATCGCTATAACAGCGTTCGCTTACAGCGGCAATTTTAAAGCGTTCTTTCTTTCTTTTCGTGTGGTTAGTGGCCAACCTGTTTTCAAGAGTTGTTCAAGGCGCCCGTAGGCCTCTGACATGGCTTAACGACTGCTGTCAATTTGACAACAACCGGGACCGACATTTTACGTGCTCTCCGAAGCACGGAGACGCTCAGATGAAATACCACTAAGCGGTCACCCATCTATAGACTGAGCGCACCCAACGTTGCTTAACCTCGCTAATCGTTTACTGATCAGGGAGTGTAACTAGCTATGAGCGCCTAATTTTAAAGCGTTAAAACGCAGCCACGGGAGGTTGATTGACAGCTTAAGCTAAGCGTTTGCTAACAGCGTAAATTTTAATACGTTTAAGCGCAACCACGGATGGTAGTTAAATCGCTTACAGAAAGGGCAAAATTATAAACACAAGACGTGTAAGGTGTTGGTTTTTGGAGCAACCTTTTCTAGAATATGGTAAAATTTTCTCGAACAATTATTGTTGTCGCCCATAAATCCCTGTTTGGTTGATGCGACGCTTGTTTCAATTTGTTGGTTCGTTACCAGCCATTCATTGCACTATTTTGTAGCCCTCTAGTGATAAAATCATACATTAGTATCTGTCACTTGCTCGCTTGCCATTGTCGCGCTGAGCGTATTCGCTTTGCGCGTCTGTTTCGTGGCTCTCGATTAAGTACGATATTTATGTTTTGTTTACACAAAACTCCTTCAACCAAATCGATTACATATGTTGTATTCATAATTGTTCGTTTGTCCACTGGAATTCAAAGTAAATGCAGAGACGTTTTAAAAATTGTTACAAGTGCAATTGTAACTAAAACATTCGAAATATTTGATTACTGCAGAATTTGGATTATCGCAATTTAAATATTATTTATTTACAAGAAAAAAAAGTATATATGTATGTTTATCCATTGTCTAGTAGCCACAGTACAAGCTCTGTTTAGTTTGGGCTAGATAGTGTTGTGTGTATGTGATAGAATATTATATTTCTTTGAACGAAGCGATCCCTGTATCGCAAAGGTTCTTGCAAAAATTGAAACACCTAACCACACTTCAAAAATTATCCACGCTAGGAATATATACTACTATGCGACTTAAGCAATATTTTATCTTGTGCAAGGATCAAACCTACTAATCGTTGTGTACTTAAAGTGGCAGAGTGACCGTTTTAACCACTTTACCATTCATGTATACATATTGATTTGCAATTTCTAGTCAATCACTTTCTGAATGGCTGCGCGTTCGAATTTCTAGTAGATGAGTACAAGAACAGCCTCTTAGAATGCGCTATAGGGAAATTACGATATAATTACTTATGGACATACATTTTGTATTAAACTATCTACTAGTAGTAACTTCTTCTCTCTTAGCCTTTATTATTCCCAAGTCACTTGGGGTCGGCTTTTCTGGTCTAACCGGATTTGACTGGATATCAGTTTTTACACGGAGCGGCTGCCACCTGACCTCCGCAACCCGAAGGCTAACGATACTCTAAGGCTAGACCAGTGTCAGGATATAAGAGGGTACTAACTTTCCCAATAACGACTGCCATAGATGTTCATGGCAGCCGGGACCAACGGCTTAACGTGCTCTCCGAGGCACGGAGCAGGCGATAATTGTCAATCAATACGCACATAATTTCGAAAAGCCATATGACTTCCCAAAGTCACAGGTGCGCGACGTGGGTTCGAACCCGAGACCCTCTGCATTGCAGTCTGTTGGTCTTCCCACTGAGCTATCGCTGCTTATATTCTATATGTTTCTTAAATATATGTGTATAAATAAATAAAAAAATGTGACTTGGTGCTATCGGAAGTCAGTTCCCTTAGCATCAGTTCTACATACATATATATCGCACAGACAGAACTCGCAAAGGATTACGTGAGGTCTCTAACACTGCTAGATTTTACCCATACGTAAAAAATAGATGCCAATTGTTTTATAGAAAGAAATGCGTAAGTAAGCAATCGATCTCTCATTTACAATTGACCATGCCGCAGTACCTCAAAACCCAGCCAATAACAGTAACTAATTGATGATTGAACATTTTTGGGTCACGCAATCTATGACATTGATAAACCTTCTTAAAACCGACACGCCTGAGGGACATACTCAACTTGTCACTAATACAATCGTGAAGTTTTAGAATGTTGAGTTTGTGTGTGTGACTTTCAAGTGTATACAAACTTTCTTGTTTGTGTATGTGTGCGTGATTTTATTATGAAGACAAATGAATGATGCTTATTTTATAACTTATATTATAAATTGAGTGCATAGATGGCGCAGTGGATAAGCGGTCACTTTACCGCTGCTGTAAAGCTGAGCGTTATGGGTTCAAATCCCACATGACACAATTTTTTGTATAATCAACAAATTATTTGTCTGAATCTAATGTCCATATTTTAATGTCCTCTCCGACACAGGGCTTGGTTCCTAGTACAGATTTTCGCTTTCTCTCTCTCTCGACTTTCTCGAAAGAGGTTTACCTGCTATTATGTCAGACCCTCAAAACGATACTCCCAGAAACCTTTAAATGTTTTTCTATGACGGTTTATGTCTCTATGTTCAAACACTTGTGATCGCATGCCTATGACTTAATATCAAATAAACCAGTTCCTCTTTTGTTTTATTACACAATACCAGTCGTGATAGTCGAATGTGGGTCATCAGTGAAAAAAGAACATAGTACAGTTGATGCCACAGACGGTGCAGCTGATGTAACTCACTTAGGTCCATACTAACATATGTAAAGCGATAGCCTGGTCTGTTATTTTTAATAACACCAATTTTGTTCAAATTTTGAATAGAGGTACCTTAAACGAAAAGAATGGTCATTTAAGCAATCATGTTTTGTTAAACGCAAGCTTGTGTCATTGGCGCCGAGGCATAAATACAGCAAAATTTGCAGCCGAGGTTCAATTTCTAAGTAAGTATTGCTTACACTGTTAGAAAAAAAATACGGTAGCACTGGATTTGGAAATGTGCCTAGTTAGTTATTAAACTTGTTATTATATTGTTTCTTCTATCGTATATCAGAGATAAAATAAAGACTACTTTAAATAAAATAACACATATTTACTTAGTATGTACCACCGCTGCATTTATTTCACGCTTACCGCACACACTCGCAAATATAAATAGTTTTATATAAGTAAGTATAGTAAACAAAAATGTATTACGCAACTATAAACTTACTTTCTTATTAACAAACTGGAATGTATATTCCAAAAAGAATAATATAATAATGTTACTCTTCTTATTACCAAAGTTTACGATTTAAAATGTACTTTAAGAACTATAGTAGGTAATTAGTATACATAAATGGTCTCTAGGCCGGGTCCGGCCGTTAGGGTGCCATTCTGGTACGCCCACGGCCGAGACGGTCCCATTGTATAAAGGGTACGGCCGTACGGGTCGGACCCTCTAGGCCATGTCCCGAAGGGGATAGGTAAAAGTGTATCAAACTCACACTTCGCTAGCTACGTTTTTTGGTTTCACGTAATAGACAGGAAACCTCTTGTTTTTTACCGCACCCTGTTTCAGAGTCCGTCTCGGTACTAAGAAATCTTTCGACAGAAAATTCCAATAACATTTTGTTCGATTCGGTAATTGAATCCAAGACCTAATGCACGCATACATTACGGTCGCACCACCGAGGCATTTAGTAGTAGTATACAATCGTCGTATACAGGGGGTGGCGTAAATAATGGATAACCCTGAAACTGTCGACTGGCCAGATTATCATCTATCATTTACCTCACTTATATCACTATATGCCCATGGATGACCAAATTATTGATATTTTTGATGTTTTAAAGAAAAATCGTACTTATTCATACAAAATCAGCTGCCATTTCTACAATTGGCGACATTTGTCGTTCTGTTTTTTTTATGTCACTCCCGAATACTTGTATCATCAGACCAGTATCAAGTTTTTTTGTTACAATCTAAGACAACTTCGCAAAAATACATATTCTCAAATTTTAACACGTATTCTAAGGAATTATGCATTTTTGGGTCCCTGTATCGGGAAAAAGATGTCCATGGGCATATGGTGATATAAGTCGCGTAAATGATAGATGTTAATCTGGCTAGTCGACAGTTTCAGGGTAATCTATTATTTACGCCGAAACCTGTATATTTCGAATCACAAGTAGTTTGTAAATCAAACACTTACGCATAACTTATGCAAATCGGAAACTAGTCAGGCAGTATTTCTTAGGAATAAAGTTGACTGGAAGATTAGAGATATTGGATTTGAAATCTCTATCAATGAGTAAAAGTTACAATAAATATTAATAGTCGGGCCGGACGCCAGGGAAAGAAAGTAGTCTACGTACGGTTTTTCTGTGAGCGATCCGGTTTTGACCCGTCCGGCACCCGTTAATGACCATCGTTTCGATACCATCAAAGCTTCTTGAATTTCATAATTACAGACCTTGAGACGGATTTTATACTTTTATTAACCTCTGGGTCTTCTTCGAAGAGGTTAATGAAAACACTATGTGAGTATGTGTGTCTGTCAGTTACCGGCATAACTCCGGAACCACTGGACCGATTGACTTGTAACTTGGTGTGCAGACACCTTGTCATACTTCGGTCGAGTTTGAATATGGGCCCTGTGGGTCAAAAGACCCCTGAGATATAGGGGTCATGTCATTTAATTACTTTTACGACGAAGAGATTGAATCCTGGGTTTTTACACCCATCTCGTTAGAGTTTAACTTTTAATTAAATTGACTGTAGAATGGCGTTGTGATGTAAGTGTTCGTCTCGTCATTGCCACTACGCTGAATGTTTGATCTCCAAACAGGACAAACATTGTGTGTTCCACGAATAGTTGTTCCACGTCTGGCTATGCTTTGTGTGCGTTTTTTGGCTGTTCGTAAAGTCCCCCGCGACATGGGAATCATTCCTAGTGCGGCAGATGTCTTCATTTATGTAAAAATAATGGTTAAGTAGTACTTTTTACTACAATACCATATCTCAATACAGCTCTTCATAATCTATGATATGTCTATTTCGTGTGGTTAATGGCTAACCTGTTGTCGAGAGTTGTTCAAGCCCGTAGGCCTCTGACATGGCTTAACGACTGCTGTCAATTTGACAACAACCGGAACCGACTTTTTACGTGCTCTCCGAAGCACGGAGACGCTCAGATGTAATACCACTAAGCGGTCACCCATCTATAGACTGACCCCACACAACGTTGCTTAACCTCGCTAATCGTTTACCGACCAGTGAGTGCAACTGGCTATAATACATACATACATACTCTTCATAATACGAACAGGATGTTAATCAAAAGAACCAAAATATATATAAATTACATAAACCCTCATAACATTTCCGTTATGTCAATTTGTTATACAAATCGAGGTCGTCTGGGCCACAAACATCGTAAAAAGCTATTAATTAAAATAATTTATAAACGATACGTAAGGGTAAAATTGAGATTATGGTTTACATAACAAGATCCACTTTGGACATAAAAATGTCAGTCACATTTCACACATTTTTTTATTAAACAAGTCGTTACGTCATTGAAATGGATAGCATTTAGCTGAGAAAAACATCTCTCACTCACCATTACACGTCTTAAGTAATGAGCACCGAGAAATATGTCGTAGGCAGGAATATTATTTAGAATAAAATAAGATTTGATATATACCAATAGAATTTAGTTGCCATCAAAAGTACTGCATAATATAAAGCACAAAGGACGGCCTTATCTCAAAAATTCTGTCACGTAACTCACTTACTTTGGATGGACAAAACAGAAATTACAATGAACTACTAAAAATTATTAATTTGGGTTACAAATTAGTTACTTATATTGTTGTTATACTGGCCGGCTTATATAGAATATAAGTATTCTTGTGTTAGAAAAAGGTTCACGTCAATAATGCTATATGGGTAGGACAGGACCCTATCTCGATCGCTAATCCAGCGCCTTATCATTAGATTACTGCAGCTTAATATAAATAGTATAGCGATATTATTGATCACGTTTAATCTTATCTTAATAAAGAGACAATTTCCGCAGTGGAAATAAATAAATCCTATATCGCAGCAGATTTTACGAACATTCAAACAACGGACACAAATATCACTCAGACTCGGAACAATTATTGTGTATCATACAATTTTTATTCCGTGTGGGATTCGAACCCACAACACTTGCCGTAGGACCTGTGGTGAGTCGAATACTTAAACCGGTAACTAATTCTAACTTATTTTTCCAGCACCGAGTAAAATAATTCGCATCTATGAATCCCAAATATTCAAATATCTAGTATAGCAAGTTTTCCACTTAAAACTGTAGTGCTTTACTTTGAGTAACATATTGGTTCGGATATCTATTCCTGAAATATTATGCGCTTATTCGGTTGCAGACTATGAACTGTAAAATAATCATGACGTAAAACCGTAGACTTTAACTGTTCGATGAGTAGTAATTTTAAATGAGCGTATTAAATTTAGCAACTATGTTTTGGAGTGCAAGGTTTTCCCTATTATGACAGTCAATAGTCAGTATAGGTCAGGTCCATTCAAATAGCCCTACGTTTTACCTCACCTGCAAAATTAGTGTAGTTTTATGTTTAATAGCAGTCATTTCATTGGAATTAGACATTACGTCGTAAATATGACAACAAAAACAGGATCATTGTACGGTAAAATGCAGAAATAACTTTATTCATGACTTGGCACTACAAATGTCAATTACTATAATATAATTTAGGCAATTGCTAGAATGCCAGATATAATTAAAAAACAAGTACCTAATACATAAATCTAAGTAGTCACCGCGGTATGGCCACTGCGCCGAGTATTTTGGGTATCGATCTCCATACGGGACAAAGATTAATACAGTCACAAATAGTTGTTCCGTCTGGGTGTCCTTTGTGTCCGTAATTTGAATGTTTGTAAACTCCCCCGATACAAAAGGTTTATTCCTAGTGCAATTGTGTCTGGCTGGCGGAACACTGCCAGTCAAAACGTTGAAAGAACAACGTTGCAGTTTTATTTCGAGCTTATTGCATCGAATGCTATGTGCATGACGCGAAGAACAACTTTGATTACTTACTCCTCCTGTATTGCCATCTGGGTCGATACTTTTTATGTGTCCACACTGTTACGAAACACCGGACATCCGCGTCCGTATTATTCCGTATTAGTTTTATATAATCAAGTTATGTCGAACATACTGTTGTTATTACGAAATAATCTGTTGTTGTGATTGGGAGCGCAGACTAATTATATTATTAAGGTATAATTATAGACTGACTTTGGATGTAGACGTTAGCTGCTTAGCTTTCTATCTATCATGACTTGACTAACCAGTTGTATAGATGAGTACTCTCAGCGAGCTTGTTGTAGGACAGTATCAGTTATAAAATACAGAATTTCGTTATTTATTTATTTATTTATTTATTTCATAACAATTTTTACATTGTGTTGAAAGTATATGATTTGAAACAATGTTAATTACAGTACATAATTAGTGATGTGCTTTACATCACTATTTGCCATTTAGCAGTTTGGTTACCAATAATTTATTATAATTCTATGCGGTAGTGTATGATCATATAATAACAATTTATATAAAACTATAATTTCTACTTATCTCATACAAATAATAATACAATATGTCAGTAAGGATAATAATATGTCAGTGAATAATTAGATAAAAATTAGAAATTAGAATCATATGTCATACAAAATAATAATTTCAAATAAAATGTTTAATTAGTACATAGATTTAAAATATAACAACAATGTAATGTCATAAATATAAATTCTTCCATCTAATTATAATGGCACACTGTTAGTAGTCGCTTAAAGAAAATAAGTTACATATATAAAAACAATAATCTCAATTCAATTATTTATATATTATATATTACATTAACCTTGGGGGAGGCCTATGTCTAGCAGTGGGCGTCTTTCGGCTGAGATGATGATGATGATGATATTACTACAATCCCTCCGGCAAATAATTTTTTTTGGATGAAAGGGACCCTATGTCCTTTTCTGTAGCCCTAACAACGCGTATGCGGAAAAAATCATGATGAATGGTCGAGTAGTTAAGGCGTGTAATCGTAACAAACAAATAAACACACATTCACATTTATATTATTACCTAGTTAGGACTGCAGTTACTGAGTTAATCCAAGTTTCAAAAATGCTCCATGCTTTTAACTTAGGTGGCAGAAACTATATACCATAGGGAGAGGAGTATTATACCCATATTTCGCCAGCCTTAGCATTAGGTCCCACATAATAGGGACGAGCATTAGGCTCGTACCTATTATGTGGCTCGGGCTGGACTCCAGAAACCGGTGCTGCAACCGAAAATTGCATGATCGAAAAATGCAATAACTCTCCTCAAAAATTGGACCCGGAGTTCTGAAAACAGTATTTGAAAGTAGGTCGCTACGACGGTTACTGAGTAGAACAAAGTTTCTAAAATGCATCATTCTCATAACTTAGACGGTAGAAACTATTTGCATGGTTCTGCAAGTAAAAACAAAACATTCGTCTTCAGAAAAAACTTGTCTCTTATAGTAGGTAAGCTTTGCATATTTATGTGTTCAGTGACTTGCTAACCGTACATAATAATATGTTAAAATGCACGGATAAATAAGCGTTCGACACAACTGTGCCAAATTACGTATACATGGAAACGAGAGGCGCTTGGTGAAAGATTGTGAAGCGTAGAATTGGAGAGGTACGCGGCATCCATACTTATATACAAATGAAATTTCAATGTAGGTTAGGATTTTGTTTCCTCATCTATATATATTTACATATATACATAGTGTTACTCTAACATAGGTGCATTACTTATTGCTAGTTACAGGTGTACTACGCCCGCGTTTTGCCAGCGATTGATTTATGTCCCAATTGTCCCACGTTATGAAGAGCGAGCTCATAGCTCTAACAGGCAAAGTTCCAGACAAACCTGCTACTGAAAATGCCTTGGTTCAAAATCCAACAACTTTTGTCTGTTCCAAAAATCTAACCCCAGGTCATGTACATTATATAAGAACGCCACATAATATATCGGTATGAGTTAGCACCTGAATATCGTTTTTGTTTTTGGCAGTTTATTTGTTATACATACAAAACGTATCTGAACATTGTCAACCCATTAAAGACAGAAAAACTGCCTCCTCTTTGCTCTTTAAGATTCGGACGTCACATCAACTCAATAACACGACGATGTTGCGACGACGCAGCTTTAAATTCAACGTTCACATGCATACTAAAGCAATAACAACAAAAATCACTATCATTAAACCGACGCACACACAATCAGATCACAAACGTTCCCACAAAACACTTTCTACGACATAACAACACAGTTTACTATAACAAGCAAATTCGGTAACGGTCAACGCACACAACCTTCTACGAAAATCTAAAACGTAAACGTTTTACGTAAGAATTACAAAATGTTCAACGCCCAATGTTTGAAATAAAAAAACGCTCAAAAGGAAACTGCTAAACTGATGTTATTATGCCGCTCCACTGATCACAAATTGCTCTATGACACTTTTATAAGCACTATGGAAGCTATAATTGTACTGTTTCCTTTAAATCCGTTAGTACTCTAACCAATCAGTGTAGTTTGGTTTGTCGACCCGATTGTCAAACTGTGATTTTCAAAACACGAACTTTTAAAGTTTACTTTACTGGTCTCGTGGCTTTAGTCAATGCTTATCAATCAGAGGGTTATTGTCATCATAATCTGTTCTGTAATACCAGTGACTAGCATGTTACACTTTGCGGGCCATTTATGACTTCCCAATTCCTAGCCTCCTATTCATTTATTTATCCATAATCCTCTCCCGTTCCTATGTTTTGGTGGTTAGATCTTGTATTTATGCTGTATAAATCTCAGTCCTGCATAAATCCGATCTAGCTGGTCATTTTATCGCGCCGTTTATCATAATTTAAAATGCAAAAGAGCCGTTCCTCTGTTCCTTTTTTTTATGGTAGACAATGACTTGAGTGTTTCCTTAGTATTACTTCTGCAATTTTTTTACGAAACTTGTAGGAGATGCTGACTCATCTCTCTCCTCAGGCAAGAAGAATAATAAAAAGAACAGTAATCGAGCTAATTGCCTCGCACTGTAAATCGAGATAATATCAGGTACAATCAAGAATCTTCAAAAGCTTTAGCCTATTTGGGGATTTTAGCCGACTCCAAACTTGGACGTTGGGCGTGCGATCCTAATGATCATAAAATGGTTTGGTTAAATAATGCTACATAATAGAATCAGTATTATAGTCAAGTACACTGTACTGTATTCTGTTAGTATTCAAGGGTTATGCCTAAACCTAAAACCGCTAATAAAAGAAATTGGAACATGCCGAATCTTGTTCTACTGACATAAATATTATTCCAAAGATTTCTCTGAGAGTTAACACAAATGCTGGAAATTATAAGCAATTAAGCAATTAAAACGGTGTATACGAATTATGTGTTTACGCACGCCTTTATCTTTTTAATTTAATTTTCTCGTTGGGAATGAGTGTTGCCACTACCTATTATCGTATGTACAAATAGTTACCATAAGATGTTGGCAGCTATTCAGAGACGAATTTCGAGACTTAGGTAGTTGGGAGTCTGTTTGCCGTTCTTGCTTTTACAATAAGGCCAGTATGCATAAAGTGCAGCGAGGGTATTTGGATGTTCATACCACATCAGCAGCTATTCAGAGACGAATTTCGAGACTTAGGTAGTTGGGAGTCTGTTTGCCGTTCTTGCCTTTACAACAAGGCCAGTATGCATAAAGTGCAGCAAGGATATTTGGATGTTCATACCACATCAGATCTGTTCAGAAAGCAAGCACGCAGTCTTTAATAATAAGACCAGCTACACATAATTGCATCGACTTATTAATTGTTACAAATAAGGGGAATATATCAATAAAAATTACCCGACAATATGTATAGGTTAGTGTGGGAGGGAAATTATTGGTTATACTTTAGGTACCTATACGTATTGACGTGACACCTGTATCACATAGCTGGAATTCCTTTACGCGTTAGAGTATGGATTTTCCTTACAGTAGTAGGTCATATAGCTTCAATAAAATTCGTTACTATTGTGCAAATTGTAGAATGATGAACATGACAATGTTTATTTTAACATTTTGTTGAACTTTAACACACGTTTTTGGCCTTGAAACGGTTAAGCAGAGATGGGACTGTAGATTCGTGTCAAATCTCAAGACTGCGCCGACCGAAATGTGCCAAAACAGGCGGTCACAGTTAAGTGAATAAAATCAACACCTTTTGTTTAATACAAATATAAAATATACATTTACCATAACAATGAATGTGTTCACAATTACTCCGTGTAAAAACTTAAAATTATGTATATTTTCGCCTACAAAATTACGTAAATTTGCATGAAAAATGCAAAAACGTAAGCTCGTGTTACGTGATTTTTAGATTATAACAGTAGAAATCTATCCTATTTTACAGCTTAAACGAAACATAAATAGTTATATTACAATTTGTCCGTCCCAAATATTTAAGTTATTGGTTGACAATAAAGATACATATTTATCAAAAAAGCACTTCAAATCCTGCATATAATTTTACTATGGCGGTCGCGCGCCGATTTGAATATGCGTCGCACGAGCTCTGTCATTATCTGTCTTACGCTCGGCGCAGTCTTAATTCGAATTTATATGCCACGTAAGGGACGGTAAGCTTCCAGTTTATTTGGGCACAGCAAAGGCCGTATTGCTACTTATAAACACTTTTATTAGTACAATATATATTATCTAAGTTTATTTTATCTCAGACGAAAGATTTTACAACAACTTACCTTGGTATTTGTAGATGTAGATACATGCTTTCATCAAATGTATGTATTGTATTTATATTACTACTACTATTGTAATGCCAAGGAAGGTATTGAGTAGGTACCTATTTCTTAATAGGTCCGTTTTAGTTTATATAGAAATCCATGTATCTTGATAGATTTAATATCAAATCTGTTGTTTCCTTAACTGTCACAGTAAGCCCGCGGTTTTATTAACATATAATTGGATTTAACGACCACATTTATGATTTATTGCTTGCATTAATTTTAATGGTTTCCTTATATGTGTTGACTTATTTGTATTGAAACTGCAATTCTTGGATTCGATTCCTGGGCTAGTTAATGGTATTTGATATCATGACCTGATTCTGCAATGATAATAATTCTGGACGTACATATATGTATGACTATTTACAATGTTTGCATAATTATGTTAAATTGTCGCATTGATTCCGTTACTTACAGATCACGTGCGACGATGGGTTCAATTCCCAAAGAAAACAAAATGCTATTGGATTTTCTGTTAGAAAATTCTTACCAGCTCCTCAGTGCTGGTAAGAATTTTCGAATCTACCGCAATTATTGTCAGACTCATCTGACAATGTATTCGGTAGATTCTGACTGATTGTCGTTTACTAGGTATATTCCCAAACTCAGTGTCTGCCACCTTTTCATCATCTCAGCTGAAAGACGTCCACTGCTGAACATAGGCCTCCCCCAAGGTTCCCTACACAGACCGGTCTTGATCCAACCACCAAAAGGTTACTTAATACAAAAATCAAATTGAAATTTTGGTATAATGTAGATAGATGTCTACTCTTTAGGGAATATAGTCGCTGTAGTGTGTATAAAGGTACTATTAAGTCCACGTATCTATTAGTTAATAACTACCATATTTAACAAAGTATGTAGTCATTATCAACCTTACACCTGCGTATGTATGAGCTAATTACATACCAACAACATGATGAGTCTAACGCATCACGATATTGACGACATAGTGACGTAAAAGGAAATTAAATAAAACAGAACTGTATTATATTGTACTTTTACTATAAACTGCATCTACGTAGTGTAGAGTACTAGATTTTGCCCGCGGCTTTGCTCGCTTAAATGTTGGTTAGGTTAGTAACAATACTTTTTAGAGTTCAAAAAACTCTTATACAACAGCTTTGTCCGTCCGTCTGTTATACAACTTTCAACTCAAGAACTGTAAGTACTAGAGACTCGCGGTCAACGCCATTCGAGTCAGCATTGTCGATATACCCCCGAAATGACTATGACCTACCTTTGACCTCTGACCTCAAGGTCACGTGGTATCACGTGACCTTTGCATATTACTTGAACCGTTTCTTTGAACTCTAAGATTTACGGCAATTCAATGCCGTTTCTCACTTGTTTCTGGATGAAATCTGTGACCATATGTCCTTTTTCTGTTCCTGTGACAACGTGTATGCAAAATTTCATGATAATGGTTTGTTAAAGCGTAACAAACAAACACATATTCGCATTTATAATATTAGTTAGGATTACGGAGGGGAAATATATCAGACCCGTGGCGTAAGACTGCATTGTTTGCGTCCAATCGTGAGGTAAACGTAAGGAAGGAAGCCCCCGGCTAGGTGGATTGACCTAAAGAAGGTGGCTGGGTTGAACCGAAAGTTGCGGTGTAAAATGAGATCAGCTTGTGTCAAGCAGTGTATTGTAACATGCTGTTCAATCAGATCGTTAGGTCTCGCGTTCGATGCCTAGATTAGGTATATAGTGTTATTGCGTTTTTAGGAAATTGTTGCTAGTAGCGAAGTGCGTCTGCATATATGCCCAGTAGAAAGCAATTCTGTTAGGCTCTTAAACATAGCTGGTGACATGTGTATGTAATTCCTTCTTCCTGTTCCTTCAGGGATACGGATATGAGTTGCCACATAAATATACGTACAACAGAATTGAGAGAGAACCTCAATCTGAGTCTAAGGCAACAAATTTAAGGGTCTACTGCAAATACATTCTACAGAAATACTTCACCTAGAGCCTCCATAGATTCTAGCAATATTCTTTTACACAAACTCAAGGTCCATTTTTAGGGTCACGAAATGAAAACCAACGTAGCTTTTCCAAAGCCTCATTTAAAAGAATGTCAATGTCAAACAGTCAATGGAAAGTTAAATTTTACTTAATAATTTCACTCTTCATTGAAAAAATATAAAATATTCTGGAAATTTTCGCCGCACCTTGTCTTGACTTACCAGTTTAACGACATTTGTATTCTGTCAATAGCATCGAGGCTTCTAAGACAGCGTTTTGGGTTTTGACAGATGGTAAATTATACATATAATTGACACGCACATTATATATCAGTCATAAAAAAACTATCTGAGGAAAAAGGAAATCACAAATAATTTGATTTTTACTAAAAATAATAATAGACCTATTAAAAATGTATAAAAGAAACCGATACTTTTTCTATATTACAATAGAAAACAAAAAATTTATGGCTTAATAACAGTTGAATATTGTAACAATGAAATTGCAAAATGAGAACATCTTTATCTGTTGACGCTCAAATTGACACTTCGGGGCCACAACAAGCGGAACCATGTAAAGTGACGTCAGACCGGCGCGCGCGCATAAAAACTTTCGCTTTTCACTGCCAAGGCTCATGCCGCGGCCGCGTCGCGCGTCTCGTCGCGTCGCCGTCTACATAATCATATTATTACGCTCGCAACAATATACCAATTGTTTTGTATTTTCCAAATTATAGGAAATGTTGTAACACAGTTGTATTACTTAAAAATAGATTACAGATCTACTTTAAAGTAATAGGACTGTTTCCTATATACTTTATTATAGCAATAGCTTTTGTTTGGCGAAATATGTTTCCATGAATCACTAATTGCTGTTCCATTGTTGTGAATTACAAAAATTTATAATATATAAAATTGTTATTCTGTGACGTAATCTAACTTAGAATATGTATTGGGATATGTAAACATAAACAGTAACAAACAACAGACGAATACCATATTTTTGTATGCACTAGTCAGAATAATGCGACGAGTCAAAAGACTCAACAGACTTATTAATAGACAGAATCTGGTCTCAATTTATTTGGGGTCGGCGCAGTATGTCCTTGGCTTCCATACTTCTATGTCACCCGTTATCTGATCATTTACCCCTTTCCCTTTCATATCCATCCTCACACAGTCCATCCATCTTTTCCTTGGTCTTCCTCTCTCTTTTCGTGCCCTCATATCCATCACTTGCTTACCTACATACATATCATCTCTTCGCATATCATGTTCATACCAAGCCAAACGATTTCCTTTCACCTTCTCGTCTATGGGCACCACTTTTAGACTACCTCTTACGTATTCTTTCCTAATTCTGTCCATTCTCGTCCTCCATACATCCATCGTAACATTCTCATCTCTGCTACATGCAATCATATTAATAGACAGAATATACTTATATAAATAATAGCTTGAACTATCCTTGTTATTGTTAAACTGACTCTCTAAATAACTCTATGATTAATTCTATACTTTCTTTCACAGTTATGGATATGCGTGGCGTGCTTAGCGTCATCGCTAGCGGCTCCAGCGCCGTCTCAAGGTCCTCAGCTATACTTGGACATTATAGACATGGCAGCCATTAGCAGAATGTCACCACAACAATTGGAAGTACTGGCTGAAGGACTAGCAGCTGAGGAGATTATGAGGTAAGTTCATACAAATCAAGGTGTTCTCGTAAACTTGTTCTAAACTGCAAATATGCCTACCGTAGGGGGCAAGCACGAAGTGAACGATTTCACAAAATTATGTAACCGTTGACTATAACTTTGGGGTACTAAACCTAATGACATACATAAATTCATGTCTGCATGTCCATAGAGGGCCTATATTTCGTCGCTGTACTTTTTCTTTCTATATTATCAAGCAAGCCTTCTATCACAAACAGGTTACAGATCCAGATTCTATGCTGATGCTGAAAATATTTAAATTGAAATATAAATATTTTTACGACAAATTATGCAATAGACCAACGCTTAGTCAATCTTTGAGACATGTCATCACGAAAATGTGACGTGAAAGTTGGTATTTCATATATTCATTACTTGATCGTCTTAAAGATGACTAATAATATTTGCCAATTCTGCAATAGAAACTACTATGTATGTATATTATAGATTCATACGTATTCACATACTCTTACGCCTAAATACGAGATAGGGTAAGCAGGGATCTCACACATCCACAATTAACCAAGTATGCTTTATGGACCTACATAACCTATTACGTGAGACCCCATAGGGCGAGCTTATTTCCAACTACCGAGCACTGTTTCAGATTCCATGCTGCTACTGAATATATTGATAGAGAAACCCAAAACACCTTGCCCGAGACCTCAAGCACAAAGCAATCACATTCACTGCCGCTGCGCCACTGGGACACCTATTGAATCTGTATTATTCTGATAACTTTATAACCCGACTGAGAAGCCAAAATTTAAAAATCATCAGTGTTAATTCTTTCTTATTTTTTTACCAGGACAAAACGGTCGTCAGCCCAAGCGCTAACGTCGGTAGTGTCTAAAGCGTCATCAGGCCTACAAAGTAAGGTCGGTCTCCTCGGCCAAGCGTCCGCCTTCATAGCTTCTGCATCCGGTAAATCAGGAGGACACGGCGATGAGCATCAAGGATATTCTTATGAACCGGTCGGTTGCTTCTAGTAAAACTGTTGAAAATTATACCATTATTAATCAAATATAGATTCTTATCCTAACAATAACATATTTCAATGACAAATATAGATCGTTTTCTTTTGTTTTTGTCTTGTATTTAAGACTTTTTGAAACTTGTTAAACTGTCTCTATCCTTCTTCTTCTTTAATTTAAGAACATTGCTTAGGTTTGTGGAGTGAGCTTCACATATCCATGTCTTCTGCTTTTTAACCTCTTGATACGATTCTATCCTGACATATCAACTTACACCTAAATTATTTTTACAGCAAGATGAAAAATACGACTACTGGGGTTTGAAGAAATCGATTCTATACACTTTATTCCAAGCCGTTAAGGCCATCACTGGAGGAGTAACAATCCTGAAAGGTCAGCTCATTAAGGGAGGTGGTGCTCTTGCGGCCACATTAGGAAAGGTCATCTCCGTGAAGGGCGATGCTGTCAGCAATCTTGGCAAGAAGATTGTCAGTTCTGCAGCCCTTAGTCACAAGAAACCCCACTGTAAGTAACTTGTTCTCCTAAAAACATTGCCACTAATTAATGCCGGTATATAGCACTATATCATACATCATCAATCATACACTTCATTAAGTATGAATGTATTGAACATGATGCATACAACGATAAAAATTCAGATGACACGTCTGAATAAATAAGCTGCTTTGCTTAATATTGGCCGTAAGTGCTGACTCAGCAGCTAATGGTAATTAATCGTAGTTTCATAATTCATTAACATCATTCATTAGTTAAAGATAACATTTTGTGTTGAGCTATGTAATAAACTTGATGAAAATAATGAGGCTATCATTATTTACATCGACATTACTTCACACACAAATAACTACCGTTTTCAACTAACCGATCGTCATAATGTTTATGTCTTGCTAGTTTTTAGCTAGGTGATGGAATATAGCGTATTTGATCTCTTTGTACATAATAAACGTAACTGTTTGACTGACTAAGACTATTAATTGTGCATAATAACAATAAAAATCAATTACTTTGTCACGGACACTTCTAATTTTTTAAATTTCCATTTCTATTTTCTCGTTGCCATTTTCCATATAGAACAACTACTATAAAATGATTAAAACCTACACATGTGAACAGCTCCTGATGGATTTCAACAGTGGGGCTACCAGAGAAGATCAATACCAGTATCTTTCCTACCTATTGCCTTTTATCTTTCTTATTTACCTCTCTTTACCTCTTCCTTCTACCCATGCACATAAATCAATACCTATACCTATCTCTCCAGGGAACCCCTTCTGTAACTGCACTACCACAGGTTCATCTCAACAACCTACTCGCGGCCGCGGAGGAAAGGCCTTAAATTTGCAAGATTCTAAACCTAGTACCGCAAATGTTTTTGATGGTTATAACTATCCTACAATAACAGAGAATCCCAATAGAATTAATTTTGGAGACGACAAAGTTAAAGAAATTGTCCCACCGAAAGATGAGGAAATGATATTTGTAACTCCACCTGAAGACGATCGTGACTCTGGAACTACCGAAGACAATGAAATTATACTTCTTAACAATAGATTTGCTGGCGGTCAAATGACGGATCCTACAGAAACTGTCACCGCAGCCGTGTCTACGATGTCTTTTGTAGTAGATGATGATAATGAAGACGATAACGCTGATTCTGAAATAACAGCAACCCCAGCAGTTGTTCTGTTCTCAGGAGATTCAAGAAGTAGGCTCATATTGAGTGATTTAGCAACCACGACTCTATTGCCATCTACGGTTACTGATGATATAAGAAGCGAATTAGAAATCAATGACATGGGTACGACGACTACCATATCATCAACAGTTGGTGAAGAAAGTACTGTTGAGCCTACGACTACTAAGCCACCTGAAGTTGTTGTAATCTCAGGGGATTCAAAGAGCAGAGTGCAAATACGAAGAAATGCTAAGAGTAAACCTGCGAGGTCGATACGGAAAGACGACAGTAACATATATGTAAATTTCATTTGTGCATTAACTCCTTCTATCGTTAGAAGCGATTTATGTTCAACTGTAATGTTTCCGTAATTAGTATGTATAACATTGAACAATATATGTGTTAGATTGTAAATTAATGCCAATATTAAAGCTCTCTCCTACTGTGCCTGAATATTGAAGTACAACACTTTTTAAAACAGGGCTATTAAGTACAAAATGACTTTGTTTATTAAATGTTTTAGTTTTTAATTAGAGAAAATACAGTATTTTAGTATTGTAATAATATGTGTTTACATATTTTACTATAAATAAAATGTTATTGATAAAGACGTTTATGGTTTTATTGCCTAACAAAATTTCTGATAGTCATATCATCACTATCATCACTGTTGAATGCACATTCTCACCTGTGAATATCACCATCACATAGCAATAAGTCACATGAATGTATAAGCACCATTACTAATATAATTGACTGATCACCTGGGGAACAAAACTGTCCAGAAAGACTAGAAACTTTATGACATGACTATCAACACACACTTGACTGACCAAATCGACAACAATATTGTAAATTTGTCAAAGCAATCTATCGATCTAATATATCGCAATTTTATAAAGAGATGTTTAGTGTAGCATAATACATTGTGTTGTATTATGAATGTTCATGCTTTTGCACAATTAAATTAATAGATAACTCGTTTATGATCACAAATATACGTATCAAATATCTTAAAAGATGTTTAGTTTTCTATGCAACAATCTCAACATCTGGAAAACATTACGGTATTCAAAATTTTTTTTAAATATTAATGAATCTATACATGCTTTAAATATGAAAGTGTCTGCACTGCTATCATTGTTATACTGATGAAATTTGATATGGAGATAGTTAAGCCTTAGGAAGATATAGGTAATACTTTAAAGACGAAAGTAAAATAGGAAATAACAGCTAACAACGTATAACGTAATAGTAAAAAACTTTCAAAAGTCGGAAAGAAATCAATGCTTATTTTAACCTTAAAAGACATAGTAGCTTTCAAGAACCAATATCACAGTAAGAAAAAAAAAACAGTAAGAAAGAAACCGCAATGTAGGTAACCTTATTAAACGAAACGTACCTACGTAATCAAGGCGTCATGTTACAAATTATCCTGTTTGCCACGCAATTGTTACGTAGCTTAGTAAGTGTGTGTGTAGTAACTTTGAATGGAACCTGATTAACTTTGCTTCAACAAACTCATATAAATAGGTTCGTTGAATTTATGAGGATAAGAATGCGGATAATAGAAAATGCTGCTTATGACCATAATTGGTAATCTACTTACTGTTTAATTTTTAAGCCTATGTTATTATGACGTTCAGGCTGCTATAATTTTATACGATGCAGGTTTTACGATAAAACTCTATTAATACTACAAGTTTATGTTTTTAGACGGAGTCAAATAAATGCGTGATGCGACTATTCATTGAAAGTTAATAGTATTAATGTAACGAGCTGCAGTCGACGTAATGAAACAAATATAACATAATGTGGAAACATAACGTTCAGACTCTTGTCATCTGTTCTAACCTTATCATATATATAATAAATACATGCATAAGTAATATAATATAATATACTACCACATACACACAATACCATCTAGCCCAAACTAAGCAGAGCTTGTACTATGGGTACTAGATAATGGATAAACATACATATATACTTTTTTTTTGTAAATACATACATAAGTAAAATCTTATAGCCCGTTGCACTCAATGATCGATAAACGATTAGCGAGGTTAAGCAACGTTGGGTGCGGTCAGTCTATAGATGGGTGACCGCTTAGTGGTATTTCATCTGATTGTCTCCGTGCTTCGGAGGGCACGTAAAATGTCGGTCCCGGTTGTTGGCAAATTGACAGCAGTCGTTAAGTCATGTCAAAGGCCTACGGGCGGCTTGAACAACTCTTGACAACAGGTTGGCCACTAACCACACGAAAAGAAAAGAAAAAGAAAGTAAAATTACGGCCGTCATGTCAAAACATTTTAGGTTGCAAAGATTACTCTAAAATTTACAAGCATTCCTATTTTTAAACTAGCAGTTTATCGATGCAGTGAATATTAAAAGTGTATCAAACAGACGGTAACTTTCGCATCTATACTAATATTATAAAGCTGAAGAGTTTGTTTGTTTGAACGCGCTAATCTCAGGAACTACTGGTCCGAATTGAAAATTATTTTAGTGTTGGATAGCTCATTAATCGAGGAAGGCTTTAGACTATATAATATTACGCTACGACCCACGGTGGCGGCGCAGTAATCATAAACGCAGGTGAAACCGCAGCCACACCTAGTTTATAATATTAGTGGTCACGGGATAGATTGAAAATATTCATGAGAGAGGGAGAGAGAAATCTTAGTTGACCTTTAATTTGACCTGAAAGAAAAAAATCTTATTCAATTTTTTTGCCTAGACCTTACTCATGACATGTTATTACGCATACTGTAGTTTCTCATACGCATTTGTGGTTCAACATATCTTTTGTTTCCTGATGCCATGAAAGTACTGAAACATGGTATGTAGGACACATACCAACATTTAACTAATTTTACCTTATTTGATCATACGAGGTTTGTGGTATGTTTGTCACAAAAAGTTATATGGCGCTTGTCCATGATGCAAGTAGTCGGACCCAGCTACGAGCAAGATACTCGCGTGGTTCATTCACAAGTTCTTCTTCTGACTTCTGATGGCGTAGTGGTTAGTGTAACCGACTGTGCGGCACGCCTGATGTCGCGAGTTCGATTCCCGCACAAGTCAAACATTTGTGTGCATGAACATGGATGTTTATCTTGGTGTTTATGTATGATTTTACAAAAAAAAAAAGTAAGTAAAGTAAGTAAGTTTATCCATTGTCTAGTACCCATAGTACAAGCTCTGCTTAGTTTGGGCTAGATGGTGTTGTGTGTATGTGATAGAATATTATTATATTATTATTATAATTATAGTTTGTCATATGGAAAGCTTGTAGGGCTGGGTCGTGTTCAGATTCACATGATGTATTCAACCCCTGCAAAACAAAGGCAAATGCCTTAACTGGCGCTTGATAAATGTATCGTATACAGGAGCCATTGCTTCGTTTGTGTAAACCTCTAGTAGCATTCCGTTAGAGGAGCAAAGAGGAATGCTATTATCAACAAAGTAAAGAACTGTGAAATCCAGACTGGCACTTAATACCTTCGTTTAAGAAATAGAAAATGTATGTCATTGTGTAGCAAGTTACAACGTTAAAACCTCAAACATTCTAACTCTTTATAGATCAATCAGTTATTCCATTCAAAAAGCTATCTCCATACATACCAAAGATCAATGTTTTGATAAAGGGAAAAGAAGACACATTTTCTAGAAGTTCCATTAGGTTTATTGACTATATACACAATTTTCGTTAATTGTGAGAAAATAAAAAAACTGATTATAGTTTGCAAAAATTTGTTTCTCAATTTGATAATGTTCTTAGATTAATAGACAGCGTAGGAAAATAACTGGATTCCATGAAATTGGCTGCGTATATTTTATTAGGACCTAGATCATTTAATTGCAAATAATGTATCTCTGACAAAGATGAGGTTATTGAGTTAAACATATGATATCAGTCAATGGCTGAATTACCAGACATGATTGATAAACAATTGTGTCTGGTCAGTGGAGGGCTGCTGATTCTCAATTTGCTGAACCATATGTATGATTACTGCTCCTATCCCGTGGCTCGTTGTGTGACGTTATATAGCCTATATTACTTCTGGATAAAGTAGCTTTCTAATGGTCAAAGAAAATAACAATATCATTCAAATCTGTTCAGTAGTTGCCACGATTATCATTTGTAATATTATTTAAAATATCACTAAATACTATAAGGTATCTGGTATCTATCTACTTATACATTTTATAAACGAATGACTTGACTATTGTGATGGATGTATTTTAATTGACTTCCTAGTCATCTTTAATAACTTTCTTTATTACAACAAAAGTATTTAGAGAGGATTGATTTATCCTTACATATATGACAACTTTAAAATTGACGCTCTAGGTATTAATATAATTATCTAAAGGATAATTATATTAATACCTAGAGCGTGAATTTGTAAAGGTTTTGTTCCGATCTATCCCATCATGTGTATAAATAATTTCAGATAACTATGGACACCAGGGGCTATTCAGAGGTCGATTCGGGGGACATCGTGGGTTATTTCGGGGTCGGTTCGGGGGACATCACGGGCTATTTAAGGGTCATTTATGGGGCTAACCTTTAAAAAGGCGCATCTCATACATCCTGACTACTAACAACATTTACTAACCCATTATATCTACTAACCAAGTTCTTCATAAAACCATAATATTACGTAAATTATCATCAGTTGCTTACCAATATGAATATTGACAATTTCCTTCCGTCTAAAATAAATGAAATATTGTTAATTGAATTTGATCCGTATTGTCATGTAACAAACAGGTAATCCCAATATTAACTTAAATCACCAAGGACTCCGTCAGAGCCCAGACGAGTTTAAAAATTTGCTACTAACTAACCTCGCCGAAAAGCAAGTGTTCAGAATTAGCTGGTTTCGCCATCTATACGGCTTGAACTTAAAGCTCCTCACCACCGTACGTACATAGCACCACACTCAATCCCAAGTACACTTTCCAGCGACACCAGTATACGGGCCGCCGCCCACCACACATCTGGAGTATGGACCCCCTACAGCATACGGCCCCCCAACTGCCTCAGCCCACTATTCTGCACCATCCATACCGACCGGCTACGCCGCACATAAGTATCCTGCTCAAGTAGATGGTGAGTTTCAACATTTAATAACAGAAAAGAAAAGTAACGAAAAGTATTATACGTTACCTTTTTGTCACAATTAAGTTTGTGACGTTTAAAATTTGCTTTGCTAGATTTCTGTTGTTTATGCATTGTTTAGCCTGGAATAAATAAAAAATACGTATAATAGTAATAATAGTACACATATTGCATAGAAGACGTCTTAAAGATGTCTATCAGAATGTTCACGTAAAAGTTTGCTAAATAGTTAACAATTTTTCATATTATCTAAAATATACTTTACTAGGACATTCTGAAACAAATCTTTAAGCTAGCTTGATAGTTTGCTTAATACTTTATGTGCTATAAAAGATAGACATGTAATTCCATCAATCATTTGACAATACGAGTACCTACTAAATCTATGTAATGGGACCATATTGGATCAACTCTATAGTGGGGCCCTGATGACCTGTAACACAGGTATCCTGATACCTATCGCAGGCACCAGCCTCTCACAAAATTCAATGTGTACCTTGTTACCAGTTCCATGTACCTCCTATGTGTAATTTTGTAATTTTGTGGAGAGAAAATAAATGAAAAAATGAATTATTACTAAAGAGATAAAATCTCCCTACAAAAAAGAAAAGAGCTAAAATAACTTAAAGTACAAAAACAAAACTTATAATAACAGACAATAACAAAATAAGTAATAAAAATAAATAAGAGTGATAAATTGAAAGCCAAGATACAAACAACAAAAAATAGCACATTAAAAAGCTTAAATATAACTACTTGTTACAAATAACGTTACGTAATAACAAATGGTGTCTTATACTTACCATAACAGAGGTTATGTAAAGATTACATTTTTAAACGACTATAAAAATACCATAGAGATTGTAAGTAAATGCACTGTCACTATGGTATAGTGATGTGACGCTATTTAAAATGGGAATGGAAGAAATCGATTCTTAATATATGCTGTCAAAAATACAGTGAAAGTTGCAACTTATTCTTATAATAATCATTAATAGAGTTAACATTATCATTATTCTAGCATAATCTTACCTCGTGGCGCTGAGTCATGGACGGAATGACTTGGATTTTTTAAAAGAAGAAATCTGTGTCCATCTTCCCGCCGTTGAATTAATTGTGTAGTCCTGTGTCAAATAAAATATTAAGTATTTTTAAATCATACAATAGGCATTCCGAAGTATTTCAGATATAGATAAACATACACATAGAAACATTTAAGACATGACATTAGGTAATTTAGTCATATGAAATTTTGTAATAGCATTTTTATCAAGTTCCGATAATATAACATTATAAGTATATAATGTTATATTATCGGAACTAACTAAAAAAGGTTAATCTAGCTAACTTATATTACTATATAAGTTAGCTAGATCAACCTTTTTTTAAACTGAACTGATGTTTATAAAAAGAATTACCATAAATCATATCATCATCATCAGGCTATAATAGTCTACTGCTGGACATAGCCTTTCGCCAGTGAGCGCCATAAATCATATATAATATAAAAATATAATATTGCCAAGGAATATTTAATGGTGAATGCACCATTATATCTTTGCTAGGAAAGCCTTCTGAGAAATGTTCTAAATCCTACTCAGTTTCATTCACCAAGACCTACATATTAAAGGACCAAATCAAGTAATAAAATAAATGTCTGTGTCAAAATAGAGTTCCAGTCTAGTTTCAGTGTCGTTAATATCACGAATGATAACTCGTATATGAAAATAAACACCAAATATAAATTTCATTACAGTCACATTAAACTTGATCGGAACTCCTATTTAAATCGTTTTTGTTATAAAAATTGCCCTATGTTAACGCCAATAACATCTCAGGCTATCGCGTATATAAACTTAAAACGTAAACTCAATCCCTACTGTGTCTATATTTTACTCCACTTAAAGATGGAAAGTCTCACATAGCAACAAGTGAACTTACCGATCGTCACGGGATCAATCCACAGCTTTGGTTGGAGTTCATTCTTATATAAAATATGAGTGCGGATGTACTTATGCATTGTGAAAAACAGCAAAAAAGCAGTGCTGACGGAAGTCACATTAGACGACATTACCGCAAGTCATCTCCATTCTAAAAAGTAATTTGTGATACATTATCAAATAAAAAACTGCGTTACAAAATCAATCCATCATATTAGTTATAAAAAATGAGAACAGATGCGTTTTATTTCATCTATTACGTAGCATGAGGTCACAAGTTCACAGCGCCGGAACCGAATCGGTTATGTAACAGTTCATCTTCCTACTTACACAACGCTAGGAGGCATTAATTGTGGGAATGTAATTATTGTTTTTGCTAGGTTTTATACTTCGAATCTTTTCTATACAATAAGATTGAATACATTAATTATTTTTCACTTGATTGGAAAGTTTTATTTATCTCTCCCTAGCCTCGTATAATCCAATAAATACATATTTATCTACTGCAACCACAAAAACATTTTGTGGTTGCAGTAGATAAATATTTTTAAAAAATCAGTAGAAATTGCTAAGGTTCGTGAGGAAAACCGCAGATAAATTAGTTATATGGACAGTACTCACCCACAGAACAGAAAAGACTGTCAGACTGACTGTGAAAACAGAGAAGTCGATGGAAGTAATTTCAAACAAAATTATATACGGTGTAGCTAAAATTCCATGGCGAAATAGTAGAATCGGAATAAATTCTTTTCTTGTTAGCATTGAGTCCATATTACCCAGGACATCTTAAAACAAAAATTTAGGTCTTTATATTTATGCTACTCCAATACTTTATAGTATTTAACACATGAATCTACATATTCTTTATTCTGACAACTCATCCAAATAGTACTAACCTAATATAGGATAGCATTCACGTAATTTATGCAATTGGTGGCGATTTGATCAGACAACATTTAAAGTAAAGCCGATATATACACAAAATCGAAACCAGATATTATTTTGTGTTGAATGTCATATCAAGTTTAGATTTCATATTAAGCAATGCAAGAAACTGGCGAGAAATTATGATCCCTTGTTTTGTTAGGGGAACAAATCAGTTCTATAAAAGACCTGCAGCCTTTACATCACTTGATAACATTATTCTTTAAGTCTTATACCTCATTAATAAAATAAAGTGGCCAAGGTTTGTTATATTCCACAAGAGACACATAATAAACGAACATTCTCACATATTAATGTTTAGGCTTGTCATATTTAAGATATTTAACACCGATCCTCGTAAACCGAACAATAGCCACATCTATTTAGAGGATGGCTTATTTTAAGTCACGTAGGAATAAACGTACTATTTGATTGAATGGGTATTTATTATCCAATAAGGCATTTGTTCGTACTTATTTAAGAATTAATGGCAATAACTTGTGAGGTAGGTGCGGGCATTGTAGACTGCAGTGCAATGTTAGAACGATTGTCAAAGTGGTCATTTCACCTTTGAACCTTATTTAGCGACGAAGATTTGAAAAGTAATGTATTTTCTTAATAAATGCATTGCATTACGTTTTCTTAATGAATGGATGAGATGTAAAACACGTACGAATATGCTGACAAATCAAGAAAATAAGTGAATTTTTATTATTGTATACTCTTCACATTAAACTAAATAACTTTTATTTTGATCGCAATCCGAAAAATCACAAGAGAATATCTCTCTTCATTTATGAAAAGCAGTATTATATGGTACAGTATTTTTTGTGATTATCAATTAAATTTAAATGACTGAAAAATCCCTTAAATGTATAGTATACATATTAAAGTAAAGTAAGCAATACTTACAAAAATGGTAGGGAAGACATAGGTCGGTTCAGGATTATTTTTCCTAGAAAGCTTTTGTAAAAGCCATACTAGGAGTAAACAGAGTGAAAATATTAATATAAAGCAAATAATTATTTAACCACTAAGATTATTTAACCATATTTATCGCAATATGTAATCAACTATTCTAAATTCAAATTCAAATTACGTGTATTTGCTAAACACAGGTTAAAAAGATGTTACAAAAATAAAAATGTGCAATTCTGTGCCTTGCCAATTGGCGTTCAAATATTTACTAATCTAAATTATATTTAACATATTGATATATCTCTCGTTCCTAATACTTAAATGTAGTCTGGCAATATCTTTATAAAAAGGTTTTACATCTAATGGTGTAATGGAATAGACGGACAAAAAAAAAATCTCACCAAGAAGGGTTAGATAAATTTACACAATATTTTATAACTTATGTATCTAATGATTACGTAGTTGTAAACTATAATTACTCTTAAATTAATATCTTTCGGTCAATCTAGGTCATTATGTAACCTCACAATACATTACTTAAAATGTTTCTTCCTCAATTTTAACATCTTAAATCTAGGTCATCTATCATCTACGTTCTAGTAACGAAATGTATTTTGAAAGTCATTCACATAGAGCTTACTATTAACCCATTTAAATCCAAATGAAAATTACAAAAGATATTTTATAAATTCTTTTATTAATAGATAATTTAGAGATAAACAAATAGGTAAATGATACATGAAAAAATTACAATATAAAAGAATTTCAGAAAGTTACAGGAGTGTTTCCAAACTGGCACAATGGCTTCTTATGAGTTAACATATTTGACAATAAAATGCTAGCGCTAGGCAGTAAATATTTTATAATTCAAATATGAAAAGAAGATGAAGAAGTAATTAAAATCAAAGGAACATTATAAAAGATTAGGTCTGGTAATAATGTCAATATTAATATTAAAAGCTGATCTTTTAAACCATTGATATTTATCTACAAAGTCATATTCATCAGCGTAAAATTTATCAAACTACCAAACTAAATTGATGGCTCCGATTTGTTATAGTATAATTAAAAATGGTATTGCTTATGGTAGACGATGAAATTTAATACCAGAGACGAGAATGAAATAATACTTCCTTATGATGAGGACGATGAAAAGGAGATCGATGTGCAAAAAAAATTTTTGTTATGACGATTTACGTTGTAGTTTTTTGAGTTATAAAATTTTTGTGAAAGTGAAATAATATTCATATTCCACCTAATTTAATAAACCTAATCTCTAAAACTACTACTAGTTTTTAGAATAGACATTATAAGTGCGATTGTCAATAATTTAATTTAAATAACCACAGACAATACCAGTGGACCACTTCTCGCAATAAAATCTGTTTATTTATGTTCTTGTCTTATAAACGTCAAATGTGAACTAAAATGAAATTTATGTTTATATTAATCTTTTATTTTAATACAGGAGAATATTATTTGTTATATGTATGACACTGAGACTAGATCTAAAATCTATTTTAATCAATTTAAAGCACGAGAATTGGTTCTCAGTATAATAAAAGTAGAAGCAATATGTAATACCAACAGCTCGGTGTAACTTTATTATATCCAATAAAAACCGGATGGAATAGCACTAATTGGGAAAGACTTATATCGAATATACTGCAAGAGGCTGATTGGTTGAGTAAAACCCCATTAGATAATCTTAAGCAATCAATAACAAATTTACGACGGTAAATTTTATATGTATGTTATTTGATTCACATTACGCAACGGCTCAATGCATCATACTGAGTGTGTCAAAGTGCCAAAAAGGTGTTACTTATAACTTTTACTTTTGGCAACATCAAACACTCGTACAAATTTAAATACAATGTATTTTACAATAATAGTCATATCGTATTCTTTAGTAAGCTTACAATTTAGGTCAGGTTAAGGACTACACGCGTTTTGCATACAGTCGTTAAATTTAAGATTATTATCTTAAGAATTGTGATTGAGGTAATAAAATGTTTGAAAGACGACGCTTGACGTCGATATAAAGATATCAAACACATAGCAGAAAACAACACACAACAAATAGACGATATACAAATAGCATACGATGATAGATAAAATTTATTACAAGCATATAATCAAAAATGTATTAAAAATATATAAACGATGAGTTTATATGATAGTAGTCATCGTATCTCAATAAAAAGAATCTATCGAAGACATTAAAATATAATTATTGTAGATCGATGTTATTTTACGCATCACATCTACCAGTCATTACAAAAAATCACATAGCAATGACAAGCTTAATCGCAGAGATATTCATGAGATATCGTTTTACGAAGTATCAGTCTTGTGAGTAAAATAATTGCTGTGATTCTCTCCACGGCGGTGGTATCGATAGTAAAAGTTCTGCTGTTATAAGTACATACACACTATTGTGTTCTTTTTTATCAGTTCTTTGACTTCTTTTAAAGTAGCAGTTCACTTTATTCAGTGCAGTGTCGATGATTACGAAAATAGAAATTACTCTGTTTGCAATTCCTTATAAAAATAAGCAAAATATTCTATTCTAGATGTGTATTATGTTCGTGTCCTAATTTAGAACACCATCATGTCGGCGGGTTTCAAGTAGTTACAAGTATGATATTTTAAAATTTGAATTATATTTTTCAGAAATGATAGCGATATCGTCTGTTGTAGACGAAATTAATGCGGAGCCGGCGCCTTTACCGTCAGGAGAACTATTGTATCGCTATTATGACCTAGTCAATGATTTGTGATGGTAAGATATTATGTTGCTGTCTTCTCGCCTCATGGCCCTCTGTACTCTTTCGATAGCTTCATTTCGCCTAGCATTTTGAACAAATTTTTAATCTTATCGTAGTATTTGGTTTTGGATTATCCTGTTTTCAACTGTAGTGCAACATTTATTCTCGTCAAATTCAAATTGTGAAGTTTTGTAGACAGAAGAAATGCATCTTTTGTTTTGATTCTGGTAAGAGCTGTGTATTATAGCAATTCTTCTGTTTTGTATTGTCTTGTTGCACACATTTTCCCTCTTAGCACTTTTCTTATGCAGGACAGATTTCCCACTTACAAAGTGTTCTGCGATGTAAAACTGTATTATAGCTCAACATTCGACAATTACTGTATTAATCAATGTTTATTGGTCTGATATTCTGTAAGAATATTTGATCATACTTGCTTTAGTTGTAATAAACAACGAATGCAAAATAACACATTTTCTGTCAGTCAATATATTTCAAATATGTGGCCTATTACCAAAATATTAGTGTGGTGTCGCCTGCATGCCTAAAAACAGCAGTCCTCGCCTCATTTACATAATACTTTCCCTTTTAAACGGAAATGGACGTTTGACATGTCGAAATGACTCAGAACAATTGACAGACAAATAACTGGTATGTCATTTTGAAATACCTTTAATAATTTTCTGTTGGTAACGGACGTTAGTCTTTGAAATGCAATATAATTTGAAGCAAACGACGATATAAAAATGTAGCATTACTGGCCGTTTCTTAACTTATGTATTTCTCAAACCTTTTTACTATCACTAGCAATTACGACACTTTGCAATGTTTGTCTAATTTCAATATAACTTATTTGGGAATCCAAATATTAGTATACTGACGCACAAGTTATTGGTCAATATTTTTGCTGAATAATGTTTTCTGTAAAATGGTTATTTTCGTTACAATTTCCTTTAGTAATGTTTATTCAAGGAGCACTTACAATATTTTCAAGCTTCATTTGTTAAGTAGTTTACAGTAGTTCTAACCTTTGATAAACACACTTTGCAACTGCACCTTTCATCCGTATCAGATGACCTGGATAAATTTTCACTGAATTCAAAGTAAATGTCAACAAAAGACCTATTTTGTAATATCTTTACAATGATCAGGGAAGTGCAAGATGCAATTATGTGCAATATTTCGTAACATTTAAGGAAGGTGTATTCACAATTACGGTAACACTGGTTGAGATTTAGTTAACCGCGCCTTTGAGCCTTCAAGTGAAAGTATATTATGTCACGGTTCCAGCTATTCCGGTTGTGAATGGTGTGTTGTCATATGATACATATGACTCCGACTTAAGTTACTAGATCCTTTACACTACGCAGGTAGGTTGCTGCAATTCTGAGATATGATAGATAACGAGCAATCATCGTACAGGTGACGTAATCATAACATGTCGACCGGCCCTATGTGAGCAACAATTTTCGATGTTCATCAAAAGGGACTTTAAAATATTCTATATTGAAAATCAATTATTATGTTTTTATATTTATAACAATAATAAACAAATCGAAATCACTAATTCAAAGGTAATTAGAAAGAAACATTACATAATAATCAACTAAAACAAGATCGAAACAAAATCACTTATATTTACATTCTCATTCTCATTCTCATAATCTTAAATTATATTTGAGTATGATATTCGTATTAATACTTTCTACTTTTACACGATGTATAACATTTTAAGTTTATAATAATTAAATCTTCAAATTTGCGGATATCATTAACTCGAGATGCCATAACATAACTTCAATAAAAACAAAATAAATTTAAGTAATCAAATCATCAACGTAGCTATTCTATTGCATAACACCTTTCAAACTGCACCAACTTTAATGTCTAAAAACTTAAGCTGTGCCCGTTTGAGTCCGTTTAGCGTCTAAACAAGACTTATGTAATAGAAGCAGAGGAAAAAAACACGTCTAAGCTATCTATCATTCTGTCGACTTCACACCACCTAGTTCCTATTTTTGGTTTTGGCAAATTCAAAGAAAACGTTATTGTAAAGAAAAGAGATAATCATGCTGTTTGGTGGCGGCAATGTCGAAATGACTTAACTAATATCGGTAATAACGAAACACATGGTCTTGCTTGAATAGATTAGTAGTACAAATGAAGCATTCATATGTATAAGAAAAAAGTTTAACGGACTGAAGTTAATAGGTATGTTCGAGTAGTGGTTACACAAGCACGTTTGGAACAAGCAGAACTAAACGCGAAAATATCGGACTGGAATCCTTTTCTATTTAATAAAACATTATTTATAAGATCGTAGATTGATTATTTATATCTTTGAATCCGGTTTAAACACGCAGCAAATAATTAAATTAGGCTAAAATATGCTATCCAGGTGAGTCTTTTTTTTTTTTTTTTTTTATTTACAATTTTGCAAACACAGCTTGCTAAAAACGATTAGAAAAGTGACACACTTTTTGACAATCTTTAAAAATTATGTTTACAATAGTAGCAAGATCCTCGTTTAAACCAGCGATTACATCATTTCATCATTATCATTATACTATAAGTAATAATAATAATAATAATATATTTATTTTCCAAAATACAGACAGATATAATAGGTACATAAAAACATAATTGAGTATGAATTATGGAAACAATAGTACATTGTGCTGGGACTATGTTGCTAAAATCTGTACAAAATTATAAACCCTATCTCTTAAACTAGGTATTCCTGTATTTTAAGAGATAGTGTTAGGCTATTAATTTACACTAATAAATGTATACAACAGGTTGGAAAGCAGTGTTGATCCTTCAATTAATTTAAAATAAACAAACAAGCAAAATTTCTTATTATAATTAATGTTAAATATAATAACGTTAAATATCTAATAATGTGAATGTATTTTATGGTAAACATATATATGTGTGTGCGCGTGTGTGTGTGTGTGTGTGTGTGTGTGTGTGTGTGTGTGTGTGTGTGTGTGTGTGTTTGTGTGTGTGTGTGTGTATGCGTGGTCATGAGAGGTACTTTAAAAGGGACTCTGTTTGGAAATAGTCTTGATTTTGTAGCCACTCAGTCACTTTAGATTTAACTTTATATATGTTAAGATCTCTAATGCCCAGTTTTTTATGAATTTGCTTGTATAAATGAGTGCTTTGCGTAAAGAACTGATGTCTAGCAAATGTGGTATTGTGTGGGGTACCTGAGGGAAGGTTTATTCTCTTTGTAGGATCCGCAGGGGGGAGCCTCGAATGTTTCCTAAGGGTAGATTTCAGCACATAGAGCTGCCGCACTGTTAGTACTCTACATTCTGAGTATAATTTTGTGGTTGGATATCTTCTGGGCTTTTTGGTCATAACCTTAAGTATAGCTCTTTGTGCTCGTTCTACTCTGAGAAATTTGGTCAGTCTCTATATTTCAATATTAGAATTGAATACTTACCGTTAAAATGCCCAACCGTTGCTTCTGCAACCAAATTATCACTGATTTGCACAGATTTTAACTAAAACCTATTTTGACTTCGTCTATAAACAACATTGCCGACATTCCTTCGAAACTATAAGAAAGTACAGAGTACTGATTACATTTGGACACAAGTAGATTGCATTTAACTATATTTCCTCAAGTCATCGACCTTCCGTAGTCACGGGCACTTGATTTCAATACCAAGACCGCAAAGTTAGTCCTGCAACGTTCTGCGGCTTACTTTCAACCAATGGCATGTAGGGCCTGACATTTACAATAATAATTGTCGGCGCAAATAAGTCATCACTTTCTCAAGTACAGCCAGAAAGTGGCGTGTATGCGTGAAGATTGTCAATCTTCATCATTCTTTATTGTATAGTATAAAATATTAGTAGTAGTGCACGGATGGCGTACTGGTTTAAGTGATTGCCAAGCCACTGCCGCCACGCCAAATGTTGTGGGTTCGATCCTCACACGGGACAAAACTTCTTGTGATCCACATATAGTTGTTCCGATTCTGGATGTTCTTTATGTCCGTTGTTTGGATGCTTGTAAAACCCAACGCGACATAGGCATTATTCTTAGTGCGAGAGATGTCTTTTTTAACAAAAAAATGTATGCGTTAATATAGTTTGATTACCGTTGTGTCAAATCTGTTGTTCTGTTTAATTAGGCTTGTAGATATTGAATGCAACATAATCTGTTTATTTGTTCTGATAGCAGATTGTTACATTTTAGAATGGTTACAAGTATTTTGCTTGCTTAAAAAGAGGCCTCAGCCACCATGTTACCTTATGATAGAATAGATACCAAATTATTAATTCTTAATTTGCTTTGATTTAGCAAATTCAATGTACATACATACATAGATTCACGCCTGTTTCCCAAAGGGGTAGGCAGAAACTACGGATTTCCATTTGCTACTATTCTGACACACTTCTCTGGCTTTATTCACTTTCATCACATTCCTCATACACGCCCGTCGGTTCAAGGTGCTCTTAACCTGGCCTTTGTCCAGAACGCCTCCGATCTGATCGAGAAACGTTCGCCTAGGTCTTCGTCTAGCGACTGTTCCATTCACACTAGCCTTATAAACTTTCTTAGTCAGTCTTTCCTCGTCCATTCTTTCTACATGCCCAAACCAGACCAGATTCAATGTATGTATCTTCAAACTTCTCATATGCCATAATATTGTGAATACTGTTGAATAATTATCTATCTTTGAACCAAGCGGTAAAAATATTCGCTTATGTGGTAATATGCTTATTTCCTCATGTATATTCATATTACTCACGTATTTGCGTACTCCGAGTGAAAATAATTTAAATCCTCCTATTGTGCCTACCTTTTTTGCTTGAGAAGAAGACGTTTTTGTATATTTATTATAATGTTATGTATGTTAAATTACTCATAACGCATTTAGTAAGAGTTTATTTCCATATTCATAGTTTATTGTTTAAACTTTTTAGACTATAAATCCCAAATGCACAAAATTAAGGAAGTAAACCTGATGTAAGCATGACTTAAGGTTTCTACAAAGATAGATGATGAAAGTGTTAAGTCATCAAATAAGTTATTAATAAGTAAGATGGAAATCGAATGAGTTGCAGTTAATTTACGTGTGAACTAAGTATAATCATGCAACGATTACAGCGTATTTCATCTTCCCGTGATGCTATAAGTAGTCTGATAGAAAGGCTGATATTTCAGCATGGTGTATTATAGACTTCTTCATTTTGATTGATTGATCTTATCATCGTGTCAACAAGAAATATTTCACTGTTTGTCGTCACCATTTTGTACCGAGATTGACAAACTGTTCGGTTGCATCTCAAATGGCATACATTATGCCGTCGCAAAAAAGGCGATTTAACGTTGCATTGTAACAACCTACTTGTTAAATGGAGACGTTCTCTTAACGTTTAGTGGTCTCGAGGAAATCTGACCGTTATGTAATGTTCACTTAAATGCACTGAAAGACGATATTACTATGAGGCATTGTAACAACAGATTGGATGTAGTGACTTCATAAGATAAGAAATATTAAATGAATATATCAAAAAACATACGTGGAAATTTTTTGTATGTCTTATGATTTAATCTGTACAGTCAATTCCTTATAAATTACTTAATTAAAAGCTGACTGCATAGATAACTTTGAGTTTTAAGTGGTCGTCTCGCCGCTGTTATAGCACCGAGTGTTCTGGGTTTGATTTGACACCCAGAACACATAAATTGAGTTGACACGGGACGAAAAATTATTGATCTGAAAGTTATTTCGAGTCTAGGTGTTTTTTGTACCCGTTGTTTGAATGTTTGTAACGTCCCATGCGATATAGGATATAATCCCATTGCGAAAGTTGTCTGTTTCAAAAACCTACTACGAAATACTATTCTATAAAGGTGTGTAGAGAAGCGTGTGTTATGATTTAATCGTGACTCACTAAATATTTTTCTTACTCGTGTTCGATCTTTAGTGATATTATCGACAAATTCCAGTACAGTGAATTACTCAAAGACTTATTAACTTCAATATAGATACTATACGACCAAGCTGTGATAGACCTGTGGGAAGGTCATTGGATTACCATGAAGAGGTCTCAAGTCCAGTCTCATGACGCACATCTCTGATTTTTCGAAGTAAAACACGTACATGGTAATAAATAGTACATTATCGCTCACTTTAGCGAAATTTTAATGAGGGTTTTCTTTAAATAAGAGTTCTACATAATGTTCACGATTATGTGGAAAGTCTACCAACCTGCATTGAACTCTGCTATTTTTATACTGAGCAGAGCCTCTTGCCTAGTAGTTGACCAGTTTGTAGACAGAGCTGATATTTTACATATGTAGTCTAATGCCTAAACCCCCAAAGGGATAAGCAGAGATATACTACATCCAAATTTCGTAAGCAATATATTTAAATTTCACGTAATAGTCAGCGAGCCGAGACCGGATGTTGTGACGTAAAAAGACTGCGGTGTGCTGATTGATTGAGTCAGCGAGCCTATTTCCGATTTACCGTTCACAATTCCAGACCCTGTGTTGCTACTGAAATTCTGAACATAAATACACCAATAAAACTTCAACACTGTAGCTGTACCCTAGACCTCATGCAAACTAGTCGCATTAGTAACTAGTCTACCACTGCATCACTGAGGCATAATTTATAAACATATACAGAAGCTAATATTATAATCAACTATTGGCGGCATTTGGTGAAGCTGATCAGTGACTCTTGCACCACCTCAAACGGCAGATCGTCCAAAGAAATGTGTTCACAAAAAATATGAATGGATCACTCGTCAAGCACAAAGACGTATTCTGATGTCATCTTATCGACTATACTTACAGAAGGCTCTTTATTACATAACTGAATATTGCATTAAAAATAACGATCTTGTTAGTTTTGATGTTTTATTTTTACTGTAAGGCTGTTCGGAAGTTACATCACATTTTGATGCAGTGATTGTTATATATTTGATCATTAGGTTTATATATTCTATCATTATTGTGTCAGGAAGTGTCAAAATAGTCTGAGTGTAAGTTACGTGTGGCATAGCTAATTATAGTTTTTGATGTGGATACTCGTAATAGCATAGTCAAGAACCGGATTTCTAGATGACTACCGGTGTTTACAGGATCTTGACTGCTGCGTTAGACCAGTGGTGAAATGTGCGCATGTGCAACCGCTTGTCTTACAATACCAGGCTTGAGTCTCTAGTCACATGTTGCAAAGGTATCCAGTAATTAATATTTCGGAGCAAGGGTATTCAGAAAAGCTTGCTGGTTTATTGTTATTTGTATATCGTTGTGTGTATAATTTGAATTGCAAATTAATAGGATTTTTGTGATCCCTTTTAACTAAGCTTTTTGTGAAGAAGATGTGTGATTACTTCAGTAATATCGTACCCATGACCTCTCTATCGCAAGTTTACTTCTATATTTTTTAGGTTGCTGGCATGATGAACCCCATAAATTAATGCTCTTTGTTGAATTTGTTAAATGTTTTACCGATCTCTTCAGTGAGAATTCGCCTTTGCCAAGATTCATACAGAGGATCCTAGAAAACGGAGAGCTTTTGCATCAGTAAAAGGAGAGAGTGCCAAAGAGTAGGTATCCATGTTTTAGAAGCTAGTGTCGGGTTACTATACCATATGAGTCACAATGAAAATAGCCTATTAACCATGATTCAGCAACCTTCGCGAATAAGAGCTTTTAGGTAGATCTATACCGACCCGATCTGGAGGTCAAACCGCATATCCACGATAGGCATCCACTTTAATACTTACGTCACTAAAATGACGAATCAGTCAATAGATATAACGTAACAAAGACGTCATCAACTCAAAATACGCATTATGTTGCACTTTGATTTGTTAATGCGAAACGGCACTTAATTTTAAAAAGCAACTCGTCGTACCGTTACTTATTTTCCACGAAATATAATAATATAATCCTCCATACCAAAAACGAATGCATTTTACGTTATAATGTCTATTTTTCGCACTAAGATAACGAACCATCTAACGGCCCTTGTGATGGTGACCGGTGAACGAAGTCTATGATCGCTTGTAAAAAGTTACGAGTGGTTTTAATGGTTGCCTTACCACTGCGCCGAGCGTTGTAGGTACGAATCCAACACGGGACAAAAATTTGTGTGATCCGTGTCTGGATGTTCTTTGTGACCGTTGTTTGAATGTTTGTAAAGTCTCCCAGAGTTTGAATAATATATAATAATAATATTCTACCTCATACACACAACACCATCTAGCCCAAACTAAGCAGAGCTTGTACTATGGGTGTTGAATACTTGAATGTTTGTAGAGTCCAGATACAGGACTTATTCCTAGTGCAAAAGATTTTTAAGACAAGGTTAAGATTTATTTATTTCAGGAAAGAACTAAATTAACAAATGGAATTGACATTTGTACAATCTAGACTATGCCTGTATCTTTGGCACCGTTTAGCTACCACCTAAGACATCGCACATTACTTATACATATATAAAAATTAACCATTATTACTGTAACCTAGTAAAAAAATGTACTTAAACTAGATTTTGCCCGCGGCTTCGCTCGCGTTTTGACATTCATAAGTGTTACCTTGTAACCTAATCTGAATAAATTTATTTTGAATTTTGAATTTGTTGATGTACATTTTCTCAATAAATTTCGATCCCTAGGAAACAGGACATTTTTTGGACAAAAGGTAACATATGTCCTTTTCTGTGCCCCTGGCAATGTGTATACGATGATAAACAAATAAAGTCATGTTCGCATTCGCTGCCGATATTAGTACATTTACTATATAATAAACTTTATTAAATTGAAATCTTTTCATAAGATAGCGCTGTATCGTGATTCAGGTACGTGTTGCTCCTAATGACATAAGTAAAAGCAGAGAAAGTGTTCAGTAAAGATAATTCCCTTAACAGTAAGGAGAAAGTAGAAACGTAATTAAAGTTCAGTTATTTTTAACATGTAGGTATAATTTAATGTAGGTGGACTGTTAATTAAAATGGAATCCTTTCGTCATATGCGCCAACGACGATGTTTATATTTTTACAACTTTGGACATATTATGAGATTTAATTATGTAAAAAATGGTTTTATTTGTAAAATAGATAATTTCCACACTGGGTATAGCGCGTGTATCGCGGCAGTCTTTATAAACATTGAAATGACGGACACGAAGAATACCCAGATTCGGCACAACTATTTACTTATCGTCTATCGGAGACAGTACTGGAACATTTAGAAATGTGCAATTTTAAGATAATAAGGTTTGAAAATTTACATAATTTTAATGGCTTGTTATAAAGTATTTATTTATGATATGTGTATATTTTAATGTTTTGAAATTGTTAATATATCTTAGCTTTGTGTCAGTATTAGTTTCTTTTATATATTATTTTTAGTTATTGAGATATTATTTATTTATTTTGAAATGTTCTTGTATTGACCCAAAAAAATTAGGATGAGTCACAAAGATAGTGGATCATTTCTAAATGTTCTAGTAATGAATATACATTACTGCCTGGTATTTTGAAATGAACTATTATAGTACTCATAATTCATTAAATACGGGGAAGTAATAATTAATTTTAAAGATATTAAAACACTTTTAAATAATAATAATACACAAACTAATTATATTAAACGTTTTATTAAAAGAGTTACTATCAAAACAATCAGATAGTTAGGTATATTTAAGACTGCGCCGAGCGTAAAACAGATAATGACAGAGCTCATACGGCGCATAATCAAATCGGCGCGCGGCCGCCATAGTAAAATTGTATGGCGGATTAGAAGTGCTTTTTTGATAAATATGTATCTTTATTGTCAACCAATAACTTAAATATTTGGGACGGACAAATTGTAATATAACTATTTATGTTTCGTTTAAGCTGTAAAATGGGATACATTTCTACTGTTATAATCTAAAAATCACTTAACACGAGCTTACGTTTTTGCATTTTTCGTGCTAATTTACGTAATTTTGTAGGCGAAAATATCAATTATTTTAAGTTTTTTACACGGAGTAATTGTAAACACATTCATTGTTATGGTAAATGTTTATTTTATATTTGTATTAAACAAAAAGTGTTGATTTTATTCACTTACCTGTGACCGCCTGTTTTGGCATATTTCGCTCGGCGCAGTCTTAATCTAATGTTCTTCACTAAGACCTTCATGTTCATTAGAATTATCAATAGCGTCTAAACTGAAATAATATTCTCAGTATACTCTGGGAATCACGTTGGAGTGGCATTATGCAAGTAAATCTTTCTTCTTATTTGTGGATATTTTTGGTCGCACATAGTATTTCTTTTTTATTTGAAGTTCCATACGCTACCCCTCTCATTTTGTGGCGTACGTTAAGACTTTTCATTGTGCTAGACTCATAAGTATTATGGTATAAATAGAAAAAGGGCATGTCGCCTGCATGTAAATTCTTTTATGTCGTTCCACACTACCCGGTCGCCATCTGTGTTGACTGTGAAGTTTTTTCCGAACGGATTTAACAATTCCTTTAAATCAACAATATCAGTGCAATCTACATAGTTCATGTACCTGGTATGAATTACCTTTCTTTTTTGCGCTTTGAATAATGCGTGTGGCCGACAATTAAATATTTGTGAGTAATTGATAAAACCTCAAGAATTTTCTTAGCATAACAGACTCATTAAATATTTATTTTTGTTTTGAGCTGAACACTTGTCAGTATAAAAATTACATGCTTTCCAATACAATAGTCTTTAAAAAATTTAAGGATTCAGGTCCCAACTTCATCACAACCCTTTCCCCCCAAAGACTCATTCCACAAGTAGCAATGCCCAGTTTTATTTACAATATCGTACACAGTGCAGTTGTAGACATTTGGCCTTGTTTTATAAAAAAAGAGCGAATTATTTCCGGAAGGTGTTTGCAGTACCTATAGCTTGCATGTCGTAACAACAAATAATTTTGCTATCATCGTTTTTGCAAGATTCTATATCCATTTCTTTCTCTTTTCTGCAAAGCCCTTTTTCTCTTATATGTGTCAAATAGGCGCCTTCGGATTTTTCTTTTTAAAGGTTAACATTTGGCAAGGCAATAATCAAACGGTAACTTACTGGTATAAAAATAAGTCTATGTCTGTCTACGTACAACACTTCGGTTATTATTTCCTAAGGTACCGTCAGTTGTTTTCTTAACTATAAAGAAGTGACAATTGCTTCTTTTTACTTCAAATAGATCTAGATTGATGATGATATATCTTTTTATTTTATAACTATATCTAATTTATTTCTCTCTATGGTTTCTTTCATTCCTAATAAGAAATAAAGTCATTTATGAACCATAACAAAAATTCTTGCACGACTTCAGCTCTATATTTTTAAACATGAGAAATTTTGTATGTTCAATGTATACTATTATTTAGAGTCATACCGTTATATCTTGTAGTAATACTACTACAAGATATAACGGTATGACTCTAAAATAAGGTTCTAATAATACTATTAGAACCTTATTTTAGGATCGAACGGAGCATACATATTGTCATAGCTCTGTCTTGTTCCTTCGCTCAGGAAGATTAAGATAATACTGCTGTAAACAATGCTATGCTAGGCAGTATAATAAAATCTTGGTGTATTCTTTAAATATTTATTGCTAGCTACGAACGTTGCAGTTCCATCAATTCGCGAAAAACAAATGTTCAGCTGTTGTCGGTTGGAATGGAAACTCCACTAAAATATGTCTAGAAAAACGAAAATCTTTTTTAAAAAGATTTAATTCAATTTTTTTTATAATATTATCAAATGATGTAACCAATAATATCGATACATTTATTTTAGGACACTACGGCTTCAAACCTTCGCCACCAGATCCGCATTTTTTCAACAGCTTAGGTACAATGACGTAGTTAGAATTACGTGACGTAACATGGAAGTAGTTATGACCTAATTAGAGTAAAGTAGTGTAGCAAAAGCGTGATCGTAAATTTTGATAAACGTAACTTAAGTAGATCGTACACAATGTAGACTACTAAGATAGCGCTTTTATCATTTTAATCTTAGAAATGAATGTATTTTATAGTAATGAGCGAGTATTTCTTAAGGGAACTTGATAGCATCACTATTAAAAAAAACAAGTATGATAGAGATATTTTTGACATATCTTTCTTCTTTTCTTTTGTTATTATAATAAAACTCTCTGCTACGCGACTCGCAGACATTCAGATATTATACTCTTTAGCAAACAAAGATATAGGCAAGGAATTGCACTTGTTGGTAGTTAGCATTCAATTCTAAGACTCAAATGATAAAACGCAACCATTAAGAAAGTATAATTCATGAATTACCATCATTATAGTAGTATATTTAAAAAGCACATTATAACTAAACCACATCACAACTAATATTTTTGACTCCACCTAAGACTGCGACCATTTTTGGGACAGGACGGGGTAAACTGAACGGCGTTCACGCCGGCGTAGTCATACTGACGCCCCTGGGCGAGCAGGCGGAGACCCTGGACACAGCACACTCAGGTCACACACCCCTTGAACCTCCTCCTTCCATCCTCCACACCGTCTACAGCGCCATCAAAAACGCATTTACTACCACGGCCGCCTCATATACCGCCCCTGCTCCTGCATATGGCGCTCCAGCGCATATCGAAGAACCCTCATATCAACCGCCTCCAGTCCCTCAACCATTACCCAATTTCAAACCTATGTCCTGGGGAGCCGTCGACTCTTATGGACAGCCAGCCGCTCTAGATTCCTATCCTGATGTCGACCCTCGGCATCCACTAGGCCCTGTCCAATCATACGCGTCCTCAAAACGCGCCGTCGCAGCTACCCACAGCGCTCCAGTGGCGCCGTATGTCTACAAACAAGGCCTGACTCCCGAAAAGATCCAAAAAATCCAGACCAACTTGAAAAAAGTCACAGCTTATTTGAACCAGCAGCAAAGGTCTTCTGAGGACTTTAAGCTGACTGATTTACAGACTTACAGAAAGATGTTAGAAAATGGACAGATTCCCTTCCTACCTACTCCTGTAATTGCTGATAATGAAATTGGCGTACTCCCCGCCGAAGTCCTCGATTCCTGGACCACAACCACAAGCACAACCACCACCACCCCAACGTCAACCACCACAGCAAAGCCAAAGACAACCACAGAAAGCGAACAGAACAGAAGAAAAGATGTGAAATACTTTCTTCGCGGCAACAAGATCGTTCAAGTCTGATATATGACATGACTGACTAAAGGTATGTGACTATGACTGACGACGTCACTAGAATACTTCCAATTGACAACTTTTATAGAATAGTCACAGAAGAGCAGCGACTACGCTGTCGCAGCTCTTCAGTGACTATTCTATGTCTTCACTCACTCTTGTCTTCAGAGTGATTACTGGAAGTCTTCTAAAAGATGATAACAAGACTGTACAGACTACAAGACTTATCAAATTCTCATTAGATACTCACATTTCATTTTATATATTTATGCATGTATTTATTCACAGTACTGTTGCTTACATAAATCAATATCTGCCAAAAGCATTTGTTTTCGAATTTCTAACGAATTCTCGAATTTAGAAGGCGAAATTTTGACCGTGTTGAATAAGAACGATGTCAACATTTCCAGATAGCAATGAAATGTAAATCTGTTATTCGAGCGTCAATGCAAATCGTATTAAGCGTTAAACCTAGTCATTCTAGAAAGCTAGACCAACTAGATACACATATAATGAATGCATTATAAATCACATTAAGCTGAACTTTTGACAGATGTTGATAAACTCTTTTAGAAAATAGATTTTCTGCACAAATTAGTACGAGATAGTGAACAGTAAATATGTATTTAATCTTTGATTAACAAAATGTGAATAACAATTTCCATTCTTGTATTTCCGACATAAATAATAATACTTTAATACTCTTTATATTACTCATACATTCATTTTAGCTGTTTCATTTGAAGACGCCACATAAAATTATGTATATAAACCATTTCTCTCAACAGTTTCTCTTGCCCAACTCTATTTTAAAGCACCAACTCTTTTTATGTTTTAGCCTATGCACATTTACATGTTCCTTCTAGCTTGGCACTTACCAGACACTTGTCTTACGTTATCGGTGTTAATTTACCATCAAAAACCAGCAATTGAAAATACTTCTTCATCAATCACCAACCAATTAAAAAGAAATGCTAATATGGATCCGTTTTTCTTTTTCCAGAGGTTCCAGTCGAGCAGACTCTGCTTCATGCGGAGGATTTGCAGCATTATTACCACCATTAATTTATATATTTATTAATCGGTGAAAATTCCTTAACTTTTGATATTATTTTTTTACTTTTATAACTCTTACTTTCTAGGCCAAGAACAAATAATCACCTTGCAATTAGTCTCAAAGAAAGTTTTGTGAAATTAATTGTTAAAATATGTTTCTTGTTTCATGTGACATTCAGTTACAAACATGATATCTAAAAGAAAATAAGAATCAGGTAAGGGATACCAAAAGAAAATTCGAATTACTATGTAAAGAAACTATTCGAAATAAATCTGGGCGATTATATTTTTGTAATTGACAGTACTAATGAATATAACAGCGCTATTTAATACATGAGCGGATACATTTGCGTTGATATTGAAAAATATAAAAGCCTTCTCACAAACTAAGAAATCATTTAACGTTTACTTTTCTGTAGGTGTGTAAGTGTGCATTATGCATCCATTTTTGCCCCTTAATAGCATAGCATTTTTTATTAAAGATCAAATATTTTATAAAATGCTCAGTTTTGCCCAAATTGCTTAGTTTAATGATTATATTATTCAATATCAATATAAAATATCCGCAGGCTTACCTAACGAGCGATTAATTTACAGTATTAAATGTGTAAAAATGAAAAAGATAATAACTGTAAAGTACATTTTACCAACTATTATTTATTAGGATTTTATATAATTGGTGTTACAAACGTAGTGTTGTAGAAATATCGTGTAAATATTGCTCAAATAATTAATTTTATTTATATTTTTTTATGTAAAATATTATTTTGTAAATAAATGATGAGGGATGTGTAAAATATATGGTATTTTTATTTGCAAAGTTCTATGTTCAGTTATTTGCAAATTTTATTTTTTCTCATTTTAGCAATATCTTGATATCAACTCTAAGAGTTAGGAGGTAAACTAATATAGGTATTTACGAATCCATGATATATAAACTGTGCCAATGCTGATGTCTATGAAGTATATGGTATCACATTCGATCGAGACCGAAGCAAAGGTATAAGATTTTTTACTGACAGACTTATCTTAACAGAAGTATTGGTTTTGCCCAAAGTAAAACCCTTAAAACCACATCAACTATTTGCCGCAATGAAATTTTTTTGACATTTTTCATTTTCGATAGAGGCTTCAGATTCTTTAAATTATTTTGACTGCTGGTTAAAGCCTAGCCAATCCTTAAAAGGAGTTAAGTTTCAACAAATTATCTATACTAATATTATAAAGCTGAAGAGTTTGTTTGTTTGTTTGTTTGCTTGAACGCGCTAATCTCAGAAACTACTGATCCGAATTGAAAAATCTTTTAAGTTTTGGATAGCCCATTTATCGAGGAAGGCTATAGGCTATATAACATCACGCTACGACCAATAGGAGCGGAGCAGCAATGAAAAATGTTGCAAAAACGGGGAAAATTCTCTTATGTAAAGCAGACAAAGTTGCGCGGGTCAGCTAGTAATAATATAAAACGAGAGCATCGGTCTAAGTCAGAAGTCTACAGGATACCATAGCACGCATCTATACAAAGATTAATGTACGAAATAAAAATATCGGGAATCAACCTCGTTGTCTGAGTAGGTATTCCCCATTATATTTTCAAAGATATGAGAACTCTGCGAAGTGCTACTAAATAAGGCTACGAGCCCGTACACCCCTTGACTTTCACCCCTTTCATAGAAAGACGGAGCCCCGCTTGGCGGGGATTATGAAGAAACCTAACAAATACCTACTAGGTGGCGAACCTCGAGGGGCGAACGGGCTTGTAACTCTAAATTAGCGTGTCGGACCATAGTATTACTTTTTACATGGTGATTGGAAAAATAAAAAGCCTAGCTTAGCATAGTTTAAATAAATATTATCTACTTATCTGTATACAAAATCTTTCTTTCTTTCTTTTCTTGTGGTCAGTGGCCACCTGTTGTCAAGAGTTGTTCAAGCCGCTCGTAGGCCTCTGACATGGCTTAACGACTGCTGTCAATTTGACAACAACCGGGACCGACTATTTACGTGCCTTCCGAAGCACGGAGACGCTCAGATGAAATACCACTAAGCGATCACCCAACTATAGACTGACCGCACACAACGTTGCTTAACCTCGCTAATCGTTTACCGATCAGTGAGTGCAGCTGGCTATGAGCGCCTCATGAATATATCATGAACATACTAAATGAAACACAAACATTAGTTAATTATGGAATTAGGAATTAAATAGCATTTAGGCAGCGTATTCCATTAATGTAGATAAAATGTTGACGACTCGATGGCGTAGTGGTTAGTGTAACCGACTGCCACGCCTGAGGTCGTGGGTTCGATTCCCGCACAAGTCAAACATTTGTGTGCATGAACATGGATGTTTGTCTTGGTCTGGGTGTTTCTATGTATAACATGTATGTATTTATAAAAAAAAAAGGATATATGTATGTTTATCCATTGCCTAGTACCCATGGTACAAGCTCTGCTTAGTTTGGGCTAGATGGTGTTGTGTGTATGTGATAGAATATTATATTAAATGTTGCCTAATTTTAATTGCATAAGCTGCTCTCAGTTGTTCAAAGGGTTATAAGAGTTTGCATACAATTGACAATTAAAAAGATTAGTCTCTAATATATACCTAAATTGTAATATATTTCAAGTGTATGCAAGGTGGCTTGACATAAGTGAACAAACCACAAAAACGATCGATGACAGGTCATATTTGTTATGAATGCAATTAATAAATGTTTTACAGTAAAACAATACAATTGATGAAGCTGCTTTTTTATTGTAGCGCCTAATAGAAAGAAAATAAACATTAATGGTAATCTACATTATACCTAGGTATTCTAAACCTTTATAGAATAGTAGGAAACGTTTTTAAACGGTGCCTTGAATCACTTCAGTCTACTGCCGTATTTAAAAGTTACCCAGATTGACATATAGACAACCAGTACTTACGGATAACCACAAAATAGGTACCTACCTATGTTTTTTGGAAACTAGTTGCTATAGGCAGTCAACGCCTAGTAAACATATTTCAAGGTCATTAGATTCTTTGTTTGCGTCTTCTCTCAAGCCCAGCTGATTACACACATAAGAGAATTTGCTCCGTTTTTGCAACATTTATATGTCATTCATGCTCTGCTCTTATTGGTCGTAGCGTGATGTTATATAGCCTATAGCTTCCTCGATAAATGGGCTATCCAACACTAAAAGAATATTTCAATTCGTACCAGTAGTTCTTGAGATTAGCGCGTTCAACCAAACAAACAAACTCTTCAGCTTTATAATATTAGTATAGATATAAGTGTAATATATACCTACCGCATAGCGTAGAACGCAGCGCCTACCGTAAAACTATTAGCAATATTATTATGTGCGTAGAATGAAAAGTATTTTCAAAATGCTATATTTATTATAATATTTATATTAATAAATATTAAGAATTTTGGGTTTAAAGCGTAATTTAAAATAATGATAATTATATGACGAGTTTTTGCTTAATATGTAATAAAGGTTTTTAAGATCTGTATTGTTTTGATTAGCTATCTTGTCGGACAACATTTATGACTCTGGTTTTTAGTTTACATCTTTCTTGGTCAAAGGCCGGAGAAAGACTAGATTGTGTAATTTTGGTATCTCTCGAGAAAGTAATTGTACTTTATTTATATTAAAAACCGTGAAGAAAGAAGAAACATCGTGAGGAAACCTGCATGTCTGAGATTTCTACATAATGTTCTCGAAGATATGTGAAGTCTGCCAACCCGTGCAACCCAGCGTGAAGGACTATGGCTTAACCCTTCTCACACTGAGCCTGTGCCCAGCAGTGGGACAGTTTAATACAGAGCGGACGGAGCGGAGATTTATATTAGGGGTTATTTATATTATCCACGCGTTGCCATCTCCAAGGAAGACGCAAATATGGATAAAAGAAAAGGAATGGATTAGGTAAGTATTTTGAGCAAGCCGAAACAGCTTTAAAACTATTGCTTGAGGCTGACAAACTAAGGACTACCACAACATTTTTGCAAATCACTAATTAGAATGATGACCTTTCCTATAGAAGTACGTAGGGAATTCCGTCTTGTAATATATTTAGTTAGGCTGTTACGTGGAATTGAATTCAATCCTGGAGTACTGCGATGCCTTCGTCTCTGTGTACCAGATCGATACGTATGGCGGCGGCGACGTCCACCATTCATTTATTAATTCATTCATTTATTAATCCAAAAACAATTTTTACATTGTGTGTGAATTGTGTAAAAGTTTCTACCTACTGATTACAATTAATTATAATATTATTCAATTAATTACATATCCACAAAAACATACTAATATAATTAATTATGTAAGTCATTACAATTAAATAAAGAAAAAAATCAAATTAGTTACAGTAAATAAAATATTAAATAATCAAATTGGTGAACACAATAAATTCATTGATACATAATAAATACTATAATAATTTATGGCAAAAAGTGTCAGAATAATGTATATGTCAATAGTTACCACTCTTAGTAGTACCAAACGCCAGGACCAACTTACTGGCAAAGTGTCCCATATCCAAGTCTATTAAAGCAATTAATATGATAAGCAAGAATGTTGACATATTTTGCTGTCACATTGTGTCCTAGTATTGTAAGTAATTATAAGTTAAAAGTTTATTTGTATTTTTGTTTTTATTTTAGTTCTATTTTTGTTTCTTATAGTTACTTAGTTGAGTTTTATGTTAATTTTTTTAAGTATATAATTAAGATGTAGCGCACTATCGAATTGGGTTTACCTGTAATGATAGTTGTAAGTTTTAAAAATAAATAAATAATTGCATACCAGCGTAATTATTTTGACATGAAAATAAAGCAAAAATAATAGCCATAAGACCCTCTGCTTCAACGATTAGGTGGCACAACTTCCTGAAACTGCGCACAACTGAACGCCTTAAACAATCTCTTAATAGATACCTCCATTCACTTCACTGTTACTACCCAATCATAACAAATAGGAAGTCAGATCAGTGGTCATACGAAGATAGGAGAAACAATTTCCTTCTGACCAGTACTAAACACCGGATGACTAGCCATTATCTGAATGATCTCGCGTTTTAAGTTCTCCGCTACTCATTAGCAAGCTTCCTGGTAAGATACACTTGAAGAAGCGAGCGTTGAAGCGAATTGACGATAAGTATCAGAGGTGACGCTGTTTTATAATAATAAGACGTTATGTATAACTGTTTAAGGAGGTGGCAACAGGTAGGTATAAAATGCTTGCAGTACTATGGATATCACCAGCGCGGATTCAACGTCGTTTTTTAAGCTTGCACAGATATTATTGCCTCCAAAATCAGAGGCGGACACTGCTGGCTACATTTTTTCACTCATTAAGCAATTAACACACTAAAAGTAGAGCTAGACACTTTAACTGATTGGCATTAGCTGGATTTTAAACCAGAAAAGTTTAGGTGAGGTAAAAGGATTGACAAAAGTAGGTACCTATATGAGTCTTCATAAATTTTACTTACCAGGCAAGAGCTGGTAAGAGCAATACTACTCTTACGTCGTTTCTCTATAGAAGGATGGTAGTTCCTTGGGCTAACTGGTTCTTTCGTCGTGTCACCAAATAATTGGCGTCGGTGGGCTCTTTCATTCAAAATATCATTTTATAGAAATACTAGTAGTTTTCCCGCGGTTTCACCCGCGGAAGTCCCGTTCCCGTGTGAATATCGGGTTTCACCCCTTTCACCCCCTTCAGGGTGGAATTGCCAAAAATCCTCACTTAGAGCTCCCCTACACTCTCCAAGGAACATACATGCCAAATTTCAGCTTCTTGCGTTCAGTAGTTTCGGCTGTGCGTTGTCTGTCAGGCACTCAGTAACGGAAGAGTTTTATATAAATAGATAAACATTTATTCACTATAGAATGCCACAGATGGGACTATGATCTCATGAAGAAACTAATATAAATATTGCAAATGCTTTACTAACCACGCGAGCGCCTACAGTTAATATTTTTTGCACCTAGAATCGCTACCGTTCATGAATTGCTGTTAATGTATGTTAAGGCGCTTGATGGCGTGGCAACAAAAATATTTTTAATGATTAGCAATGTACTTAGAAACCTCTTTACTAACAAATATTAAAATTTATAATTTACATATTATACAAAGGGTTTTGAAGTCTACGGCAGGACTATGAAAATAAAGTTTTTAACACGCTTTTATTATCTTGACTGTAGGTGTCTATCTATATATGTAACGGAATATTTGAGCACGATTTTCACCCATTTAAAAACATCTGATTTATGTATACTTATCAAAGACCAATGACAATACAATAATTTCATAAATTTGTGCTAGTATCAGCCAGGGTCACCAGGATATCCAAAAAATTAAGACTGGTATAAAATATTGCGTAGATACCTAGATCGTTTTTTTAGCGTCGGTAAATGATTTAGTCAGTTTTCCAGAGTCGAAGCCTGAGAAACTAACTAAAAATTCAAAAATATAATACTTATCTAAATAAGCTTAATTAAAAAACAAACTAGAAAGTAAAAAATAATCTCCATTAAAAAAGCATGGGGCGTGTGAGGTTTTAGAATGAAACACTTTCACTTCTGTAACACTGTCTGGAGCTAGAGGTTAACACGTCCGTTCGGCGGTTAGTCGACGACCGACTACCCGCCGCGCCGTTTCGCGCTACCGTAGCACGCCGGTCTATGCAACTTATAGCTGCATACTCTTTATTTGTATACATCACAGGGCGCAAGCATATTAAGAAGGCTAGTGGAAGTCATATGCCAATATATTATATTATACATCTACTGTGGCAAGACATAGTATTGACTGTATTTTGTCAATTGTAAGTTAACATCTGTTCCAAAACTTTACAAAATGTGGATGTTTCTGAAGATTGTATGCAATCTTTGTAATCTCTTAATAATGTAAAACGTTGTATACAACTATTTTTTATTGTAAAGTTTACCACATTATTTTAAAGTTTGCGTTTACATAATGTTTATTACCCGCCCTGGGGGTCTACCGTGATACGCGTTATACGCAATTGCGTACGTTCGTTTGTGCTTATTCTTACCATGAAACATCATTCGCGCCGACATTCGTCATGAATATCGTCGTATGACATTTGTACGTCCTAAAAAATCCGAAGTGTTTTCATGGTAGGTATATGCTTATTATTTCTTTCGTAATTCGTTTCGGCACGTCTTTGCGTAAAAACATTTTCACAGTAGACCCGCTGGCTTCGTACGGGTACAAAACCTTAACAAATTATACAGCTAGGCCTTCCTCATGACTCACTCTGTCTATTGGTGAAAATTGCGTGAAAATCCGTTCAGTAGTTTTAGAGTTTATCGTTGTTTTATAATATATAGTGACTTTGACTTTGACTTAATATATTTCTACCACTTTGTAGATATACAGACAAAAGGATGTAAAATAGATTTTGACATTATTCAGATAGTGTGAACGTGGTAAGCTGCCTCACCATCTGTAATTACTACTAATAACCGATAGCAACAAGCTATGTTTACTGCTAACCGTTGGGCCTACCGTATACTTACTTGATTATAAAATAAACAAGAAATTATACTCTTAATTAATTATAATGGTGATGTTATTTATTCCAAGATACATCTAGCTCTCTAATTCTACGAAGAAGTAAGTAGAAAAGAAATCTTCGCAATGCATAAAAAAATACGAATTTAACGTAAAAGGTATGTAACATGTGACAATAGGTGAGTTTATATTTCATTTATTGCACTATGTTCACGTGGGTGAACACAATGCAATAAATGTTGAAATTCCACTTCACGTTTAACGTGAGTGACATCACCTGTCAATTCTTGTAGAATGTTTGTGGGAGAATAATATTTATAAGATTCGTAACAAAAGTTGCCACTGTTCACCCGGTAGCGCATTTAATGCCAAGATGAACAAATGACGCCGAATATGTCAAATCATTTCGCATCACACAATATAGTGGCATAAATCCTATTTAGCACGGTTGTATAATAAAGCCTGTATCAAGGCAAGACTCACAAGACTTACAAAATTACATACAAAAAGTATTTTAAATATCAGTAGGTATGTGTGCTTAAAATATTGAGATAACGTGAATTTTTATCAGATAGAAGTAATGATTTTAAATTAATTGTAGGTATTAACTTAAGGGCACTAATGACACGTCCGAATTTGTACAAAAATTTCGTCGTAAAATAATTAAGTATATATATGACTGATACTAACATACCAACATAATAACCTGTGTTCAGAATTGTGAATCTGTATGAAAACTTCAAATACAAATTTTAAATTCAATTTAATAGCACCATAGCACCAGTGCTTTCTAAAAAAATTGAATTTGAATATGAAAAAGATAATATCTATAAAAAAATCCATTGATAAAAACATTTTAGCTCAGGGTTCTAGTTATCACCAATACGTAAAGATCCTAAAATATAACCACACCTTTGTGTTTCACGATGCATATAAATAAAAAATAGTAACAATGATTGTGCAAAATAACAATAAAGAAAACTTATAGGTATACTAATATACCAAGCCAGAGACTACACTTGTGTGGTCGTAATGTCTACTGCATGGCAATAACAATTTTTAATAAACTGCCACCACAGATTAGACAGCTGCCTTCAAACAAATTCAGACGTGAAATATCTTCTTGGCTTTTGGATATGTGTTTTTACTCTGTTAAAGATTTTATAGAATATAAGTCATAAATAAATAATTGCTCTCAATAATAACAATAATATAATGTAATATCAAGAATTAATAACCACTATGCAAAAATTAATTATACATAATGTTATTTTAATATTCTAATTGTAAAATATTTCTACACCGGATACGGTAGTATATGTGGAACACTGTATAATATTTGTAATATCTGTAATACCATGTACTAAGAAATAAACGATATTCTATTCTATTCTATTCTACTAAATACAGATGTCATGTTTTTTAGGTTTTCCAATATTATTATTTCTGTTTAACATTCCATTTCTACATTAAACACAGATAAACCGGAGAATATTTCCTTGACTGTAAAATTTAAAAAATTCTTTACCGTAATACTTATTGATCAGGCGCAGCTCATACAGACCAGTAATCTATTCTTTACATCATAAACACAGCATAGAAAAACATGTCTTCCAAGTTCCATCCATCTAAAACGAATCAAGAATGTAACGGAAGCGAAATACCAGAGGAATAAAAGTCTCAAGTTTACATAACGTTTCCTGGTGCGACAAGCTTCAACAGTCGCTTTCAGTATGATTGATAGGTGCACCGGTAATTAAGGTACGCCGACCCTATCGGCAAACTGCGTCGGTGCTCTAGAAGTGTACCTAAGTAGACTCCACGACTCAGGTATTAAATAATATATAAATTAAATTAATTTCAAAATTGAAATAATATAGGTGTAAATAATAAGTTGCAGCTTTGTATGAAGAAAATCGGTAACGTTGTGGTTTTTATACTAACTATGTCATCAATATTTTTTTAATAGTCAAATCGAATAGTAGGTATGTTTCTTTTTTCATGGATAGTTGCTTGTATTTAGGCCACTGTGGTTTATCTTAAATTAATTAAAACATCAGCTTAACTCGCTGCTGATGGCTGCCTTCGCAGTGTGCACCATCGGCGCGGCCATCATACAGATCATAGCCGTTCTCGAGAAATTAAGAACACAGAGAAATCAAAATGACTAATGTGAAACGTAATTTTTATAAATGTTATTTCAATATACTTACGTATTTTGTATATATTTAACTAATGTATTTATTTAATTAATATGAAGTATCAAAAATCACCGAGGCAGTCGCCATACTTACATATACGTTGAGATGCTATAGAAGAATGTTTACAATACCGATTGTTGTGAAAGTGGACAAAAGCGTTAAGGAATTCGGGCGTACCTATTCCAACTTGCAATCCGTCATAAACACAAAATTTATCGTTCGTTATAATCACAAAGCTTCGACACGGCATTCGACGTTGCACGGCGCATCTTTAGGACATGAGATTGAGACTTTGATTGTTTGAGATTGGACAAATTTAGCAAACTATCATGATCTTGATAAGTTAAAATGTCAATATAATTCTATAACTATGCGATAGATGACGCATAGTATCGCCTTAGACGCATATAGAGACAAGTTTCAATCCCTGAGATAAGACCAGGATTCTCGAGTTAGTAAAACCCATAGCCCCATAACCTACTCCTTTGTGCTATTATGTTGTAGAAAGAGTGAGAAGAAAAAAGCCCAATGTTTTTATCAAATCAACTGCTCGTCTATCGAATTTTCTATCACTCTACATTGTTCGTTGCGGTGTCAATCGCTTACCATCATCCGTTTGAAGATATTTAGATCTAATGCGGTATAAATATTGGAAAACAATTGCTAAAAGAATAATCGAGCCTCAAGAAATGTCATTACAGATACAAATATAATAATTTGACGGTAGACCGTGTTGAATATTTGTTAAATTGCACACGGTACAGGAATTGTTCCTAGGGCAAAAGTTGCATTTTTATAAAAGGAAAATTGAAGAACATAGAATCCGAGCTACTTACTTTTCTTTTATAACATTAGGATCTTTAGACGGGCATGCCTATGACCATCAAAATAAATGTAAAAGATCCATAACTTCTGTTCTAAAAATAAAATAAAAGTGATTATAAAGTAAATAAATGAAACCACTAGATCTAATCTATAAAAATATAAATCAAATAGTGATTTTTTAAAGAGTTTGTTGCTAACAAATTCTTTAAAAACCCACTGTCTATCTAACTGCCGTCTTGTCGCATCTGTTTCCTATGCGTGCGTTTTGATATTCTTTTTTATTTGCCGTGATTGTACTAAACCTGGACTATTTATGGCCTTTGAAATTTCCTTTTTCCTTGCGTGACTAATGATTGCCAAAGGATGATGTATATCTGCTATTTACAATAACAATTTGCTGTGACTTTTCTGGTCTATACAACAGAGTATTAGGCACTAGCTTTTGCCCGCGGCTTTGCTTACGTAAAAGTAGGTTAGGTTATGTTAGAAAAGTAGGTACTATTTTATAAATAAAATATAGTCTATGTTACTCGGTGATAATATTGCTTTCTAATGGCGAAAGAATTTTTAAATCGGTTGAGTAGTTTTTGAGGTAAAGTTCCTTACAAACAAACAAAGAAAATCTTTACTTTCCTCTATATAATATTAGTATATTACTTTTATTTATTCCTGTAGATAATAGTAATTCTGTCTAATATTTTAGTTTTTGTTATGAGTGCGTGATTTATTTATAACAATAGATATAACTGTGTAAACCTCACGCACATTATATGTGTCAACTAGTCATGTGTTGATTAACTGCGTGACACCTAATAAAATATGTTGTTATGTATTCACACATAAGCGTTCTGCTCAGTACACGTCGCGGTATCTCGGCATCTCTATACTCGTAAATTTTCACCAAGACGTTATCTCGAAAGCCAGACTGCGGAGCGGCCGGCGATGTTTAAAAACAGAGCGATTCCCTAGAATTTAAGGTATCTATTGCCAGCGATGGTTTGAAAATCGTTATTGATCGCGATAAACTAACCAGGCTAGTTGAAAAGACATAACATTCAAAACTTCAAATGATATTTTACTGTAAACCTCGAAGCGAAACTGTTTAGGATTTCAAACTCTATACTTTTACACATAATATGCAGACACAGAAAAACAAATAAGTCAGCAAAAAATACTGATGAATTTAATACCATGGATTGATTTACTTCTCATTGTAAATGTAGACGATTTAAATGTTAGTATTTATCAATATGTAGTTCTATAATATTGCCATGGTTAAGCTTTTCTTGAAGAATACCTTTTAATACGATAATTTTATTATAATATTCAATTTTACTAGGCGTGGTCCTTTCGTCGCTAGTATTCTTAACATTCCGTTTCTGCGTAATATATTGTCTTTAATTAAGCGAAGTTCATTAACTCTGTTAACAAATTATATCAGACGTGCATTAGAGAGCGAGTTTTTCCGAAGAGTCACCGACTCGTGCGCACGCACTGGAAAATATCGCCGATGACCGGTGACGGCGTTGCAAGCCGCCTTTTTCTTTATATGGCTAGCCTTGTCTATTACGTATCAGTTACTTTATTGCTTATTACATTTATAATAGAAATTATATAACTAATCTGATTTGCTATCAATGGATTAGGCATTGCACATGCGATCCAGAGGTACTGGGTTCGAAAGCAGACCATAACGCTGCCAACATGAACTCACTCATACTTAACATCAGCATTCTAGCTTATTTGAAGATGGTTCTAAGCTAATAATTATTATTTAAAATAATAAAGTTACGTCGTATCAAGAAGTCAAAGCGCTGGCTGAAGATAGGACATTATGGAAGAGACTCCACCGACAAGAGCTTGGCTCTTAAATTGAAGAGTATAACCAGAGATATCACTCGAGCATTGTTCATTTTAGGCCAAAATAATTAAATATGGGATGAAGGGAAAGGAATGAGAGAGAACTTTTACTTAGCTGGCGGAACACAGTTTTTTTAATTACTCTTACGCCGTTTGCGTTACTCAGACAAGCGGATTTATTTATATCGTACTAATATGAGATAGCTCTGCCGCTCTTACATACATACGAGTACATTGTATATGCGTATAAGATCGACGTTATTGCTGAACAATCTCTTCCAAGTAATTAATTGTATGTCAATGGTCTCAATCTTGACCGCACGCCACGATATTTTAAGGATACATGGAAAGCCAACCTGCATGTCTAAGGGCTTGTCCCATCACCTCCGAATAGCATATATCTATAAAATAAAAGTCTCGCCATCTCTCTTCTTTAACCTTACAAAAGTGATAAAGCATGCGATTTATCTTTGGGATAACTTTTACTTGATAGTTGTGGGACTGGCCGTTGGAGTTAGATTTTTAATAGATGTCTTGTTTTTATCTTAGAGGTCTTTTATCCAATAAAAACATGCTTAGCCGCCATATGATATGACAAAGTAAACATACAGTTCAACCTTAATTTTTATCAGGTTATAATCACTGCTAAACAATAATTTCAACCAAACATGTGTAAATATTTGCAACAGGGGACCAACCACTACCTGAGATTTGACAAACCACAGATTCTCGCTTAAGAACACCGATTCCTACCAAGGATGCTTCGCGAGGCCATTGAAATCAAAAAACATCCTAATTTTAATATAGAAGATGGTTAGAATGTACCACAAGTTTGGATCCAGTACAAATTCAAGTAGTCAAACCCAAGAAGAAGCAAACCACAGCTAGACTTCATGATACTTTGAGCTCATTCTGCGTAAATAGAAACACCAATGATTAAAATTTATGTTCGGGTACTTTGAAATAACTACACTGGAACATTGAGTCAACTACCATCTTAGTCTCCCCGTGACCATGGCTGCTGAAAAGCAACTGAAACGTCGGGGAAAGTGTAAACATAAATATCAATAGTTTTAATAATAATTTAATTAGCTTAAAATTAATAAAGTTTAATAATAGTAGTAGTGTAACAGTTTTCAAAATTATGTAATAAAGTGTCAAATAAACAACGCGATAAAATCCGTATATAGTAGTTTAATTTCAATGAATAATATTCGCGTAAACAGAAGACAATATTATGTAAACCAAATGTTATTAGGTCCTTATGGCCTTTAAATAAAATATCTTGAAACAGGCCTACATCCAGCTTATTTAATTTTAATTCGTTTATCAGCAAGTCACGTTTATTTTTATCACCGTACACATTTTAACAGCAAATGATGCACATAGTTAATCTAAGATGTCTTATACTTAGTTTTTTTTATTAATATTCTATCACATACACATCCATTATTCAATTTAATATTATTTACTTTATATTATTTATTAAAAAAGCGTGGGTGCTTTCTAAAATATTTTGATTTGCCCCACACCACGCTTTTTAACATTAAAATTATTATATTATATTTTTTTGCTTTTTAAACTATTATTATTATTATATTTTATTTTATTTCAAGATTATTGTATTGTCATCGGTCCTCGATAAGTGTGCAAAGTTTCAAATCAATCCGTCGGTTTGAAAGGGGTGAATATCACGTCCAAAGATTCCGTTACATAGATACATACCAAGCTAATAAAAGCGTGTTAAAAGCCCGCAAATAATTAGATAGTTCTACTCCTATATCCCTGTAAGGATAGGCATTTACCCCACATTTTGTCCATGGTTTTAAGTACCACATAATAGATAGCGAATCTACCAGTAGACGGCAGAAGATTTAGATATTCTCGGTAGATAGTAGCACGGTGATCGAGACTCCGTGTTATTCCTTGGGTTTTTAGACAATAAATTCTTAAGTAATTTCTTGCCTAAAACACCCAATACTATTTTTGCTGACTCGAAAATCGAACCCATCCATAGCAGTGGCATTCACCACCGCTGCTCTGCCGAGGCAGTTAGGTCTACACGGTGTATGAGTAAGTGGGGGTTTGTATAAAGCGGCGCGATGACCTATTTCATTTCCCACAAGATATACACCGCTGTCCACCGCGGACGCGAGCTCGGGCACACACGTGAACTAGTTGGAAAACACTAACTGGAAAATAAGTGGCTAAACTATTGTGTTGTACTGATTCTGTGTTGAACTGTGCTTTGTGTGTGATCTACTTGAACATGATGAAGGTAAGCTTAGTGTAATTTCTATTTGTCTGATTTTTTAATCTTCGATTATAAGTATAATAATTATTCATAGGCTAAAGTACAACCTAAACAAATTAAAAAAGTTAGTTTCGTGAATAAAATAAATAAAATGTTTGACTCCTGTATTCGTCAGGTTATAATTAATTCTGCCCTTATTTGTGTAGTAGCATATAGGTACTATACAAATGTATATCGGTTCAGAGGCGCTGTGTTGTAGAATCTAAAGAAATTTTTATAGTGGTTTCAGAAAATTTCTAATTAATATGATTCAAGATACTGTAGATAATGAACGTTTACAGAGAGTTTATGAATAATTATTTATAAACGCTCTGTAAACATTGATTATAAGAATTACTGAATATGATTATCAGACTTATTGAATATTTTATGTACTAAACGTATTAAGCATTTAGTAAAGATTTTTATAAATAAGATCTATGTACAAATTCTCTTTTTGAAGAAGACGCACTTATACAAAACCCGATACACAAAGAAGCACAAAAAAAAATTTGTTTATTGTTATTTAATGGATAAATAGTTCCAAATAATAAATACATTAATTATTTGAAAATAAGTAAGATGTATGGATATCTAACAGAAGTGTAGAAAGTTCTACAAAAATAGTTAATTACTGCTGAAATAGCACAAACAAATTGCAAACATAAACGGAATCGAAAAAAAAATGCACCGCTGGTAGAGCGGTTCAAGTGTTGTCCTCGCCACTGCCATTGTTATGGGTTCATTCTGCATACGAAATAATATTTGTGTGAACCATAAATAGTTGTACCTTTTATGTTCTTTAATTGTGTATCCGTGTCTGACTAACTATGGGATTGTTCGTTAGAAAACTGTCAGTTGCAACATAAACCTAACAACACAACTTACGAAATGTAAGAGTAACGGCATCTCTACTTACCCTTTAACTGATAAACACATACTATATATGTACAATCACCGTCAATAAGATTTATAGGTATGGCAGAAAGTTCCACTAAACTGTCTGTCAAACAATATGCCAAAATGAATATTAACTATATATATATATGACAAGTTGACCCGCGCAACTTCGTCTGCTTCACATAAGAGAATTTTCTCCGTTTTAGCAACATTTTTCATTGCTGCTCCACTCCTATTGGTCGTAGCGTGATGTTATATAGCCTATAGCCTTCCTTGATAAATGAGTTATCCAACACTAAAATAATTTTTCAATTCGAACCAGTAGTTCCTGAGATTAGTTCAACCAAACAAACTCTTCAGCTTTATAATATTATAGTTAGATAGCGCAGAATATATAATAGACCATTAGTTCCCAAATTGGTCCAGGTGTACCTCCAGGGGTCCATGGGAGACTCTACGGGGGTGTACGTTGGCGTGACAAATAAATGGAGGTCCACAATTCGTAAGCGGGGGTCCACGAAAATTTATTTGCTTTCGATAGTGAAGAACTAAAATGTTGGCTTGACTTCACCTATGAATATAGTCAGATAATATTTTAAGGTCAGCGACGTTACGAAGGAGCAGGAAGGGGGAAAGAGGGTGATTGGGCCTCCGGCACTCTCACTCACCGAACGAAACGCAACAGTAGGAATACTGCTATTTCACGTCGATATTCTGTGAGAGAGTAGTTCTTCCACGGTCGGGCCGGCCTATTCATGCTGAAATCAGCGAGACTCTACTCTCTTATTCCTTCTATTAAGAAATATTTAGTAGTAGCACGGGATCAGGCACTGTGGTCACCAAATGGCAATAAGCTCGCTGCTTAAAACATAGCTAGCGAAATTTTCATGTGCTACACTTTTGCTTACAAACTCAATTATCAAGCTGCTCATAAAAGCAATTAAAACAAATTTATAGCCATGTCCAAGAAGTTTACATGTCTATAAAAGCATTTTAAAGCATTATATGATAGACTACAGGTACCTATACATCCTTGTATCCCAATGAAAACTATCGATGTATATCTTTGTTAATAATATGCATTGATGTGTTGAATAATAAGAATTGTAAACAAAAATAAAACGTATTGTAATGATAACAATGATCGATACAATAGACAATATCAACATTGTCTAATTTGTAAATAGTTTCTGAGTAGTTATTACTCTATGACGTGTAGGCCAACCGCGGTAGGTACAGAAGTCTTTTTTGAAAAGACCTGTGTTCGAAATACGAACGTAATTTAGTAAATAATGTATTGCTGCATTATTCATTTTAGCTTTCTACACTTTCCTTCATATAACATTTAACTGTGCCAAATCTTACTCTCATCTCCTCCAAGCGCACAATATGCTTAATTAACCTGTCAATTATTGGAATGCCAGACATGATTGAAAACCTATTGTGATTGTGAATAGGTCAAAAAGGAGTACCAAGTTTTCTCTTCACGTATTAATATACATATAGGTACCAGCGCTAGACTAGCGTGAAATCTAGTAGAATGCCATGCAGAGGTCTTGAGTTCAACCATCCAGCACGCACTTTGACTTTTGTGAATTGTGGAAAAGTTAACATTTCTAAAAGTTCTACCTAATATTGTCTTCTATTTACGCGAATATTATTCATTGAAATTAAACTGCTATATACGGATTTTATCGCGTTGTTTATTTGACAATTGATTACATGATTCTACCTAGATAATGTTCTCGAAGGTCAGTGGTGTCTATCTTCCCGTATTGGGAAATAATCGAGCTTATCCTTTCTTATATTAAGAGAAAGGACTTGCCAAGCAGTGAGAGAAACTATAATATCAGGGGGCAGATGCTTTGTTTGACCAAATTACCATATAACAATCAGATAACCATAACTAAATACATTATGACCATAACTTCCTATGGAAGTATACCTAGAAGTATTGCCTAATGTCCAATGTTTACACTATTATAATAGTGTAAATTAAACGTAAGGTACAGAAAATAGTGTGGGTATTAGTTCTAACGGACTGCCTTTAGATCTAATTCCCCACAATATTTTCTGTACCCTTTGTTAATTTAATTAGACTATTGCATTCAATAATAGCCAGAAATCCACTATTAAAAAATTAATATAATTGAAACTGAACTCAAAGTAGCATGAAGTCTAGCTGTGGTTTGCTTCTTCTTGGGTTTGACTATTTTTATTACTGCTGCTGAGCTCATTCTGCGTAAATAGAAACACCAATGATTAAATTATGTTCGGGTACTTTGAAATAACTACACTGGAACATTGAGACAACTGCCATCTTAGTCTCCCCGTGACCATGGCTGCTGAAAAGCAACCGAAACGTCGGGGAAAGTGTAAAAATAAATGAAATCTAAATAGTTTAATAATAATTTAATTAGCTTAAAAATTAATAAAGTTTAATAGTAGTAGTAGTGTAACAATTTTCAAAATTTTGTAATAACCTGTCAAATAAACAACGCGATAAAATCCGTATATAGCAGTTTAATTTTAATGAATAATATTCGCGTAAATAGAAGACAATATTATATAATTGAAACTGGTTAATAAGAGGGCTCAGGTATCTCAAGCCCTATAAATTTGACGCCAGTATCAGTAGGACTTGACAAAGTAATAAAGTGCAGACTAGAAAAAATTATGAAGTGGATTGTTATTTTTATTTTTAATTGGGGAGCTGGCCGTTATTGAATGGTTGTCTTGGATTCATAGATACATAGATACATTGATACATACCAAGCTAATAAAAGCGTGTTAAAAAACGAGTCTGATTATCCATTGTTCGAATGTCCCTCGTTCTTGTCCCTCGCGATACCGACTTTTTGACTGCATGTATGGCGTAGTGGTTTAAGCGATCGTCTCGCTACTGCTGCTGCGCCGAGTGTTGCGGGTTCGAATCCCACACGGGACAAAAATTTGTGTGGTTTACAAATGGTTGTTCCAAGTCTGGATGTTCTTTGCGTCCGTTGTTTGAATGTTTGTTAAATAATAATAATAATAATATTTTACCACATACAAACAACACCATCTAGCCTAAACTAAGCAGAGCTTGTACTATGGGTACTAGACAATGGATAAACATACATATATACTTTTTTTTGTAATACATACATATTATAGATAGAAACACCCAGACCAAGACAAACATCCATGTTCATGCACACAAATGTTTGACTTGTGCGGGAATCGAACCCGCGACCTCAGGCGTGGCAGTCGGTTACACTAACCACTACGCCATCGAGGCCGCAATACAGGAATTCTACAAGAGCCGGACTCGTATTAAATAAAATGAAATATAAATATTTGTAGAGTGGGAGAGGTCATTTAAAAAAACAGAGTAATTAGCGGTACATTTTTATTAGCCCTTATTTGTCCTAATAATATCTACATAGTCACCTATATACCTGAAGAGGTAGGCAGTAATGTCTTTGGAGTAGGCAGATTTTTATTACCACATTTCGACACAGAACCAGTTCCCGACTAATATATACTGATCTTATCTTATCTTATGTGGGGGCCAGTCAGAGCAGACTGGCGACACTTCGACCCAGTGGGATCTTTTGTGTCGACACTCTCTCAATAACGACTGCCATAGATGTTCATGGCAGCCGTGACCGACAGCTTAACGTGCTCTCCTAGGCACGGAGCAGGCGATAATTGTCAATCAATACGCACATAATTTCGAAAAGTCATGTAACTTCCGAAAGTCAGAGGTGCGCGATCTGGGTTCGAACCCGAGACCCTCTGCATTGCAGTCTGTTGGTCTCCCCAATGCGCTATCGCTGCTCAATATATACTGATAATTTCTTGACAAAACAATTCGATAACATTTTGCCTACCCGGGTGTCATACCCGGACAGAAACGATAGCGACAATAATAAATGCAATGTTGTGTATGTTTGTTTGTTTGTTATTCTTATTTGTGGCAACAGAACAACGGATTCTATTAATCTTTATGGTTTATTTTTTGTTTATTGTTTAATTTAATTGTCTTTATATTTATTGTTCGTTTTTTTATATAATTATTAATGCATGCATGTCGTGATCGTACCTACAAAAATAAAACTGTTCTCATTTCATTGTTTTTATGTAAAATAAACAGTAATATATCAAATATTTATTTTGTTAGTAATATAACATTTACAATATATTTTCATTATTAATTTTAAAACTAATTAAACTAATATATTATTATATTTACAGACGTATTAAAAAAGATAACATAATTATAAAAGCGATGCTGAAGAATTCTACGATGCCTAAACCATTTTTGTAAATATTTAGTATTATAATTATTTGTGTTTTTGTAATTATGTTATCTTTTTTAAAACGTTTGTAAATATAGGTTATTAGATTATTTCATTTTAAAATTTAAAAAATTATAAAAATACTTATTTTAAGATATAATACTAAATATTGGATGTTCATTTCATTATATTTCATTTCAATGATTCTTCCATAGATATTATCAGAAAGTGATAGGTATAGCCGAGTTGCCTTATAACTAAGTGAGCGAAGCCACGTGTAAAGCTAGTCAATTATATTGTACAAGGCATAATATTAGAAAACTTGTATAATTGTTAATTACAAGATAAATCTTAAACCATAGTAACTTTAATTAAAATTTAATTTAATTATATTCATTGCAATGTTTTCTCTTAGACGCATTTTTTTAATCCATTCATCAAGTTGCGACTGATACTCATCAGTATTGTAACTTAAGGGTGCTCGTAAGACCACAGACATCTTGCAGGCGTAGTGCAACCCAACAAAAACAATATTGTATTACGCCTGTTTTGAAAGAAAGAAAGAACTATTATTTTTTCTGTTCCACGCTCATGAGGTAACAGGAAACACAACCGATATGTATAAGAAGAACAAATAAGGTCCTGCGTCAGCAATGTTGCAGTATATCCACAACGCTGGTATTCTCGCAGAGCCTGCATGATTTCGGTGCATGTAGGCAGTAACATGACAAATAAATTTTCGACTAATCTAATGTAGTCTGTGCTTTGGGTTGTCGTTTGGTTAAATTACGGTGAAGAGGACATCTTTAAAATTGTAATGAATTTTATTATAAGTATTAAATGAACAAAAGTTGTTATATATTACAATAACTGTCCCAGCAGTGGGGCACGGGTCTCAGGTTAACGTGAGAAGGGTAAGACCATAGTCTACCTACGTATAGTGCGGGTTGGCAGACTTCTCATATTTTCCAGAACATTATAGAGAACTCTCAGATATGCAGATTGTATTAATCATTACTTGCGACCCATTGTTTATATATTAATAACTAGTTTTTCCCCGCGATTTCACCCGCGTAAGTCCCGTTCCCGTAGGAGTATCGAGATAAAAAAATAGCCTATGTGTGAATCCAGGTCTCCAGCTATCTACATACCAAGTTTTATCGCAATCGAATTAGTAGTTTTTGCTTTAAAGAGTAACAAACATCCATACAAACTTTCGTGTTTATCGTATTAGTAAGGATTCTCTGCTCTACCTACCCCTTCGGGGATATAGGCATAAAATTGAGTATATTTTAGATTGTTTGTTCAGGTTCGTCCCTGTTTTTAAAATATTCCTTCTTCGTCCTACATTTTTGGGCACATGGTTAGCAACACAAAACTTGGTTAAAATTATTATAAATAAAGTAGTTTTTATATATTCTACCACATACACACGACACCATCTAGCCCAAACTAAGCAGAGCTTGTACTATGGGTACTAGACAATGGATAAACATACATATATACTTTTTAATTTTTTGTAAATACATACATATTATACATAGAAACACCCAGACCAAGACAAACATTCATGTAAATGCACACAAATGTTTGACTTGTGCGGGAATCGAACCCGCGACCTCAGGCCTGGCAGTCGGTTACACTAACCACTACGCCATCGAGGTCGTCAGATCTCGAAATCTGACAATCTGACCTAGAAATCTTTTCGTTGTCAGGGTTGTGATGTCATGCAATCATAAGACCTTAGTTTTGCCCAGAAATTCAGTTGACGGTACAACTAAAATTCCATACAAAAAAAAAACAGGTCAGAAAAGGAATTATTTTTGGGACGAATGCGTATTTCTACGTTTGGGACGAAACATGAGAGACTAATGCGGAATAATACCTCTTAGATACTTAAAGATATTGTCCGGGTATTTTAATTCGGTAAAGTAAATATACTTATTGTAATTTATTTAGTAACAATTATAAATATATTAATAAAAATAATACAAAAGTTTGATGAAATACTACCTACAGTTGTTATTGGTCTACATTAGAAAGATTTTGCACACGAAACAACGTTCAAAGGCCATAAGTACTCAGTAGTTCGAATACGTACCTGTACCAGCACTATTAGTCAAAACATTAACCACTCATTTCTCACAGTGAAATAACAGTAGCACGCAGATTTTTCCTAAGACTCGACACACAGAGGCGTTAGAAAGAACCAGCTACCACGGAACTAGTACGACCAGTCTAGATTTCACATTGCAGGACGCTAATGATAGTCGTCAATACTAACAGTATCATCTACACGTTCAATACTGTCGTTATATTGGATTTTCTTTTATTTTATTATATAAACATTCTCTTGAGCCTACATCCTGACTGCGACTTGATTTCAGATGGATGGTTAGCTATATTGTTAGTGTCTGCGTTTCTGTGAAAATAATATTAACGATGATCGTGTTTAATATTATGTTTATCTTGGTTTACATTTAAAATTATCTTTTTCGTTTTAATAAGTATTTCTATTTTAGCTTTAAATTGTTTTTGTTTTAATATGCTATTTTATTGTTTATTTGAAATAAATAAAATATGGAGACAACGAGTTTTGTAATTTTGTAAACTCCATTATTCATTAAAAATGTCCCTAAATTTTACACAGGATAATAATAGTACATTTAGAAACAATACAAGTGTACTATTAGCACCAATGACTAACCCTGTATCGCGGAGGCCTTTACAAACATTAAAACAATGGACTCAAACAATATACTTCAATCACAAAATCTTTCGCCCTGCTTGCTTACTTGACACATTCACCATGATCTTTCAAGCCACAACGCCTTTCGTACACTCAATGAATTTATCCCCTAAGCATGCAACACGTACACACTCAACGTAAACATATGCGTTCATGTTAGTGGTTAATTTTCTAACGGCCCCGTGGCAATTAGACTGCAGCAAACCGTTAGCGTTCTGCTTTATTTACTACACATAAAGCTGCATGCCCACTAGTGTTCCAGACAACCCTGAACAAACATTCGTTCACGCGGTAAATGAAAATACTTACTGCGAGCGAACATGCCCAAAAAATTTAATTTCTCGTATTTTTTTTTATTTTTATTGCCAACGGTGGCAGACGAGCAAGTGGTCCACCTGATGGAAAGTGGTAACCGCTGCTCATGGACTTGAGCAATGTCAGGACACAGCAAAGCCGCTGCCAACCGTGAAAGAAGAACTCTCTTTAAACCTCGTTTGAAGAAGGACGTATCATAGCGCTCGGGAAACACCGAAGCAGGCAGTTCATTCCAGAGCTTGCACGTACGTGGGAGAAACGTGCAAGCTGGGTCGTCTGTCTAAACGAGTCGAGTCTGGGTCGGGGCCGTCACAGCTGGAAATTTTCTTATTCTGGACAGGCTTTGGACTGCTCTACTCTTCTCGACCGCTATTATAGTAAACTTTAAAAAGAGTATTACTATAAAGTTGTACCTCTGATATTGTCGAAGAATAATAGCGAAGAAAATTATTTACCATCAGGTGGACTGGCAATAAATTGCTATTTTGAGCATCTTCTCTATATTCTCGTACATTTCTTTAAACCAAGATGGCTACTCAGTACTGTAATGGACAGAAATTTTTACTGGATACAAAATAAGCACACTCCCCCGCTAGGCTTCATCCCTGCGTCGTAGGAGAGGAATGATATGCTTACCTGTCGACGGTAACACCTTTTTGACCTGGGACCCTTCTTGACCCTAAGGCATATCCTTAAATCTGCGTTAATTTACCTTGAAAATGAAACAAAGACACTCCATACCACTGCCTCATTCGCGTGTATGTAATAACAATTCTGTAAGACATGGTGTTATCTCTGAAAACTTAACCGAGACTTCATAACGTGAGCGTAACCACAATAATCAACAAGACGAATTAAATAGATTAGCATTTTTTTTTTTATACAACTAAGTTGGCAAACAAGCCTACGGCCCACCTGATGGTAAGTGGTCACCGTAGCCTATGGACGCCTGCAACACCAGAGGCATCAGTTGCGCGTTGCTGACCCTTTAGGAAAGGAAGTGGGAAGGAGAAGGAGCGATTGGGCGTCCGGCGCTCTCACTCACCGTACGAAACACAACAGTAGGAATACCGTTATTTCACGTCGATATTCTGTGAGAGGGTAGTCCTTCCCCGGTCGAGCCGGCCCATTCATGCTGAACTCAACGAGGCTCTACTACTCAAAAACATTAAAATCAATCAACATTCGAACGAGGAAGTATCGACACTTTCCAGCAGCTGTTAAACACTAATACTTCAGTTCTTAATTTGCAAGAAATTATAGAGAAAGCAACACAGAGACTAGACGTTCCTCTCAATAAAGGACCGACAGTAAGCTATCAATTTATGTGCAGATAATGATAGGCACCAGTCAGCTCAGGCACGTTTCCTTACCCATCTGCGATATTGATAAATTATGCTTCGGTAACTAAGTATGGCTTTCGATGGAATGTTGGTACCTTGATATCGGTAGTATCAACAAGAAACTTTAGTGAAATTAAATCATCCGCGTAGAATGTATTTTCGTTACTACATATCTATACATACATAATTATATCCATTGACGGACCTGTATATAACACCCACATTTAGGCAGCTATAGTTTCAAGCTTCTTACCCTATTTGGTTTTAATTTGCATTTAATAGCAAGCCTATTGTTATCGACCGAACAAAGTACCACACTCCGTGCTGCAGCTGATAGTTTCTTGACAGAAAACTCCAACAATCTTTACTCAACCTGGAAATCGATTCGAAACCAATATCGAGGCAATCATGTAATTCTTTAATTTGTCGCTATTAGCGATCACAGGATTTTAGCCCATATTTAATAACGTCACTTCGTAGGAAGAAGGTTGCTTTGTTTACGTGTGTTCATAAATGTAGCAAAGCTATTGACATCAACAGTATATAAAACAATAGACTGCAGATACAATCCTACTACTATTCCAATACTAAACATGTGAGAAACGGCCATGACTTGCTGTAAATCTTAGAGTTCGAAAAAATTTTATCACCTGACCTTGAGGTCAGAGGTCAAAGGTCATAGTCATTTCCGGGTATATCAACTATACTGAGTCGAATGGCGTTGACTGCGAGTCTCTAGCTCTTATGGTTCTTGAGTTGAAAGATAGTATCATGTGACCTTGAGGTCAGAGGTCAAATGTCATAGTCATTTCGGGGTATGTCAACTATGTTAAGTCGAATGCTGTTCAAAACTGACGGACAAAACTATTGTATAAGAGTTTTTTCGAACTCAAAACTGCTGACGAAGTGTGACGATTGCATTCGAATAATATATAAATACTAACTTTTGCCTGCGGCTTCGCTCGCGTAAATATAGTTTAGGTTGGAACCCTTATCACCTAGCGGTATGAAATATACTTTAAGACCTATTCTCATACCTACCAAATATTTTGTATATTTGAAAAAGACATAAAATATCGGTCCAGCCATTTCGGAGGAGTGCGACCACAAACACGTGACACGAGATTTTTATATACATAGATGTATGTGACAATACTACATAACTACTTCCTTGATCATTCGAATACAATTATGCATATCACAATATCCATCATGACAATTTTTTTGCTTAACTTCTACATAACACTCATAACCTATAAGACTGTATAATCACTATATAAAACTGCAACAATGTATTGAAGATATCTTGTACTTAGAATCCCGTTGCTTTATAAGTTCATAGGAATACCGACCAAACGTGTTTCCCGTTGGACGTTTACCCCCAGATTTATACTACCATACTTTGTAAGCGTCCAGTTTGTTTTGAACCAGGATGTACATAACTATGTGAATATAAATATTAGGGAAGTGGATACTAAATATTTGTTTCGTATTCGGTATTCGACATATTCGGCAGGTTTATCGAATATTCGTATTCGAATATATGCCAAAATTATTAAATGTTTGAAAGTGGTCAACTCAAAGTTTGTACAGACGTCCATTACCCGGAATAAAAACAGTTCAAAAAGGGCCGATCTAGTCTTAGTGTCATTAACTCATAATACCAATGAATATATTAGATTTACATTATACTATGGCGCCAATTTATTTATTCTTCATGTTATATCCATTTTAATTTATATTTTTATATATTAATTTATATATATGTATATACATGTTATATACTTATCAGTTATAATTTATATAAGTAATATATATCTTACGTAGTTTTGTGTTTTGTGTTTGTAAATTATTACAAGAGTAGCTGATGTACGTCCGGGCGTCACTTAGGGTTACCAAATAATATCAGGGTTGGTTTGAGGTATCAACCGCAAACCAACAATAAACCTGAGTGGTAACCTCATTTTTCATAATATATGTACTTTTTTTTTTGTTTTGTTTTCTGTGTTCTAATATTTGTGTATCGTGTACTATTGTGTGTGTATATTTTGAAAAATAAATGTTTACTTTACTTCACTTTACTTTATTTAAAAGTAGCATCATTGAAATGTTAAAGGAACGGCAGTAGGTCCAAGAGGCATATATTAGATAAGATTTTTATTGACTTTCATATATATTATTTTTTAGTACTTTATTCTAATAGGCATAATTACAACTTTATACTATTTGTAAAGCATGCACTTAATTAATTCTAGTTAACTTGCTTATATATCATAGCCCGTTATTATAATTTCTTAATTTTTTTTCTCTTTGGATATATTACTAAGGTAACCTTTACTACTATTGGTTAACTCGAGATGACAGCTATTGTCTGCTTACAGTTTTAAATTTAAGTATTACAAGTAATCTGTGGAAAATGTAGTGGGTAGTATATTTGTTAAGTTAAGTGTTAAGTACTCAATGTATCCTTCTAATATGTAGTATATATTGTCTGTTTTCCCATGTTCAATAAATAAATAAATAAATAAATAATATTCTTCTAAATTAAATGATACGTCAAATGTAAACATAAATTTCATTTTAGCCATAGACTTAGAGTGTTTTCGCTACGCTCATTTCAATTCACATTTGACATTTCGCACTCTTAATAAAACAGCGACTTAACTCGAAATTTGAAAGTAAGCCAATTTGAACTCTAATTGTATATGTTAAATTGTAATATTATATTTGTGTTAAATCTTTTCAATAGAGTTCAAATTTGTTTAATCAAAAATACTGAGATAAGTCTGTTTTATTAAGGATGCGATTTATTAGACTAGATTATTAGTCTCAAGCATAATTGATTAATGTAATGTTTTACGTAGTCTTAATTGTATTGATTTTATGAGACAAGTTAAGCGAGTAGTATATTACTTTCTGTATCCTCGCCGGTAATATGCACACAAGTTGATTTTATGAGTTTATATCACTACATATCCTAACTTCCTAACTAATATCACAACTGCGAATGTGAGTGTGTTTCTCTGTTTGTTACGCTTTCACGCCTTAACTACTCGACCGATCATCATGAAATTTCGGATATACGTTGTCAGGGGTGCAGGTGGAAATTGACAAAATCTTCTTTAAAGCGAGCGTAGCCGCAAGCAATACCTAATCTGTTATAAATATAACAGTGTGTTTGTACGTTCGTTCTTTCACATGGCAATGAATAACGTGATTTTTTGCGTAGACATAATTTATAGACCGGCAAGAGAATTTTACTAACGATAATAACTATGACTTAGTTATTTTCGGAACTAAAAGTACTTACAATAAAGCTGCCTACGAAAATTCATCATTGTGGCATTTATCCTAAATTTTAAATCGTCGATGTGTCTGTCACGGTACTTATATCGCAAAAAAAGTATTCACACGTTTATTCTCTTTTTAAAAAGACATCACCCACACTATGTATAAATTCTGTGTCGTGGGGGACTTCACAAACATTGAAACAATTGACACTAAGTACACCCAGACTCGGAACAACCATTACATAACAACATAGCAATATCGTTGTCACATAAAATTGTATATAGGTAATATACGTTGCATTATGTTCTCCTTTATTCTTATTTTTTTATATTATTTTAAGTTCTTTACATAAATATTGTCACAACTATCGATTAATGCCGGTTAATCTATAATTGGCTAATGTTTCAGGTACCATACTTTCTTTGTGATCTATTTGTTGCCAATTTATAAAAATTTGCTATAAATAAAATATAATAATAAATAAATAAATAACCATTTGTGGATCACACAAAGTTTTGTCCCGTGTGGGATTCGAACCACAACACTCGGCGCAGTGGCAGTGGCGAGCCGACCTCTTAAACCACTACACCATCCGTGCAATACATAAATTACATGTTTGAGAATGATATTGTACAATTTCCAATCTGAATAAGCGTGATAATACAAAATTTATAATGCAGATATCATGTGTCAGATGACAAATTAACGTGCAGTGAGAGTGACAACAACCTTATCATAGTAACGTGATGATATAAATATTTCCTTATTAACTGCATATTCTATCGCGTTTATTTAAATTAAAACTATTGACAAAATCTAAAACTAAAAGTAGTTTTATATTTTACGGAACAAAAGTTTTTGAGATACGCAAATGGTTGTTCCGAGTCTGGGTGTTCTTTGTGTCGGTTGTTAGAATGTCTGTGAATTCCCCCGCGACACAGAAATTATTTCTAGTGTGGGCGTTGTCTTTATTTTAATAAAAATAATAATAATATTTGAATGTGTGTAAAGTCCTTTGCGACACAGGAATTATTTCTAGTGCAGGAGTTGTCTTTATTTTATTAACAATAATAATAATTTGAGGGATCAAAACTTTTTGAGATCCACAAATAGTTGTTCCGAGTCTGGATGTTTTTTGTGTCCGTTGTTTGAATGTTTGTAAAGTCCCCCACGATACAGACGTTATTCCTGCCCCGGCTTTGCACGGGTAGTACAAAACCAACAAATTATAGACCTAAACCTTCCTCTTGAATTATAATAATAATATAATAATAATAATAATAACGTTTATTCCAATAATGAGATTGTAGAGTGAACAAATGTTGCTTACATGGTTTGTTAATTACTCTGTATATTGGTGAAAACCACATGAAAATCCGTTAATTAGTTTTTTATTTATCACGAACAAATAGACAGACGCGGCGGGGAACTTAGTTTTATAATATGTAGTGATAAAATTCATGAATAATAATTTAGTCAGAACACAAGGCTTAAAAAAGTGAATTTACTATCTTATGATGTAACAATCGACTACTAACTAAATCATCTCTATGTGACGATCACTTATTGCGTGTTGTTACGCATGAGGACGTCTGCACACGAATATTTCTCACTAAATTATGTGTAGCGCGCTTTTTTACGAGGTTTAGACGTTTGCGGGATTCCTAATATCATCGTAATTCCATTTGTGATTTACATCTTATGTTAATGTACATCGCTGAGTTAAATGCGTTGCTATGTGTCAGATTTTTGACTTGAACGAAACTTGGGGTTAAGTTTTTCTTAACAGTTTACTCTTTAGATACATGATGATTACTTTTTCATAATAAACCAAGTGTATGCCTGCCAGAACATATAATATCTGTGCAACTGCTTAAACTCCCAATTCTGGTATATCTACTTCGACAAATTTATAAAATAATTAGCTTTTGCCCGTGGCTGCATTTGCATTTTTTCCTGGATGTAAAATACCCTTTGACCTTTTTGTACCTCTGACAATGCGAAATTTCATGATGATCGGTGTGGCGTGAAAGTGTAACAAACAACAAACACACATTCGTACTTATAACAATAAAATAATTAGTGTATAAACAGTAATATTGACTACCTATATAAATTAAGCCAAATGTGTGTGCATGCTATTCAATATATATGGAGGCGCTCATAGCCAGTTGCACTCACTGATCGGTAAACGATTAGCGAGGTTAAGCAACGTTGGGTGCGGTCAGTCTATAAATGGGTGACTGCTTAGTGGTATTTCATCTGAGTGTCTCCGTTCTTCGGAGGGCACGTAAAAAGTCGGTCCCGGTTGTTGCCAAATTGACAGCAGTCGTTAAGCCATGTCAGAGGCCTACAAACAACTCTTGACAAAGGGTTGGCCACTAATCACACAAAAAGAAAAATATAGTTAGCCTAGTTTACCTACCATATTCAAGCAAATAAAATATTTAATTTGATTTGTTTCTGCCGTAAAATAATTGCTCTTCTATTAGTGAAACGGACAAAGAACATTTGCCTTTAATAAGAAATAACAAGACCTCCGAATAGAACTTAATCATCCCTACTTATCATGAAAACACAACACAAGGTCAAACCTAATATTTTCAAAACATTTTTAGAGCTTAGTTTGTAAAGCGCCATTCCATTTGTCTATGGATTGCACAGAATCATATTCAGTATCTTTATTTATTTACCACCCATTCAAATCACTGGATTACTTTTAAAGGCGATATTTTATACTACCCTTTAGGGAATTTCTCGCGGCTAAAGCCCAAAAAGCAGCGATTCCCTAGTGGGAAACCTTTGGACTGCCACGCAAAGGTCTCTACGATACCAAGACGCGAATCTCTGACCTTTCGAAGTTATTTGCGTATTAAATAGCTAATTATCGCTTGCTTTAACGGTTAAGGAAATCATCGTGAGGAAACCAACAATTCTGAGAGTTCGTTATTTTCAATAAAAAAATTATTTTAAGTAAAATTATACATTTGCACTTTCCCCTACGTTTCAATTACGTTTCAGTGGTCATGGCCACGGGTGATATATAACTCTTCGGTCGTGTCGGATTACCGACCCATCGGATCACGAGAGTTAGGGAACAGAGAGTGGACTTCTGTTTGCGCACGCACTTGTGCACTATAATATCTCCTGCGCAGATGGCCAGTCCCCGTTAAGATTGGCCGCCGTGACCGAAATTTGGTCTGGAGAACGTTAGTATTAATTATTATTATTATTATTATTTACAATTTATAATCAATTTGGCGGCCTCGATGGCGTAGTGGTTAGTGTAACCGACTGCCACGCCTGAGGTCGCGGGTTCGATTCCCGCACAAGTCAAACATTTGTGTGCATGAACATGGATGTTTGTCTTTGTCTGGTGTTTTTATGTAAAATATGCATGTATTTACAAAAAAAATACATTATATATAATAATAATAATAATAATAATATTCTATCACATACACACAACACCATCTAGCCCAAACTAAGCAGAGCTTGTACTATGGGTATGTATGCGTATGTGTGTATGTATGTATGTTTATCCATTGTCTAGTACCCATAGCACAAGCTCTGCTTAGTTTGGGCTATATGGTGTTGTGTGTATGTGGTAGAATAGAATATTATAGAATATTAATGAGTCCTTCTTTTTTTAAAGTCAGTTTAAAAGTAGTTTAATTTCAATTTTCAAACATTCGCGTATACGTAGACCAATATTAAATACATTCCTGCTCTGCCTCTGCCTATCTTTCTCTAAACGCACATTATCTCGTAGTTCTGTATCTGCTGCAGTACTTTCTGACAGTAAAACTTTACAGCATCAACTATTAATAGACTTATCACGCATTCTCCTACAGGGGTAGGCAGTGATCGATAGCGACGAATGTTTCTATTTTCTTTTAAAACAAAGCAAGTAATGTGTTGGTCGATTTCGCTCGCACCCATCCGTGACTCTGTTTCACTTGAAACATGTACACTCGTATACACAGGTGTAGCTTGACCACGATTATACGGCGTGCTGAGCAAATTCGTTGGCGCAGACACGAACTATTAGAATCGATATAACCAAAGGCATAATAATATAAATTCAACCTTAAATAAAAATACAAAAAGTGCAATATTGATTGATAGCTGTTGCTTTATATCTTGTTTATTTGAGACTTTGTTAGCTACTGGAAAATTAAGCAAACGATAACTTACCGATTCAAAAGCTTGAATTGTAGCACCATAACGGATCGTAGGTATGTTTTGTTCTACCCTCTATCAGGATAAGCAACATTGCCACAGTTGAACTCAAATATGGTCTTTCGATTATAACATAACATATAACTGGAAGTTTCAGTATGAACACTTTTTCGTACGACCTAAGTAAATAATAGATGATTTGAATTTTTCCTCCCACGATCCTCCTCCCATCCACAGTTTCTACGATGACTAAAATGTTCTCATTGATCTACAAAATCTGTGTCAAAAAATTAAGTCACATATCGCAGAGCACGTAAAACTAAAAACTGCAGATGTTTTAAACATACATATATGACAGTCGCTATGGGTAGCCTTGAATAGATTGCGTTATTCTTCCGGACTGTGACAATTCAACGATGTCACTCTGTAGCTTATATAAAATCTAATTGGGCCACAAAACTGACCTCAAATTAATCCGACTACAAAAAAGGTAGGGATGCTCATGTTCGCCTCCTGCCTCGAATTACTGGCAGTGAATGCGATTGCTGTATGAGTCGCTGAAAGGGTTTCTAGGTTTTACAATCAAGAAATTCTCAGTAGCAGAATGGGGTCTGGAACTGTGACCGGTTGACACCAATAGGCTCGCTCCTAAAAAGGGGAACTAAATCATAGCTGGCGAAATGTGGGTGTATGGGAGAACCTAAATATCACCTTTAATAAATAATAAATATATTATTTATTTGAGGTGCTCATAGCCGCACTCACTGATCGGTAAACGATTAGCGAGGTTAAGCAACGTTGGGTGCGGTCAGTCTATAGAGGGATCGGGCACGCCACGATTGTGGCGATAAGTCCCGTGTTTGAGGAGTGGCTGGAGAGGCGGCATGTCGCCCTCACATGACACAGGTAATGACTGGCCACGGTTGTTTTGGCCAGTTCCTGTGTCGTATACGCCAGCAAGCGACGTCCGGTTGTCACCACTGCGGCGACTGCCGCGACGTTGTTGAGGACACGGCGCTGCACACTTTGGCGGATTGCCCCGCCTGGGCATCGCAGCGCCGTGAATTGATCGCGGCAGTCGGATTGGTTGCTCTCTCGCTCCTGGCCGTAGTTCAGTCTATGGTCCGGAGTGAGAGATCGTGGAACGCCGTCGCCTCCTTTTGTGCGGAAGTCATTTCCATTAAGGAGGCGGCGGAGCGGGAGATGGAGCGCTTAAACCCTCTCCCCAACCGGAGCGCCGAACGCCGTAGGGCGCGAGATGACCTCCAGCCACCCTGAGGTTTGAGGGTATGGGGGTGTGTGGGAGTTTGGGGGTGGTGGGCTTCGTGGGCCTGCCCGCCATTCGATCAGCACCAGGTCCGAGAGGCGGCGTGCGTGTACGCACGCCTCTGTGTCGAGTCCGTCTCCCCTCTAGGGGGGGCAGGAAGGTTTGTGAGTGAGAAGCGCCATAGGGTAAGTCTTGTCGTGTAATGGCCTGCCGTTTCATACGGCGTGCCGAAACCTCGCCGGGGTCGCGACCGCATGTGCAAGTGATTCGCGCGGCCCCGTCGATAGCGGTTTTGTCGAGGAACACCGTGGTAGATTTAGTCGGTATTCCGGGAGGTCCATTGTCATCTTTACCATCTTTCTTTTACCCCGGCGAGTCCAACATAACCTCTCCACCTGCCCCCGCGGAGGGGTATACGTCAAAGCAATAACCCAAATAAAAAAAATTACAAAAGACTTTCAGTCTATAGATGGGTGACCGCTTAGTGGTATTTCATACGAGCGTCTCCGTGCTTCGGAGGGTACGTAAAAAGTCGGTCTCAGTTGTTGTCAAATTGACAGCAGTCGTTAAGCCATGTCAGAGGCCTACGGGCGGCTTGAACAACTCTTGACAACGGTTGGTCACTAACCACACGAAAAGAAGGATTACAAATAGTAAATGATAGGACATGATTACTTAAGAACTATTATGACAATGCACTTTTATGTGCATAGGACTCCTGTCTTCGAAATTAGGTAATAACCTGTATCTTGGGAGTAAGTGTTCCTCCGGTAGATTGATGACGATAAACAGCAGTGAATTTAGTTAGTTAATAGTAGTTCTAACGCTAAAACCTTTGTGCAGCCATAGTTGTAAGCTCATGTATTGCAATAAAGCTCTCGTTGACGTCAATAGATGTACCCTAAATTGAATAAAACTGATAACTAATTGGTGAGGATTCTGTCTAATCCTTTCTAAACTTTTTAAACTCAACGACGCAACTATTTTTTTAAAGGTAGCTGCTATTTTAACTCTACATATGGCATATCGGGTATAGAATAAACTTTTGAAATAGGCAAACTCTCTCTCTCTCTTTTTAAATGTACTTTATATTCTACTGCACGGGCGTAGCGGTCGCCTCGCTCTGAATTACGTCGGGTCTTGTGGGCTTAAGTCCCATACGAGACAAGCAATTCTGTGCGAACAAGAGGACGGGTCGTCTTTTAATATTAAATTACGAATTACGCTGTTATTGAGTGCGAACCCACAACCTCTCAATTGCAATTCCGATACCTAAACCATTAACCACCTCGATGGCGTAGTGGTCAGTGTAACCGACTGCCGCCGAGGTCGCAGGTTCGATTCCCGGACAAGTCAAACATTTGTGTGCATGATCATGGCTGTTTGTCTTGATCTGGGTGTTTCTATGTATAAAATGCATGTATTTACAAGAAAAAAAGTAGTCTAGTAGATGCCCATAGTACAAGCTTTGCTTAGTTTGGGCTAGATAGTGTTGTGTGTATGTGATAGAGTATTATATTTTATTATATTATATATATATATATTAGAGTACCGCTGCCTTTGCTACTAAACATCCTATTCTGTTTTTTAAAACGCACACATACAAACTTTAACTTACACAAGTACAAATAAATATCCTCAATTACTCAGTTACACGACGACATTCCGTATTTGTAAGGCACCGGGGAAAGATGCCCCCGGACCGGTCTGGTTATTTCTGCCGCGGGAAAATCATTCTCGGTAAACGTTTAAACGTTCGTATCATGGTGTTGCGCTTATAATGTACCTTGAACTTATCCTTTTCTCTTGATTTGCGAATAAAGTTAGTCACTTTGATGTAGGCAAATTACTTTGCATGCATTTTTATGTTATTATTTATATATTTTACGTACCTGCATTGAGGTATCTACTTGGATTTTTAATTTAACAAGATATGGTTCACAACATTACTTCTGTGCTTTAGAATTTATTTCTCTGTCTGAAGAGTTTCCCCAGAATATAAGACCGTAATCTAGTGTTGTGATGACATATGCATGATATACAGTTTCACGGCTTAGGAAAGATATAGGTAACTATTTAAAAACACAAAGCCGAGCAAAAGCAATGTAAGTTCTTGTTCTATTTAAATTAAAACTTATCCAATTATATCACCTTTAATACAGTTTGCCTTAACAAAGCACCAAGAACAAGAAATTTAATTCCTTGTTTTCGCCGTTGTCAGGCAAATTGAGTGAAATGTACAACAATTGGGTAATTTTTGATTTTTATTACTTCGGTAGGTACTAGTAGGTAGGTACTTTAGTAGGTACTTGGTCGCAGCTTCACTCTCGTTATAGTAGGTTAGGTTGTGCTAGTACTTTTTTTAAATAAAATAAAGCCTATGTTACTTGCTGATAATATAGCTTTCTAATGGTGAAAGAAATTTTAAAACCATTTGATTAGCTTTAGAGTTTAACACCCAAAAAACAAAAAAAAAGCATCATATCTTCCTTCTTTAAAATATTAGTATAGCTGATTTATTTTTGAGATTTATTTTATAGATCTTTATCCTAGGTATAGATTACCTTTTCTATATGTTAATACGTGAAGCAAAAGCATTGTACCCCTATTTACGAAAATTGCGCGAACAGAGGAGTATGTAATTTCGCATAGTTAAAGTTTATATGGAGAAGGAGGGGCGAATGCTAATATTTTTATAAAATATGCATTAGAAATACATTAAATTAATGAAAAAGCACACACGCACACAACCATGCATTTGACACACGCAGCCGAATCGCGTTCGTAGTATAGCGGCATTGTTCAGCTGATGTAGTAGGTAGGTACTATTCTTCGTAATGTGACGTAGTAATTAAGCCTTAGCTAATAAGAATATATACTGTATGACTTAGGCAGATGAGGCATTAATAAACTTAACGTATAACAATCAACATCTCTTTGATTTACCAAAGTCCCGTCCTTACATGGCGACCCTGCCATTTAAGGTTCGGTATCAAATTCCGGGCTCAATAGTTCGCTTAGTGATACAATGGCATTAAATATTAGATTGCGTTATTGTTCGGACAAAATAATAAGTTTGGTGCATAACTCAAAAAATGGGAAAAACGCAAAGTAAAGAAGAAATTGTGATTGCGCAAAACGCCGCAGGTGGCGTAAATGTGGCTGATGTTGCGCAGCTACATCAAAATCAATCAGTAACCAAAATAATACTGGGGGTGATGTTGATCATCCTAATTTTTGGAGTTTTGTTCGGATTATACAAGCTATATAGACGCTGCCACATAGGCTGGATGCGAGCGGAAATAGCCAGGAATGCTTTTAGGCGTTTTGGCCAAAGGCGTGAGACAAGGAGCAAAGAGTTCAATGATATCCAAAAGGTTTAGCCTTGAGTGAAAACTCGGCTGGACAAAGGCAAACATCGGGTAAAGTCTTCGGTACGGTGTTACGGCGAAAAAGTGAAAATGTGTGTATTGTGTGTGCAGTGTTACAAAGGTACGGCATTGGACTGAGGTATTTTAGTTAAAATTTTGAATAATTTATACTTTCTTTTTTTTTATGTTTTCATGCTTGAGTATATGATTAAACGTTAAATGTCTAAATTAATAGAAATTCACAAACTAATTAAAAATATTAAAATAAATTTGATAAAATTAAGTAAGATAAAGAGAACAGAGAAGTTATTAAATCAAAAATATTTAGAAGCAAATGATTTATATGATCAATATATTATATGTCGTAGTGAGTTAGATATAAATGTAGCTAAGGGTTATGTTAAGCAGGAGGAGTTAAAGTATATTTTGGTTATTTGTGAGGAAATAGAGTCATACTATCAAAGAATTCAGAATTTTTGTTAAGAAAACAAACAGAGTTTTAGTACCGTAAACACCATGACTGAGTTTGATATGAAAACTGCAACTTCTCTTCTACCTGTGATGACAGGAGAGGAAGAATGTACGAAAAAATTAATAGATGCTATTGAATTTTACAGCCAAAATATTAAAAAAGAACATGAATCATTATTAATATCTTTTGTTCTTAAAACTCGCATATCCAGGCATGCCAAATTGCGTTTGGCATCTAACTATGATACTTCCGCAGATTTAATAAAGGACATGAAAAACAATTTACTGACTAAGCAGTCTGCCAAGGCGCTTCAGTTGGAGCTATTGCAGTCTAGACAAGGGTCCCAGAGTATTGAGGAATTTGGTAAGAAACTTGAGGACTTATTTGTTGAATTGACTATATCTCAATCTGATGGAAAGGATGATGCCTATAAAATATTTAGACCGGTAAACGAAAAACTGGCTATTCAGCGGTTTACAGAAGGCTTGAGAAATAGTCGATTGAGTACCATTTTAGCGGCTAGAGATTACTCAGAACTGAAAGATGTCATACGCGCGGCTAAAGATGAAGAACGAGCGCATCAAGGTCACAGCACAGCGTCGGAGACAGTCTTTACGACTCAACATCGAGGTAGGTATAATCAATTTTATAGAGGACAAAGCCGAGGTCGTTTTTATATTCCAAATCGTGATTTTACGTCAACCCTGCCAGCACCCCCGAGAAATCAGGTACCTATAAGGACTTTTTACCGGGGACGCGGAAGGGGTTTCGTTAACAATTCGCATGGACGTGGACGTAATTACGGTCAGGCAACGAATTCGGGCAACTATAATCGCAATGACAGGCATAATACTTATTTACTAGAGCAGCGATCGAGAAATGATAGTCCAGGTGCGTCGACAAACAATCAAAATTTAGATTTACAGTTTTTTCGATCCTAACTTTATTTTAACATGTAACTATAATAATAATTTCGTAGAATTGACAATATTCGATACCAAATATAGAATGCTAGTTGACACTGGAGCCTCTTTGTCAGTGGTGAAATATGATACAATAAGAGACTGGAATATTCGGATGCACCCAGAATGCATAACCATTAATGGTATTGGTGGCGAATCGACCAGCGTCGGTTATGTTTACATACCATTTTCCATATGTGGAAAAGAATTCAAACATAAGTTTTATGTTCTAAAGAATCTGCCTTGTATACAAGACGGTATAATTGGTCAAGATTTTTTAAAGAAGTATAATTGTGTTTTAAATTATGAATATAACACGTTGACAATAAATGAATGCGATAGTTCGGTTACAATCGGTTTAGAATTAGGAAAATTAGGTAAAACTTATTTATTACAGTATCACCAAGGTGTGAAAAGATTTTTCATATTCATTGTTTTGAGAGTGAGGCTTGCGTTGTATTTCCGAAAGAATTATGCGAAGGTGTATTTATTGCTGGAAGTATCTGTCAACCCAAAGAGGGAAAGATCTTAATACAAATTTTAAATACACGTGAAACAGAAGTTCGACTTAATTATTTTAAGCCTGACATTGATAATTTATCTAATTATAATATTTGTTCATTCGAAAAGCCAAATTTAAGCGGAGAAAGAGTTAGGAAATTACTATCATTGATAAAATTACAGCATTTGAACAAAGAAGAATCCATAAGTATACAAAACATTTGTGCAAAATTTGCTGACGTATTCTACTTACCGGGAGATAAATTAGGCACCTGTAACTTTTACGAACAAAAAATTCAGTTAAAGCCCAATTCGGATCCGGTTTATATAAAACAATATCGGTTACCATTTTCGCAGCGTAATGAAATTGAAAATCAGGTTCAAAAAATGCTTTCTAATGATATTATAGAACCCACGAGTAGTGAGTGGTCTAGTCCAGTGCTACTTGTTCCTAAAAAACTAGAGAATAACAATAAAAGTTGGCGTTTAGTTGTTGATTTTCGAAAATTAAATGACCGCATAATGGATGATAAATTTCCTCTCCCCAACATAACCGATATATTAGACTCTCTTTCCGGTGCAATATATTTTTCACAGTTAGATTTAACACAAGCCTACTACCAGGCAAAATTAAACTCGGACAGTAGAAAGTACACTGCATTTACAACACCCTCCGGACAATATCAGATGACCCGTATGCCGATGGGGTTAAAGACGAGTCCCAGTTCTTTCTCACGTTTAATGACAGTAGCAATGTCAGGACTAAATTATGACAAATGTTTTATTTATTTAGATAATTTAATTTGTTTTGGAAGAAATTTAGACATGCATAATAAAAACTTATTAGATATTTTGGCTAGATTAAGGAAGGTAAATTTGAAATTAAATCCGGACAAGTGCGATTTTCTTAGAAAAAAATATTATATTTAGGTCATGTTGTGTCAGCTGATGGTATTAGGCCTGATCCGGAAAAAATTAAAGTTTTAATTAACTATCCAGTTCCTAAAAATGCTGATGAGCTAAAACGTTTTGTAGCATTTTCTAATTATTACCGGAAATTTATTCAAAATGTTGCCGAAATTTGCATACCATTAAACAACTTGTGTCGTAAAAACGTAATTTATAATTGGTATGAAAACTGCCAGAAATCATTTTTCATGTTAAAAAACTGTTTAGTAAAGCCTCCGGTATTGCAATATCTTTTGTTTGATGACAGTAATACTTTTATTCTACAAACCGATGCGTCAGGGTACGCTATAGGTTCAGTTTTGTGTAATGCCGATCGTAGGCCAATTGCTTACGCCAGCCGGAGCTTAAACAAGGCCGAGTGCAGGTATCCTACAATTGAAAAAGAATTGTTAGCAATAGTCTGGTCCGTAAAATATTTTAGGCCATATCTCTATGGAAGACGATTTATTATAGAAACAGATCATAGGCCATTAGTATTATTGTATAATTTGACAGATCCTTCCAGTAGATTATTAAAATTTCGATTGTTATTAGAAGAGTACGATTATAAAGTGGTTTACGTGAAAGGGCGTGATAATGTAGCTGCAGATGCATTGTCACGCATAGAAGTGACTTGTGAAGAATTAAGGTCGATGAATGAACACATTATATCTGTACTTACGAGAGCGAAGAGACGGGAGCTTGAGAGAAATTCCTGTACTCATACTTCGGTGACTAATATTCCTAAAAACGATTGGACTAATCACCCGAGAGTTGTAGAAATGTTAAAATTGCCGAAGGATTACACGGAATTAGTATTTGTGAATGAGAAAGAATGGATGAAAGTTAAAAAATATGTGTGTTTAGAAAATGGTGATTATGCGTATTCGTCGTCAGATCGCACTATATATGTAAAACTATTTACTCAATCACAGCGTACACGAGTGGTCTCTGTGAGAGAAATGGTATCATTTTGTGCTGATTTAAAAATAAATACATTATATATAATTAGAGATGAAAATAACATAAGAATAATTAAAGAGCTAGCTCAATATATAAATAAATTGCCTAAGTGGTCCGGACCCCGCTTATGCGTAGTAAAAGGCGTTAAAAAGATTATTGATGACGATATAAAGAGAGTTATTTTAAACGATTATCATATTCTACCTACAAGTGGACACGCAGGGATACGACGTATGTTAAACAATATTAAAAAAAAAAATTTTTGGACTGGATTAGAGCGTGATATTACTAATTTTGTAATGAAATGCACTAAATGCCAACGTTTCAAATATTTAAATACAGTAAAAGAACCTATGGTTATAACGGATTGTGGTAATTCAGCTTTCGATAAAATATATATAGATCTAGTAGGCCCTTTACCCCGAGATAATAACTACAACTACATTTTAACGCTTCAGTGTGACCTCACCAAATATGTAGAGGCGTATCCGATAGCGAGTAAGGATGCGCGTACGGTGGCCACAACGCTGGTAAATAATTTTATACTCAGATATGGCATTCCCCGAGAAATAGTAAGCGACAGAGGAACCGAGTTTGTCAACACCATAATGAAAGAGGTATGTACAATTTTGAATATAAGTCATTTACAATCTACAGCCTTCCATCATCAAACTTTAGGTTCACTAGAAAATAGTCACAAACATTTAACTTTTTATTTGAGAATGCAAGTTAACAGTCAAACTCAGGAATGGAGTTCATGGGTACCCTACTGGTGTTTCTCATATAACACTTCAGTACATTCGAGTACAATATTTACGCCATATGAACTAGTGTTTGGCAGACAATGTAACTTACCTTCCAACCTCACTACAACATTAGACCCGATTTATAATTTTGATGATTACGCTGTTGAATTAAAATATCGTTTACAAAAGTCGCAAATGGATGCTAAAAACAATCTTATCAATTCAAAAATTGTCAGAAAAAGTAAATATGATAGTAGTATAAATCCAGTAACATATAAAACTGGCGATTTAATATTAGTTAAAAATGAAAATTGTAACAAGCTAGAACCATTATATTTAGGCCCATTTTCAGTAGTTAAGGATATATCTCCAAATGTTGTTATTTTAGTTAAAGGTAAAGAAAAAACTATCCATAAAAATAGAACTAGACTTTATAATGAATAAGTTAGTTTCTGTAACAGTTTTGTCTGTAATTGTACCGTATCAAATTAAGATTTGTACTGATGACATTGTTTATTGTTTAGCTTGTAAGTGTATTGAAATAGATATAAGATACTACATTATAATCATGCGATAACTATTGATTGTACAATGAATAATATGTAATTGTTTAATCTTCATATTATATTCTATCATGTATTAAATGTTTTTACATTTTTTTTTTCCCTTTTGATAGGGCGTGTGACGTAGTAATTAAGCCTTAGCTAATAAGAATATATACTGTATGACTTAGGCAGATGAGGCATTAATAAACTTAACGTATAACAATCAACATCTCTTTGATTTACCAAAGTCCCGTCCTTACAGTAACTATAGATACTTAAATTAATATATAATGACATATCAGCAATATCTTACAGGTAACCTTTGGGCGGATTGGAGTGATTTATACTATATATATTATAATATATTCACGTATATATAAATAAAGAAAAAATAAAACAAAGTAGTAAGCTGAATATGGTCAATTAAAGAGTATATACTTAGTTAAGTAAATTATAATTTGTTTGAAAAAGATAGGTAAATTAGCCTCTATAGATCGAAATCTATATGAAATGTGATTATAAGGGTATAAGTTCTATACAATAAAACCTTAATAACTATCAAACTTAAAATTTAAATCAAATATGGTCTAACTTCGATCACTAGGCGACCGCTAGTAAAGATAAATATGTCATAAACAGCATTTTGTTATACTAATTAATAACGTTCACACTCAAGCGTATCTGATCCAGTCGAGTCAAACCAGAATTTCTGACCTATTTAATTTGATAAGCGGTTTGATTTCTGCAGATCATGTCAAACCGCTTATCAAATTAAGGAGGAAACTTTAGCATAACTGCTTAATTAGCTGATAATATGCAAAGTATTTAGTAATTAAACTAAGTTTTAACTAGAGTGTAAAGATTATACGGAGCGGTTGGTATGCAATGTGTATTTATTAAGAAGTGTACTGGTTCATATTAAACTATCTTTTGCCTGCAGGTTCGCTCGCGTGAATGTAAGGTAGGTTAGATTAGTGCCCAATAGCAACTTTTTCTGAATGCAAATTAAATCTAACCTTTTTCTGTTACTCTGATAACAGGTACGTGCAATTTAATGATGATCGGTCGAGTAGTTAAGGCATGAAAGCGTAACAAACAAACTCACATTTGCATTTATAATATTAGTTTGGATTATCTCGTGGGTTTAGGGCAGTGGTCGGCAACCAGCGGCTCGCGAGCCGCATGCGGCTCTTTGACTTCTCAGCTGCTGCTCTTCCCCGAAATGCTTAGTGCAGGCACGGAATTTACTAATTACGTTACCTTATAAGTATGACACCAAATTTTATTTTATTTATCGTGTTTAAACTAAGATTTATTTGACAAAGGCAAGTTCAAGAGTGTTCTTTTAATTCTAATTATTTCCGTTATTATGTCTTCTACTAAAGCTTAGTTAAAAAATGGCTCTTTATATAGATTTTAATTGTGTATTATCTATATTTGGCTCTTATGGTCTACAGGTTGCTGACCACTGGTTTAAGGGATTGACTAGACATACATACATAGTCTCGAGCCTTTACCCTAGAGTGTATTATACCTACAATCTGCCATCTTTGAATCTAGGTAGAGACGCTAATACGGCGAACTTATTGCCTTATCGGGCACAATTCCAGATTCTGTGCTGCTGAGAATTCCTTAGCAGAAAATACTAATAACACATTCCGACCCGAAAATCAAACCCGTACAGCAGTCAATATAATATAAAAGGTTTTCAATAAGGCCGGGTAGATTTTGAAATGAAGTAAAACAAGCTGTGTGTGTGGTATTAACAAAATTCTTTATTTATCTAAAGGCCTATATATAATTTAGTGTGGAACATGACATCGTTCAAATCCCCGCCTCGGCTTCTTACAGAGGCACGGATCCGAGTGGTCCAATTTTCAATTACTCTTCTGCATAGATCCAGCTGAATTTGAGCGATACCCTTAAGGTAAACACCTTTAGGGCATCGATCGATTACGGTTTATTCGCATAGACCTGTGACTTCAAGAAACCATCTACCCGCCGTTATTGAAAAATCCTTTAGTATCAGCTCTATGGCTACTAATAATAATTTAAATTCGAGAAGGGCCTGAACCTTCTCAAATTCCAATTACGCCATTATATAGCGAAACACACAAGAAGCATCATGAGATCATTTTATAAAGTACTAGTTTTTGCCCGCGGCTTCGCTCGCGTAAATGTAGGTAAGGTAAGGTTTGTAACAATATTTTTTTCTGGATGAAAGGTACCCTACGTCAGACTCTGTAACCCCGACAACGTCTATGCAAATTTTCATATTGATCGGTCGAGTAGTTAAGGCGTAAAAGGGTCACAAACAAAGAAACAAACTCACATTTACATTTTTAATATTAGTAAAGACTAGAAAGGATAAGGATAAGAATTCTTAGACTTATACAGGTTCCCTTACGATGTTATTTGTACTCAAAGATAAGCAAAGCGAGAGATAAATAATTTAATTAAATTTAATAATTATTATATAATATATAGTAACAAACAGCAGCGATAGCTCAGTGGAGAGACCAACAGACTGCAATGCAGAGGGTCTCCGGTTCGAACCCACGTCGCGCACCTCTGACTTGACGCTTATCCTGACACTGGTCTAGCCTTAGGGTATCGTTAGCCTTCGGGTTGCGGAGGTCAGGTGGCAGCCGCTCCATGTAAAAACTGATATCCAGTCAAATCCGGTTAGACCCGAAAAGCCGACCTCAGGTGACTTGGGAATAATAAAGGCTAAGAGAGAAGATAGTAACAAACATATAGTTCAAACAGTCAAAATACATCCCTGCGATAGATATTTAGAGCTCTGCATGGCAGCCCTATAGTCTCCCCGTTAGGCTGACGCTGCTCTTCATGCAATGAATTAATTAATGAAATCAAACCACTCGTCAAATTAAACGAGAAAGTTAGACGTTATCTGTGTTAATTATCTAATCTGTAATGTTTAACTTACCTAGTAATGAGCAACGATCACACTTGTTTATAAATATCTAGTTGGTCCCGTGACACTGTTGTCATGGGACCAATGTTGGACCTCTCGATAGGAATTGAAAGGACAGCTTTTCAATGCTTATTGAGAGGTTCTACGTTCATAAACGGATCGTTACATTGCTTTTTTAGAAATAATTGTCAGTTGCAGGCATGACATTACATAAACTAGATTTAACCCAAAATAAAATCTCGTCAGTATACAGTTATCTGAAGAAGTAGGGTACATTTTTTTATGGGAAGCTCGTTGGCATTTACTGGTCACATTATTAGCCATTGTGCTTTTACTGAGAAAACTAACCGAACAGGAAAACTTAATAGGTAACACATTAGCCGATCAAGAATTAAACCCGGCTATTTACGTTCAGAAGCAAACGTAAGACCAAACCGTCGAACCAGCATAACAGTTAATCGAGTTATATGCCCTGTTGAGAGCAGCGATAGCTCAGTGGGGAGACCAACAGACTGCAATGCAGAGGGTCACGGGTTCGAACCCACGTCTCGCACCTTTAAGTTTCGGCAGATACATGACTTTTCGAAATTATGTGCGTATTGATTGACAATTATCGCCTGCTCTGTACCTCGGAGAGCACGTTAAGCCCTCGGTCCCGGCTGCCATGAAAATCTATGGCAGTCGTTATTGGGAGAGTGTCGAAACAAAAGATCGCACTGCGTCGAAGTGTCGCCGGTCTGCACAGACTGGCCCCCACATAAGATACATACATACATATATGCCCTGTTGCGGCTGCTAAGCACGTGCCTCTTTCCAGTGTGAATAGGTTTAGGCTATAGTCCACGACGCTGGCCCAGCGCAGATCGGCAGACATCACTTATCTTTGAGAACATTATGGAGAACTCTTAGACATGCAGGGTTTCTCACGATGTTTTTCTTGGCCGTTTCACAAGTTATTCGAGTTACTAACTTATTTTATTTCTTCCTCAGGCTTACATACTATACGTGGCTCTCTGCTCCCTCACGCAAGCCATCTACATCAGCCGAATGTCTCCAGTGAACCGCATGACGATGATCAACCGCGTGCGGTCTCCCACTGCCTTCAGACCGGGCGTCAACCTGCAGCTACAGGGCATGCAGAGGCCCTGGAACTACGGCAATATGCGGCTCGTTCAGGCCGCGTCGCATCGAGCACCTTATGTGCTGTACAGGAATCCGCCACATCGGTAAGGCAGACATGTATTTGTTGACTACCTAGCTTCTGCCCGCGGATTTGCTCAATCTCAGATACAATAAAAAAGCATTTGGTCTCAGGTGGATCCGAGTACCAATGTATGCGTCGTTAAGACATACTAAGATAGTTAGTAATTAAGTGAAGGTACGAGCCACATAGCTTTCTAATTGTGAAAGAATTCTTAGAATAGTATTTTTTATAATCACCCTGTACACTTATTTATTTTGTTTAGAGTAGAACACATATACGTTTATTAATCGGAGAAATATCGTAATAATGGCGACAAGTACTGTTGCCGCTTATATTATTTAATTATCGCTTGCTATAACAGCGAAGAACAACATCGTAAAGACATAATATTCTACCACATACACACAACACCATCTAGCCCAAACTAAGCAGAGCTTGTACTATGGGTACTAGACAATGGATAAACATACTTATATACTTTTTTTTTTGTAAATTCATACATATTATACATAGAAACACCCAGACCAAGACAAACATCCATGTTCATGCACACAAATATTTGACTTGTGCGGGAATCGAACCCGCGACCTCAAGCGTGGCGTTCGGTTACACTAACCACTACGCCATCGAGGCCAACAAGAAAGAGTTCTCAATAATGTTCGCGAAATTTGCAACCTGTACCGGGCCAACGTAGTAGACTGGCCTAACCCTTCTCACACGGCGAAGAGGACGGTGCCCAGCAGTGAAACAGTTTTATACAGGGCTGGTATTATTATCTATACTAATATTATAAAGCTGAAGAGTTTGTTTGTTTGTTTGAACGCGCTAATCTCAGGAACTACTGGTTCGAATTGAAATGTTATTTCAGTGTTAGATAGTCCATTTATCGAGGAAGGCTATAGGCTATATAACATCATTCTACGACCAATAAGAGCAGAGCAGCAATGAAAAATGTTGCAAAAACGGAAAAAAATCTCTTATATGAAGCAGACGAAGTTGCGCGGGTCAGCTAGTCCATAATAACGAAGAATAATCTCACATTTCAGCTACGCAATAAAACACTACGGATCTTCAGGGACTCGCAACGTGTTCACCCATGGTCCATGGAAGACAACAGCGCGCCTGCCGCCCATGTCTGCTGTCACCCCGGAGTACGAGTTCGTGAAGGCTGCGTCTGCGCAGGCCGTGGCGCACAATGACGGTGGTACAGGTTGACTGGCTATGTGCACAGCACGTATCTTTACTTGAACTGTCGAATGCTATTGCAAGGAACACGTTGGAACCATGTATAAAAATTAAGCAGTAGTTTAACTCCGGCAAAGATAACTAAAGCAAGTTTGTTTAATGTGATTGTCATTGACGGCAGTTACAATACATTGTAAAATAGAATTAGGCGCAGGTAAGAGTTGTAGATTTTAACTAATATCTATACTAATATTATATAGCTGAAGAGTTTGTTTGTTTGGTTGAACGCGATAATCTCAGGAACTACTGCTTCGAATTGAATAATTATTTTAGTGTTGGATAGCCTATTTATCCAGAAAGGCTATAGGATATATAACATCACGCTACGATCTACAGGGGCGGCACAATAACCTTAAACGCGGGTGAAACCGCGGGTATAGGTAGTGTATTATAAAATGTGAATGTGAGATCGTTTGTTTGTTCGAACGATCATCATGAAATTTCCAAAACACGTTGTCAGGGTTAAATAAAAGGACTTATGATACTTTTTGATACAGAAAAGCATAAGGTATAAGCTAGCAGTTGACTGAAAAGATGGTGTAGTGTTTAAAGTGGTCACCCCGCCACTGCCACTGGGCGAGTGTTGTAGGTTCAATCCCCATACGGGACAAAAATTAGTATGATCCGCAAATGATTGTTCCGAGTCTGGATGTCCCTTGTGGCCATTGTTTGCGTGTTCAGAAACCATAGATAAAAGTTGTCTTTTTTTAAGAAAACTATTGGCAAGGCAAAGCGGTCGCGAAAAATACTAACATCACCTTTGTTATTTGAACACCCGCCATCTCTATGATCGTGCAGTTCATTTCCCGGGCAGCTATACTTCTCAGATTATTATTTTGACTACAATTACTATTGCTAGATTGTCAGTCTAGCGACAAAAAACTAAATTATAAAATACTAGTAGTTTTCCCGCGGTTCCACCCGCGTAAGTTCCGTTCCCGTGTGAATATCGGGTTTCACCCCTTTCATCCCATTCGGGGTGGGATTTTCAAAAATCCTCTCTTAGTGCTTCCCTACACTCTCCAAGGAACATACATGCCAAATTTCAGCTTCTTGCGTTCAGTGGTTTCGGCTGTGCGTTGTCTGTCAGTCACTCAGTAACGGAAGAGTTTTATATATATAGATTTCTGTACTCTGAGGACAGGAGACACTACAAATGCTTTGCGTGTTGCAAGACTATACATGGTACTAATGTGTTGCTATTATTATTATTTTAGTCATGGTCTCATGGTAATGCGCTTTGTGTGGTTGAAAAGACTTTCTTTGTTGCTTGATTGTAGATTTACCTACCTCCAATGGCACCACTTCATATGTTGGATTTGCACAAATATTTATTATTGAAATTAAACTACTGTATACGGATTTTATCGCGTTGTTTATTTGACACTTTATTACATAATTTTGATAATTGTTACACTACTACTACTATTAAACTTTACTAATTTTAAGCTAATTAAATGATTATTGAAACTATTTAGATTTAATTTAATTTTTACTCTTTCCCCGACGTTTCGACGTTTCCCGACGTCTCCCCGTGATCATCGCTGCTGAAAAGCAACCGAAACGTCGGGGAAAGTGTAAACATAAATATAAATAGTTTTAATAATAATTTAATTAGCTTAAAATTAATTAAGTTTAATAATAGTAGTAGTGTAACAGTTATCAAAATGATGTAATAAAGTGTCAAATAAACAACGCGATAAAATCCGTATATAGTAGTTTAATTTCAATGAATAATATTCGCGTAAACAGAAGACAATATTAAATATTTATTATATTATCTAAATTTGGACATTATTTGTTTATATTAATCATATTACACTATAAAAATTAACTGGCAGGGGTATGGGTAACCTAAACAGTCTAGTTTAAATCTTCTCATTAGTCGACATGAATGTTTTTTAATTTGTTCCGCATTCGTCCCTCATATTTCGTCCCAAGCCTAGAAATATGCATTCGTCCCAAAAAATGTTCCTTGTTATAAATAATGTCCCTAAATTTAAATAAACATTAATTTCTTAATGTAATTCCTCTTTCATCCCAGATTGTTTCTTTTTGTCCCTGTTTTCTTTTTATGAAATTTTTGTTGTACAATCGGCCGGAAAATATTTTAGAATACCTCGTTGATATCTCAATAAAACTTTGGGCTTATGATTGCATAACATCACGAGCCTGACAACAAAATATTTGAAATAATTTTAAATCATGTTTTGTTTTTGAGCCATATGTACTAAAATGTAGGGCCAAAAAGGAATAATATAAAAAGAGGGGCGAATGAGGATTATGTTGGAATGTGAGACGTAATATAGGGACAAATGCAGATGCATTTCACGGAATCGTTAGCATTTAGTGCATTGTTCTCTATGCAATACTAGCAAAATGTACGCCGCAAAAACTAAAATTCACTAGCTAGTAAAACAACGTTTCAAGATTGATCTTGTTCTTTTTGCTTGGAGCCCGATTCGCCTGAAGACAAGCAGTTAGTGAAGACCACTTTTCCGACATTAGCTTGTACACGCCGTATAATGTAGGAAACTTGCAAGCAACTATTGAAACAAATCCTAACTTACTTAAACTTGTTCTTTGTGTGGTCCGTCTGTAAACGAATCAGTCTGAGTATGGTTTAGCCCCTCCGTTTGTGACTACTCTCTATATGCCTACCCACTAAAGATCTTTTAGGCTAATGTTGTAACTGATGGGTGGACAGGTGGCTTGAAATAATTTCTATTCTCTATTTCGTGCACAAATCGCACAAATCAATTAATTTATTGACCACTGCGAAACTTTATGTCAAAAGGGCACGAAGGTATATTCAATAAACATTTCAAAGTTTCAAAAAGTTTGAGCATTTGTAAAAATTATTTGAACAATTTTTGCGATTTCGATACGCCAATCTAGATCAACCTAAAGCTTTAAGATGTGGATTAAACAATGAAGAATGCATTTCACTGACTAATACACGAGGACATTGTTTTTAATTTCAGTGCTGTAAATCGAAACGATATAAACATAGCACATTCATTATTGTAGGCGTAGATATTATGTTATTAGTCGACTGCTGTTCTAGCTACTTTATTTAAAACATTTCCAATGGAACAGTAAGACCTAAACTTTTGTGATTTTGACATAAAGTTGTCGCTGTGGCTGTAGCGCTCGGTTCAGACTTGTATGACCATCAGGTGCGATCCACACCATACCAGCACCCAACCTCAGCTTCTCCGAGAAGCCCATCGTGGTCATCGAAGCATCGGATAACCCTGTACCAGAACAGGTGAGCACTTAACATATTATCTATACTAGTCTAGACTAATATTATAAAGAGGAAAGATTAGACGTTTGTTTCTAACGATTTAACTAAAAAACTACTCAACCCATTTTAAAAATTATTTCTCCATTAGTAGGCTATATTATCACGACTGGTAACATAGGCTATATTTTATTTTTAAAAGGTACTGTTACTAACATAAACTAACCTACTTTTACGCGAGCGAAGCCGCGGGGAAAAGCTAGTTAGTTGTAAATACCTACACACACACACTACTACCCACGACACTTGCTTTATAAGTAAAGCAAGTGTCTAAATATACGTGTCTAAGTATACTTTAGCCTAGTCTATATTGTTACTGTTCAGTGCATATCCTAGGTAACAAATTTATTGGAAAATAATGGAAATTAAGCAGTAGTAACGTAACTAACTCATAAATTGACCGCATGACTGGGACTGAGATCCCAGAAAGCAGTTGTCCGATCTATGATAATGACTATGATGGGATAGGTATATTTTTCTAGGCAGGGACGGTTTTTCAGCGTCCTAATATTCCATTTGCCTGTTTTTTGTTTATAATTCTTACTTTATAGTAGTCTTTAATAATGAATATCAATAATAAACGTCAATCCGGTCTAAATTAACGCTAAGTAAGGTGGAATATCCCATTCTAATAATTGGACTCTTATAATGATATCGAATGGCAATTCTTTCTATAGTCAAGTTGTGATAGTACCTAACTATCAACTGATAATACCATAAAACTCCGAGTAACACACCATATTAACTATAGGTACTTAATCATATACCTATATAATATTTTCATTATAGACGATTTGCGGAACAATGGTTGGATCAATATAGGAATAAAGGTATAACTTGACCCTAAAAAACAAATACAAGATTAAATACAATGGCACTGCATTTTGTTTCAGGCTAAACCATCATACGAGGTGACCGAAAAATATTCAGAAGGCGAATACAACGTCGCCAAAATTGAACCACCCGCAGGATTTTCAAAAGCAACAGTAAGTGCAGTACTCCTATATCTACCTGTAGGTTTTTAGTAAGAATGAATAGCAATTATTATCAAATTATTACAAAAGCCTATATGTTCCATTTGTTTTAACCTCTTCGCCAACGCTCAGACTGATGATTTAAAGCGCTTGTTTATGCGTTATGCGGTGCAGAATAACGCATTCTGTTTGCCGCGTATGTTTCGCTCAAAATAACATGCGTCTCACGCTGCGTAACACACCAAAAGCAAAACGTAGCAAATGCTTTTTATGGAAAGAAATAGTACGCAGCAATCGCATTGCGTCCAACGCCCAGTATGACGCGTAAAGGAACCAAAACCGCTTAAGATGTTGAGCCGCGGTCGCAGGGATCTGCGAACAATAGATCTGTCTGCTGCGTGGTGTTTAGTTATAATTATGTTTTTCTAGTCCTTCACCGCACCAGAGCTACAAGCTCTAATAAGAAATGGCGCAGCTTTACAATTGGCATCTGAATACTCGTTACCTGTAACCATCAACCATCATCAGATCGTGCCGCAGCAGTTCCAAATACAGGTAATAGAATAATAATAATTATTTATTACCAAGATCCCCATAACTTGTCTATGATGTGTCCATACCAGGCGGAGTCGATTATGTAGTAAATTTTATTTTTCTAATTCCTGTCAGAATCAGAATACTATAGTCTTCTGCTTTAGTGAAACGTTAGTTTAAAGTTTCCATTACATTGCCAATATCATACAGAATTGTAAAACATTTTTTTTATTATGACCGCTTCTTCCTCTTTAAACCGACTGACTACTATGTTCATATAATATTTTGAGAAATGTTTACCTTTGTTTAAACTTCTTCTACTTTATTTCACTGCATAAATAAATATTACAACGTATATTTCATCAATATGTTGCAGAACCTAAATAATCTCCCGACGCACCAAGATTTAGTAAACACTGGAGCAGAGGGTTTATTCATTTCACCAAACGCCCTGTTCCAATCAGATCCAATGTTCCTACAGAAACTACAAAACCAACTTATGCAACGTTATCCTGCTGTGGAATTCATTCCTTATGCTGCCGACGTCCCCAACCAAGCCCATTTACAGCCTCAACCGCAAGCTTCGCAACACCATCCCCAAATAGTTCTTCTTGAGAAGGAGCAGTTGCGTAAACCAGTGACCATACACATACCAGAACACCACGAACAAAAGAACGTAGTTCAAAGAGAGACACAAGAAGCTTCTGTTGTTACTTTAATCCCTCAGTCATTCGTTGCCCCCAATACGACAGAGAAACAAGAAACTACTACAACTGAACAACCACCGAACATTACTGTTGAGTTAGTAGCAGCAGAATCACAACCGGTAACGACCACAATCAAATACATGATCGAAACCAACACGGAAGAACAGAACACTACTCCAATATATTACGCACAAGTCGGCCAAAGCGTAGGCTCTGCTATAGCCAATGGTTTTTATTCAGCGATAAACGATGTTAGAGCTGCAGCAGCCATGGCCCAAGTAGAAAAAACAACTGATACCACGCCAGAGAAACCAAGCGAAGATATAACTACGACGACGATGATGACGACGACACAGATCCCAGATTTGAAAGCGTATTTTGTAAAAAACGACGAGAAATCTGAAAACACAACGAAGACAGAATTAAAATCGCTACTAGGAGTTCCTTTCACAAAAGCAACGGACTCTGTCAATGTAGCTTACACTTTGGTAAGAGCTGATGATAAGCAACCTAAAGTGACGCAAGAGGGGGCTGTATATGCAGGGCAAATAGTCGAAGCAACTGTAAGTGAAGACCAAGATTTTAACAACGAAAAGGCAACTTTAATGTCAAGGAGAGCGCCAATTAGGCTATTCGCTGTATCAGACTCGAAGAATGCAGCCAGTACTACGAACACAGTGACAATGCCAAAAGTGGTAGTCAAAGCCAAAATTCCAGCAAAGAGCAAGTTGATATTTGATGACAAAACTGGAGAGCCCATTTTGAGGATATACGCAAGTTACGTCGATAATGCGGCACAGGTAAAAAGTATGCTGCTTAAATATAAATCAATTTTAAAACCAGTTCTTCAAAATAAATTACGATATTGGTCCAGGCACAAGTAACCTATATTAAAGTACATATCAATTAGAATATAATTATAGTTTACAACTGGCTGTCACTTGCATCTTTGCCATCAAGATTGCGAAATATATTTTTCTGTATTCTTTTGTCCGGGGAAGCAGCTCATTGATTCACCGTTTAGAACATTCTGCTTTGATTATACTTTTAGTAGTAGAAATATGATCAGATAATATATTCACATAAAACTATTTAACTTTCAGAAAGAAGCAATTGTCTCAAAGTTAGCGTCTCTAAAGCCTGCAAAGGACTCGGTTATCAAAAGAGATTTAGCGGAGACCTGGAGAGCATCGACAGTGAAATCAGTGGACAAAAGTCAAGGGTTTGACGCGAATCAAGTGACACAATTTGGACTAAAACTTAGAGAAAGAAGTGACGATTACATACCGCTCTTTGAAGAGTACGAAGAATGATTGTAACTTATAATTAGATTAAAGTAACAATTTCATTTATTTACTGTTTTAAAAAATTGGTGCTCATATGTTGTGTGATTGTCTTGTTAGCTGAAAGAAAATATCGATATATTCCTTGAACAGAAAAGTAAATAATATGCGATTGAACTTTTTATAAGCGAATGGTACGAACAATTATATCGTGTAACATTCTAGAGTGGTCATGTTTTAAAGTCGCAAGGAGCCGTGATTAATTTATGCATATCGTGAATGTACGTAACCATTGATATGAGCATGAACAAACAATCTCGAAAAAGTTGACATACCAGCAGAGAACTGCTGAATAAAATATTTGTTTGTTCCGCATTCGCCCCTACATTACGTCCCACATTCCAAAACGTTCCTCATTCGCCCCTCTTTTTAATTATTCCCTTTTCGTCCTACATGTTTAAGCATATGGTTAGCAAAACAAAACATGTTTAAAAATTATTTTAAATCTCTTTAATGTCGGGCTTGTGATGTCATGCAATCATAATCCCAAAGTTTCGCAGAGAAATCAAAGAGGTATTAAAATGTTTTTCGGCTGACGGTACATCAAAATCTGCTATACAAAAAGAAAGGGTCAGAAAAGGAACATAATTTGGGACGAAATAGGAATTACGTTAAGAAATTAACATTTATCTAAATTTCGGGGCATAGGAACTATTTATGGAGCGAATGCGTATTTTTACATTCGGGACGAAACATGTGGGTCGAATGCGGCATAAACCAAAATATTTAATCGATTTACATAAACATGATGATTATATCGATATGCCGTGTTAGTTGTTTATCTTTATAATTTGAAGCATGAATCGATAGAGTATAAGTCAATCTATTTACAATAATATTTTTAAATTATTATGAGCATGTTATAAACATATATGTCTTTATATCTCGACAGTACAAGCAATGTCTGGTTCGTTTAAAGGGCGCGACGCGGACGTCCAAACGACGTAAGTATTAAATATGACCACACCTTTCTGCTACACGTTGTGTAGGTATCACAATATCTATCATGTCTGTATAAAATTATCCAAATACTACATTCGCCTTGTAATTGATTGCGAATCATCATTGCCTAATATTGTTATAACCAAAATCAAAACAATCAACCCACTGAAGCAGTTTTTAATTTGTTCTGGTCTAAAATGTTGTTAGACAAGTTAATGTTCGGTAGTACAGTGTATCTACTGTCAAATAATTACTTTGGTATTAAATGCGCTTGGTAATTTAACTGAGAGTTGCCTTCATAATCCCATTCATTAAAATGTAAATAATTACATTCACCATATAAAATAAGTTATGTTAAAAAGAATAATTTCACCACTTTTCATAAAAGTTTTTAGTGTTATTTAGTTAGGCCACTTAAAATTCACAACAAAATAAAAATGACAATAAACTAAAAAATGGTGAAATAATTCTAATCATTATATTATAGGTGTACTAGAATAGTTGTTATTTATTGTTATAAATGCCAAATTGTTAATCAAATAAAAATAATACTTAATGTTACATATGTTTATTTAATTTTTTATTACTATTACAATTTACAAAATTTCAACGTTCATATTCTACAACTTCGGTTTTCAACGACACATCTTTGTATATAACCTCAACCACAATTCGAAAACTTACATTTTTTTTTTTAATTATGCATACATTGCACAGAATGGGTTCAGCAAAACGGACATTGTTATGAGAACCAAAAGTTGCACAGTCTATCCTCCTTAAAGTTCATTACCACTAGGCTGGCAATAAAAATGAAAACACTTTTTGCTCTGTAATTACATAATTTTAAAACTTTAAAATACTATTGTTAAACACTTTTACTAGTTACTTTTTACTTCTATTTAAGCTATTTAAATTATACAACTAGACTTTTTTAATTTTTCTGTATATCTACACTTAGAACATTATTTTATAACAATGTTCTAAGTGTTATACAGAAAAATAACTACACTTGGAACATTGAGACAACCACCATCTTAGTCTCCCCGTGAACATGGCAGCTGATGCAGAAAAGCAACCGAAACGTCAGGGAAAGTGTAAAATTAAAACTATATACATAGTTTTATAATTTCAATAGTAGTAAACAATAACTAGTTAAGTGTTTAACAATAGTAGTTTGAAGTTTCAAAATTATGTAATAATAGTTTTTATAAAAAAATAAACAACGCGATAAAATCCGTATAAATTTGTTTAATTTCAATGTATAACATTCGCGTAAACGTAAGACAATATTATAGATAGTGGGCTCAGAAATTACCAATGAAATCATCACACACTTATTAAGGTGCGCCTGTGGTCATGTGAACAACCCAGTTTATATTCGGCTGAACGTAGTCAAACTTATTCCGCAATGAGTGCACGAGAGCCCGGCTTATAAATATATTGTTACAACAGTATGTTTCAATTTTGTAGTTATAGCTTTATGAGTTACATATTAAGATGTAATAACTTTGTTTATAATTCTCAAGGGCAAAAAGCTTCTCAATTTCGCCGCCGGTGGGCAATACTAAGATTTTCAATTAAAGAGCTAACACCAATACGAAATTGAATTTGTGCTGGTCTTATTATAAATGTTTATTTGGACCTCCTCAGCGTAATAACTCAAACAAAGTGGAAAGTTAAGGCCACTAATTCACGCTTTTGCTTTTGTGACGTGTCTGTCAAAGAATTAAACCTTCCCATTGTTGGGCACGGGCCTGTTCTCAGTGTGAGAAGGGTTAGGCCATTGTCCACCACGCTGGCCTAGTGCGGGTTGGCAGACTTTACATATCTTTGAGAACATATTTTCTTAGAGATTTAGGTCCAAACGTTGCGTTGTGATGACTATAGTTCATTTAGGTGGTAACACAGCTTGTTATAAACCCTAATGCTGCTATTAAAAAATATTTAAAATACAAATGTGCAGCATTTTTTGGTCTAGTATTAAAATAAGTTCTCTACTAATTCAGTTTCTTATTTTTATGGATAGAATTGTAAAGTAATTTTCCAAGGCGTAAGTTTGCATAAAGTGAAATATTACCATAGCAAACCAAATGTAAGTTTCTTACACAAGCAAAACAATATCTTGCAAATTTTAATAGTATGTACAGACAACTTATAAAATTAAAGATAATAATGTTTAAGAAAAATCTGCATATTTATGCTGTATCTTAAAATTTGAGTCACTTATCCGAGATTAGACATTTTCGTCACTACTCCTGTCCAATGTCTCAAATATTAAGCCTTGCTGAAAAAAAGGAAATGATTACTAAACTAACTCAAACTTATATTTCTCGCAATTCTTTAGTATTTAAAGAAACGCTCCCACTGAGATGAATACTAGTTCTGTTACTGCACATTTCATTTGATTGTCTTATGCATGTCATTTGTGTAAAAATATTCTCACTAAATCTATTGGCAGTACAAATTTGTATAATACGTTTCCAGTATTTGCTAGTTTCGTGGCATCTTATCCACTTACATCACAAACAAGGTACAAAGTAGTTTTTTTTTATATTTTGTACGGTATTTAAATCTCACGTCGCTAATACGTTTTAAGTTAGCGCCTAAGACTTCGATGACTGGACTATTTAATTCTCCCAATCACGTTGGCAGTTTGAGCTAGGCTCTATCGTCAAAAGCATTAGAGGGAGATTAATTGGGGCCGAGTAAGATCAAATGCTGAAAAAAAAATTATTTATGTATAATTTAAAGTGTGAAGTTTTTAACCTATGTTGCACCAAGTGGCGTCTGGTCGAAAAATTGTCACCAATATATACCAAATAGCGTACAAAATATTTTGCGCAGTCAGTGTGATGCCAATCTGAGATAAATCAATCAAATACTTGGTCAGTCAAGGACTATAATTTTAAATCAATACTAGAATATCGGTTCAATCCATGCGTCCAAAAAAATTGTATGATGTATATTTTTACTTTAGCCAATTGAATGCCCTTTTCAACAGGCCTAACTTTCCTATAATTTCTTATCAAAACGTTTGAAAACGATTAATATTCTTTAACCAAAAATAATGTTGATACTCAATATAATATCTAATCAATTATATTGTATCATTGCAAAACGAATCAAAACTCCATTTACCCAGGAAAAATTTTCACGCCTTTGTTTAGAATATTGGAATCTCAACAGGCAGAATTATAATTCTATATCTGTCTTTTTTCCCTAGGGCTCTCAATATAGCTTGGCTGCCTTGTATAGTTACATACAATGGTTGAGCATTTAAAGCAGTTCACCTCAGTGGTTTTTCAGTAGTTACAATACACTAGGATGACGCATTGAGTTTCTCCAGTTGATCCATGAACCACGGCCGGCCAGCTCCACGTTTAGTCAGGATATCACAACCAGTCTCTGTTACAAGCAGGGTTTGTTCAAACTGAAAGAAAAATATAATATTAAATATTATTATATATAATATTAAATATTATTATGTATTTGATTTATTTGAAAGGACTCACTACACACACTCATGAAACAACAGCTATCCTAGGCCTTGCTAGGCCTTGGCCTCGGTTACTTTAAGGAAATCACAATACTAGATTGGAGTCTTTAACTGGGATAGTAGTGAGCATGAGCCAATGAGCTTCTTAGCTAAAGCAGAAAAAAGTTACTAGTATACCTTTTTGAGTGATAAAATTCTTAAAATGATTAGTATAGTAATAAATATGTTGTTCTGGCTCGAAAAAGTCAAACTGCGGTGTCGAATTTTGTACCCTATCGCTAGCTTTGAAAAGACTGCTGATCGCATCTTCAAGACCATTTAACATTTGTTGCCAAATGACGATGCCTCGTGCTTAAGCGAAACATATGACGACGCATAGTGTGTTCGAAGTGGGATACTGCAAGTTGGAGTACGACCGGATCCATCCTCCCTCTGGGGTTTCATATTGTCAACCTTTTTATGGCAATAGTGGGGGTGGAAAATCCAACAGTGTGTAGCTGGTTCCTCTCTTCCCAATACTTTTATCACATAGTTATGATCATAAGGTTCCTAGATCGATAACAATATGGATACATACCTGTGCAGAGCGCGAGCCGTCCGCCGTGACGGCGGTCCAGTGGTCGGGCCACTGTTCGTCGCGCCACCCGCCTTCGTTGATCATCGGCTCGATCGTGAAACAATGCCCCGGCTTCATCACGCCTACTGCTTTGTTTTCTGTAAAATACGACATTTATATAGTATTAGGATTGCCAAAATATTTAAGGCCTGTGTTGAGCAGGGGATTTTGATAACAATGAAATCTATACTAATATTATAAACTAACTAATATTATAAATGTGAATGTGAGTTTGTTATCTTGTTACAACTGCTCGACCAATCATCGTAAATTTGGCATACACACTATCAGGTGTACATAAAAGGACAGAGGGTACTTCTCATCCAAGAAAAAGTATTGTCCCATATGGATACAAATTTATTGACAAAATCTCGATTAACATGAGCCAATTCACAGGCAAAATCTACGTCAATATAGTTTAACACAACACATACAGCACACAGCATATTTGTAACTGAGGTGTTTCATAAATAATCTTTCAGCCTGTAATACATAAAATACACACACTATGCTATGTAAACCATTTAACATCAAGAAAGCCGGCAGAAAGATAGGCATCTTAAAATATGTGCATGGATATTTTAAACTTAAAAATACTCACTAGCATAATGTGGTACATTTGGTGTAGTGTGGAACAACCTGTGTATTCCATGTCCACAATAAGACCGCACCACACTGAACCCATTAGCTTGAGCGTGTTTCTGTATAATATTGCCAATCTCTCTATACTTCTCTCCAGGTTTAACAATGTCAATAGCCTTTTGTAAGCATTCATAAGTCACTTGTACAAGCTTGCGGGTACTTTCAGGTACATTGCCAACAAAGAATGTCTCATTCAAGTCACCATGGAACTCACGATGATACACTGTCACATCCACATTGCAGATGTCACCATCCTGAAAGAATGTGCATCATGTTCACATGTATTTTCCAATTTCACAAATATTTCAAGAATTTAGTAGAAGCATGTATAAAAAAAGGTAGAAAATACAGATTTAATATCTTTGTGCTATTTAATAATATTGACTTTACTAATAAAATAATGATCTTTTCGAGTTAGCCATCAGTATTATGTGCATACATTTACAAAAGTATTTTATAGGATATTGCATTTAATACAAAATTCTATGGCTATTACTAACAACATATACATCATGCACTATGGAAATAAATACTTAATGATCAGACAGAACGGCAAACCTAACTATCTTTTATATGATCTAATGATTATATTATCAAATAATTACCTGTAAGGGACGCAAGTCTGGTATACCATGGCAGATGACCTCATTGACTGAAGTACAACAGCTATTGGGGAAGTTGTGGTAATTCAGAGGACTCGGATAACATTCCCGTTCAATACATGCCTCATGTACTACACGGTCTATTTCATCTGTTGTCACTCCAACATCACATGCCCTGAAAATTTATGTATCTCATGAAATGTTTTGTATATTTAACAATACAAGATGTAGGTAATACATATTGATGATAGTCTAGTCTAAATAAGTATTTACTCTCCTTCTAGGTACTGCACAGATATGAATACCTCTTCAATAATATAAAGCTAATATTTTATAATTATTATTATATTAATATAAAGATTTCCAAATGGAAATCCGTAGTCTCTGCTGACCCCTCTGGGAAACAGGCGTGAATCTATGTATGTATGTAATATAAAGAGGTGACAAAAATTCTCCGGAAGCCATCAAAGTAACAATTACGAGCTTCGATGATTGAAATGATGGCTATTGGGCACTAACTGCTTAACTTCAGATAGAGTGCAATCATTTTAACAGGCAATAATAACCTATGAAGAGCAATCCCATTCACATTTATCATATAGGTAGGTCATAAAGTTACACCCATAAGTTTTTAAGTATCAGGGCATAATGACTTGATATATGTCAGGTGACACATCACATATTAAGTAGGTATATTATGATAATTACATGTGTGTGAAAATGCTTTTAAAAACATTACCATATCATTCTCATCATTCTTTTATAATTGTTGAATGAATGTATACTTTACATGTTTATAATTTGTAATGTCTCATTTCCATGTTCAATATTTAAAAAAACAATACTTACTTAGCAGCTTCATCCAAAACTTCCCTGCCAAGACGGCAAGCGACACGCATGCCTTCAATTTCTTCATCGTCAAGAATTTTAATCTGGCCGGAACCCTTAGCGGCATTCTCCGACGCAGGAAACCCAGTGGGATGATCAGCGTAGTCAGGGCGACCGATATGAGGCGGCACCGTGCGTTTTGGTCCTGCCGGGAACGGCCTTAACTTCCCAGTGAAATTGTAAGACGGCCAAGGATTGAACTCCACATTCGATCCATCTGTACTCTCACCCTCTAAAACAAAATCCATATTATCATCATCGTCTTGTAACCTAACACCGCAACATAACCTACAACGCACTTACTTGCCAAAGAGTGAATAATTTTATGCGACTTCCAGGATTTCTTGAAACAATCCTGATTACAGAAAAACGAGCCCTGTATACCGAGTTTTATACACGTCGGACATTGTAACTGTGCAATAGATTTGCAGCCGGGTGTTTCACACATTCCTATCGCCGCCATTTTTTTTACTTTCTGTCATTATCAAATGACAGTCGACAAATGTTACCAACAAAATATTCTAAATTTAAAATAATGTCATGTTCATTTTAGTAATGACACCATCTCCTAAAAATGCGTTCATATACAACAGTCTAAGATAAGTATATACCAAATTCAATAACAATAACTTTATAGAAATTGTAATAAAATCTAGTGTATTTAAGACGGATTAATAAAATTTACCATTATTAGCCGGTTCAAATAAAGGTAATATTTCAGTAACGGGTTTTTCCAAAATATCAACCATCTCTGTGCTTCGCAAGATTCTTTAAAACGGAGATACTGGAGTTGCTATTATGTTTATTTGAAACTAGTTCCTGGAGCATTTAATTTCTGTAAATAATCTGTTTAAATTAAAATACATCTGTATAAGTTTGTAGTAATAAGGTTAATTACTCACTGAACGGTTTACGTAGGCTATTCAACAAGCCGTCTGGAAGATCCCAGGAACGAACTATAGCGTTGCGCGTTTGTATATAAAGAAAATTAAACACTTCTAATACTTCAGTGCTGTCCATCGCACAAGTACACAATCTATTTAACTGCCACAAAAACAAAACAACAAATGTGTAGACAACGTGGGATTTTCTATAGCTGTGGCAACCAACTAGAATTTAGATAAATCACTGATTAAAATAATAATGTTTATTCTGTGATAAGAAATCTTAATACGCGCCGGTCGATATGTATTGCGGATTGACGTTTATTTGGTTTTAAAACTACGTGTTCTATTTTTAAGCACGTTTATTTTCTTCCAGCGCTGTCCAGCGTGATCCAATCGGACTCTTGCAATATTTTTATTGGCGTTCCACGTTTGATTGAAAGAGTTTGTTGGAAAAAGTTTCATCTCTAAGGCAAAAGTAAAAACCTTTGAAAGTCTTTTTATTTGATTGATTTCAGGCATGGTTTAGCACGGTCGTAAAATATTGAAGGCTATGTTTTAGTGCCTTGCATGCCTGATTTATCCTTGATTAGCCGTTATGATGCACCTACAAGTTAACGAACTCTATATAGGGTACGGATAGCTTCAAAATTAGGGCAATGTTTACCGTAATGCGGTGTACCTAATGGGTTCAAAACACGGTTATTTACATCTTTTAAGATACAACGAAATTAGAATTTAGGTCTTTGCTTTTCCTCAGCTCCTACGAAGAATTGATGACCTTACGTCGACGACTAATACGAATAAATTATTTTTTATAAAAAGCTGTTGGGTAATATTCACGCACACACTTTTTTATAAATACATAGCAAGTCAATCATAGCCCCATTATTATTATTATTCGTAATGTCGCTGCAATCATGATTATACTAAATAAGAAAAGCTAATAGTATTTTGTATAGGTATTGTAAATTTTACGTCAGTAGCATGTCTTATTTACGAAGATATGTGTTACTATTTCTGTAGTTATGTCCTAAACACTAGGCAGATAGGCACTCAATAAAAAATTACGCGGTCTTTTATTAACTAGTCTACATTATAACATTTATAATACACCACACTAAACGTCTATCTCTCACGAAAACTCATTAAAACTGTCGTTCAAATATGTTTTATTTTTTCGTGTTATTATGAAAATAATTGTTCGTCGTAACTGTATTTGTCAAACAAAGTGACTTAAACATTCTCGTGACATTGAAGATTTAAACATGCGAAATGACGGCCATTCATGTGATGTTATGGGACGAATGCTTAGTTAAAACTACTTTGATGTGCAAATTTGATTCTTCAAGCCTTTTTCCGAGAGTTACTTGGTTAATATTATTATTGGTTTCTTTATTGAGATATACCTATATAATATCATAACCGTATTCGGGTATTCAAGGCTGACGCTGTTTTTCATACATTCATCAAACACCCATCCTCATAGCCCAGGTTTATTAGATTCCATAATTAAGTAGTAATCGTATTACACCTGCTGCGGCTAGTGCATCAGTAGATGTCCCATCTCACTTTAGATTGAAACTTTGGAAAGGCCTTTGCACGTTAAATCCATGTCCCCGTGTACTTAACCTCCCAAAAGCCGGCAATTTTTCTAATGTAAAATGTTCGAAAATACGGTTATTATTCGAACAATATATCTATCTGTCCTTCTGGAGTTTTACCTACAGACATGTGCACGCGCCGATAGCGTGGCAACCTTTCTTAAATTAGCGGGAGCGCACACCGAGATAAAAAGTAGTTACCCTATGTACTAAATCAGGATTTTTATTTAAGTATGTAGTATACAGTAGACTATTCCCGCTCGATAAATAACTCCTTTGTCGCGGGAGAGTTTACAAATATTGAAACAACGGACACACAAAACACCGAGACTAGCTTACTACTAGAACAACTATACTCCATTTGGTTACGTACATACTTAACTAAAGGTAAAAAATCTTGATGTATCTTTTTATCAAAAAACTCAGTTTAAAAATAGAATGCTGCTAAAGATCAATATACACGACTATTATCCAAGTTTCAATCAAAGCCGTTAAAGTGTTTACACAGATTTTTTATTTTTTTCAAAGACATCTCCTGAGCTGGGTTTTCCTCCTGTACCGCGGGGGACTTAACAAACATTCATACAACGGACACAATGAACATCTAGACTCGGAACAGCCATTAATTGTGGATCACACAAATTTTTGTCTCGTAAGGGATTCGAACCCACAACACATGTCGCAGTGGCAGTGACTACTTAAACGATTACGCCGTAAGCCGGCAGAGAAGCCGGCATGATTGAGTAACAATCATCATTGTATCAAAATGTACGTACGGCAGTCTTTGATCCCATGGGATTACCTCGTTGGCCTCGTGGTATGAGCTTGTGCTAAGGTCCTGATAATCAAACGATTACCAGCTTGGGCCTTTGCCCAAGCACTTGCACTTTTGTAATAGGGGTTTCTGGAAAAGGCAATTTTTGGTAGCAGCACGGTGCCAAGGCACGTGTTTCCTTCTTCCTTCAGTCCTGGGTCTTTTAAGCGGGGCGTGAAAAAGCACCTTCTCCGGCCGTCAAAGCAGACACCTCAACATCGCCTCGGCTGCTATGAGGACGGTGTGGAGGCCACTGCTCTTAGACCACACGACTGCTTACTATCAGGCGGCATGTGGTCATTTTGTAAAGCAAAATAAAAAATAAACATAAGAAATTTAAAAAATAAACTCGTGTCACGGGCTTTTTCTTTTGTCTTAGTATATTGTTCTGACATCGTAATAAAATACTGAACAAATCTTAAGTTTAAAAAAATAAGATAACTTAAGTTTAAAGATCTTAATATCATATCACTACGGAACTCTAATTCTATAAGCCCGACTTTCACTTGAACGGTTTTTAATTCTAACCACAATTTATAATGGAAACCCTAGAGATTTTAAACAGGGCTGTTTTCGACCAAATTTCATTTATATCTAGAATTACACGTTTATTAAGCCAATTAATTGTTCAGAACGCGGGGCAAATGAACCCAAATTAATTAAATTTTCTCAGAAAATGTCGATGCGGTTCTGTTGCTAGAAACGGGTGAGGTAAATAATTTATTGCTATATTGCACTTTTAAAATTTTAAAATATGTTTTAATTATGTACATTTATTTTTATAAAGATTTATAGTTTGCTATCATTTTAATTTGGAATACCTAAACAATACATTTAAAATATTTGAAATTTATTGCAGGTCAGATTTTACATTTATTTTTTTAAGTGATTGATTACAGGTTATATTTTTTCCGCCATTTGTTTCTTTTAGGTTATAGATTAAGGGTTATTTCTTTGTATACTTACCTACTAAATTTTATGATTATTGCACGTTTATAATGTGCGCATAGTTATTATGTTTCTTCCTATCATCTACCCCCGTGCCTCGGAAAGCATGTAAAGTGTGTGTTGGTCCTGCGTCTGATCTCTCTCCGGTCGTTTCGGATTAGCGTCCCATCGGATCATGAGAGCTAGGGAACAGAGAGTACACTTATGTTTGCGCACACGATTGTGCACTATAATATCTCCTGCGCAGATGGCCAGTCTCCGTTAAGATTGGCTGCCGAGACCGAAATCGGTCTGGAGGACATTTATTACTACTATAATAATCTATACTAATATTATAAAGCTGAGAGTTTGTTTGTTTGTTTGGTTGAACGCGCTAATCTCAGCAACTTTGTTGTATAGCCCATTCATCGAGGAATGCTATAGGCTATATAATAATAATAATAATAAAACGTTTATTTCAGATTTTAAATCAATACACGATAAATAAGTAATGTCAAGAGAGAGTCAGCATTACAAAAACATTATACCACATACACATACATATATCAAAATATATCAGCAAAATAACTAAGAAATAAATTAGAAAGAAAATATAATAAAATACATACATACATACATAGATTCACGCCTGTTTCCCAGAGGGGTAGGCAGAGACTACGGATTTACATTTGCTACGATCCTGACACACTTCTCTGGCTTCATTCACTTTCATCACATTCCTCATACACGCCCGTCGGTTCAAGGTGCTCTTAACCTGGCCTTTGTCCAGAACGCCTCCGATCTGATCAAGAAACGTTCGCCTAGGTCTTCCTCTTGCGACTGTTCCATTCACACTAGCCTTATAAACTTTCTTAGTCAGTCTTTCCTCGTCCATTCTTTCTTTCTTTCTTATAATAATATTGAAATAAAAATTGGATTTGCATGTCATACATGAATATCATAAATCAGTTCATTATAATAATAATAATAATAATATTCTACCACATACACACAACACCATCTAGCCCAAACTAAGCAGAGCTTGTACTATGGTACTAGACAATGGATAAACATACATGTATACATTGAAATTAAACTGCTATATACGGATTTTATCGCGTTGTTTATTTGACACGTTATTACAAAATTTTTAAAATTGTTACACTACTACTACTATTAAACTTTACTAATTTTTAAGCTAATTAAATTATTATTAAAACTATTTAGATTTAATTTATTTTTACACTTTCCCCGACGTTTCGGTTGCTTTTCATATTAGCAGCATAGTAGTTTAATTTCAATGAATAATATTCGCGTAAATAGAAGACAATATTATATACATGTATACATTTTTTTTTGTAAATACATACATATTATACACAGAAACACCCAGACCAAGACAAACATCCATGTTCATGCACACAAACGTTTGACTTGTGCGGGAATCGAACCCGCGACCTCAGGCGTGGCAGTCGGTTACACTAACCACTACACCATCGAGGCCGACATTATGTTCTAACGTCAAAATATAAATACTTAATAACTAAAACTAATTCATACAATAAAATTATATAACTACGCTACGACCAATAGGACCGGAGCATCAATGAAAAATGTTGCAAACACGGGGAAAATTCTCCCAAGTGAAGCAAACGAAGTTGCGCGGGTCAGCTATCTAAACTAATATTATAAAGAGGAAACATTTGTGTTTTTGTATGTATGTTTGTAAAGTTTTCACACAAAAACTATAGGACCGATTTTGACCGAAAAATTCTTTCATCATTAGAAAGCTGCATCTTCGCTGACTGACATAGGCTATATTACATTTTCAAAAAAAATAGGGATCCTTAATAAAAATGCAATAATATAACCCAAGGTGTGAAAAAATTAGTCATAAAAAATCTGTCATCACGTGCGCTGCGGAAACTATTGATGATAGAACAAAAAAAATTTCTACAGTATTATAGAACGTATCAATATCTACAAAAAAGTCCGCGATACCATATGTCTAACTGCTGTAGTTATGCTACTATAACTACTTTTTTACATTTTAAATGTTGATAAAAGTGCCGACAGTAATCAAACCATATTATTCATACCTCTGTATTAATCCTTATCCCATTAAATGATATTTTATTAAAGACCGTTTCAATAACCGTAAAATACTTTTTATATTATTAAAATCGGACATTTCATTCAAAAGATATAATTCTTTAGACATAGTAAGTAGTTTCTAAATATTAGTAGGTAGTTTTTAAGTATTAGCTATATATATATAGCTAACTACACCTATATAGGTGTAGACTTATTCATTTCTTTAGTTGTAGTTTTATATATTAAAATTAGATAACAAATTAAAAGTAGGTATTGGGTAATAAATTAAAGTCCACGCGGACGAAGTCGCGGGCAACAGCTAGTCTTACATAAGATAGTAGCAAAATAGGTTTATTGTAATGTATTGTATTCCTGCCATGAGTAGAGCTTCTAAAAGTACTTGGAAAAGCGCTATTTTCTCAGTAAGAAAATAATTGTTTTATCCAGGCACCGGAAAAGGAGCGACTGCGTTTTTATAGGGTTGATAGGTCATTAGTGTACTGCCGCTGACAACATCTATGGTACCGGATGGTATAGTGCTTTAAATGATGGTATCACTAGTGTAACTGCATCGAGTGTAGAGACTTAAGTCTCCAGAAGTGACAAAAAATATGTATGTGCATGTTATTTCATGAATTCAGTTTGTGAAGTACTCTGCGCCACAACAATCATTCCTAGTGCGGAAGATGCCTTAACGTGTCAATTGATGTAATGCCAGATATAATTATAAAACCTTTTGTGCCTGACTGTTGATGTGCCGCTGCGACTCCAAAGATTAAAAACGAAAAGAGATATAAGAACATATGAAGGTACCTTCATCAGGCCTTATGCATAATTGCCTTGTTTGTAAAATAAATGAATAACAGTATAAAAACTAAAAAACACGCTTCAAAAAGTAGAAAATAATTTAATAATTTTAATGTAAAAAAGTATAGGGTGCTTTCTAAGATATTTTGATAAAGCTTTAAGTTTATTAAACACTTTTTTGTAAATAATTTTTCTTATATTTTTTTAAAATTATTGTATTGTCATCGGTCCTCGATAAGTGTGCAAAGTTTCAAATCAATCCGTCGGTTTGAATAGGGTGAAAATCACGTTCAAAGATTCCGTTACATAAATTTATAGATACATAGATTCATAGATACATTCCAAGCTAATAAAAGCGTGTTAAAAAAGCATACATTTACGTCAAAATAACGACCGTTATCCTATTTTGATTTGAATATCAGACAAATAAATAGACTAGCGCGTTGTTAATATTGTCTGGAAGTCTCAATGTCAGTTCACCTATATTCCACACAAATAAATCTAAAAGCTACGTAATAAATACACTATTATCCATACAAATTGCAAAGATTACAATACAAATGTACTCGGCAATAATCTGGGGATTAACAATATTTATTGTCCTTTTCTTTTGCTAAACCCCGGACATTTTCGGGGATATTCGACGATACTAAAGGGATTCGCAGTGCGTTGCCCGTTTGAGTTCGTTAATTGTAAGGATTAACTTAAATGCATCAAAAGGTTGGACGCGGGGCTTCAGTGAGAGAGATTGGCATTTTTATTACATTTTTCTACGGATTCGTTTTAATGGAACATGATTTTTCTTTTATGTAATATCTTTCTGCCCTGCATTGGCAAGTGCCTACAAAAATCTGTAATATTTGGCTTTTTTATTACAGTTATGTTATAATAGTCGATGTGAGCAGTCTAAACTCTCAAATAATATCATTTTAGGGTTAGTCTTCTACACTTAATAAAGCTAAAGAATCTCTTGGTTTTTCGTTTTAAAGCGTTAATCTGTCGAACTACCAGATGGATTCGTTTTTAGTTGCCCAATTCTCGTGGAAGGCTAGATAGCATTACGCTACATGTCACAGGATAAGTTATCATTACGTCGGCTTCGATGGCGTAGTGGTTAGTGTAACTGACTGCCACGCCTGAGGTCGCGGGTTCCATACCCGCACAAGTCAAACATTTGTGTGCGTGAACATGGATGTTTGTCTTGGTCTAGGTGTTTCTATGTATAATATGTATATATTTACAAAAAAAGTATATATATATATATATGTTTATCCATTATCCATATCCATAGTACAAACTCTGCTTAGTTTAGGCTAGATGGTGTTGTGTGTATGTGATAGATATATTATTATATTACCGTGAGTGAACTTACGAAGGACAGCTAGCGGGAGTATACATATGCCCTAAACCAAATGGTTGTCTAAAGATCTCCTAAAAGACAAGACTCGAATGACACGAAACGGTTCATTAATTGTACTTTTGTACTTCTGACGTAGCTATTGACGGTTAAGAATAATGTTATTATGATATCATTTTCTTACAGTCTACTAAGATTTAAGTCTTCTATTAAGACTTAATAAATAAACTTAACGTTATGACTGTGTTGGCTTACGGCCGTAGATACAATTACCTATTATTAGTGGGCAAAGTAATCCTGCCTCTTTGTTTAATTTACATAGCTGAACCACTCAATCTATTTAGATACAGTTTTATATGGAAATAGCTGACTATCTGAGTAAGGACATGACTTATGTAATAAACTATCTTATGCGGGCTACTCCGACCGCGTGGTACCTAAATTAATAAAAAGTAGCCTATGTTCTTTCCCAGGTTTTAAACTATCTCTATACCAAATTTAATCGAAATCGGTTGAGTGGTTTAGCCGTGAATAGGTAACAGAGTAACTTTCGAATTTATATTAATTGTAAGAAAGAAAGGATTTAAAAGACGAGTGCTACATTTAGGCTTGATAAATCGTTCTCGCTTACTCTTATAGCTTGCTCTAAGATTAAGACCGAACTGTGTACAGAAAAATAAAACAAAGCTAATATTTTGTTAGAATTTTCGTTTTATTTCACTGTCTAATTGACAGACGGAGTAGGATTTAAGCAGTACACAGCTTCTTTCTAAGGTTTTCTCGCTTAATGATTTAGATTTAGAGGTAAGCAACGTTGTCGTTAATATAACTTAGTTTTTGACCGTTAATTATTATTGTTCTCTTTTTATCCTAATGTAGCACGTTTACGTACGCACGTTTTGTTTTATGCTTTCATTTTTCTTTACTTTTAAATTTTTACTTTACTTTAATTACGGCTTTATTGTTTTTTTCCTGATATAAAAATGTGTGCGTAACTGGCAGATTTAACATAATAATAGTTACTAGCGGTCGTCAAGTGGTCGAAATTCGACCATAATTGATTTCAATTTTAAGTTTGATCGTTATTGGTTTTATTGTCTACTAGTAGTTTTCCCGCGGTTTCACCCGCGTAGTTCCCGTTCCCGTGTGAATATCGGATTTCACCCCTTTTACCCCCTTCAGAGTGAAATTGCCAAAAATCCTCTCTTAGTGCTCCCCTACATTCTCCAAGGAACATACATGCCAAATTTCAGCTTCTTGCGTTCTGTAGTTTCGGCTGTGCGTTGTGTCAGTCACTCAGTAATGGAAGAGTTTTATATATATAGATAACTTCTTCTCTCTTAGCCTTTATTATTCCCAAGTCACTTGGGGTCGGCTTTTCTGGTCTAACCGGATTTGACTGGATATCAGGTTTTACACGGAGCGGCTGCCACCTGACCTCCGCAACCCGAAGGCTAACGATACCCTAAGGCTAGACCAGTGTTAGGATATTAGAGGGTACTGGTTTTCCCAATAACGACTGCCATAGATGTTTATGGCAGCCGGGACCAACGGCTTAACGTGCTCTCCGAGGCACGGAGCAGGCGATAATTGTCAATCAATACGCACATAATTTCGAAAAGTCATATTAGTTCCGAAAGTCAGAGGTGCGCGACGTGGGTTCGAACCCGAGACCCTCTGCATTGCAGTCTGTTGGTCTCCCCACTGAGCTATCGCTGCTCTTACTTATATATATAGATAACTATACCCATATATTACATTTCATTTAGATTTTGCCAAGGTTATACAATACACAATTTGCCCATATTGTAAAAAAAAATTTACTTATCTATACTCTTTCATTGACGATATTCCTAAGCTTGCTACTTTGTTTTCTTTTTCTCTTTATTACATATAAATACGTAAATACATTATAATATAAATAGTAGGGGATGATCACGGGGAATCTCCCCGTGACCACCAGATAATACGTACCTATTTAACGCGAAAATTAAAAATTATTAACTTAACACACATTTTGATTACAGTGGTTTTTGTTGTTATTCTAAATTTAAGCTACTTCCATTTTAAATTTCATCGAGATCAGTTCAGCGATTTAGGCATATAACAAACAGGAACACAGCTGTTTAGAATTCGATGTGCTAGTATTTGTTTTAAACCTTGTATCTCGTTTTAAGCAAAATGCGCACGGAGGAGTGTGGCCTCGGTATAGTTAAAGTTTATATAGATAAATGGGCGCATAAAGCTAAAATTCATAGTGCAGTATGCAATTTTTTATTAATGTCGTTCGAATTTCGGCAACTGAGCGACAATTAGTATTCCTTATTGTGTCTATCACGTCATAGCAGAAGGGTTAATGTTGCATCTACATTGATATTGTAAATACCAAAATAAGTATTTTATCAAGCAATCAATTAAACAGATTTTGTAAACATTGGCACATTGTTTAATTTAATAATCGGTTACGCTGAATTTTAGCCATATTTACTATAGAGATTATGAAAATACGAATAAAACAAGCCTTAAAATAGCTGTAATACAATAATAATAATATTAATAATAATATTCACATACACACAACACCATCTAGCCCATACTAAGCAGAGCTTGTACTATGGGTACTAGACAATGGATAAACATACATACATACTTTTTTTTTTGTAAATACACACATATTATACATAGAAACACCCAGACCAAGACAAACATCCATGTTCATGCACACAAATGTTTGACTTGTGCGGGAATCGAACCCGCGACCTCAGGCGTGGCAGTGGGTTACACTAACCACTACGCCATCGAGGCCGACAATCGTTATTCAAACTAAAAATTACTGATAGTTGCGTGCCATACTCTAAAAAGTTTAAAATATTAACTTTACCTAGTTCTTACCTTCTTCTGTATACCTTAATACTAAATCAATCCGTGAATCGTAATAAACTCGAATTTGATTAATGATTTTGCAAGACTAATTCCAGTAAATTGAATACACTTTGTTAAGTTTGATATCATGCTATAAAAGAAGCAAATTTGAACCTTACTTTCGTGGAAATAAAAGCAACTATCGATGTAAAGTAACACCGAGATAAAAACACATCGCTATATTAATCGTTCGAGGTACTGGGTGCCTGCCTTAAACGTGTCGATCGCGTTAACGTAAAATAAACTCGCACTAGGCACTCTGACCCTTTGATATTTTGGAGGAACAAGTTTTGATGTCCCTCCAACACAAAGAGAGGATCCTCCGACCAGGCTGGTTGATCGTGCCTGGCGGGCTGCGGCCCGACGGTTAATGTCGGGAGCTTGTATATATACTGAGTCACTGTACAAATGTTACTTGTGCGATTCAGAATTGTATGACGTCATGTTTAGCGCGATTGTATTGCCATCTGTTAAATGTAGGCGGAACTTCGTCTGTTCGGAGTCGCCTCAGTATTCCCCCCCAAGACCGAAGATAGATAAGGTTGATGAGACAGCTGACGATACTGCTGAAGAGTGTTGCTAGTGTCAGTAAAGGATGCCGCTAGTTCCAGTGAGTCGAAACTGTATACCGCTAGACCTCAGTGAGTCGAAGTGCGGTGAGCGGTGCGTGTGCCCCAGTGTATGATATGATAAACGGTACAGCTCTTACAGTCAAAGAGTATTTCCGAGTTAAATTGTCAACTGCTAGCTTGAACTCGCTGTATATACCTGTATATGTATGTAACAATTTAGCTTTAACATTTTTTACAGTAGGCAGCCAATAATTGGCAATGCAAATTACCAAAACGTCTTTAAAATCCACAAGCTGAGCATAGGAAGTCACAGGGTTTAAGTTATCTTCAAATATTTATCTTTTCATATTTTAGTGATTTACGGCCGATATTTCAAACGTCAGATAACCTTATCCCAGGATTAATTTGACAGGCTTCCTGTACAAAATTAGTTAAAACGCCATATATTTTAATCGAACAACCGAGAATCAATTTTTATCAATGTACTTGGTGTAATAATAAATATTATACACACAGAAATCCTAACAAATATTATAAATGTGATTGTGTTTGTTTGTTACGCTTTCACACCTTATCTACTAGACCGAGCATCATAAAATTTCGCATACACGTTGTCAGGGGTACAGAAAAGGACATACGATACCTGTCATCATGAAAAAAGTCCTTTTACTAACCTAACCTGTATTTACGCGAGCAAAGTGGAGGGCAAAATCTAGTTAGATACAAATAGCGGAGTGTCTCTATGACATATTGCTTTTTAGGGTGCCGTACCCGAAGGGTGCCAACGGCTCCCTATTACTAAGCCTCCATTGTCCGTCTGTCTGTCTGTCAGCGGGCCATATCTCATGAACCGTAATAGGTAGAGAGTGGAAAATTTTAACAGAGCGTGTATGCCTATTGCCTCTATTCTTCTCCCCTTAGCCTTTATTATTCCCAAGCCACTTGGGGTCGGCTTTTCTAGTCTAACTGGATTTGACTGGATATCAGTTTTTACATGCCTATTGCCTCTATAATAACATATAATAGGTAATAAGTATATAGTGTTATATCTTGTGCGATGGTATGGAAACTTAAACGCTTTTTATTGTGTCTGGGATCCTGGCAGATTAGAGAAATACTAATATGGCTTCTAAGTGTGTGATTTTTTGGATTCTCTTGATAATCGAACGGCCTACCCGCAAGGCTAGTGCTGCTTTACGACGGGTATATATTACCTATGATGTCATAGGTAATATATACCCGTTGTAAAGGATTTGTTGTAGTTGCTATATTTTTCCAAAATTTAATTTCGTGATTCATATACTAAATACAATGGTTGACTGCCTCCATGGCGTAGTGGTTAATGCAACTGCTGTGCATGAGTTCTCGGGTTTGAACCCCGGGTCGGGCAACAAAAAGTTATTTAGTAAGTCTGCCAAAAAATCTCAATGGCCGCATGGAGTTTCAAAGTTAGCAGTGTTAGATCCTCGTTGCCTTGGAAAGCACATGAAGTCGTTTTTATTGCGCCTGATCTCTCTCCGGTTGTGTCGGATTGACTTCCGACCGGATTATGAAAGGTAGGGAATAAAGTGCACTTGTGTGTGCACTATAATAATTATTTGCGGCGCAATAGGCCAGTCTCCGTTATTATTGGCCGCCGTGATCGAAATTCGGTTTGGAGGATATTATTATTACAATGGTTATTTTGAATATTAATTTTAATTTACTATAAAAACAGGAATAAATCTTATAAAAAAATTCGTTCCCTTCCTTTCAAAGATAGGACTTTTTGCATCACCCTGAGTTTTATTCAACCAAAACCGGCAAATTCATAGGTGAAGTGTGAACACAATTTTTCAGCACATATCTAGTTACACTATACAACACATTTTCTTCTACTTCACTTAATACACTCACATCGTAATTTTTCAACGCGTAGACAATCTCGTGTAAAAATTCGCATAAAAAAGTTTCAATAGAAGTGATAAAAATATATATTTTCTCTCACCTCCGTAACGACGGCCGGTGAATAGAGTTCGTATAAAGAACCTTTTCGAAGCGTCATGAAACTGCTGTTTATTTATACAAGCGCCCTAATATTTTCCCTTGATTGTGATGATAAGTAAAAATGTCAGAAGGAATTGAATAGAATTTTTGGGGTATTAGAAATTTCGGGTAATAGTTATATACGTTTATTTTTATATTTATGATCGTTTAAAGATTTTTTAAGATGTGTGATGTGATGCTTTTGTATGTATTTAGTACGATGATTTAAGTGTGTTTTTATATAAAGGCTTAAAAGAAAATTATGTAATTTCTACTTATGTGCCAGTTAGTTAGTTAGCTACTTATGTGTATGTGCCAGTCAGTGCAGACCGGCGACACTTCGACCCAGTGGGATCTTTTGTGTCGACACTCTCCCAATAACGACTGCCATAGATGTTCATGGCAGCCGGGACCGACGGCTTAACGTGCACTTCGAGGCACGGAGCAGGCGATAATTGTCAATCAATACGCATATAATTTCGAAAAGTCATATAACTTCCGAAAGTCAGAGGTGCGTAACGTGGGTTCTAACCTGAGACCCTCTGCATTGCAGTCTGTAGGTCTCCCCACTGAGCTATCGCTGCTCAAAAATGAGAACGGTTAGGCCATAGTCGACCGCGCTAGCCCAGTGATTTGGCAGACTTCATATCTTCAAGAACATTATGGGAACCTCTCAGACATGCAGGTTTTCTCACGATATTTCCCTTTACCGTTAAAGTCAACATTAATGTTCTATTGAAAACGCACATAACTTCAAAAAGTCAGAGGTGCCTTTAAATCGAAGTTAAGACTTCAGCATAGCATGCCCAGCGTTGTTAACGTTAACTCCAAAAGTAATTAATACTATTTATAAGTTGGCCACCGCAGACACACTGACAAATGAGTGTGTGAAACCACAACAGTTTAAAAGGCTGAGTGCTGTCTATGACTTTCAACATCGCGCATCTCTATGTGTGTAAAAGAGAGGCAGCGATTAGAGGTCAATAGCTGCTTTTTCAGGCACTCAACAACACATATACAGGGCGTCCTAGAAAATGTGAATCAAATTGTAAAGGAAGATTCCTTAGGTAAGGACCTTGCAAAAGTGCTAAATAAAAAAATTATGACCTATGTTTAAAATAAAAAAATGTAAGTTTTTAAAAAAGTACGACTTTGCCGGACTTTTAACTACAGGTGCTTCGTTTATGGCTAATTTTCCTTTTTTATTCACAATTATTATTTTTGAAGGATTGATTTGTCAAGCTATAAACGATTTTCTTTTTAAACTGACGTAGTTTTGAAATCGCAGCATTATATTGGTAAATTTTTTTTTTGCACAAAAGAAAATCTTGTACGTTTGGCCAACAACATAACATAATATTTTTATTTGTTTTATTTACTACAGTTGAATGGTCCGTACTTAAGGAATCTCAGGTTACAATTTGATTCATATCTGCTGGGACACCCTGTAGAATTAAGCCTGTATTTAATCGAAAGGGTAGATAAAGAGTATTTAACCCACATTCCGCCTGCTATCTTTTAAATTCCTACGTAGGAGTGAGCAAATTTTCTAATTTTCAGACTGTGCTGGCTATAAACAAAAAATCCAAAATTGAAAAATCCAATAAGGCTTTACCCGACCCCGACCCGGGAATCGAACTCCAGATTTCTCGATCGTTCGTATATATAAATACAAAAGTATACCACGAGGCAACTTGCAAATTTAACTTCGCATAAGACTTTTAATTTGTGTATTTCATATAATTATTACGTGTCTTCTGCGTAAATAAAAACACCAAAAACATAAACATTAAAAACTCAAATATTTTCCCATTATTTTATTAGTATAGATATAGATAAATTGGAAGTCGATATATCAGTTTCATATATCTCAGCTTAAACTTCAAAAGATAATAGGCATCTGTAGATTTTAAGAACATGAGATGTATAAAATGTATAAATGTCAATGCTGTAATTTACAAAGAGCAAAATCTATAAAATATCTCGGAGTAATAATTGATGAAAAACTTACATATAAAGAACATATCACTGCACTCTCAGCCAAAACCAGAAAGTTAATATATGTAATTAGGGAACTAAGAGATGTTGCTTGCATGAAACTTCTTAAAGCTATTTATATCTCCTTGTGTCAATCTATCTTGTCATACTGTATTAGCGTCTGGGGCGGAACTTCGACATCACATCTCATACTGTTGGAAAGAGCACAGAGATCAGTTATTAAAGTAATGTTAAAGAAGCCTATTAGATTCCCAACTATAGATCTTTACAAAGAAGCTGATCTACTTAGCGTGCGAGGGCTCTATGTAATGCATGCAATTACCTCCACTCATAAGCGAGTCATAAATTCGACGAGTTACAATGACATGCTGAGGCTAAGAGTCTATAAAATCACTAGCACTAAATGTAAAACATCTTTTGCTAGAAGATCACAGAAGTTTATGTTTTCATACCTGTACAATAAAATTGCAAATAAATATCAGCTCCAGCATAACACGACTCGTGAAACCAAAGTTAAAATTAGGAAAATACTCACCGGCATGAACTATCATCAGATGGAACAATTGCTACGCTCAGTTGTGTAGGGATTACGCTTAACACTCTCATCAAACGCTATACACGACACACATAACTCACATCACACAAAACACTCTCTCAAACACTTACTCATACACTTCACACTCATACACATACATACAATACACTCGTATTTCAACCTCATGGGAATGATAAATGCAGATTTATTTTATTTTACTTTTATTAGAGCAATCGTTTTTTTTTTTTTTTTGATAGCCTCGATACAGGCTCTGCCTAGTGTGGTTTCACCGTTATTTTTGTAACATGTAATTTGAGATGCTAATAAAGTTATTATTATTATTATTATTATTATATCGTAATATTAATACTGATCACAGCACAAACTGTTTTTATAATTGGTGAGTTGTTAAGTAGAAATTAAATAGAAACAGCAGCGATAGCTCAGTGGGGAGACCAACAGACTGCAATGCAGAGGGTCTCGGGTTCGAACCCACGTTGCGCACCACTGATTTTCGGAAATTATATGACTTTTCGAAATTATGTGCGTATTGATTGACAATTATCGCCTGCTCCGTGCCTCGGAGAGCACGTTAAGCCGTCGGTCCCGGCTACCATGAAGATCTATGGCAGTCGTTATTGGGAGAGTGTCGATACAAAAGATCCCACTGGGTCGAAGTGTCGCCGGTCTGCACTGACTGGCCCCCACATAATATACATACATGGCCTAACCATTCTTATACTGAGAATAGGGCCGTGCCCAGTAATGGCGCAGTTTATAAACAGGTGCTACAGAATATATTTATTTTGGTGGGTTGTTTACCTATTTTCCACCTCCGCTTAACTCTGGAAGACAAATTGCAGAACTGTTGCTATGAGGACGGCTCCTTAAGCTATGAATAAAAGTCTCAGCTGTTTGTCGATCATCCTAAGGTTGCCTAGGCCTTAGAAATTCTATCCCAGAAAATGTCTAAGTAATTTAGTACGCCTTTGTAAAAGACTAGTAGTTTTCCCGCGGTTTCATCCGCGTAAGTCCCGTTCCCGTGTGAATATTGGGTTTCACCCCTTTTACCCCCTTTAGGGTGGAATTTCCCAAAATCCTCTCTTAGTGCTCCCCTACACTCTCCAAGGAACATACATGCCAAATTTCAGCTTCTTGCGTTCAGTAGTTTCGGCTGTGCGTTGTCTGTCAGTCACTCAGTAACGGAAGAGTTATATATATATATATTAGACAGGCACATTTTTAACGTTATAAGACTCGCACCGGTCGATCTTAAAATATAACGTAAATAAACTTAAATATATGGATCGTTCCACTAAAGGGATAATCAGAAGTATAAAACTTTGATGTCGTTAGCTAGTGTGTGTATTTAGTAGTTGAGGAAAGATTTTATCGCTGTCTACCGAGCTCAGTTTTACTACCCGGATTTTCTTTTGAAATAATTGAACAAGTCATCCAATAAATCCTTTTTCAAAAAATATTTGAGATTTTTACATTTGCACTAAAGTTGAGTAGTCATTATTTATTACATACAACTATTTTTTAAACAATACTCACATTGTGTGTAATTCCTGTCGTGAGAAGTCTGTTTCCTGTGTACAAACATTTAAACATATTCATAATTTATTAAACAAAAACAGGAATACAATATTTTTCTATCTTATTCTATGAAAGTGTAATACAAAGTATTGACACATAATATGATCTTTATAAGATAGGGTTAACGGCAATGTCTGTGCTAGTATAAACTGTGTGACAGACACTAGCGCCTTCCTCTTACAAGAAATTATATCATTTTGGAACATTTACTAATAGTAATAATAAAGTACTTTATAAAATGGTAAAATAAAAAGGAAATTGTAAGATATAAATTATAATAAAGGAAATGAAAACAAACAACAGACATACAGAACACCCAGACGCCGAACAACTATGTGTGCATCACACAAATGTTTGTACCGTGTGGAGATCGAACCCACAACACTCGGCATGTTGACAGTGGCGAGGCGACCAATTAAACCATTACGCCATGCGTGCTGTTAAAAATTATTACAATTTTAAATCGATAAGTTGTAAGTTGTTATGCATTTATTTATGAGTAGTAGAGCCTCGCTGATTTCAGCATGAATGGGCCGGCTCGACCGGGGAAGGACTACCCTCTCACAGAATATCGACGTGAAATAGCAGTATTCCTACTGTTGTTTTTCGTTCCTTGAGTGAGAGTGCCGGAATCCCAATCACCCTCTTTCCCCCTTCCCGCTCCTTCTTCTTTCCACTTCCTTTCCTAAAGGGTCGGCAACACGCAAGTGATGCCTCTGGTGTTGCAGGCGTCCATAGGCTACGGTGACCACTTACCATCAGGTGGGCCGTATATTTGCCGCCTTAGATGCATAACAAATAAATAAAAAAGTAAGCAGCTATAAAAACAAAAGAATGGACAGAAATACAAAGTCATACTATAAGGGTTCAATAGCAGCGATAGCTCAGTGGGGAGACCATTAGACTGCAATGCAGAGGGTCTCGGGTTCGAACCCACGTTGCGCACCTCTGACTTTCGGAAGTTATATGACTTTTCGAAATTATGTGCGTATTGATTGACAATTATTGCCTGCTCTGTGCCTCGGAATGCACGTTAAGCAGTTGGTCCCGGCTGCCATCAACATCTATGGCAGTCGTTATTGGGAGAGTGTCGACACAAAAGATCCCAATGGGTCGAAGTGTCGCCGGTCTGCACTGACTGGCCCCCACATAAGATAAGATAAGAGTTCAATTTCAATTTTGGTACGGACCTCTAAAAATAGACTACCTACTGAGGTAATTTCCATTCAGTACACTCTTAACGGGAAGGAATGGAAGACACAGAGTACTTCTGTAAGTACCCGGTGTCTTCCTATGTCTCCTGTGTCTATCTACTATTATAAAACTGTTCTTATAATAGTAGGTATAGATGTATTTCTATTTATAGAGGCACGCTCGACAGCTTGAATGCCTTACATATTGAAGCAAGAGCAAGCGCTTTCAATTATGGGCTGTGAGCAGATTACTTACTACTCGTGAGAACATTGTAAACGCTTAATATATTTAATTAAAGATACAGAACGTAATTATTTTCATTCGAATCTAAGAGCCAAGGATCTATTATGGTATTCTATTGTGGGGGAATGCTGCCGACATTCAAACTATCTTCGTACTGCAGAAGAGAGCTATTCGAGCAATTTACAACATGAATACAAGAGATACTTTAAGAAATAAATATATTAACAGTAGTCAGCCAATACATATATGCAAATCTAATTTATGTGTATAAGAATATTGACTTATATTATAAGAATGTTAATACAAGGAAAATTAACAAATTAGGAGAGACGCTTTAAAAAATTAATAAGTCAATAATATTTGAGATTTCATAAATTTCAAACAGTAGTAAAACATAAATTATGCTCAAAAGGTTATTACTCAATCATAGAATATATTATAGAAGATAAAAATCCGTAAAAATAACTATTGATAGAACTACACACAGCAGCTCATATAACAAAAAACAATGATTTGTATTCTTAATAAACATTTGGTGATTGAAAAGAGTTTATTACCTGCTTCTTCTCATGAAAGCTCTACTCCTCGAACAGGCTTATTTTCAATGCTACATTTTTATTTCCTTTTAGTATTCTATTTTTCAATAATATTTTTTATATAGTTAATCGACGTGTCCAAGAATTGATTGAAGATTTTTATGGATATAAAGATTTTTGACCTTGGATCCTAACTAGTAACATACAGTACCAAAAATCTTATAAAAGAATTAAGAGGATGATATTTTTTTTATTGCACACAAGTGTTAAAGACTGTGACAAATTATAGATATAATATTTAACGTTGACTAACTTGGTATTGCAGCGTATATGAATGTGAATGTTTTGAGAACGATTGCCGAATCGGGCAAAGGGTTATTAAGTGTTTAACAAAATTTTCAGTAGCAGCACAAAATATGAAACTGTATCCGTTAGGTGGATATACCGTTGTTTCTTTATCCTACGGGAATAGAAGAATGAGGTGTATATGTATAATTAATTTTACATCGTTACATTAACTAAGATCACAACTTACAATTGCCCAATATAGCCTTCTTTTATAGGTTATTTTAATTACGTACTAAACCTTAATTTTTGCTCTTAGTATGCATCGCGCTAATTAATGCATACTCACGTCCCGACGGGCTCTCGAGGCTGTCAAACAGGGAACAGGGGACAGCTGGGGTCTGTTAACTGATGGCCATAAAGATACCATCTCTGTTACTCTAAACAGGGGTAATAAATGACCCTGTGACCTATAGGGTATACATACATTGTTCGACGCCTATATCCTCGAAAGGGCTGGCAGAGTATTAGGTTCTAATTTTTGCAGCTATGGTTACAGGTTTACAGGTGCCACTGTTTAGATTCCACCTTCCATTAGAAGGCGAGCTTATTGCCCCCTTCCAGGCATATTTTCAAACTCCATGTTGTTACTGACAATTTCTTGATCGGGGAGTTGAATTTGAAACCTCATAACCTGTATTCACATCGACTACCGTTGCGGTATAGAATACAGTATGTGTTCGCGGTCCATACGAATAACTGCTGGTTAAAACAATTCTATTGTTAGTCGATTTAATGGATATCGTAATTCTATATCGTAATGATATTAGTATCATTATTTTATTGATATTAGAATTCATTGACCTTAAGCAAAGGTCTTCACTCGCATTTAATTACGAAACTATCCATTAAATACACTTAAAAATTATCCACCGTAGCACTTCGAGCGCTACGCCGCCGTAGCTCGTAGCGGGGCGGGCGGCAGTCGTAGCGCGTCCTCGGGCCGGAGCGCGCGTGTCCGCCGCCCATGCCACTAGCGATCTAAGTTGTTTCTCGTGCGTTATTTTGTATTCGGTGAGTACCTACTTTGTTATTTAGTTCTTTTAAACTTTTTAATATGTTTATGTATTATATAAATTATGTAAAATTTGAATGTTTTGAGGATTTTCTTAAGTATTGGTTGTAAGTTTTGGATTTTAATTGATTAAATTAGGATCATGTATTTAAATCATAAAAATGTTATTGATAACATTTTTTGAAAATGATTAACAACTTTTTTTGTCCAAGTCTTCAAATTTTTATTAGCTTCATGTGTAAACATGAGGCTAATAATTTATTTTGAACTTAAAGTAACGCTTATGCAAATTAATTTTAAAGGTCACCTTATAACAATAATTATACGGCTCCATAAAATCTCTTTCTCTAAATCGCCATTATTTTAAATAGTTTTTTTACAGCATATGAATTTACAAGGAGTGGCCACAGTGATATCATAAACCTAATTGACCATAGCTTCCTAACTTTTACCGTCGTTACGGTACGGTAATAGTTTTTATTCTTCTTCTTATATCTGAAACCATTCAACCCTCAATGTGTAAGAAGATTGCGGCGAAACTAACTTTGTAATCTGCTGTTGCTTTTGTACTTTCAGTAGTAGTATTTATCCACCTGACTGGTACTGCAGACATTCCTTTTTGCAGAGTTAGCAATATGTAAGGATGTAATCTTAAAAGAAAAATATTATTTTCATTTGAACCATCTAATAGAGTGTCACATCTTCTCCCTAGCTTTTATTATATTTCAATATTTTAATAATAATAATAATTGTTATTCCCAAGTCACTTGAGGTCGCCTTTTTCTAGTCTAACCGGATTTGACTGGATATCAGTTTTTACACGGAGCGGCTGCCATCTGACCTCCGCAACTCGAAGGCTAACAATACCCTAAAGCTAGACCAGTGTCAGGATATTAGAGGGTACTGACTTCCCATTAACGACTGATAGATGTTCATGGCAGCCGGGACTGACGGCTTAACGTGCATTCCGAGGCACGGAGCAGGCGATAATTGTCAATCAATACGCACATCATTTTGAAAAGTCATATAACTTCCGAAAGTCAGAGGTGCACGACGTAGGTTCGAACCCGAGACGGTCTGCATTGCAGTCTGTTGGTCTTCCCACTGAGCTATCGCTGCTATAAGTGCAGTATCTTCAATCAGCTAAATGCCGCGGTGTTGGTTAAGCCTGTCTTGCTTCTTGATAGTGAAAAAAGAACCACCGTCCAGAAAGCAATGACCCTAACATTGCCACAAACGAATGCTGCGGGCTAAATCAACATACAAATTAATATGTGACCTAGAAAGAGTTGTTATGAATTTAGGTATTACTTATGCCCACTGCAACATACGTTAAATTGCCCGTAAAACAGAGATTAAAACTCGCGCAGTCAATTAGAATTCATTTTAAAGACAACTAGGTCCTAGATATAATTCCTGTGTTGCGATGGACTTTACAGACATTCAAACAACAGATACAAATAACACCCAGGCTCGATTGTCTTTTTGTGGATAATATAATTTTGTCCCTTGTAGGGATTAAACTATACTGGTTCATTCATTCAATCTTACTAACGAAAGTAATTGAAAAAAGTTCCTGTAATTGAGACAACACTTGATATGTCAATTTCTTGCTGGAGATCCTAAGTAACTAAAATGATTTGTTTTCTGAACACTATTAAATTATTACGCAACGAACAAAAAGCCGAAACAAGACTTTAGTGTCCATTAGCTATTATCAGTTATCAAACGATAAAATCTAAAACTTGCCACCATTTCATACATTTAATTTATGAAACTTTAAAGTTAATTTTTATTTTGTGGTGTTACTTATTTCGTTAATTATTTTGAATTTGATTTGTGGCACTTAATGTAAGCGCAAATCTTCTTATTATGCCACAAATCAACTTCAAAATATTTAACGAAATAAGTAACATCGTTACACGTTATTTGAGTTTTATGAGGTAGTATCAAATACGCAATTTAATAAAATCAAAGCCGAATGAAAATTAATACACTATTATGTACACAGTTACAAATCTTCGCCGGCGGTATTTATAAAATAATTCATACCTTTTTCCATATTCCAGGATTGAGTTATCTCAATGCTAAATATTTCTGGCGCATCAATTGTAATTACCTATTATTGCAAACATCAAAACAGTTATTTAAAAATATTTATGATTGCAACAGAAAAAGATATTTCTAATTCCTTGCTATCACCAAAATATAAATATACAGCATTGCAATTTTTACTTATAACTTCGATTAGAATTTGAAACCCCTTAATGTTAAAACTGCATCAAAATCAGTTCTTGATTAGAGGCGGAAATACCAGATGGTCAGATAGAAAATTGTTAAATCCTTTGTTTTGGGTTCAGACAGTCCTTAGTCAAGTCAATCCAATTATGCTATCAAAACATTCTAAGACAGACATAGCCTGGGTAATATAAATAACGTTAATGAATATAAAAATATAAAGTGGAACAGCTTAATTAAAAAGCAGCATTTTCTTAATATATGAATAGCTGAACACATTTGTTAAGAGATCTTTCTTTCAGTAGTAACATGTTAAGTGGGACTTTTAATGTGCAAGAGGTTTCTCCAAGAGTGAGCGAAGGGAAATAGGACACTGGTGTGCATACATATATTTCTAATAGTATTTATGAAATACTAGATCTTTCCCGTGGCTTTGCCCGCGTAAATGACCCCTGACAACATGTATGCGAAATTTCTAAATGATTGGTCGAGTAGTTAACGTGTGAACGCGAAACCAACAAACAAACAAACTCACATAATATTGTCTTCTGTTTACGCGAAAGTTATTAATTGAAATTAAACTACTGTATACGGATTTTATCGCGTTGTTTATTTTACACTTTATAATATATTATTAGTACTAACTATACTGGAACATTGAGACAACTACCATCTTAGTCTCCCCGTGACCATGGCTGCTGAAAAGCAACCGAAACGTCGGGGAAAGTGTAAACTTAAGTATAAATAGTTTTAATAGTTTTAATAATTTAATTAGCTTAAAATTAGTAAAGTTTAATAGTATCTAGTAGTAGTGTAACAGTTTCTAAATTATGTAATAAAGTGTAAAATAAACAACGCGATAAAATCCGTATATAGTAGTTTAATTTCAATAAACAAACTCACGTTCGCCTTTATAATATTAGTTAGTATTTATGTTAACATACTAGGTATGAAATTGAATTGAGTTAAAAATTGAAAAAAGTAAATGATATTGAATTAAATAAAAGAAAATCGACTTTTATACATTTTATATTTTATTTACCTAAGTATGAACTTTTTCAGCGGAATTGCGTTTATATGGCTTCAGCAATTTATAATGCTTTGCCAAAATTGGTTTCTCATTTATACCTGAAATTTAAAGAGTTTATTCCAGGATCGTTTTATTCCATTAATATTTTATCTCAGACGGCCAATTCTCGTAATAATATATGTTCAAATAGAATTTTGAGTTATTAATTACTTCACATTTAACGTTTATTTGAATTAAATAGTATTTCGTTTGTGATATTTATGAGGCTAAAACTAGATCAATACTTTATTACAAGATTTCGTTTTCTTGTTGTTTTCTTTTCTATAGAAGACAATGTAAGACAGAGCATTATTTAAAAACGGCTCGACCAATTCGGCTGTTATTTTTTTATTGTGTTTGTAATTATCAGGACAAGGTTTATATGAAAGAATATTTGCGGAAAATCCGCAGCTAATGTCGAAAATTTTAATGGTATTTTTATATAAAAAGGAAATGGATTGTCGTTTTGATATTTAAGTTAATTACGTGAAATGTATTTTTGTACAGATTGATAGGAAAACGACTGTCGGGTCAGCTAGTAATGTATATATTAATACGTGAAGCAAAAACGATGTACCCCTTTTTACGAAAATTGCGCGGATGGAGGAGTATGAAATTTGGCACAGTTAAAGTTTATATGGAGAAGGAGTGGTAAATCCTAATATTTTTATAAAATATGCATTAGAAATACATTCAATAAATGAATGAAGAAATGAGAGCGCTGAGAAATATATGTGGTGTGACTCTGAAAGATAGAATAAGGAATAGTGTGATTAGAGAGAGATGCGGCATGAAAGTGGATATAGTCGGGCACGCCACGATCGTGGCGGTGAGTCCTGTGTTTGAGGAGTGGCTGGAGAGGCGGCATGGCGCCCTCACCTTCCGGCTGACACAGGTAATGACTGGCCACGGTTGTTTTGGCCAGTTCCTGTGTCGTATACGCCGGCAAGAGACGCCCGGTTGTCACCACTGCGGCGACTGCCGCGACGTAGTTGAGGACACGGCGCTGCACAATTTGGCGGTTTGCCCCGCCTGGGCATCGCAGCGCCGTGAGTTGATCACGGCAGTCGGATTGGTTGCCCTCTCGCTCCCGGCCGTAGTTCAGTCTATGGTCCGGAGTGAGAGGTCGTGGAACGCCGTCGCCTCCTTTTGCGAGGAAGTCATTTCCATCAAGGAGGTGGCGGAGCTGGAGAGGGAGCGTTTAAACCCTCTCCCCAACCGCAGAGCCGGGCGCCGGAGGGCGTGAGACGACCTCCAGCCACCCTGAGGTTTGACCTGGGGTGGCGGGCTTTGTGGGCCTGCCCGCCATCCGTTCAGCACCAGGTCCGAGAGGTGGCGTGCGTGTTCCCACGCGCGCCTCTGGTCGAGTCCGTCTCCCCTCTAGGGGGGACAGTAGGGATAATTTGTGAGGAGTGCCTTTGGGTAGGTCTTTCGTGTAGTGGCCTGCCGTTTAATACGGCGGGCCGGAACCTCGGCGGGGTCGCGACTGTATGCGCAAGTGATTCGCGCGGCCCCGTCGATAGTGGTTTTGTCGACGAACACCGTGGTAGGTTTAGTCGGTATTCCGGGAGGTACATTATCATCTTTAACATCTTTCTTTTACCCCGGTGAGTCCGACAAAACCCCTCCGCTCGCCCCCGCGGAGGGGTATGCGACATGCATTCCCCCAGGTTAAAAAAATGAAAGTGGATATAGTGACAAGAATAGAAAAGGGTATGTTAAGCTGGTTTGGGCATGTAGAAAGAATGGACGAGGAAAGACTGACTAATCTATTTTATTTTTGCATGATTTTTGATCTTCCAAATTAATTTTAAATTATTGTAAGCCTAATTGCAAAACATAGTTGATCATTACCATTACTGTAAACATCTTATTTATACCTATGTTTCACAATAAAGAATATTTGATTTGATTTCAAACTCACCTTCACTATTATAATATTAGTTACTATTACAAAAAATAACATAGTATAATGTACCTATTAACCTAAATATCCATGAAGGGATAAGCAGATGTATAACATAACAACATATATGTCAACTATGCTTAGTTTACCAAATATAACTACCGCGCTAGGAATCTTTTCTATGTCGCAGGGAACTTTATATACATTCAAATAACGGACAGTAGAACGCTCAGACTTGAAACAACTCTTTGTGGATCACACAAAACCTAGTCTCATGTAGGGATCGAACATAAAGCACTCGGGGTCGTAAGTTTATTTTTATACCACCAGGATGGCAAAGAATACATGAATCAAGTAAAACATCAACTTTTGAAGTATTCACAAAGTTCAGAGTACTTTTAATGGTGAGATAAGAGCGTATTCCTACTTCCTACTCATCATTCTATACGAAAAACATTAAATTACTTTAGTTAAAATGCTTGAAAAGGTCAATTTTATATATAAATTATTATACCTATGTTAAAATTTTGTCGACAACGTAAGCTGAGTGTATTTTTATTTATCATCATCAGTGAAAGGATGTTAAGCAAAAGATTGTGGTATATTTTGGTTGATAATAAAAATAATTATTGAAACCTAACATAAATATATATTAAATTTAGAAATTAATACAAAACACGTCGAATATCATCGAATATAATAATAATAATAATATATTAGAATCCATACGTAGCAGTATTCCTTCACCTGCTGCGTTTAGTGCCGTTGTCGGTGTTCCATCCCAACTTTGATTAAAACCCTCGAAGGGCCTCTTCACGTTGGACCCATGTCTTCGTGTAAACCTCTCAAAGGGCCAGGTTTTTCTAATATAATATGTAAGAAAATACCTGTGATAAGAGAAACATAATAATATTCTATCACATACACACAACATCATCTAGCCCAAACTAAGCAGAGCTTGTATTATGCGTACTAGACAATGGATTAACATACATACATATTATATACTTTTTTTTTGTGAATTCCTATATATTATACATAGAAACACCCAGACCAATATCAAAAAATAATTTTATGCAGACCTACCAATCACTAATATTCTTCACATCCAGCTTTGACTGCACGGATGGTGCAGTGGTTTAAGTGGTCGTCTTACCACTGCCACTGCGCCGAGTATTGTGGGTTCAAATCCCACACGGAACAAAACTTTGTGTGATCCACAAATGGCTGTCCCGAGCTTGGGTGTTCTTTGTGTCCGTTGTTTGAATGTTTGTAAAGTCCCCTGCGACACAGGAATTATTCCTAGTACGGGAGTTGTCATTTTTATAAAAGAAAGAAAGCTAAGCTTAAATGCTTATAGTAAAAGTAAGTATGAGTCGGTAGAGCAACAGTCGAGATTACAATCCACGATCTCTCGACCTCGAGTCCAATGCCTTATCCATTGCGTAGCACAATAAATAAGACAAGCGGTATGGAATTGCTGCATAAAAAATATGGAAATATTAATAAAGCGTTGGTATGAGTTCTATAATTTATGTTAGCATATAATTTCTCGCATGGAAAACCTGGTATGCCAATTATTATATACCTGTTATATTATATTTATATACCTGCCAATTATTATATTTTTTGACGTTACGAAATAAATAGCAAAGAGAAGTGCCACCCTCGTGCAGGAAATCGGCATAAGAATATCATGTTTTGTCCAGTAAGTAAGACTAATGGTACTCAAATACCATTTCTTTTTCTTTTCTTCGTGCTATCTTCAATTCTTTTTACCTAGGGTAAGCAAACTGGGACTGATACTATGAGCTACTCTAATCACTTACCATCAGGCAGGCATGCTTTTACCATCTATGTTGTATAAAAAGCATTGCAACCAACGCATTATACTGCGAGTAAAATAGGTTCAACAAAATTGAAAGGCAGCATTCCTTAATTGTAATCTCGCTCCATGATCCACTTTAACCAAATCCACTCAAATTTTAAAACCAGCTAAACTGTCACCCTCAAACGCGATCCTTAAACGTTCCTACCCTCACAAAAAATTAATACACCCTATTAAATTCTAATCTTTCTCGATCGAGGTGAGTCCCCCACTTTGTAATGGAAAAAACTGATCCTATCTTTGCCGATTCAATTTCCAAGTCTTGTAGATTGTTCACAGAAGAAATTAATATTGTCCGGTAATCCTGAGCACTTCAGGCAAATAGAGCTTTCGCCTTATGAAGCGGTTTTATTATTATACTAAAGAAATGTTCTGTGTTTGGTTGGTCTCATTTATTAGTTTTGATGATGGAAGATATTGTTTTTTAATAAATAAATGAGTAAGTAGCGGTACCTACATAATAGAGTAGTTGACTTATACTTTTCTATTATTTTAATCAAATAGTAAACCTTACTCAATCTATAAAATATTATTTCTAAATCTTCTCGTATTATGATACAAGCTTTTCAAATCTGGGAGTAGGGGTACTTGTCAAATGACAGAAAAAGGATGCACAATACAAGTTGTGACGTAACTGTTATGAAAATGCTGCTGTCCGAGGGTGATAGTAAGATCTCTTCATTAGACCCCTACTTTTTTATTCGAATTTAAAATATGAATTACTTATTTATTTTGCAACAAAATTTGATTCTGTTTTCCCATAAAGATTTCGTTTGATTGCTAACAACTCTTGTGTTTAAAACAGAATCAGTATAGGCCTTTTATATTCCTATATATACAAGAAAGATACAGGATAATTATGACATCATATCAGGTTTTGAATAATTCTGCTGTCTAAGACTGCGTCGCGTATCTATACATTAATCGACAATCGTTCGCCCTGCACAATCACTAATTCTACAAAGTCATTCCTAATTATATTTTTAGCTGTTCAGCTTATATTATGCAAATAACTTTGTATATGTAAACACATAACATTTTTAACATTTTACGCTCATAACGTGACCCTGTAACGTGAAAATAACCATAAATAAAACATCGTCGTCACTTTTGCTCATCCTCGAGGCGCAGGGTACAGGGAACAGGCGTAATACACACATCCCTTCTTCTGTAAATATAACAATCATAATTATCACATACTATATTTTAGCCCTGGCTTTGCTTACGTAAATAAAGGTTAGGTTATATTTGTACCAGTACTTTTTCCTTGATGTAATGTACTCTTTTCTGTTCCCCTGACAACGTGTATGCGAAATTTCATGATGATCGGTCGTATAGTCGTATAGTTAATAAAAGTGTAACGAATGAAAACTTACATTCGCATTTATAATATAAGTTAGAACGAGCTGAAGTAACACTGGGCAGGACACATAGCTTTCAAAACTGATGGCCGCTAGGGTAGAAATGTTCTGAAGGTGGCGGCCACGCATCGGAACACGCAGCAGAGATAGGCCGTTCATATGGTTGACCGACGACCTGGTAAGGATTATGGGACGCGGTTGGATGGAGGCTGCCCAAGACCGGTCTGTGTGGAAAACGTTAGGGGAACAGTGGACGTCTTTCGGCCGAGATGCTGATACACTAGCTAAACCCAGCCACGATTCACTATGTGTCGGTCTGCTTTTTAATTTCATGTTCCTTCGATGTGGCTCAGTGTGATATTTTAATTTCCCATTTGCGTGGGAACTTCGTGACAAAAGTTTATACATACACTCTTAGTTGTGCTAAAATTTAAATTCAATCCAGTACTATTCGAGTTTTGCGGACAGAAACATTCGAAAATTGTTTTTTTTATGTCTTTCTACATATTATACATTAGTTGTTACTAAGAATATCGGTCGTCTTCACATTATAAGTAGCCTTTTTCCTTCCCCAACGTCTTAGCTATCTCTATTCCAGGTTCTATAAAATTCAGTTCAGCAGTTTACACCTAGCATATCAAACTGACAACTAAATTCTAGATACATAACTCTTAGCTGTCGTACGCGCGCAGGTTACATACATGAGTCAACATTATTAGTCAGACTTACTAATACCAATGCATACCTATAGCAGGCCGATGGCTGCTCGAGTTGCGTCGCAATCTGAAAGGAGTCTTGCGGCCCTAGCATGCAAAGGAGAAAGTCACAAGTCTAAGATTTCCCAGCGCTCTAAAGCAAAGAAAGAGAGGATTTTTCATTTAATTAAATGATCATTTGATGGCTTTTCATCCTAAGAAAAAAGTTTAAATTGAGTCGTGTACATTATGCGTCCATACCGTGTAAGTGATCTCAACTTGCCCTTGGTTACCCTGGTAATCTGCAAGAACTAATATGATAACCAATAATCAATACATTTATTGCATCACAAACAAACACACATAGCTATCAAATCTTCTTCTCTAGTTAAACGATCGTTCGCTTTTAAATATAACCAAAGTTCTTTACACTTGAAATTAAGGCGGGTAGATTGGCTCAATAAAAAAGTGCTTGATCTTAAATTGAGTGTTTTGTTCAGCCGACTGGTCGAATGGTCCAGGGAAATTCAATCTCGGTGAAGGCGAAGGCTGTACTTTTATGCGGCTCTACATTCTGGTAGGGTTGTCAATTCCGGTTTCGCTTTCGATCCTCAATCGCTGGGTTTGACCTGGAGGCTTCAGATGCTGAGTTCACAACGCATGTCATCTCGCTGGCGACATCTATTGACATCTCGCTGGGCCAAAATTATAAACGCTTGCGCAATGTATTATTAAATTATCGCTTTATTTAAATAATTATATCGTTTTAAGGTTGAAAAAATAATATATTTTCTTTCAAAGTAGAAATTAAATCTTCACCAATGTGGAAGCTATGTCGATACAAAATTATAGCAATACCGAATTAGATGATTAGTCGTAACAGCTAAATAAACTGATAGTTAGTTATTATCGCTTTCATAGTATGAGTAGAGTTATACTACTTATATCCTTTATATCGCAGGCGAGATTGTAAACATTGGAAACGAACCAATGAATACCTTAAGCCTTAACGACTTCTTTTTTATTAAAAAGACAATACTCGCACCAGGATTATTTCCAGTATCGCTTTCGGGTAACTTTACAAACATTCTAACAACAGATATAAAGAACACTCTCTCTCTCTCTCACTCGGAATAACTATTGAATGGTATGAGTGTCATGATTGAATAACATATTTTTTTATCCCGTGGGGGATCGAATCCACAACTATTGGCGCATTAGCGTGGCGTCGCGATTACTTAAATCACACGTAGTGATTTCATTCGTGGCGCACTTACTCTGCGCAGATTGAACTCACAATATTGAGAGTAGTTGGTATAATCATAATGATATTCCATTCTGACAAAAATGTTATTTGACTTTAGCTGTAGGGATATAAAAGAAAAATTTATGAACTTCAAAGTAACATTTATGAACGTAAAAGTACATGTTTTGAACGTCAAAGTTTAGTGGTTAGCCAGTTCACTACGACCCGGTTCTCATCAAAAAACTATTCATTTTACCTACGAACAGTAAATTTTTGACACAAGTTCAATGTTAAATATGTCAAAATTAATTGTCCGTAGCTAAAACGAATCGTTTCTTAAATATATGAACCGAGTCTTTGTACATTGTTGTTTTTATAGGAAGGCAGCCCTAGCCTGCGTTTTATACTTTATTGGTTTAGGATTTTATACGTAAGGGACGCACGGTGAATGCTAATTTTCGTTAGTGTTGTGAGCAAATATGTCTCGATGCTTGATGTCGTATTCATTGTGTGAAGTAAGCAACCGTGAGGCAGTTACCGATCGTAATGTAGGTTCTTTGATGTGATTGCGGAAAAAGAACCCAAGTGATCTGAATGTTTATGTTATTGAGATGTTTTCTATTGCAGTTGTTCTAAATGATACGTACATAAACTCACGCTTGTTTACCTGAGAAGAAGAAAGCGGAGAAAAGCAGTAGTAAGTAGCATTGGATAAAGTATAGGATTTGCAATCTAGAGGACGAATTCTCGAACTTGGCAAGGATATGGGATTCAAATCCACGAGAATTAATTATAAAAGAAGACAACGTGTATGCGAAATTACATGATGATAGGTCGAGTAGCTAAGGTGTGAAAGCATAACTTTTATAATAATAATTTTAATAATTTTATAAAAATATTTTTTATAATAATCTTCTCCCTAGCCTTTATTATTCCCAAGTCACTTGGGGTCGGCTTTTCTAGTCTAACCGGATTTGACTGAATATCAGTTTTTACACGGAGTGTCTGCCACCTGACCTCCGCAACCCGAAGGTTAACGATACCCTAAGGCTAGACCAGTGTCAGGATATCATAGGGTGCTGACTTCCCAATAACGACTGCCATAGATGTTCATGGCAGCCGGGACCGACGGCTTAACGTGCTCTCCGAGGCACGGAGCAGGCGATAATTGTTAATAAATACGCACATAATTTCAAAAAGTCATATAACTTCCGAAAGTCAGAGGTGCGCGACGTGGGTTCGAACCCGAGACCCTCTGCATTGCAGTCTGTTGGTCTCCCCACTGAGCTATCGCTGCTGTTTTTTTATAATAATAATTTATTCAATAATAATACATAGGTATACATTTTTGTCATTAGTCTAAAATAATATTATACTACAATAAATTATAATTAATCTGGTACATGTTTTACTTATAGATACTTTAATCGGCCGACATTGTGCATTCAAATTTAATTTCAAGCTCTAGGTTTTAATAAGTGATTGCCTGAACTATGTTTAGACCTGTGTTTCAGGCTATTTCTCTACTTACAAAAAATATATGCCAAGTAATATTAGGGTTTGGGTCAATGTGCATAAACTTAAAATAAATATGTACATATATTGATACAATAAAAATAACTTAGATTATATATTATTACAAATTACTGATGACTTAAGGCTATTTTACAACTGTAAGCAAATTCTCCGCATCGGAGTAGGTCAGTGTTTGCAGGTATTTGGTAACAATAACATTACATTGTTTATAATTTAGACAATATTGTCTAAATTATAAACAATGTAATGTGTATATATATATATATCGAAAAATTATATTTAATCTGTTATATAAAAATGGTCCTGGGAATAAGAAGAATTTATTTACAAAGGCATGTTTGGCATGAAGCTTAGTACATACTTAGTCGTTTCGTCTCTTGTCTGGAGGAAGTGGTCTGAATGGCAGTAGTGCATGTTGTTTAAGCACGGTGTGCAGAATAAGCAATTGGCGAACAGTTAAGATATTAGTGGATTGGTACAACTCATAGGTAGGAAACATGAAAGGATATGTCGCCACTTTTAGAATAGCCCGTTGAGCTTGTTCCAATGGCAATAAAATCGTTTTCGATGTTCCACCCCATGAGGTAATGCAGTAAGATATGATTGACTGACTTAGTGACAGGTATACTTGTCTTAGTAATTTAAAGTTAGCGGCTCCACGAATGGTTTTAAAAATAAATATTAGCTTTGGTACTCTCTTACATAATAACTCAATGTGATTGCGAAAATTTAGATTAGCGTCAAGCGTTATGCCGAGGTATTTTATAAAGTGTGTTGATTCTAAAATAGGACAAGTGCATGCGGCGTCCGCGTACAATACATAACAATAAAATACATAACATAACAATAAAAAAATCAAATACCTTACATTCGCATTCATAACATTAGTTAGGATTAGGATATATGATATATTGTAAGCTATCAGACGATTGAAAATTGGTCTAAGGCGTACTTTTATTTACTTAATTTATTTATTTACTATTGCTATCAATAGTATCAATACAGTTTTTCCTCCTTCTGACGTCACAAATAGAGTAACAACGTTGATGAAACTATTGCATTCATTTAATCAAACTGATTCACACTGCATTTGACATTGGTCAAAAGAGAATTCTAAAGCTTGAGAAATCTGACTGAAATTTTTGAGGATACCGAAAACACATTATTGGCAACATGTTGCTGAAATATGGGCCACTGTAATTTTACTAAACTTTCCGAAACTTGGATTGCTTTTAAAATGTTTGCTGTATTTCAACATATTATGTACATATATAATGTAATACGTTTGTATGTTTTCATAGTTTTATATAAAGAAGAATCGCATTTATGTGTTGCTATTTTGTTTAAAGCTCTCGTTGTTTTTATATCTATACTAACGCTATAAAATATCATATATAGGTATGCTGGATTAGAATTAATAAGACCGATTTAACCATTAGAAAGCAACTTTATTAAGGAGTAACATAGGCTATATAACATTATGCTACGAGCCATATTACTCATATCATAAAGAGGAAATGTTTATAATTTTTGTTTGTAATAAATAAACTCAAAAACGACTGTATCATTTTAAAGAATTTTTGTAGAAAGTTAAGTAATTTATCCAGAAGAACATTATGCTATGAACCATAGAATCGGAGTATGGGTTAATCATAAACATGAAGATGGTAGAGTTCAGCTATTTACTAATATAGCAACAACCTAAAGGCACGATTCCATTAGGCAACTCTTGCATGCAAGTATGACGTCGCATTAGCGTACAAGTTGCTTGCATTAGAAACATGTTTTCAAGAGTGTGCAAATTGCATGCAGGTTTCACTTGCATACAAGTGGAGAGGTTCAACAATTGAGTAGGGCGTCATGGGTGGAAGACGTGGTCCTCAATAAAAATAATTATTTTCTCGTGCGTCCACCTAACAGACATTATGTTTCGATAATTTGTACAGCGATAGATATCATGTGCGTACACGTCACTCGTTCGAAATTCGAAACGTGCAACTAACGTTTGCGCGTTCAATTTGCAGGTCACTTAAATAAAATATGTAAAAGTTCTAACTACCCCATACAAGTCGTAACTTGTACGCAGGTTTGTAGAAGTTGTATGCAATTTGCAACTTGCATGCAAGTAACTTGCCTAATGGAATCGCGCCTTTACTGATTGTAAGCGGTTACCGTAGCTGATAGAATCTCATAGAGCATTATCATTGCACGCACGAGATCGAGACAGTGTATTACAGAGTGCATAAAGCTTAAAGGCCCTCGAGTATAACTCGAGTATTACCGATTGTTGAAAAAGAAACTAGAGAAAAGTTCTCACTAACTTGTATACTCGTTGCTAGCTTCCCTTGCCTGCGTTTCGTCGGTTAGGCAGTATATTCATTTGTAACATAAAAAAAAGTGTAAGTATGTTTGTTGGTTTGTGTTACTTGCTTACCTTATACGCAGTTTCTGAAAGGCTTGTTATCGTCGTGTCAATATAAATGAATATATTGCATTTAATAATCAATGATATCGACCTGTAACTTTGTAAAAACCTAATTGTTGACATATTTAAATAATGAAGGAAGAAAAACCTTTGCACGAAAATTTACCTTAAAATGAAAGGTACATAATATATAGGAATTGGGAATCTATAACGAAAAATATGCTTTCGGCTGATCGATCTCTCGATTCAGTTAACTGTTTAAAACAGTGTTATTGTGACTTTTTGGTTTGAAATTCTAAGTGCCTCACTTGGAATTGCAAAATTCCTCAATTTTGTCTGCTCGATAAAGTGTTATAGGTCGTAAGTACGACAGTGCGATTTAAAATCTACCTGGTGGTATAATGGAGACGTGAGTAATAACAAGTATAAAATGATATGTATATTATGTATACATTACGACATTCAAATATGACCTTACGAAAAGTATGTTACGTAAATTTTCAGCTGTAGCTTACAGCCGTATGGCATATACGGCTGTAAGCTACAGCTGAAAATTTACAAACAAGGTCAGAGAAAACTAACCCCAGACATTGCCAACCAAACAGAGCCAAACAAGTGACTAGCGGTCCCACCAATTCGGAAACAAGTTGTTTTAGTCAACATTCCAAATTCAAGTTTAAAGTGCCGGAAGTCGTGCCAACTGTAAATCGATTCGGCCAACATTAATCGCGAGTCCAAAAGCCGGTAGGCAGAAGTTGCACAAATTAATGGCACGTCAAAGCCAGCCAGATTTCCGAATGCAAAGGTCCACTGTTTGATAGTCCGCGCTCTCTTGACGCGCTCTCCAATAGAAGAGAGGCAGCGAGTAATTATTTTTTGCTTGTACCTCTAGGGTAGCAAAAAAGTTTACGGAATATCTGATGGTAAGCAAAAATAGATTAAAATAAATAACTTTTTGTTTGAAATAATGTATAATCTTAGTTGATTATTTGCAACTGTTCCTATACTTTAAAGGTACATGTGACACCTTAAAAAGTTATACATTAAGTGTTAGTATTAGTACAGATAATACAATACTAGGATTTTTTTTGTTAGAATATGCATTAATGTTCGTGGTACATGCCTCGGAGAGCACGTTAAGCCGTCGGTCCCGGCTGCCATGAACATCTATGGCAGTCGTTATTGGGCATTCAGTACCCTATAATATCCTGACACTGGTCTAGCCTTAGGGTATCGTTAGCCTTCGGGTTGCGGAGGACAGGTGGCAGCCGCTCCGTGTAAAAACTGATATCCAGTCAAATCCTGTTAGACCAGAAAAGCCGACCCCAAGTGACTTGGGAATAATAAAGGCTAGGGAGAAGAAGATGCATTAATATTCTACTGGATATCTGTCAGTCTTAAAAAAAAAAGCAACTGCGTTTTCAGTGCGCGAGATACAAAATATTAGTTCTTCAACTGACAGCAAAGCGTCTGTTAATATAATTTTGAACTAGAATATTTATTTTTGTTAGAGTATCATCATCAGGCTATAATAGTCCACTGCTGGACATAGCCTAATGATGATTAGCCTTGTTAGAGTATAAATCTAGTTAATAGCCATCGTTTATAGTCTGATCGATTAAAAGTATTTTAGCCAGTATGTTTAGCTTTTATTGTCAGGCTACTCTACTTAGCAGTTTGGATCTAGAATTGTATCGACTAAGCATTTTTCTAGACTTCGAGTACCAAGTCAAGTAAAAAGCTTATGTTATCTCCAGTAGGAGAAAGAGGACTTTAAGTGATCTAGAGTACGAGCTTTAACATAGTTCAATGTCATTTGCTCTTAATGGAGTCTGAAAGCTGAACCTGATAAATAACTACAGGCTTAATGGCAACCAGGTCCTAATGATAAGCAAACAAAAGCACTGAAGCTGGACCAACGAGGCAAAAAATAGAAAGAAAGCACAAAATATCTATATAAACATATCCCACACAATAAAATTCATTCACTTCTTTTTTTCATTTGCACCAAACGTCACCCAAACGGGAGCTAGTGAAATATTATTGGAATTCCTATATCCAAGATAATCCAGACCCGGTTGTCGCGTCAAATACCGACCTTCGATCAGACACCACCCTATAATAATGGACGGCAGTTGTTTTATCTGTCTGTTTATCAAACACCCTGTACGGCCATGTATTTTCCTTTTCTTTATGTAAATGCAGTGAACTTTAGATGGATATTTTCCGTTGTAATGTTGTGCAAAAAGGCATTGCAATATCGAGAATGTGTCTTGGATTGTTTTGGTTGGTTAAGTTTTTTGACTGAGGGTAGTACGTCAAACTTGAAAACGGGTGTTTTGTGAGAAATACTTGACATTGTTATGTTCCATCTTTCTTTTTCGAATTCCGCGGCGCTTCTTTGATGCTCTACAAAGACAACTTAACTAGTGAATAATCGATATTGCTTTTTTCACTGGAGCTATCTACGCCTGAATTATATGAAGCAATAAACATAGCTTTACTATTACTAATTCCTAGAAAAATAGGCCATTATTACACAAAGCACGTTAAGATGTATAAATGTATGCAATCCTATTTGGTATCAGGCCAGATAGCTTCGACCTTGATTATATTTTACATATTGCAGGCAAATGCTTCGATTTGCAACTATTGCCAAATAGTTGAAGTTAAATAATTTTGTAAGACTAAGAAAACAAAATGTTTCTTGGCAAGATTTTAATCTATTTTTGTTGTATAAAAAGATAGTGTACTCTTTACCCACAACAAAAATAGATAAAAAGAAATCTATGGTTGGAAAAAGCACTAGCCTTTTATACGTTAATTGTAGGGAATATGATTTACCTAGTTTTTATACGTCACTAAAGAGACCGTGTGTGAATGCACTGTATGGAGCACAATTTATGTGTATATAAACAATTAGTTGTACCGAAGTTATCTTTATGTATCTGTTGTTTAAAATTTTAAACATACTGCGATACAGGAATTAATCCTAGTAAATGAATATCAAGAAGTAACGAAGATTCTTTGTAAGAGGATCTTAACATTTATTCCTCTATTCTAAATTACTAATAAACTAGGCAGAGGTGTATTGTCACCTAACGGTAAGTATGTTACTGCAGGCTACGCCAGCAACATCAAAGGCCAATCCTGCAAAGAGTAATTATACCAAGACTGTATAGCCCAGAGATTGGTCTCTGGTTGCCAGCATAGCAAAATTTCTAGACACCTTAAATACCTACTTAAGATGACTAGAAATCCTGACTCGCCATTGGAACATAACCCAAGGTTTGGCTAGGAGCTTTTGTCTAGAAGACAAACTTGATCGGCTTAAACAAGATTCCAGTTTTAAAGAGACATCTCGTTGTGTCAGTTTCTGGGGAGTATCTTCTAAAGTGATCTTATAACAAACCGGTGGAAGTTGATGTGTAAGTATTACAACAAGTGTGCACAAACGAAACATTCTGCTGCCTTCACGACAACATTTGACACGCTCCGAAGGCTTTTAGTGGGATAAAAAATGTCGGGAAGTGTGTAAGTAACGCATAAGGGTTCCCTATAGTAATGGAACTAATTTATTTTGACTGCCTCATTGGTTCAACGTATGTGCAAGCTTGATCGAGAGGTTTCGTATTTGGGTTCAATAGACGCAGAAAATATTATCATAAAATATGTTGATGAGATTGTGACGTATGTTGTTGGCCACTGCGGTATCTTGCAACTGCTGCAGCCTGGGTAAGGTCACCTTCGTTCCGGTGATGAGTGTTTCACATGGGATTATTTTTGGTTTCTGAATCTGGATGTAAATTTCGAATTCAAATTCAAATAATCTATTTTGCGATCTATGGGTTTTACAACAACAGTTGTTAGAGGTTTAAGTAGTACCACCATATTTCAATCAGGCTGGTATGCAAACTGTACTGTACAATTGCAAATAGTATGGTGCCCAATAAATGCAATAGACCCAAGATTTCATTTATTTTAAAATCTCATTCTGTGGATATAACGCCTGGCGTTGCAGGTTGTCTAAGGTAACCGCTTACCATCAAGGAAAGCCGTACGCCTGATTGCCACTTCAAAAGCACGAAAATATAATAAGCTTAATGATACTTTTCTTCATACTCGCAGAATCTTCATAATTTTATCTAAGTGCGCAAGTTTTATCCTTGTAGTCGTAAACGCTCAAGGATTACAAACGTGGTTATGAAACCTTGTCCCAGAATTTAAGTTCAGGGTGAGGTCAGCTTTGTAGATTTTGCACTTACCGATAGCAACTGCAGTCCGAATTAAATGAAGCTGGGTACAGACCATTGTTTGTACAAATGTTCTTAGCAGCGGTTTCATACAAAATATTGAAATTATTATTCTACGATATAGATTTAAAGACTGTTTAAGCCTTTAAATCTATATCGTAGAATAATTTTCTTTCAAGTAAATAAGATATAAAGAATTTTCTATAAATCCTTGCATTTTTGTGCGCGGTTGTTTACTGCTGTAAGTTTGTAAGTTCAAAACGTAATAGGTAGTAGATACGTATCGTTGTATTATTTTTACTCAGATTTTGTTGAAATATGTACAGTAAGAAGATTACTTTAAAAAATAATACTACTTAGATATTGGATGTCTATTATTTGAAAAAGTGAGTAAGTTTCGTCTTGTGGATGTTTCGGTTAGAAAGTTTTTAGTAGCAAAATAGGCTCAACCACTGTAGGGTCCTAAAGATCTAATGCACTGCTATCTTACCTTCCGATGATAAATGATATAGGTGCAAGTTGGCTAAGATTTAATATAAAAATGATCTAACTAATCGAATCGCTTAATCATTACCCAACTTAATTAACTCTGCAATTTAGTTCGGTAATTGTATACTTGTATATTATCCACATCATCATAATCATCATAAGTGCAGAGGCACTTTCGTTGGTTTATGGCAAACGGGATTAGTTTTGATAGATTTAGCCTAATTGATTCGCGTGGCTACCTGACGACTCAAAAAAACCCAATTGAAGACTTTGCATCGACATTAAGGTACCCTAAATAAAACATTCGTTATACCTAAGGCTATATTATGGTTTGTATAAAAAGTTATTTCGTTTTTGTAGCACAAACATTACATACTGTGTGGCCACATGCTCAACATATTTTGGTAAATGTTTTTTGGGTCGTACAAGGTTATTAAAGGGTTAACTGTGTGATTTTAGCTAAGGACCACTTTGTGCCTCGTGGGTATTGTAAGTAATCATGTCAAAAAACTGAGTTCCACATGAATAATCTCAAAAATGTTACTGTGTGTGTGTGTGTTACTGTGTGTAATGAGTAGTAAAACTAGTTTCTTTGGTTTTTGATATAAACTTATCAAATTGATTCGAAATGGCTGAATCAAATCTGAGTGTGTCTGTTTTAATTTGTACCTATATAATTTGGCCTTTTGAATTTGCCTGCTTAGTCCGAAATGCGTCTTAAGAAACAGCTCTGTGTTTCTTGTCGTCGTTAAATGTAACGAATCAAATAACTCAAAAAAACTATTTTTTGGTCTTAACGAACCTTGTAATCGAATGTAAGCAATCGGTAATTGGCGCATTTGACTTTTTGAAAGAAGATCTTTTAACAAAAAAAAAACTATCTTGTCTCTATAGCTAAGTTGGCAAACACGCATACGGCCCACCTGATGGTTAGTGGTTATCGTAGCCTATGGATGCCTGCAACACCAGAGGCATCACTTGCGCATTGCCGATCCTATAGGAAAGGAAGAAGAGAAAAAGAAGTGGGAAGAAGAAGGAGCAGGAAAGAGGATGATTGGGCCTCCGGCACTCTCACTCACCGAACGAAACACAACACTAGGTATACTGCTATTTCACGTCGATATTCTGCGAGAGAGTAGTTCTTCCCCGGTCGAGCCGGCCCATTCATGCTGAAATCAGCGAGGCTCTACTACTCTTACAAAGTCGGTTAAAAAGGACGATTGCGCGGTGAACATGGTACTTAATTCATAGGAACTTCTCAGTAGAAACGAAATGTGGAACCGTAAGGCCAAATAGACAGATGGCTAGGTATAACAAAGAATAAAAATTACGTAATAGGTTGAACCCTATTTTGCGGCACTTTAAGCTAGCTAGCAAAGTGTGTGTACATTAAACACTTCAGGTTTCTCGTCACAGCGTTTGTACTAGCATTTACTTGCAATGCGTTTTACCCGCTTTTTCCTTTACATGACACGATGCATTATATCCGAAACAGAATAAGATGCAATATGACTTAGATTTCAATTTAAACTGTAAGCTACTAAACTACCTATTGAATAGCAGCGGTACACTGGAGGCTGGCATCCGGTGTGTGATTAGATAGTATGTAGTAGTCTGGACCAGGGATGTTGCGGATGCAGATGCGGATACGGATATTTAAAGGCTCATATCCGCAAATGCGTATGCAGATGCGGATGTCCAAATTGATGTGGAAGCTCCGCAATTGCGGATGCGGATATTGATGAAAATTGTGTATCTTATTTAATAAAAAGTATCTAATATCACCTCTGCAGATTCAAGCCTGTTTTACAAAGAGTCATAAATGTAGCTATACCATTTTCTAGTGTTTCTTGATTCTCACCTTCACTTGAAGAATCACCGCGGCATTCATCGGCCCACCCATTTTCTTACTTGTCGCAACCTGCGCTATATCTGGATCCGCATTAACATCCGCGTTGATTATTGTGGATGCGGATGAAAATGTCCAAATCAATGCGCAAGCTCTGCAATTACGGATGCGGATGCGAATATTCGCAACATCCCTGGTCTGGACACAGACATGGTTCTTGCGTAATATCGACATAAATATTTGACTGCACGATTGACGTAGTAGTTTAGGTGGTCGCCACGAAACTGCCAATACGCCGAGTGTTGTGGGTTCGAATCCCACACGGCACAAAACTTTGTGTGATCTATAAATGGTTGTTCCAAGTCTAGATGTTCTTTGTGTCCGTTGTTTGTAAAGTCCCCCGCAACACAGGAATAATGCCTGGAGTTTTTAAATAGAAGAAAAATAAATCACACACACAAATATAAACAGAATTTTAAAACCTGTTCTAATCCACTTTAAATATCACTCCTAATTAGTTTTGCAAAAAATATCTCCACCCTACAGATATAACTGTGTTATGGTTTTATTACAGTACAGATAAAATGAGATTAAATTACTGCTTACTATGAATACCCTGTTTCTTGAGAAATGCAAATTTAATTTTAATTAGTTTCTTTGAGTAACTAGTACCTTGCATAAGCTAGTTAAACAAGAAATAAAAGTCATCAATTTTTAAGTAGAAGCTTGTTACATTCGGCGGGGTCGCGACTGCATGTGAAAATGGTTCGCGCGGCCCCGCCGATTGCGGTTCTGTCGAGGAACACCATGGTAGGTTTAGTCTGTATTACCGGGAGGTCCATTCTTATCATCATTACCATCTCTTTTTTACCCCGGTGAGCCCGACATAGCCCCTCCGTCCGCCCCCGCGGAGGGGTATGCGTCAAAGCATTCCCATACGTGAAAAAGAAAAAAAATATTTTTAATCGTAGCGCCAATGACAAACCGGGGTAGGTAATTATTTGGTATATTCTTTAGGAAAAGTGTCTGGAGGATCATAATATACTAGATTATATTAGTTGGCTGCTGCCATAGCGACAGTTAGAAACTTCTAGAGTAGTGAACAGCTTTATCGCTGACTGCTGTTGTGACTATCGTGACTGGGACGATAAATATTCTCGAATGATTAAAACAGAGGTAGGCAATATCTTTGATTAACAAATAGACGTATTATTCACGAGTAAAGCTGTGGACAGAAGCTCGTGTTATATATATATATTTACAAAGCACATAGACCTGTTCAGCATTAGACACAAATATCTGGTAATTATTTATAATTGGGTTCTATATGAGGTAATTAAAAAATCCTAATAAACTTTTGTGTCTGTGAATTATTTATAACAACTTTTGCTCTACCATTTTTCATAATTAATTAGTTGTATTTTTTTAAAACTAATATCCAATTATTAATCTTTCCTTGCTCTTATCACACGACTAAGAGTTAAGACTAGGTATATGCAGTCGCAAGAGAAAGCAGCGTCGTAACTAAAGCGTTGTGCGGAAGGCGGAGCACAATTTATAACTTGTTGTATGTTTATTGGAAAAATAATTGATTTTTGTAAAATGTAGTAGAACAAAAGTTAAACTACTATATACGAATTTTATCGCGTTGTTTATTTGACACTTTATTACATAGCTTTACTAATTTTTGAGCTAATTGAATTATTATTAAAACTATTAAAACTATTTAGATTAAATTTAATTTTACACTTTCCCCGACGTTTCGGTTGCTTTGCAGCTGCCATGGTAACCGGAAGACAAAATTATGTAATAAAGTGTCAAATAAACAACGCGATAAAATCCGTATATAGTAGTTTAATTTCAATGAATAATATTCGCGTACACAGAAAACAATATTATAGTACAAAAGTTGTTAATTATGATGTAAAGAAGACAAAGGATGTTAGTATTTTTCATCAACTCCTGTATAACTTTATTTATACACTTCGTCAATAAAAGTTGAACAACTGGATGTATTTTTGAAGCATACGAACTACAGTCTTCGGGCCTGTAAATCATAAAGTTTCATGTTTTAAGAGGTCTACTGGATTTCTTTACAGCAGCGATAGCCTAGTGGGAGACCGTTGGACTGCCACGCAGAGGTCTCGAGTTCGATCCCAAGGCGCGCATCTCTGACTTTTCAAAGTTATATACGTATTAAATAGTTAATATCGTTGTTTAAACCGTGAAGGAAAACATCGTGAGGAAACCTGCATATCTGAGAGTTCTCCATAATGTTTTCAAAGATATGTGAAGTCTGCCAACCCGCACTAGGCTAGCGTGGTGAACTATGGCCTAAACCTTCTCACAGTGAGAAGAGGCCCGTGCCCAGCAGTGGGACAGTTTAATACAAGGCTGATATTATTATTTTATTTATATACTGGATGTCTTGTCTATAACGAAGAAGTTTGCTTCTTCCAAACTTTACCTGGTGGTATAAAGACAGTTTGAAGACGTGTTATTATTATTATTATTCATTTATTCAATACAAAAAAACTTTATGTAGAATTTTAAATTTACATACTAAATGTGCACATATAATGTGCGGGTTCAATTCACGCACAAGTCAAACATCTGTGTGCATGAACACGGATGCCTGTCTCCGTCTGGGTGCTTCTATGCACAATATCTATATAAAAAAAAAAGCATATACATGTATGATCATCCACTGTCCAGCACCCACAGCACAAGCTCTGCCCAGCCTGGGCCAGACGGTGCTGTGTGCATGTGGTAGAATATTATTATTATTATTATTACATATACAAATAATATTAAAAAAATACAATCAACTCGAAATGGATAGAATTTAAATTAAACATTAAGGACTAAAATTAGAATATTATATAACATTCAATTACATTACAATATTATTTATCATCACAGAATTCGTCAATAGTATAATAAGCTTTTTCAAGTAATAATGTCTTCAGTTTAATTTTAAATATATTAACACTCTCAATGATTTTCAGTTCTGACGGTAATTTGTTAAACATATTTATGGACTGCACATAAGATGAGTGTTTAGCAATATTTAGTTTTGCTTGTAAGATTGTCTTTAAATCTTTTCTCCGTGTGCAAATTTTTTTGAAAGTGAGTAAGTAGTACTAATGTATATAGACACGGTACAGTTAAAATTTTCAGTTGTCTAAAATGTTCCTTACATGATTCGGTTTGGTCAATGCCAAGCATAGTTCTAAGTGCTCTCTTTTGCATCACAAAGGCAGCATTAACATTGTATTTGTAACTACCTCCCCAAAATTTGATGCTGTACCTAATTTTTGTTTCAACCAGGGCAAAGTAGACAGTACGAAGTTGAGTAACTGATAAAAATCCCTAAGCGTTCTAATTGCATAGCAGGCATTACTCACTACAATAGTGACTGAAGTAAGTTCAGATTTCCAGTTTAAAAGAGAATCAATTTGTACCCCTAAGAATCTTATATTTTCAACTAAATCGATTTTGTTTCCTGAAGACCGTACATTTATAGAAGTATTGTTTCTAACTGTAGTTCTGAATAGCATACATTTAGTTTTTTTTACATTCAGAGTTAGGTTATTTATTGAAAACCAGTTTTCACATGCCTTAAGAAAAGTATTCAGTTTTTCTTCTAAAGTGTCCACTTCATTAGCACTCATAACAGCGCTGGTATCATCCGCAAAAAGAACAAGGTTAGCATCTGGTGAAACACTTTTTATATATGCAGTTAAATCATTAACAAATATAATAAAGAAAATTGGACCCAGGACTGAGCCTTGAGGAACACCTTTATTAACTGAAAAGAGTCTAGACTTATAAATTTTTTCAAACCCTTTTTCAACAGCCTTGATTTCAACATACTGTGTTCTATTTGTTAAATACGATCGAAATAGTTGTAAAGTGTTTTCTCTGTTTCTCTGTTCTTCTATTGATACGCAGTATGATCACATCACGGCCTAATGAAGCTTCAACCTTATTCGTCACCCATTAAAACATTATCCGTCTATTAACCTTGCGTTCATTGAACGAAAAGCTAGTAATATCCCAATGCTCCGCCCCCGCTAATGTCGGCTAATAGTTTGACCATTACCTTTTATTAGTTTACTCTAGAAAAGGTTCGTCTTAGGCTCACTGTATATATTGATGTTGACGGTCCGGCAAGGGCAACATCCGGTTCTCCCACATGCAAAATCTGTACCGATTCAATTTAAGGGAAAGATACAACACACTGTATATTACGATCAATATACATATTGAGCGTGATATACAGTGTGTAGTAAAATGTGACCACACAGTTCTGTAAACTGTGTGGTCACATTTTAGGATCGTAATGTTATATATAAGCTAAGTGCACTTTCCACGGATCTAAAAAAGCAATTTAATTTCATGAAAATTTTAAGCATATTGTTTATTTATTATTTAAAGATCGAAACAAAAGCGTTAGGTACATCACTATTGAAATTGCATTTTCGGATTCACGGAGATCACCCGATCAGCAATTAGTGTTGTTTAAGTATCCACTTAAATGTATATTATTAAGGTGATAAAAAAGATAATGCAATATCTTAGTAAAAATGACGTATATAGATTTATTTACCGCGGTCTTCCATTGTACAGAGGTTCATATATACTTAAATATGACCACATCTTTCTGTTACGCGCCGTATATCCTAGAAATCCAGCCAGTCTTTTGTACAGTTCACGTTACGATTGTTTATCATTGCCGAGAGCATTGGTCGGTATGCCTAAACGTCTATAACGTCGTCTATAGGCATAGGTTGGGTGCCTATTTGTAATAAAGACTGATAGATATCCATAGATCATAAAAAAGCAGTGGCTAGCCAACGAAAAGGGAAAGAGAATTTTGAGTGGTTTCAAAAGCCTGATCGGTAGGATAATATCTACCAATTATTCTATGCATCATAAGTTTGAGACGAATTTATCATGATTTAAAAATTGCATGCAAATGAATTCGCCTCAGTTGCTCACATGTTAGTATTTCAGTCGGTTAATTATAAGAGTTTTCGGAATGAGATAACAGTAGGAGACTGTACTTTGATTCTATAGTATCAAAGTATAAGTAAGAAAACTATATTGAAATTAAACTGCTATATACGGATTTTATCGCGTTGTTTATTTGACACTTTATTACAAAATTTTGAAAATTGTTACACTACTACTACTATTAAACTTTACTAATTTTTAAGCAAATAAAATTATTATTAAAACTATTTAGATTAAATTTATTTTTACACTTTCCCCGACGTTTCGGTTGCTTTTCAGCAGCCATGGTCACGGGGAGACTAAGATGGCAGTTGTCTCAATGTTCCAGTGTAGTTATTTCAAAGTACCCGAACATAATTTAATCATTGGTGTTTCTATTTACGCAGAATGAGCTCAAAGTATCATGAAGTCTAGCTGTGGTTTGCTTCTTCTTGGGTTTGACTATTTTTATTACTGGATCCCAAGCTGGTGGTACATTCCAACCATCTTCTCTATTAAAATTAGGATGTTTTTTGATTTCAATAGCCTCGCGAAGCATCCTTGTTAGGAATCGGTGTTCTTTAGCGAGAATCTGTGGTTTGTCAAATCTCAGGTAGTGGTTGGTGCCCTGTTGCACATGTTCACATACAGAAAACTATATTTTCTTTTTCATACAAGAGTGGCAAACAGGATACAGCTTCTTTCACTATATAAGCTGAAACTTTACCGCAGCAGCATTCCTAATGAGTCAAAGATTTTACAAAAAGCAGTCAGTATGCAGTCAGTAAGCAGCACCGATCTCCCAATGGACAGAACCTATGTTTGAGTTCTACACGCCGAAAACCATAACTTAAATTGTTTGATAGCGGTCTTCATTGGAGCAGAATTGGCCAGTGAAGCTACTCCGAGTTTGAACTAATATACGAGTATCAGTTAAAATAGGAATATCAATATATATGGGTAGGCTACAGAGGGCACATTTTTTTAAAGTAATTGTAACCGAAAGATTAAATTCAACCGACTAATAGTTATACAACCGGACGGTAAGAATGCAATCGCCTTTAGCAACATTATGTTCCCTTAAGTATGGCTCGCTAGTTCCTTTTCTGACGTAAAGCGATACGTATATGGGTTACCCTTAATATAGTGATGCTGTGTATAATCATTATGGTCGTTATATTCGTCGGGTAAAAGACTTTCCACATAATTAAGCGCTTGGTAAAGCGTATTTATCAGCAAAAATGGCTGTAGTATACTCGGAATCATAAATTACGGGAAATTATCATAGAACTGTGTTTCTTTTTTATTCTAATAAAAATAGTATTTAACCTAAGAAAAAGGTATAGCTATAAAATTGTAATAAAACTGTTAATCCTAATTTACTTATCATTTGTTTTTTAAAGGCAACGCACTACTTTTAATTCATGAATTAAAAGTAGTGCGTTGCCTTTAAAAAACAATCATGGGGGATTTTACAAACATTTAAACAACGGTCACAAAGAACAACCAGGTCCAGAACAACAACTAACCACTACGCCATCTTTGTTTAAATAAAATAATATCGATGTATGGTAAAAAATCTGGTGTTTATCTCGTTACATATGTATGTTTACGCTAATGTATGCAAGTGATTGTTAAGTCCTAGATACGATCGCCGTCTCGTAAAAAATGTTTGAAAATGTTTTGTAGGAGTCATGGATATACCACTGAGTCATTGTGTGAGTGTTTATAAATTATAATCTTTCACGCCTTTAAATTCTTTTCGTCGCCTTACCCGCTCTCTGGATATAAAAATACGAGTGATCTTTTAAAGAATATTACTAAATGACCTATCTCGGTGCTTGTCTGTCTCTAACCTGTATATTACGAACCTTAATTTGTTGACATTATCAATCTTTATTATCTTTGTTTTTCTTACTCAAAGATTCTATTCTGAAACTTGTTTGGACACTAAACTGTTTTTCTTTAATCCAATCCAAATATTCGATTAAATAATTTCGTTAAGTAATTCTCTACGATGGTCTGCAATAATAAACAGACTCCAGACTTATATGTCTAGACGAGAGAATGGTTGTGTTATAATTCAATTATGTTATAACCCTGTCACTGAATTGTTATGGCCTTATAGCTTGACGTAGTTTGCAGAATGCTGTGATGATGGATCGGATTTTCAAAAGGTCAGCCACGTTTTAATATTATTTTCCGTTTTCGCTCTTTTTTCCATCAACATTTTGTTTGAGAACTGTAATTTTTTTCACGAAGGTATAGAAGATCTGGTAGGTTCAGGCTGTTACAAAAAATTTGCTGACAACCCAATAGAGTGATCGAAAGCCGTACACTAAAGCCAAGTCAGGATTCAAGGTCTGACGGTGTCACGTAGTCTGAAACTAAACTGCTAAATCTGTATGCTGAAAAATCGTAGGTTCTTTTAGGTTGAAACGCGATCAAAAGCGAGCCATTTGATCCGAAAAGTCTTAATCTGAACGGTTTTCTTTTATTCCAACACATATCAGTAGATAAAAGCCGATACGTCACTCCAAGCTAGATTATTTAACATGAGATTGCGCGAAACCTTGACAAAAGAACGTTACAGGCGTTCCATTGTTGAGGCCTTGACCCCAACCGATTAAACTTCAGCGTATTATGTAATAAGAATTGATTTAATAAACTTCTACGAATGAAACAGTTTGTGGAGTACTTTCGCTACAATTTAATAAAAGAATTACGAAGGGTCGTGAAATTGTTTTCTTAATATAACGAATAGCGAGCAATATCCTGGTGAAACCATCTCTCCACTCCTTCAAGCCTGGAGTTCGATACCAGTGCACATAATTAAGACTTTCCAAGGGTTCTTGTAGTTCTTTATTGCTCGACTTCAAAAACCTCGATGGCGTAGTGCTTAGTGTAACCGACTGCCACGCCTGAGGTCGCGGGTTCGATTCCCGCACAAGTCAAACATTTGTGTGCATGAACATGGATGTTTGTCTTGGTCTAGGTGTTTATATATATAATATGTATGTATTTACAAAAAAAAAGTATATATGTATGTTTATCCATTGTCTAGTACCCATAGTACAAGCTCTGCTTAGTTTGGGCTAGATGGTGTTGTGTGTATGTGGTAGAATATTATTAAAGGTACCTAATGAAAAACATCCAGAGTTCTGTGAGGGTTACTATTATTCATTAATCAAACGTGATCGACTATAGTCCAACACTTCTAATAATGAGAAAAGGCTTGTACCCAGGAGTGGGACAGTTTAAGAACAAGGCTGGTGAATTGAAAATAAGCATGTGAGACTATATTATAAATAATAACATAAATAACAGAGTGTGAATACTGCTGCTGCATTGATCTGCTGCCAAGTAACCATCACGTATAACTTTAAAAGTTAGAAGTCCACAACTTATTAAGGATGCGCCACGCATTTAGTAGGTGGACTACATCTGTATGCCCGTGCTGGCAGTTTTTCAGGATCTTCAATGTGCGAGTTATACTCTTAACAACACCCATCAAACTGGTATTGACGCTACCATGACGTTTAAATCAAAATTCTAGGTATTTTATAGTTATACTGACAAATTTTACGACATCAGTACATAATATATATCAGCTTTTTATAACAACAATTTACTTCATTTCTAATTCAAATGAACTATGATTTGATTTATTCACCGATCCTGTCCGCTTGACCCTAAATTATAAAAATAACTTACGCAATAAAAGCTTAATTGGATAAACAATTAAAATTGAATTACAATCGTAATGGAACATATTTAAGGGGGGTTACAGATGAACGACTTTGCGTTTCGAGGTCCGGACAGAGTGACCTGCTTCTCTCCACGAGTTCGTCCCAATTAATTGAATAATATATACGAAAAGCTTTCTCGGCGAAACCTTTTTGAATTTATTATGGATGTTAAACGAACTATTAACTCAAGATATAATTTCACTTAAATTTTTAGGACGCTTTTCACGGTACAGAAATGGTTTTGATTGATTAAGAGCCCTTTGATTCGATTTTATAACGGTTTATAGGAAATCGTGGTAGTTAGTGCGAGTTGAAAAGTGTGTTAAGGTTCCTGTAAAGATTTATTACGCAAATAATTATACAAATATATTTTTGTCTTACTATACTAATTGATATCATAATACTTATCTTTTGTATTGAGTTCGAAGTTTATATAATTCCTTTCTTTTTCTTTATTATTTCGCCAGATTATATAATTAAAAGTGTTATGGGTTCGAAATTTATTTTATGTTCTTGCCTATTAGAGTCCGGGTCCTCACTTCGTAGAAAATTGAAATCAGTGGTATCAAGAACTAAATATCAGTCAGCCTCATTCTGATTCACAAGAACGGCTACATCGTATAGGAATTTTGTTAGAAAACTGTCGATTGCGTGGAATCCGGAGTGTGCCCGATAGAGGCCAATAGGCTTCTCGCTCCTTATAACGACCTTTAAACATAACTGACAAAACACGGGTAAAATAATAAGCCTCTGCCGATAGGCAATACGGTACCCCGTTCGGGAATATTGTAACTCGCTTTATCCGATGTTGACAAACATCTAAATATCAGGCGGAATAGATGTTTTCACGTGATCTTAGTGACACAAAATGATGTGAGTTTTATATAGGTAATTTATTTATGGACGTGGATGTGGCAGTTCGGGTTAAGCTGGTGAATTGATCGATAAAATTATACATACCAGGAGGGCTATATACTAAATCGTAGACAAAAATTAATCTAAAACATTTTATGAGAAAACTCAACAACATTTTCTAAGTCTGGACATCAAATCCAATCAGTATACGATAGTATACAATCGGCCTTAAGCTTTATGCCCCGAGACCAAAGAAACGGCAGCCTAAAATAAATTTGTATGAGTTTCAATCATTAATCAGCCCACCGCAGTCCACTGCTGGACATAGGCCTCTCCCATTTTACGCAACGTCCGGTCTTCCGCCTTCCGCATCCAGTCTGACCCAACTACCTTTTTCTGATCATCGGTCCATCTGGCCGGGGGGATATGATTGTATGAGTTTACTCAAGAATAAAATATCGAGTAGTTTATGTGCACGGAGTTTTACTCAGAAACTAAGGGACGTATTTATGTATATTAGTATACCTGAAATAATAATCGGGCACACCTAACCTTAAAAAAATATATCCCGGTTACAAGTACTCGGTCAAAAATGACCTCAAAACATGAATACATAAAAACCCTAAAACTTAAAGCCTTCTAACAAAACTAAAGCAAGCCCTACTGACCCCATAACCGATTAAACTGTTTCCGTACAAAGGAATCTCAAAACAACGATCCGAGTTCAAAGTTCAGTAGGTACAAAGTTATTTAAAATATTAAATTACTTTATTACACAAATTTTCAGTAGCAACATCGATGTCATTGCCCCGTAACCAGGGTTTAATTAAAAAATTCCACTCTGCTAGATTCATGTGCCTATGCGTGAAGGAGCTGTTATGCGTACAGTCTGCAACGAAATAAAAGTAATTTGTTTTCATGACGCGAATTTGAAATACAGTCAGCAAAACATTTTTCAAATTCTTAGATATAACGTTACGAAATGGCGAATGAACATAGGTTGAGCTCTTTTTATTCCGCGTTATGATAAATTTAAGAATAGATAACAAAACTTCTTGGTATGGATAAGGTCCTTTCTTCCTAGGGGTAGGCAACGTTTAGTGATACCTCTGGTATTAAAATATAGCAGGCAATTATAGGCATACACTAAGTGCTTATCATCTGGCAGATCGTAAGCTAATCTACACCCGTTAAGATAAGTTTAAGTGGTCGGCTCGCTACTGCTGCTACGTCTAGTGTTGTGGGTCAAATCTTACACGGGACAAAAATTGTATGATCCTCAAATGGTTGCTCCAAGTCTGGGTGTTCTTTGTGTCCGTTGGTTGAATGCTTGTACAGTTCCAACGTAATAGAGGAATTATTACAAGTGAGAGATCAAAAAAACCAATGTCCTCCAGACCGCATTTCGGTCACGGTGGCCAGTCTTAACGGAGACTGGCCATCTGCGCAGGAGATATCATAGTGCAGAAGTGTGTGCGCAAACACAATTGCACTCTCTGTTCCTCAACTGTCATGATCCGATGGGACGGTAATCCGACACGACTGGAGAGAGACCAGGCGTAGGACCAACGGCTTTACGTGCTTTTCGAGGCACGGGGGTGTCTAACACCGCCAACTTCCTACCTCCGGGCTGCTATTGAGATCTCTTAACAGGTAAACCCAATAACTTTTTCTTGGCCCGACCCGCGATTCGAACCCGAGACCTCATGTACAGCAGTCGCATTCACTACCGCTACGCCACGGAGGCAACCAATATTAGGTAATCCTTTAGTGGATAAAAAATATTTTGATAACAAACTTTTGCATTTGACTGTACTTAAAATTTTATATGAACACGACTTTTTGTATTTATATAAACTTTTGAATGCCTTTAAAGATTGTATGTATCATTCAGAGAATGAAAGAATTAAGTGCAAGAGTGAGCATGGAATGAATTAGTGTGCTTATGAATGAAATGTTGTTCCAAAACGTTCTTTTTGTGGATGAAAAGGGCTTTTGTTTTATTATAGTAGGAGATTTCTCAAAATTTTGTGGCGGCATACTTGATTATTCTTTTTTTAAATTTCGCTCCTGTATATAAACAAGTGGAATTGTTTCTTTTGTATTTTTGAGCTCAGTGTTGCCAGTCTTCCTATCTTTATATAGTGTAGTAATAATATCACGCCTGTACCATCCTAGGGAGTTAGGTACTAGAGAGCATAGTATCGGGAGCGACACTATTCATGAAAAGGGGGTGAACTAAATTATCAACAATTAAATTATCCAGACTCAACAGCTACTCATAATTTATTGAAAGAAGAAGTCGATATCATTTTGACTGAGGTTAGAATTATGAAGTCAAGAGCGTAGCAATTGCGTTAGTGCTAATATCTGCGGTATTCCGGATTAGAGGCAATAATTGCCTCACTTTCGAGCTAACGCACACTTTGCCAAGTGATGGACTATGATTCAACTTCTCGCAAATTGAGCGCCCGACAGCCGTGAGCTGGTGTTTAGAAATAAGGTTAGTATTAAATTGTGAAACAAATTTGAAGAGACTGTATACTGTGCTAAAACAAAATCATTAACGATTGATGATAGACTTCGCTTAAGCCATCCTTCACGGACGAATGATACGTTGTACGTTCAAGTTTCTATACATTACGGTTGCCGCTTACATGCAGGTTATATACTACAAAAAAAAAGTCAATAATTTCTCAATGTGCAAGTTCCTTTTTATATCATCATCATAAAAAAGTTATCGTTTTCTTTTATGCCTATATTATTCGCCGCTATTCGCTATTTAAATTTCCTCAATCATCCTTAACATGGGTGTTATAACCCAAGCTGTAAAGGTCGCAAAACGTAACACTGGCCAGACAATATACGTCCTATCGTTGTATACAACAAAGCATGAAATATCGCATTTAACTCAATGTGAACCTAAGCCGTCCGCTCTGCGGCTGACAGACCATTAATTTATATCGATTATGTACCGATATTTCGTTACGATATATCGATATGTTACGATGTTATATCGATTTTTCGAACATGTTTGTGACAGCCTGATATTTTGTTGTTAAACTTCGTTGGGTACGTTACTTCAACTGAATTTGGCTTTTAGCCCAAATTGTTTAATAATGTTTTCTGCTTTTAATATTATTGGAATGGTTTCAGAGGATTATCGCTTACGTTCACGTGAAATGTTGAAAAGATATAAACAGGATTATACGATGAATACATTGAGTAATTGTTTTGTAATTTGACATGATATTATTAACTGATTGACTGTTACATAATGTCAAATTATATGACATTGTTTTTTGTTCTTATACAGCAAGTAACACAAAGGTGTGGTCATATTTTAGGGTCGCAATGATAATCTGAAAACCTATACACGAAACCCGGCCCAAAAAATAATTTAAATTTTGTGACCATTTCAAACATGTTATTTATTTATTATTTAAACATGAAAATACAACACAAATCGATCACTCGGAAAGCTGCTATTGTTGTTTAAGAAACGACTAGAATGTATGATATTGATAAGTTGATAAAAAAGAAAATGCTATATCTTAGTAAAAGTTATGTATACGGATTTATTGACATTTAATGACATAATATTAATAATAATAATAATAATATTCTACCACATACACACAACACCATCTAGCCCAAACTAAGCAGAGCTTGTACTATGGGTACTAGACAATGGATAAACATACATATATACTTTTTTTGTTTTGTAAATACATACATATTATACATAGAAACATCCAGACCAAGACAAACATCCATGTTCATGCACACAAATGTTTGACTTGAGCGGGAATCGAACCCGCGACCTCAGGCGTGGCAGTCGGTTACACTAACCACTACGCCATCGAGGCCGACTAATTTATAATTAAGGAATATATATGTAGTAGTAGGGAGTATATATTAAGTAAATATAATTTTACATGTTAAAATAAATAAATATATAAAATATTGGTCACGGTTGCCCATTGTACAGGAGCTATATGAAGTGAGACTTAAATACGACCAAACCTTTCTGTTTCACGCTGTCTACCATCTATCATCTTTTTATTTTATTACTGACGCGCTAAAATTGTTTCTTAACCGCGGCCTACCTTAACTCTTATACTGGCAGCACGTAAGTTTAGCAACGAAACAAAGAAAATCTTCACCATCTCTAAATATATGCAAAAGAAGTCTTTGTATTTCAAAATCTAAGTTCAAATTGAAACGGTGTCCAAGAGACGACAGTCAAAAGGGCGCTAACGCGAACTCTCAAAGTTTCAAGACGTTCAATTTACAAACTTCGCTTTCCATTATGTCTCGCTGTTTTAATGATATTGCCGATGGTATGGCAACGCGTTATACGCCATTTCAATCTTCACTCCAAATGTTTTGACACCGGCTTTTGAATGCGAATCGTTGATATTTTTATATTTTGTCGAGTCTTATGAAACGATGTTTCGCAATATATATCATGTAAGTCCTTTTTTTATTTTTTATACTCTAATAGGCTTTTGTTTGACCGCGATCTCACCTGATCTTAAGTGAAGACGTAGTCGACGATGGAGCACGCTTGCCTAGAAGATACCTATTCACTCGCGACTTGAAGACACCCAGATTGTACTCATCGGCGAACACAGACTTAGGTAGCGAATTCCACTTCTTAGCGGTACGCATTATAAATTGGAAGCAAATCGCTTCGTGCGTAAATGTGGTATATCCACTATGTACCTGTGTCGCTGGCCTGATTGTCTGGTCTTCCGATAGTAGAATGGGGAAGGAGGAATCAAATTATGCAGTTCCTCTGCACACTCTCCGAAATGTATCCGATAGAAAACCGAGAGACTAGCAACCTTACGACGATGCTCCAAGCTTTGGAGTCGTGTGTTGACCAGTTGGTCATCGCCGATAAGTCTTCTGGCCTTCCGCTCAATTGACTCCTAAGCCTCCAGCTGATATTTTGCAGAGACATTCCAGAGATGAGAACAGTACTCCATGCAGGAACGAACCTGTGCTTGGTACAAATTAAGCAAATGTTCTGGCATGAAATACTGCCTCACCTTACTGAGGATGCCCAGCTTTTTGGCACTTTGTTGGGTCTAGTCACTAGACTTATAAAGTTTAAAGATTGTCTGATGATGAAGACCAAGATGATGGTCGTCTTACCACTCCCCCTGAGCCAAGTGTTAAGAGTTGGATCCATAACTTACGTGTGATCCACAAATAATTGTTCCGAGTCTGGGTGTCCTTTATGTCCGTTATTTGAATGTTTGTAAAGTCCTCCGCGATACAGGACATAATATATAATTACAACGGAGCTTGTCATTTTAAAATCAAATAATATTAAGAAAAATATATATTGACTAGCTGACCCGGTGTACTTCGTATCACCTATCCAAACTAATTTTTCTATATTTTCTCACCGTTTAAACCTTCTCTGGACTACGACAAACATTTCAAAACTAAAATCAGCTAAATCGGCCCAGCCGTTCTCGAGTTTTAGCGAGACAAACGAACAGCAATTGATTTTTATATATATAGATATAACAAAAGTTATATAAGCGTCTAAGTTACATTCAAAGTTAATATTCCAGTTAAGCTTAAATATAGGTTTTATTATGCTAATAAGAATCCTGACAAGTACGTCATGGCGACATATTTCAGATATTATCGAATAGTATTTGTAGGTTTTCTTTCAGGAAATTGACTGTAGCCATATGTTTAAAGAGAACAAGCTTATATTTACAAGCTAAGCATAGCTGGCTGCAAATTGATATGGAACACCTTTGCGTAATCTTGCAGGTGTATGTTAATTACTGCGGTCATAAGGAAAAAGACGTACCTAAAATTTTTTTTTGATATTAATATTTTCACCTATTTGGAATCAGTAAAAAAGACATAACTTTTAAACACCAATTATATATATTATTTCGTAATATTAGTTTTATTTTACTTCTTTGTTTTGTTACCATATTTTTTATTGTGGTGATTGTTGTTGATGACTTATTTGTTTTATTTGAATTGGTTGCTTCTTTTAAATTATATATAAATCTAAATTAATTACATAATATAAGTTACCCAATTGATGCATGCAGTGGCTACCTTAAAAGACTATACAACCAACAAAGATTATCAAACCATATATACCGTCGGCCTCGGTGGCGTAGTGGTTAGTGTAACCGACTGCCACGCCTGAGGTCGCGGGTTCGATTCCCGCACAAGTCAAACATTTGTGTGCATGAACATGGCTGTTTGCCTTGGTCTGGGTGTTTCTATGTATAATATGTATGTATTTACAAAACAAAAAGTATATATGTATGTTTATCCATTGTCTAGTACCCATAATACAAGCTCTGCTTAGTTTGGGCTAGATGGTGTTGTGTGTATGTGATGGAATATGATTAATATTAATATTATTATATTATATATGTAATATAAGTATTTTTGTGTAATCATTGGTGGTCCTTAAATAAATAAATAAAATATAAAGACGTATCTGCCAATGCCAAAAATCCTTTTTTGAAAGATGCGTCTTTTTCCTTATGACAGCAGAATAAATGTCATGATATGTCTAGCAATAAAGACTGTCAGGAACTGACTTGTACTTGTACTATTAACAACTTTACTTCAACTTCAAGTCTCTCTCGAAAGCCTGTTGAAATTGATTCATGGGTCCAATGACGCTTTTGCTTATGTTTGTATTCAATCATGAGGTAACAAGTCTAAACTAAAGTCGGCAAAACTATAATTGAGTATCCCAAGGCGTTTTACAAATGTGAGTTATTTGAGTGATTTGGTTAATGTGAGTGACGACCTCGATAGCGTAGTGGTTATTGTAACCGACTGCCACGCTTCAGGTGGCGGGTTCGATTTCCGCACAAGTGAAACATTTGTGTGCATGGACATGAATTTTTATCTTGGTCTGGGTGTTCTATGTATAATATGTAGGTATATACAAAAAAAAGTATATATGTATGTTTATCCATTGTCTAGTACACATAGTATAAGCTCTGCTTAGTTTGGGCTAGATAGTGTTGTGTGTATGTGATAGAATATTATTATAATTATTATTTTTCTGTCACCGTTTTAACGTGACAATTATGTCTATCATAACTTGTGATATACTGATAATAAATTACATGACTTACATAGAGAGTAGCGATAGAGTACTGGGAGTCAGTTGTCCTGCCACGCAAGGTTCTCGAGTTCGATCCCAAAGCGCGCATCTCTGACTTTTCGAAGTTATGTGCGTATTAAATAGTTAATTATCATTCGCTTTAACGGTAAAGGAAAACATCGTGGAACCCTGCTTGTTGGAAAGTTCGCTCGAAGATATGTGAAGTCTACCAACCCGCAGAGAGCCAGCGTGGTGGACTATGAACTAACCCTTCTCACACTGAGAAGAGGCCCGTGCCCAGCAGTGAGACAGTTTAATGCAGAGCTGGTATTATTTATATTAAGTTATGAGTAACAACACTATTTATGTTCTTAAAAAATAGGGAGAGGACTATTCCCACGTAATAATGCGTTCACTATTTTTCAACAACAATAATCTAAAACAATTGTCCTTTGAGCGTAATGCAAACATGCTAACCTCTTTGGGGACATATACATATGTATGTATGTAGGTGTGTGAATCTATATACTTTACTAGGTGTTCCCCGCGGTTTCACCCGCGTTTATGGTTACTGCGCCGCCTTCGTGAGCGGGATGTTATATACCCTATAGCCTTCCTCAATAAATAGGCTATCCAACACCAAAATAATTTTTCAATTCGAACCAGTAGTTGCTGAGATTAGCGCGTTCAACCAAACAAACAAACTTTTCAGCTTTATAATACTACTAGTAGTTTTCCCGCGGTTTCACCCGCGTATGTCCCGTTCCCTTGTGTGAATATCGGGTTTTACCCCTTTCACACCCTTCAGGGTGGAATTTCCAAAAGTCCTCTCTTATTGCTCCCCTACACTCTCGAAGGAACATCCATGCCAAATTTCAGCTTCTTGCGTTCAGTAATTTCGGCTGTGCGTTGTCTGTCTGTCACTCAGTAACGGAAGAGTTTTATATATATAGATTATAGATATTAGGTATATAAGCTAACATAGTCAACAAAAAATAAATAATAAACCATTCTTATAAAATAAAACGCGATCCCTGCATCACTTCTTCTAACAAACACAAAGCTTACTTTTAAATGAATATTTATTTATTTTCTCTCTCCTGTTACGTTTCACCGTAGATTATAATTAATAACCCAAGTTGACGCGTCAGCGTATAATTATCTTAATAACTTTTTAAACAAATATTAACTGGGAAATAAATCAGTCATTTAGTAACCCTGTGATACGTTTTAAAGTTGCTTATAATTTATAACTTAAGACTGCGCCGAACGTAAGACAGATAATGACAGAGCTCGTACGGCGCATATCTAAATCAGAGAATTTGAAGTGCTTTTTTAATAAATATGTATCTTTATTGTCAACCAATAACTTAAATATTGGGGACGGACAAATTGTAATATAACTATTTATGTTTCGTTTAAGCTGTAAAATAGGATAGATTTCTACTGTTATAATCTAAAAATCACATTACACAAGCTTACGTTTTTGCATTTTTCGTGCAAATGTACGTAATTTTGTAGGCGAAGATATTCATTATTTTAAGTTTTTAACACGGAGTAATTTTAAACACATTCATTGTAAATGTATATTTTATCTTTGTATTAGACAAAAGTATCGATATTATTCACTTAACTGTGACCGCCTGTTTTGGCACATTTCGCTCGGCGCAGTCTTAATGTATATACTAATAAAATAGAAATTGTGAGTTTCAAAGTATGAACAGATGAAGATTAGCGCAGGTGAACTTTGCCGTCGCTGCAATAGTTCTTGTTCCAGCGATCCATCCACCATTCAAAGCAGAGAGCTAACACACTGTGGTAGGTTTAGCTGGTAGGATCTGGGACTTCCCATCTTTCCCCGGGTGAGCGCGACATACCCCCTCCGCTCCCCTTTTTTCCGCGAAGAGTGATGAGTAAATAGCATTCCTACATTGGAAAAAGGCGCGACCTATGTAAGCACTTTAGTATATCTATTTTAAGCTAAATCATTTACTTGACCTCAATTTGTATCTAGACAATAATTTAAACAGGCAGTATAGGATATCAATAACTAATTAAGAAACAAAACGACAAATAGAAGGTATTCATTCGTTTCTTTTCGTAAAATTTAGTAAAACATGCTTAAGCACTAGTGCAATAATCTGCGAGTGATATAAACGCTCTGTGTGTATAATTGTAAAAAGCATACCAAATATGTTATGTTGGAATTTTCATAGCGGTTGCTTCATGTTTCAAGTTTATTGAATATTTTATTAAGAACATGTTAATTTTAAAGATACTGGGTATTTTGTGGTGGGCGGAACGTAAGTGATTTTAAGGCTTCAGATTAACGTTTTTATTTAGCCTTGTTTTATTGGCTGAAAATAGATTTTGAAGAGCTTCAATAGGACCTAAGCACATAATTTTAGTTTGTTAGTTGGCTGCATTGAAGAAACTTATTTCTTAATAATATGTTCAGATAAAAATTAGTTTAAAAAAAAGAGACTTTCAACCGTGCCGCACCGTCTGTGATATCTAATATAAATAGAAGTTAGGAGTCCAGCACTCAGTAAGCAACTAAAGTGGCTACCAGCTTGAATTGTAATGCATTTGATTCAAGCATATATCTTTCTGGATAATAAAAATGATTAACAAAGCTATGTTGGTAGGTATTACTATATAAATAGTAATTTTAATAATTAACTATAAATCTAAACATCTGGAATACGTGCTCCATCGTCAGCCATCATCAGCATCACTATCAAGTAAAGTAGCGATTAAACAGCGAACATTTGACTGCCATTAGGTAAGTAAAAAAATTTTTCACTACCTATGCGAATGTCAAGTTACTTTATTCCAACAGCCTCGCGAAAATTTTCTCGAAAACATTTCAAAGAAGCATCAATCCGACACTGAACAAGAGAAACAATGAAAAAGTTCTTACTTTCAATAACTCGACACTTTGAGAGTTTGAGTTTGTTCCTTTTTGACTATCGACCCGCCAGCAATCAATTCGTCGATAGAAATTGAAAGGTTTTTGAGTAAGCGAGCTTTTATTTGTACTCATACAAAAAGTTCGAGTAAAGAAAAGTATTGTAGCTAATTTATCTGGTGACAGTACAATTGAGTCAGCTAGACCAGGTTTGCAACGCGTGAGTGATATCTTCAGAATTTCAAGCGGTATAGCATACGGTAATCGCCTACCATTAGACGAATCGTAAGTTATAAAAATATATGTGGCGTGACTCTGAAAGATAGAATAAGGAATAGTGTGATAAGAGAGAGATGCGGCATGAAAGTGGATATAGTGACAAGAATAGAAAAGGGTATGTTAAGCTGGTTTGGGCATGTAGAAAGAATGGACGAGGAAATGCAAGAGGAAGACCAAAGCGAACGTTTCTGGATCAGATCGGAGGCGTTCTGGACAAAGGCCAGGTTAAGGAGCACCTTGAACCGACGGGCGTGTATGAGGAATGTGATGAAAGTGAATGAAGCCAGAGAAGTGTGTCAGGATCGTAGCAAATGGAAATCCGTAGTCTCTGTGTATGTATGTATGTATGTATGAATCGTAAGTTTGTTTAAACCATGATAGCAGTCTGATCGATCCGATAGCATAAGTTTGCGCTGTTAGTATATGATTAGCAACAAGAATTAGAATAAAATACCGTCGCCTAAGCCTGCTATATATATTGCAATACAGAAGTGATGTTTGTTCTTATCAAAACATGCCATCACAAGCATATATCAATCAAGCTAATGAACTATATACCACAAGATTGTCGAGTACAGATAAAGGACCAACGTTAATTGACTTACTGTAATGAACTACATTAAAAAGTTAAGTGAGGACTCTCCATTTCATCTCAAAATTGTCTGTTATCGAGCACTGGCACAATAAAATTCACTATGACGTAATATCTCTCTGATTCTAAGCAAAGCTTCAGTAGTCAATGTAAGTCAACTTACGAAATAGAATCAGTAGTAGTATACTACTAGAACTGATGTTAAAAATAGGATGCCTATACGAACGAAGTTCAAGTAGTTTCCAGACTTATCGCTAGCGGCTGCACATATAACTTTAAACTTTTTCACTTACCGCCTTATCCTCGCGCGCTTAGGGTTGTCGCATCACCGTCAAATGCACCTGTTGTTTAAAACAAATTAATGACTTTACGAGGGTCTACAGCAACCCTTCAAGTTGCGTCACGTTCATTTTGTACCTTATCAATAGAGCATTTGAATTTCTAAACAAAATTTTATTACTATTAACGAATGTATTTCTTTTAAATGGCCTAGGTCATTTCGTCTTCTCCATTTCGACTTGGCTTGGCTTTGACTTGGCTGCTGACCATGTTACAAAATTTATTGTATTATGCTATTGTATAGCTTAGCCCAAATCGTTAGGTACGCACAGCTCAGATCTAATTGAACTTTCAAGGTTATTTGTGAATCAGTTCCAAAAGCTTCACTCTTAGCTTTTGGAATTGATACAAAAATAATCGTTCTTGAAGTGAAATCCCGATGCCAAGAAGTAGCATACAGGATTAAAAAACAAAATTTAGGTGTTCGATCAAGAATTTTGATCAAATTCTCTAGTTTTATTATTAGAAGATTACTTGCATTAAAAGAAACATTATTTGCATTGTTTACGGTTAAATTCATCCGTCCATCGGCGTACGGCGATCGTAAGTTATCATTATATTTTATCATTATATCTCAATATTGTTAAGCTGGTAGGTTATATACGGAAGCAAATAAAAGTATATATTATATTAAAATAATCCGTTACACATGAAATAAAATCGTGAACACATTTTGTCTGTGTATTTGTGCACAGTAATCTCAACATTTTGGATGTAATGTGCAGTGATATATGTAAATTAGCTTGGTTTAACATCACAGTTTGTTTCATTGAAATATATGCCAAAAAGGCACAGCTGGTAAAATATATTAGGGGTTAAAGCATGACATAGCCGATATGTACTGAAAAATTGAAACTCGTTTTTTTCTATGATGTACCATATTTATTTAATCGAAATATTTACCCTCACTATCTATACATTGCTGCCATCTAAACGGAAGTTCATTTATGCCTTTACGATAGAACTCCGGGGACCTAGATTCGACAAACTGTGTTAAAGCATTTTGTACTGCCTCCTGGGTAGAATTCTTTTTATCACTGGGAATATTGACCAAACCACAAAAAAAATAGTAGTCCGTTGGAGCAAGGTCTGGCGAGTACGGTGGATGACGTATGGTTTTTAATTGCAGCTCCTGTATAGTGACAACGGTTTCTCGTGCAGTGTGAGGTCTTGCATTATCATGGAGGAATAATGGTGAACATCGATTCACGAGTCGGGGCTGTTTCACTGCCAGTTTCGCCATCATTGTTCGAAGTTCGGCACAATAAACATCTGCTATTATTGCTTGACCAGACCTGAGAAAGCTATAGTAAATAACACCATGAAGAGATCACTAAATAATTACCATTACCTTTTTATTGGTTAGCTTTGGTTTAGGGCACTGTTGCGGCTGCTGGGACCGCTCTTGTGGAACGTTGGCTACGACTGGGTGCTTCGGGGCACGCTTCCCGCGAGTATGCGGTTGGCGTGCTATGCCGATGACACCCTGGTAGTAGTCAAGGGGTGGGACCTAGGGCAGGCGATGCGGTTGGCCGCGGTGGGAGCTGCCCTAGTGGTCAACCGTATCCGCGCCCTGGGATTGGAGGTTGCCCTCTCCAAGACCGAGGCCCTATTGTTTCATGGGCCTCGTGGAGGACCTCCTCCAGGTACGCGAGTGGCACTGGACGGGGTCCTGGTCCGGGTTGGGACCCAAATGAGGTACTTGGGTCTCATCCTGGACGGGAGGTAGACTTTTGGGGCACACTTCGCCCAGCTGGCCCCAAGAGTCCTGGGAGCGGCGGCCGCCCTGGGGAGGCTGCTGCCCAACGTGGGTGGCCCGAGTGCCACCCGTCGCCGACTGTACTCCGGAGTGATCCGGAGTATGGCCCTTTACGGGGCACCGGTCTGGGCGGACGCCCTTAGTCGCGACAATATAACCCTGCTACGACGTCCGCAGCGGGTCGTCGCGACGAGGGCCATACGCGATTACCGGACGGTGCCCTGGACGGTGGCGTGCGTGCTGGCCAGTGACCCCCCCTGGGAGCTACAAGCGGAGATCCTCGCTGAAGTTTACCACTTCGTGGCGGCGAGGAGATCCCGCGGGGAGCCCCCGGGGTGGGAGGAGGTCGCACGCATGCGGCGACAGGCGCGGGCCGCCCTATTGAGGCGGTGGACGGAGGACCTGGCCATTCGCCCGGTCCTCCGGGGGTGGATAGGGCGGCGATTCGGGTCGCTGACCTTCCGACTGGTGCAGGTGCTTTCCGGGCACGGATGCTTCGGAAAGTATTTGCACCAGATCGCGAGACGGGAGGCGACCCCGGCCTGCCACGAGTGTGGGGCGCCGGAAGACACGGCGCTCCACACGCTGGAGGCGTGTGCCACGTGGGGGCCGCAGCGGCACACGCTTTCGGCCATAATAGGTGGAGATCTCTCCCTGCCGAGCGTGATCAACGCCATGCTCGGCGGCGAGAGGTCGTGGCAGGTAGTGGTCTCCTTCTGCGAAGCTGTCATGGCGCAGAAGGAGACCGCGGAGAGGGTCAGGGAGAACAACCTCCTCGCTGACCCTCTCCGGCGCAGACGGACGGGAGCGAGAAGGAGGCGATTTGCCCGCCTTTTCGCTCCTGTATAGTGGGGTCACTGGTACAGAGTCGGGGGACTCTCTACCGGCTTGCACGGCCCCACACGTCTGAGGGATGGCCTTGGTGAGCAAGGCCTTCCCTCCATAGGTGCTGAGGCCCGGTCACCATCAGCCGGGCCAACCGCCGGGGCGGGATGGTGATTGCTAACGCGACCCCATCCCGCTCCACTCCGTCGGCGGAGGGACTGCTCACCCCAGGTTTTTAGTGTGTATACCGACCCCCTTCAGGGTCGGAGAGTCTCACATAACCACCCTCCCCCCCCCCCGGGGGAGGGGGTATCCATAAAGGATTTTCCTGGGTCAAAAAGAAAAGGGCACTGTTGCGGCGTTTGTTGGGTCAGCCGTTGTATTTTTTGCTTACAGTTATTGTAAAGAATCCACTTTTCGTCACATGTCACAATTCGATCCAATATTCCTTCAATTGTGTACCGATTAAACAAGGCAACACGCATTTCTTTCTGCATATAAGTCTAATCATGAGGCACCCATTATTGTCATATTTTTTTATCTTATTGATTTGGTGAAAATGAGCCAATATTACAATATTAGTAAATTTTTATCAAATCGTTACCCTAACTACAGGTAGGGTAACGTTAAACCATGCCGCTAATTCCTGGGTAGTTTGACTCGGATCGGTTTTCACCATCTCCTTTAATTCAGCGTTATTCACCTGTGTGGGCGGTCTTCCACGTGGTTCGTTCTTCAAGTCGAAATTTCCATTACGAAAGCGTTTAAACCAAAAACGCACGGTGCGTTCATTAGCAGTCTCCTCTCCAAACTCAGCGTTGATATTGCGAGCCGTTTCTGCCGTGTTAGTTTCGCCTCGGAACTCGTATTCAAAAATTACTCGGATTCCCATCCGAAGTATCCATCTTTCCCGTCTAAGCTGAATAAAAAAATTATTAAAAGTTAAAAATCAAATGTCGCACATTTTTAAAAATGGATATGTGTCATGTAAAAAAAGTTTCACTCGAAAATCTCACACCATGAAGGTTTTATGACAATTCACAGTATTACTATACAATGGCAACTTCATACTTTAACCCTTATTATTTTGGAAATTACGAACGTAATATATCGTACTAGAATCATCCGAAAATTATAACAAAAAGACTATGTACCAGACCCTAATCGGTTCAAATGGGAAGCTCGTACCCAGTTGGCAGACCGAACTTGCAAATTTACATATCAATCTGTCTACCTTACCAATCAGCCCGATCGATAAGGTGCAAAACGGTGTAGAAAATTTAAAATTAGCAGTTACACTACAGCCTTTGTGAATAAGCATGCAAGTGACACTGACAAATGATTTTCAAATTGTACGAATCTGCTATTTCGTTCGTTTAATTTTTAATTAAAGAGTTTATACCGTCTCGGTATGCAACTGACTGGAATTTAATTTTAAGACTTAAGTTATTTATTTATAAGGCTTTCGACATTTTGTTCGCTTGAATGACCTTTGCTGCCTCTTTGGTATGTAAGTTAGTAATCAAATTATTGCGGAAAATAATTAAATTTACAATTATGGGCGCTGACAAGTTAAATACGCGTCATTATTTTGAATGTTTGCAAGAGCCTTGCAGATATAAAACATTTTAAAACGGTTACTTTGGTACAATTAATTATACTGATGGTTTCATGAGAATAAATGTAAAAATAAATCAAATTTATAGACATTATTTTCTTACTTAGTTACAAAATTTAACATATATTCGTAGTCCCTCACCTATTTACGAAGTATATTTCCTAGGGAAGGCTTGAAGGGGCTACTATACACAGCCATGCCTGAATCCGTATCAGTATGCTCTTACTTTTTCACACGACTAGTCTCTTTCTTTGAAAAGACAACTCCTGCACTAGAATTAATTCCTGTATCGCATGGACCTTACAAACATTCAAACAACGGACACAAAGAACACCCAGACTCAGAATAACTAAATGTGGATCACACAAATTTTTGTCCCGTATGAGACTGAATCCACAGTAATCGGCCCAGTGGCAGCAGCCAAGCGACCATCCCCCTCTCTACGACTAGTCCAGTTTATGATATAGCATTCCCCTACATCAACCGTCCGGTTATAAGAGTGGGAGCTGCTGTACCTTCTAGTGCCCGAGAGCACCTTCCGGGACCAGTTATAGACAGGTGTTGTCCCCAAATCTCTATTTCTGCAACCTAACTCCAGAGGTTCTCGTAAGCGAGCTACCTCGTGCCCAAGTGGCACTACCTATTCTCCAGATAGGTGCCGGAGCAATAAAGCCGCTCACCACTCGCAACTTTGGGAGTTGCTAACAAAAACCTCGCTGAAGCCGACGTAAAGGCCGCCTCCCATTTCTCCAGTATGGTACCGGAGCTGTATAAGGCACGCTCACTTCCCGACTTACATCCATACGCCTACCCAAATAGGCCTACAAGCCGGGTGTGGCCCGAGTCACTCTAGCTATGACTCTTACTTGCTGAGCAAGCAAGCCCCCGAGATGCATTGTGGCGGCAACCACGCTGCCACTTCGCTAAAGACAACTCCGTGCCTCGCGCGACCGTCTAGTTCGCACTAACCGCGCCTGAGTCCGACGCTCGAACGCCAAGCGCTTGCCGAGCAACGAACATGTCGTCCTCAGCGGCTAACCACATAGCCCCTGCGAGTCCAACACCAATGTCAGGCACCGCACACTGTATTCAGCGGTCGATAGAACACACCTTTCGAGGCGCAGTGGGCTTCCTGACCCCGCAGTACCCTGGTCCTAAGGGGGAGACCCGTAGTTCTCCCCCCGAAACCCTACTTACTCGGGTCCTGAAATCCTGAAGATAGGGTAAGGGCGAAGCGACCAGTCAAACCACTACACTATCCGTACACGAAACATAGAACCAATTACGCCAACGTATTTATATCTCAAAAAGCACTGCTATCTTGAATCAGCGTCCAATTAACGAAGGCCCCTAATCACAAGGGAAAGCGATGCGCGATGCGTATCTATGATCTGTGGATAACACACGTGCAGCCTGGAGCCCTAATATGAATGTGTTCACACCCTTTGATGACACGTTTTGAACACGTTCTGTGCGTATCATGATCATGGTTTTACGCCCAGTTTCATGTGTACATTAATGTTGTGTGTGTAACGTTAGTAAATGCGACTGATACAGAATCTGGAGTTCTTTTTCTGGTTGGCGAAGCAGTAGTTAATACGACTGCTATGCATGAGGTCTTCAGTTAAATTCCAAGATAGGGTATAGTTATGAATGGTATACAAACTTGATTTCAGCTGTCCTTCGCGGTTCCAACTAGACAAAGTTATTTAAAATGCAACAATCACTTTTCAAAACCTATGACATTTCCAGCGATTAGCGCGTTCAAACAAAAAGCAAACAATTTCTCCTATTTTATTATATTAATATGGATTAATATTATATTATATTTATCGGTATGTATGTTTATATTATGTAACATATCATTACTATTGTGTTATTCTTTAATTTATGTCCATATATGTTTCTAGTGCCTCGGAGAGCACGTTAAGCCGTCGGTCCCGGCTGCCATGAACATCTATGGCAGTCGTTATTGGGAAAGTCAGTACCCTCTAATATCAGGATATCAGGATATAAAATTATACCCTAAGGCTAGACCAGTGTCGCCTTAGGGTATCGTTAGCCTTTGGGTTGCGGAGGTCAGGAGGCAGCCGCACCTTGTAAAAACTGATACCCAGTCAAATTTGGTTAGACTAATAAAGCCCACCCCAAGTGACTTGGGAATAATAAAGGCTAAGGCAGAAGAAGATATGTTTCTAATGCTATTATATGCACCTACTTCTTTTTATCTCTGACTCACCTTACGATTGACTGGTATATAATGCCCTTCACATTTAGGCTTCATTCACACGTGCCACAACCACACCACATCGACGCGACAAAAGGTGATCAAGCAGTGGTTACGTGTGAATAGTGTTGCTGCAGCATTTTGCGGTTGCGTTGTGGTTCCTACAAAATGTGGATGTGGTTAAGTTGTCGTTAGTAGTTGCGATGTGGTTGAGACGACGCAATGACGCTCACGAGTGCAGACAGACAGTTAGACACCGGTATTCGTTGTCGAGCGCAGTGTCGGTGCGTCGACGCAGCATTGTGTCTGCGATGATGAGGTCGGACGCTAGTTCGCAGTGTCGCTGGTGGTTGTAGTGTGGTTGTGGTATGTGTGAAACAAGCCTTAGTCCGCCGATGTATTGTTTTGTGCATGAACTTTTTAATAAATAAATAAGATAAAAGTAAAAGAATTTTTACGCCTTCTTCAGTAACTCGATGTACCATTTATCTCTCAAATATAATATACAGGGTTAAATCGAAATTACTAATAATTTTTACCGACCATTTAATACCTTTACTTAACAAATTTTATTCTACTACTTTTCAAAATAATTCATTATTTGATATTTTCATACGAAAATACTTAATGGCGAATATTTATTTTTTTAAAGTTTTAAAGTTTTGTAAGAAGACATTGAACAAAAGTTGTTAAGTATGATGTACAGAAGACTCGGTAAAAGTAAAACGTTATTAGTATTTTTCGTCGAACCCTGTATATTTCTCGTCAAGCTTTTTGTTCTGTGTCTGATATCCGCACATTCCGATATCTCCGAACAACAAACTTTCCTTTCAAGTAAACAGTTTATCGGCACTCCAAATCACGGTTGACAAAAAAAGGAAAGAAACATATTTCCTTAAAACGCATTCCATTCCAAAGATTACTTGGTAAACGAAACGGAGTCAACAAACAAGTCTAGAGAAGAGATACCGTCGGGCTTTCAACAAATGAGGAAAGCAATGCAAAGGACAGTAATTGTGTACTTGTAGATTTTGAATTGAGTGAATGAAATGGAATTTACTTCGGTAACTATGTACGTACCAAGCATACTTTAGGCGCTTATAAGTATGTTTTCTTACAATTGTATTTATTAGTATAACTAGCTTTTGCCCGCGCATTCGCTCGCATAAAGAAGGATGTTAGTAAAAGTACTTGTTAAAAATAATATGTGGCCTATGTTACACGGTAATAATATAGCTTTTTAATGGTGAAAGAATTTTAGAAATTGGTTGGTTAGTTCGTGAGTTCAGTCCTTAAAAACATACAACAAAAAATCAAATGGTTCCTCTTTATAATATTAGTATAGAGCATTAGTTCCCAAAGTGTCCAGGTGGACCCCTAGGGGTCCACGGAAGACTCGACGGGGGTCTACGTTGGCGTGACAAAAAAATGGGGTTCCACAATTCGTAAGCGGGGTCCACGAAACTTTATTTGCTTTCGATAATACTCAATAAGAAGCTCAGCGACTGTTACTTGTAAAAACTTGCATATTCAGTACCAGTGGTCGAATTTTTTACCTTGGTAGGTTCAGTCCGGAGAATTGAAAAAATAAAATATCTCATTCTTCCCCAATATAAATATGAATGCCAAGGAATATGGTAACATTACCATATACCAAAATTTTGCTGGTTCCGGTGGACCCCTGCAGCTACATAGCTGCAGGGGTCCAGCAAAATTTTGAAAGTGGTCTATAAAATAAGTCTGGGAACCTTTGTTTGTAACCGAAAAACTATAAAACAACTGAACCGATTTTTATCATTGTTTTACTATTAGGAAGCTTTTTTATCAAGAAGTAACAGGCTATGTAACGTCATGTTACGAGCTAAGGGTAAGAAGCAGTAATCATTAACGTGGGTGAAACCGCGGGTGACAGCTAGTATGTACATAAACGCGAGATTTATTGATGCATGACTATCTCGTAAAAGCGCACACGCGCTTATAAACTCGTATGATTCTCATACACAATCCTAACAAAACAATAAAACCTTTTTGAAATTATATTACATGCTAATTTATGGAATGTTATTGCTTCTTCATATTGCAACCAATTCAGCAGCAATTTTCACAAAAAGGTTTCTATGAAGATTATTTGCTGTTGCGTATGAAATAATGGAAAAAATGAATAGGTGTAACATAACGAATCTATTATGATAATTAATTGGGCATCACTAGCTACTTACCATTAGGTAAATGAGCAGCGATAGCTCCGTGGGGAGACCAACAGACTGCAATGCAGAGGGTTTCGGGTTCGAACCCACGTCGCGCACCTCTGACTTTCGGAAGTTATATGACTTTTCGAAATTATGTGCGTATTGATTGACAATTATCGCCTGCTCCGTGCCTCGGAGAGCACGTTAAGCCGTCGGTCCCGGCTGCCATGAACATCTATGGCAGTCGTTATTAGGAGAGTGTCGACACAAAAGATCCCACAGGGTCGAAGTGTCGCCGGTCTGCACTGACTGGCCCCCACATAAGATACATACATACCATTAGGCAATGTAAAGTCAATAGAAAATCAAAAATAAACAAATAACTAAACTCAATACTTTTTCTAGAACTTATTCTACAATTCAAGCCAGTTCTATTTTTAGCCATCTCGTCAAAAATATAATTATCTAACAGCCGAAAAAGAATAAGTTGGCCCCCACAAAAACAGGATTAAACTTTTTTAACAAGAAATGAAATCACTTGGTAGATAGTCCGGAAATAAAAGACAGGCGATGACTCATTATTTAGGGATGAAGGACGAGACGCCTAACACGTTTCGTCGCGACTAGATTTACATTTTTATTACGATTCCCCGTAGAATAATTCGGGTTAAAAATGTTTTAGTGAAAGAACAAAAGATGCCAATTATTGCGTTCTGTTTTGGTTTAAAGCTAGCAGAGTGGTGAACGAAATAGAGAGATCAACCAGTTGGAAACTACGCTTAACTTTAAAATTATAGAAACGAATGCAGAACTGCAAAATCTAATTTTAACATTTGTTGTACGCATTGAGTATTTATTCCGTTTAGTGGATTTTGCCTGAATCTCGAACAACCTACAACCTTTTTAAGGCAGATCAATGCAAACATTAGTTAACAGACGATAGAACACATGTCAACTGTTACCATTGGTTGACTGAATTAGTAACAGCCAATCAAATTACTTGACATGATTTCGAATTCGGCGCGTCATTGATTAACCTTTCAGTAACCGGGTGCTAGTTTCGGATTCTGAAAAACTTTATTAGATAACTGCACGAACGGCTTAGTGGTTTTTAAGAAGTCGCCTCACTACTGACTCGACGCCGAGTATAGCGCTTTCGAATACTACACAAAATAAAAAAAAATGTGTGTTTCACAAATAGTTGTTCCTATTCTCGGTGTTTTTATGTCCGTTGTTTCAATGTTTGTAAAGTTCCCCGCGACATAGGCACTATGCCCCATGCGAGAAATATCTTTGTATAATACCTTATTTACGGTACAATATAATATATGTGAAGGAAGTTTGCCAACACACATTGGGCCAGCGTAGTGAACTATGGCCTAACATTTCTCACACTGAGGAGTGGCCCTTGCCCAGTAGTGGGATAGATTAGTACAGGGCTGGTGTTATAATGTACAGACTTATTTGCAGATTTATAAATGTACACATGTCCAATGGCTACGCAGTGACATTAATGAGGACGATAAAAAGGAATTGTATTTTAATCCCCAGCTTAAAATCATTGGCTGTACATCGCACGACCTGTGCTGTATCGAATACGATAATAATCGCTTACATTTAAGTATACGTACGCCTTCACCCATTTTGTTTAATGTTTTAAATGGATGTCAGGTTGTTGGCTTTACGAGATTTTGTTATAAATGAGATGGTAATACTGTTGAACTATTAATAGAAGTTAAAAAAACGACTTTATACGAATGTTTTTGCAGCTTAAACTTTGATAATGTCCTTGTTTCATTTTAATGGGTAATTTTCGTGTAAACGTTAGACAATATTATTATTCGAGGCTTTGATAAAGTCTTAATTAAAGTATAAGTATGGGAGACCGTTGGATTGTCACGCAGAGCTCTCGAGTTCGATCTCAAGCCGCGTATTATGTGCGTATTAAATAGTTAATTATCGCTTGCTTTAACTGTGAAGGAAAAAAATTGTGAGGACACCTGCATGTCTGAGAGTTCTCCATAATATTTTTGAAGGTATGTGAAGTCTGTCAACCCGCACTGAGTCAGCGTGATGGATCATGGCCTATCTCTTCTTACACTGAGAAGAGGCCCGTGCCCAGCAGTGGAACATTTTAATACAAGGCTGATATAATTATAGTAGGTATGGTTTTCTTTCGGTATCATTGTCATAATATTTTCACAGTCTATAATATGGCAGTGTGAATTCACGGCAGTAGATTCTTTTTAAAAGAGAAAGAATTAGCAGTGTAGCAAACTGCTCACATTTTAGTAGCTATGTTTAAGTTCATGTAAGCGAGGAAATAACTGCCTATCTTGTGCACCTCAGAACCTTTGGTGCAGAGAATATCCTGGCAGATGAACGTTATAACTCTGACCAACCCGGCAATCGAATCTAGGCTCTCACCTAGTTTAGTAGTTAGTTAGTTTAGTCGTTTAGTAAGGAAGAGAATGAGATTATACGATATCGGAGGCCCAATCACTCTCTTTCTCCCTTCCTGCTCCTTCTCCTTCTCCTTTTCACTTCCTTTCCTAAAAGGTCGGCAACGCGCAAGTGATGCCTCTGGTGTTGCAGGCGTCCATAGGATACGGTGACCACTTACCATCAGGTGGGCCGTATGCTTGTTTGCCATCTTAGATGTATAAAAAAAAAGTATATTAAAGTAATATCGAAGTTAGCTTACTTCTTAAATTTGTTAATTCTTCCCGTGTATCCTCTTGATCGATGGATAAACAATGTTTGGATTTAAAACTTTGTTCTTAAACTTTTCACATTTCGTTTAATATGCTTTGTTTTTAATATTTTAACGCCCCACTTTGAAAGCAGATTATTTTATACATTGTTGGCAATGCTCTTCTTTTACGGTAATATCTACACGGTCCAATAGTAGGTCATGAGAAGTATACTTCTTAGAGCTAATGACGAGACAGATATTTTAAAATTTTAAGACTTGAAATTTATTAAGCCCTTTGCGTGACAGCGCAACGGTCTACGGTCAGCTATCGCTGCTTAAAAAATGCTAACTTGTAATTAAAATATGAAACATCTTGACATCAAAGCCATTTTTATATAATAGGAAATGAGAAGTAATGCGTTCATGCTCGCCATTTACCTGTGGACGAACAGGGTGTGATGTCCCTCCAACACAAAGGGAGGATCCTCCGACCAGGCTGGTTGATCGTGCCTGGCGAGCCGCGGCCCGACTATTGATGTCGGGAGCTTGTATATATAGTTAGTCGCTGTGTAAACTCCGCTTGCGTGATGCAGGATTGTGACGTCATTTGAGCGTATTTAGTGCCATCTGTTAGATGTAGGCGGAACTTCTTCGTCTGTGCGGAGTCGCCACATACCTACATACGTTTTAGGCACGTTTGAAAGCCGTGGTTGGCTCACCACCACAAGACCACTCACAGACTGGTGCGGCTGTCATGCTTACCTTTGTGGTGTAAATGTTTCTAACAAACTGCACTAACCATATCCGTCTTCAGAAACTGCAGATCTGCTGTTAGCTGACTGCTAACTGCAGATTATATAGAGGTTGTGTTATTGTAATCACAGGATACCACGTCCTTTCTTATTAAAAGCTTTATGCTTACTTATTTTAATCGTTTTACACACAATCACGGGATACTCTTAGTGTTTAGTAGTGGTATCCTGTGTAACTTGCGGGCGGTAAAATTAAAAAAGGAACTAGATATACATCAAAAATTACTAAGAACTATGGCGAAAAGTGGGGCGGGCGGTGAAATTTAATCCAGAGATTAAAATTACATCAAAAATTGCTAAGAACCATAAATAATAATATTAGCTCTGTATTAAACTGTCCCACTGCTGGGCACGGGCCTCTTCTCAGTGAGAAGGGTGAGCCCATAGTCCACCGCGCTGGCCCAGTTCGGGTTGGCAAACTTCACATATCTTTGAGAACATTATGGAGAACTCTCAGACATGCAGGTTTCCTCACAATGTTTTTCTTCACCGTTAAAGCGAATGATAATGAACTATTTAATACGCACATAACTTCGAAAAGTCAGAGATGCGCGCCTTGGGATCGAACTCGAGACCTCTGCGTGGCAGTCCAACGGTCTCAAAGTAGGCTATCGCTGCTACAATTAAAAAAAAACCTATTGAAATCGGTCTATCCAGTTAGGAGCTACGAAGTCACAGACAGGCAGACGTATGCATCAATAGTACACCACTCCTCGTATTCTGTTAAGGACTAAAAAAACAGTATGGAACTTTATTTTCAACTCAAAACAATCGAGTTGTTTAATACAAGTTAATGAAATAACAACTACGGTAGTCAATCATAATTATCACAAAAGACAGCTCATTACTTCGTTGAAAACTTATTCAGAAACACAAAACCGTTATCAGTGTTTACTCTCACTCCATTAAAGACACCGATCCACTGTAAACGTAGATATTTCTGCTATTTATTTTATGGTTTTATCCGTCTCGGGTTTATAGTCATCGTTAGTCTTGACAACGCTCTAGTATACTACTGCCATGTCAGATATGTATACTCATTTCGGCCTGTGGCTTCGCTCATATGAATCTCAAGGGCATTTCTTTGGATCCATTTATATCAGGATAAAAAGTATCCTATGTTTATGTTAATTTATTGGTCATCCAATATTCTTTAAAATGTATTGATTCATAGAGCAGTGGTCAGCTTACATGAAAAAATATATCTATATTACTATTACTCTATAGAACTAAGAGGTAGTCGAGTTTGTTGTTATGTAAACAAATAAGTCACTAAGCCGAAACACACATTTTCCTTAAGACTTACGTAGAAGGATAATCTCGCAAAAGCCCATTATCCTAAACCAAGCAAACAGGTTTTCGTACCTTCTTCAAAGCAACTGACTTACTGAAATTCTTTATGTTTATTTTATAGTTTTACTCGTTTCTGCGTCGTTTGTTGTAGCAGCGATAGCTCAGTGGGGAGACCAACAGGCTGCAATGCAGAGGGTCTCGGGTACGAACCCACGTCGCGCACCTCTGACTTTCGGAAGTTATATGACTTTTCGAAATTATGTGCGTATTGATTAACAATTATCGCCTGCTCCGTGCCTCGGAGAGCACGTTAAGCCGTCGGTCCCGGCTGCCATGAACATCTATGGCAGTCGTTATTGGGAAAGTCAGTACCCTCTAATCCTGACACTGGTCTAGCCTTAGGATATCGTTAGACTTCGGGTTGCGGAGGTCAGGTGGCAGCCACTCCGTGTAAAAACTGATATCCAGTCAAATCCGGTTAGACCAGAAAAGCCGACCCCAAGTGACTTGGGAATAATAAAGCTGAGAGAGAAGAAGACTCGTTTCTGCGTTACAGTCATCGTCTTATTAGTGGTTTTTGAAATACAGATGCAAACAACAATTTGCTAAAGCGTAAAATGTAAGGTAAGTGACTTCTATGCAGCTGCGCACTGTCAAACATATCTGTACTAAAAAGCGCATATAGCTTTAAAATAATCGGGAGGAGAGATAGGTCATTGACGCATACCTCTCCGCGGGGCGACGGAGAGGTTATGTCGGGCTTACCGGGGAAAAGATACCCCGGTAATACCAACTAAACCTACCACGGTGTTCCTCGACATAACCATAGACGGCGAGGCCGCGCGAACCGCTTTCACATGCAATCGCGACCCCGCCGTGGTTTTGGCCTGTCGTGTGAAACGGCAGGCCACTGCACAAATAATATTTTCTCCACCGTCCCCCTGACGGGAGGGGGGGACAAAGACACGATACAGAGGCGCACGTGGGAACACGCACGCCGCCTCTCGGACCTGGTGCTGATCGGGTGGCGAGCTGGCCCACGCAGCCCACCACCCCCAGGTCAAACGTACCTTCGAATAACCATTTTTTTTTTTTTTTTTTACCCAGGAAAAATGCTTCATGCACTACCCGCCGGCTAGGGGACGGCACCGGCGGGGGAGTGTGGGACTCCCAGCGAGACGCGCTGGTATACCCACTAAAAAACCTGGGGTGTTCCCTCTCTCATCCAATAGGGGGGGCCAGTTGGGAGCTCTTGGAGGATTCATCCATAGCAGGCCCCCCTTCGAATAACCTACCCCAACTTCAAATAATTATTTTGTTTGGTACTATATAATTTGCAAATTTCTATGAATGTGTCTTAGGTGACAAAATAGGATCTTCGTACATCAAATATTTTAAAAAGCTTTGAGTGAAAACTAAAACTAACAGCAAGCATTTGGAAACTACAGATCTAACCTCAAGATTCGTTTTCCAAGATATATTATGCAGTAAACGTGCTTAAATACCTTGATTTCGTGTATTAATGCATGTTATCTGCTGTGATTGACCGACTAAATAAGCAAGAACCAATAAAATGACATGAAATGAGTTAGATTTTTGACATGTCATTCAAAAAACAAGTGCAACTTTTAAAGTAATTATATTATTATATAACTATATATATCGCAATATCGCAAATATACCGCAGTGTCTCAAGACCTTTTGTCTTGAGACACTGCGGCATCTTTGACCAGTGTGTGTTGCCAGTGTTGACATACGGATCCGAGACGTGGTCGCTCACTGTGGGCCTTATCAGAAGGCTCAAAGTCAATCAAAGGGCGATGGAGAGAATTATGCTCATGGTTTCCCTGCGGGATCGAATCAGAAATGAGGAGATCCGCAGGAAAACTAAAGTAGCAGTGGCAGTGGGCAGGGCACATAGCGCGCAGAACCGATGGCCGTTGGGGTAGAAGTAGGCCTCCTACAAGGTGGACCGACGACCTGGTAGGTCATGGGAAGCAGTTGGATGCGGGTGGCCCAATACCGGTCTGTGTGGAAGACCTTGGGGGAGGCCTATGTCCAGCAGTGGACGTCTTTCGGCTGAGATGATGAGATAATGATATATCGCAATAAGGTTGTTTTCTGTTATTAGGGACCTAAAATATATCTGATATTGTTTTACGTTTACGCGAATGTTATACATTGAAATTAAACAACTATATACGGATTTTATTGCGTTGTTTATATTTATAATACACTATGATTACATCATTTTGAAACTTTAAACTACTTTAGTTAAACACTTTTACTAGTTATTCTTAACTTCTATTTAAATTATGAAAACTATTTAGATTTAATTTACATTTTCTCCGACATTTCGGTTGCTTTTCAGCAGCCACGTTCACGTGCAGACGTATAAAGTTGTTTAATTTCAATATAAACTATGTATATCTAGCTAAATGTTGTAACAATATACCTCTTTTTACTCTTTTAGGATCACTCAGGCGTGTATCTATATTTTATAATGTAGCACCTATATTGTTGGAATGTTGTTCATAACTTATTAATTTTCGATGTGTTCGAATTTGTTTTGAACTGGAATATTTCTAATTGGATTATATCCAGCGGTTTACTGACAACACACAACTCCGGTATTGCCAACCTCAGCTAAAGCAAAGCTACTTTGATGATGCCATCCTTAGTAATATAAATACGAGAGTGTGTTTGTTGGTTTGTCTTCCTTTGACGCAGTAAAGGAGCAACGAATAGACATGCTATTTTATGTACAGATAAGTCATATCAGCGGGGCAATATATAAAGTTTGTATGTTATCCTAACTAATATCATAAAAGCAGATGTGAGTGAGTTTGATAATCAGTTACGTTTTCACGTCTTAACTACTCGACCAATAATCACACAATTTTGCATTCACGTAGTCAGGGGTACAAAAAAGACAGGCTCCCTCATATCCAGGAAAAACGCATGCCAAGCCGCCGATAAAACTTAGTAGGCATTTGACCGCGGCTTCGCACCCGTTTTTTCTGGATAAAGATAAATTACAAATAGAACCTTAGTGTAAATAATGCAATAAGATGACCTACGTTTGAATTCCGTGTAACCAGCGCCCGTATCTTCACACGAGACTCTAGGAATAACACCAATATGGATGAACTTTGATAAGGTAACGAAGTGCAAGAGGTATGCACCATATTTCCTTCATACATCAACCAATTAATGTATTGTATTGCATAATTAAGTCACATATTAAAATCCTACTTTTTATACACATTCGGAACAAGAATCAAATCCCCAAAATCTTCAAAATGTTCCTAGCTTAACCTGTAATGCTCTACATTATGCACAAAATAAAACGTTTTATCGCATATGTGTTCAAGTGTAAGTTAAATATACTCTCGACACACCATTTAATTTACGTTTATTTTTGAACGTAGATGTAATGGGCTTAATTAAAAATACTAGCGTCAATGGCTGCATGATGCGTCAGTTTTACGACGTTCCCGAAATGATGGCGAGACGACGCGTCGCCCGAAATACGACTTCAACAAGTGATTATTTTGTTGATTAAATTTCAATTTTTTTAAAGGACTCTCGTTATCGGCCTCGTATCTTTTCTTAGATTTAATTGGATTCAAGTATAGAGGCGTTGCAGTGTTGTTCGAGATAATTGAGGTCTTTCGATATTGATTTCTCTATATTAAAAATAAACGATGACAACGTCTTCGGCAAATCATGAAATTGGAAAAATTCTACATAACTTATACCCATGGTGTGTCAAAAGACTTGCGGAGATTAATTGTAATTAAAAAATATAATAAGACTTTTGTGCTCGCCATTTCATCAACTAACATTTTTTTTTGAGTTATATGGAATAGAATTTTATTTATAGCGTGGGAGAGCCACGCTTCGGCACGAATGGGCCGGCTCAACTGGAGTGATACCACGGCCTCACAGAAAACCGGCGTGAAATAGCGCTTGCATTGTGTTTCGTCGAGTGAGTGAGGGCCAACTCCCCAACCCCTCTTCTGGAGGCGAAGGGCAAATTTAAAAGGCTGGCAACGCACTTGTGACTCCTCTGGAGTTGCGGGTGTCCATGGGCGGCGGTAATCGTTGACTATCAGGCGATCCGTCTGCTCGTTTGCCTCATATACCACGAAGTGAAAAAAATAAAATAAAAAACCAAAAAGATTTAAACCTTAATACGGATCAAGAGTAACATTTTAATTACAAAGAACAAAAATCAAAAAGAAAAAAAATTACCAAATCAGTGTTCGATAAATTATGTATTTACATTGAAGATTTATACTGAAGATGCTTATGTTCAGACTGGGTTACATCGGTAGTGTAATGGGTAGAATTTGAATCCACAAGCTTGTGATCGCAAGTGCTATAGGACTTGCGATCACAAGCTTGTGGATTCAAATTCAATATACCCAATAGAAAAGGCAACCTTATCTATTGGGTTTATCGACTGCCAGCGTTTTACAAACTCTAGCTAGCTTAAAACAGCAAAATTTTTCGGTGTATTGCTTGCACAAGAAGAAAGATTACACTGTACTCCTGCTCACAGCGCTCTGTCTCCTTAACTCTTCTGGAAACCCTGCTCATCAGAAGAATACATAACAAAATTGCTTAGCAAGAATCTACTGTAAGACATAAGATTGAATTAAGCTAAAAATGAATGACAACAGAGAAAGAATCCTCTCTATCCGACGACCTTCGTCAAATTTTTCTTGCAAATAAAATTAAAATTAATTAATTTTCCGATAAAAATGCCATCTCGCATACCAAAACACGGTAGCTGAAGGCATCTGTTAAAATTATATCTAAAACGTTATATTTCTTGACATCAACAAAGATTTATTCTTATACTAGGTGTTGCCTGGGGCATCGCCAGGGTGATAATGAAATTAAAAAGCTCGCAACTAGATTATTTAGTGTCCAGTTGAGTTATCAACTTATTTTTAACCGAGGGAGAAGTTTCTTAAAAAGCGGTTCGTTTCTAGAGCTATTTTTGTACTCTAAAGATTTGATTGTAACCTATTTAGCTAAGTACAGCCTTCTGAGAAACCGTTGGACTGCCGAGCATGCAGAGGTATCGAGTTCAGTCACAAGGCACACCTCGGTGTTTTTGAAACTATTTGTGTTTTAAATAATATATTATCGCATGCCTTAACGGTGAAGGAACAACATCGCGAGGAAACCTGCATGTCTGAGAATTCCCCATAATGTTCTCGAAGGTATGTGAAGTTTACCAACCCGCACTGGGCCAGCGTGATGGACTATGTATGGCCTTACCCTTCTCATACTGAGAACAGGCCTTTGCCCAGCAATGGGAAAGTTTATCAATTATTATATTCAGTTATAATATAGGTAACTTAGGTACACGATCCTCATTGAACCATCGATGTTGCACTTACCGTTCAATCGGTGGTACCTATAGGTATTCACCTACGATATTCCCAGTCTTATTAAATCAAATCAAAATAATTACTTTAATGACACAGTGGTAGTAAATGTGACTGCAGTGAATAAGCTCTCAGGTTTGACTAACCAGTTGGGGAAAGTGTAATTAGGTTTTCATGTCAAGGAATTTTTAATATGGAGTGAAATTTTTATTGTACCCGGTAAAAGTTAGTGGGATGATGACGCTGGATTAAGTAGGTACAGACATAAACACAGAAAAAAAATTTATACAGAGTGTCCGGTAATTAATGGATAACCTTGAAATGTCTTATAGTAGAACTCATGAAAATATGAAATAAAATCTATCATAACTACTACCTGACATGTGTTTTTTTTATTACTGTATTTGTCGGTCTCGATGGCGCAGTGGTTAGTGTAACCGACTGCCACGCTGGAGGTCGCGGGTTCGATTCCCGCACAAGTCAAACATTTGTGTGCATGAACATGAATGTTTGTCTTGGTCTGGGTGTTTCTATGTATAATATGTATGTATTTACAAAAAAAGTATATATGTATGTTTATCCATTGTCCAGTACCCATAGTACAAGCTCTGCTTAGTTTGGGCTAGATGGTGTTGTGTATATGTGGTAGAATATTATATTTAACTTTCTTGTACACTACGACCATAAATGAATAAATTCCATCGGTTTTTTGTTGTTTTATTATTAAACACTAATTATGCTAATAGATAGACAGTCAAAAGTATGACAAAGTGTTGCATTTTTTTTTCTGAACGGCTATCAGTTCTACTGTAAAACATTTCAAGGTTATTCATTAATTACCGGACCCCTGTATAAGCGCGAATCTTCCATGTAAAAACTAGAGCGAGCACAGTTCAATACTGTGGTAGAAAAGTCAGGAAGTTCCTTAAGTAAAATCTCGCAAACAAATAACCTTTTGATGTGTTTCTGCAGTAAGTAGACTTTCCAGAACTTCTTAAGTATACGCTGTGCTGTCAACACGGTACAGGTTGTATTTGTGCCTTAAGTTAGCAGCGAAAGGGGTTTCTTGGAATAACGAAAAAGCGGGAGTAATATCTCTCCACTGGTGTGGCAAATAGGTCATGGTGAACACTCATCAAGCTCTTTATATGCTGGTTTGCAACCAAAGTAGTATTAAAAATACAAATTTGTATTTTAATACTGATGTAGTTTAAGTTGAACATGTCTTTTTCTGGATGTTAGGTACCCTAATGGTTAGTATATTCTTTTCTGCTCGCCTGACAACGTGTATGTGAAATTTCATGATGATCGGTCCAATACTTAAAGCGTTATAATATTTGTTAGGATTATTTTAGGTTAGGGCGCTACTAAACGATCGATTGGAATTAGTTTTTATAATAACTCAGATGTTCAGTCACATTTACAATTTTATCATAGTATATTTGATATAGAGAGCATAACGTTTTCTACGTGGGAGAGCCACGCTTCGACACGAATGGGCCGGCTCGACCGGAGTGATACCAAGGCCTAACAGAAAACCGGCGTGAAACAACGCTTGCGTTGTGTTTCGTCGAGTGAGTGAGGGTACCGGAGGCCCAACCTCACCTCCTGGGGGGAAGGGCAAATTTAAAAGGCTGGCAACGCTCTTGTGACTCCACTGGAGTTGCGGGTGTTCATGGGCGGCGGTAATCGCTTACCATCAGGCGATCCGTCTGCTTATTTGCCTCCGTAACATTAAAAAAAAGAAGAAAGGAGGAAGAAAGGTCCTGAAGAAAGGACAAACATACATATATACCTATATATGTATAACACTAGTTAGTATAAGCAACAGATATATATTTCAATAAAAATACAGAATAATAGACGACCCTCGTCATAAACGGACATGACGAGTCGAAATTCGGAAGTAATGCGAATTTTGTACCTTTTACCTTATATTATTAGAAGTTTTGTAGTTTGTAATACGGACGATTACATTCGACGTATTATTGTTCAATGTAAAAAAAAAGTATATATGTATGTTTATCCATTGTCTAGTACCCATAGCATAAGCCATTTTTTGTTTTTTATACAACTAATATTGCAAACAAGCATATGGCCCACCTGATGGTACGTGGTCACCGTAACCTATGGACGCGTGATACCAGAGGCATCACTTGCGCGTTGCCGATCCTTTGGGAAAAAAAGGAAGCGGGAAGGAGAAGGAGCGGGAAGGGGGATAGAGGGTAATTGGGCCTCCGGCACTCTCACTCATCAAACGAAACACAACAGTAGGAACACTGCTATTTTACGTCGATATTCTTGAGAGGGTAGTACTTCTACGGTCGGGCCGGCCCATTCATGCTGAAATCAGCGAGGCTCTACTATTAAAGCTCTGCTTTCTTTGGGCTAGATGGTGTTTTGTGTATTTGATAGAATGTAGGGGAATGCGATGGCACTGGCGCGTAGTTTTTGATTCCAAATAAGCACTTTTTATTTGAGTTTTAAAGTTTATCTTCACTAGATATTAGCCTCGGATTTGCTTGCGTAAATGTATGTAGGTTACGTTAGGATAGTAATAGTAAAATTTTCTGAATGTATGTAACAATGTATATGCTAAAATGATGATCAGTTGAGTAAATTAAGGTGTGAAAGTGAACAAACAAACAAACAAACTCACTTCAGCAATTATAATATTAGTTAGGTTGTAACGTTTTAGTTAGTCAATCACGTTTTAGGGAAGTGGTTACTAGGGAATCTATTCAAATTAAAAGATATACAACACGATTAAAACGTTTGTATTTCCATGAATAACTTAGCATATAACAAACGGTATTTTTAGGCAGTAAATATTAAATACACGTTAACAAAAGAACAGGGCGTGGTTCAGTTAAAGGCTCGCTACGTGATCCAGCAATAAGGACCACTTATCTTCATTGGCAGCACGGCAGATAGAACCCTGGAACCAGGCGCGGTCGCGTTTATATAGCGGCTACCACCGGCAGGAGGGAGAGAGGGGCGCCACTCACCACTTCGGCTCGCGCGCAGCCGTCATGGCGCGAGCGGTCTGCGTGACAAGGATAATAATAATGTCCTCCAGACCGAATTTTGGTCAGGGTGGCCAATCTTAACGGAGACTGGCCAACTACTAGATATATTAATGCACAAGTATGTGCGCAAACACAAGTGCACTCTTTGTTCCCTAATCCTCATGATACGATGGGACGCATAATCCGACACGACCGGAGAGACATCAGTCGCAGGACCAATGGCTTTACGTACTTTTCAAGGTACGGTGGTGTCTAACACCGCGAACTTCCTAACCCCGGGCTGCTATTGAGATTTGTTAACAGAAAAACCCAATAACTTTTTATTGGTCCGACCCGGGATTCGAACCCGAGACCTCATGCACAGCAGTCGCATTCACTACCGCTGCGCCACGGAGGCATACATTGGTATACATTGTTTAACTAACAAGTATTTTAGGCTACGGTTAACCACTTACCATTAGGCAGGTTAGTTTTTCACCTAGCTTGTATAAAAATGTCTTCTTCTCCCTTAGCCTTTATTATTCCCAAGTCACTTGGGGTCGGCTTTTCTAGTCTAACCGGATTTGACTGGATATCAGTTTTTACACGGAGCGGCTGCCACCTGACCTCCGCAACCCAAAGGCTAACGATACCTTAAGGCTAGACCAGTATCAGGATATTAGAGGGTACTGACTTTCCCAATAACGACTGCCATAGATGTTCATGGCAGCCGGGACCGACGGCTTAACGTGCTCTCCGAGGCACGGAGCAGGCGGTAATTGTCAATCAATACGTACATAATTTCGAAAAGTCATATAACTTCCAAAAGTCATAGGTGCGCGACGTGGGTTCGAACCCAAGACCCTCTGCATTGCAGTCTGTTGGTCTCCCCACTGAGCTATCGCTGCTAGCTTGTATAAAAATGTATGAAGTAATTAAAGATTTAAATCATAGATGCTTCTTACTGTGTTTAAATATAGTCATCATTTTGAACGTAAAGTTCATTTGACATACAATGCCAACATTACACCTGAATTATGAATATTCCTAAATCATTATCACGCACATTCATATTAAAAATTGTACATTATCATTCTCTTAATATTGTCTTCTGTTGTTTGTCGTTACGCGAATATTATTCATTGAAATTAAACTACTATATACGGATTTTATCGCGTTGTTTATTTGACACTTTATTACATAATAAATGTACCACCAGCTTAAGATCCAGTAATACAAATAGTCAACCCCAACAAGAAGCAAACCACAGCTAGACTTCATGATACTTTGAGGTAATTCTGCGTAAATAGAAACACCAATGATTAAAGTATGTTAGTAGTGTGATAGTTTCAAAATTTTGTAATAAAGTGTAAAATAAATAACGCGATAAAATCCGTATATAGTAGTTTAATTGCAATTATGTTCGGATACTTTATAATAACTACTCTGGAACATTGAGACAACTACCATCTTAGTCTCCCTGTGATAATGGCTACTGAAAAGCAACTGAAACATCGGGAAAAGTGTAAAATTAAATTAAATCTAAATAGTTTTAATAATAATTGAATTAACTTAAAAATTAGTAAAGTTTAATAGTAGTAGTAGTGTAACAGTTTTCAAAATTATGTAATAAAGTGTCAAATAAACAACACGATAAAATGCGTATATAGCAGTTTAATTTCAATTATCATTCTCTGTCATGAAAACTTAACAAGTGAGCTCATTCTTTCTTGTGCGCACTTTTTCATACAATGTAAGTACGGCAGACATATAAATGATTTAAATCTTTGCAAGTAATGTATTACAGTTTGCACCGCAATTTATATAATGTATTTATAAAAGTACCGCGACATTTTCGGCGTATTTATTTCTTAGTGTGGCACTCGTGACTGAGTTAATGCTAGTTGACAGACAATGCGATTACACCCGCTGTTTCCACTTTAATATATATTTCTTATGTGTTGTTTGCATTTATTCAAGCGAGTAAAAAGCTTGCCAAATTCGATTAGCATTCACATAAATACATACATACATTATATTTGTGCCATATGGGATTTGAACCCATATCATTCGGCGTAGACGCAGAAAGGCGACGACCGTTGCATCATCCATGCGGTCATAGTATAACAACACTAGCTGACCCGCGCATCTTCGTCTGCATTACACAAAATAATTGTCCCCGATTTAGCAACTTTTTTTACTCATGCTCCGCTCCTATTGGTCGCGGTGTGATTTTATATTACCTATAGCCTTTCTCGATAAATGGGCTATCGGTTAGTAAAATATTTTTCCAATTCGAACTAGTAGTTCCTGAGATTAGCGCGTTCAACCAAACGAACAAATAAACTCTTCAGCTTTATATTAGTATAGATTTAGTCATCTAAAGCCCTGCTTACCATCCACATCCGCTTATCCACCAACATTTAACAGAATTTTATCAACAAAACATTAACATCTTGCTTTATCCGGCAAACAAACCCGGTACCGCATGATCGTCCGTAACAAGCTTAGACTATTGCCACGGGTCCAACAAATCCCACAGGCAACAAAGCAATCAAAATGATTATCAATTTATTAAAAAGTAACTTTCGCCTGCGTCGTCGCTCGCATAAGCATAAAAGTAGGTTAGGTAATGTTCTCTTTTTTTAAATAACATGTAGCCTATATTACTCGATGATAATAAAGCTTTCTAACGGTGAAAGAATTTTTAAAATCGGGCGAGTCGTTTTTGAGTTAAATCGTTACAAAGAACCACAGAAAATCAAATCTTTCCTCTTTGTAATATTAGTATAGACTAGCTGTTACCCACGACTTCGCCCGCGTGGAATTTAACAAAAAAATATTGGTTCAGCTTGCAGAGATTTTCTCTAAAATAAATGTAGCCTTAGTTACTCCATATAACACCAGCTATCTGCCAGTGAAAGTGCCCGTTAAAGTTGGTCAAGCGGTTTCAGAGATTAGCCGGAACAGACAGACAGATAAATAGACAAAAATTTAAAAAAAATTTTTTTTATGAATATCTTATATACTTTGACATGCATAAAGTAAAAAGCTGTTATTTTGACATTACAAACAGACACTTCAATTTTATTTTATTTGTATGTATAGATAATATTTCAACAATAATTATTAAACAATCTTTCAACAATTATCAAACAATCTTTCAACAATTAACGTAACCGCTATTAACTGATATCAGTACAACACTAATGAAAATGATGTTTACGCAGCGCGATCATTTAACGTGACCTTAACGCAAGATAAATCTCGTGTTGTGAGCAGTTTTGACAGATGGTTAAATTAAACGTCGACTCCTGCGTGTACGCACGCGCACACAAGTGTTAGTCGCGGATGTATTTTGTTTAACATTAATGTCCTCTATCCTGGATGTTTATTTGTGAAATGATCAATATTATTGATTAGATTTTGCCCGCGGTTTCGCTTGCATAAATGAAGATTCTGTAAATTTTTTATTCGTCAGGAACAGTACTTTTTCTGGATGAAAGGTACCCTATGTCCTTTTCTGTACCCCTGAAAACGTGTATACGAAATTTCTTGATGATCGGTCGAGTAGTTACGGCGTGTAAGCGTAACAAACAAATTCACATTCGTATTTATAATATTGGTATCGATTTTACAACTTTTCAAGCTACAATGGGTATTAGTGCGATCTTGCATATTGTTTACCTATTCGGTGCTGACGTTTCGACCAAGTTACACAGGCCGTGGTCACAAGCTTATTATATTCATTATTAATTATAACATATGCTTATACTCAAATAAAAATATAATAGTAATATAATTGACTACATAATTAAAATATATAATATATTAAACATTATCCAACACGAAAGTTATAATAATATAATATTCTATCACATACACACAACACCATCTAGCCCAAACTAAGCAGAGCTTGTACTATGGGTACTAGACAATGGATAAACATACATATATGTATACTTTTTTTTTTTTTTTTTTTTTGTGAATTCATACGTATTATACATAGAAACACCCAGACCAAGGCAAACATCCATGTTCATGCACACAAATGTTTGACTTGTGCGGGAATCGAACCCGCGACCTCAGGCGTGGCAGTCGGTTACAATAACCACTACGCCATCGAGTCGTCTAAAAATAGGTTTCAAAGTTATTTTTGATTATTTAAAACTATTTAATGGGATTAAATATAATGACCACAAAAATACTAATTGCGCAGCAAAATATGCTTATTAAATACATCATAACGAGCACCTATACGCCTCAAATTACTGCATTCCGTCTCGGAAGGGTTAGGTTATGTTAGGTTCCTTCTTAAACACACCCAAAAATAGGGTAGTAGACTTATTTTGATCTCTTTAAATAAAATGCGGTTTTAATTTTGGGGATCATTTACTATTTTTGACTGTTATATTTTACTATATTTGGTGATAAGTTAAACATAAGCCCTATTTAATTTTACTTTCTCCGATGTTTCGGTTGCTATTCAGAAGCCATGTTCACGGGGAGACTAAGATGGTGGTTGTCTCAATGTTCTAAGTGTATATTTGGCAAATACAATAAATTATTTGTAATAATATTTTGAACTTGATATGTTACTTTCATAATAATAGACCTTGAAAATCTGGTGCCCAATATTTTTATTATTAAGTAATAACTGCATTTGTGTTGTTAATATAAAAGTTCTGCAAGTAATTATGGAAAGAGGTTACGTGAAAAAGATAGCTATTATTTGTACAATTGCGCTTTAAATGTTTTGCAAAGAAATTTGTAGAACTGATATTGTTTGGAGACCAATAGAAAAATATTCCAAATGGAATCTGTTTAAATCTTTGATCTTCGTGTACTAGTAACATTCTGCTTGTTTTCTATGTATAATATCACGGAATTGCGTGTTTAATTTTGTGTTTTATTTTATACGCAAAGCAAATAGCGAGGAAATGGTTTTGTGAATACAGCTCCATCATCATCCTCTTGTCCTGGTCCCAATTTATTTAGGGTCGGGGCAGTATGTCCTTCGCTTCCATATTTCTCTCTCACCCGTCATCTGATCATTTACCCCTTTTCCTTACATATCCATCCTCACACAATCCATCCATCTTTTCCTTGGCCTTCCTCTCCCTTTTCGTCCCTCTACCCTCATATTCATCACTTGCTTACCTACATACGTATGATCTCTTCGCATAACATGTCCATACCAAGCCAAACGATTTCTTTTCACCTTATCGTCTATGGGCACCACTTACAGACTACTTCTTACGTATTCATTCCTAATTCTGTCCATTCTCGTCATTCCACACATCCATCGTAACATTCTCATCTCTACTAAATGCAATCGTTTCTCATCCATCTTCTTAATAGCCCAACACTCAGCTCCATACAGTACGACAGGTCCTATAACCGCCTTATACATGCGACCCTTTAATTTCACAGGCAGTTTAGGATCGCAATACAGCTTCATAAAGAAAAAAACAATTAATTATAAAAGAAAACATTCGGTACGAGATAAATGTAGGCCATAGTGGGTAATATATCGCTATTTCCCTCACACGCCTACATTTAAGAGTGTTTACGTCACTCAGTAGTATTGCACGCTGGTTCGCATTTCGCATCGTTGTCAAAACTATTCTCCCTTTTACCAGATTTAAAATGCTTCTTTAAGTTTTAATTTTGGAAAACGTAAATTTTATATAATTTTTTTTAAGTCAATTATCAGATTTTTACACTATTATAAATCTTATATGCATCCTAAGGTATATTTAAAATATCATACCAAAGGCACTCTTACGTATTATCGACCTAAATGTAATCGCAAAGAACTACACTTCCATTAATCACCGCAAGAATATACCACAAGTTACTGTTCAAACAAAAGGCTTTTAAAAAGTATTTTTTTAGTGGAGCTACTTCAAGTTTAATTGAAGATGCCGATGTGACGTGTGTGCTAGATTCTCTTAAATAGACCAAATATTTTCATTATTTAACCTCTTGACCGTTAAGGGTAGACAGTATATAAAATTTCTCGGGCCATCAGTGATCGGCAGCACGGGCGTAGTAACTATAGAGTAATCTGTGTGTATAAGAAATAAGCGGATATTGGTCATGAATGTTTCCTCGACACTCAACTATACAAGTTTTAATGGCAAAATGTTATTTATCAAAATATGCCATCATGTGTATTATGATATTGCTTGATTGATTTTGCACTCAAATGTGATGATGCACTAAGCGCGTTGTTCAGACTAAATGAGCTTGAAAGCGTGAAAGCGTTGAAACTTTGCAATTGAGTGCAGTATTAAATAAGCAGTAGCATTTATACACATAAAGGCATGTTTTAAATGTTAAAATTTTGCAATAATCGCGTAAATGAGTTAGAGTGCATGTACTGTAAGGCGTGTTACAAACAATGTCGTTGCGATGTCTCCTCTAGTACATATTCATTCAATGATTAATAAAATAAAATAAAATAAATGTATGTATTACAAATTCGGATACAAGATAAAGGCTTACCAAAATAAATAAATTTTATTTTATTGCTATAAAACAGGAGAAGCATCGCTGCAACTACCAGTACACGACTCATTCTAATTCATGATTCTCCTGTCTGTCGGTCCCGTTGGTACAATACTGTTTGTTCGTTCAGTCGCCCTCGGGACCTCGCCGCGGTCGTGTGTCTGTGTTCTGTGACAAGTGATAACGTTGCGAGTGCAAGTGGTAGTGCCTGTGTGATTTTGTCGTGGTGGGTATTTTTAATTATTTCTTTCTAGCTTTTAGATTACCGTTGCTAACCGAAATTTGGTCATATTTATTTAGCTACTTAAATTTATAAGATCAATTATTGTTTACTAAGTATACTTTATAAGTTAATATTACGATAACAATATATTTTTTAATTAATTAATTACCATTTTCTGCTGTTTTGCAATTTGATTAGTGCTACAGACTGTCAAGTAGTGATAGCTAAAATGCGCATTGCTTAACTATGTCAGATGTTACGTTCATCTTAGAACGTAACTATGACTTATATGTACATAATGTAAATAAAATATTTAAATAGCATTTAACAATGAATAGATAACGACATACTTAATAAAATGTAAGTAGAATAAAATCGCAATAAAAAGAAAATAACATGTCCATAAAGTATAAAATAAATTTGTTATCTGTATTAAATTAAAATTCATTTCTAAAAAAGTATATTTCTCACATGTTCTATACGGCTTAAAACGATTTAAATAAAGAACGCGTTTAATCGAAAATATAAAACGAAGGATATTAAAAAATAAACCGGGAGAACATTATCATTCCACCTTTGAAACATTACCATAGACAGCAGGTGCATAGTTCTCGCGCTAATTGTAACTGAACCGGTACAAATAGGTGACTACAACGTACAACGAGTTACTACCGTGTTCATGGTGTAGTATTACACAACGCTGTGCCTTTTAATTTAATCGACTATGGTACAAAAATTGTTCTAAATTGAAATAGGAATGACAGACAATTGCAACACAAGGTGTGAAACTGCATTGTATTATTATAAGGAGGCGCCACTGTGACACTTTTTTTACAGCTAGGTATGTATTTGGCTTTAGTTTATATTTTGATGTTCAAATCAGGAACTAATGGTAAAAATATATGCAGAAATATGAAACGGTGGCAATCCAATAATAAGTTTCAGACATGCAATCGAGGGATGGCGATTTCTCCTACTTACTGTATTACATACAAAACAGCATAATTTAAAGGATTGTTCGTACAAGATTTTAGAGCCCATTTGACGTTTTTAGAGTTCGAAGAAACTCTTATACAACAGTTTTGTCCGTCCGTCTATCTGTTATACAACTTTCAACTCAAAAACCGTAAAAGCTAGAGACGCGAGTCGCAGTCAACACCATTCGGCTCAGCATAGTCGATATACCCCGAAATGACTATGACCGTTGACCTCAAGTTCACGTGGTATCACATGACCTTTGCATATTACTTGAACCATTTTTTCGAATTCTAAGATTTACGGCAATTCATTGCCGATTCTCACTTGTTATATGCCACAACGTTGTAGTAGATTTATTATACATATATTTCACGGTGATTAGACATCGTAAATTTTTGACCTTGGAGTATCATAATATATAATTTAAATTTCTTGACTTACTAATATTATATATTATGCGAATGCGAGTTTGTTTGTATCGCTTTCACACCGTAACTACTGCACCGATCATCATGAAATTATTCATATAAATAGGTACATTTCTAGTGATGTTACTTCTACAGACAACCATATCATGCTTTTTACAGGCCAGAGTTAGTATTACAGAAAGATATCTTTGTTAGTTACGTTATGTACATACCTATATATATAGATTTTATCCTCGATGGGGGTAAGCAGAGGTACCTATATAAAGCAATTATTAAAAAATATTTTCAATTAATACATTTTTGTGTCATAACTATTTATTAATTGTGATTTAATTTAATTTTTATATTTGATATTTATTGTTTACAGAACAATAAATAACAGTTGTAATTGTAATTGTTGTAATAATAATTATTGTAATGTCTAATTTATTATTTTTTGTAAATTTTGATTCATAGCACTTTTTAAAATGTTAACCTTTGAGTAGTGCATGTGGTGTTACCCAATAAATGATTGTTACACTTGTAAATGTATCTACTCAATGAATAATTATGTAATGTGTTGTGTTAACAATTGTTGGAAAAACTAATTAAATTAAAAATTAAAAATTACTATGAAGCGTTACAAGTTCTGTAAACTAACTTGTAACAAATATGTCTTGCCACAGTTTAGAACAAATAATGAATCTAATTCTGATTCTATTATACCCACATTTGGAGCTATATTTGTAGGTCCTATATAAAGATATATTGCCGTCTACCAGGCAAATTTCTAGACGTTATGCTGCTATTGAAAACTTTCATCCAGAAAAAAGGAACTGTTCCCAAGTGAAGCCGCAGGCAAAAACAAGTCTGTTCATATACAAGACAGTTACACAATCCTAACTTACATAGAGAAATGTCCACTAGAACGCTGCAATATTCTGTAGGATGAAGACTGGAGGTAGTTCTTTATTCCGAGTATTCTAGGATGCTGCTCTTCCTCTTTTAGTAAACTTGCAGTCCAACTTCTCTTACATCATAATCATCTCAGACGAAAGACGTCTACTGTTAGACATAGACCGCCCTCAAGGATATATACGGTGTGGATATCCACACCGTATATACTTCTGATTAAATTCATTGCGAATCCCAAAACAGCTTAGCTTACTGTAACTTCACGAGTGTCAAAACTTGGCGTTCCATGGTTTCCAGTGATGTACCTGGCTACACACATACATACATTAGTGGGAATGGGGAGGATCAGTCACAAAAACTTCTAGTCTCCTAAGAAAGGTTACTCTGAGGTACTTACTGTATAATGGTGATCTCATCGTTACCTGAGATGGCGTCATAGAGGGGTTGTTCAAAACAAAGAGGGTGCCTTTTCCTTTAAATTATATTAAGCGAGACAGGAACTTATCTGCTGATTGAATAGAGATAAATGCGTGTGTTAATCTGTCAAGTTTTAGAATACCAGACATATTTAAAAATGTATTGTGTCTGGCCATCCGTGTGCTGCTGCAACTCAGTAAATTAATTTATAAATGAATTTTCTGTATGAACGTTTTCTTTTATTTCTATAATTAAATAAATATTTTATTTACCAAAATAAAACTAATGCAACATGGGAAAGCAAAAGCATTAGATTAGAATTTCATTATATGCTTAAAACGAAAGTATCATAATTAAAATTTAATTCTAATGTAATGTTTCCTCTTAGTTCAGAAGCTACGTAACTATTGCTAAAAATGGCATTGAGTAGCCTTTAAGCTGTTTTTAGCAATAGTTACGTAGCTTTTAATCTAATTGAGACTGTTTTACAGGGTTTTTTTCATACAAGTATAACGTGTATCATGACAGCAATTTGTGTGTCTCTTGTTTCGTTTTGTCCAGTTTTGGGGTCGAAGCCCCAACACTCAAAGCTCTAACAGTGGCGATGTGACTGCTTAAATCACTGCACCATATCAATCCATACGACATAACGTGACATAAAATAACATGTCTTTATTTAATCCCACATACGTACACATATAAGTTTCTTCTTCTTCTTTTCGTGTGGTTAGTGGCCAACCTGTTGTCAAGAGTTGTTCAAGCCGCCCGTAGGCCTCAGACATGGCTTAACGACTGCTGTCAATTTGACAACAACCGGGACCGATTTTTTACGTGCCCTCCGAAGCACGGAGACGCTCAGATGAAATACCACTAAGCGGTCACCCATCTATAGACTGACCGCACCCAACGATGCTTAACCTCGCTACCGTTTACGGATAAGTGAGTGCAACTGGCTATGAGTAAGTTTAAAAGATATTGATGAAAGTTGGTCAAAAAAAATTGCTATATTTTACCTGCGGCTTTGCTCGCATAAATGTAGGTCAGGTTAGAAACAGTACCTTTTTTCTGGATGAAAGACACTATGTCCTTTTCTGTACCCCTGACATCGTGTATACGAAGTTTCATGACGATCGGTCTGGTAGTGAGAACGTGAAAGCGTAACAAAGAAACTTACATTTGCATTTATATGATCCGCATTAGATATGATCCGCGTTGTAAAATTTCCGAAGGTAAAATGATATACACACTGACTCTCAACAATTATATTTCTGCCTTACTCAGTTTTGCCCAGCAAGCATCAAACCTGCAATACTACCGCTATGTCTAAGAAACCTTCTTTTAATCCCTTTTAACAAATTCGGCTTAATAAGTTTAGTTCTGAGAATTCCATCTAGATTCTTTAAAAGTATTCTAAAATCTAAAAGTACTCTGTATTTTCTAGGTTAGTTTTCTAAGAACATATTATCTTGTCTTAAGCGATTAGAACAGCAGCCAAAGAGATTCTTGTTAAAATCTTAATCTATAGTTGAGTCAGCATCTCAGGTATGTTTGAAGCACTATAAATAAGACTCTTAAGAAAATACTCTTGTGCTTTCATTGATTCTAATAAACTTTAAGACTGCGCCGAGCGAAATGTGCCAAAACAGGCGGTCACAGTTAAGTGAATAAAATCAACACTTTTTGTTTAATACAAATATAAAATATACATTTACCATAACAATGAATGTGTTCACAATTACTCCGTGTAAAAATCTTAAAATAATTAATATTTTCGCCTACAAATTTACGTTAATTTGCATGAAAAATGCAAAAACGTAAGCTCGTGTTACGTGATTTTTATATTATAACTATAATCTATCCTATTTTACAGCTGAAACGAAACATAAATAGTTATAGTACAATTTGTCCGTCCCAAATATTTAGGTAATTGGTTGACAATAAAGATACATATTTATCAAAAAAGCATTTCAAATCCTCCATACAATTTTACTATGGCGGCCGCGCGCCGATTTTAGTATGCGCTGCACAAGCTCTGTCATTATCTGTCTTACGCTCGGCGCAGTATTAAGTGCATAGTGCTGGTGTATGGTCCTGGGTTCAAATCTACAGAAATATTTGTTATAATGAATTGTATTTTTAATGGTTTTATTTAAATATTACTTTATCTTCGATTTTATATGTGTAAACAAGTATAATCTACGTATTCTAACACAATTTAAAATTCACACTTAAACCTATATATTTGATTCGTTACCAGTTTCAATTAAAATACATATACAATAATTAGCCTAAGTTTATCTTGATATGACACTGGAAACTGTTTTCAATGTGATTCAGCCGCGGTGGAGATTAGCACATGTAGATAAACCGACAAAAAATCTGCTACTAATATATATAGGTATATTGATATCGTAAGGTAATCGCCATAACCAAAAATATTATATCAACTCGCACTTGATCCGCGAAATGTACTCAATCTATAAATACTTCCTCGTACTAAAAGAAAGGCAATGTTTACCAATAGGACCCACAGTTAAAAGGGTTGCAATTATTATTAATGTACTGCCTACCCTATTGTTATTTACAAGCATAATGGAACTTAAAGAGGGTATAATACTCTTTGATTGTCCTCGCGTCTTTTATCAAACTATAAATATCCGTGGGTGACTTTCTTATTCTGCCTACACAGTTATTTTTAACATAGGTGTTGGATTTTAAATTGAGTTGCGCGCGCTCCGTCCTTATATCAATGGAAATTTGTATTATTGTGACAACAGTCGTAAAGCTATTCGGCATAGGAATAAACTATTTACGAATCAGAGAGTTTTTATATCAAACCTAAACGAGATGTCGTTTGATTTTATACTAGATCTTGTCTGCGGCTCCGCTCTCGTAAATGTAGGTTGGCTCAATTTTCTATCTCTTGACAACAGTACTTTTTAGAGTTCGGAAAATTTCTTATACAACTGCTTTGTCCGTCCGTCCGTCCATCAGTCCGTCCGTCTGTCTGTTATACAACTTTCAACTCAAGAAGCGTAAGACCTAGAGACTCGCGGTCTACATACCCCCGAAATGACTATGACCTTTGACCTCTGACCTCAAGGTCACGTGGTATCGCGTGACCTTTGCGTATTACTTGAACCATTTTTTCGAACTCTAAAGGGGCCCTATGCCCTTTTCTGTACCCCTAACAACGTCTATGCGAAATTTCATGATGATCGATCGAGTAGTTAAGGCGTGAAAGTGTAACAAACAAACTCACATTCGCATTTATAATATAAGTATAACAAAGGTGGCACATAAGCTTACGGCCCCTCTATTAAGCGGTGACGATCTATAGTTGTTGAGAACTACAGATATGAGTAAAGAAAATTTAATTGTCGGCCTCGATGGTGTAGTGGTTAGTGTAACCGACTGCCACGCCCGAGGTCGCGGGTTCGATTCCCGCACAAGTCAAACATTTGTGTGCATGAACATGGATGTTTGTCTTGGTCTGGGTGTTTCTATGTATAATATGCATGTATTTACAAAAAAAAAAGTATATATGTATGTTTATCCATTGTTTAGTACCCATAGTACAAGCTCTGCTTAGTTTGGGCTAGATGGAGTTGTGGGTAGATGCACAAAATTAAAAAAAAAAATTAACACTTGATATGACATGACAACATCTTTAAAACAAATTTAAATCGACAAATTAAAGAAAGGGGAGATATGGAAAGACGCCGTCGTACCTTTATCTAAAGTGAAGTAAATAGTGAGAGTTGGGTCGAAGAAGACAAAGCAGAAGTTAAAAGAAAAGCAGAAGACAAATAAGATAAGTGTGGCGTTTATTCCATCGATAAGTGCTGTTCTTGTCGGTCTTGTCTCAGCCTAAAGAAGAAGAAGAAGACGCAGTAGCAGTGAAGTTAGTCAGTCAGATCACAAAATTATAATAATAATAATAATAATAATATTCTATAATAATATTCTATCACATACACACAACACCATCTAGCCCAAACTAAGCAGAGCTTGTACTATAGCTACAAGACAATGGATAAACATACATATATACTTTTTTTTTGTAAGTACATACATATTATACATATAAACACCCAGACCAAGACAAACATCCATGTTCATGCACACAAATGTTTGACTTGTGCGGGCATCGAACCCGCGACCTCTTTTGAAATATAAAGTACTACGGTTAGTGAGTTTACTGAATTCCCACACCAGTTTCCCTGTTGGGTAATACCGTCCAGCGCTCCGAGCGGGCTGGCTCATTTGTTCCATCACCACATCATTGAAAACTGAAAGCATTGCTACTCTTCAGAACTTGTTTGTTACCTTGTGACACACCCGTAGCATCCATATTCCACTTCATTATTCCTCAATTATTTGTGGTTTCAGCTCTTTCAAACAACCTCAAAAGAAGTCAGCATTTAAAAAATAAGTATATTACATGAACCTAGTTATCAAAGCGCTCCAACCAAAGGCCGAGATATTGCCTTGCACTCTTTGCTCGGCCATTGCAATCTCAACTTTGCTGCGTGAACTTAAAGTATATTTTCCAATAGTTTATTCTAGAAGATATTCAGAAGGGTAAAACCGCGTTCAGAAATGCCAACATCACCATGATTTAATTATAAATAAACATACGTAATACTTATGAACAGGGCAGCCAACATAAATTGTATCTTATCTTATTTTCTACGCGACAAGGATTATTATTGCCACAATAAATAATTTTGTATGAAGTCATTAATTAGTATAATTGGGTTAGTCTTGTTGTTTCAGTACTAAAAGTACAGCTATGAAAACAGAAAAGTAGGTATATATAATAAAAATATAAAACATATGTATTAATAACTGAAGAGAGCACGGAATAGTAAAAAGGAAACAAGTTACCGCGCGCTGGCTACTTTCTGCGCAGTTGGCCATAATTTATGGACCTAAAGCAATGCTCCAACTGCGCTTGTTATATATGTAACTAGCTGTGCCCGCGGTTTCACCCGCGTTTATAGATGCTGCGCCACCCCCGTGAGTCGTAGCGTGATATATGACTATATATCATATGATAATAGTTATATAGCCATTAGCCTATAGTCTTCCTCGATAAATAAGCTATCTAACACTAAAATAATTATTCACTTCGAACCAGTAGTTCTTGAGATTAGCGCGTTCAACCAACGCAAACAAACTTTTCAGCGTTATAATATTAGTATAGATACGCGCTAAAAACGTCTCATATTCGATATAACACTAAACCAATTTTTATTAAAACATCAATAAATATCACAACCAAATTTGTTCCGCTGTAGTGGAAAGTACGCACCTGGAAAAAGATTTTTTATTTATTTATTTATTGAATCAAACTTATAGGTACTATCTTTACAGGAAAAAACCTAATGCGACAGTGCAACCAAAAAAAACAATATCACATAAACACTTGGTAATATCAAGTACACTAATTTAATTTTATTACAATAGCAAATAACCGCCAATGCTACTCTGTTAAATTCACTCAAAGTACACATGAATAGGTCTGACTTGTTATGTATGAGATTGAGAATGCGAAGTGCGCGCGTCAGAGGCGACTCCTTGAGCAGGTTTGTTCTCGACCTCGGCACCGCCAGCAGTGGTGACCGAAGTCGGCGCCAAACGTATCTGTTAGGAACACAGCCACAACCACTCCAACAAAGCTGTATTATAAAGTTTTGCTCGTAGTACTTTAAAAATGTAAAGCACAAGAGCAAGTTGCCTACTAACCCCAAGTTCATTATAGCCCACCATGCCTAAGATAAAATAGGTGGGATACATTAGAGGAAAGAAAGGGTAAACACCATAAAGTTTCATATATAAATATGTAGTTATAATAATTTAATTATAACTATCTTAGGCCGTAAATTTGTACGTTTTTCTGAATGAAAGTTACACTATGTCCTTTTCTGTGCTCCTGACAACGTGTATGCGACATTTCATGATGATCGGTCAATTAGTTAAGGCGTGAAAGCTTAAAAAACAAACAACCTCACAGTCACATTTATAACATTTCTTAGGACTTTTATGTACCTACAGTACATACATACATAGATTCACGCCCGTTTCCCAGAGGGGTAGACAGAGACTATGGATTTCCATTTGCTACGATCCTGACACACTTCTCTGGCTTCATTTACTTTCATCACATTCCTCATACACGCCCGTCGGTTCAAGGTACTCTTAACCTGGCCTTTATCCAGAACGCCTCTGATCTGATCAAGAAACGTTCGCCTAGGTCTTCCTCTTGCGACTGTTCCATTCACACTAGCCTTATAAACTTTCTTAGTCAGTCTTTCCTTGTCCATTCTTTCTACATGCCCAAACCATCTTAACATACCCTTTTCTATTCTTGTCACTACATCCACTTTCATGCCGCATCTCTCTCTAATCACACTATTCCTTATTCTATCTTTCAAAGTCACACCACATATATTTCTCAGCGCTCTCATTTCTACAGCATTTATTCTGCTCTCATGCTTCTTTTGCCATACCCAACTTTCACTTCCATACATCAGTGTGGGCATTAATAGTCCTCTATGAACAGCCAAACATGCCTTTTCGGCAACATTTCGACTGCTCATAAAAGCGCGTAGAGCTCCATTCACTTTATACCTACAGTAATAGCATCTATACCCATAACTGGAATCCATGCCACAAATTCTTGGACTCTGCCTTCTCTGAAAACAAGTGTGGATACGGGATGCCCGGCTGTTATCACTATAATCCCTGTATTAATGAACACTATTCCATAGCTAAACCCACTACACGCCTCTAAACCAACGCGATACTGTACCAAAATTAATATAATAACAACTATAATTAATTACGGTGAGTACATTGCTGGATATACAATAGCCATATCCAAAGATCCCCATTGTCCACATGCGATGTACCCGACCCTATTCTTAGCTACCTGCTTCTGTTCACCGGTCGTCCTGTAACCTTCACCGTAAAACCGTATAATAATGTGTTTGCACAACAAAAATACATATACACATATTACGTATCGTATACTCAACTTAGTGTAGAGGAGATACGCTAGGTATATAGTACTAGATGTTGCCCGCAGTTTCGCTTGCGTAATTGATGATTAGGTTAGATTAAATAAGTAACACCGTTGTCAGGGAAACAGAAAAAATTATAACGTGTATGCGAAATTTCATGGTGATCGGTCGAGTAGTCAAGGCGTGAAAGCGTGATAAACAAACAAAGAAACTCACATTCGCGTTTATAATATTAGTTAGGGTAAGAGCAGCGATAGCTCAGTAGGGAGACCAACAGACTGCAATGCAGAGGGTCTCGGGTTCGAACCCATGTCGCGCACCTCTGACTTTCGGAAGTTATAAGACTTTTCGAAATGATGTGCGTATTGATTGACAATTATCACCTGCTCCGTGCCACGGAGAGCACGTTAAGCCGTCGGTCCCGGCTGCCATGAACATCTATGGCAGTCGTTATTTGGAGTCGAAGTGTCGCCGGTCTGCACTGACTGGCACCCACATAAGATACATACAAACATAGGGTATAGTAGGAAGGCCGTGGGAGAGCCACTCTTCGGCACGAATGGGCCGGCTCGACCGGAGTGACACCATGGCCTCACAGAAAACTGGCGTGAAATAGCGCTTGCGTTGTTTTGCTTTGCGTTGTCGGCAAACGCCGTTTTTTATCCATAGTTAATATACCGGTCCATCAAACACCCAAACCATAGCATATACGTATTTATTAGAATCCATACGTAGCAATGGTCCTACGCCTGCTGCAGCTAGTGCCACAGTAGGTGTTCCATCCCACCTTTTATTAAAACACTCGAAGGGCCTCTTCACGTTGGACCCATGTCTCCGTGCAAGCCTCCCAAAGGGCCAGGTATTTTCATAATATAAATTATGTTAGAAAATACCTGTAATAAGAGAAACAGACTAATATGATAATTATAAATCCATTTATTACAGAAACGCCACAATAAAACAATAAATCAGGTAACATTGTGAAAGGCTTATCCTGGTGACCTGGTGGGTGTAAACCCATATATCGCCAGACATATCTTGGTTCGCACATAATAGCGTCTAAACTAATGGCTTCTGGGTACATTTCACAAGCTCCAATACGCTTTGTCCAACGCAGGAATTTAATCCAAGACTTCACATTTGCTTGTAAGTAAACTTAGAGGACTAACGGGGCAGTGTGTAACTAATGTTCATTTTATTCAAATTTAGCTAAACTCGAGTATTCAATGCCTGGACGGCTACTTCAATGGGTGATCTATTTTGAACTACAATAGGATTATCCTGAGATTGTTTGGATAATATTTTATGCGTAGTAATAGATATAGGCTATGGAAAAAAATATGTTGTTTACAGTAGAGAAGCATACCAAATCAGTAATTAAAAAATATGACCATCTTTGAGTTACTGCCCTCTCGATTACCCCAGCAGTATTCAGTTGAGAGGTTATAGGAAGTAAAGAACATTACTACAAAGATTCTGTAGACTGTACAAATGGCGTAGTGGTTAAAATTGATCGCATCGCGCCGATAGATTTTTAATAATATCTGGTATCCTAAGACTTAGAATAGAATAGAATAGAAGCGTTTATTTCCAAGAATATGGTCATTACAGATATTCAATTATTCTTGTTCTGCATATCTAAATTTTGTACATTCTACTATGGTAATTTACATAAATTATTACATAGTTATATAACTTTCATTAGGTCATACATCATGCAGTAGTCAATACAATAATAAAGTTATTTTAATTTGACAAACTACAAAAGAAATTTCTACTCGAGGATATCTCTGTAATATCCAGTATAATACAGTTCGAGTGTTAAACCCTATATGAGGCCATTGTACATCAAACTGTAAGTAAGCAAACGCTAGTTTTAATCCGATAGCTGTACCCGAAGCGGTGCATTGTGCGCTCACCTCTGAAGGGAAAACAAAAGTTCATAATTCCTTACGGCAGCTTAGCTCTATTCAAACTGAGAGTAAGTATCTCAATTTTCAAGCGATTCAAGTAATTTAATGCTTTTTAATACTAAACATTTAAAATATTATAAAAAGGTATATGCGTAAAGTATATACCGTGAAAGAAAACAATACATAAATAATGTAATACATTCACAATAGGGTACCCCTAAAATACAAATAAATTTTAAATCTACTCCATTATAAATAATATACTAGCGTTTTTAATCTGGTAGTAGGGGTAATTGTCAAAAAGGATGCACAATACAAATTGTGACGTAACTGCTATATATGTACATGCAGCAGTCCGAGAGAGAAAGATGAGATATCTCCACTACACCCAAACTTTTTTCTAATATCCAATTTTCATATATTAATAACTCCCTTATTTTGCAATCAATTTCGATACTGTTTTCAGAAAATATTTCTTTTGATTGCTATTTGTTTTTCTGTGTGTACATAATCAAACAGAGGCAATTACATACAGAGACTGTCAGATTTCCTCTGTATCATATTAATAAAATACCAAGCTGTGTTATAATAAATCTGTTGCCTATGTCGCTTTTAGCATTGTCCAAAATGTGTGTGTGAGCTTTATAACAATCGGTCCAATCATAACGAAGGTAACGAACAAGCCAACAACCCAAAAAGTATATGATTTTATGTTTTAATAGCATTCGCTTGCGATTAAATATTAGCTTTTAAAATTTTACTTTCACAACTAAAACAAAGTATAGGGATACGTGAAATAATACGTTTTACGTGCGCACATAACTTTCAGTAGCGTAAATACGCTAAGTGCTTTTACGCCCTTACTTCGGGCCACTGTTTTTGTTACAATTAGAATGTTTCGATATTTTTTATATTGAATTTAGTTCTCATGCATTTTATACTTATTTTACTAGTAAATTAAGTCCGCAGCTGTGCTCGGCTTAATGTAGGTTTAATCAAAAATAAACTGGCAGGAAGGTACATAATGTCTTTATAAAGAAAAGTTGAGTTGAGTACCTTTCATCAAGAAAAAGTTTGTGCGTGTGTGTGTAGCCGCGGGCGAAGCTTTGTAGTAAGATAAGTATAAAAAGTATGAGAAATAAATTCAGCGTATAAGAAATCGAAACACCTTATTAACGTTTGATTGATCATTATGAAATTTCGCGTACACGTTTTCAAGGATAAAGACAGCTTGGTAAGACGAGAATGCGTAACAAACAAAAATATACAAAATAAAATAATCACATTCGCATTTATAATATGGATGAGATGGTTAGGATGTTTTAAGAAAAATGTTAATGCTGGAGAGGTGTTTTAGTAAACCTTTGAGTTAATTAACATAATATAGTTAAATATGTTTTAAAATTAAGTGACGTAGGAATCGAATGACCTTTAAGAATAGATTGATAACATTGTAGATGACGTAACGAACTGCCGTACTATGCGGTGCGATTCAACCGTACGACTTTTACGTAATCTCGGCCAGTTATTCACTAACTATTTGATATATAGATAGTATGAAGACATTATGATAACGGTTCCTTATCAAACAGTTACACATGTATATAAAGTAAATAATAATATCAGGCCTGCTTATAAACTGTCCCACTGAACTAAGCTCGGGCCTCTTTTCAGTGTGAAAAGGGTTAAATCATAGTCCAACATGCTGACCTCCAGCCACCCTGAATAAAAGCCTGCGGGCGGTGGACCCATTGGGGCCGTCCATCGCCCGATCAGCGCAGGTCCGAGTAGGCGGCGTTCGTGTTCGCCGCACGCCTCTCGATGTCGGAAAGGGGACTAGGTCCCCCGCTTTGTTGTCGGGGACCAGGTCCCCAATTTGTGTGTTTGTGTGATGGTTGTGTGGGACCCGCCACGTCCATCGGCGGGTCAAACCTTTGACGGGGTCGCGATTTGAATGCGACCCCGCCATAAATGTGTGAGGAACACCGCGGTGGTTTTAGTCGCTTCAGCCCAAATTTCCATCTTATGGGCTTGATCCCGACATATCCCCATCGCCCGCCCTAAAACCGGCGATGGGGAATGTGATTTGAACAAATCCCCGGGACAAAAAAAAAAAAATTATCCAACATGCTGGCCCAACGCGGCCATGGCAGTTTTCCTCGCGATGTTTTTCTAAAGAGTGATAATTTTTTTAATCATTTAATACGCTTGTAACCAGATAAGTTGCGTGTGTTATAAAATAGTAGGTTATAATTTGATTTCTTGATTATTATATTATAATTAATTTGATTTAATGTATTTATTTAATACAAATAATTTTACAAATCATCTAAGATAAATAGATTATACAGAAACATCTATTATTTATGTCAATCATAGATAGAACACGTGTTGTTGTGACGTAGAACATCTGTTAGTAGTGGGGCTGTGACTAATAAATACAACAGAAACGCTAGGAGCGGGGCATTCTCTGTTGGACCGTTGACTGGAGCAGATCTAACAATTGTGTAAAGTTAAGTACTATTTTATTATGTATTTAAAGTATAAGTATGATGGTTCTAAAATATATTTAATAATTATGATTATATATAGGGGTAGCTAATTTGTGTTAATACTTATTAGTCTGTACTTTGGTAAATGTTTAATTTGTGAATCTTAAAATTCAATAAATATACCTATGTTATCTACATGCTTTAAGTTTTATTTCGACGCACCGAATTTCATGAATATAGTATAATAAGGGTCAAATAAGACAACGTGTGTCGGTAAATGGAGGTTATGTATCGACGGATTATTACCTAATATATAAGTAGATATCTATTATTGATATATAGTAGTTAAAATATCATATCTTTTAACACGTGCCTGGATAACAACTTGTGACTTCTGCGTCGCAGTCCAACGATATCGAACTAAACTATTGCTGTTCACTATCTTTATATATAAAAACTAACTTCGTCTGCACTCCTATTGGTCGTAGCTTGATGTTATACAGCCTATAGCCTTCCTCGATAAATGGGCTATCCAACACTAAAACCACTCCATACGCCATATGCGTATTAATTCGGACCAGTAGTTCCTGAGATTAGCGCGTTCAACCAAACAAACAAACTCTTCAGCTTTATAATACTGGTATAGATTAACATTTTCATAAATGTTTAAGTCCGAGAAGCTGAAAAATTTGTCGAAGGATTGCCTTGAAATAATAATTACACAGCAGCGATAGCCTACTGGGAAACCGTTGGACTGCCACGAAAAGGTCTGGAGTTCGAACCCAAGGCGCGCATCTCTGAATTTTCGAAGTTATGTGCGTATTAAATAGTTAATTATCGCTTGCTTTAACGGTTAAGGAAAACATCCTGAGGAAACCTGCATATCTGAGAGTTCTCCAAATGTTCTCGAAGATATGTGAAGTCTGCCAACCCGCACTAGGCCAACGTGGTGGACTATGGCGTAACCCTTCTCGCAGTGAGAAGAGGCCCGTGCCCAGCAGTGGGACAGTTTAATACAGGGCTGATATTATTTTTTTATTATAATTATTACACAAAATTACATTTCTATTTAAAAGAGATTTTTATACTTTTAATTACTTATTACAGAAATTAAGAATATTAATACTTTTAATAATTTTCACCCTAATAATTAATATCAGAAATAGACACAGCGAAGTGTGGTCGAGTTTAGCTCGTAATTTATAAAGGAAAACCGCCATATAATTACTATAGTAACATAAAGCGGGATCATAATAATATCTTATAAGATATTGTTATTAAATACTTGTTTCAAAACTAGTATTTATATTACTTGCCTGATAAAAACGGTTCCCATAGTTAGCTTGATAATATATTATAATGAAGGATGAAAATAAAAATGCTTTCTTTGTCAACTAGGCGAAACGCAGTTACTGTGTACTCGTCGGCCTCGATGGCGTAGTGGTTGGTGTAACCGAGTGCCACACCTGAGATTGCGGGTTTGATTCCCGCTCAAGTCATAAATTTGTGTGCATGAACATGGATGTTTGTCTTGATCTGGGTGTTTCTATGTATAATATGTATGTATTTACAAAAAAAAAAGTATATAAGTATGTTTATCCATTGTCTAGTACCCGTAGTACAAGCTCTGCTTAGTTTGGGCTAGACAGTGTTGTGTGTATGTGGTAGAATATTATTATTATATATTATATATTATATATTATTATATTAATTATTCTTACCTTACTGTCCACCAACTAAATTGGCGGCGGTAGTACGCTCTTTTACTTACAAATGACTGCAGCATGGCGTAATGGTTTCAGAGGTTGCCTCGCCACTGTCAATGCGTCGAGCTTCATAGTTTTAATCCTCAAAAAAATGCGTGCTTCACAAATTATGTATTTATAATATATTACAATGGTTGTGTACGTTAGATACCAATTACAGTGATTTATGTATACTAATATAATATTATAAAGCTGAAGAGTTTGTTTGTTTGTTTGGTTGAATGCGCTAATCTCAGCAACAACTGATTCGATATGAAAAATTATTTTAGTGTTGGATAGCCCATTTATCGAGGCAGGCTATAGGCTATATTTTAATAAGTTCAAGTTACTATCTACAGCACAATATGGCTTTAGACAGGGTATTAGCACTGAGGATGCTGTAACTGCATTAAGTTCTCATGTAGTTGAGCAGCTTGAGAAAGGAATCAAATGCATATCTATATTTTTAGACCTTAAAAAAGCATTTGACACCGTCCATGTTCCTACTCTTGTAAACAAATTAGAAAAAGGTGGAATAAGAGGCACTGCACTTAGTTTGCTTAAAGACTACCTCTCCAATCGTACGCATAAAGACAAATAGGAAATTACACCAGTGATGCAGCAGAGGTATCTTATGGCGTTCCGCAGGGAAGTGTCCTCGGACCTACTCTCTTTTTACTATACATAAATGATCTGTGCAACACAAGATTGTTCACGTACGCGGATGATACTGCCGTTGTTTTTACTGGCACGTCTTGGCAAGACGTCAAACTAAGTGCTGAGATAGGGATTGCTCACATAGCTGGGTGGTTAAAGAATAACCTATTAACATTAAATACCTACAAAACTAATTATATATGTTATAGCATTAGTAACCAAACTCAGCCCAGAGAAGGTCTGATTCTAAAAGTACATACGTGTGGAGATCTAAGTAATATGAGCTGCAACTGTCCATGCCTTAACAGAGTTTCCAATACGAAATACTTAGGAGTGAAGGTTGATCAATTTTTATCCTGGTACCCGCACCTTGAGCAGACTATTGGTAGAATCAGAAAGCTAAGCTGGATATTCAAAACCTTAAGACACGTGGCTCCAACTAACATGACAAATAATAAAAACCAAACAAGAAATCTTCTTAACGAGATATATATTTCTTTAGCACAGTCCGTCCTGCTGTATTGTATCCCTATATGGGGCGGCGCAGCCAAGACCAGATTTTTGGACCTAGAACGCTCTCAACGAGCACTAATTAAAATAATGTATTTTAAAAATAAAAGGTACTCTACAAAAAGTCTATATGAGATCAGCGATTTACTCTCCGTCAGGAAATTGTACATTACACAAACAATTCTCAGAACACATAAAACCTTACCATATGATCTTTATAATAATAATAAATCTAAACGAAGAAAAGACAGAATCGCTGAAGTTCCACAATCTAAGACCGAATTTGCAAAACGTCAATTTTACATCCGCTCTGCTCAATTATATAATAAAATAAACAAAAAGGAATATGTTCACAATAAAAATCACTATGACTGTCATAAAATCTTAATAAAGTGGATAAAGCCCCTTACCTATGAGGATACGGAAGCTTTTCTGACATACCTTGGATAGCTATAACACCTTCACCCTAACATACACCACTACCACACCACACCACACCACGCCACACCACACCACGCCACGCCACGCCACGCCACGCCACGCCACGCCACGCCACGCCACGCCACGCCACGTCACGCCACGCCACGCCACGCCACGCCACGCCACGCCACGCCACGCCACGCCACGCCACGCCATGCCACGCCACGGTTCGTGTTCACGGTGTTCGGAATCTGGCTGTGCCTTGACTCTACGACTCACCAATTATAAAAGAAATAAACTAGAATGAGAATAGTATTTTAGTAAGTTATCTTATCTCGCTTAAATAAATCTTAGTCTGAATTCAATTTCACTTTAATATTTTCATAAGATATGAATTTTCTATATGATTGTCAACGAGGCGTTGCCTAAATATCTCCCAGGCGTATTTCTAAAGGAATTTATGACAGCTCTTTATAATCATCGATATCTTTGTTTTCTTAAGGAAGATATAAAAAATTCTTTAAAATATAGACCATATTTATCTTCCTTTGGCGTGCCATTGATATACAATATAAAAATGGTTTGTATTACAAAAATATATTTTATAAATCTAGTCATGACAGGGTCTTTTATTTTCAGGGAATTTTAATTGTCGCTTAAAATTCACACTATTATAATCAATCAATGTAAAAAAGATATTTTTACATTGATTGGTAAGAGGCAGTAACAAAGGCGTTGTGTCTGGTGTAATTTGATCAATTGTACATAGAACATAATCTAGTTATATACATAGCTTCCACTATAACATCCAGCAGGTCATGCGCGTATTTGCCACATTTGATGCTTATCCCTATTCTTTTTCTTTGCCTATTCGTTGAGGTTGTGACGATAATCGCCTAGACGCCCGGCGAACGCGGGCGCACGTCACTAGCCACCTCTCGCGACCGGTGGTGCGACACTATATAAGGACGGACGGCGTCAGTCGCAGGCTCCTTGCGGCCCGGCTTCACACTCCCAGCTAAGTGTCCTGATTATACAAGGACCACGAAGCAAGTCTTTAGCGAACCACGCCCTGACTATAGTTCTATAAGTAAAGATTGTCTCTTTTAATTGTGTCTTAATTCATTAAAAGTGTATTTGTTATACCTTCTCTCATTGTACTTCCTAATATATCTACATTTCTCCTAAAGTAAACCCTAAAGGTTACAAGGTTTAAGCTCATATGAGGTCCATCTCTGAATGAAGAACACCTATATTGCAACGTTTTACAGCTTAATCCGTTGTAAAAGCTACATTTAATTATAGAATAGTGACAAAATTTTCCGAAGCCACCAGACGTCTCAACACGTCAAGCCCAAGCCGTTAACTTAACGCGAACATTAAACGTATTACGTCATCAAGCGCGTAGATATTTGTATTAATTTTGACAAAACGTAAATTAAACTGTCAAGCCGCGAAGCGACGCGGCGCTCAAACACAATTTGTATCTGTACACGAGTGTACTTAACTTATTAATGAAACTGAATTTTGATGGCGAATGCTTCATGTTCGTTTATTTCTGATGTGTTTGTTAATGTTGTGTTTAGCTATGTGGTAATATAAATTAGTTCTCTTTATGTGATATTAGATTTAGGTTAGGTTAGCAGGGGGACAGTAGGGATAAAAGTAGTGGTGCCCAAAGGGCAGGTCTATTTGTTTAGTGGCCTGCCGTTTCATACGGAGGGTCGAAATCTCGGCGGGGTCGCGATTGCATGTGTAAGCGATTCGCGTGGCCCCGCCGATTGCGGTTATGTCGAGGAGCACCGTGGTAGGTTTAGTCGGTATTACCGGCATGTCGCTCACCATCTTTCCCCGGTGAGTCCGACATAACCTCTCCGTCGCCCCGCGCAGAAGTAAGCATCAACGCATTGAGCCAAGTAAAATAAAAAAAAGTAAGGTCCCATCCGCCATCCAATGTGTCGGGGTGACGCCTTCTGTCGTGCCGGGGTGTCACCCAGGAGTCGTCGTCTGCAGCCATTTCCAGCCTGCGTTGGACACTGCTGGGTCGCTGATGTAGTTTCAGTTCCAACGACCCACCTACCATTCGAGGCAGCGAGTTGACACACCGTGATAGGTTTAGTCGGTAGTACCCGCGACGTTCCATCTTTTATTGGGTGATCCTGACATAACCTCTCCGCTCTCCCTTTCCAGCGGAGAGGTATAAGTCAAAGCATTTCCCCACGTTAAAAAACAAATAAGGTTAGCTTATTAACAGTATTATTATTACTGGATGAGAAATACCCTTTTCTATTCCCTCTACAACGTGTATGCGAAATTTCATGATGATCGGTCGAGTATTTAAGGCCTGAAACAAATAAACAAACAAACTGACATTCTCATATATAATACTAGTAGTTTTCCCGCGGTTTCACCCGCGTAAGTCCGGTTCCCGTGTGAATATCGGGATTCAACACTTTCACCCCCTTCAGGGTGGAATTTTCAAAAATCCTCTCTTAGTGCTCCCCTACACTCTCCAAGGAACATACATGCCAAATTTCAGCTTCTTGCGTTCAGTAGTTTCGGCTGTGCGTTGTCTGTCAGTCACTCAGTAACGGAAGAATTTTTTATATATAGATTAGTAAGAATAGGATTGCATCGGTTGCACTGCGGCAGAATGATATGAGGTATTTCTGTAAAGATATTGACAGTATCAGCACGGTATCTGGAGTTGTGCTCGAGAGATGACAATAGATTCGCACGTGAAATTAAACAATAGCTATTTAAATAATGTCGGCGTATAACATCTCTGCCAAATTCTTCGGTGATTTAGACGTACGTATGTATATGAGATAGGTAAGAAATATTTGCTGAAGTCGCTTCATAGTTTGACTTTTTTGAGAGGTATAGAGAGAATAAGTTTCAGTTAAGTTTAAGAGAGCCAATAAGTTTCAGGTTTTCTCACGATGTTTACCTTCACCGTTAAAGCGTTTCATATGCACACAACTTCGTAATCGTTGCGTGCCTTAGGATCGAACTCGATCGTTCTTCCATTAGTCTATTATTGCATATGATAGGTATATTTTGAAACCTCTTTTTAGGTTTTGCTCGCAGCTTTGCTCGCATAAAAGTTGGTTCGTTAAGAAGAAATAGTGCTTTATAAAAAAAAATTGCTTTTGTTACTCGGTGATAATATAGCTCTCCAACGGTGAAAGAATTTTTAAAATCGGTTGAGTAGTTTTCGAGTTAAATCCTTACAAACAAGCATAAAATCAAATCTTGCCTCTTTATAATATACTAGCTGTCCCGACAGAAGGTGCCGTGTACACACAAAAAAGAAAAGAAAAACAAATCTAGACCATTCTCGAATCCACTTGAACAAACACAAAAAATTCATCAAAATCGGTCCAGCCGTGTAGGAGGAGTTTAATTACAAACACGCACAGAAGATTTATATATATAAATATGTATAGATAATCGGGTATGGTAACTGCGTACCCTCAAGTCTTATGATAGATTGCCACATTGATCCTATAAAACGAAGTACAAATACAGAGTGCGTCGCATCGATCCAATATATCACCGGTTTTCCACACTATAGTTCAGTTAACGTAAGTAGTGCGTAAAATTAATACTCGCAGCTGTCCTGACACAATTATATGACGAGTGACGAGAGTGCTTCCTCTTTGTCTTGCGTATGTTGATTGATAAATTAAGGGCATCTTATTTTTACGACAACCCGGAATAATGCTCTTGCTTTATGATCTTCGTTAAGCATGGGATATGTTTTTTATGACACCGGGAATAATTACTAAATCGCAAAAGAGACGTATTTGATTCACCTCGTATATGTGCCGATTGGCTGGCAGAAGTATATTTTAAGCAGCTTTAGGCGATTACCGATTAAAATTAAATTATTGAATAGTATAATTTTTTTATCGATAATATCTTTGATCGCCTTAAATACATTTTGATCTTCAAACAGATTGAAATATTCATAACGATCATGGCTTATTATTAATACATTATTATAATAATAATTGATTAATTATTATTTTATTACAAATGCTGCAAACCGGTTACGCTCGCGGTATAAAGACATGACATGTGCATCTGTATTAGGTGTAAAACTTTAGGAAATAGTCATTATTCGATTATGACTCGAAGTAGTCAGTGACTATGTAAGTATCGATCTACATTTAAATGCGTGATCATACAATTACCGAATACTTATTGAGATTTTCTTTTTCATGGCATTTGCTCATCGCTATTTATAACTAAAATTTTCCTGCTATGCTTATTAAGTGCAACGTCTGTCTAATTGTCAAAGTGCTGGCGGACTTTAGATGATCAAAAAACTTTCCTTAGGCAAATTACGGTCATCTTTCTAATTTATAGGAATGTATAACCTACCAAAAAAATTACAAAAACATCACAAAATGTTCTCCACACACGAAAACATACCTACTGTATAGTCAAAGTCAAGTCAAAGTCAAAGTCAAAAATCATTTATTCATTTAGGTCACAAAGTAACACTTATGAACGTCAAAATATATAGGTTAGTGAGTTTACTAAGTTACTGAAGCTACATTTAGGTTAGTTGCTAGGTTCAGGCAAAGGGTTGAGCCTATGAGAAAAAACCTGCAAGAAACTCACGGCTACACTTTTAAATCACCAATTAAATATAATTTCAGTATTTTACAACTCAGATTAACAAGGTGTTGCAGCCATCATGCTATATACTACTGACTATAAAAAACTAAAATTAAGAAGATAATAACAATAATTGCCTCGACAATTTATACAACAATTTTCCTCGAAATAACGCCACAAAATGATTTCCAATCTCGCTAACCACCAGAATACAAAGAAAGCATCCACTTTATTATTGGAATGTATCACTCTTATCACCCACTGATAGTAGTGACCAATGCTCCTCAACATCACCCATATAACAACGGCCTAAGCGACCTTGCTTTGCTCATAAAAATCAGCTGTAACAATTATTACATAAGGTCGGTTTTTCAATGAGCTGTTAAATGTATATGTTGGAATGGGCGCTTGTGTTAGGGTCAAAGAACATTGGCTGATTAGGCATGCCGATTGTCAGTACTTAGAACGAGCGTGGCATTTCAATGATAATATAATATTACTTATTTTAGGGTAGTTCATGTACCAATGTAAGTTGGAATTAGGTCACGTGACATGTGTTTTACACACGTGATACAATATACATACCTTGACACCTGTATATCCCCAAAGGGGTAAGATAAAGTATATTACATTCACGTTGCATCAGCTGTTTGTAAAAGGAGTGATCCTATTTTTATCTACCAGGCTCTGCTACTAGTTCTCTATATAGATATCCCAGAAAAATAATTCCTGAACTGCAAATAGAATTTGAAACAGTTGAAGACTTTAACGTCATCAATGCATACATATATTTTTATAGTCTCAGTCGCCTATCCAGCTCAAGAGGTTGAGCTTAAAGGTGTCAATTCCACATTTCGCCAGATATGGTTTTAGATAGCAACAATAAATAATAAATAACGAGCCTATGCCTAATAAAAATTACTTGACTGAGAAATGAAACGCACCTTTAGGTTAGGTAACCATCAGACTTCTTCTGACCAAAACCACATCCTTGTTCTTTGTCTTGCCCTTTACATTTCGAGGCCGCGGCATTCCTTTCAAATTGCTCTGCAAAACCAACAGTCACTGGCATGCCACATACACAATCAAAAACCTATCGCAACGTGGTTTAATACTAGGTTATCTTGTCGGAGTTAGGCATAACTGGCAGCAATATAGTTAAATAACAGTAATAACTATGTCGTTGTCTGACAATCTATAAACATAATATTGTCTTCTATTTACGCGAATATTATTCATTGAAATTAAACTGCTATATACGGATTTTATCGCGTTGTTTATTTGACACTTTATTACAAAAGTAAAAATGAGAAAAGCCAGCCACAGTCGAGCGCCAGCCTGCTATACTGCCTTATGTAAGGGGTGTCACTGACAAGATTGGCTACATCTTGAAGCGAGCTTCAATCAACACATACTTCAAGCCGCCAACGAAGATAAGTCAATTTTTACCATCCGTCAAGTGCCAACTACCTTTACAAGATGCAGGGGTCTATAAAATAGATTGTGACTGCGGACTCTCATACATTGGTCAAACCAAGAGAAACATAGGCACCCGCATAAAAGAACACATAGCTGATGTAAAACACCAACGCTCGTGGAAGTCTGCTGTGTGTGAACATGTGCAACAGGGGACCAACCACTACCTGAGATTTGACAAACCACAGATTCTCGCTAAAGAACACCGATTCCTACCAAGGATGCTTCGCGAGGCTATTGAAATCAAAAAACATCCTAATTTTAATAGAGAAGATGGTTGGAATGTACCACCAGCTTGGGATCCAGTAATAAAAATAGTCAAACCCAAGAAGAAGCAAACCACAGCTAGACTTCATGATACTTTGAGCTCATTCTGCGTAAATAGAAACACCAATGATTAAATTATGTTCGGGTACTTTGAAATAACTACACTGGAACATTGAGACAACTGCCATCTTAGTCTCCCCGTGACCATGGCTGCTGAAAAGCAACCGAAACGTCGGGGAAAGTGTAAAAGTAAAAATAAATTAAATCTAAATAGTTTAATAATAATTTAATTAGCTTAAAAATTAGTAAAGTTTAATAGTAGTAGTAGTGAAACAATTTTCAAAATTTTGTAATAAAGTGTCAAATAAACAACGCGATAAAATCCGTATATAGCAGTTTAATTTCAATGAATCTATAAACAGTTACAACAAATTCTTGCAAAAGCAACTTAATATTACACACAGTTCCGTCTTTGGTCAATGATTTACACACTACACACTTGAGGTTTTTACCGTTTACACCAGTAGTTTTCAAAGTGGTCCAGGTAGACCCCTAGGGGTCTATGGGAGACTCGACGGAGGTCTACGTTGGCGTGACAAAAAAATGGGGGTTCACAATTCGTAAGCGGGAGATCCACAAACATTTATTTGCTTTCGATAGTGAAGAACTAAAATGTTGGCTTGACTTCACCTATAAACTTCCGATATTTTTAGGAATACCACAGCATTAGAACCAGACCACTAAAAAAAATTCATCCCGCCTACCGCGGTAAGTTTGGTCCAGAGAATTTCTAAAAAAAACCAAGGTATATGGTAGAAATGTAGCTGCAGGGGGTCCACCGGAACCAGCAATTTTGAAAGTGGTCACACTTTACACAAACCTGCAGACGCTGAACCTCACATAGCTCTTCCAGTTCTCTTCACCATTAAATCAGCGGTTAACCACCACTTCAGCTAACATTTGTTTTCACCCCTTCCAGTCTCGGGTATTCTGAACCAGGCTTAAGAACGTTTATGCCATATGACATATTCCGAGTAGCAATTTCGCAAAAAAGTTTTATATTTGGAGCTGTTTTAAAGTAATTAATTTCTTTGAGCTTTATAATTGTTTTAATACCCTCTAAAGACTGTGGTTAAAGTGTATCGTAGATGGCATCCTAACCAATATTATAAACTAGATGTGCCCGCGATTTCACCCGCGTTTATCGTAACTGCGAAACCCCTGTGGGTGGTAACGTGATGTTATATAGCTTATAGCCTTCCTCGATAAATAGGCTATCCAACACTAAAATATTTTTTCAATTCGGCCAGTACTTCCTGAGATTAGCGCGTTCAAACAAACAAACAAACTCTTCAGCTTTTTAACATTAGTATAAATGCGAATATGAATTTGTTTGTTACGCTTTCACGCCGTAACTACTCGACCGATCATCATGAAATTTCGCATACACGCCATCAGGGGAACGGCAAAGTATATAGGGTACCTTACGTCCAGAAAAAAGTACTGTTACTAATCTATCCTAACCTCAATATAGGTACGCAAGCGAAGACGCGGGCAAAATCTTCTATAATTACATATATTTGAAGTCCTTTTACTTCTTCTCTCTTAGCCTTTATTATTCCCAAGTCACTTGGGGTCGCACTGCTCAACCTGGCTACACAAGTATTACAGGGGTGGGAGAATAGGAGGATTAGTCTCAAATAAATAAATATCTGCTTACCCCTTCGTGAATTAAGCGGTGTGAGTCTATGTACATATGTGCATTTTTAACCGTATTTAAGCTTAAATAACAAACATTTAATACTATATAAAATGCATAACACACACGTAATGCCCTCTAATACATAAATAAAAAAGTACTTATTTATTGAGTGGTATCTGTCGCCCGTGACCCTCTCTTATCGCCAAAGTTCATAACACTCTTTATCCTGTAACGCGACAGAAGAGTTTTTGTTCGTCAAAGTTTCCGATAAACCCACTGTGTACTGTTCAACAATTTGGGCATCGCCGGCGGGTGTATGACATTTATTTTTCTGGAACTAAGGATATAAACGTAGGTACTTTGAATTTCGGACTCATTCTGAATAATGTTGGGAAACTGGTTATTACAAGAAGGCTTGTATTTATTAACGAACTCTTAAAAAATCTAGTTAATTTCATATTATTGAAAGTTAATGTTTATCATAATTGTTTACAAATTTAATATTATTATAAAATAATATATAATATCAGCCCTATATTAAGCTGTCCCCCTGCTTGGAAGCTCTTCTCAACGTGAAAAGGGTCAGGCCATAGTCTACCACGCTAGCCCATTGCGGGTTGGCAGACTTCACGTATCTTCGAGCACATTATGGAGAACTCTCAGACATGCAGGTTTCCTCACGATGTTTTCCTTCACTGTTAAAACAAGCGAAAATTAACTATTTTAATACGCACATGGCTTCCAAAATTCGAAGATGCGTGCCTTGGGATCGAACTTGGGATCTCTGTGTGGGAGTCCAACGGTCTTCCACTAGGCTATCGCTGTTAATATTATTTTGCGCATTATAGTCTTGAGCATTTTATAGTAAACGCGGTCAAGTGTAAGTCGATTTTGCGCAATCAGTGTTTCTTATCATCAAGAGATTTTGTAAAGCTCGATGTTATCTTACGCGATTGTTGTAACTTTTATTAGGTACATATAATACGATACCCGAAAATGTGTCTAGTAAGCTTGAGCCTAAGATACAACTAATGAAATCTGCGTGTAATACCATCACCCACCCCTTCAGGAATGTATAGACATGACTCCATTAAAATAAATGTTAATATCGCGAGTTTGTTTGTTTTATTCAGAAAATCGCAGTGATTTTCGCGAAAAAGAACACCGCGATTAAGTGCTTTGTACCAAATCGGAAACACAAATAAACAATTATATGTACAATGTTAAACGTATATAATTCATATGTTGTTTTCCTTCTCAAAATTGTTACATACTTAGTCTTACGCCTTTAACCCTGAGAGGGTAGGCAGAGGTCTAGTACACATACGTTTTTTTTTATACAACTAAGGTGGCAAACAAGCATACGGCCCACCTGATGGTAAGTGGTCACCGTAGCATATGGACGCCTCCAACACCAGAGGCACCACTTGTGCGTTGCCAACCCTGTAAAAACCTTTTAACAAGTCAATTCCAACTCAAAATTTGTTTATTTATTTATATTACATTCAACAATACTACTAAAGACTGCGCCGAGCGAAATGTGCCAAAACAGGCGGTCACAGTTAAGTGAATAAAATCAGCACTTTTTGTTTAATACAAATATAAAATATACATTTACCATAACAATGAATGTGTTCACAATTACTCCGTGTAAAAAACTTAAAATAATTAATATTTTCGCCTACAAAATTACGTCAATTTGCACGGAAAATGCAAAAACGTAAGCTCGTGTTACGTGGTTATTTAGATTATAATAGTAGAAATCTATCCTATTTTACAGCTTAAACTAAACATAAATAGTTATTGTACAATTTGTCCGTCCCAAATATTTAAGTTATTGGTTGACAATAAAGATACATATTTATCAAAAAAGCACTTCAAATCCTGCATACAATTTTACTATGGCGGCCGCGCGCCGATTTGAATATGCGCCGCACGAGCTCTCTCATTATCTGTCTTACGCTCGGCGCAGTCTTAATACAATATTGTAGTTACCACTAAGCAACAATAAAAAACATGCCTGTATTATGCACAACCAAGGAATATAACACACACTTATGCGGCCCTTGTTATTGGCCATTTGAACTACGGTTAAGAAAATCAATCTGTTGTTTAAAATTTAATTCTATAAAATAGTAAAATAGGCAACGTCACATGAGCTTTAGTTTTCAGATTTTGACACAAGCTTATTAAAACCACTTACCGGAGATTCGCAGTTGCAAACACCGTCTTGCTACTGAGAATTTTTTCACAAATATCTAGATAATACATTACTTGATCCTGGATTCGAACCCAACACCTCATGCACAGCATTCGCACAACCATTGCACCACTGAGGCAACATCAATAATCCTCCAGACTGAATTTCGGCCACGGCGGCCAGTCTTAACGGAGACTAGCCATCTGTGCAGGAGATATTATAGTGCACAAGTATGTGCGCAAACACAAGCGCTCTCTCTGTTCCCCAACTCTCATATTCCGATGGGACGGTAATCCAACACGATCGGAGTGATATCGGGCGCAGGACCAACGGCTTTACGTGCTTTCCGAGGCACGGGGGTGTCTTACACCGCCAACTTCCTAACTCCGGGTTGCTATTGAGATTTCTTAACAGAAAAACCCAATAACTTTTTGTTGGCCGACTCGGGATTCAAACCCGAGACCTCAAGCAAAGCAGTCGCACAATAATTGCGCCATTTAGGCACTATTACCTAGGTACTCAAACTGAATCTCGTTAGTCGCAGGCGATAAAGTAAAGCTTTGTGTCGCCAAACGCCTCGAGGGGCAGCCGAAGTCATGTTTTAATATGACATCATATAAATAACTTACTTAACGTTTTTCTACGCTTTAGCGAAAATAGGGACGGTAATTGTGCTGTGAAATATTTTCTAGAGCTTCCTGAAGTGTTCATTATGTAAATTGACTCACGATTTTATTCTCAAAAGGGAAGTATATAGTACATACCTGAAACTACAATGCTATATACTATATAAATTTAATTATGCACACCTCTTCGGTAGTATAGGCCTGAGCCTATATTTCCGAAGATACAGGCAGAAGTATAATTCTACCTATTTCTTCGAGTCATATATAATAGATTATACCTACATGTCGACAACTATGATTTATTTATAGGTAATATTGTCTTACGTTAACGCGACTGACTGACTAAGAAAGTTTATAAGGCTAGTGTGAATGGAACAGTCGCAAGAGGAAGACCTAGGCGAACGTTTCTCGATCAGATCGGAGGCGTTCTGGACAAAGGCCAGGTTAAGAGCACCTTGAACCGACGGGCGTGTATGAGGAATGTGATAAAAGTAAATGAAGCCAGAGAAGTGTGTCAGGATCGTAGCAAATGGAAATCCGTAGTCTCTGCCTACCCCTCTGGGAAACAGGCGTGAATCTATGTATGTATGTATGTACATTATAAATGACGAGTCTATTATCGTTTACCGGTACAGTTCCAGACTTCGCGCTGGTACAGAACATTTATTCATGGAATAATGGAATAAGACTTTGGTCGTTCCAGGAATTTGACTCGCGACCTCCTGTTCAGCAATTCCATACACTTCCGCTGTGCCACTGTGGCAGCAAAAATACTCATATAAATAATAGATACAATATTCTTAATAGATGCATAGAGCAGCGATAGCTCAGTGGGGAGACCAACAGACTGCAATGCAGAGGGTCTCGGTTTTGAACCCACGTCGCGCACCTCTGACTTTCGGAAGTTATATGACTTTTCGAAATTATGTGCGTATTGATTGACAATTATCGCCTGCTCCGTGCCTCGGAGAGCACGTTAAGCCGTTGGTCCCGGCTGCCATGAACATCTATGGCAGTCGTTATTGGGAAAGTCAGTACCCTCTAATATCCTGACACTGGTCTAGCCTTAGGGTATCGTTAGCCTTCGGGTTGCGGAGGTCAGGTGGCAGCCGCTCCGTGTAAAAACTGATATCCAGTCAAATCCGGTTAGAACAGAAAAGCTGACCCCAAGTGACTTGGGAATAATAAAGGCTAAGAGAGAAGAAGATTCCTAATAGATGCAATACTGTTAACTAATGAAAAAATAAAGTAATATTGGCGGTTGCGTTGCAGTCTGTGGGCACAGTTCCAAATGCCGTTCTGTATTTATTGCAAGACACATATACATATATCTAAATGCGGATACTGCCTTAAGACTGCGCAGAGCGTAAGACAGATAATGACAGAGCTCGTGCAGCGTATATTCAAATCGGCGCGCGACCGCCATAGTAAAATTGTATGGAGGATTTGAAGTGCTTTTTTGATATATCTTTATAATCAACCAATAACTTAAATATTTGGGACGGACAAATTGTAATGTAACTATTTATGTTTCGTTAAAGCTGTAAAATAGGATAGATTTGTACTGTTGTAATCTAAAAATCATGTAACACGAGCTTACGTTTGCAAATTTAGGTAATTTTGTATGCAAAAATATTAATTATTTTAAGTTTTTTAGACGGAGTTATTGTAAACACATTCATTGCTATGGTAAATGTATATTTTATATTTGTATTAAACAAAAAATGTTGATTTTATTATCTTAACTGTGACCGCCTGTTCTGGCACATTTCATAAAATTTTGCATCTTCAGTAAACCAGTTTTATTACGGAAAGTGAAATAAAGGCATGACGTTCATATATCACCAACTATTTTTAAAATGGTGATTGTCTCGGTGGCTCAGGGGTAGTAAACGTGTCTGCTAAGCTAGACTCGGGTTCGATTTCCGGATCGGGTAAAGTGTAATTGAATTTTTCAGTAAAGAAGTTTTAATTACGGGGGCGTCTGGAATGGAGTCCGATAGACGGCAAAAGGCTCGTTACTATATACCCCGCAACCATAGCTGACCTTAATATATAGACGACTATTGTAATAACACTGCTCAAATAAATTGCAACTTTTGTTTAATGAATGACTTTTATCACATGATGTTTACTTCGAAATCGAATTCGACGTCGCTAATTCTACATATACCCTAATTTATTTTTGTAAGAGCTCTTGTTTACGAGTTGTAGCTTCCACTAAATTTACTGATAACTACAACAATATTAAGTTTTCTTAATATAATTTGATATGCCATCATCAAGACGCGTTTGTGAAAATAATCCGAATCATTTTTGTTTCATTTGCGGAGAGTATATAAATAATAAGAGCAGCGATAGCTCAGTGGGGAGACCAACAGACTGCAATGCACAGGGTCTCGGGTTCGAACTCACGTCGCGCACCTCTGACTTTCGGAAGTTATATGACTTTTCGAAATTATGTGCGCATTGATTGACAATTATCGTCTGCTCCGTGCCTCGGAGAGCACGTCAAGCCGTTGGTCCCGGCTGCCATGAACATCTATGGCAGTCGTTATTGGAAGAGTGCCGACACAAAAGATCCCACTGGGTCGAAGTGTCGCCGGTCTGCACTGACTGGCCCTACATAAGATACATACATACATATAAATAATAATAAGCTCGGCTCTTTACCTTCAGCTTCAGCAAGGAAAGCAAATAAAAGAAAGATATTTTCAACTGAAGAACTAAATAAAATAAGATAATCTTTAAATATACCGTGTTTTATTATAAAAAGACCCATGTGTCATATTTTGTTAACTAGACCTGATAAAGAAATTTCAGTCACAGATTTGAAATTGGACTAATATCACGTAACATAACCCAATCATCAGACATGCTGTTGTGCAGTGTTAAGTATACGGATGGCGTAGTGATGGCCGAGTGATGTGGGTTTGAATCCCACACACACAATTATATGACCCACAAAAAAGTTTTCTAAGTCTGGGTGTGCTTTGTGTCCGTTAATTGGTTGTTTGTAAAGTCCCCACGAGAATATGCTTGAAAACTAATGCGTGAGTAGCCTTTTTAAAGAAATGTAAGAAAGGATATACCGAAGAATCATAATGCAACAAAAACTAATCAAGTGCAATTCAAAAGCATACTTCGGGCCGACTTCGCAAGAACTTCGTGAATGTTCGTTAATCGCTCGGCTTTCCTTATTAAAAACATGGCGCTACTTACTACAAAGCGTCGAACTATCTAGCACGAACTTAACAAGTACTTTGTGAGCTTACAACTTAGTTCAGTAGTTCGTGGTCGCTAATCATCGCGTCAAAGGACGATGCTATACAATTTTGTTTGAGGAAAGCGGGTGTAGTCGATATATATTACGCTGGTAATTATACTGTGGTTAATTCTAATTAATAATTTGACTGCAGAGCCTCGTCAATAAGCCAATTGTTAACCTTTCTTATCTTAAAAATAAACTCTTGTACTAGGAATAAATCCTGTGTCGCGGAGGACTTTACAACCATTAAAATAACAGACACAAAAAACACCCAGACTCGGAACAACCATTAGTGGATCACACAAATTTTTGCCCCGTGTGGGATTCGAACCCATAACATGAAGTGGCAGTAGCGAGGCAACCAATTAAAAACACTAAGCCATCCGTGCAATCTCTAAGTTTAATTGAAAAATGTGTGTGATCCACAAATACTTGTTTCAAATATACATATGTAGGTGTTCTTTGCGGTCGTTGTTCGATCGTTTGTAATGTCCAGTGGGTTTCGAACCCAAAACCCACGCCGATGTGGCAGTGACAAGGACGACCATTTACACCACTACGCCACACGTTCAGTCAATAAGTTTCTATAGAAAATTAAATAACGTACCTATACAAGTTGTGCTCTTTTCGGAGATAAAACGTCTAGCCTGTTACACTTTCTGGTCCGTAAATAGTCACTATACAAAATTAATGTCTATTCTGAATTTAAAGAAATACATAGCAATAACAATTTTTTGCATTTATATTAGTTGCTAAGTTAGGATGTATGTGTTATATGAAATACTCGCATTGTGACTTGTTTATACTGGTATAATATATTGCTTTTGTCGCTTTACCGCCAGCTACTAACATTTATTGCTACCTCGAAGAGATTTCGATTATGTTTAACTAATTCGATTCCCGCACAAGTCAAACATTTGTGTGCGTGAACATGGATGTTTGTCTTGGTCTGGGTGTTCCTATGTATAATATGTATGTATTTACAAAAAAAAAAGTATATATGTATGTTTATCCATTGTCTAGTACCCATAGTACAAGCTCTGCTTAGTTTGGGCTAGATGGTGTTGTGTATATGTGATAGAATATATATTATATAATGTTGCTCCTTGTAGTGAGCTATACAAAAGTAGTTTATGTCGCATATATATACGTTTACTCACGTAAGAAATGCATACATAGTAATAATAATAATATTCTACACACAACACCATCTAGCCCAAACTAAGCAGAGCTTGTACTATGTGTACTAGACAATGGATGAACATACATATACACTTTTTTTTTGTAAATACATACGTAATATACTTACATAGAAACACCCAGACCAAGACAAACATACATCTTCATGCACACAAATATTTGACTTGTGCGGCAATCGAACCCGCGACCTCAGGTGTGGCAGTCGGTTACACTAACCACTACGCCATCGAGGCCGACTAAATATATCACGGCTATACCGCAGGTGGGGTTAGGAGTGTTACATAACAGATTCCAAAAAATAGAAATATGACATACACTTTAAAACAAAAATACTCACGTCTGTATGTCTTTAAAAGAGTAAGCAGAAGAATATTACAGCCACATCTCATCAGCTATATTTTAAAGTCGCTTTTGCCCGTGGCTTGGCTCGCATAAATGTATATTTTGTCAATAAATGCCTATCCCTCAGAAACAGTACTCTTTTTTAGTAAAACTATGTACTTTTCTGTTACAACTTGTATGCGAAATTTAAAGACGATCGGTCGAGTAGTTAAGGCACGAATACCTAATAAATAAACAAATTACATGCGTTAGGATGTGGATTACATTAATAGGATGAGCCATCAAATACACAGCATTAAGCTTATTTCTAGACCCATTTACTTCTATAACAATTTCTCTTGTACCTCTAAAACACAAAGCTAAAACGTATTTTATTCAAAACCCTGCCAGAACAACCTTCACATATCAGGAAGAGCCTTCCAAAAGGGTAAAAATACCTTTAGAACTAGCCTTCGACATTCCGCTTATATTTATTCACGTGCCTATTACATTATCCCTTTTAGAGGCGTGTTCCCTCGTTTCCGTCCACTTGTCTAGGCGGGCGGGGAAGCAGGCAGACAGCCAGTCTTCACTGCAATGTGATTACCCACTTATGCGTGATTGCACTTTACTTATATACGAGCCTTGGAATATAAAACAGCGTCGAATTTAGTGAAAATGTAATGTTGTTCTTAAAAGTATTGTGTGTTAATGTTATTGTATGTTGTTGATTTGAATGATAATTCGAATGCATACAACTTGTATCTAACAAATAGTAGTATTGTAATAGTTTTAAAATGATATAATAAGTGTTTTGAAATAAACAACGCGATAAAATGTGTATAAAGTAGTTTAATTTCAATGTATAACATTCGCGTAAACGTAAGACAATATAATAATAATAATATTCTATCACATACACGCAACACCATCTAGCCCAAACTAAGCAGAGCTTGTACTATGGGTACTAGACAAAGGATAAACATACATATATACTTTTTTTTGCAAATACATACCTACATATTATACATAGAAACACCCAGACCAAGATAAACATCATGTTCATGCACACAAATGTTTGACTTGTGCGGGAATCGAACCCGCGACCTCAGGCGTGGCAGTCAGTTACACTAACCACTACGATGTATTTCATTGAATTAAACACTTTATACGGATTTTATTGCGTTGTTTATTTTACTTTGAACACTTTTATTACATAATTTTTAAACTCTAACACACACTACACTATTATTGAACTTTAGCAGCGAAAGCTCAGTGAGGAGACCAACAGACTGCAATGCAGAGGATCTTGGGTTCGAACCTACGTCGCGCACCTCTGATTTTCGGAAGTTGTATGACTTTTCGAAATTATGTGCGTATTGATTGACAATTATCGCGTGCTCCATGCCTCAGAGAGCACGTTAAGCCATCGGTGCCGGCTGCCATGAACATCTATGGCAGTCGTTATTGGGAGAGTGTCGACACAAAATATCCCACTGGGTCGAAGTGTCGCCAATCTGCACTGACTGGCCCCCACATAAGATACATACATACATGGATGCAATATATTTTTATTCTTTATGTTTATTCAAACCTTCAGATTTGGTTACTTTAATTTAAGATGCTTGGACGAAAGTTACTTGTATACAAACTATTTGCCTGTGGTACATGCACAAGTTAATTTATGTTCTGTACATTTTACCTTCGCGTGTAAGAACCATAAATAATCCAGAATTACTCTACACGTCTTGTACTCACGCATATACATATGTATACGTACTCATTTACGTGTTTTGTATTAATACAATCGGCATTCAATACTAATATACTTTTTGACGTAGTATAAAATAATCTACCAGCACACAAATCGATCACTGAAATAAATTATTGGATTAAATGATTATTTTGTGTTTATTCATCGTCTATCACAATTAACGTAATCTTATTTAACTATTTAGATTTCGTTGAATAGATTACATTTCAGTTCAGTTGAAAGCATCAAGTTTAATTATACCCGTCTCCATTAGCTCCTACTCAAATACCACTTGAATACATGAAATGAATCTTAATTTGTAAAACTTCTAAACTGGCAACGCAAACATATATAAATACGCTGGATTATTCAGATTGTGCTGAAAGGGATTAATCAATATCAGTATTTATGATGTTATTCGCCTTTATTTTGTGCCTCGTGGCTTGTACAGTCAGTGTAGTGCCAACAGTGTCTGGATATGGCAAGCTCGATATGTTATAAAGAATAAATATGACCTACTGATTGTTTTCTATTGCACGTCGTCGATAAGAATGACATGAATTCATCAAAATACATTAAAGACATGCTTATGATCAATTATATGTTTGTTAACAATACATAAAGTGTAATATATCTTTTTCTGATTTTATTATTTAATTTCATTTACATGTTGTGTTGTCAACAGAACACGTTGAAGACATGCATGACAACTATATGATATATGATACATGATACTTTAGTATAAACCCAAAACCATGGATTGCCTATATGGATAGGCAAAACCATGGGGTTTTAGGCTTAACAAAAGTACCGGCATTGTGTAGTCAGTCCGCTAACTGATGCCGTTATATAATACACATATTTAAACGTTCTGAATCATACGGTCATTGGAAGTGATAATCATTGTCAATTGATTTTAACAGCAACAATAGATAAAAAATAGTTGATTCTCTTTAATGACAATTCATTATAAAGGGATAGTTCTTCTCCCTTAGCCTTTATTATTCCCAAGTCACTTGGGGTCGGCTTTTCTAGTCTAACCGGATTTGACTGGATATCAGTTTTTACATGGAGCGGCTGCCACTTGACCTACGCAGCCCGAAGGCTAACGATACTCTAAGGCTAGACCAGTGTCAGGATATGAGAGGGTACTGACTTTCCCAATAACGACTGCCATAGATGTTCATGGCATCGGGACCGACGACTTAACGTGCTCTCCGAGGCACGGAGCAGGCGATAATTGTCAATCAATACGCACATAATTTCGAAAAGTGATATAACTTCCGAAAGTCAGAGGTCCGCGACGTGGGTTTGAACCCGAGACCCTCTGCATTGCAGTCTGTTGGTCTCCCCACTGAGCTATCGCTGCTAAAAAAGGAATAGTAAGAAAATTTTATAGTTTAGCTACTTGTGTCGGTGACTGTACGAGTCAAGCTTAATTTATAAAATCCTTAGTTTTAATATTTTCGTATTTGAAATTTATGTTTGGAGAGCTAATAAAAGTTTAAAATCTATAACCCGACTACGTAAAAGGGAGTCTGAATGAACGAATTTAAAATTTATACAGCCTATGTCACCTGGGCCATTATTACGAATCTATTGACACCATAAAATCGATTTAGTAGTTTAGGCGCTACGGTTGAACATACAAACATACATACCCAGACTGCCAAAATCATTACCCTTCCTTTTTGCTTCGCCGTAGTCGGGTAAAAATGACTGTCCATCATTATGTACATCAAAGACCTTTTTAGGGTTATTTATGGTCTTGTAATCGACATGCGCAAGTCGAATCTTTTGCGCGGGTTGTAGGTATGTATCATATAGTCGCGAAATGCTTGCTCTAGTAACTAACATGATCAGTTTGCGCATGTAGATCGCGTTAGTAGCATGCGCATGTAGCATGGGTCACATGAGCATTTGCGCACTTTAGAAATAATAACTTAAAAATCAACTAAAATGTATTAAAAACCTATACAAAGTTCTTTAGTCAGTTGATGTATTATTCTAGAAAGTCTATTAAAGTAATTCTTAACACTATAGTTAATAGAACCTAAAACGTTTTCTTTTAGTTTTCGAATACTTAATAATTTATTTTATTATGTAGTGTATCTGAAGTTATTTTTATTATACCTATTTAAAAATAAAATTGTTCTCAATTCGTTATACCTACATAGGTACGTGTGAAACATCCATATTATTCAATACTCGAGATGGGTGAGCACTGGATTGAAGGATGCCATTTCGTTCATACATAATAAATGACACACGTACAACGTGTTAAAAAGAGAAAAAGATTGAGGAAAAGTTTGAATTTTATCATTTCCTTTTTGAAATGCCAGCTGGCATGCTACCTTTGCTTCACAATCTGACCCCATTGTTCATTTAAAACTGTATAAACTTTGATATTGAGACAAAGTCCCAGTCGAGTAATCAAAATTCTCGATGATTTAAAAAAGCGATTGAGAGTATTATACCTTTTTCTACTCTTAAAAGCTTTAGAAATTTGGCTATAAAACTAATTATAATTTTCACATTCTTTAGTTTTGCTTCATAACTTAACGAAAAGATTTTTGAAGCCTTGTTAATTTTTAATAGTATTCAATTATTACGAAAAACGGCATGAAACTCGTCTTAAAACTAGGTCATCATCTTAGCCACATTATTACTACAGAGTTTAGTTTAATAAGCGTCAAAGTATCGTACAATTTTATTAATTAAACAATTTACATTCAAAGCTGTTCTTAAGTAATTCGGATAATAGTAACAAATTATTATTTGAATAAACTAATGCAATAATTAGATCAGCAACACGAACGATTAATCAAATCGATTTAATTACTTATTAATTAAATAATCACCAAAAATGAATAAATAAAAATTCGAATTTAAAGTAATGCAGATTTTGATTCATTCGGCTTATTACCCGTGACGATTGCGTATCACTACGAAGTAACTGTCTCAAAGATTTGTAGTGACATATGTATCCCACGCTTTTTAGGTATATTGACGGGATCAATTGTCCATCTAGTGATGGGCTATCCCACGCTTCAATTTCCTGTCACCGGTCTTCCCCAATAGCTATCGGATCATCGAACTCCGTCATTGCCGCACCCATTTAAAAATAAAAGGGCTAGGTCAGTGAAGGGTAAAGTAGGTATGTAAAAGGTGCCCAAAATAGGTCTTTATTGTTTTGTGATTGATGGTAGAATCAACTCCTAGCTTTATTTCTTACGTCTGTATTTTCTCCGAAATGGTAGGCAGAGGCGTATCACACCATATCGTCAGGTACGTTTATAAGTCACACATGGCCCAGAAGGCGAACCTTTTGCCTACCGAGGACATTTTCAGAGTTTGTACTGCTATCTAACGATCTCATGCACCCATAGCCCTGCATAACCAACTTAGCTATGTTTTTAGTCGTTATTTCAATGCTTGTAAAATCCCTCGTATACTAAATGTTTCAACAGTACAAAACTTACTTTCTTTTTCTCTTAGATTCCCAAAGCGTAAATTCAAATTGCAATGGACCATTTTGATTAAAAGGTACTTTGTTACCTTTTTTTGAATAATTTCATTTTGATTGTATTACTTTCTAACCACTCTCAAATATTTAAGAGGTTGCTAAGTATGAATTATATAACGAGTAACCAGTGAAAATTTTCAAGCATTGCTTGAGCGTTGGTTGAATTACCGTTACGCAACAGGAGCAGGCCGTTGATCAAAATCATCGATTAAGAGAGCTATTCAGTTGAAAAGTGCCAAAACACGCGCTTTGTTTTATTTTTTGAAGTGATGCGCGTATTAAATAGTTGTCGCTCACTTTAACGGTGAAGGTAAACATCATGAGGAAACTTACATGGCTAAGAGTTCTCCATAATGTTATGAAGAAATGTGAAGTCTGCCAAACCGTGCTGAGCTAGCGAGATAGATACCTACAGCCTAATCCTTCTCATAATGAGCCAACCCGTGCCCAGCAGTAGGACAGTTCATATACAAGACCTTTTTCTTTCTCTCTTAGCCTTTATTATTCCCAAGTCACTTGGGGTCGACTTTGCTGGTCTAACCGGATTTTGACTGGATATCAGTTTTTACATGGAGCGGCTGCCACCTGACCTCCGCAACCCGAAGGCTAACGATACCCTAAGGCTAGAACAGTGTCAGGATATTAGAGGGTACTGACTTTCTCAATAACGACTGCCATAGATGTTCATGGCAGCCGGGACCAACGGCTCAACGTGCTCTCCGAGGCACGGAGCAGGCGATAATTGTCAATCAATACGCACATAATTTCGAAAAGTCATATAACTGCCGAAAGTCAAGTCAGAGGTGCGCGACGTGGGTTCGAACCCGAGACCCTCTGCATTGCAGTCTGTTGGTCTCCCCACTGAACTATCGCTGCTTCATATACAAGACTGATATTATATTATAATAACCTTTTGTGTCCGATTCCACCCTCATTATTCAGTTTTTGACAGTCCCAAAGCATTTGCGACAGATGCAAGCAATTTGGTGCTAATATTAACCATTTCCCGAGGCCCGAATAGGGAATTTCAGTGAAGTTAAGTACAGAGACACACTTGAACCACTATGGCGGTGGGTGAGGGCGGCTGCTTTGAGACGTCCCTCTTGACCCCGCGAGAGATAAAAGCATCAAGAGGCATATGTATATGTAGCTTCGTGAGTGGAAATATCTTGGTTAACTTTGTTTGAACAAGAAATGCTTAAATATTATATTTTCTAATCATTAATATATAGTTCTAAGCACAAAAAACAGTGGCTATTTTTACTAACTTCAGCATAATGTTAGTAATGAAAACAAATACATCGTACACACATTACACATACACACACAAAAACGTCCATATACACATCTTCACTCATATATTATATCTACATACAGTTATTTGATATATATTCGGATGTGAGCATTAAGACTGCGCCGAGCGTAAGACAGATAATGACAGAGCTCGTACGGCACATACTCAAATCGGCGCGCGGCCGCCATAGTATATTTGTATGGAGAATTCGAAGTGCTTTTTTGATAAATATGTATCTTTATTGTCAACCAATAATTGAAATATTTGGGACGGACAATTTGTAATATAACTATTTATGTTTCGTTTAAGCTGTAAAATAGGATAGATTTCTACTGTTATAATCTAAAAATCACGCAAATGCAAATTTATGTAATTTTGTAGGTGAAAATATTAATTTTTTTAATTTTTACACGGAGTAATTGTAAACCCATTCATTGTTATGGTAAATGTATATTTTATATTTGTATTAAACAAAAAGTGTTGATTTTATTCACTTAACTGTGACCGCCTGTTTATGCACATTTCGCTCGGCGCAGTCTTAATGGCTGCGACATAGTTTATTTATAGGCATTATCATTTAATTATTGCAAAAGGTACTAGGTTTTCAATAAAATATTAAAGTATTATTAAATACATATAAATTTGCGCTTGCGCTTACAATCGTGTGGCCCTGAGATCTATATCCCTATCTGAGGCCTATATATCATGTATTATTTTATTAGTAAAAATAAGAATTATAATGTAAACCAATAGAGCGCCTCTTACGCCAAGAAACTGTGTGCACAGTTTGGCATTTTTTGTGTAAATTGTATTATATGTGTAAAGGAAAAAGGGAAAAATTAAAAAAAATTGCCGTATCGAGCTAAATGTTATGTTTACTGTCAGAAAATTCTTGGTAGCGTATGAAGTCTGATAACTTTAATACATCTTATAATGTATGTTTTTGTATTTTATTATCACTAAAATAGTATGCACCTTTGGTATGTACGCTCGTTTCCCGTAACTGATAATTGAACCAGCCATTTACCCTGTAATTAGCTTTAAGGCAATATAACATATATGTAGGTACTGTGAATGAATAAATAAATAATCAATAAATAGTAAACTTAATCCCTGGAAGACCAGGCATGATTCCAGGGATTCAGTTAGTGATTAAGTACCGGGCCTCAATTGAACCAAGTTTCAATTGAGGCCCAGTTCATATTTCAAAGAAACGAGTCGTTTTACTTACGGACCAGACGCTTAAATTCTGATATATATTTTTTTATAGGCTGCCTCGAAGGCGTAGTGGTAGTTAGTATAACCGACTGCCACGCCTGAGGTTTCGTGTTCGATTCTCGCACAAGTCAAACATTTGTGTGAACGGACATGGATGTTTGTCTTGGTCTGGATGTTTCTTTGTATAATATGTACCTATTTACAAAAAAATAGTAAGTATATAATATGTATGTTTATCCATTGTCTAGTACCCATAGTACAAGCTCTGCTTAGTTTGGGCTAGATGGTGTTGTGTGTATGTGATAGAATATATTATATAGAATATATACTATTATTGAATATGTGGCAAAAATTAACCGTCCGTAGGTAAAATGACTCGTTTCTTGAATATAGAAATCGAGCCCAAGTGGGATCTCCCAAACAGATAATGTGAAATCCCTGGGCCGTGGGGAACTTAACAAACATTCGGTTAACAGATACAAAGTGCACTCGGAGTCAGAACAATAAAGAATTAGTGTGTGGCGACTCCACACAGACGAAGGAGTTCAGCCTACATTCAACAGATGGCGTTAAAATACAATGAGCGCAAATAACGTCATAAAATTCTGAATCGCACAAGTAACATTTACACAGCGACTAAGTATATATACAAGCTCCCGATATCAACCGTTGGGCCGCGGCCCGCCAGGCACGATCAACCAGCCTGGTTGGAGGATCCTTCCTTTGTGTTGGAGGCACATCACACCCTGTTCCTGTACAAGTGTATCACAAATAATTGTTCTATGTAGCATTCGTATCCATCAACATCATCTGTATAGTCAAGATTTCTGAAACATATTTCATTACGCCACTTATTACATACTAGGTTTTTGCTGCGGCTTTACCTGCTTTAATCTAGACTTTGTCAAAACATTTCTATCCCTCCGAACAGTATTTTTTCCGGATGGAAGGTAAATTAAGTTAAAATTTACTGTGTTAAATAATTTGTTACAAAAAATTGTTTTCGAAATCTTCTTTTAAGCAAATTGTGCTTGTAGTAGAAAATCCGCTCCTCCATATTTTACATTGCGTGATAATTAACACAATAATTTGAAATAATGAAATTAATGATTACATTTTTTTAAATTTACAATTTACAAAATTATATTTAAAAATGAGTGTGTGTACATGTGGGTTTGCCTGTGTGTGTGAGTGTATGTGTGTGCGTGCGCGCGCGTGTGAGTTTGTGAGTATGTGCGTGTGTGTGTGTATATGTACCTATACATATATATTAAGTAAGTAAGCTATGTCCTTTTTGTAACCTTGACCATGTGTATGCGAAATTTCATAATGATCAGTCGAGTATTTAAGGCGTAAAAGCGTAAAAAACAAACAAACTCACATTCACATTTATAATATTAGAAAGGATTTAATCGGTATAGTCTATAATTAATCAAAGCTGGTATTATTGTTATCTTGCTTTGCCATATTATAGTGTAGCCATCATTAACATATAATTAGCATTATACGTTGTCTAAATAAGATAATGTCTGTGATATGTTAATGAGTATTAGCTTCTAATTTGCGTAAGGCTTTGAATAATATAATTCGAGTCTATTTGAGGAGACGGCTGGCTTTAAGGAGACAGTTTGGTCTTGCATCTTGCATTGACAGTATGATGACATATTTTTTTAAGGTTGGTACGGTAAGAAAATACAATTTTGTTAGGCATAGACTACAGTAATTACATGACATCAGGTGTCACCTTTGTGTTAAAAAAATACATTAACACAATGAATACTATATAGCGGATACAATAGAAATTGTATTTTTACGGTTATTTGCGACCGGCACGGCGCAGCGTGGCGTTGAATGCGTTTTAATAATAAATTATCGAGCTCAATTATTTTTTTATATTTTCCAAAAGACAATGAATGAATGAATTACAGTTTTCTTATAGTACTAGGTCTGCCCATAGCTATTCCATAGTTTTTAATAACCCAAGAAAACGCATAACGCATGAAAAGTTATACGCTATATTTATAACTAGATATGCCCGCTGTCTCACCCGCGTTTATCGTTACTGCGCCGCCCCCGTGGGTCGTAGCGTGATGTTATATAGCCTAGAGTCTTCCTCGATAATTAGGCTATCCAACACAAAAATATTTTTTCAATTCGAACCAGTAGTTCTTGAGATTAGCGCATTCAATCAAACAAACAAACATACGAACTCTTCAGCTTTATAATATTAGTATAGGTATAGCCAGTCGGATAGCATCATAATAATATATATAATTATGTAGTAGTAACAAAATATATGTGTCCAACTCTTCTTCTCTCTTAGCCTTTATTATTCCCAAGTCACTAGGGGTCGGCTTTTCTGGTCTAACCGGATTTGACTAGATATCAGTTTTTACACGGAGCGGCTGCCTCCTGACCTCCGCAACCCGAAGGCTAACGATACCCTAAGGCTAGACCAGTGTCAGGATATTAGAGGGTACTGACTTTCCCAATAACGACTGCCATAGATGCGGCTGCCACCTGACCTCCGCAACCCGAAGGCTAACGATACCCTAAGGCTAGACCAGTGTCAGGATATTAGAGGGTACTGACTTTCCCAATAACGACTGCCATAGATGCGGCTGCCACCTGACCTCCGCAACCCGAAGGCTAACGATACCCTAAGGATAGACCGGTGTCAGGATATTAGAGGGTACTGACTTTCCCAATAACGACTGCCATAGATGTTCATGGCAGCCGGGACCAAGGCTTAACGTGCTCTCCGAGGCACGGAGCAGGCGATAATTGTCAATCAATACGCACATAATTTCGAAAAGTCATATAACTTCCGAAAAGTCAGTTGTGCGCGACGTGGGTTCGACGTGGGTTCGCTGCTATATATATCGCACTCTTAATAAAACAGCGACTTAACTCGAAATTTGAAAGTAAGGCAATTTGAACTCTAATTGTATATGTTAAATTTTAATATTATATTTGTGTTAAATCTTTGCAATAGAGTTCAAATTTGTTTAATCCAAAATACTGAGATAAGTCTCTGTTTTATTAAGGGTGCGATATATGTGTCCAACTGTCCATACTATTTATATTATTTTCTTTTTTGAAGACATCGCTCGCCCTAGACTTCATTCCTGAGTCGCGGGTGACTTCACAAACATTCAAAGAACAGACACAAAGAACATCTAGACTCGGAACAAATATTTATGGATCACACAATTTTTGTTTCGTGTGGGGTTCAAATCCATAACATTTAGCGCAGTGGCATTGGTGACACTTAAACCGACATCTGTGCAGTCATACCAATACTATAATATACATTCCCAACTAAATTCTGCTACGAATTGTTTTCCAAATCAAATTTCAGTTGAAAGCGCGTTATTGCTGACGGGAGATTTGACGCAGCATTGAATTACATACAAATGCAGATTGACCGGTTGTATAAAAGCCTATAGAGACATATAAAATAATGGTATTTATGTGTAATGCGCGGTCATCGTATTTTATTTTATTCAACTATTGAAGCTATTTATAAAGCCATACGACATAGATTCCAAATGTACCTATTTACATTTTATGCATAGGAATGATGTTTTTTTATTTAAAAGCAGTTACGCGTACAATTTTATACACAGAATCAATATGACCTAAGTATCTGTTATGCCTTTATTATTGACATATCCTTTATGTCAAAGTTTCAAGTCATTGAAAACAACATAACTAGTACTAAATATAAACTTAAGATCGTCTTAATATATCATAACATCCGAATTGGTTTAGTTGTTGTGGAGGTGAATATGCACAACAGCATAGACTAACAAGGAAAACGACGCGATAAAATAGCATAAAGTAGTTTAATTTCAGAGAAAAACAATGTTCTATTATGCACTATGCATCGATTACTAGCAATATTTGTTCTAAACGTAAGGTGTAGAGACGAGAGACGAGGGACGAGAAGACGTACAGGTGGAACAGACAATGAAAAATAAAATTATTATTTACAATTCATAACTACAAAATATTCATAATTATCTATAATCAAAATCTTCTTATTTATGAAAAAAGAAACTAGGTAGGTAGATTAGAATAAGTGGTCACTTGCGTGTGCGCCGTATTGTGAGTTCAATCACTTCATGGGACAAAAGCGTGTGACAACCACGATTTGCCGAATTTATACTTTTATCGTCTTTTTAATATTTCTGAAGCGTTTTCTACAACTCTTACACTTTCCTACAAATAATACATGCAGAGGTATTGAGGTAATTATGTAGAATATGACTCGGAAACACAACATTCACATGAGAACATTCGAATTATAGTAGTAATGTTACAGTATACAGTGGTTAAGTTAAACTAGAGAAATAAAAAAGAATTTAACATAATAGTTGACTAAACTTAAGATTATACAGCACAAATTAATAATAATATTCCTATCTATTTTTATTCTATATACTATCTATTTATCCATATCCAAGAGCAGCGATAGCTCAGTGGGGAGACCAATAGACTGCAATGCAGAGGGTCTCGGGTTCGAACCCACGTCGCGCACCCCTGACTGTCGGAAGTTATATGACTTTTCGAAATTATATGCGTATTGATTGACAATTATCGCCTGCTCCGTGCCTCGGAGAGCACGTTAAGCCGTTGGTCGCGGCGGCCATAAACATCTATGGCAGTCGTTATTGGGAAAGTCAGTACCCTCTAATATCCTGACACTGGTCTAGCCATAGGGTATCGTTCGCCTTCGGGTTGCGGAGGTCAGGTGGCAGCCGCTCCGTGTAAAAACTGATATCCAGTCAAATCCGGTTAGACCAGAAAAGCCGACCCCAAGTGACTTGGGAATAATAAAGGCTAAGAGAGAAGAAGATACTATCTATTTATCCGCACAAAAGCAACAAGAATTACATGCTATTAAATCATATTAACAAACCCAACTTATAAGAAAAACAAATTAAAAAGAATGGGCACAAAATATATGATTGTAAATGAATAAAATTGATTGACAATTATCGCCTGCTCCGTGCCTCGGAGAGCACGTTAAGCCGTCGGTCCCGGCTGCCATGAACATCGATGGCAGTGGCAGTGTCGACACAAAAGATCCCACTGGGTCGAAGTGTCGCTGGTCTGCACTGACTGGCCCCCACATAAGATACATACATACAAATGAATAAAATGGAAAAATGCCACGTTGAATGGCAATGCTGATTCTTTGAGCCAACTAATAGTAATTAGTTCTGTAGTGTACGTCTCAGACCAATCCAATAGACATTCAATCCTTAGCTAACAGCTGAACGTCTATACAAAATTATTGAAACAGATCCTCCACTTCCTTTTGTCTGTTTAACTAGTCGACGGTCTATTTCTATTTAATCTCTATCGGGCGCTCAGTTCCGAGTAAATTCAAACTAGAAAAACAAACATTTATGTTGCAGTCTCTGCGGTGTTCCTACTAATGGCGGAAGCTGTCTTGTGGACGACCGCGGCCATGCTGTTTAGATAGCTTACGTTTATTTCTACTATGAAACTCTGCGTTACGTTTTAAAGGCTTTTATTCTGTTGTTGTGCGCCGAGTAGCTCAAGACGTTTATGGGACGAAAAATGTCTGTGATCTACTGTTAATTATTTCATACGTCATCTATCTGTGGTTTTCGCTACGGTAGGCATTTCACATTATCTTTATGGAGCCTATGTCAGTTTTGTATCTCTTAGGCCCGGTTCCTATATTCAGAAACGTCAAACAAGTCGTTTTGGCTACGGACAGTTAAAGTTTGACATATTTCTCATTCAATATGTGACATAAATTAACTGACACTTCTATGTATAAAACTACATATGACATAATAGAGATATGTATATATAGGTATAAATCCCTGAATGAGGTAGGCCGAAGTGCATTACATCCACATTTCGCCAAATATTGTTGTAGGTATTGCCGCTTACTTGGCACTCGTCTAGACATTATATTGCTGCAACTTATAATTTCTTAACACAAATTCCAATTGCACTTTGCTGAACTCGGGAATCGAACCCGAGCCATATTCAGCACAACAGTACCACTAGTAACGCTGTTTACTACCGGTGCTCCGTCGATGAAGTTAGTACGACAAACCTCAAATAATTAGATTATTTCGTGTATGCCAAAATCATGAATAAGGTAATTGTTTCCAATCCAGCCGGATAGCTCTTACAATATATTCCAATTTCCTATAGATTCAAGATTTAGTGTCACCAACATCCATTTATAATGATTTGCTCTTAATGTTGTTGGTGATTTATGCGGTCACAAACTTTACAGAAATGTCTACTTACTGTAAATCTTTTTAATTTTATTACTTCTAATGGTGTTTCTTATAGTACAAGTAATAAAATGAGAACATCATCGATGTAGTCGAAGTCAACCAAATACGCATTATTAAGGATAACTCAAACTACTAGCCCGATCTTAATCAAATTTAAATGGAACTACATGAAAAGGACCAGCGTACAAATAAAAAAAAGTCATTAAAATCGGTTTACCTAGAAAAAAGTTCTGAGGTAACACAAATAAAAATTTGCTTACGCTCTTGGCTCTGTATGAAAGTAATGTTAGTTCAATGTGTGGTGTAGTACCACTAAGTTAAAGCCCTAAAAAGCAAGTGTTCAATATTTGTTTTTATAGTATTTCAACGTCTTGACTTGAAGCGGCCCACCGGCGGCCAGTTACAATTGTGTTTTAAAAATGTCTAGCATTCCAATAATTGACTAATGAATGGAACTAGAATTTAATTATATTAAAACTTTAAAACACAATTTCATTGCCTTCAGGGAGAATTGGTTGACAACAATTATATATGTGCTTGATTTAATTTTTTTCTAATTTTAAATTTTTTTAATTTAACGTTTCATTTACTATTGTGATCATTTTACATTTAGTCCTTCTTCTCCCTTAGACTTTATTATTCCCAAGTAACTTGGGGTCGACTTTTCTAGTCTAACCGGATTTGACTGGATATCAGTTTTTACACGGAGCGGCTTTCACCTGACCTCCGCCACCCGAAGGCTAATGATACCCTAAGGGTAGACCAGTGTCAAGATATAAGAGGATACTGGCTCTCCCAATAACGACTGCCATAGATGTTCACGACAGCTGTGACCGACGGCTTAACGTGCTCTCCGAGGCACGGAGCAGGCGATAATTGTCAAACAATACGCGCATAATTTCTAAAAGTCATACGTGCGTAACGTAGGTTCGAACCCGAGACCCTCTGCATTGCAGTCTGTTGGTCTCCCCACTGAGCTATCGCTGCATTTAATCCCACAGTGAGCCAAAGTTTGTTTAATATACAGTGGAAGAGTTCAAAAAACTACATCGTTCGATATGGTCTCTAGTTCGATCCCTAGACATACTCGTACCTCTTTTCAAAGTTATGTGCGGTTTAAATAGATAACTATCCCTTGCTTTAACCACAAAGGAAAACATTATGTGAAACAAATCCTCTTGCAATTTCTTTATATTCTATATATTCTCAAAGATGCGCAGCCGGCTAAGCCACACTGGGCAAGCGAGGTGGACTAAGTCTATCCTTTTCATAGTGACTGAAGGTCCGTGGTATACATACATACAACTGTAGTCTATCTTTACATTCATTTAATTCTGTATTAATATATTCTAATACAAATTCCAAACCCATCAGTATAAGTCAGTATAAATGAGGCTAAAAGCAAAACGTGTAATACATTATTTTATTACAACATCAAGTTACAAATGGTATTTTAGTATTGTGATATAGCTAAATAAAAGTTTAAAAATACAGCACTTACGTTAATGTTACAAGAGACATTTGCAAGTTTTCGCCGAGGTAATTTTCCAAACCATTAAATCGAATTTGAAATAATTTGCCTAGGAGATGACAGTACGCGGGCGTTATGACCTTTAAATTAATTTTAAATTAGTACCTGGCCGTTTTTATTACCAACATCTTGTTTTTTGCTTTTCAAAACTTTTGTGTATCACATTGATGAGATCTCTATAAAGGTTAATTGTGTTTTAAACTTTTCCTCTTAATGAGTTTTTGTTTATAACTCCTACAATGACCTGTATACAGCAATTTGGTTTTATTAAGTGAACTCGCAATAGTAATTTTAGAATAGTATCTCTAGATTGAAAAAAAAAGCAAGCGATAGCTCAGTGGGGGACCAACAAACTGCAATGCAGAGGGTCTCGGGTTCGAACCCACGTCGCGCACCTCTGAATTTCGGAAGTTATATGACTTTTCGAAATTATGTGCGTATTGATTGACAATTATCGCCTGCTCCGTGCCTCGGAGAGCACGTCAAGCCGTCAGTCCCGGCGGCCATGAACATCTATGGCAGTCGTTATTGGGAAAGTCAGTACCCTCTAATATCCTGACACTGGTCTAGCCTTAGGATATCGTTAGTCTTCGGGTTGCGGAGGTCAGGTAGCAGCCGCCCCGTGTAAAAACTGATATCCACCGACCGACCGAAAAGCCGACCCTAAGTGACTTGGGAATAATAAAGGCTAGATTAAAATTATTCCTTCGAATTCGAGAATACTCACTAGTAAGGATCAGATTAATTATTGCCGTGATAAACATGTTCCAATGCTACCTGCTACTACTACTGGTACTGCTACTACCACGGGACTAGCAAGTCAGCAGTAAGGTACAGTGTGTCGCCGTCCCGGAACAGTGTGTCCTATAAATATGAGAATAAATTAATTACTTCATTGAACTTTCATTGCAGAGAGTACGAAGGCTTAAAAGCTAAAGCAACTTCTTCTAGATTCACAAATGTCAAAGGTTAATTGACTTTGAAAACTTAGAACCTATTTGCATTTCCTTATGTATAAGGCAATAAAGTAGAGAGTGAACACTCTAAAGGTCATTCGTATTAAATTGAGTTTTGAAATATGAGGGGAGTTCAATGTATTCTCGGTATAGGCATGAAAGAATAAGCAGAAAATTCTGAAAAGTATTTATTTTTAATTTAGTCGGTGTAGTGGTTAGTGTAACCGACTGCCACGCCTGAGTTCGCGGGTTCGATTCCCGCACAATTCAAACATTTGTGTGCATGAACATGGATGTTTGTCTTGGTCTGGGTGTTTCTATATATAATATGTAAGTATTTACAAAAAAAAAAGTATATGTGTATGTTTATCCATTGTCTAGTACCCATAGTACAAGCTCTGCTTAGTTTGGGCTAGATGGTGTTGTGTGTATGTGGTAGAATATTATATTATATTATCACCTCAATGCACTTATTAAAGCGGACAAGTAACTTTTCAATACCCCCTAAAAATATATTTCTTCCTTGTCTGAAAAATGTTCATCAATTGCCGCCTTCAACTTTTCATCGTCGGAAAACGTTTACCTCGAACGCCTTTTTTAAGGTTGAGGAACAGAAAGTAATCACTAGGGGCCAGGTCTGAGCTATAGAGTGCATGATTGATTTCTTCAAATGCGCATTGCCGCACAACAGCCTTAGCTTAGAATACCAAAATACTGTGGGTCGTCTTCAATACTCTCTCTACCCCGTCTAAATTCACTAGACCACTTTTGAATAGTAGATAATGAAGGAGCAGAATCTTGGTAAACAGCCACCATTTCTTCGTGAATAACTTTTTGAGTCTTTCCTTGTTTTGTAAGGAATTTTATCACAGCGCGATGCTCGATTTTTCAACATTGTCGCATCGGTCATCGTAGTTGCCTTTTCGTAATGATATCTTGAATACTAATGGTGACAATTAAATAAAATGTTATATTTATAAAGAGTGTCTTTAACTAATGAGGTAATTTAATTACCCTCATCATTAGTATATCACCCCGATACCGAGAATACATTGAACGCCCCTTTTAACAGCTACATTAACGTTCGATTTTTACTTCATTCTGTAAATTTTATAATTAAATTATAACATTAGCCCTATATAATTATAGTCTGTTACACCGCTGGGCATGGGCTTCTTCTCATTATGAGAAGAGTTAAGTCATAATCTAATTAGATTATTACTAATAATATATTTCTTTGTTTCAGATAACTTCGCAATCTAATAATACTATGACATAGTGTTCAAAAGTGTTTATAAAATGTTTACGATGACTTTACGGTATAGACGTGTGCCCGCGTCAGCGGTTGGCGTGTTTCTGGCAATGTCAGTGTGTGCGTTCCTTGAAGTAAACTCAGTAGAGGGGAGAGAAGAAGCACATAGATACACGATAGAAGAATTGTTATCGACGAGTTTCGAGCACAAAGATTCGGGCGACCTTGGAATGGATCCTTGTAAGGCTGGTAAGTACCTAATGACAATATATTTATATACTATTTCTTATTGGTTTTTCTGAGTTTGTGGTATTCATAAAACCCAAAACATGTAGAGATAAGTTCTTTAAACATCACAAGGTCATTTAGCGCGTGTATTTCATGTACAAATGTGGTAATAAATTCACTATAAAATTCGGAATGCTCAACATTTTATGTTTTCCGCTAAAACGTCAGCTTTAACGTTCGTTTCTTTTTTCATTGCGATTCATATAAAGTAATAACGAACAGATAACAACTGTGTATAAATTCAAGGCTGCTACCTTATGAGGACAAAAGCGGGACTTCGCGAGTTGTAGGAAAGTTTTAAACTAATTTGTGCTACGGTAGAGAGTAAGTGATTAGATTAAGCAGAAACGAAGGATTATGTGGCATTCAGAGCTGCCATACAAGAAAATGAATAAAATATGAATTCTATTTAAGGCTATTCCTTTGTTGGGTATTTATCTTCTCCCAGAATGGACTCGATCCCTGGCTAAGTGCGGGTTGATAGACACCTCAAACAATCTTGATACAAATTATATACCAAGATACTATGGTATGTATGCTTCATATTAAATGTTTGATTATATTTAGATTGACACAGCTTTTTTCCTTTGTATTCCCTGCTAATAATGATCGAATTATAGTGATCTCTGGTTAAAAAAGTTTTGTAACCACTATATTATAGTATATATAGGTTTACTAACAAGATTTTATGCCAAAGCTACAGCAGATTATGTGGTACTGATTTCATTAATCTTGTGTAATAAGTGGTGATTATAAAAACGGTCGATTTCAACCCCAATTACCTTTATAAGTACAATTAAACTGTAAAAGCATATTTAAAGGTCAACGTTGTATTCAAACAGTTCGTTCGTCGTTTCAAAACATAATCACGCCATGTTTATTATCGCTCGCCAATTCGTTTCTATCGCTGTTTCACTTCGTTTCGTGAACAGCATGACGTCATGACCCAGGCTATAGAGACAAACAAAGCGTGAAAGGGCCGGGGGCAGATAGGTCGGATTTTCGTCATGGACAGCTTATAATTCTCGCTGATTACCTCCGTACGGAATTTGACACAATTCCAAAGTTGTAATGTGCATTGTATAAGCGATAGCGAGTAATACATTCGTAGTGATATTTCTAATTTATGTAGTTTGGATATCTTGATACAGACAATGCGTTGGAACATAATAGTACTACGTACCAATGTTTTATAACTTATTCTGTGTTTTAAAAATACTTATTTTAACTTTGAAATAATAATGTGTATTAGAGAATAAGCTTTAATGGTAACATTCATAATAATTTATTCAATTAATTTAAATTCCCAGAAAAGAGATTAAAAGAGCAGCGATAGCTCAGTGGGGAGACCAACAGACTGCAATGTAGAGGGTCTCGGGTTCGAACACACGTCGCGCACCTCTGACTTTCGGAAGTTATATAGCTTTTCGAAATGTGCGTATTGATTGACAATTATCGCCTGCTCCGTGCCTCAGAGAGCACGTTAAGCCGTCGGTCCCGGCTGCCATTGGAAAAGTCATATAACTTCCGAAAGTCAGAGGTGCGCGACGTGGGTTCGATACCCAAGACCCTCTGCATTGCAGTCTGTTGGTCTCCCCACTGAGCTATCACTGCTGCTAAACAAAGGGTTAACAAAAAGGTTAACGAGCTTAACAAAAATACTAATAATTTGATAAATAATCGTAATTCTACCATAATAGAGTTAGGTCATCACTTTGACAAAAAGGGAATTCCAAGTAAGCAGATAAATATACATATTTTAAGCTACTGATAATTGTAACTGTGTACTGTAAATAATTCCGAGAATTGTTTTAAGTAATATACCAGCGAGTGAGTCATTTGTTATTAAGCTTACATGTATTTTGAAGTTAGTGATAATCTTTATCTATACGAACTAAGTTATTTTCTGTTCATCAACATAAATCACGTGTAGTAAAATCATGATTCGCCGAATTTATTATACAAACAGGCGTAATGTGATTGATTTATTATTATCAACATGTTTCCTAAAACGTGCGTGTACAGACATAACAAAATACAACGTAACAATATTTGTATTTTTTATTTTAATTAGACCTTATTTTATATTTAAAGGAGTCAAATATTATATATTATATAACAGAGAAATATTATTAGTATTCTTGTAAGGCTCTCCAGCTAAGCTCGAATGCTTGTATTAGCAGTGGATACGCGTAAGTAGTACAATTCGAACCTATGACTTTTCAATATAAAAATACCAATGCCTTATCTATTGGGTAAGCACCGGTTATTGTTACTAAAACGCATTCTAGATATTCTGTAATATCTATGTTTCATAAAATACTTTCGGTTATTGGCATTCCATAATTTTCCATTCTTAAAACTCAGGTAGACCTTGCAATTACTGCAATTCTTTCTTTCATTAAAGGCAACTTCCATGCTATTAAATTTTGTGTCGCGGCGGACTTTATAAACATTCAAACAACAGAGACCGAGTATTCTATGTCCCAGTCTGGGTGTCCCCAGACTAGGAAAACTATTTGTTGAATTGTTGTATCACAAACCTTTTGTCCCTGTAGTGATCAAACCCACAACACTCGGCGCAGTAACTGTACAATTATCATGAATGAACATGTAAATTAATTGATAAGTTTTATACATACACGTTTGTAAGTAACAATTGAATCGTTCTCCTCGGCGCAGTAAGTAGATATGATTTTGTTTCTCTGTTTACTAACTAGACTGATAGACATTTAATCTTTAATCTATGTATAATATGTATGTATTTACAAAAAAAAAAAGCATATAATAATATGTATGTTTATCCATTGTCTAGAACCCATAGTACAAGCTCTGCTTAGTTTGGGCTAGATGGTGTTGTGTGTACGTGGTAGAATATTATTATTATTATTATTAGAATATTATTCACCAATTATTTTTCAAAATTCGTCATTATTTATAGGAAACCTTGTGTATAAAGGTGTATCACGTGGCAAAAGTTTTACTTTTGTCACAAAAGACGGTAGAGCGCTAATACGAGCAATTTATTTAAAACAAACACCAACACATATTTTTGCTTTTTCGCTTTGTCCTGTAACTTGTCGACTGTTTCAGAATCCCGCTCTGTGAGGGTCGGTTTTTATCGTGCGTCGTTGATTTCTGTTTTAGCACTTTTTAATGGTACCTCGCCGGCCGAGATTTAAATACCCTACATTGTCCGCTTTCAGTCCGGAGAATAGTTTCAACAACCTTTTTGGACCGGTTTAAAACTTTTTAATTTTACTTTTTTCTCTGTTTTATATTTGTGGCCAGGGATATTTTTTTATTAACGATGGAAGTTTTTTTTATTGTTTGCGGTTAGTATTGACGTTTTTACTTTTTATTGTGGCGGAATGTTTCGGGGTTTATACCTTTTTAGAGTTTTTGATTATCTACAACGAAGCTGAGACGGTAAACAGGTTTTATTTTGTTACGTCAATTTCATTTCCAAATATATAGTTGCACACCTATATTTTCCTAAGGCTCAAGTACACACGCAGTCGAAGCGCGGAACTATGGTAACATATATCGATATAATAACATATATCAGCAATATCTTACATTCAAACTTTGGTTGAACTTCGAGCACTCGGCGATCGCTAGTTATTATAAATGCGAATGTGAGTTTGTTTGTTTGTTGAAAGCGCAAGTAAAAGTGTTAATTTTTCTTTCTCGAAAAGATACCGAGAATAAATCCTATGACATAGGGAATGCAAATATTTAAACAACGGATATAAAGAATACCCAGACTCGGAACAACTGCATGTATTTGGATTACATAAATGGGAATTGAAACCATAACAGTCAACGCAGCGGCAATGACACGGCGACCACTTTAACCATCTATGCAATCAAAATGTTAAACTATCATAAGTTTCACCTGTTTTAGTCCAAATATTCTTTACACATAGCCTGAGAATTTTCTGAAAGAAAACTAAATTACACTTTTCCTGAAGTAAGAATCGAACTTCGAACGCAAATACAAAGGCAAACTTATGCTACAAGACCAATAAGGCAGTCATAAATACCAGATGTTTGTTGTTCCGAGTATGTTAGTAAGGCGATTTAGAACATCGGCAGCCATTATCGCTGCTCGTACAGTCAGCAACAAAAGTTAGTAACTGTATTAGTCGATTCACGGACGGCGCAGTGGCTTAAGTGACCGCCTCTCCACTGCCACAGCGCCGAGTCTTGTAGGCTCGTTACCAATACGGGACAAAAGATTGTGAGTTCCACAAATAATTGTTCCTAGTCTGGATGTTCTTTGTGTCCGTTGTCTGAATGTTTGTAAAGTCCCCCGCGACACAGGAATTATTCCTAGTAAGAGTCTTATTACGAAAAACAAGGAAATATTGAGCATCCTAATTACTATTCTGTATTTTTTATCTGAATAAATCAACTATCTTTTAATCTTTACAAAGATTTGTTTATTTGTAGTCGATTTACTCTGAAACTGCTAAACCGATTTTAAGTATTTTCCACCATTACAAAGGTACTTTATCCAAAATTTACATAGGCTATATGAATTCAGGCTTCAAGCAACTAGGTGAAACCGCAGGGGACAGCTAGGGTCTTATAATCTTGAAAGATAGAGGCAATTGAATTCTCTTAAGTGTGTATCGACTTATGTTGCTGAATGTACACGTTGATTTAGAAGCAGTTAACAGTTATTGATGTTGTCTAAACGACTTGTTTACTCCAAGTTAAATGTGGTGGCTGCAACTGCAATAAATAAACCTAATGTGCAAACAACCTTATTGTTAATAATGCTGACTACAAAGACGGTTCAGTGGTTTAAGTGATGGCACCGCTTCTGCTAGAAGGTTTGTTATGGGTTTGACCCCCAAACTGAACAAAAGCTCGCGTAATCGATAAATATATGTTGCGAGTGTGAACGTTCGTTCTTTCACAATTAAAACCCTTGCAAATATTACATGAAAGTACAATTGAATATAGAAATCGTTACACAAATTATTATAATTTTATTTATTAGAAACTATTTGAAGCTACAAAATCTTTGAAAAGGGATTTATAACTGAAAATGTTCTCTGACTGAAAGGTAATATTTCCTCTTCTGTTCTTTTCTCTGCCATTTTGAACCGGTCCACCGCCAATCGGGTTTCATTTTTCAGAAAGAAGTTCAGCTTATCTCGACAACTCATAAAACATTAAATTTTTAACCAAGTTGCCGAACAAGTGGTTACCTTACCTTAAATATTAGCTTGTGATAGTATGGGCCTACGTATAGCCAACATTGCAAAAAGTAAATGTTTCTATGCCGCCAGCGCTAGAAGAAAGATCTTTTATAAAAATCGTTGCATGGTCGTGCTTTTTTACAAAGATCTTTCTTGCTTTAAAAAGTTTAATGAAAACTCTTCTTACTACAGGACACAGCACAAGGTTGTTTGGGTGCGATCTTCTGTAAGTGGGAGGTTCTTCTCTCGACGGCAGTTGTTCCACTTTGATAATAAATTCAGATTTAAACGAAGATTCAGATGTTTTAAACCATCTGCTTTCGTATATATTTGCGTGCATGTTTACTAGTTATTATATGAGTTTTCCGGCCGATATAGCATACTTGTTCTATAACGCACTATTATGCAATAGTTAAAACTTATACTTACTATAACCCAATCGACGAACAATCGACTCTATAATATATCAATTAGCTTTTAACTATGAAGAAGATGTTCGGGTACTTAGAAATAACTACACTGGAACATTGAGACAACTACCATCTTAGTCTCCCCGTGACCATGGCTGCTGAAAAGCAACCGAAACGTCGGGGAAAGTGTAAAATAAATTAAATCTAAACAGTTTTAATAATAATTTAATTAGCTTAAAAATTAGTAAAGTTTAATAGTAGCAGTAGAGTAACAATTTTCAAAATTTTGTAATAAAGTGTCAAATAAACAACGCGATAAAATCCGTATATAGCTGTTTAATTTCAAAAAAAGACTATGTATCAGACCCTAATCGGTTCAAATGGGAAGCTCGTACCCAGTTGACAGACCGAACTTTACATATCAATCTGTCTACCTTACCAATTATCCCGATCGATAAGGTGCAAAACGGTGTAGAAAGATGAAGAAAGTATAAACTTAAATGTAAATAGTTTTAATAGTTTTAATAATTTATTTAGCTTAAAAATAAGTAAAGTTTAACAGTATCTAGTAATAGTGTAACAGTTTCTAAATTATGTAATAAAGTGTAAAATAAACAACGCGATAAAATCTGTATATAGTAGTTTAATTTCAACTATAAAGAAAATAATATCCAGTTTGTATCTGTATATTAAGAAGATGACAATCAGTTCATAATTTAAACCTTTTAAATTAAGAACCACTCAATATTAAAAAAGTATGACGTGTTCGGATTTTAAAATAAAATAAACAATTAACACATCACAAACCGAGCGATCGAAAAACCGTCAAAGTTTATCGGTACGAACCGGTCGCACGCCACTAAATTGAAATCTGGCACTCTATAAACCTTCAATGTCAATAAAGCGGTCCCTCATCAAGCGAACCGTAAAAATCGTCACAATGCCGGTTTTACACCCGGTGGCGAAAATAGAACTTTTTTAACTTTTGAAATTTTGCCACCGTTGTCGCATGCAGTGTTGCCACAGTTTGTGTAAGAGATTCTTTTTAAAAAAATAGAATGTTCCTGTTTTGAAATTTAAAAACACGAATTTATTTTCGTTGTTGCTGTTGAAATTGTAAGTGGAATATACATTTAGTTAGCGGAGTGAGTCAGACATGTGTCGGCTAGACTATCCTTGAATTGAACTTTATTTAGAACTTCGTAAATAACAAATGTAAAGTAAGTCGGACACCCTTATACTTATTTATATTATAAATACGAAAGGACGCTCGGTTTATCATCCATTCACGCTGAAACGGAGCAACTTATCGCCATAATGTTTTTGCATTGTAGACTGAGTCAATGGCGCAGCGGTTATAAATGCGAATGCTGTGCATAATATCTAGGATTCTGTTCCCGGTTCGCACATAGTGATATAATACAATTCTCTTTATAGAAATTCACAGCAACACAACGGAATCTAGAACTGTATCTTTTATTCAGAAAAGGCTCGACAATATCCCGAAACGGTCGACAAGTGAAGAACCATCACATTACGTCAGGTATGGTTTTAGATATCACATAATAATAGGCAAATTTGGCACAACCCGGCACTATCACAGCGTAACTTCACAATGTTTCTTAAAAATAAATTTATGCAACATTTATAAAAGTTAAAGAAAATTTTAACTATAAAACTTAGCCTTAATAAATCTTTTGAAAAGCATCCTTGTCTTAAACTTCAGTAGCATTATGGAAATAAGTTCAAATATTTAAATTGCTATTTTACATAAAACTATTCAGGCGTATAAGATGGTAGTTATTACGTAGCCAACAGTGCTACGAGATTTAAATTCGTAGGGCTGCGTAGCGGTTCGTAGCTATAATTATATAGCTACGAGGGTTTTAGGTAATTGTAGTTTGAGTTATGGTTTCCGAACAGACGGGTGGGTTTAGCAAATTGAAGCACTTTTGCGGGCTGTCTGCATTCTGGAAATGATGCAAACGTGCTATCTTCGTAAGCAGCCCGTATGATTAACTCGTTAATGTAGTCCGCTCCAGCTTCTTGCGTAGTCTACAAACGCCATAATCAAAATTCGAAGCGATCACATAGCGATTCGCATTAAGTGGGAGCTTTCAAATAAATGAACAAAAAAGAGAAATTAAAAAAAACTAAACTTAATATTAAGATATGCAACTCAAAATATCAATAATTATTTTTCTTCTGATTTCGAGTGACAAAAATGTACTTTTTTAACGTATTTTACATTTTTGGCAGTACACCATTTTCAAATTCATCTTCAATATATCAATGATTCAACTTTACATAAGGACACAAAAACAATAAAATAAAATCTACAATACAAAGATCTACACACCATATTAATTACGCACATTTAACCTTAACTGAAAACTTTCCAACCTTAATCCTTTAACCGGATAAACTACTTTGTAATCCCGAAACTGCAGTTGAATGACGATCTAACAACAGGCTCTAAGAGGCAAAACCTGTAGCCATTAATTCTACCTGTTCTCACTCATTTAATATTTAGTTGAATGGGCTGGAGACGCGCCCACAATTGCGCCGCTTCTGTTGTGGTTCGCGGCTAATTGTTCTGATGATGTATTGATATGACTTCCTCGTTGAGAGTTGGATGAATGGCATACGCTGCCGTTTATTTACATTTTCTATGTATATCTTATATTCCTAACTTAATATTAGATATAAATAGGAATGTGAGTTTTTTTGTTCCGCCTTAACTACTTGAACGATCATATTACATTTCGCATACACGTTGTCAGGAGTACAGATAATAAATAGGGAAACGTTCATTAAAAAAATCTGTTACTAATCTAATCTAACCTAGATTTACGCGAGCGAAGACGCGGGATAAATCTAGTAGTATTATAAATGCGAATGTGAGTTTATTTGTTGCGCTTTCACGCCAACAACCGACCATCGTGAAATTTTGCATACACGTTGTCTGCAATACAGAAAAGGATATAAGCACTTTTCATCCAGGAAAAGTACTGTTCCAGAGTGATGGAAAGTTATTGACATAATCTTCATCAACGCGAACGAAGCCACAGACAAAATCTAGTATACCATTAATGTGGTATACAGCTTGCCTCCTAGTAAGCAGTTACCGTAGTAACTGCTTACTAGGAGGCAAGCCTTGTAGCTAAGATCGCTATCATCATATGCTACGGCTTATGATGATATCGATCCTAGCTAAAAGGGATTAAAGAGAGAGCTTCCATCCCATCTTTAAATTTAAGGAATAAGTCAGGTAGTAAGCCTCTCGACTTCTTACTACGCTAATTTCAGTTTCTTGTAAGAATAATCCGAGTGCACCGATAATCGATAACTGTGGGCTCTTTTATTATAGTATCAACATCATATAAACAGATTTAATATTAATACTAAACATATTCTTAAGTTAAACCCACAAATAGGTACTTGTACCGACCATATGACCTCACCTGGGATTATTTACGCCCGCAGGGAGTTATCCTAACAGGATTATAAATGCGTATTTCAGTTTGTTTGTTTGTTACGCTTTCACGCCTTCATTACTCGACCGGTCATCATGATATTTCGTTTACATGTTGTCAGAGGAACAGAAAGCGACTTAGGGTATCTTTCATATAGATAGAAGAGCTGTAAGTAATCTTACCTAAACTAATCTTCATTTACGCGAGCAAGGCCGTGGGCAAAATCTAGTTTATTAAATAAAAGCATATATCATTGAAGAATATAGGTTAATAATTCAGTCCTGGAATCCTATTCGTTATATATCTTTACCAACGAATTTACAAATTGTATTAACATGTTTGCATGTAATTGAATTTGTCGAGGGGTGAAAAATGGCCCTCGTGATGAGTTCGTTATGGGTCCGATCCCTTCCCTGTCTGCCATACCGAGTACATTGAAAATTTGCCGCTTTGTCGCGTATAAGACGTATTAATGATGCGCATTGGTCAAGGAACTAACGAACGTACTAACATATTATTGTAAACACATTCAAATATAATTCAAATAGACATCGTTACGTAAATTATATATTAAAATGATCCCAGAAGAAAACGAGGTGAGATTTACATGAAGATTTAGCCAGTTACCGCTAACTGTGAAATACTAATATGTACTCAAAGAATTATATGTACAGTTATTAATTAAAATGTATTCAATGCAATCAGCTGTTATATGTTTTTTATACACTGATGCATACCTTTTTGTATACGCATAAAATGATTGACGAAATATGAGACCTATTTTTGTTTACTATCTTAAACATCAGTCATTAGCTGTCTCACAGTTGGGAACAAGCCTGCTCTCAGTATAAGAAGATCGTAGTTCACCACATTAGCTCGATGTGTTCTGATTTAGAGAAAATAACTGTGGCCATGCAGATTTCCTTTTGATGTTACCCTTCGACGTTAAAGTTAGCTAATTTAAATCACTGGTGATAATATCCATGACCAATAGAAGCAGGTTTTTCCTGCGTGTGTTCAAAGGAGACTCAACACTTTAGAATTTTCTGAACAACTATGCGTTCACTTAATAATCAATATAATAAGGAAGTCCTTATTATCTAAATTTAATTTCTTATTATCTTTTTATGCACATAAAATGTCGTTTGTGTGACGATTGCCATTGAAAAGAAAAGTTTTGTTAGTCGTCCGACTCACCTATCGTTACCATCGCTTAACACGCTTACACTAAGCTATAAAAAGAATCCAAGTAAACTTAAGAATGTCGTTTCATTACACAACTATACTAACACCGATCTACTTACCCTTATGTAATAACACAGCGAAAACAACTGGCAACTCTGATTACTCGGCAACAGAAAATACCTAAA